>CM035100.1:26590043-27914920 GCA_020205505.1 Panax japonicus
CCAAATTGCCACTGGATCAAATCTTTCCACCATCCATCAAAATCTTTCCATAAAACTGACACGCTTGCTCATCAACCGCATTTGGGAAGTCTTCGTGTTGCACCTACTTTTATATTTTTTGTGTATTCCGGTGAAAAAAGAGCGTAATAGTGAACGTGTCTTGGTAGACTCGAATGCACGACGTAAATCACTGCGTTCCACCCGTGTGGGAATATAGGAATAAAAATGGAGAAACCTAACGGGTGCGATCATACCAGCACTAATGCACCGGATCCCATCAGAACTCCGAAGTTAAGCGTGCTTGGGCGAGAGTAGTACTAGGATGGGTGACCCCCTGGGAAGTCCTCGTGTTGCACCCCTTTTTATTTTTAGTTTTTTGCGATGTTCGGTGAAGAAAGAGCGTACGAGTGAACGTGTCTTGGTAGACTCGAATGCACGACGTAAACGTCACTGCGTTCCACCCGCGTGTGGGAATATAGGAATAAAAATGGAGAAACCTAACGGGTGCGATCATACCAGCACTAATGCACCGGATCCCATCAGAACTCTGAAGTTAAGCGTGCTTGGGCGAGAGTAGTACTAGGATGGGTGACCCCCTGGGAAGTCCTCGTGTTGCACCCCTTTTTTTTTTTAGTTTTTCGATGTTCGGTGAAGAAAGAGCGTACGAGTTAACGTGTCTTGGTAGACTCGCATGCGCGACGTAAACGTCACTGCGTTCCACCCGCGTGTGGGAATATAGGGATAAAAATGGAGAATCCTAACGGGTGCGGTCATACCAGCACTAGTTTACCAAAACTGTTGCTTCCCATCGTAAAAAAATGTTTCCATAGCAAAACCCTAAAAGCGGAATCCAAAACGGAAAAGAAAAACTAATAAGGAAAATTATAAAAATAACCCGAAAACAATAAAATAATTTTAGAGTCCCAAACGATAAAATTTGACCAAAAAACCCCAGCTCACGAGCGTAGCGCTGGTGACTTTTGTTCGTTGACCCGTTTCCAATGAAATCAGGCTCCGAAAACGCGAAAATTCGGCACTCCAAATTTGGCAAAAACCACCAAATTGCCACTGGATCAAATCTTTCCACCATCCATCAAAATCTTTCCATAAAACTGACACGCTTGCTCATCAACCGCATTTGGGAAGTCTTCGTGTTGCACCTACTTTTATATTTTTTGTATTCCGGTGAAAAAAGAGCGTAATAGTGAACGTGTCTTGGTAGACTCGAATGCACGACGTAAACGTCACTGCGTTCCACCCGCGTGTGGGAATATAGGAATAAAAATGGAGAAACCTAACGGGTGCGATCATACCAGCACTAATGCACCGGATCCCATCAGAACTCCGAAGTTAAGCGTGCTTGGGCGAGAGTAGTACTAGGATGGGTGACCCCCTGGGAAGTCCTCGTGTTGCACCCCTTTTTATTTTTAGTTTTTTGCGATGTTCGGTGAAGAAAGAGCGTACGAGTGAACGTGTCTTGGTAGACTCGAATGCACGACGTAAACGTCACTGCGTTCCACCCGCGTGTGGGAATATAGGAATAAAAATGAGAAACCTAACGGGTGCGATCATACCAGCACTAATGCACCGGATCCCATCAGAACTCCGAAGTTAAGCGTGCTTGGGCGAGAGTAGTACTAGGATGGGTGACCCCCTGGGAAGTCCTCGTGTTGCACCCCTTTTTATTTTTAGTTTTTTGCGATGTTCGGTGAAGAAAGCGTACGAGTTAACGTGTCTTGGTAGACTCGCATGCGCGACGTAAACGTCACTGCGTTCCACCCGCGTGTGGGAATATAGGGATAAAAATGGAGAATCCTAACGGGTGCGGTCATACCAGCACTAGTTTACCAAAACGTTGCTTCCCATCGTAAAAAAATGTTTCCATAGCAAAACCCTAAAAGCGGAATCCAAAACGGAAAAGAAAAACTAATAAGGAAAATTATAAAAATAACCCGAAAACAATAAAATGTAATTTTAGAGTCCCAAACGATAAAATTTGACCAAAAAACCCTGCAGCTCACGAGCGTAGCGCTGGTGACTTTTGTTCGTTGACCCGTTTCCAATGAAATCAGGCTCCGAAAACGCGAAAATTCGGCACTCCAAATTTGGCAAAAACCACCAAATTGCCACTGGATCAAATCTTTCCACCATCCATCAAAATCTTTCCATAAAACTGACACGCTTGCTCATCAACCGCATTTGGGAAGTCTTCGTGTTGCACCTACTTTTATATTTTTTGTGTATTCCGGTGAAAAAAGAGCGTAATAGTGAACGTGTCTTGGTAGACTCGAATGCACGACGTAAACGTCACTGCGTTCCACCCGCGTGTGGGAATATAGGAATAAAAATGGAGAAACCTAACGGGTGCGATCATACCAGCACTAATGCACCGGATCCCATCAGAACTCCGAAGTTAAGCGTGCTTGGGCGAGAGTAGTACTAGGATGGGTGACCCCCTGGGAAGTCCTCGTGTTGCACCCCTTTTTATTTTTAGTTTTTTGCGATGTTCGGTGAAGAAAGAGCGTACAGTGAACGTGTCTTGGTAGACTCGAATGCACGACGTAAACGTCACTGCGTTCCACCGCGTGTGGGAATATAGGAATAAAAATGGAGAAACCTAACGGGTGCGATCATACCAGCACTAATGCACCGGATCCCATCAGAACTCTGAAGTTAAGCGTGCTTGGGCGAGAGTAGTACTAGGATGGGTGACCCCCTGGGAAGTCCTCGTGTTGCACCCCTTTTATTTTTAGTTTTTTGCGATGTTCGGTGAAGAAAGAGCGTACGAGTTAACGTGTCTTGGTAGACTCGCATGCGCGACGTAAACGTCACTGCGTTCCACCCGCGTGTGGGAATATAGGGATAAAAATGGAGAATCCTAACGGGTGCGGTCATACCAGCACTAGTTTACCAAAACTGTTGCTTCCCATCGTAAAAAAATGTTTCCATAGCAAAACCCTAAAAGCGGAATCCAAAACGGAAAAGAAAAACTAATAAGGAAAATTATAAAATAACCCGAAAACAATAAAATGTAATTTTAGAGTCCCAAACGATAAAATTTGACCAAAAACCCTGCAGCTCACGAGCGTAGCGCTGGTGACTTTTGTTCGTTGACCCGTTTCCAATGAAATCAGGCTCCGAAAACGCGAAAATTCGGCACTCCAAATTTGGCAAAAACCACCAAATTGCCACTGGATCAAATCTTTCCACCATCCATCAAAATCTTTCCATAAAACTGACACGCTTGCTCATCAACCGCATTTGGGAAGTCTTCGTGTTGCACCTACTTTTATATTTTTTGTGTATTCCGGTGAAAAAAGAGCGTAATAGTGAACGTGTCTTGGTAGACTCGATCGAATGCACGACGTAAACGTCACTGCGTTCCACCCGCGTGTGGGTAATATAGGAATAAAAATGGAGAAACCTAACGGTGCGATCATACCAGCACTAATGCACCGGATCCCATCAGAACTCTGAAGTTAAGCGTGCTTGGGCGAGAGTAGTAACTATGATGGGTGACCCCCTGGAAGTCCTCGTGTTGCACCCCTTTTTATTTTAGTTTTTGCGATGTTCGGTTGAAGAAAGAGCGGTACGAGGTTAACGTGTCTTGTAGACTCGCAATGCGCGACGTAAACGTCACTGCGTTCCACCCGCTGTGTGGTGAATATAGGATAAAAATGGAGAATCCTAACGGGTGCGGTCATACCAGCACTAGTTTCCAAAACTGTTACTTTCCAATCGTAAAAAAAATGTTTCCATAGCAAAACCCTAAAAGCGGAATCCAAAACGGAAAAGAAAAACTAATAGGAAAATATAAAAATAACCCAAAAACAATAAAATGTATTTTAGAGTCCCAAACGATAAAATTGACCAAAAAACCTGCAGCTCACGAGCGTAGCGCTGGTGACTTTTGTTCGTTGACCCGTTTCCAATGAAATCAGGCTCGAAAATGCGAAAATCGGCACTCCAAATTTGGCAAAAAACCACCAATTGCCACTGGATCAAATCTTTCCACCATCCATCAAAATCTTTCCATAAACTGACACGCTTGCTCATCAACCGCATTTGGGAAGTCTTCGTGTTGCACCTACTTTTATATTTTTTGTATTCCGGTGAAAAAAGAGCGTAATAGTGAACGTGTCTTGGTAGACTCGAATGCACGACGTAAACGTCACTGCGTTCCACCCGCGTGTGGGAATATAGGAATAAAAATGGAGAAACCTAACGGTGCGATCATACCAGCACTAATGCACCGGATCCCATCAGAACTCCAAAGTTAAGCGTGCTTGGGCGAGAGTAGTACTAGGATGGGTGACCCCCTGGGAAGTCCTCGTGTTGCACCCCTTTTTTTTTTAGTTTTTTTGCGATGTTCGGTGAAGAAAGCGTACGAGTTAACGTGTCTTGGTAGACTCGCATGGCGACGTAAACGTCACTGCGTTCCACCCGCGTGTGGGAATATAGGATAAAAATGGAGAATCCTAACGGGTGCGGTCATACCAGCACTAGTTTACCAAAACTGTTACTTCCATCGTAAAAAAATGTTTCCATAGCAAAACCCTAAAAGCGGAATCCAAAACGGAAAAGAAAAAACTAATAAGGAAATTATAAAAATAAACCCGAAAACAAATGTCCCCCCCCCCCACCCCCCAATGTAATGTTAGAGTCCCAACACGATAAAATTTGACCAAAAAACAGTGCAGCTCACGAGCGTAGCGCTGGTGACTTTTTGTTCGTTGACCCGTTTCCAATGAAATCAGGCTCCGAAAATGCGAAAATCGGCACTCCAAATTTGGCAAAAACCACCAATTTCCACTCGGATCAAATCTTTCCACCATCCATCAAAATCTTTCCATAAAACTGACACGCTTCTCATCAACCGCATTTGGGAAGTCTTCGTGTTGCACCTAATTTTATATTTTTTGTGTATTCCGGTGAAAAAAGAGCGTAATAGTGAACGTGTCTTGGTAGACTCGAATGCACAACGTAAACGTCACTGCGTTCCACCCGCGTGTGGGAATATAGGAATAAAAATGGAGAAACCTAACGGGTGCGATCATACCAGAACTAATGCACCGGATCCCATCAGAACTCCGAAGTTAAGCGTGCTTGGGCGAGAGTAGTACTAGGATGGGTGACCCCCTGGGAAGTCCTCGTGTTGCACCCCTTTTTATTTTTGTTTTTTGCGATGTTCGGTGAAGAAAGAGCGTACGAGTGAACGTGTCTTGGTAGACTCGAATGCACGACGTAAACGTCACTGCGTTCCACCCGCGTGTGGGAATATAGGAATAAAAATGGAGAAACCTAACGGGTGCGATCATACCAGCACTAATGCAGCGGATCCCATCAGAACTCTGAAGTTAAGCGTGCTTGGGCGAGAGTAGTACTAGGATGGGTGACCCCCTAGGAAGTCCTCGTGTTGCACCCCTTTTTATTTTTAGTTTTTTGCGATGTTCGGTGAAGAAAGAGCGTACGAGTGAACGTGTCTTGGTAGACTCGAATGCACGACGTAAACGTCACTGCGTTCCACCCGCGTGTGGGAATATAGGAATAAAAATGGAGAAACCTAACGGGTGCGATCATACCAGCACTAATGCACCGGATCCCATAGAACTCCGAAGTTAAGCGTGCTTGGGCGAGAGTAGTACTAGGATGGTGACCCCTGGGAAGTCCGTGTTGCACCCCTTTTTATTTTAGTTTTTGCGATGTTCGTTGAAGAAAGAGCGTACGAGTGAACGTGTCTTGGTAGACTCGAATGCACGACGTAAACGTCACTGCGTTCCACCCGCGTGTGGGAATATAGGAATAAAAATGGAGAAACCTAACGGGTGCGATCATACCAGCACTAATGCACCGGATCCCATCAGAACTCTGAAGTTAAGCGGTTGGGCGAGAGTAGTACTAGGATGGGTGACCCCCTGGGAAGTCCTCGTGTTGCACCCCTTTTTATTTTAGTTTTTTGCGATGTTCGGTGAAGAAAGAGCGTACGAGTTAACGTGTCTTGGTAGACTCGCATGCGCGACGTAAACGTCACTGCGTTCCACCCACGTGTGGGAATATAGGGATAAAAATGGAGAATCCTAACGGGTGCGGTCATACCAGCACTAGTTTACCAAACTGTTGCTTCCCATCATAAAAAAATGTTTCCATAGCAAACCTAAAAGCGGAATCCAAAACGGAAAAGAAAAACTAATAAGGAAAATTATAAAAATAACCGAAACAATAAAATGTAATTTTAGAGTCCCAAACGATAAAATTTGACCAAAAAACCCTGCAGCTCACGAGCGTAGCGCTGGTGACTTTTGTTCGTGACCCGTTTCCAATGAAATCAGGCTCCGAAAACGCGAAAATTCGGCACTCCAAATTTGGCAAAAACCACCAAATTGCCACTGGATCAAATCTTTCCACCATCCATCAAAATCATTCCATAAAACTGACACGCTTGCTCATCAACGCATTTGGGAAGTCTTCGTGTTGCACCTACTTTTATATTTTTGTGTATTCCGGTGAAAAAGAGCGTAATAGTGAACGTGTCTTGGTAGACTCGAATGCACGACGTAAACGTCACTGCGTTCCACCCGCGTGTGGGAATATAGGAATAAAAATGGAGAAACCTAACGGGTGCGATCATACCAGCACTAATGCACCGGATCCCATCAGAACTCCGAAGTTAAGCGTGCTTGGGCGAGAGTAGTACTAGGATGGGTGACCCCCTGGGAAGTCCTCGTGTTGCACCCCTTTTTATTTTTAGTTTTTTGCGATGTTCGGTGAAGAAAGAGCGTACGAGTGAACGTGTCTTGGTAGACTCGAATGCACGACGTAAACGTCACTGCGTTCCACCCGCGTGTGGGAATATAGTAAAAAATGGAGAAACCTAACGTGCGATCATACCAGCACTAATGCACCGGATCCCATCAGAACTCTGAAGTTAAGCGTGCTTGGCGAGAGTAGTACTAGGATGGGTGACCCCCTGGGAAGTCCTCGTGTTGCACCCCTTTTTATTTTTAGTTTTTTGCGATGTTCGGTGAAGAAAGAGCGTACGAGTTAACGTGTCTTGGTAGACTCGCATGCGCGACGTAAAGTCAACTGCGTTCCACCCGCGTGTGGGAATATAGGGATAAAAATGGAGAATCCTAACGGGTGCGGTCATACCAGCACTAGTTTACCAAAACTGTTGCTTCCCATCGTAAAAAATGTTTCCATAGCAAAACCCTAAAAGCGGAATCCAAAACGGAAAGAAAAACTAATAAGGAAAATTATAAAAATAACCCGAAACAATAAAATGTAATTTAGAGTCCCAAACGATAAAATTGACCAAAAAACCCTGCAGCTCACGAGCGTAGCGCTGGTGACTTTTGTTTGTTGACCCGTTTCCAATGAAATCAGGCTCCGAAAACGCGAAAATTCGGCACTCCAAATTTGGCAAAAACCACCAAATTGCACTGGATCAAATCTTTCCACCATCCATCAAAATCTTTCCATAAAACTGACACGCTTGCTCATCAACCGCATTTGGGAAGTCTTCGTGTTGCACCTACTTTTATATTTTTGTGTATTCTGGTGAAAAAAGCGTAATAGTGAACGTTCTTGGTAGACTCGAATGCACGACGTAAACGTCACTGCGTTCCACCCGCGTGTGGGAATATAGGAATAAAAATGGAGAAACCTAACGGGTGCGATCATACCAGCACTAATGCACCGGATCCCATCAGAACTCCGAAGTTAAGCGTGCTTGGGCCAGAGTAGTACTAGGATGGGTGACCCCCTGGGAAGTCCTCGTGTTGCACCCCTTTTTATTTTTAGTTTTTTGCGATGTTCGGTGAAGAAAGAGCGTACAAGTGAACGTGTCTTGGTAGACTCGAATGCACGACGTAAACGTCACTGCGTTCCTCCCGTGTGGGAAATAGGATAAAAATGAGAAACCTAACGGGTGCGATCATACCAGCACTAATGCACCGGATCCCATCGAACTCTGAAGTTAAGCGTGCTTGGGCGAGAGTAGTACTAGGATGGGTGACCCCCTGGGAAGTCCTCGTGTTGCACCCTTTTTATTTTTATTTTTTGCGATGTTCGGTGAAGAAGAGCGTACGATTAACGTGTCTTGGTAGACTCGCATATGCGCGACGTAAACGTCACTGCGTTCCACCCGCGTGTGGGAATATAGGGATAAAATGGAGAATCCTAACGGGTGCGGTCAATACCAGCAATAGTTTACCAAAACTGTGCTTCCCATCGTAAAAAAATGTTTCCATAGCAAAACCTAAAAGCGGAATCCACAACGGAAAAGAAAAAACTAATAGGAAAATTATAAAAATACCCCAAAACAATAAAATGAATTTTAGAGTCCCAAACGATAAAATTTGACCAAAAAACCCTGCAGCTCACGAGCGTAAGCGCTTGTGAGTTTTGTTCGTTGACCCCGTTTCCAATGAAATCAGGCTCCGAAAACAGCGAAAAATTCGGCACTCCAAATTTGGCAAAAACCACCAAATTGCCATTGGATCAAATCTTTCCACCATCCATCAAAATCTTTCCATAAACTGACACGCTTGCTCATCAACCGCATTTGGGAATTCTTCGTGTTGCACCTAATTTTATATTTTTTGTGTATTCCCGGTGAAAAAAGAGCGTAATAGTGAACGTGTCTTGTAGACTCGAATGCACGACGTAAACGTCCCTGCGTTCCACCCGCGTGTGGGTATATAGGAATAAAAATGGAGAAACCTAACGGTGTGCGATCATACCAGCACTAATGCACCGGATCCCATCAGAACTCTGAAAGTTAAGCCGTCTGGGCGAGAGTAGTACTATGATTGGGTGAACCCCTGGGAAGTCTCGTGTTGCACCCCTTTTTATTTTTAGTTTTTTGCGATGTTCGGTGAAGAAAGAGCGTACGAGTTAACGGTCTTGTAGACTCGCATGCGCGACGTAAACGTCACTAGCGTCCACCCGCGTGTGGAATATAGGGATAAAAATGGAGAATCCTAACAGGGGTTGCGTCATACCAGCACTAGTTTACCAAACTGTTACTTCCCATCGTAAAAAAATGTTTCCATAGCAAAACCCTAAAAGCGGAATCCAAAACGGAAAAGAAAAAACTAATAAGGAAAATTATAAAAATAACCGAAAACAATAAAATGTAATTTTAGAGTCCCAAACGATAAAATTTGACCAAAAAACACTGCAGCTCACGAGCGTAGCGCTGGTGACTTTTGTTCGTTGACCCGTTTCCAATGAAATCAGGCTCTGAAAATGCGAAAATTCGGCACTCCAAATTTGGCAAAAACCACCAAATTGCCACTGGATCAAATCTTTCCACCATCCATCAAAATCTTTACAATAAAACTGACACGCTTGCTCATCAACGCATTTGGGAAGTCTTCGTGTTGCACCTACTTTTATATTTTTTGTGTATTCCGGTGAAAAAAGAGCGTAATAGTGAACGTGTCTTGGTAGACTCGAATGCACGACGTAAACGTCACTGCGTTCCACCCGCGTGTGGGAATATAGGAATAAAAATGGAGAACCTAACGGGTGCGATCATACCAGCACTAATGCACCGAATCCCATCAGAAACTCCAAAGTTAAGCGTGCTTGGCGAGAGGTAGTACTAGGATGGGTGCCCCCCTGGGAAGTCCTCGTGTGCACCCCTTTTATTTTTAGTTTTTTTGCGATGTTCGGTGAAGAAAAGAGCGTACGAGGTTAACGTGTCTTGGTAGGACTCGCATAGCGCGACGTAAACGTCACTGCGTTCCACCCGCGTGTGGGAATATAGGGATAAAAATGGAGAATCCTAACGGGTGCGGTCATACCAGCACTAGTTTACCAAAACTGTTACTTCCCATCGTAAAAAAATGTTTCCATAGCAAAAACCCTAAAAGCGGAATCCAAACGGAAAGAAAAAACTAATAAGGAAAATATAAAAATAACCCGAAAACAATAAAATGTAATTTAGAGTCCCAAACGATAAATTTGACCAAAAAACACTGCAGCTCACGAAAGCGTAAAGCGCTGGTGTCCTTTGTTCGTTGACCCGTTTCCAATGAAATCAGGCTCCGAAAATGCGAAATTCGGCACTCCAAATTTGGCAAAAACCACCAAATGCCACTGGATCAAATATTTCCACATCCATCAAAAATCTTTCCATAACAACTGACACGCTTTCTCATCAACCGCATTTGGGAAGTCTTCGTGTTGCACCTAATTTTATATTTTTTGTGTATTCCGGTGAAAAAGAGCGTAATAGTGAACTGTGTCTGGTAGACTCGAATGCACAACGTAAACGTCACTGCGTTCCACCCAGCGTGTGGGAATATAGGATAAAAATGGAGAAACCTAACGGGTGCGATCATACCAGAACTAATGCACCGGATCCCATCAGAACTCCGAAGTTAGCGTGCTTGGGCGAGAGTAGTACTAGGATGGGTGACCCCCTGGGAAGTCCTCGGTTGCACCCCTTTTTATTTTTAGTTTTTTGCGATGTTCGGGGAAGACAAGAGCGTACGAGTGAACGTGTCTTGGTAGACTCGAATGCACGACGTAAACGTCAATGCGTTCCACCCGCTTGTGGGAAATATAGGAATAAATGGAGAAACCTAACGGGTGCGATCATACCAGCACTAATGCAGCGGATCCCATCAGAACTCTGAAGTTAAGCGTGCAGTGGGCGAGAGTTACTAGGATGGGTGACCCCCTAGGAAGTCCTCGTGTTGCACCCCTTTTTATTTTTAGTTTTTTGCGATGTTCGGTGAAGAAAGAGCGTACGAGTGAACGTGTCTTGGTAGACTCGCATGCGCGACGTAAACGTCACTTCTGCGTTCACCCACGTGTGGGAATATAGGGATAAAAATGGAGAATCCTAACGGGTACGGTCATACCAGCACTAGTTTACCAAAACTGTTGCTTCCCATCGTAAAAAATGTTTCCATAGCAAAACCCTAAAAGCGGAATCCAAAACGGAAAAGAAAAACTAATAAGGAAAATTATAAAAATAACCCGAAAACAATAAAATGTAATTTTAGAGTCCAACAGATAAATTTGACCAAAAAACCCTGCAGCTCACGACGTAGCGCTGGTGACTTTTGTTCGTTGACCCGTTTCCAATGAAATCAGGCTCCGAAAACGCGAAAATTCGGCACTCCAAATTTGGCAAAAACCACCAAATTGCCACTGGATCAAATCTTTCCACCATCCATCAAAATCTTTCCATAAAACTGACACGCTTGCTCATCAACCGCATTTGGGAAGTCTTCGTGTTGCACCTACTTTTATATTTTTTGTGTATTCCGGTGAAAAAAGAGCGTAATAGTGAACGTGTCTTGGTAGACTCGAATGCACGACGTAAACGTCACTGCGTTCCACCCGCGTGTGGGAATATAGGAATAAAAATGGAGAAACCTAACGGGTGCGATCATACCAGCACTAATGCACCGGATCCCATCAGAACTCCGAAGTTAAGCGTGCTTGGGCGAGAGTAGTACTAGGATGGGTGACCCCCTGGGAAGTCCTCGTGTTGCACCCCTTTTTATTTTTAGTTTTTTGCGATGTTCGGTGAAGAAAGAGCGTACGAGGAACGTGTCTTGGTAGAGCTCGAATGCACGACGTAAAACGTTCCCTTTCTGACTCTGCTCCACCCGCGTGTGGGAATCTAGGATAAAATGGTGAAAACCTAACGGGTGCGATCATACCAGCACTAATGCACCGGATCCCATCAAGAACTCTGAAGTTAAGCGTGCTTGGGCGGAGGTAGTACTAGGATGGGTGAACCCCCTGGGAAGTCCTCGTGTTGCACCCCTTTTTATTTTAGTTTTTGCGATGTTCGGTGAGAAAGAGCGTACGAGTTAACGTGTCTGGTAGACTCGCATGCGCGACGTAAACGTCACTGCGTTCCACCCGCGTGTGGGAATATAGGGATAAAAATGGAGAATCCTAACGGGTGCGGTCATACCAGCACTAGTTTACCAAAACTGTTACTTCCCATCGTAAAAAAATGTTTCCCATAGCAAAAACCCTAAAAGCGGAATCCAAAACGGAAAAGAAAACTAATAAGGAAAATTATAAAATAACCCGAAAACTAATTAAAATGTAATTTAGAGTCCCAAACGATAAAATTTGACCAAAAAACACACTGCAGCTCACGAGCGTATCGCTGGTGACTTTTGTTCGTTGACCCGTTTCCAATGAAAATCAGGCTCCGAAATGCGAAAATTCGGCACTCCAAATTTGGCAAAAAACCACCAAATGCCACTGGATCAAATCTTTCCACCATCCATCAAAATCTTTCCATAAAACTGACACGCTTCTCATCAACCCGCAATTTGGGAAGTCTTCTTGTTGCACCTAATTTATATTTTTTGTGTATTCCGGTGAAAAAAGAGCGTAATAGTGAACGTGTCTTGGTAGACCTCGAATGCACAACGTAAACGTCACTGCGTTCCACCCGCGTGTGGGAATATAGGAATAAAAATGGAGAAACTAACGGGTGCGATCATACCAGAACTAATGCACGGATCCCATCAGAACTCCGAAGTTAAGCGTGCTTGGGCGAGAGTAGTACTAGGAATGGTGACCCCTGGGAAGTCCTCGTGTTGCACCCCTTTTTATTTTTAGTTTTTTGCGATGTTCGGTGAAGAAAGAGCGTACGATTGTGAACGTGTCTTGGTAGACTCGAATGCACGACGTAAACGTCACGCGTTCCACCCGCGTGTGGGAATATAGTAATAAAAATGGAGAAACCTAACGGGTGCGATCATACCAGCACTAATGAGCGGATCCCATCAGAACTCTGAAGTTAAGCGTGCTTGGGCGAGAGTAGTACTAGGATGGGTGACCCCCCTAGGAAGTTCCTCGTGTTGCACCCCTTTTTATTTTTAGTTTTTTGCGATGTTCGGTTGAAGAAAGAGCGTACGAGTTAACGTGTCTTGGTAGACTCGCATGCGCGACGTAAACGTCACTCGTTCCACCCACGGTGGGAATATAGGGATAAAATGGGAAGAATCCTAAAGGGTGCGGTCATACCAGCACTAGTTTACCAAAACTGTTGCTTCCCATCGTAAAAAATGTTTCCATAGCAAAACCCTAAAAGCGGAATCCAAAACGGAAAAGAAAAACTAATAGGAAAATTCTAAAATAACCCGGAAAACAATAAAATGTAAATTTAGAGTCCCAAACGATAAAATTTGACCAAAAAAACCCTGCAGCTCACGAACGTAGCGCTGGTGACTTTTGTTCGTTGACCCGTTTCCAATGAAATCAGGCTCCGAAAAACGCGAAAAATTCGGCACTTCCAAATTGGCAAAAACCACACAAATGCCACTGGAATCAAATCTTTCCACCATCATCAAATCTTTCCATAAATTGACACGCTTTCTCATCAACCGCATTTGGGAATCTTCGTGTTGCACCTACTTTATATTTTTTGTGTATTCCGGTGAAAAAGAGCGTAATATGAACGTGTCTTGGTAGACTCGAATGCACGACGTAAACGTCACTGCGTTCCACCCGCGTGTGGGAATATAGGAATAAAAATGGAGAGAAACCTACGGGTGCGATCATACCAGCACTAATGCACGGATCCCATCAGAACTCCGAAGTAAGCGTGTTGGACGAGAGTAGTACTAGGATGGGTGACCCCCTGGGAAGTCCTCGTGTTGCACCCCTTTTTATTTTAGTTTTTTGCGATGTTCGGTGAAGAAAGAGCGTACGAGTGAACGTGTCTTGGTAGACTCGAATGCACGACGTAAACGTCACTGCGTTCCACCCGCGTGTGGGAATATAGGAATAAAAATGGAGAAACCTAACGGGTGCGATCATACCAGCACTAATGCACCGGATCCCATCAGAACTCTGAAGTTAAGCGTGCTTGGGCTGAGAGTAGTACTAGGAGGGTGACCCCCTGGGAAGTCCTCGTGTTGCACCCCTTTTTATTTTTAGTTTTTGCGATGTTCGGTGAAGACAAGAGCGTACGAGTTAACGTGTCTTGGTAGACTCGCCATGCGCGACGTAAACGTCACTGCGTTCCACCGCTTGTGGGAATATAGGGATAAAAATGGAGAATCCTAACGGGTGCGGTCATACCAGCACTAGTTTACCAAAACTGTTGCTTCCCATCGTAAAAAATATTTCCATTGCAAAACCCTAAAAGCGGAATCCAAAACGGAAAAGAAAAACTAATAAGGAAAATTATAAAAATAACCCGAAAACAATAAAATGTAATTTTAGAGTCCCAAACGATAAAATTTGACCAAAAAAAACCCTGCAGCTCACGAGGCGTATCGCTGGTGACTTTTGTTCGTTGACCCGTTTCCAATGAAATCAGGCTCCGAAAACCGCGAAAATTCGGCACTCCAAATTTGGCAAAAACACCAAATTGCCACTGGATCAAATCTTTCCACCATCCATCAAAATCTTCCATAAAACTGACACGCTTGCTCATCAACCGCATTTGGGAAGTCTTCGTGTTGCACCTACTTTTATATTTTTTGTGTATTCCGGTGAAAAAAGAACGTAATAGTGAACGTGTCTTGGTAGACTCGAATGCACGACGTAAAACGTCACTGCGTTCCACCCGCGTGTGGGAATATAGGAATAAAATGGAGAAACCTAACGGGTGCGATCATACCAGCACTAATGCCAGCGGATCCCATCAGAACTCTGAAGTTAAGCGTGCTTGGGCGAGAGTAGTACTAGGATGGGTGACCCCCTAGGAAGTCCTCGTGTTGCACCCCTTTTTATTTTTAGTTTTTTGCGATGTTCGGTGAAGAAGAAAGAGCGTACGAGTTAACGTGTCTTGGTAGACTCGCTACTGCGCGACGGTAAACGTCACTGCGTTCCACCCACGTGTGGGAATATAGGGATAAAAATGGAGAATCCTAACGGGTGCGGTCATACCAGCACTAGTTTACCAAAACTGTTGCTTCCCATCGTAAAAAATGTTTCCATAGCAAAACCCTAAAAGCGGAATCCAAAACGGAAAAGAAAAACTAATAAGGAAAATTATAAAAATAACCCGAAAACAATAAAATGTAATTTTAGAGTCCCAAACGATAAAATTTGACCAAAAAACCCTGCAGCTCACGAGCGTAGCGCTGGTGACTTTTGTTCGTTGACCCGTTTCCAATGAAATCAGGCTCCGAAAACGCGAAAATTCGGCACTCCAAATTTGGCAAAAACCACCAAATTGCCACTGGATCAAATCTTTCCACCATCCATCAAAATCTTTCCATAAAATTGACACGCTTTCTCATCAACCGCATTTGGGAAGTCTTCGTGTTGCACCTACTTTTATATTTTTTGTGTATTCCGGTGAAAAAAGAGCGTAATAGTGAACGTGTCTTGGTAGACTCGAATGCACGACGTAAACGTCACTGCGTTCCACCCGCGTGTGGGAATATAGGAATAAAAATGGAGAAACCTAACGGGTGCGATCATACCAGCACTAATGCACCGGATCCCATCAGAACTCCGAAGTTAGCGTGCTTGGACGAGAGTAGTACTAGGATGGGTGACCCCCTGGGAAGTCCTCGTGTTGCACCCCTTTTTATTTTTAGTTTTTTGCGATGTTCGGTGAAGAAAGAGCGTACGAGTGAACGTGTCTTGGTAGACTCGAATGCACGACGTAAACGTCACTGCGTTCCACCCGCGTGTGGGAATATAGGAATAAAAATGGAGAAACCTAACGGGTGCGATCATACCAGCACTAATGCACCGGATCCCATCAGAACTCTGAAGTTAAGCGTGCTTGGGCGAGAGTAGTACTAGGATGGGTGACCCCCTGGGAAGTCCTCGTGTTGCACCCCTTTTATTTTAGTTTTTTGCGATGTTCGGTGAAGAAAGAGCGTACGAGTTAACGTGTCTTGGTAGACTCGCATGCGCGACGTAAACGTCACTGCGTTCCACCCGCGTGTGGGAATATAGGGATAAAAATGGAGAATCCTAACGGGTGCGGTCATACCAGCACTAGTTTACCAAAACTGTTGCTTCCCATCGTAAAAAAATATTTCCATTGCAAAACCCTAAAGCGGAATCCAAAACGGAAAAGAAAAACTAATAAGGAAAATTATAAAAATAACCCGAAAACAATAAAATGTAATTTTAGAGTCCCAAACGATAAAATTTGACCAAAAAACCCTGCAGCTCACGAGCGTATCGCTGGTGACTTTTGTTCGTTGACCCGTTTCCAATGAAATCAGGCTCCGAAAACGCGAAAATTCGGCACTCCAAATTTGGCAAAAACCACCAAATTGCCACTGGATCAAATCTTTCCACCATCCATCAAAATCTTTCCATAAAATTGACACGCTTTCTCATCAACCGCATTTGGGAAGTCTTCGTGTTGCACCTACTTTTATATTTTTTGTGTATTCCGGTGAAAAAAGAGCGTAATAGTGAACGTGTCTTGGTAGACTCGAATGCACAACGTAAACGTCACTGCGTTCCACCCGCGTGTGGGAATATAGGAATAAAAATGGAGAAACCTAACGGGTGCGATCATACCAGCACTAATGCACCGGATCCCATCAGAACTCCGAAGTTAAGCGTGCTTGGACGAGAGTAGTACTAGGATGGGTGACCCCCTGGGAAGTCCTCGTGTTGCACCCCTTTTTATTTTTAGTTTTTTGCGATGTTCGGTGAAGAAAGAGCGTACGAGTGAACGTGTCTTGGTAGACTCGAATGCACGACGTAAACGTCACTGCGTTCCACCCGCGTGTGGGAATATAGGAATAAAAATGGAGAAACCTAACGGGTGCGATCATACTAGCACTAATGCACCGGATCCCATCAGAACTCTGAAGTTAAGCGTGCTTGGGCGAGAGTAGTACTAGGATGGGTGACCCCCAGGGAAGTGCTCGTGTTGCACCCCTTTTTATTTTTAGTTTTTTGCGATGTTCGGTGAAGAAAGAGCGTACGAGTTAACGTGTCTTGGTAGACTCGCATGCGCGACGTAAACGTCACTGCGTTCCACCCGCGTGTGGGAATATAGGGATAAAAATGGAGAATCCTAACGGGTGCGGTCATACCAGCACTAGTTTACCAAAACTGTTGCTTCCCATCGTAAAAAAATATTTCCATAGCAAAACCCTAAAAGCGGAATCCAAAACGGAAAAGAAAAACTAATAAGGAAAATTATAAAAATAACCCGAAAACAATAAAATGTAATTTTAGAGTCCCAAACGATAAAATTTGACCAAAAAACCCTGCAGCTCACGAGCGTATCGCTGGTGACTTTTGTTCGTTGACCCGTTTCCAATGAAATCAGGCTCCGAAATAGCGAAAATTCGGCACTCCAAATTTGGCAAAAACCACCAAATTGCCACTGGATCAAATCTTTCCACCATCCATCAAAATCTTTCCATAAAACTGACACGCTTGCTCATCAACCGCATTTGGGAAGTCTTCGTGTTGCACCTACTTTTATATTTTTTGTGTATTCCGGTGAAAAAAGAACGTAATAGTGAACGTGTCTTGGTAGACTCGAATGCACGACGTAAACGTCACTGCGTTCCACCCGCGTGTGGGAATATAGGAATAAAAATGGAGAAACCTAACGGGTGCGATCATACCAGCACTAATGCACCGGATCTCATAAGAACTCCGAAGTTAAGCGTGCTTGGGCGAGAGTAGTACTAGGATGGGTGACCCCCTGGGAAGTCCTCGTGTTGCACCCCTTTTTATTTTTAGTTTTTTGCGATGTTCGGTGAAGAAAGAGCGTACGAGTGGAACGTGTCTTGGTAGACTCGAATGCACGACGTAAACGTCACTGCGTTCCCCCGCGTGTGGGAATATAGGAATAAAAATGGAGAAACCTAACGGGTGCGATCATACCAGCACTAAGCACCGGATCCCATCAGAACTCTGAAGTTAAGCGTGCTTGGGCGAGAGTAGTACTAGGATGGGTGACCCCTGGGAAGTCCTCGTGTTGCACCCCTTTTTATTTTAGTTTTTTGCGATGTTCGGTGAAGAAAGAGCGTACGAGTTAACGTGTCTTGGTATACTCGCATGCGCGACGTAAACGTCACTGCGTTCCACCCGCGTGTGGGAATATAGGGATAAAAATGGAGAATCCTAACGGGTGCGGTCATACCAGCACTAGTTTACCAAAACTGTTGCTTCCCATCGTAAAAAAATGTTCCATAGCAAAACCCTAAAAGCGGAATCCAAAACGGAAAAGAAAAAACTAATAAGGAAAATTATAAAAATAACCCGAAAACAATAAAATGTAATTTTAGAGTCCCAAACGATAAAATTTGACCAAAAAACCCTGCAGCTCACGAGCGTAGCGCTGGTGACTTTTGTTCGTTGACCCGTTTCCAATGAAATCAGGCTCCGAAAACGCGAAAATTCGGCACTCCAAATTTGGCAAAAACCACCAAATTGCCACTAGATCAAATCTTTCCACCATCCATCAAAATCTTTCCATAAAACTGACACGCTTGCTCATCAACCGCATTTGGGAAGTCTTCGTGTTGCACCTAATTTTATATTTTTTGTGTATTCCGGTGAAAAAAGAGCGTAATAGTGAACGTGTCTTGGTAGACTCGAATGCACGACGTAAACGTCACTGCGTTCCACCCGCGTGTGGGAATATAGGAATAAAAATGGAGAAACCTAACGGGTGCGATCATACCAGCACTAGTTTACCAAAACTGTTGCTTCCCATCGTAAAAAAATGTTTCCATAGCAAAACCCTAAAAGCGGAATCCAAAACGGAAAAGAAAAACTAATAAGGAAAATTATAAAAATAACCCGAAAATAATAAAATGTAATTTTAGAGTCCCAAACGATAAAATTTGACCAAAAAACCCTGCAGCTCACGAGCGTAGCGCTGGTGACTTTTGTTCGTTGACCCGTTTCCAATGAAATCAGGCTCCGAAAATGCGAAAATTCGGCACTCCAAATTTGGCAAAAACCACCAAATTGCCACTGGATCAAATCTTTCCACCATCCATCAAAATCTTTCCATAAAACTGACACGCTTTCTCATCAACCGCATTTGGGAAGTCTTCGTGTTGCACCTAATTTTATATTTTTTGTGTATTCCGGTGAAAAAAGAGCGTAATAGTGAACGTGTCTTGGTAGACTCGAATGCACGACGTAAACGTCACTGCGTTCCACCCGCGTGTGGGAATATAGGAATAAAAATGGAGAAACCTAACGGGTGCGATCATACCAGCACTAATGCACCGGATCCCATCAGAACTCTGAAGTTAAGCGTGCTTGGGAGAGAGTAGTACTAGGATGGGTGACCCCCTGGGAAGTCCTCGTGTTGCACCCCTTTTTATTTTTAGTTTTTTGCGATGTTCGGTGAAGAAAGAGCGTACGAGTTAACGTGTCTTGGTAGACTCGCATGCGCGACGTAAACGTCACTGCGTTCCACCCGCGTGTGGGAATATAGGGATAAAAATGGAGAATCCTAACGGGTGCGGTCATACCAGCACTAGTTTACCAAAACTGTTGCTTCCCATCGTAAAAAATGTTTCCATAGCAAAACCCAAAAAGCGGAATCCAAAACGGAAAAGAAAAACTAATAAGGAAAATTATAAAAATAACCCGGAAAACAATTAAAATGTAATTTTAGAGTCCCAAACGATAAAATTTGACCAAAAAAACCCTGCAGCTCACGAGCGTATCGCTGGTGGACTTTTGTTCGTTGACCCGTTTCCAATGAAATCAGGCTCCGAAACGCGAAAATTCGGCACTCCAAATTTGGCAAAAACCACCAAATGCCCACTAGATCAAATCTTTCCACCATCCATCAAAATCTTTCCATAAACTGACACGCTTGCTCATCAAACCGCATTCGGGAAGTCTTCGTGTTGCACCTACTTTTATATTTTTTGTGTATTCCGGTGAAAAAAGAGCGTAATAGTGAACGTGTCTTGGTAGACTCGAATGCACGACGTAAACGTCACTGCGTTCCACCCGCGTGTGGGAATATAGGAATAAAATGGAGAAACCTAACGGGTGCGATCATACCAGAACTAATGCACCGGATTCCCATCAGAACTCTGAAGTTAAGCGTGCTTGGGCGAGAGTAGTACTAGGATGGGTGACCCCCTGGGAAGTCCTCGTGTTGCACCCATTTTTATTTTTAGTTTTTTGCGATGTTCGGTGAAGAAAGAGCGTACGAGTGAACGTGTCTTGGTAGACTCGAATGCACGACGTAAACGTCACTGCGTTCCACCCGCGTGTGGGAATATAGGAATAAAAATTGAGAAACCTAACGGGTGCGATCATACCAGCACTAATTCACCGGATCCCATCAGAACTCCACAGTTAAGCGTGCTTGGGCGAGAGTAGTACTTGGATGGGTGACCCCCTGGGAAGTCCTCGTGTTGCACCCCTTTTTATTTTTAGTTTTTTACGATGTTCGGTGAAGAAAGAGCGTACGAGTTAACGTGTCTGGTAGACTCGCATGCGCGACGTAAACGTCACTGCGTTCCACCCGCGTGTGGGAATATAGGGATAAAAATGGAGAATCCTAACGGGTGCGGTCATACCAGTACTAGTTTACCAAAACTGTTGCTTCCCATCGTAAAAAAAATGTTTCCATAGCAAAACCCTAAAAGCGGAATCCAAAACGGAAAAGAAAAAACTAATAAGGAAAATTATAAAAATAACCCGAAAACAATAAAATGTAATTTTAGAGTCTCAAACGATAAAATTTGACCAAAAAACCCTGCAGCTCACGAGCGTAGCGCTGGTGACTTTTGTTCGTTGACCCGTTTCCAATGAAATCAGGCTCCGAAAACGCGAAAATTCGGCACTCCAAATTTGGCAAAAACCACCAAATTGCCACTGGATCAAATCTTTCCACCATCCATCAAAATCTTTCCATAAAACTGACACGCTTGCTCATCAACCGCATTCGGGAAGTCTTCGTGTTGCACCTACTTTTATATTTTTTGTGTATTCCGGTGAAAAAAGAGCGTAATAGTGAACGTGTCTTGGTAGACTCGAATGCACGACGTAAACGTCACTGCGTTCCACCCGCGTGTGGGAATATAGGAATAAAAATGGAGAAACCTAACGGGTGCGATCATACCAGAACTAATGCACCGGATCCCATCAGAACTCTGAAGTTAAGCGTGCTTGGGCGAGAGTAGTACTAGGATGGGTGACCCCCTGGGAAGTCCTCGTGTTGCACCCCTTTTTATTTTTAGTTTTTTGCGATGTTCGGTGAAGAAAGAGCGTACGAGTGAACGTGTCTTGGTAGACTCGAATGCACGACGTAAACGTCACTGCGTTCCACCCGCGTGTGGGAATATAGGAATAAAAATTGAGAAACCTAACGGGTGCGACCATACCAGCACTAATTCACCGGATCCCATCAGAACTCCACAGTTAAGCGTGCTTGGGCGAGAGTAGTACTTGGATGGGTGACCCCCTGGGAAGTCCTCGTGTTGCACCCCTTTTTATTTTTAGTTTTTTGCGATGTTCGGTGAAGAAAGAGCGTACGAGTTAACGTGTCTTGGTAGACTCGCATGCGCGACGTAAACGTCACTGCGTTCCACCCGCGTGTGGGAATATAGGGATAAAAATGGAGAATCCTAACGGGTGCGGTCATACCAGTACTAGTTTACCAAAACTGTTGCTTCCCATCGTAAAAAAATGTTTCCATAGCAAAACCCTAAAAGCGGAATCCAAAACGGAAAAGAAAAACTAATAAGGAAAATTATAAAAATAACCCGAAAACAATAAAATGTAATTTTAGAGTCCCAAACGATAAAATTTGACCAAAAAACCCTGCAGCTCACGAGCGTAGCGCTGGTGACTTTTGTTCGTTGACCCGTTTCCAATGAAATCAGGCTCCGAAAACGCGAAAATTCGGCACTCCAAATTTGGCAAAACCACCAAATTGCCACTGGATCAAATCTTTCCACCATCCATCAAAATCTTTCCATAAAACTGACACGCTTGCTCATCAACCGCATTTGGGAAGTCTTCATGTTGCACCTACTTTTATATTTTTTGTGTATTCCGGTGAAAAAGAGCGTAATAGTGAACGTGTCTTGGTAGACTCGAATGCACGACGTAAACGTCACTGCGTTTCCACCCGCGTGTGGGAATATAGGAATAAAAATGGAGAAACCTAACGGGTGCGATCATACCAGCACTAATGCACCGGATCCCATCAGAACTCTGAAGTTAAGCGTGCTTGGGCGAGAGTAGTACTAGGATGGGTGACCCCCTGGGAAGTCCTCGTGTTGCACCCCTTTTTATTTTTAGTTTTTTGCGATGTTCGGTGAAGAAAGAGCGTACGAGTTAACGTGTCTTGGTAGACTCGCTTGCGCGACGTAAACGTCACTGCGTTCCACCCGCGTGTGGGAATATAGGGATAAAAATGGAGAATCCTAACGGGTGCGGTCATACCAGCACTAGTTTACCAAAACTGTTGCTTCCCATCGTAAAAAAATGTTTCCATAGCAAAACCCTAAAAGCGGAATCCAAAACGGAAAAGAAAAACTAATAAGGAAAATTATAAAAATAACCCGAAAACAATAAAATGTAATTTTAGAGTCCCAAACGATAAAATTTGACCAAAAAACCCTGCAGCTCACGAGCGTATCGCTAGTGACTTTTGTTCATTGACCCATTTCCAATGAAATCAGGCTCTGAAAACGCGAAAATTCGGCACTCCAAATTTGGCAAAAACCACCAAATTGCCACTGGATCAAATCTTTCCACCATCCATCAAAATCTTTCCATAAAACTGACACGCTTGCTCATCAACCGCATTTGGGAAGTCTTCGTGTTGCACCTACTTTTATATTTTTTGTGTATTCCGGTGAAAAAAGAGCGTAATAGTGAACGTGTCTTGGTAGACTCGAATGCACGACGTAAACGTCACTGCGTTCCACCCGCGTGTGGGAATATAGGAATAAAAATGGAGAAACCTAACGGGTGCGATCATACCAGAACTAATGCACCGGATCCCATCAGAACTCTGAAGTTAAGCGTGCTTGGGCGAGAGTAGTACTAGGATGGGTGACCCCCTGGGAAGTCCTCGTGTTGTACCCCTTTTTATTTTTAGTTTTTTGCGATGTTCGGTGAAGAAAGAGCGTACGAGTGAACATGTCTTGGTAGACTCGAATGCACGACGTAAACGTCACTGCGTTCCACCCGCGTGTGGGAATATAGGAATAAAAATTGAGAAACCTAACGGGTGCGATCATACCAGCACTAATTCACCGGATCCCATCAGAACTCCGAAGTTAAGCGTGCTTGGGCGAGAGTAGTACTTGGATGGTGACCCCCTGGGAAGTCCTCGTATTGCACCCCTTTTTATTTTTAGTTTTTTTGCGATGTTCGGTGAAGAAAGAGCGTACGAGTTAACGTGTCTTGGTAGACTCGCATGCGCGACGTAAACGTCACTGCGTTCCACCCGCGTGTGGGAATATAGGGATAAAAATGGAGAATCCTAACGGGTGCGGTCATACCAGCACTAGTTTACCAAAACTGTTGCTTCCCATCGTAAAAAAATGTTTCCATAGCAAAACCCTAAAAGCGGAATCCAAAACGGAAAAGAAAAACTAATAAGGAAAATTATAAAATAACCCGAAAACAATAAAATGTAATTTTAGAGTCCCAAACGATAAAATTTGACCAAAAAACCCTGCAGCTCACGAGCGTATCGCTTGTGACTTTTGTTCGTTGACCCGTTTCCAATGAAATCAGGCTCCGAAAACGCGAAAATTCGGCACTCCAAATTTGGCAAAAACCACCAAATTGCCACTGGATCAAATCTTTCCACCATCCATCAAAATCTTTCCATAAAACTGACACGCTTGCTCATCAACCGCATTTGGGAAGTCTTCGTGTTGCACCTACTTTTATATTTTTTGTGTATTCCGGTGAAAAAAGAGCGTAATAGTGAACGTGTCTTGGTAGACTCGAATGCACGACGTAAACGTCACTGCGTTCCACCCGCGTGTGGGAATATAGGAATAAAAATGGAGAAACCTAACGGGTGCGATCATACCAGAACTAATGCACCGGATCCCATCAGAACTCTGAAATTAAGCGTGCTTGGGCGAGAGTAGTACTAGGATGGGTGACCCCCTGGGAAGTCCTCGTGTTGCACCCCTTTTTATTTTTAGTTTTTTGCGATGTTCGGTGAAGAAGAGCGTACGAGTGAACATGTCTTGGTAGACTCGAATGCACGACGTAAACGTCACTGCGTTCCACCCGCGTGTGGGAATATAGGAATAAAAATTGAGAAACCTAACGGGTGCGATCATACCAGCACTAATTCACCGGATCCCATCAGAACTCGAAGTTAAGCGTGCTTGGGCGAGAGGAGTAGTACTTGGATGGGTGACCCCCTGGGAAGTCCTCGTGTTGCACCCCTTTTTATTTTTAGTTTTTTGCGATGTTCGGTGAAAGAAAGAGCGTACGAGTTAACGTGTCTTGGTAGACTCGCATGCGCGACGTAAACGTCACTGCGTTCCACCCGCTTGTGGGAATATAGGGATAAAAATGGAGAATCCTAACGGGTGCGGTCATACCAGTACTAGTTTACCAAAATTGTTGCTTCCCATCGTAAAAAAATGTTTCCATAGCAAAACCCTAAAAGCGGAATCCAAAACGGAAAAGAAAAACTAATAAGGAAAATTATAAAAATAACCCGAAAACAATAAAATTTAATTTTAGAGTCCCAAACGATAAAATTTGACCAAAAAACCCTGCAGCTCACGAGCGTAGCGCTGGTGACTTTTGTTCGTTGACCCGTTTCCAATGAAATCAGGCTCCGAAAACGCGAAAATTCGGCACTCCAAATTTGGCAAAAACCACCAATTGCCACTGGATCAAATCTTTCCACCATCCATCAAAATCTTTCCATAAAACTGACACGCTTGCTCATCAACCGCATTTGGGAAGTCTTCGTGTTGCACCTACTTTTATATTTTTTGTGTATTCCGGTGAAAAAAGAGCGTAATAGTGAACGTGTCTTGGTAGACTCGAATGCACGACGTAAACGTCACTGCGTTCCACCCGCGTGTGGGAATATAGGAATAAAAATGGAGAAACCTAACGGGTGCGATCATACCAGCACTAATGCACCGGATCCCATCAGAACTCCGAAGTTAAGCGTGCTTGGGCGAGAGTAGTACTAGGATGGGTGACCCCCTGGGAAGTCCTCGTGTTGCACCCCTTTTTATTTTTAGTTTTTTGCGATGTTCGGTGAAGAAAGAGCGTACGAGTGAACGTGTCTTGGTAGACTCGAATGCACGACGTAAACGTCACTGCGTTCCACCCGCGTGTGGAATATAGGAATAAAAATGGAGAAACCTAACGGGTTGCGATCATACCAGCACTAATGCACCGGATCCCATCAGAACTCTGAAGTTAAGCGTGCTTGGGCGAGAGTAGTACTAGGATGGGTGACCCCCTGGGAAGTCCTCGTGTTGCACCCCTTTTTATTTTTAGTTTTTTGCGATGTTCGGTGAAGAAAGAGCGTACGAGTTAACGTGTCTTGGTAGACTCGCATGCGCGACGTAAACGTCACTGCGTTCCACCCGCGTGGTGGGAATATAGGGATAAAAATGGAGAATCCTAACGGGTGCGGTCATACCAGCACTAGTTTACCAAAACTGTTGCTTCCCATCGTAAAAAATGTTTCCATAGCAAAACCCTAAAAGCGGAATCCAAAACGGAAAAGAAAAACTAATAAGGAAAATTATAAAAATAACCCGAAAACAATAAAATGTAATTTTAGAGTCCCAAACGATAAAATTGACCAAAAAACCCTGCAGCTCACGAGCGTAGCGCTGGTGACTTTTGTTCGTTGACCCGTTTCCAATGAAATCAGGCTCCGAAAACGCGAAAATTCGGCACTCCAAATTTGGCAAAAACCACCAAATTGCCATTGGATCAAATCTTTCCACCATCCATCAAAATCTTTCCATAAACTGACACGCTTGCTCATCAACCGCATTTGGGAAGTCTTCGTGTTGCACCTACTTTTATATTTTTTGTGTATTCCGGTGAAAAAAGAGCGTAATAGTGAACGTGTCTTGGTAGACTCGAATGCACGACGTAAACGTCACTGCGTTCCACCCGCGTGTGGGAATATAGGAATAAAAATGGAGAAACCTAACGGGTGCGATCATACCAGAACTAATGCACCGGATCCCATCAGAACTCTGAAATTAAGCGTGCTTGGGCGAGAGTAGTACTAGGATGGGTGACCCCCTGGGAAGTCCTCGTGTTGCACCCCTTTTTATTTTTAGTTTTTTGCGATGTTCGGTGAAGAAAGAGCGTACGAGTGAACATGTCTTGGTAGACTCGAATGCACGACGTAAACGTCACTGCGTTCCACCCGCGTGTGGGAATATAGGAATAAAAATTGAGAAACCTAACGGGTGCGATCATACCAGCACTAATTCACCGGATCCCATCAGAACTCCGAAGTTAAGCGTGCTTGGGCGAGAGTAGTACTTGGATGGGTGACCCCCTGGGAAGTCCTCGTGTTGCACCCCTTTTTATTTTTAGTTTTTTGCGATGTTCGGTGAAGAAAGAGCGTACGAGTTAACGTGTCTTGGTAGACTCGCATGCGCGACGTAAACGTCACTGCGTTCCACCCGCGTGTGGGAATATAGGGATAAAAATGGAGAATCCTAACGGGTGCGGTCATACCAGTACTAGTTTACCAAAATTGTTGCTTCCCATCGTAAAAAAATGTTTCCATAGCAAAACCCTAAAAGCGGAATCCAAAACGGAAAAGAAAAACTAATAAGGAAAATTATAAAAATAACCCGAAAACAATAAAATGTAATTTTAGAGTCCCAAACGATAAAATTTGACCAAAAAACCCTGCAGCTCACGAGCGTAGCGCTGGTGACTTTTGTTCGTTGACCCGTTTCCAATGAAATCAGGCTCCGAAAACGCGAAAATTCGGCACTCCAAATTTGGCAAAAACCACCAAATTGCCACTGGATCAAATCTTTCCACCATCCATCAAAATCTTTCCATAAAACTGACACGCTTGCTCATCAACCGCATTTGGGAAGTCTTCGTGTTGCACCTACTTTTATATTTTTTGTGTATTCCGGTGAAAAAAGAGCGTAATAGTGAACGTGTCTTGGTAGACTCGAATGCACGACGTAAACGTCACTGCGTTCCACCCGCGTGTGGGAATATAGGAATAAAAATGGAGAAACCTAACGGGTGCGATCATACCAGCACTAATGCACCGGATCCCATCAGAACTCCGAAGTTAAGCGTGCTTGGGCGAGAGTAGTACTAGGATGGGTGACCCCCTGGGAAGTCCTCGTGTTGCACCCCTTTTTATTTTTAGTTTTTTGCGATGTTCGGTGAAGAAAGAGCGTACGAGTGAACGTGTCTTGGTAGACTCGAATGCACGACGTAAACGTCACTGCGTTCCACCCGCGTGTGGGAATATAGGAATAAAAATGGAGAAACCTAACGGGTGCGATCATACCAGCACTAATGCACCGGATCCCATCAGAACTCTGAAGTTAAGCGTGCTTGGGCGAGAGTAGTACTAGGATGGGTGACCCCCTGGGAAGTCCTCGTGTTGCACCCCTTTTTATTTTTAGTTTTTTGCGATGTTCGGTGAAGAAAGAGCGTACGAGTTAACGTGTCTTGGTAGACTCGCATGCGCGACGTAAACGTCACTGCGTTCCACCCGCGTGTGGGAATATAGGGATAAAAATGGAGAATCCTAACGGGTGCGGTCATACCAGCACTAGTTTACCAAAACGGTTGCTTCCCATCGTAAAAAAATGTTTCCATAGCAAAACCCTAAAAGCGGAATCCAAAACGGAAAAGAAAAACTAATAAGGAAAATTATAAAAATAACCCGAAAACAATAAAATGTAATTTTAGAGTCCCAACGATAAAATTTGACCAAAAAACCCTGCAGCTCACGAGCGTAGCGCTGGTGACTTTTGTTCGTTGACCCGTTTCCAATGAAATCAGGCTCCGAAAACGCGAAAATTCGGCACTCCAAATTTGGCAAAAACCACCAAATTGCCATTGGATCAAATCTTTCCACCATCCATCAAAATCTTTCCATAAAACTGACACGCTTGCTCATCAACCGCATTTGGGAAGTCTTCGTGTTGCACCTACTTTTATATTTTTTGTGTATTCCGGTGAAAAAAGAGCGTAATAGTGAACGTGTCTTGGTAGACTCGAATGCACGACGTAAACGTCACTGCGTTCCACCCGCGTGTGGGAATATAGGAATAAAAATGGAGAAACCTAACGGGTGCGATCATACCAGAACTAATGCACCGGATCCCATCAGAACTCTGAAATTAAGCGTGCTTGGGCGAGAGTAGTACTAGGATGGGTGACCCCCTGGGAAGTCCTCGTGTTGCACCCCTTTTTATTTTTAGTTTTTTGCGATGTTCGGTGAAGAAAGAGCGTACGAGTGAACATGTCTTGGTAGACTCGAATGCACGACGTAAACGTCACTGCGTTCCACCCGCGTGTGGGAATATAGGAATAAAAATTGAGAAACCTAACGGGTGCGATCATACCAGCACTAATTCACCGGATCCCATCAGAACTCCGAAGTTAAGCGTGCTTGGGCGAGAGTAGTACTTGGATGGGTGACCCCCTGGGAAGTCCTCGTGTTGCACCCCTTTTTATTTTTAGTTTTTTGCGATGTTCGGTGAAGAAAGAGCGTACGAGTTAACGTGTCTTGGTAGACTCGCATGCGCGACGTAAACGTCACTGCGTTCCACCCGCGTGTGGGAATATAGGGATAAAAATGGAGAATCCTAACGGGTGCGGTCATACCAGTACTAGTTTACCAAAATTGTTGCTTCCCATCGTAAAAAAATGTTTCCATAGCAAAACCCTAAAAGCGGAATCCAAACGGAAAAGAAAAACTAATAAGGAAAATTATAAAAATAACCCGAAAACAATAAAATGTAATTTTAGAGTCCCAAACGATAAAATTTGACCAAAAAACCCTGCAGCTCACGAGCGTAGCGCTGGTGACTTTTGTTCGTTGACCCGTTTCCAATGAAATCAGGCTCCGAAAACGCGAAAATTCGGCACTCCAAATTTGGCAAAAACCACCAAATTGCCACTGGATCAAATCTTTCCACCATCCATCAAAATCTTTCCATAAAACTGACACGCTTGCTCATCAACCGCATTTGGGAAGTCTTCGTGTTGCACCTACTTTTATATTTTTTGTGTATTCCGGTGAAAAAAGAGCGTAATAGTGAACGTGTCTTGGTAGACTCGAATGCACGACGTAAACGTCACTGCGTTCCACCCGCGTGTGGGAATATAGGAATAAAAATGGAGAAACCTAACGGGTGCGATCATACCAGCACTAATGCACCGGATACCATCAGAACTCCGAAGTTAAGCGTGCTTGGGCGAGAGTAGTACTAGGATGGGTGACCCCCTGGGAAGTCCTCGTGTTGCACCCCTTTTTATTTTTAGTTTTTTGCGATGTTCGGTGAAGAAAGAGCGTACGAGTGAACGTGTCTTGGTAGACTCGAATGCACGACGTAAACGTCACTGCGTTCCACCCGCGTGTGGGAATATAGGAATAAAAATGGAGAAACCTAACGGGTGCGATCATACCAGCACTAATGCACCGGATCCCATCAGAACTCTGAAGTTAAGCGTGCTTGGGCGAGAGTAGTACTAGGATGGGTGACCCCCTGGGAAGTCCTCGTGTTGCACCCCTTTTTATTTTTAGTTTTTTGCGATGTTCGGTGAAGAAAGAGCGTACGAGTTAACGTGTCTTGGTAGACTCGCATGCGCGACGTAAACGTCACTGCGTTCCACCCGCGTGTGGGAATATAGGGATAAAAATGGAGAATCCTAACGGGTGCGGTCATACCAGCACTAGTTTACCAAAACGGTTGCTTCCCATCGTAAAAAAATGTTTCCATAGCAAAACCCTAAAAGCGGAATCCAAACGGAAAAGAAAAACTAATAAGGAAAATTATAAAAATAACCCGAAAACAATAAAATGTAATTTTAGAGTCCCAAACGATAAAATTTGACCAAAAAACCCTGCAGCTCACGAGCGTAGCGCTGGTGACTTTTGTTCGTTGACCCGTTTCCAATGAAATCAGGCTCCGAAAACGCGAAAATTCGGCACTCCAAATTTGGCAAAAACCACCAAATTGCCACTGGATCAAATCTTTCCACCATCCATCAAAATCTTTCCATAAAACTGACACGCTTGCTCATCAACCGCATTTGGGAAGTCTTCGTGTTGCACCTACTTTTATATTTTTTGTGTATTCCGGTGAAAAAAGAGCGTAATAGTGAACGTGTCTTGGTAGACTCGAATGCACGACGTAAACGTCACTGCGTTCCACCCGCGTGTGGGAATATAGGAATAAAAATGGAGAAACCTAACGGGTGCGATCATACCAGAACTAATGCACCGGATCCCATCAGAACTCTGAAGTTAAGCGTGCTTGGGCGAGAGTAGTACTAGGATGGGTGACCCCTGGGAAGTCCTCGTGTTGCACCCCTTTTTATTTTTAGTTTTTTGCGATGTTCGGTGAAGAAAGAGCGTACGAGTGAACGTGTCTTGGTAGACTCGAATGCACGACGTAAACGTCACTGCGTTCCACCCGCGTGTGGGAATATAGGAATAAAATTGAGAAACCTAACGGGTGCGATCATACCAGCACTAATTCACCGGATCCCATCAGAACTCCGAAGTTAAGCGTGCTTGGGCGAGAGTAGTACTTGGATGGGTGAACCCCTGGGAAGTCCTCGTGTTGCACCCCTTTTTATTTTTAGTTTTTTGCGATGTTCGGTGAAGAAAGAGCGTACGAGTTAACGTGTCTTGGTAGACTCGCATGCGCGACGTAAACGTCACTGCGTTCCACCCGCGTGTGGGAATATAGGGATAAAAATGGAGAATCCTAACGGGTGCGGTCATACCAGCACTAGTTTACCAAAACTGTTGCTTCCCATCGTAAAAAAATGTTTCCATAGCAAAACCCTAAAAGCGGAATCCAAAACGGAAAAGAAAAACTAATAAGGAAAATTATAAAAATAACCCGAAAAAAATAAAATGTAATTTTAGAGTCCCAAACGATAAAATTTGACCAAAAAACCCTGCAGCTCACGAGCGTAGCGCTAGTGACTTTTGTTCGTTGACCCGTTTCCAATGAAATCAGGCTCCGAAAACGCGAAAATTCGGCACTCCAAATTTGGCAAAAACCACCAAATTGCCACTGGATCAAATCTTTCCACCATCCATCAAAATCTTTCCATAAAACTGACACGCTTGCTCATCAACCGCATTTGGGAAGTCTTCGTGTTGCACCTACTTTTATATTTTTTGTGTATTCCGGTGAAAAAAGAGTGTAATAGTGAACGTGTCTTGGTAGACTCGAATGCACGACGTAAACGTCACTGCGTTCCACCCGCGTGTGGGAATATAGGAATAAAAATGGAGAAACCTAACGGGTGCGATCATACCAGAACTAATGCACCGGATCCCATCAGAACTCTGAAGTTAAGCGTGCTTGGGCGAGAGTAGTACTAGGATGGGTGACCCCCTGGGAAGTCCTCGTGTTGCACCCCTTTTTATTTTTAGTTTTTTGCGATGTTCGGTGAAGAAAGAGCGTACGAGTGAACATGTCTTGGTAGACTCGAATGCACGACGTAAACGTCACTGCGTTCCACCCGCGTGTGGGAATATAGGAATAAAAATTGAGAAACCTAACGGGTGCGATCATACCAGCACTAATTCACCGGATCCCATCAGAACTCCGAAGTTAAGCGTGCTTGGGCGAGAGTAGTACTTGGATGGGTGACCCCCCTGGGAAGTCCTCGTGTTGCACCCCTTTTTATTTTTAGTTTTTTGCGATGTTCGATGAAGAAAGAGCGTACGAGTTAACGTGTCTTGGTAGACTCGCATGCGCGACGTAAACGTCACTGCGTTCCACCCGCGTGTGGGAATATAGGGATAAAAATGGAGAATCCTAACGGGTGCGGTCATACCAGTACTAGTTTACCAAAATTGTTGCTTCCCATCGTAAAAAAATGTTTCCATAGCAAAACCCTAAAAGCGGAATCCAAAACGGAAAAGAAAAACTAATAAGGAAAATTATAAAATAACCCGAAAACAATAAAATGTAATTTTAGAGTCCCAAACGATAAAATTTGACCAAAAAACCCTGCAGCTCACGAGCGTAGCGCTGGTGACTTTTGTTCGTTGACCCGTTTCCAATGAAATCAGGCTCCGAAAACGCGAAAATTCGGCACTCCAAATTTGGCAAAAACCACCAAATTGCCACTGGATCAAATCTTTCCACCATCCATCAAAATCTTTCCATAAAACTGACACGCTTGCTCATCAACCGCATTTGGGAAGTCTTCGTGTTGCACCTACTTTTATATTTTTTGTGTATTCCGGTGAAAAAAGAGCGTAATAGTGAACGTGTCTTGGTAGACTCGAATGCACGACGTAAACGTCACTGCGTTCCACCCGCGTGTGGGAATATAGGAATAAAAATGGAGAAACCTAACGGGTGCGATCATACCAGAACTAATGCACCGGATCCCATCAGAACTCTGAAGTTAAGCGTGCTTGGGCGAGAGTAGTACTAGGATGGGTGACCCCCTGGGAAGTCCTCGTGTTGCACCCCTTTTTATTTTTAGTTTTTTGCGATGTTCGGTGAAGAAAGAGCGTACGAGTGAACGTGTCTTGGTAGACTCGAATGCACGACGTAAACGTCACTGCGTTCCACCCGCGTGTGGGAATATAGGAATAAAAATTGAGAAACCTAACGGGTGCGATCATACCAGCACTAATTCACCGGATCCCATCAGAACTCCGAAGTTAAGCGTGCTTGGGCGAGAGTAGTACTTGGATGGGTGACCCCCTGGGAAGTCCTCGTGTTGCACCCCTTTTATTTTTAGTTTTTTGCGATGTTCGGTGAAGAAAGAGCGTACGATTTAACGTGTCTTGGTAGACTCGCATGCGCGACGTAAACGTCACTGCGTTCCACCCGCGTGTGGGAATATAGGGATAAAAATGGAGAATCCTAACGGGTGCGGTCATACCAGCACTAGTTTACCAAAACTGTTGCTTCCCATCGTAAAAAAATGTTTCCATAGCAAAACCCTAAAAGCGGAATCCAAAACGGAAAAGAAAAACTAATAAGGAAAATTATAAAATAACCCGAAAAAAATAAAATGTAATTTTAGAGTCCCAAACGATAAAATTTGACCAAAAAACCCTGCAGCTCACGAGCGTAGCGCTAGTGACTTTTGTTCGTTGACCCGTTTCCAATGAAATCAGGCTCCGAAAACGCGAAAATTCGGCACTCCAAATTTGGCAAAAACCACCAAATTGCCACTGGATCAAATCTTTCCACCATCCATCAAAATCTTTCCATAAAACTGACACGCTTGCTCATCAACCGCATTTGGGAAGTCTTCGTGTTGCACCTACTTTTATATTTTTTGTGTATTCCGGTGAAAAAAGAGCGTAATAGTGAACGTGTCTTGGTAGACTCGAATGCACGACGTAAACGTCACTGCGTTCCACCCGCGTGTGGGAATATAGGAATAAAAATGGAGAAACCTAACGGGTGCGATCATACCAGCACTAATGCACCGGATCCCATCAGAACTCCGAAGTTAAGCGTGCTTGGGCGAGAGTAGTACTAGGATGGGTGACCCCCTGGGAAGTCCTCGTGTTGCACCCCTTTTTATTTTTAGTTTTTTGCGATGTTCGGTGAAGAAAGAGCGTACGAGTGAACGTGTCTTGGTAGACTCGAATGCACGACGTAAACGTCACTGCGTTCCACCCGCGTGTGGGAATATAGGAATAAAAATGGAGAAACCTAACGGGTGCGATCATACCAGCACTAATGCACCGGATCCCATCAGAACTCTGAAGTTAAGCGTGCTTGGGCGAGAGTAGTACTAGGATGGGTGACCCCCTGGGAAGTCCTCGTGTTGCACCCCTTTTTATTTTTAGTTTTTTGCGATGTTCGGTGAAGAAAGAGCGTACGAGTTAACGTGTCTTGGTAGACTCACATGCGCGACGTAAACGTCACTGCGTTCCACCCGCGTGTGGGAATATAGGGATAAAAATGGAGAATCCTAACGGGTGCGGTCATACCAGTACTAGTTTACCAAAATTGTTGCTTCCCATCGTAAAAAAATGTTTCCATAGCAAAACCCTAAAAGCGGAATCCAAAACGGAAAAGAAAAACTAATAAGGAAAATTATAAAAATAACCCGAAAACAATAAAATGTAATTTTAGAGTCCCAAACGATAAAATTTGACCAAAAAACCCTGCAGCTCACGAGCGTAGCGCTGGTGACTTTTGTTCGTTGACCCGTTTCCAATGAAATCAGGCTCCGAAAACGCGAAAATTCGGCACTCCAAATTTGGCAAAAACCACCAAATTGCCACTGGATCAAATCTTTCCACCATCCATCAAATCTTTCCATAAAACTGACACGCTTGCTCATCAACCGCATTTGGGAAGTCTTCGTGTTGCACCTACTTTTATATTTTTTGTGTATTCCGGTGAAAAAAGAGCGTAATAGTGAACGTGTCTTGGTAGACTCGAATGCACGACGTAAACGTCACTGCGTTCCACCCGCGTGTGGGAATATAGGAATAAAAATGGAGAAACCTAACGGGTGCGATCATACCAGCACTAATGCACCGGATCCCATCAGAACTCCGAAGTTAAGCGTGCTTGGGCGAGAGTAGTACTAGGATGGGTGACCCCCTGGGAAGTCCTCGTGTTGCACCCCTTTTTATTTTTAGTTTTTTGCGATGTTCGGTGAAGAAAGAGCGTACGAGTGAACGTGTCTTGGTAGACTCGAATGCACGACGTAAACGTCACTGCGTTCCACCCGCGTGTGGGAATATAGGAATAAAAATGGAGAAACCTAACGGGTGCGATCATACCAGCACTAATGCACCGGATCCCATCAGAACTCTGAAGTTAAGCGTGCTTGGGCGAGAGTAGTACTAGGATGGGTGACCCCCTGGGAAGTCCTCGTGTTGCACCCCTTTTTATTTTTAGTTTTTTGCGATGTTCGGTGAAGAAAGAGCGTACGAGTTAACGTGTCTTGGTAGACTCGCATGCGCGACGTAAACGTCACTGCGTTCCACCCGCGTGTGGGAATATAGGGATAAAAATGGAGAATCCTAACGGGTGCGGTCATACCAGCACTAGTTTACCAAAACGGTTGCTTCCCATCGTAAAAAAATGTTTCCATAGCAAAACCCTAAAAGCGGAATCCAAAACGGAAAAGAAAAACTAATAAGGAAAATTATAAAAATAACCCGAAAACAATAAAATGTAATTTTAGAGTCCCAAACGATAAAATTTGACCAAAAAACCCTGCAGCTCACGAGCGTAGCGCTGGTGACTTTTGTTCGTTGACCCGTTTCCAATGAAATCAGGCTCCGAAAACGCGAAAATTCGGCACTCCAAATTTGGCAAAAACCACCAAATTGCCACTGGATCAAATCTTTCCACCATCCATCAAAATCTTTCCATAAAACTGACACGCTTGCTCATCAACCGCATTTGGGAAGTCTTCGTGTTGCACCTACTTTTATATTTTTTGTGTATTCCGGTGAAAAAAGAGCGTAATAGTGAACGTGTCTTGGTAGACTCGAATGCACGACGTAAACGTCACTGCGTTCCACCCGCGTGTGGGAATATAGGAATAAAAATGGAGAAACCTAACGGGTGCGATCATACCAGAACTAATGCACCGGATCCCATCAGAACTCTGAAGTTAAGCGTGCTTGGGCGAGAGTAGTACTAGGATGGGTGACCCCCTGGGAAGTCCTCGTGTTGCACCCCTTTTTATTTTTAGTTTTTTGCGATGTTCGGTGAAGAAAGAGCGTACGAGTGAACGTGTCTTGGTAGACTCGAATGCACGACGTAAACGTCACTGCGTTCCACCCGCGTGTGGGAATATAGGAATAAAAATTGAGAAACCTAACGGGTGCGATCATACCAGCACTAATTCACCGGATCCCATCAGAACTCCGAAGTTAAGCGTGCTTGGGCGAGAGTAGTACTTGGATGGGTGACCCCCTGGGAAGTCCTCGTGTTGCACCCCTTTTTATTTTTAGTTTTTTGCGATGTTCGGTGAAGAAAGAGCGTACGATTTAACGTGTCTTGGTAGACTCGCATGCGCGACGTAAACGTCACTGCGTTCCACCCGCGTGTGGGAATATAGGGATAAAAATGGAGAATCCTAACGGGTGCGGTCATACCAGCACTAGTTTACCAAAACTGTTGCTTCCCATCGTAAAAAAATGTTTCCATAGCAAAACCCTAAAAGCGGAATCCAAAACGGAAAAGAAAAACTAATAAGGAAAATTATAAAAATAACCCGAAAAAAATAAAATGTAATTTTAGAGTCCCAAACGATAAAATTTGACCAAAAAACCCTGCAGCTCACGAGCGTAGCGCTAGTGACTTTTGTTCGTTGACCCGTTTCCAATGAAATCAGGCTCCGAAAACGCGAAAATTCGGCACTCCAAATTTGGCAAAAACCACCAAATTGCCACTGGATCAAATCTTTCCACCATCCATCAAAATCTTTCCATAAAACTGACACGCTTGCTCATCAACCGCATTTGGGAAGTCTTCGTGTTGCACCTACTTTTATATTTTTTGTGTATTCCGGTGAAAAAAGAGCGTAATAGTGAACGTGTCTTGGTAGACTCGAATGCACGACGTAAACGTCACTGCGTTCCACCCGCGTGTGGGAATATAGGAATAAAAATGGAGAAACCTAACGGGTGCGATCATACCAGCACTAATGCACCGGATCCCATCAGAACTCCGAAGTTAAGCGTGCTTGGGCGAGAGTAGTACTAGGATGGGTGACCCCCTGGGAAGTCCTCGTGTTGCACCCCTTTTTATTTTTAGTTTTTTGCGATGTTCGGTGAAGAAAGAGCGTACGAGTGAACGTGTCTTGGTAGACTCGAATGCACGACGTAAACGTCACTGCGTTCCACCCGCGTGTGGGAATATAGGAATAAAAATGGAGAAACCTAACGGGTGCGATCATACCAGCACTAATGCACCGGATCCCATCAGAACTCTGAAGTTAAGCGTGCTTGGGCGAGAGTAGTACTAGGATGGGTGACCCCCTGGGAAGTCCTCGTGTTGCACCCCTTTTTATTTTTAGTTTTTTGCGATGTTCGGTGAAGAAAGAGCGTACGAGTTAACGTGTCTTGGTAGACTCGCATGCGCGACGTAAACGTCACTGCGTTCCACCCGCGTGTGGGAATATAGGGATAAAATGGAGAATCCTAACGGGTGCGGTCATACCAGCACTAGTTTACCAAAACGGTTGCTTCCCATCGTAAAAAAATGTTTCCATAGCAAAACCCTAAAAGCGGAATCCAAAACGGAAAAGAAAAACTAATGAGGAAAATTATAAAAATAACCCGAAAACAATAAAATGTAATTTTAGAGTCCCAAACGATAAAATTTGACCAAAAAACCCTGCAGCTCACGAGCGTAGCGCTAGTGACTTTTGTTCGTTGACCCGTTTCCAATGAAACCAGGCTGCGAAAACGCGAAAATTCGGCACTCCAAATTTGGCAAAAACCACCAAATTGCCACTGGATCAAATCTTTCCACCATCCATCAAAATCTTTCCATAAAACTGACACGCTTGCTCATCAACCGCATTTGGGAAGTCTTCGTGTTGCACCTACTTTTATATTTTTTGTGTATTCCGGTGAAAAAAGAGCGTAATAGTGAACGTGTCTTGGTAGACTCGAATGCACGACGTAAACGTCACTGCGTTCCACCCGCGTGTGGGAATATAGGAATAAAAATGGAGAAACCTAACGGGTGCGATCATACCAGCACTAATGCACCGGATCCCATCAGAACTCCGAAGTTAAGCGTGCTTGGGCGAGAGTAGTACTAGGATGGGTGACCCCCTGGGAAGTCCTCGTGTTGCACCCCTTTTTATTTTTAGTTTTTTGCGATGTTCGGTGAAGAAAGAGCGTACGAGTGAACGTGTCTTGGTAGACTCGAATGCACGACGTAAACGTCACTGCGTTCCACCCGCGTGTGGGAATATAGGAATAAAAATGGAGAAACCTAACGGGTGCGATCATACCAGCACTAATGCACCGGATCCCATCAGAACTCTGAAGTTAAGCGTGCTTGGGCGAGAGTAGTACTAGGATGGGTGACCCCCTGGGAAGTCCTCGTGTTGCACCCATTTTTATTTTTAGTTTTTTGCGATGTTCGGTGAAGAAAGAGCGTACGAGTTAACGTGTCTTGGTAGACTCGCATGCGCGACGTAAACGTCACTGCGTTCCACCCGCGTGTGGGAATATAGGGATAAAAATGGAGAATCCTAACGGGTACGGTCATACCAGCACTAGTTTACCAAAACGGTTGCTTCCCATCGTAAAAAAATGTTTCCATAGCAAAACCCTAAAAGCGGAATCCAAAACGGAAAAGAAAAACTAATAAGGAAAATTATAAAAATAACCCGAAAACAATAAAATGTAATTTTAGAGTCCCAAACGATAAAATTTGACCAAAAAACCCTGCAGCTCACGAGCGTAGCGCTAGTGACTTTTGTTCGTTGACCCGTTTCCAATGAAATCAGGCTCCGAAAACGCGAAAATTCGGCACTCCAAATTTGGCAAAAACCACCAAATTGCCACTGGATCAAATCTTTCCACCATCCATCAAAATCTTTCCATAAAACTGACACGCTTGCTCATCAACCGCATTTGGGAAGTCTTCGTGTTGCATCTACTTTTATATTTTTTGTGTATTCCGGTGAAAAAAGAGTTTAATAGTGAACGTGTCTTGGTAGACTCGAATGCACGACGTAAACGTCACTGCGTTCCACCCGCGTGTGGGAATATAGGAATAAAAATGGAGAAACCTAACGGGTGCGATCATACCAGAACTAATGCACCGGATCCCATCAGAACTCTGAAGTTAAGCGTGCTTGGGCGAGAGTAGTACTAGGATGGGTGACCCCCTGGGAAGTCCTCGTGTTGCACCCCTTTTTATTTTTAGTTTTTTGCGATGTTCGGTGAAGAAAGAGCGTACGAGTGAACGTGTCTTGGTAGACTCGAATGCACGACGTAAACGTCACTGCGTTCCACCCGCGTGTGGGAATATAGGAATAAAAATTAAGAAACCTAACGGGTGCGATCATACCAGCACTAATTCACCGGATCCCATCAGAACTCCGAAGTTAAGCGTGCTTGGGCGAGAGTAGTACTTGGATGGGTGACCCCCTTGGAAGTCCTCGTGTTGCACCCCTTTTTATTTTTAGTTTTTTGCGATGTTCGGTGAAGAAAGAGCGTACGAGTTAACGTGTCTTGGTAGACTCGCATGCGCGACGTAAACGTCACTGCGTTCCACCCGCGTGTGGGAATATAGGGATAAAAATGGAGAATCCTAACGGGTGCGGTCATACCAGCACTAGTTTACCAAAACGGTTGCTTCCCATCGTAAAAAAATGTTTCCATAGCAAAACCCTAAAAGCGGAATCCAAAACGGAAAAGAAAAACTAATGAGGAAAATTATAAAAATAACCCGAAAACAATAAAATGTAATTTTAGAGTCCCAAACGATAAAATTTGACCAAAAAACCCTGCAGCTCACGAGCGTAACGCTAGTGACTTTTGTTCGTTGACCCGTTTCCAATGAAACCAGGCTGCGAAAACGCGAAAATTCGGCACTCCAAATTTGGCAAAAACCACCAAATTGCCACTGGATCAAATCTTTCCACCATCCATCAAAATCTTTCCATAAAACTGACACGCTTGCTCATCAACCGCATTTGGGAAGTCTTCGTGTTGCACCTACTTTTATATTTTTTGTGTATTCCGGTGAAAAAAGAGCGTAATAGTGAACGTGTCTTGGTAGACTCGAATGCACGACGTAAACGTCACTGCGTTCCACCCGCGTGTGGGAATATAGGAATAAAAATGGAGAAACCTAACGGGTGCGATCATACCAGCACTAATGCACCGGATCCCATCAGAACTCCGAAGTTAAGCGTGCTTGGGCGAGAGTAGTACTAGGATGGGTGACCCCCTGGGAAGTCCTCGTGTTGCACCCCTTTTTATTTTTAGTTTTTTGCGATGTTCGGTGAAGAAAGAGCGTACGAGTGAACGTGTCTTGGTAGACTCGAATGCACGACGTAAACGTCACTGCGTTCCACCCGCGTGTGGGAATATAGGAATAAAAATTGAGAAACCTAACGGGTGCGATCATACCAGCACTAATTCACCGGATCCCATCAGAACTCCGAAGTTAAGCGTGCTTGGGCGAGAGTAGTACTTGTATGGGTGACCCCCTGGGAAGTCCTCGTGTTGCACCCCTTTTTATTTTTAGTTTTTTGCGATGTTCGGTGAAGAAAGAGCGTACGAGTTAACGTGTCTTGGTAGACTCGCATGCGCGACGTAAACGTCACTGCGTTCCACCCGCGTGTGGGAATATAGGGATAAAAATGGAGAATCCTAACGGGTGCGGTCATACCAGCACTAGTTTACCAAAACTGTTGCTTCCCATCGTAAAAATATGTTTCCATAGCAAAACCCTAAAAGCGGAATCCAAAACGGAAAAGAAAAACTAATAAGGAAAATTATAAAAATAATCCGAAAAAAATAAAATGTAATTTTAGAGTCCCAAACGATAAAATTTGACCAAAAAACCCTGCAGCTCACGAGCGTAGCGCTAGTGACTTTTGTTCGTTGACCCGTTTCCAATGAAACCAGGCTGCGAAAACGCGAAAATTCGGCACTCCAAATTTGGCAAAAACCACCAAATTGCCACTGGATCAAATCTTTCCACCATCCATCAAAATCTTTCCATAAAACTGACACGCTTGCTCATCAACCGCATTTGGGAAGTCTTCGTGTTGCACCTACTTTTATATTTTTTGTGTATTCCGGTGAAAAAAGAGCGTAATAGTGAACGTGTCTTGGTAGACTCGAATGCACGACGTAAACGTCACTGCGTTCCACCCGCGTGTGGGAATATAGGAATAAAAATGGAGAAACCTAACGGGTGCGATCATACCAGCACTAATGCACCGGATCCCATCAGAACTCCGAAGTTAAGCGTGCTTGGGCGAGAGTAGTACTAGGATGGGTGACCCCCTGGGAAGTCCTCGTGTTGCACCCCTTTTTATTTTTAGTTTTTTGCGATGTTCGGTGAAGAAAGAGCGTACGAGTGAACGTGTCTTGGTAGACTCGAATGCACGACGTAAACGTCACTGCGTTCCACCCGCGTGTGGGAATATAGGAATAAAAATTGAGAAACCTAACGGGTGCGATCATACCAGCACTAATTCACCGGATCCCATCAGAACTCCGAAGTTAAGCGTGCTTGGGCGAGAGTAGTACTTGTATGGGTGACCCCCTGGGAAGTCCTCGTGTTGCACCCCTTTTTATTTTTAGTTTTTTGCGATGTTCGGTGAAGAAAGAGCGTACGAGTTAACGTGTCTTGGTAGACTCGCATGCGCGACGTAAACGTCACTGCGTTCCACCCGCGTGTGGGAATATAGGGATAAAAATGGAGAATCCTAACGGGTGCGGTCATACCAGCACTAGTTTACTAAAACTGTTGCTTCCCATCGTAAAAATATGTTTCCATAGCAAAACCCTAAAAGCGGAATCCAAAACGGAAAAGAAAAACTAATAAGGAAAATTATAAAAATAATCCGAAAAAAATAAAATGTAATTTTAGAGTCCCAAACGATAAAATTTGACCAAAAAACCCTGCAGCTCACGAGCGTAGCGCTTGTGACTTTTGTTCGTTGACCCGTTTCCAATGAAATCTGGCTCCGAAAACGCGAAAATTCGGCACTCCAAATTTGGCAAAAACCACCAAATTGCCACTGGATCAAATCTTTCCACCATCCATCAAAATCTTTCCATAAAACTGACACGCTTGCTCATCAACCGCATTTGGGAAGTCTTCGTGTTGCACCTACTTTTATATTTTTTGTGTATTCCGGTGAAAAAAGAGCGTAATAGTGAACGTGTCTTGGTAGACTCGAATGCACGACGTAAACGTCACTGCGTTCCACCTGCGTGTGGGAATATAGGAATAAAAATGGAGAAACCTAACGGGTGCGATCATACCAGCACTAATGCACCGGATCCCATCAGAACTCCGAAGTTAAGTGTGCTTGGGCGAGAGTAGTACTAGGATGGGTGACCCCCTGGGAAGTCCTCGAGTTGCACCCCTTTTTATTTTTAGTTTTTTGCGATGTTCGGTGAAGAAAGAGCGTACGAGTGAACGTGTCTTGGTAGACTCGAATGCACGACGTAAACGTCACTGCGTTCCACCCGCGTGTGGGAATATAGGAATAAAAATGGAGAAACCTAACGGGTGCGATCATACCAGCACTAATGCACCGGATCCCATCAGAACTCTGAAGTTAAGCGTGCTTGGGCGAGAGTAGTACTAGGATGGGTGACCCCCTGGGAAGTCCTCGTGTTGCACCCCATTTTATTTTTAGTTTTTTGCGATGTTCGGTGAAGAAAGAGCGTACGACTTAACGTGTCTTGGTAGACTCGCATGCGCGACGTAAACGTCACTGCGTTCCACCCGCGTGTGGGAATATAGGGATAAAAATGGAGAATCCTAACGGGTGCGGTCATACCAGCACTAGTTTACCAAAACGGTTGCTTCCCATCGTAAAAAAATGTTTCCATAGCAAAACCCTAAAAGCGGAATCCAAAACGGAAAATAAAAACTAATAAGGAAAATTATAAAAATAACCCGAAAACAATAAAATGTAATTTTAGAGTCCCAAACGATAAAATTTGACCAAAAAACCCTGCAGCTCACGAGCGTAGCGCTAGTGACTTTTGTTCGTTGACCCGTTTCCAATGAAATCAGGCTCCGAAAACGCGAAAATTCGGCACTCCAAATTTGGCAAAAACCACCAAATTGCCACTGGATCAAATCTTTCCACCATCCATCAAAATCTTTCCATAAAACTGACACGCTTGCTCATCAACCGCATTTGGGAAGTCTTCGTGTTGCACCTACTTTTATATTTTTTGTGTATTCCGGTGAAAAAAGAGCGTAATAGTGAACGTGTCTTGATAGACTCGAATGCACGACGTAAACGTCACTGCGTTCCACCCGCGTGTGGGAATATAGGAATAAAAATTGAGAAACCTAACGGGTGCGATCATACCAGCACTAATTCACCGGATCCCATCAGAACTCCGAAGTTAAGCGTGCTTGGGCGAGAGTAGTACTTGGATGGGTGACCCCCTGGGAAGTCCTCGTGTTGCACCCCTTTTTATTTTTAGTTTTTTGCGATGTTCGGTGAAGAAAGAGCGTACGAGTTAACGTGTCTTGGTAGACTCGCATGCGCGACGTAAACGTCACTGCGTTCCACCCGCGTGTGGGAATATAGGGATAAAAATGGAGAATCCTAACGGGTGCGGTCATACCAGCACTAGTTTACCAAAACTGTTGCTTCCCATCGTAAAAAAAATGTTTCCATAGCAAAACCCTAAAAGCGGAATCCAAAACGGAAAAGAAAAACTAATAAGGAAAATTATAAAAATAACCCGAAAAAAATAAAATGTAATTTTAGAGTCCCAAACGATAAAATTTGACCAAAAAACCCTGCAGCTCACGAGCGTAGCGCTCGTGACTTTTGTTCGTTGACCCGTTTCCAATGAAATCTGGCTCCGAAAACGCGAAAATTCGGCACTCCAAATTTGGCAAAAACCACCAAATTGCCACTGGATCAAATCTTTCCACCATCCATCAAAATCTTTCCATAAAACTGACACGCTTGCTCATCAACCGCATTTGGGAAGTCTTCGTGTTGCACCTACTTTTATATTTTTTGTGTATTCCGGTGAAAAAAGAGCGTAATAGTGAACGTGTCTTGGTAGACTCGAATGCACGACGTAAACGTCACTGCGTTCCACCCGCGTGTTGGAATATAGGAATAAAAATGGAGAAACCTAACGGGTGCGATCATACCAGCACTAATGCACCGGATCCCATCAGAACTCCGAAGTTAAGCGTGCTTGGGCGAGAGTAGTACTAGGATGGGTGACCCCCTGGGAAGTCCTCGTGTTGCACCGCTTTTTATTTTTATTTTTTTGCGATGTTCGAAGAAGAAAGAGCGTACGAGTGAACGTGTCTTGGTAGACTCGCATGCACGACGTAAACTTCACTGCGTTCCACCCGCGTGTGGGAATATAGGAATAAAAATGGAGAATCCTAACGGGTGCGATCATACCAGCACTAGTTTACCAAAACTGTTGCTTCCCATCGTAAAAAAACGTTTCCATAGCAAAACACTAAAAGCGGAATCCAAATCGGAAAAGAAAAACTAATAAGGAAAATTATAAAAATAACCCGAAAACAATAAAATGTAATTTTAGAGTCCCAAACGATAAAATTTGACCAAAAAACCTTGCAGCTCACGAGCGTAACGCTGGTGACTTTTGTTCGTTGACCCGTTTCCAATTAAATCAGGCTCCGAAAACGCAAAAATTCGGCACTCCAAATTTGGAAAAAACTACCAAATTTCCACTGGATCAAATCTTTCCACCATCCATCAAAATCTTTCAATAAAACTGACATGCTTGCTCTTCAACCGCATTTGGGAAGTCTTCGTGTTGCACCTACTTTTATATTTTTTGTGTATTCCGGTGAAAAAAGAGCGTAATAGTGAACGTGTCTTGGTAGACTTGAATGCACGACGTAAACGTCACTGCGTTCCACCCGCGTGTGGGAATATAGGAATAAAAATGGAGAAACCTAACGGGTGCGATCATACCAGCACTAATGCACCGGATCCCATCAGAACTCCGAAGTTAAGCGTGCTTGGGCGAGAGTAGTACTAGGATGGGTGACCCCCTGGGAAGTCCTCGTGTTGCACCCCTTTTTATTTTTATTTTTTTGCGATGTTCGGTGAAGAAAGAGCGTACGAGTGAACGTGTCTTGGTAGACTCGAATGCACGACGTAAACGTCACTGCGTTCCACCCGCGTGTGGGAATATAGGAATAAAAATGGAGAAACCTAACGGGTGCGATCATACCAGCACTAATTCACCGGATCCCATCAGAACTCCGAAGTTAAGCGTGCTTGGGCGAGAGTAGTACTAGGATGGGTGACCCCCTGGGAAGTCCTCGTGTTGCACCCCTTTTTATTTTTAGTTTTTTGCGATGTTCGGTGAAGAAAGAGCGTACGAGTTAACGTGTCTTGGTAGACTCGCATGCGCGACGTAAACGTCACTGCGTTCCACCCGCGTGTGGGAATATAGGGAAAAAATGGAGAATCCTAACGGGTGCGGTCATACCAGCACTAGTTTACCAAAACTGTTGCTTCCCATCGTAAAAAAATGTTTCCATAGCAAAACCCTAAAAGCGGAATCCAAAACGGAAAAGAAAAACTAATAAGGAAAATTATAAAAATAACCCGAAAAAAATAAAATGTAATTTTAGAGTCCCAAACGATAAAATTTGACCAAAAAACCCTGCAGCTCACGAGCGTAGCGCTCGTGACTTTTGTTCGTTGACCCGTTTCCAATGAAATCAGGCTCCGAAAACGCGAAAATTCGGCACTCCAAATTTGGCAAAAACCACCAAATTGCCACTGGATCAAATCTTTCCACCATCCATCAAAATATTTCCATAAAACTGACACGCTTGCTCATCAACCGCATTTGGGAAGTCTTCGTGTTGCACCTACTTTTATAATTTTTGTGTATTCCGGTGAAAAAAGAGCGTAATAGTGAACGTGTCTTGGTAGACTCGAATGCACGACGTAAACGTCACTGCGTTCCACCCGCGTGTGGGAATATAGGAATAAAAATGGAGAAACCTATCGGGTGCGATCATACCAGCACTAATGCACCGGATCCCATCAGAACTCCGAAGTTAAGCGTGCTTGGGCGAGAGTAGTACTAGGATGGGTGACCCCCTGGGAAGTCCTCGTGTTGCACCCCTTTTTATTTTTAGTTTTTTGCGATGTTCGGTGAAGAAAGAGCGTACGAGTTAACGTGTCTTGGTAGACTCGCATGCGCGACGTAAACGTCATTGCGTTCCACCCGCGTGTGGGAATATAGGGATAAAAATGGAGAATCCTAACGGGTGCGGTCATACCAGCACTAGTTTACCAAAACTGTTGCTTCCCATCGTAAAAAAATGTTTCCATAGCAAAACCCTAAAAGCGGAATCCAAAACGGAAAAGAAAAACTAATAAGGAAAATTATAAAAATAACCCGAAAACAATAAAATGTAATTTTAGAGTCCCAAACGATAAAATTTGACCAAAAAACCCTGCAGCTCACGAGCATAACGCTGGTGACTTTTGTTCGTTGACCCGTTTCCAATGAAATCAGGCTCCGAAAACGCGAAAATTCGGCACTCCAAATTTGGCAAAAACCACCAAATTGCCACTGGATCAAATCTTTCCACCATCCATCAAAATCTTTCCATAAAACTGACACGCTTGCTCATCAACCGCATTTGGGAAGTCTTCGTGTTGCACCTACTTTTATATTTTTTGTGTATTCCGGTGAAAAAAGAGCGTAATAGTGAACGTGTCTTGGTAGACTCGAATGCACGACGTAAACGTCATTGCGTTCCACCCGCGTGTGGGAATATAGGAATAAAAATGGAGAAACCTAACGGGTGCGATCATACCAGCACTAATGCACCGGATCCCATCAGAACTCCGAAGTTAAGCGTGCTTGGGCGAGAGTAGTACTAGGATGGGTAACCCCCTGGGAAGTCCTCGTGTTGCACCCCTTTTTATTTTTAGTTTTTTGCGATGTTCGGTGAAAAAAGAGCGTACGAGTGAACGTGTCTTGGTAGACTCGAATGCACGACGTAAACGTCACTGCTTTCCACCCGCGTGTGGGAATATAGGAATAAAAATGCAGAAACCTAACGGGTGCGATCATACCAGCACTAATTCACCGGATCCCATCAGAACTTCGAAGTTAAGCGTGCTTGGGCGAGAGTAGTACTAGGATGGGTGACCCCCTGGGAAGTCCTCGTGTTGCACCCCTTTTTATTTTTAGTTTTTTGCGATGTTCGGTGAAGAAAGAGCGTACGAGTTAACGTGTCTTGGTAGACTCGCATGCGCGACGTAAACGTCACTGCGTTCCACCCGCGTGTGGGAATATAGGGATAAAAATGGAGAATCCTAACGGGTGCGATCATACCAGCACTAGTTTACCAAAACATTTGCTTCCCATCGTAAAAAAATGTTTCCATAGCAAAACCCTAAAAGCGGAATCCAAAACGGAAAAGAAAAACAAATAAGGAAAATTATAAAAATAACCCGAAAAAAATAAAATGTAATTTTAGAGTCCCAAACGATAAAATTTGACCAAAAAACCCTGCAGCTCACGAGCGTAGCGCTCGTGACTTTTGTTCGTTGACCCGTTTCCAATGAAATCAGGCTCCGAAAACGCGAAAATTCGGCACTCCAAATTTGGCAAAAACCACCAAATTGCCACTTGATCAAATCTTTCCACCATCAATCAAAATATTTCCATAAAACTGACACACTTGCTCATCAACCGCATTTGGGAAGTCTTCGTGTTGCACCTACTTTTATAATTTTTGTGTATTCCGGTGAAAAAAGAGCGTAATAGTGAACGTGTCTTGGTAGACTCGAATGCACGACGTAAACGTCATTGCGTTCCACCCGCGTGTGGGAATATAGGAATAAAAATGGAGAAACCTAACGGGTGCGATCATACCAGCACTAATGCACCGGATCCCATCAGAACTCTGAAGTTAAGCATGCTTGGGCGAGAGTAGTACTAGGATGGGTGACCCCCTGGGAAGTCCTCGTGTTGCATCCCTTTTTATTTTTATTTTTTTGCGATGTTCGAAGAAGAAAGGACGTACGAGTGAACGTGTCTTGGTAGACTCGCATGCACGACGTAAACATCACTGCGTTCCACCCGCGTGTGGGAATATAGGAATAAAAATGGAGAATCCTAACGGGTGCGATCATACCAGCACTAGTTTACCAAAACTGTTGCTTCCCATCATAAAAAAACGTTTCCATAGCAAAACACTAAAAGCGGAATCCAAAACGGAAAAGAAAAACTAATAAGAAAAAATATAAAAATAACTCGAAAACAATAAAATGTAATTTTAGAGTCCCAAACGATAAAATTTGACCAAAAAACCCTGCAGCTCACGAGCGTAACGCTGGTGACTTTTGTACGTTGACCCGTTTCCAATGAAATCAGGCTCTGAAAACGCAAAAATTCGGCACTCCAAATTTGGTAAAAACTACCAAATTGCCACTGGATCAAATCTTTCCACCATCCATCAAAATCTTTCAATAAAACTGACATGCTTGCTCTTCTACCGCATTTGGGAAGTCTTCGTGTTGCACCTACTTTTATATTTTTTGTGTATTCCGGTGAAAAAAGAGCGTAATAGTGAACGTGTCTTGGTAGACTCGAATGCACGACGTAAACGTCACTGCGTTCCACCCGCGTGTGGGAATATAGGAATAAAAATGGAGAAACCTAACGGGTGCGATCATACCAGCACTAATGCACCGGATCCCATCAGAACTCCGAAGTTAAGCGTGCTTGGGCGAGAGTAGTACTAGGATGGGTGACCCCCTGGGAAGTCCTCGTGTTGCACCCCTTTTTATTTTTAGTTTTTTGCGATGTTCGGTGAAGAAAGAGCGTACGAGTGAACGTGTCTTGGTAGACTCGAATGCACGACGTAAACGTCACTGCGTTCCACCCGCGTGTGGGAATATAGGAATAAAAATGGAGAAACCTAACGGGTGCGATCATACCAGCACTAATTCACCGGATCCCATCAGAACTCCGAAGTTAAGCGTGCTTGGGCGAGAGTAGTACTAGGATGGGTGACCCCCTGGGAAGTCCTCGTGTTGCACCCCTTTTTATTTTTAGTTTTTTGCGATGTTCGGTGAAGAAAGAGCGTACGAGTTAACGTGTCTTGGTAGACTCGCATGCGCGACGTAAACGTCACTGCGTTCCACCCGCGTGTGGGAATATAGGGATAAAAATGGAGAATCCTAACGGGTGCGATCATACCAGCACAAGTTTACCAAAACTGTTGCTTCCCATCGTAAAAAAATGTTTCCATAGCAAAACCCTAAAAGCGGAATCCAAAACGGAAAAGAAAAACAAATAAGGAAAATTATAAAAATAACCCGAAAAAAATAAAATGTAATTTTAGAGTCCCAAACGATAAAATTTGACCAAAAAACCCTGCAGCTCACGAGCGTATCGCTCGTGACTTTTGTTTGTTGACCCGTTTCCAATGAAATCAGGCTCCTAAAACGCAAAAATTCGGCACTCCAAATTTGGCAAAACCCACCAAATTGCCACTGGATCAAATCTTTCCACCATCAATCAAAATATTTCCATAAAACTGACACACTTGCTCATCAACCGCATTTGGGAAGTCTTCGTGTTGCACCTACTTTTATAATTTTTGTGTATTCCGGTGAAAAAAGAGCGTAATAGTGAACGTGTCTTGGTAGACTCGAATGCACGACGTAAACGTCATTGCGTTCCACCCGCGTGTGGGAATATAGGAATAAAAATGGAGAAACCTAACGGGTGCGATCATACCAGCACTAATGCACCGGATCCCATCAGAACTCTGAAGTTAAGCATGCTTGGGCGAGAGTAGTACTAGGATGGGTGACCCCCTGGGAAGTCCTCGTGTTGCATCCCTTTTTATTTTTATTTTTTTGCGATGTTCGAAGAAGAAAGGACGTACGAGTGAACGTGTCATGGTAGACTCGCATGCACGACGTAAACATCACTGCGTTCCACCCGCGTGTGGGAATATAGGAATAAAAATGGAGAATCCTAACGGGTGCGATCATACCAGCACTAGTTTACCAAAACTGTTGCTTCCCATCATAAAAAAACGTTTCCATAGCAAAACACTAAAAGCGGAATCCAAAACGGAAAAGAAAAACTAATAAGAAAAAATATAAAAATAACTCGAAAACAATAAAATGTAATTTTAGAGTCCCAAACGATAAAATTTGACCAAAAAACCCTGCAGCTCACGAGCGTAACGCTGGTGACTTTTGTACGTTGACCCGTTTCCAATGAAATCAGGCTCCGAAAACGCAAAAATTCGGCACTCCAAATTTGGTAAAAACTACCAAATTGCCACTAGATCAAATCTTTCCACCATCCATCAAAATCTTTGAATAAAACTGACATGCTTGCTCTTCTACCGCATTTGGGAAGTCTTCGTGTTGCACCTACTTTTATATTTTTTGTGTATTCCGGTGAAAAAAGAGCGTAATAGTGAACGTGTCTTGGTAGACTCGAATGCACGACGTAAACGTCACTGCGTTCCACCCGCGTGTGGGAATATAGGAATAAAAATGGAGAAACCTAACGGGTGCGATCATACCAGCACTAATGCACCGGATCCCATCAGAACTCCGAAGTTAAGCGTGCTTGGGCGAGAGTAGTACTAGGATGGGTGACCCCCTGGGAAGTCCTCGTGTTGCACCCCTTTTTATTTTTAGTTTTTTGCGATGTTCGGTGAAGAAAGAGCGTACGAGTGAACGTGTCTTGGTAGACTCGAATGCACGACGTAAACGTCACTGCGTTCCACCCGCGTGTGGGAATATAGGAATAAAAATAGAGAAACCTATCGGGTGCGATCATACCAGCACTAATGCACCGGATCCCATCAGAACTCCGAAGTTAAGCGTGCTTGGGCGAGAGTAGTACTAGGATGGGTGACCCCCTGGGAAGTCCTCGTGTTGCACCCCTTTTTATTTTTAGTTTTTTGCGATGTTCGGTGAAGAAAGAGCGTACGAGTTAACGTGTCTTGGTAGACTCGCATGCGCGACGTAAACGTCACTGCGTTCCACCCGCGTGTGGGAATATAGGGATAAAAATGGAGAATCCTAACCGGTGCGGTCATACCAGCACTAGTTTACCAAAACTGTTGCTTCCCATCGTAAAAAAATGTTTCCATAGCAAAACCCTAAAAGCGGAATCCAAAACGGAAAAGAAAAACTAATAAGGAAAATTATAAAAATAACCCGAAAACAATAAAATGTAATTTTAGAGTCCCAAACGATAAAATTTGACCAAAAAACCCTGCAGCTCACGAGCGTAACGCTGGTGACTTTTGTTCGTTGACCCGTTTCCAATGAAATCAGGCTCCGAAAACGCGAAAATTCGGCACTCCAAATTTGGCAAAAACCACCAAATTGCCACTGGATCAAATCTTTCCACCATCCATCAAAATCTTTCCATAAAACTGACACGCTTGCTCATCAACCGCATTTGGGAAGTCTTCGTGTTGCACCTACTTTTATATTTTTTGTGTATTCCGGTGAAAAAAGAGCGTAATAGTGAACGTGTCTTGGTAGACTCGAATGCACGACGTAAACGTCATTGCGTTCCACCCGCGTGTGGGAATATAGGAATAAAAATGGAGAAACCTAACGGGTGCGATCATACCAGCACTAATGCACCGGATCCCTTCAGAACTCCGAAGTTAAGCGTGCTTGGGCGAGAGTAGTACTAGGATGGGTAACCCCCTGGGAAGTCCTCGTGTTGCACCCCTTTTTATTTTTAGTTTTTTGCGATGTTCGGTGAAGAAAGAGCGTACGAGTGAACGTGTCTTGGTAGACTCGAATGCACGACGTAAACGTCACTGCGTTCCACCCGCGTGTGGGAATATAGGAATAAAAATGCAGAAACCTAACGGGTGCGATCATACCAGCACTAATTCACCGGATCCCATCAGAACTTCGAAGTTAAGCGTGCTTGGGCGAGAGTAGTACTAGGATGGGTGACCCCCTGGGAAGTCCTCGTGTTGCACCCCTTTTTATTTTTAGTTTTTTGCGATGTTCGGTGAAGAAAGAGCGTACGAGTTAACGTGTCTTGGTAGACTCGCATGCGCGACGTAAACGTCACTACGTTCCACCCGCGTGTGGGAATATAGGGATAAAAATGGAGAATCCTAACGGGTGCGATCATACCAGCACTAGTTTACCAAAACTGTTGCTTCCCATCGTAAAAAAATGTTTCCATAGCAAAACCCTAAAAGCGGAATCCAAAACGGAAAAGAAAAACAAATAAGGAAAATTATAAAAATAACCCGAAAAAAATAAAATGTAATTTTAGAGTCCCAAACGATAAAATTTGACCAAAAAACCCTGCAGCTCACGAGCGTAGCGCTCGTGACTTTTGTTCGTTGACCCGTTTCCAATGAAATCAGGCTCCGAAAATGCGAAAATTCTGCACTCCAAATTTGGCAAAAACCACCAAATTGCCACTTGATCAAATCTTTCCACCATCAATCAAAATATTTCCATAAAACTGACACACTTGCTCATCAACCGCATTTGGGAAGTCTTCGTGTTGCACCTACTTTTATAATTTTTGTGTATTCCGGTGAAAAAAGAGCGTAATAGTGAACGTGTCTTGGTAGACTCGAATGCACGACGTAAACGTTATTGCGTTCCACCCGCGTGTGGGAATATAGGAATAAAAATGGAGAAACCTAACGGGTGCGATCATACCAGCACTAATGCACCGGATCCCATCAGAACTCTGAAGTTAAGCATGCTTGGGCGAGAGTAGTACTAGGATGGGTGACCCCCTGGGAAGTCCTCGTGTTGCACCCCTTTTTATTTTTATTTTTTTGCGATGTTCGAAGAAGAAAGGACGTACGAGTGAACGTGTCTTGGTAGACTCGCATGCACGACGTAAACATCACTGCGTTCCACCCGCGTGTGGGAATATAGGAATAAAAATGGAGAATCCTAACGGGTGCGATCATACCAGCACTAGTTTACCAAAACTGTTGCTTCCCATCATAAAAAAACGTTTCCATAGCAAAACACTAAAAGCGGAATCCAAAACGGAAAAGAAAAACTAATAAGAAAAAATATAAAAATAATCCGAAAACAATAAAATGTAATTTTAGAGTCCCAAACGATAAAATTTGACCAAAAAACCCTGTAGCTCACGAGCGTAACGCTGGTGACTTTTGTTCGTTGACCCGTTTCCAATGAAATCAGGCTCCGAAAACGCAAAAATTCGGCACTCCAAATTTGGCAAAAACTACCAAATTGCCACTGGATCAAATCTTTCCACCATCCATCAAAATCTTTCAATAAAACTGACATGCTTGCTCTTCAACCGCATTTGGGAAGTCTTCGTGTTGCACCTACTTTTATATTTTTTGTGTATTCCGGTGAAAAAAGAGCGTAATAGTGAACGTGTCTTGGTAGACTTGAATGCACGACGTAAACGTCACTGCGTTCCACCCGCGTGTGGGAATATAGGAATAAAAATGGAGAAACCTAACGGGTGCGATCATACCAGCATTAATGCACCGGATCCCATCTGAACTCCGAAGTTAAGCGTGCTTGGGCGAGAGTAGTACTAGGATGGGTGACCCCCTGGGAAGTCCTCGTGTTGCACCCCTTTTTATTTTTAGTTTTTTGCGATGTTCGGTGAAGAAAGAGCGTACGAGTGAACGTGTCTTGGTAGACTCGAATGCACGACGTAAACGTCACTGCGTTCCACCCGCGTGTGGGAATATAGGAATAAAAATGGAGAAACCTAACGGGTGCGATCATACCAGCACTAATTCACCGGATCCCATCAGAACTCCGAAGTTAAGCGTGTTTGGGCGAGAGTAGTACTAGGATGGGTGACCCCCTGGGAAGTCCTCGTGTTGCACCCCTTTTTATTTTTGGTTTTTTGCGATGTTCGGTGAAGAAAGAGCGTACGAGTTAACGTGTCTTGGTAGACTCGCATGCGCGACGTAAACGTCACTGCGTTCCACCCGCGTGTGGGAATATAGGGATAAAAATGGAGAATCCTAACGGGTGCGGTCATACCAGCACTAGTTTACCAAAACTGTTGCTTCCCATCGTAAAAAAATGTTTCCATAGCAAAACCCTAAAAGCGGAATCCAAAACGGAAAAGAAAAACTAATAAGGAAAATTATAAAAATAACCCGAAAAAAATAAAATGTAATTTTAGAGTCCCAAACGATAAAATTTGACCAAAAAACCCTGCAGCTCACGAGCGTAGCGCTCGTGACTTTTGTTCGTTGACCCGTTTCCAATGAAATCAGGCTCCGAAAACGCGAAAATTCGGCACTCCAAATTTGGCAAAAACCACCAAATTGCCACTGGATCAAATCTTTCCACCATCCATCAAAATATTTCCATAAAACTGACACGCTTGCTCATCAACCGCATTTGGGAAGTCTTCGTGTAGCACCTACTTTTATAATTTTTGTGTATTCCGGTGAAAAAAGAGCGTAATAGTGAACATGTCTTGGAATACTCGAATGCACGACGTAAACGTCACTGCGTTCCACCCGCGTGTGGGAATATAGGAATAAAAATGGAGAAACCTAACGGGTGCGATCATACCAGCACTAATGCACCGGATCCCATCAGAACTCTGAAGTTAAGCGTGCTTGGGCGAGAGTAGTACTAGGATGGGTGACCCCCTGGGAAGTCCTCGTGTTGCACCCCTTTTTATTTTTAGTTTTTTGCGATGTTCGGTGAAGAAAGAGCGTACGAGTTAACGTGTCTTGGTAGACTCGCATGCGCGACATAAACGTCACTGCGTTCCACCCGCGTGTGGGAATATAGGGATAAAAATGGAGAATCCTAACGGGTGCGGTCATACCAGCACTAGTTTACCAAAACTGTTGCTTCCCATCGTAAAAAAATGTTTCCATAGCAAAACCCTAAAAGCGGAATCCAAAACGGAAAAGAAAAACTAATAAGGAAAATTATAAAAATAACCCGAAAACAATAAAATGTAATTTTAGAGTCCCAAACGATAAAATTTGACCAAAAAACCCTGCAGCTCACGAGCGTAGCGCTGGTGACTTTTGTTCGTTGACCCGTTTCCAATGAAATCAGGCTCCGAAAACGCGAAAATTCGGCACTCCAAATTTGGCAAAAACCACCAAATTGCCACTGGATCAAATCTTTCCACCATCCATCAAAATCTTTCCATAAAACTGACACGCTTGCTCATCAACCGCATTTGGGAAGTCTTCGTGTTGCACCTACTTTTATATTTTTTGTGTATTCCGGTGAAAAAAGAGCGTAATAGTGAACGTGTCTTGGTAGACTCGAATGCACGACGCAAACGTCACTGCGTTCCACCCGCGTGTGGGAATATAGGAATAAAAATGGAGAAACCTAACGGGTGCGATTATACCAGCACTAATGCACCGGATCCCATCAGAACTCCGAAGTTAAGCGTGCTTGGGCGAGAGTAGTACTAGGATGGGTGACCCCCTGGGAAGTCCTCGTGTTGCACCCCTTTTTATTTTTAGTTTTTTGCGATGTTCGGTGAAGAAAGAGCGTACGAGTGAACGTGTCTTGGTAGACTCGAATGCACGACGTAAACGTCACTGCGTTCCACCCGCGTTTGGGAATATAGGAATAAAAATGGAGAAACCTAACGGGTGCGATCATACCAGCACTAATTCACCGGATCCCATCAGAACTCCGAAGTTAAGCGTGCTTGGGCGAGAGTAGTACTAGGATGGGTGACCCCCTGGGAAGTCCTCGTGTTGCACCCCTTTTTATTTTTAGTTTTTTGCGATGTTCGGTGAAGAAAGAGCGTACGAGTTAACGTGTCTTGGTAGACTCGCATGCGCGACGTAAACGTCACTGCGTTCCACCCGCGTGTGGGAATATAGGGATAAAAATGGAGAATCCTAACGGGTGCGGTCATACCAGCACTAGTTTACCAAAACTGTTGCTTCCCATCGTAAAAAAATGTTTCCATAGCAAAACCCTAAAAGCGGAATCCAAAACGGAAAAGAAAAACTAATAAGGAAAATTATAAAAATAACCCGAAAAAAATAAAATGTAATTTTAGAGTCCCAAACGATAAAATTTGACCAAAAAACCCTGCAGCTCACGAGCGTAACGCTCGTGACTTTTGTTCGTTGACCCGTTTCCAATGAAATCAGGCTCCGAAAACGCGAAAATTCGGCACTCCAAATTTAGCAAAAACCACCAAATTGCCACTGGATCAAATCTTTCCACCATCCATCAAAATATTTCCATAAAACTGACACGCTTGCTCATCAACCGCATTTGGGAAGTCTTCGTGTTGCACCTACTTTTATAATTTTTGTGTATTCCGGTGAAAAAAGAGCGTAATAGTGAATGTGTCTTGGTAGACTCGAATGCACGACGTAAACGTCACTGCGTTCCACCCGCGTGTGGGAATATAGGAATAAAAATGGAGAAACCTAACGGGTGCGATCATACCAGCACTAATGCACCGGATCCCATCAGAACTCTGAAGTTAAGCGTGCTTGGGCGAGAGTAGTACTAGGATGGGTGACCCTCTGGGAAGTCCTCGTGTTGCACCCCTTTTTATTTTTAGTTTTTTGCGATGTTCGGTGAAGAAAGAGCGTACGAGTTAACGTGTCTTGGTAGACTTGCATGCGCGACGTAAACGTCACTGCGTTCCACCCGCGTGTGGGAATATAGGGATAAAAATGGAGAATCCTAACGGGTGCGGTCATACCAGCACTAGTTTACCAAAACTGTTGCTTCCCATCGTAAAAAAAATGTTTCCATAGCAAAACCCTAAAAGCGGAATCCAAAACGGAAAAGAAAAACTAATAAGGAAAATTATAAAAATAACCCGAAAACAATAAAATGTAATTTTAGAGTCCCAAACGATAAAATTTGACCAAAAAACCCTGCAGCTCACGAGCGTAACGCTGGTGACTTTTGTTCGTTGACCCGTTTCCAATGAAATCAGGCTCCGAAAACGCGAAAATTCGGTACTCCAAATTTGGCAAAAACCACCAAATTGCCACTGGATCAAATCTTTCCACCATCCATCAAAATCTTTCCATAAAACTAACACGCTTGCTCATCAACCGCATTTGGGAAGTCTTCGTGTTGCACCTACTTTTATATTTTTTGTGTATTCCGGTGAAAAAAGAGCGTAATAGTGAACGTGTCTTGGTAGACTCGAATGCACGACGTAAACGTCACTGCGTTCCACCCGCGTGTGGGAATATAGGAATAAAAATGGACAAACCTAACGGGTGCGATCATACCAGCACTAATGCACCGGATCCCATCAGAACTCCGAAGTTAAGTGTGCTTGGGCGAGAGTAGTACTAGGATGGGTGACCCCCTGGGAAGTCCTCGTGTTGCACCCCTTTTTATTTTTAGTTTTTTGCGATGTTCGGTGAAGAAAGAGCGTACGAGTGAACGTGTCTTGGTAGACTCGAATGCACGACGTAAACGTCACTGCGTTCCACCCGCGTGTGGGAATATAGGAATAAAAATGGAGAAACCTAACGGGTTCGATCATACCAGCACTAATTCACCGGATCCCATCAGAACTCCGAAGTTAAGCGTGCTTGGGCGAGAGTAGTACTAGGATGGGTGACCCCCTGGGAAGTCCTCGTGTTGCACCCCTTTTTATTTTTAGTTTTTTGCGATGTTCGGTGAAGAAAGAGCGTACGAGTTAACGTGTCTTGGTAGACTCGCATGCGCGACGTAAACGTCACTGCGTTCCACCCGCGTGTGGGAATATAGGGATAAAAATGGAGAATCCTAACGGGTGCGGTCATACCAGCACTAGTTTACCAAAACTGTTGCTTCCCATCGTAAAAAAATGTTTCCATAGCAAAACCCTAAAAGCGGAATCCAAAACGGAAAAGAAAAACTAATAAGGAAAATTATAAAAATAACCCGAAAAAAATAAAATGTAATTTTAGAGTCCTAAACGATAAAATTTGACCAAAAAACCCTGCAGCTCACGAGCGTAGCGCTCGTGACTTTTGTTCGTTGACCCGTTTCCAATGAAATTAGGCTCCGAAAACGCGAAAATTCGGCACTCCAAATTTGGCAAAAACCACCAAATTGCCACTGAATCAAATCTTTCCACCATCCATCAAAATATTTCCATAAAACTAACACGCTTGCTCATCAACCGCATTTGGGAAGTCTTCGTGTTGCACCTACTTTTATAATTTTTGTGTATTCCGGTGAAAAAAGAGCGTAATAGTGAACGTGTCTTGGTAGACTCGAATGCACGACGTAAACGTCACTGCGTTCCACCCACGTGTGGGAATATAGGAATAAAAATGGAGAAACCTAACGGGTGCGATCATACCAGCACTAATGCACCGGATCCCATCAGAACTCTGAAGTTAAGCGTGCTTGGGCGAGAGTAGTACTAGGATGGGTGACCCCCTGGGAAGTCCTCGTGTTGCACCCCTTTTTATTTTTAGTTTTTTGCGATGTTCGGTGAAGAAAGAGCGTACGAGTTAACGTGTCTTGGTAGACTCGCATGCGCGACGTAAACGTCACTGCGTTCCACCCGCGTGTGGGAATATAGGGATAAAAATGGAGAATCCTAACCGGTGCGGTCATACCAGCACTAGTTTACCAAAACTGTTGCTTCCCATCGTAAAAAAATGTTTCCATAGCAAAACCCTAAAAGCGGAATCCAAAACGGAAAAGAAAAACTAATAAGGAAAATTATAAAAATAACCCGAAAACAATAAAATGTAATTTTAGAGTCCCAAACGATAAAATTTGACCAAAAAACCCTGCAGCTCACGAGCGTAACGCTGGTGACTTTTGTTCGTTGACCCGTTTCCAATGAAATCAGGCTCCGAAAACGCGAAAATTCGGCACTCCAAATTTGGCAAAAACCACCAAATTGCCAGTGGATCAAATCTTTCCACCATCCATCAAAATCTTTCCATAAAACTAACACGCTTGCTCATCAACCGCATTTGGGAAGTCTTCGTGTTGCACCTACTTTTATATTTTTTGTGTATTCTGGTGAAAAAAGAGCGTAATAGTGAACGTGTCTTGGTAGACTCGAATGCACGACGTAAACGTCACTGCGTTCCACCCGCGTGTGGGAATATAGGAATAAAAATGGAGAAACCTAACGGGTGCGATCATACCAGCACTAATGCACCGGATCCCATCAGAACTCCGAAGTTAAGCGTGCTTGGGCGAGAGTAGTACTAGGATGGGTGACCCCCTGGGAAGTCCTCGTGTTGCACCCCTTTTTATTTTTAGTTTTTTGCGATGTTCGGTGAAGAAAGAGCGTACGAGTGAACGTGTCTTGTTAGACTCGAATGCACGATGTAAACGTCACCGCGTTCCACCCGCGTGTGGGAATATAGGAATAAAAATGGAGAAGCCTAACGGGTGCGATCATACCAGCACTAATTCACTGGATCCCATCAGAACTCCGAAGTTAAGCATGCTTGGGCGAGAGTAGTACTAGGATGGGTGACCCCCTGGGAAGTCCTCGTGTTGCACCCCTTTTTATTTTTAGTTTTTTGCGATGTTCGGTGAAGAAAGAGCGTACGAGTTAACGTGTCTTGGTAGACTCGCATGCGCGACGTAAACGTCACTGCGTTCCACCCGCGTGTGGGAATATAGGGATAAAAATGGAGAATCCTAACGGGTGCGGTCATACCAGCACTAGTTTACCAAAACTGTTGCTTCCCATCGTAAAAAAATGTTTCCATAGCAAAACCCTAAAAGCGGAATCCAAAACGGAAAAGAAAAACTAATAAGGAAAATTATAAAAATAACCCGAAAAAAATAAAATGTAATTTTAGAGTCCCAAACGATAAAATTTGACCAAAAAACCCTGCAGCTCACGAGCGTCGCGCTAGTGACTTTTGTTCGTTGACCCGTTTCCAATGAAATCAGGCTCCGAAAACGCGAAAATTCGGCACTCCAAATTTGGCAAAAACCACCAAATTGCCACTGGATCAAATCTTTCCACCATCAATCAAAATATTTCCATAAAACTGACACGCTTGCTCATCAACCGCATTTGGGAAGTCTTCGTGTTGCACCTACTTTTATAATTTTTGTGTATTCCGGTGAAAAAAGAGCGTAATAGTGAACGTGTCTTGGTAGACTCGAATGCACGACGTAAACGTGACTGCGTTCCACGCGCGTGTGAGAATATAGGAATAAAAATGGAGAAACCTAACGGGTGCGATCATACCAGCACTAATGCACCGGATCCCATTAGAACTCCGAAGTTAAGCGTGCTTGGGCGAGAGTAGTACTAGGATGGGTGACCCCCTGGGAAGTCCTCGTGTTGCACCCCTTTTTATTTTTAGTTTTTTGCGATGTTCGGTGAAGAAAGAGCGTACGAGTGAACGTGTCTTGGTAGACTCGAATGCACGACGTAAACGTCACTGCGTTCCACCCGCGTGTGGGAATATAGGAATAAAAATTGAGAAACCTAACGGGTGCGATCATACCAGCACTAATTCACCGGATCCCATCAGAACTCCGAAGTTAAGCGTGCTTGGGCGAGAGTAGTACTAGGATGGGTGACCCCCTGGGAAGTCCTCGTGTTGCACCCCTTTTTATTTTTAGTTTTTTGCGATGTTCGGTGAAGAAAGAGCGTACGAGTTAACGTGTCTTGGTAGACTCGCATGCGCGACGTAAACGTCACTGCGTTCCACCCGCGTGTGGGAATATAGGGATAAAAATGGAGAATCCTAATGGGTGCGGTCATACCAGCACTAGTTTACCAAAACTGTTGCTTCCCATCGTAAAAAATGTTTCCATAGCAAAACCCTAAAAGCGGAATCCAAAACGGAAAAGAAATACTAATAATGAAAATTATAAAAATAACCCGAAAAAAATAAAATGTAATTTTAGAGTCCCAAACGATAAAATTTGACCAAAAAACCCTGCAGCTCACGAGCGTAGCGCTCGTGACTTTTGTTCGTTGACCCGTTTCCAATGAAATCAGGCTCCGAAAACGCGAAAATTCGGCACTCCAAATTTGGCAAAAACCACCAAATTGCCACTGGATCAAATCTTTCCACCATCAATCAAAATATTTCCATAAAACTGACACGCTTGCTCATCAACCGCATTTGGGAAGTCTTCGTGTTGCACCTACTTTTATAATTTTTGTGTATTCCGGTGAAAAAAGAGCGTAATAGTGAACGTGTCTTGGTAGACTCGAATGCACGACGTAAACGTGACTGCGTTCCACCCGCGTGTGAGAATATAGGAATAAAAATGGAGAAACCTAACGGGTGCGATCATACCAGCACTAATGCACCGGATCCCATTAGAACTCCGAAGTTAAGCGTGCTTGGGCGAGAGTAGTACTAGGATGGGTGACCCCCTGGGAAGTCCTCGTGTTGCACCCCTTTTTATTTTTAGTTTTTTGCGATGTTCGGTGAAGAAAGAGCGTACGAGTGAACGTGTCTTGGTAGACTCGAATGCACGACGTAAACGTCACTGCGTTCCACCCGCGTGTGGGAATATAGGAATAAAAATTGAGAAACCTAACGGGTGCGATCATACCAGCACTAATTCACCGGATCCCATCAGAACTCCGAAGTTAAGCGTGCTTGGGCGAGAGTAGTACTAGGATGGGTGACCCCCTGGGAAGTCCTCGTGTTGCACCCCTTTTTATTTTTAGTTTTTTGCGATGTTCGGTGAAGAAAGAGCGTACGAGTTAACGTGTCTTGGTAGACTCGCATGCGCGACGTAAACGTCACTGCGTTCCACCCGCGTGTGGGAATATAGGGATAAAAATGGAGAATCCTAATGGGTGCGGTCATACCAGCACTAGTTTACCAAAACTGTTGCTTCCCATCGTAAAAAAATGTTTCCATAGCAAAACCCTAAAAGCGGAATCCAAAACGGAAAAGAAATACTAATAATGAAAATTATAAAAATAACCCGAAAAAAATAAAATGTAATTTTAGAGTCCCAAACGATAAAATTTGACCAAAAAACCCTGCAGCTCACGAGCGTAGCGCTCGTGACTTTTGTTCGTTGACCCGTTTCCAATGAAATCAGGCTCCGAAAACGCGAAAATTCGGCACTCCAAATTTGGCAAAAACCACCAAATTGCCACTGGATCAAATCTTTCCACCATCAATCAAAATATTTCCATAAAACTGACACGCTTGCTCATCAACCGCATTTGGGAAGTCTTCGTGTTGCACCTACTTTTATAATTTTTGTGTATTCCGGTGAAAAAAGAGCGTAATAGTGAACGTGTCTTGGTAGACTCGAATGCACGACGTAAACGTGACTGCGTTCCACCCGCGTGTGAGAATATAGGAATAAAAATGGAGAAACCTAACGGGTGCGATCATACCAGCACTAATGCACCGGATCCCATTAGAACTCCGAAGTTAAGCGTGCTTGGGCGAGAGTAGTACTAGGATGGGTGACCCCCTGGGAAGTCCTCGTGTTGCACCCCTTTTTATTTTTAGTTTTTTGCGATGTTCGGTGAAGAAAGAGCGTACGAGTGAACGTGTCTTGGTAGACTCGAATGCACGACGTAAACGTCACTGCGTTCCACCCGCGTGTGGGAATATAGGAATAAAAATTGAGAAACCTAACGGGTGCGATCATACCAGCACTAATTCACCGGATCCCATCAGAACTCCGAAGTTAAGCGTGCTTGGGCGAGAGTAGTACTAGGATGGGTGACCCCCTGGGAAGTCCTCGTGTTGCACCCCTTTTTATTTTTAGTTTTTTGCGATGTTCGGTGAAGAAAGAGCGTACGAGTTAACGTGTCTTGGTAGACTCGCATGCGCGACGTAAACGTCACTGCGTTCCACCCGCGTGTGGGAATATAGGGATAAAAATGGAGAATCCTAATGGGTGCGGTCATACCAGCACTAGTTTACCAAAACTGTTGCTTCCCATCGTAAAAAAATGTTTCCATAGCAAAACCCTAAAAGCGGAATCCAAAACGGAAAAGAAAAACTAATAATGAAAATTATAAAAATAACCCGAAAAAAATAAAATGTAATTTTAGAGTCCCAAACGATAAAATTTGACCAAAAAACCCTGCAGCTCACGAGCGTAGCGCTCGTGACTTTTGTTCGTTGACCCGTTTCCAATGAAATCAGGCTCCGAAAACGCGAAAATTCGGCACTCCAAATTTGGCAAAAACCACCAAATTGCCACTGGATCAAATCTTTCCACCATCAATCAAAATATTTCCATAAAACTGACACGCTTGCTCATCAACCGCATTTGGGAAGTCTTCGTGTTGCACCTACTTTTATAATTTTTGTGTATTCCGGTGAAAAAAGAGCGTAATAGTGAACGTGTCTTGGTAGACTCGAATGCACGACGTAAACGTGACTGCGTTCCACCCGCGTGTGAGAATATAGGAATAAAAATGGAGAAACCTAACGGGTGCGATCATACCAGCACTAATGCACCGGATCCCATTAGAACTCCGAAGTTAAGCGTGCTTGGGCGAGAGTAGTACTAGGATGGGTGACCCCCTGGGAAGTCCTCGTGTTGCACCCCTTTTTATTTTTAGTTTTTTGCGATGTTCGGTGAAGAAAGAGCGTACGAGTGAACGTGTCTTGGTAGACTCGAATGCACGACGTAAACGTCACTGCGTTCCACCCGCGTGTGGGAATATAGGAATAAAAATGGAGAAACCTAACGGGTGCGATCATACCAGCACTAATGCACCGGATCCCATCAGAACTCCGAAGTTAAGCGTGCTTGGGCGAGAGTAGTACTTGGATGGGTGACCCCCTGGGAAGTCCTCGTGTTGCACCCCTTTTTATTTTTATTTTTTTGCGATGTTCGGTGAAGAAAGAGCGTACGAGTGAACGTGTCTTGGTAGACTCGCATGCACGACGTAAACATCACTGCGTTCCACCCGCGTGTGGGAATATAGGAATAAAAATGGAGAATCTTAACGGGTGCGATCATACCAGCACTAATGCACCGGATCCCATCAGAACTCCGAAGTTAAGCGTGCTTGGGCGAGAGTAGTACTTGGATGGGTGACCCCCTGGGAAGTCCTCGTGTTGCACCCCTTTTTATTTTTATTTTTTTGCGATGTTCGGTGAAGAAAGAGCGTACGAGTGAACGTGTCTTGGTAGACTCGCATGCACGACGTAAATGTCACTGCGTTCCACCCGCGTGTGGGAATATAGGAATAAAAATGGAGAATCCTTACGGGTGCGATCATACCAGCACTAATGCACCGGATCCCATCAGAACTCCGAAGTCAAGCGTGCTTGGGCGAAAGTAGGACTAGGATGGGTGACCCCTTGGGAAGTCCTCGTGTTGCACCCCTTTTTATTTTTATTTTTTGCGATGTTCGGTGAAGAAAGAGCGTACGAGTGAACGTGTCTTGGTAGACTCGCATGCACGACGTAAACATCACTGCGTTCCACCCGCGTGTGGGAATATAGGAATAAAAATGGAGAATCTTAACGGGTGCGATCATACCAGCACTAATGCACCGGATCCCATCAGAACTCCGAAGTTAAGCGTGCTTGGGCGAGAGTAGTACTAGGATGGGTGACCCCCTGGAAAGTCCTCATGTTGCATCCCTTTTTATTTTTATTTTTTGCGATGTTCGGTGAAGAAAGAGCGTACGAGTGAACGTGTCTTGGTAGACTCGCATGCGCGACTTAAACGTCACTGCGTTCCACCCGCGTGTGGGAATATAGGGATAAAAATGGAGAATCCTAACGGATGCGATCATACCAGCACTAGTTTACCAAAACTGTTGCTTCCCATCGTAAAAAAACGTTTACATAGCAAAACCCTAAAAGAGAAATCCAAAACGGAATAGAAAAACTAATAATGAAAATTATAAAAATAACCCGAAAACAATAAAATGTAATTTTAGAGTCCCAAACAATAAAATTTGACAAAAAAACCCTGCAGCTCACGAGCGTAGCGCTGGTGACTTTTGTTCGTTGACCCGTTTCCAATGAAATCAGGCTCCGAAAACGCGAAAATTCGGTACTCCTAATTTGGAAAAAACTACCAAATTGCCACTGGATCAAATCTTTCCACCATCCATCAAAATCTTTCCATAAAACTGACACGCTTGCTCTTCAACCGCATTTGGGAAGTCTTCGTGTTGCACCTCCTTTTATATTTTTTGTGTATTCCGGTGAAAAAAGAGCGTAATAGTGAACGTGTCTTGGTAGACTCGAATGCACGACGTAAACGTCACTGCATTCCACCCGCGTGTGGGAATATAGGAATAAAAATGGAGAAACCTAACGGGTGCGATCATACCAGCACTAATGCCCCGGATCCCATCAGAACTCCGAAGTTAAGCGTGCTTGGGCGAGAGTAGTACTAGGATGGTTGACCCCCTGGGAAGTCCTCGTGTTGCACCCCTTTTTATTTTTATTTTTTGCGATGTTTGGTGAAGAAAGAGCGTACGAGTGAACGTGTCTTGGTAGACTCGCATGCACGACGTAAACGTCACTGCGTTCCACCCGCGTGTGGGAATATAAGAATAAAAATGGAGAATCCTAAAGGGTGCGATCATACCAGTATTAATGCACCGGATCCCATTAGAACTCCGAAGTTAAGCGTGTTTGGGCGAGAGTAGTACTATGATGGGTGACCCCCTGGGAAGTCCTCGTGTTGCACCCCTTTTTATTTTTATTTTTTGCGATGTTCGGTGAAGAAAGAACGTACGAGTGAACGTGTCTTGGTAGACTCGCATGCACGACGTAAACATCACTGCGTTCCACCCGCGTGTGGAAATATAGTAATAAAAATGGAGAATCCTAACGGGTGCGATCATACAAGCACTAATGCACCGGATCCCATCATAACTCTGAAGTAAAGCGTGCTTGGGCGAGAGTAGTACTAGGATGGGTGACCCCCTGGGAAGTCCTTGTTTTGCACCCCTTTTTATTTTTATTTTTTGCGATATTCGGTGAAGAAAGAGCGTACGAGTGAACGTGTCTTGGTAGACTCGCATGCACGACGTAAACGTCACTGCGTTCCACCAGCGTGTTGGAATATAGGAATAAAAATGGAGAATCCTAACGGGTGCGATCATACCAGCACTAATGCACCGGATCCCATCAGAACACCGAAGTTAAGCGTGCTTGGGCGAGAGTAGTACTAGGATCGGTGACCCCCAGGGAAGTCCTCGTGTTGCACCTCTTTTTATTTTTATTTTTTGCGATGTTCGGTGAAGAAAGAGCGTACGAGTGAACGTGTCTTGGTAGACTCGCATGCACGACGTAAACATCACTGCGTTCCACCCGCGTGTTTGAATATAGGAATAAAAATGGAGAATCCTAACGGGTGCGATCATACCAGCACTAATGCACCGGATCCCATCAGAACTTCGAAGTTAAGCGTGCTTGGGCGAGAGTAGTACTAGGATGGGTGACCCCCTGGAAAGTCCTCGTGTTGCACCCCTTTTTATTTTTATTTTTTGCGATGTTCGGTGAAGAAAGAGCGTACGAGTGAATGTGTCTTGGTAGACTCGCATGCGCGACGTAAACGTCACTGCGTTCCACCCGCGTGTGGGAATATAGGGATAAAAATGGAGAATCCTAACGGATGCGATCATACCAGCACTAGTTTACCAAAACTGTTGCTTCCCATCGTAAAAAAACGTTTCCATAGCAAAACCCTAAAAGCAGAATCCAAAACGGAATAGAAAAACTAATAAGGAAAATTATAAAAATAACCCGAAAACAATAAAATGTAATTTTAGAGTCCCAAACGATAAAATTTGACCAAAAAACCCCGCAGCTCACGAGCGCAGCGCTAGTGACTTTTGTTCGTTGACCCGTTTCAAATGAAATCAGGCTCCGAAAACTCGAAAATTCGGCACTCCAAATTTTGAAAAAACTACCAAATTGCCACTGGATCAAATCTTTCCACCATCCATCAAAATCATTCCATAAATCTGACACGCTTGCTCTTCAACCGCATTTGGGAAGTATTCGTGTTGCACCTACTTTTATATTTTTTGTGTATTCTGGTGAAAAAAGAGCGTAATAGTGAACGTGTCTTGGTAGACTCGAATGCACGACGTAAACGTCACTATGTTCCACCCGCGTGTGGGAATATAGGAATAAAAATGGAGAAACCTAACGGGTGCGATCATACCTGCACTAATGCACCGGATCCCATCAGAACTCCGAAGTTAAGCGTGCTTGGGCGAGAGTAGAACTAGGATGGATGACCCCCTGGGAAATTCTCGTGTTGCACCCTTTTTATTTTTATTTTTTGCGATGTTCGGTGAAGAAAGAGCGTACGAGTGAACGTGTCTTGGTAAACTCGCATGCACGACGTAAACGTCACTGCGTTCCACCCGCGTGTGGGAATATAGGAATAAAAATGGAGAATCCTAACGGGTGCGATCATACCAGCACTAATGCACCGGATCCCATCAGCACTCCGAAGTTAAGCGTGCTTGGGCGAGAGTAGTACTAGGATGGGTGACCCCCTAGGAAGTTCTCGTGTTGCACCCCTTTTTATTTTTATTTTTTGCGATGTTCGGTGAAGAAAGAGCGTACGAGTAAACGTGTCTTCGTAGACTTGCATGCACGACGTAAACGTCACTGCGTTCCACCCGCGTGTGGAAATATAGGAATAAAAATGTAGAATCCTAACGGGTGCGATCATACCAGCACTAATGCACCGGATCCCATCAGAACTCCGAAGTGAAGCGTGCTTGGGCGAGAGTAGTACTAGGATGGGTGACCCCCTGGGAAGTCCTCGTGTTGCACCCCTTTTTATTTTTATTTTTTTGCGATGTTCGGTGAAGAAAGAGCGTACGAGTGAACGTGTCTTGGTAGACTCGCATGCACGACGTAAACATCACTGCGTTCCACCCGCGTGTGGGAATATAGGAATAAAAGTGGAGAATCCTAACTGGTGCGATCATACCAGCACTAGTTTACCAAAATTGTTGCTTCCCATCGTAAAAAAACGTTTCAATAGCAAAACCCTATAAGCGGAATCCAAAACGGGAAAGAAAAACTAATAAGAAAAAAATATAAAAATAACCCGAAAATAATAAAATGTAATTTTAGAGTCCCAAACGATAAAATTTGACCAAAAAACCCTGCAGCTCACGAGCGTAACGCTGGTGACTTTTGTTCGTTGACCCGTTTCCAATGAAATCAGGCTCCGAAAACGCAAAAATTCGGCACTCCAAATTTGGCAAAAACTACCAAATTGCCACTGGATCAAATCTTTCCACCATCCATCAAAATCTTTCCATAAAACTGACACGCTTGCTCTTCAACCGCATTTGGGAAGTCTTCGTGTTGCACCTCCTTTTATATTTTTTGTGTATTCCGGTGAAAAAAGAGTGTAATAGTGAACGTGTCTTGGAAGACTCGAATGCACGACGTAAACGTCACTGCGTTCCACCCGCGTGTGGGAATATCGGAATAAAAATGGAGAAACCTAACGGGTGCGATCATACCAGCACTAATGCACCGGATCCCATCAGAACTCCGAAGTTAAGCGTGCTTGGGCGTGAGTAGTACTTGGATGGATGACCCCCTGGGAAGTCCTCGTGTTGCACCCCTTTTTATTTTTATTTTTTGCGATGTTCGGTGAATAAAGAGCGTACGAGTGAACGTGTCTTGGTAGACTCGCATGCACGACGTAAACGTCACTGCGTTCCACCTGCGTGTGGGAATATAGGAATAAAAATGGAGAATCCTAACGGGTGCGATCATACCAGCACTAATGCACCGGATCCAATCAGAACTCCGAAGTCAAGCGTGATTGGGCGAGAATAGGACTAGGATGGGTGACCCCTTGGGAAGTCCTCGTGTTGCACCCCTTTTTATTTTTATTTTTTGCGATGTTCGGTGAAGAAAGAGCGTACGAGTGAACGTGTCTTGGTAGACTCGCATGCACGACGTAAACATCACTGCGTTCCACCCACGTGTGGGAATATAGGAATAAAAATGAAGAATCCTAACGGATGCGATCATACAAGCACTAATGCACCGGATCCCATCAGAACTCCGAAGATAAGCGTGCTTGGGCGAGAGTAGTACTAGGATGGGTGACCCCTTGGAAAGTCCTCGTGTTGCACCCCTTTTTATTTTTATTTTTTACGATGTTCGGTGAAGAAAGAGCGTACGAGTGAACGTGTCTTGGTAGACTCGCATGCGCGACTTAAACGTCACTGCGTTCCACCCGCGTGTGGGAATATAGGGATAAAAATGGAGAATACTAACGGATGCGATCATACCAGCACTAGTTTACCAAAACTGTTGCTTCCCATCGTAAAAAAACGTTTCCATAGCAAAACCCTAAAAGCGGAATCCAAAACGGAATAGAAAAACTAATAAGGAAAGTTATAAAAATAACCCGAAAATAATAAAATGTAATTTTAGAGTCCCAAACGATAAAATTTGACAAAAAAACCCTGCAGCTCACGAGCGTAGCGCTGGTGACTTTTGTTCGTTGACCCATTTCCAATGAAATCAGGCTCCGAAAACACGAAAATTCGGCATTCCAAATTTGGAAAAAACTACCAAATTGCCACTGGATCAAATCTTTCCACCATCCATCAAAATCTTTCCATAAAACTGACCCGCTTGCTCTTCAACCGCATTTGGGAAGTCTTCGTGTTGCACCTCCTTTTATATTTTTTGTGTATTCCGGTGAAAAAAGAGTGTAATAGTGAACGTGTCTTGGAAGACTCGAATGCACGACGTAAACGTCACTGCGTTCCACCCGCGTGTGGGAATATCGGAATAAAAATGGAGAAACCTAACGGGTGCGATCATACCAGCACTAATGCACCGGATCCCATCAGAACTCCGAAGTTAAGCGTGCTTGGGCGTGAGTAGTACTTGGATGGATGACCCCCTGGGAAGTCCTCGTGTTGCACCCCTTTTTATTTTTATTTTTTGCGATGTTCGGTGAATAAAGAGCGTACGAGTGAACGTGTCTTGGTAGACTCGCATGCACGACGTAAACGTCACTGCGTTCCACCTGCGTGTGGGAATATAGGAATAAAAATGGAGAATCCTAACGGGTGCGATCATACCAGCACTAATGCACCGGATCCAATCAGAACTCCGAAGTCAAGCGTGATTGGGCGAGAATAGGACTAGGATGGGTGACCCCTTGGGAAGTCCTCGTGTTGCACCCCTTTTTATTTTTATTTTTTGCGATGTTCGGTGAAGAAAGAGCGTACGAGTGAACGTGTCTTGGTAGACTCGCATGCACGACGTAAACATCACTGCGTTCCACCCACGTGTGGGAATATAGGAATAAAAATGAAGAATCCTAACGGATGCGATCATACAAGCACTAATGCACCGGATCCCATCAGAACTCCGAAGATAAGCGTGCTTGGGCGAGAGTAGTACTAGGATGGGTGACCCCTTGGAAAGTCCTCGTGTTGCACCCCTTTTTATTTTTATTTTTTACGATGTTCGGTGAAGAAAGAGCGTACGAGTGAACGTGTCTTGGTAGACTCGCATGCGCGACTTAAACGTCACTGCGTTCCACCCGCGTGTGGGAATATAGGGATAAAAATGGAGAATACTAACGGATGCGATCATACCAGCACTAGTTTACCAAAACTGTTGCTTCCCATCGTAAAAAAACGTTTCCATAGCAAAACCCTAAAAGCGGAATCCAAAACGGAATAGAAAAACTAATAAGGAAAGTTATAAAAATAACCCGAAAATAATAAAATGTAATTTTAGAGTCCCAAACGATAAAATTTGACAAAAAAACCCTGCAGCTCACGAGCGTAGCGCTGGTGACTTTTGTTCGTTGACCCGTTTCCAATGAAATCAGGCTCCGAAAACACGAAAATTCGGCATTCCAAATTTGGAAAAAACTACCAAATTGCCACTGGATCAAATCTTTCCACCATCCATCAAAATCTTTCCATAAAACTGACCCGCTTGCTCTTCAACCGCATTTGGGAAGTCTTCGTGTTGCACCTCCTTTTATATTTTTTGTGTATTCCGGTGAAAAAAGAGCGTAATAGTGAACGAGTCTTGGTAGACTCGAATGCACGACGTAAACGTCACTGCGTTCCACCCGCGTGTGGGAATATAGGAATAAAAATGGAGAAACCTAACGGGTGCGATCATACCAGCACTAATGCACCGGATCCCATCAGAACTCCGAAGTTAAGCGTGCTTGGGCGAGAGTAGTACTTGGATGGGTGACCCCCTGGGAAGTCCTCGTGTTGCACCCCTTTTTATTTTTATTTTTTTGCGATGTTCGGTGAAGAAAGAGCGTACGAGTGAACGTGTCTTGGTAGACTCGCATGCACGACGTAAACATCACTGCGTTCCACCCGCGTGTGGGAATATAGGAATAAAAATGGAGAATCTTAACGGGTGCGATCATACCAGCACTAATGCACCGGATCCCATCAGAACTCCGAAGTTAAGCGTGCTTGGGCGAGAGTAGTACTTGGATGGGTGACCCCCTGGGAAGTCCTCGTGTTGCACCCCTTTTTATTTTTATTTTTTTGCGATGTTCGGTGAAGAAAGTGCGTACGAGTGAACGTGTCTTGGTAGACTCGCATGCACGACGTAAACGTCACTGCGTTCCACCCGCGTGTGGGAATATAGGAATAAAAATGGAGAATCCTTACGGGTGCGATCATACCAGCACTAATGCACCGGATCCCATCAGAACTCCGAAGTCAAGCGTGCTTGGGCGAGAGTAGGACTAGGATGGGTGACCCCTTGGGAAGTCCTCGTGTTGCACCCCTTTTTATTTTTATTTTTTGCGATGTTCGGTGAAGAAAGAGCGTACGAGTGAACGTGTCTTGGTAGACTCGCATGCACGACGTAAACATCACTGCGTTCCACCCGCGTGTGGGAATATAGGAATAAAAATGGAGAATCTTAACGGGTGCGATCATACCAGCACTAATGCACCGGATCCCATCAGAACTCCGAAGTTAAGCGTGCTTGGGCGAGAGTAGTACTAGGATGGGTGACCCCCTGGAAAGTCCTCATGTTGCATCCCTTTTTATTTTTATTTTTTGCGATGTTCGGTGAAGAAAGAGCGTACGAGTGAACGTGTCTTGGTAGACTCGCATGCGCGACTTAAACGTCACTGCGTTCCACCCGCGTGTGGGAATATAGGGATAAAAATGGAGAATCCTAACGGATGCGATCATACCAGCACTAGTTTACCAAAACTGTTGCTTCCCATCGTAAAAAAACGTTTACATAGCAAAACCCTAAAAGAGAAATCCAAAACGGAATAGAAAAACTAATAATGAAAATTATAAAAATAACCCGAAAACAATAAAATGTAATTTTAGAGTCCCAAACAATAAAATTTGACAAAAAAAACCCTGCAGCTCACGAGCGTAGCGCTGGTGACTTTTGTTCGTTGACCCGTTTCCAATGAAATCAGGCTCCGAAAACGCGAAAATTCGGTACTCCTAATTTGGAAAAAACTACCAAATTGCCACTGGATCAAATCTTTCCACCATCCATCAAAATCTTTCCATAAAACTGACACGCTTGCTCTTCAACCGCATTTGGGAAGTCTTCGTGTTGCACCTCCTTTTATATTTTTTGTGTATTCCGGTGAAAAAAGAGCGTAATAGTGAACGTGTCTTGGTAGACTCGAATGCACGACGTAAACGTCACTGCATTCCACCCGCGTGTGGGAATATAGGAATAAAAATGGAGAAACCTAACGGGTGCGATCATACCAGCACTAATGCACCGGATCCCATCAGAACTCCGAAGTTAAGCGTGCTTGGGCGAGAGTAGTACTAGGATGGTTGACCCCCTGGGAAGTCCTCGTGTTGCACCCCTTTTTATTTTTATTTTTTGCGATGTTTGGTGAAGAAAGAGCGTACGAGTGAACGTGTCTTGGTAGACTCGCATGCACGACGTAAACGTCATTGCGTTCCACCCGCGTGTGGGAATATAAGAATAAAAATGGAGAATCCTAAAGGGTGCGATCATACCAGTATTAATGCACCGGATCCCATTAGAACTCCGAAGTTAAGCGTGTTTGGGCGAGAGTAGTACTATGATGGGTGACCCCCTGGGAAGTCCTCGTGTTGCACCCCTTTTTATTTTTATTTTTTGCGATGTTCGGTGAAGAAAGAACGTACGAGTGAACGTGTCTTGGTAGACTCGCATGCACGACGTAAACATCACTGCGTTCCACCCGCGTGTGGAAATATAGTAATAAAAATGGAGAATCCTAACGGGTGCGATCATACAAGCACTAATGCACCGGATCCCATCATAACTCTGAAGTAAAGCGTGCTTGGGCGAGAGTAGTACTAGGATGGGTGACCCCCTGGGAAGTCCTTGTTTTGCACCCCTTTTTATTTTTATTTTTTGCGATATTCGGTGAAGAAAGAGCGTACGAGTGAACGTGTCTTGGTAGACTCGCATGCACGACGTAAACGTCACTGCGTTCCACCAGCGTGTTGGAATATAGGAATAAAAATGGAGAATCCTAACGGGTGCGATCATACCAGCACTAATGCACCGGATCCCATCAGAACACCGAAGTTAAGCGTGCTTGGGCGAGAGTAGTACTAGGATCGGTGACCCCCTGGGAAGTCCTCGTGTTGCACCTCTTTTTATTTTTATTTTTTGCGATGTTCGGTGAAGAAAGAGCGTACGAGTGAACGTGTCTTGGTAGACTCGCATGCACGACGTAAACATCACTGCGTTCCACCCGCGTGTTGGAATATAGGAATAAAAATGGAGAATCCTAACGGGTGCGATCATACCAGCACTAATGCACCGGATCCCATCAGAACTTCGAAGTTAAGCGTGCTTGGGCGAGAGTAGTACTAGGATGGGTGACCCCCTGGAAAGTCCTCGTGTTGCACCCCTTTTTATTTTTATTTTTTGCGATGTTCGGTGAAGAAAGAGCGTACGAGTGAATGTGTCTTGGTAGACTCGCATGCGCGACATAAACGTCACTGCGTTCCACCCGCGTGTGGGAATATAGGGATAAAAATGGAGAATCCTAACGGATGCGATCATACCAGCACTAGTTTACCAAAACTGTTGCTTCCCATCGTAAAAAAACGTTTCCATAGCAAAGCCCTAAAAGCGGAATCCAAAACGGAATAGAAAAACTAATAAGGAAAATTATAAAAATAAACCGAAAACAATAAAATGTAATTTTAGAGTCCCAAACGATAAAATTTCACCAAAAAACCCTGCAGCTCACGAGCGTAACGCTGGTGACTTTTGTTCGTTGACCCGTTTCCAATGAAATCAGGCTCCGAAAACGCGAAAATTCGGCACTCCAAATTTGGTAAAAACTACCAAATTGCCACTGGATCAAATCTTTCCACCATCCATCAAAATCTTTCCATAAAACTGACACGCTTGCTCTTCAACCGCATTTGGGAAGTCTTCGTGTTGCACCTCCTTTTATATTTTTTGTGTATTCCGGTGAAAAAAGAGCGTAATAGTGAACGTGTCTTGGTAGAATCGAATGCACGACGTAAACGTCACTGCGTTCCACCCGCGTGTGGGAATATAGGAATAAAAATGGAGAAACCTAACGGGTGTGATCATACCAGCACTAATGCACCAGATCCCATCAGAACTCCGAAGTTAAGCGTGCTTGGGCGAGAGTAGTACTAGGATGGGTGACCCCCTGGGAAGTCCTCGTGTTGCACCCCTTTTTATTTTTATTTTTTGCGATGTTCGGTGAAGAAAGAGCGTACGAGTGAACTTGTCTTGGTAGATTCGCATGCACGACGTAAACGTCACTGCGTTCCACCCGCGTGTGGGAATATAGGAATAAAAATGGAGAATCCTAATGGGTGCGATCATACCAGCACTAATGCACCAGATCCCATCAGAACTCTGAAGTTAAACGCGCTTGGGCAAGAGTAGTACTAGGATGGGTGACCCCCTGGGAAGTCCTCGTGTTGCACCCCTTTTTATTTTTATTTTTTTGCGATGTTCGGTGAAGAAAGAGCGTATGAGTGAACGTGTCTTGATAGACTCGCATGCACGACGTAAACATCACTGCGTTCCACCCGCGTGTGGGAATATAGGAATAAAAATTGAGAATACTAATTGGTGCGATCATACCAGCACTAATGCACTGGATCCCATCAGAACTCTGAAGTTAAGCGTGCTTGGGCGAGAGTAGTACTAGGATGGGTGACCCCCTGGGAAGTCCTCGTGTTGCACCCCTTTTATTTTTATTTTTTGTGATGTTCGGTGAAGAAAGGGCGTACGAGTGAACGTGTCTTGGTCACTGCGTTCCACCCGCGTGTGGGAATATAGGAATAAAAATTGAGAATCCTAACGGGTGCGATCATACCAGCACTAATGCACCGGATCCCATCAGAACTCCGAAGTTAAGTGTGCTTGGGCGAGAGTAGTACTAGGATGGGTGACCCCCTGGGAAGTCCTCGTGTTGCACCCTTTTTTATTTTTATTTTTTGCGATGTTCGGTGAAGAAAGAGCGTACGAGTGAACGTGTCTTTGTAGACTCGCATGGGCGACGTAAACGTCACTGCGTTCCACCCGCGTGTGGGAATATAGGGATAAAAATGGAGAATCCTAACGGATGCGATCACACCAACACTAGTTTACCAAAACTGTTGCTTCCCATCGTAAAAAAACGTTTCCATAGCAAAACCCTAAAAGAGGAATCCAAAACGGAATAGAAAAACTAATAAGGAAAATTACAAAAATAACCCGAAAACAATAAAATGTAATTTTAGAGTCCCAAACGATAAAATTTGACCAAAAAACCCTGCAGCTCACGAGCATAGCGCTGGTGACTTTTGTTCGTTGACCCGTTTCCAATGAAATCAGGCTCCGAAAACGCGAAAATTCGGCACTCCAAATTTGGCAAAAACCACCAAATTGCCACTGGATCAAATCTTTCCACCATCCATCAAAATCTTTCCATAAAACTGACATGCTTGCTCTTCAACCGCATTTGGGAAGTCTTCGTGTTGCACCTCCTTTTATATTTTTTGTGTATTCCGGTGAAAAAAGAGCGTAATAGTGAACGTGTCTTGGTAGACTCGAATGCACGACGTAAATGTCACTGCGTTCCACCCACGTGTGGTAATATAGGAATAAAAATGGAGAAACATAACAGGTGCGATTATACCAGCACTAATGCCCCGGATCCCATCAGAACTCCGAAGTTAAGCGTGCTTGGGCGAGAGTAGTACTAGGATGGGTGACCCCCTGGGAAGTCCTCGTGTTGCACCCCTTTTTATTTTTATTTTTTGCGATGTTCGGTGAAGAAAGAGCGTACGAGTGAACGTGTCTTGGTAGACTCGTATGCACGACGTAAACGTCACTGCGTTCCACCCGTGTGTGGGAATATAGGAATAAAAATGGAGAATCCTAACGGATGCGATCATACCAGCACTAATGCACCGGATCCCATCAGAACTCCGAAGTTATACGTGCTTGGGCGAGAGTAGTACTAGGATGGTGACCCCCTGGGAATTCCTCGTGTTGCACCCCTTTTTATTTTTATTTTTTGCGATGTTCGGTGAAGAAAGAGCGTACGAGTGAACGTGTCTTGATAGACTCGCATGCACGACGTAAACGTCACTGCGTTCCACCCGCGTATGGGAATATAGGAATAAAAAAATAGAATCCTAACGGGTGCGATCATACCAGCACTAATGTTCCGGATCCCATCAGAACTCCGAAGTTAAGCGTGCTTGGGCGAGAGTAGTACTAGGATGGGTGACCCCCTGGAAATTCCTCGTGTTGCACCCCATTTTATTTTTATTTTTTGCGATGTTCGGTGAAGAAAGAGCGTACGAGTGAACGTGACTTGGTAGACTCGCATGCACGACGTAAACGTCACTGCGTTCCACCAGCGTGTGGGAATATAGGGATAAAAATGGAGAATCCTAACGGGTGCGATCATACCAGCACTAGTTTACCAAAACTGTTGCTTCCCATCGTAAAAAACATTTCCATAGCAAAACCCTAAAAGCGGAATCCAAAACGGAATAGAAAAACTAATAAGGAAAATTATAAAAAAAACCCGAAAACAATAAAATGTAATTTTAGAGTCCCCCCAAACGATAAAATTTCACCAAAAAACCTGCAGCTCACGAGCGTAACGCTGGTGACTTTTGTTCGTTGACCCATTTCCAATGAAATCAGGCTCCGAAAACGCGAAAATTCGGCACTCCAAATTTGGTAAAAACTACCAAATTGCCACTGGATCAAATCTTTCCACCATCCATCAAAATCTTTCCATAAAACTGACACGCTTGCTCTTCAACCGCATTTGGGAAGTCTTCGTGTTGCACCTCCTTTTATATTTTTTGTGTATTCCGATGAAAAAAGAGCGTAATAGTGAACGTGTCTTGGAAGACTCGAATGCACGACGTAAACGTCACTGCGTTCCACCCACGTGTGGTAATATAGGAATAAAAATGGAGAAACCTAACAGGTGCGATTATACCAGCATTAATGCCCCGGATCCCATCAGAACTCCGAAGTTAAGCGTGCTTGGGCGAGAGTAGTACTAGGATGGGTGACCCCCTGGGAAGTCCTCGTGTTGCACCCCTTTTTATTTTTATTTTTTGCGATGTTCGGTGAAGAAAGAGCGTACGAGTGAACGTGTCTTGGTAGACTCGCATGCGCGACGTAAACGTCACTGCGTTCCACCCGCGTGTGGGAATATAGGAATAAAAATGGAGAATCCTAACGGTTGCGATCATACCAGCACTAATGCACCGGATCCCATCAGAACTCCGAAGTTAAGCGTGCTTGGGCGAGAGTAGTACTAGGATGGGTGACCCCCTGGGAAGTCCTCGTGTTGCACCCCTTTTTATTTTTATTTTTTGCGATGTTCGGTGAAGAAAGAGCGTACGAGTGAACGTGTCTTGGTAGACTCGCATGCACGACGTAAACGTCACTGCGTTCCAACCGCGTGTGGGAATATAGGAATAAAAATGGAGAATCCTAATGGGTGCGATCATACCAGCACTAATGCACCGAATCCCATCAGAACTCTGAAGTTAAGCGTGCTTGGGCTAGAGTAGTACTAGGATGGGTGACCCCCTGGGAAGTCCTCGGGTTGCACCCCTTTTTATTTTTATTTTTTTGCGATGTTCGGTGAAGAAAGAACGTATGAGTGAACGTGTCTTGGTAGACTCGCATGCACGACGTAAACATCACTGCATTCCACCCGCGTGTGGGAATATAGGAATAAAAATGGAGAATCCTAATGGGTGCGATCATACCAGCACTAATGCACCGGATCCCATCAGAACTCTGAAGTTAAGCGTGCTTGGGCGAGAGTAGTACTAGGATGGGTGACCCCCTGGGAAGTCCTCGTGTTGCACCCCTTTTATTTTTATTTTTTGTGATGTTCGGTGAAGAAAGGGCGTACGAGTGAACGTGTCTTGGTCACTGCGTTCCACCCGCGTGTGGGAATATAGGAATAAAAATGGAGAATCCTAACGGGTGCGATCATACCAGCACTAATGCACCGGATCCCATCAAAACTCCGAAGTTAAGCTTGCTTGGGCGAGAGTAGTACTAGGATGGGTGACCCCCTGGAAAGTCCTCGTGTTGCACCACTTTTTATTTTTATTTTTTGCGATGTTCGGTGAAGAAAGAGCGTACGAGTGAACGTGTCTTGGTAGACTCGCATGCGCGACGTAAACGTCACTGCGTTCCACCCGCGTGTAAGAATATACGGATAAAAATGGAGAATCCTAACGGATGCGATCATACCAGCACTAGTTTACCAAAACTGTTGCTTCCCATCGTAAAAAAACGTTTCCATAGCAAAACCCTAAAAGCGGAATCCAAAACGGAATAGAAAAACTAATAAGGAAAATTATAAAAATAACCCGAAAACAATAAAATGTAATTTTAGAGTCCCAAACGATAAAATTTGACCAAAAAACCCTGCAGCTCACGAGCGTAGCGCTGGTGACTTTTGTTCGTTGACCCGTTTCCAATGAAATCAGGCTCCAAAAACGCGAAAATTCGGCACTCCAAATTTGGAAAAAACTACCAAATTGCCACTGGATCAAATCATTCCACCATCCATCAAAATCTTTCCATAAAACTGACACGCTTGCTCTTCAACCGCATTTGGGAAGTCTTCGTGTTGCACCTCCTTTTATATTTTTTGTGTATTCCGGTGAAAAAAGAGCGTAATAGTGAACGTGTCTTGGTAGACTCGAATGCACGACGTAAACGTCACCGCGTTCCACCCGCGTGTGGGAATATAGGAATAAATATGGAGAATCCTAACGGGTGCTATCATACCAGCACTAATGCACCGGATCCCATCAGAACTCTGAAGTTAAGCGTGCTTGGGCGAGAGTAGTACTAGGATGGGTGACCCCCTGGGAAGTCCTTGTGTTGCGACCCTTTTTATTTTTATTTTTTGCGATGTTCAGTGAAGAAAGAGCGTACGAGTGAACGTGTCTTGGTAGACTCGCATTCACGACGTAAACGTCACGGCGTTCCAACCGCGTGTGGGAATATAGGAATAAAAATGGAGAATCCTAATTGGTGCGATAATACCAGCACTAATGCACCGGATCCCATCAGAACTCTGAAGTTAAGCGTGCTTGGGCGAGAGTAGTACTAGGATGGGTGACCCCCTGGGAAGTCCTCGTGTTGCACCCCTTTGATTTTTATTTTTTGTGATATTCGGTGAAGAAAGGGCGTACGAGTGAACGTGTCTTGGTCACTGCGTTCCACCCGCGTGTGGGAATGTAGGAATAAAAATGGAGAATCCTAACGGGTGCGATCATACCAGCACTAATGCACCGGATCCCATCAGAACTCCGAAGTTAAGCGTGCTTGGGCGAGAGTAGTACTTGGATGGGTGACCCCCTGGAAAGTCCTCGTGTTGCACCCCTTTTTATTTTTATTTTTTGCGATGTTCGGTGAAGAAAGAGCGTACGAGTGAACGTGTCTTGGTAGACTCGCATGCGTGACGTAAACGTCACTGCGTTCCACCCGCGTGTGGGAATATACGGATAAAAATGGAGAATCCTAACGGATGCGATCATACCAGCACTAGTTTACCAAAACTGTTGCTTCCCATCGTAAAAAAATGTTTCCATAGCAAAACCCTAAAAGCGGAATCCAAAACGGAATAGAAAAACTAATAAGGAAAATTATAAAAATAACCCGAAAATAATAAAATGTAATTTTAGAGTCCCAAACGATAAAATTTCTCCAAAAAACCCTGCAGCTCACGAGCGTAACGATGGTGACTTTTGTTCGTTGACCCGTTTCCAATTAAATCAGGCTCCGAAAACGCGAAAATTCGGCACTCCAAATTTGGTAAAAACTACCAAATTGCCACTGGATCAAATCTTTCCACCATCCATCAAAATCTTTCCATAAAACTGACACGCTTGCTCTTCAACCGCATTTGGGAAGTCTTCGTGTTGCACCTCCTTTTATATTTTTTGTGTATTCCGGTGAAAAAAGAGCGTAATAGTGAACGTGTCTTGGTAGACTCGAATGAACGACGTAAACGTCACTGCGTTCCACCCGCGTGTGGGAATATAAGAATAAAAATGGAGAAACCTAACGGGTGCGATCATACCAGCACTAATGCACCGGATCCCATCAGAACTCCGAAGTTAAGCGTGCTTGGGCGAGAGTAGTACTAGGATGGGTGACCCCCTGGGAAGTCCTCGTGTTGCACCCCTTTTTATTTTTATTTTTTGCGATGTTCGGTGAAGAAAGAGCGTACGAGTGAACGTGTCTTGGTAGACTCGCATGCACGAAGTAAACGTCACTGCGTTCCAACCGCGTGTGGGAATATAGGAATAAAAATGGAGAATCCTGACGGATGCGATCATACCAGCACTAATGCACCGGATCCCATCAGAACTCTAAAGTTAAGCGTGCTTGGGCGAGAGTAGTACTAGGATGGGTGACCCCCTGGGAAGTCCTCGGGTTGCACCCCTTTTTATTTTTATTTTTTTGCGATGTTCGGTGATGAAAGAGCGTATGAGTGAACGTGGCTTGGTAGACTCGCATGCACGACGTAAACATCACTGCGTTCCACCCGCGTGTGGGAATATAGGAATAAAAATGGAGAATCCTAATGGGTTCTATCATACCAGCACTAATGCACCGGATCCCATCAGAACTCTGAAGTTAAGCGTGCTTGGGCGAGAGTAGTACTAGGATGGGTGACCCCCTGGGAAGTCCTCGTGTTGCACCCCTTTTTATTTTTATTTTTTGCGATGTTCGGTGAAGAAAGAGCGTACGAGTTAACGTGTCTTGGTAGACTCGCATGCACGACGTAAACGTCACTGCGTTCCACCCGCGTGTGGGAATATAGGAATAAAAATGGTGAATCCTAACGGGTGCTATCATACCAGCACTAATGCACCGGATCCCATCAGAACTCTGAAGTTAAGCGTGCTTGGGCGAGAGTAGTACTAGGATGGGTGACCCCCTGGGAAGTCCTCGTGTTGCACCCCTTTTTATTTTTTTTTTTTTTGCGATGTTCGGTGAAGAAAGAGCGTACGAGTGAACGTGTCTTGGTAGACTCGCATGCGCGACGTAAACGTCGCTGCGTTCCACCCGCGTGTGGGAATATACGGATAAAAATGGAGAATCCTAACGGATGCGATCATACCAGCACTAGTTTACCAAAACTGTTGCTTCCCATCGTAAAAAAACGTTTCCATAGCAAAACCCTAAAAGCGAAATCCAAAACGGAATAGAAAAACTAATAAGGAAAATTATAAAAATAACCCGAAAATAATAAAATGTAATTTTAGAGTCCCAAACGATAAAATTTCTCCAAAAAACCCTGCAGCTCACGAGCGTAACGATGTTGACTTTTGTTCGTTGACCCGTTTCCAATGAAATCAGGATCCGAAAACGCGAAAATTCGGCACTCCAAATTTGGTAAAAACTACCAAATTGCCACTGGATCAAATCTTTCCACCATCCATCAAAATCTTTCCATAAAACTGACACGCTTGCTCTTCAACCGCATTTGGGAAGTCTTCGTGTTGTACCTCCTTTTATATTTTTTGTGTATTCCGGTGAAAAAAGAGCGTAATAGTGAACGTGTCTTGGTAGACTCGAATGAACGACGTAAACGTCACTGCGTTCCACCCGCGTGTGGGAATATAAGAATAAAATTGGAGAAACCTAACGGGTGCGATCATACCAGCACTAATGCACTGGATCCCATCAGAACTCCGAAGTTAAGCGTGCTTGGGCGAGAGTAGTACTAGGATGGGTGACCCTCTGGGAAGTCCTCGTGTTGCACCCCTTTTTATTTTTATTTTTTGCGATGTTCGGTGAAGAAAGAGCGTACGAGTGAACGTGTCTTGGTAGACTCGCATGCACGAAGTAAACGTCACTGCGTTCCAACCGCGTGTGGGAATATAGGAATAAAAATGGAGAATCCTGACGGATGCGATCATACCAGCACTAATGCACCGGATCCCATCAGAACTCTGAAGTTAAGCGTGCTTGGGCGAGAGTAGTACTAGGATGGGTGACCCCCTGGGAAGTCCTCGGGTTGCACCCCTTTTTATTTTTATTTTTTTGCGATGTTCGGTGATGAAAGAGCGTATGAGTGAACGTGTCTTGGTAGACTCGCATGCACGACGTAAACATCACTGCGTTCCACCCGCGTGTGGGAATATAGGAATAAAAATGGAGAATCCTAATGGGTTCGATCATACCAGCACTAATGCACCGGATCCCATCAGAACTCTGAAGTTAAGCGTGCTTGGGCGAGAGTAGTACTAGGATGGGTGACCCCCTGGGAAGTCCTCGTGTTGCACCCCTTTTTATTTTTATTTTTTGCGATGTTCGGTGAAGAAAGAGCGTACGAGTTAACGTGTCTTGGTAGACTCGCATGCACGACGTAAACGTCACTGCGTTCCACCCGCGTGTGGGAATATAGGAATAAAAATGGAGAATCCTAACGGGTGCTATCATAAAAGCACTAATGCACCGGATCCCATCAGAACTTTGAAGTTAAGCGTGCTTGGGCGAGAGTAGTACTAGGATGGGTGACCCCCTGGGAAGTCCTTGTGTTGCACCCCTTTTTATTTTTATTTTTTGCGATGTTCAGTGAAGAAAGAGCGTACGAGTGAACGTGTCTTGGTAGACTCGCATGCACGACGTAAACGTCACTGCGTTCCAACCGCGTGTGGAAATATAGGAATAAAAATGGAGAATCCTAACGGGTGCGATCATACCAGCACTAATGCACCGGATCCCATCAGAACTCTGAAGTTAAACGTGCTTGGGCGCGAGTAGTACTAGGATGGGTGACCCCCTGGGAAGTCCTCGGGTTGCACCCCTTTTTATTTTTATTTTTTTGCGATGTTCGGTGAAGAAAGAGCGTATGAGTGAACGTGTCTTGGTAGACTCGCATGCACGACGTAAACATCACTGCGTTCCACCCGCATGTGGGAATATAGGAATAAAAATGGAGAATCCTAATGGGTGCGATCATACCAGGACTAATGCACCGGATCCCATCAGAACTCTGAAGTTAAGCGTGCTTGGGCTAGAGTAGTACTAGGATGGGTGACCCCTTGGGAAGTCCTCGTGTTGCACCCCTTTTATTTTTATTTTTAGTGATGTTCGGTGAAGAAAGGGCGTACGAGTGAACGTGTCTTGGTCACTGCGTTCCACCCGCGTGTGGGAATATAGGAATAAAAATGGAGAATCCTAACGGGTGCGATCATACCAGCACTAATGCACCGGATCCCATCAGAACTCCGAAGTTAAGCGTGCTTGGGCGAGAGTAGTACTAGGATGGGTGACCCCCTGGAAAGTCCTCGTGTTGCACCCCTTTTTATTTTTATTTTTTGCGATGTTCGGTGAAGAAAGAGCGTACGAGTGAACGTGTCTTGGTAGATTCGCATGCGCGACGTAAACGTCACTGCGTTCCACCCGCGTGTGGGAATATAGGGATAATAATGGAGAATCCTAACGGATGCGATCATACCAGCACTAGTTTACCAAAACTGTTGCTTCCCATCGTTAAAAAACGTTTCCATAGCAAAACCCTAAAAGCGGAATCCAAAACGGAATAGAAAAACTAATAAGGAAAATTATAAAAATAACCCGAAAACAATAAAATGTAATTTTAGAGTCCCAAACGATAAAATTTGACAAAAAAACCCTGCAGCTCACGAGCATAGCGCTGGTGACTTTTGTTCGTTGACCCGTTTCCAATGAAATCAGGCTCCGAAAACGCGAAAATTCGGCACTCCAAATTTGGCAAAAACCACCAAATTGCCACTGGATCAAATCTTTCCACCATCCATCAAAATCTTTCCATAAAACTGACATGCTTGCTCTTCAACCGCATTTGGGAAGTCTTCGTGTTGCACCTCCTTTTATATTTTTTGTGTATTCCGGTGAAAAAAGAGCGTAATAGTGAACGTGTCTTGGTAGACTCGAATGCACGACGTAAATGTCACTGCGTTCCACCCACGTGTGGTAATATAGGAATAAAAATGGAGAAACATAACAGGTGCGATTATACCAGCACTAATGCCCCGGATCCCATCAGAACTCCGAAGTTAAGCGTGCTTGGGCGAGAGTAGTACTAGGATGGGTGACCCCCTGGGAAGTCCTCGTGTTGCACCCCTTTTTATTTTTATTTTTTGCGATGTTCGGTGAAGAAAGAGCGTACGAGTGAACGTGTCTTGGTAGACTCGTATGCACGACGTAAACGTCACTGCGTTCCACCCGTGTGTGGGAATATAGGAATAAAAATGGAGAATCCTAACGGATGCGATCATACCAGCACTAATGCACCGGATCCCATCAGAACTCCGAAGTTATACGTGCTTGGGCGAGAGTAGTACTAGGATGGTGACCCCCTGGGAATTCCTCGTGTTGCACCCCTTTTTATTTTTATTTTTTGCGATGTTCGGTGAAGAAAGAGCGTACGAGTGAACGTGTCTTGATAGACTCGCATGCACGACGTAAACGTCACTGCGTTCCACCCGCGTATGGGAATATAGGAATAAAAAAATAGAATCCTAACGGGTGCGATCATACCAGCACTAATGCACTGGATCCCATCAGAACTCCGAAGTTAAGCGTGCTTGGGCGAGAGTAGTACTAGGATGGGTGACCCCCTGGAAATTCCTCGTGTTGCACCCCATTTTATTTTTATTTTTTGCGATGTTCGGTGAAGAAAGAGCGTACGAGTGAACGTGACTTGGTAGACTCGCATGCACGACGTAAACGTCACTGCGTTCCACCAGCGTGTGGGAATATAGGGATAAAAATGGAGAATCCTAACGGGTGCGATCATACCAGCACTAGTTTACCAAAACTGTTGCTTCCCATCGTAAAAAACATTTCCATAGCAAAACCCTAAAAGCGGAATCCAAAACGGAATAGAAAAACTAATAAGGAAAATTATAAAAAAAACCCGAAAACAATAAAATGTAATTTTAGAGTCCCCCCAAACGATAAAATTTCACCAAAAAACCTGCAGCTCACGAGCGTAACGCTGGTGACTTTTGTTCGTTGACCCATTTCCAATGAAATCAGGCTCCGAAAACGCGAAAATTCGGCACTCCAAATTTGGTAAAAACTACCAAATTGCCACTGGATCAAATCTTTCCACCATCCATCAAAATCTTTCCATAAAACTGACACGCTTGCTCTTCAACCGCATTTGGGAAGTCTTCGTGTTGCACCTCCTTTTATATTTTTTGTGTATTCCGATGAAAAAAGAGCGTAATAGTGAACGTGTCTTGGAAGACTCGAATGCACGACGTAAACGTCACTGCGTTCCACCCACGTGTGGTAATATAGGAATAAAAATGGAGAAACCTAACAGGTGCGATTATACCAGCATTAATGCCCCGGATCCCATCAGAACTCCGAAGTTAAGCGTGCTTGGGCGAGAGTAGTACTAGGATGGGTGACCCCCTGGGAAGTCCTCGTGTTGCACCCCTTTTTATTTTTATTTTTTGCGATGTTCGGTGAAGAAAGAGCGTACGAGTGAACGTGTCTTGGTAGACTCGCATGCGCGACGTAAACGTCACTGCGTTCCACCCGCGTGTGGGAATATAGGAATAAAAATGGAGAATCCTAACGGTTGCGATCATACCAGCACTAATGCACCGGATCCCATCAAAACTCCGAAGTTAAGCGTGCTTGGGCGAGAGTAGTACTAGGATGGGTGACCCCCTGGGAAGTCCTCGTGTTGCACCCCTTTTTATTTTTATTTTTTGCGATGTTCGGTGAAGAAAGAGCGTACGAGTGAACGTGTCTTGGTAGACTCGCATGCACGACGTAAACGTCACTGCGTTCCAACCGCGTGTGGGAATATAGGAATAAAAATGGAGAATCCTAATGGGTGCGATCATACCAGCACTAATGCACCGAATCCCATCAGAACTCTGAAGTTAAGCGTGCTTGGGCTAGAGTAGTACTAGGATGGGTGACCCCCTGGGAAGTCCTCGGGTTGCACCCCTTTTTATTTTTATTTTTTTGCGATGTTCGGTGAAGAAAGAACGTATGAGTGAACGTGTCTTGGTAGACTCGCATGCACGACGTAAACATCACTGCATTCCACCCGCGTGTGGGAATATAGGAATAAAAATGGAGAATCCTAATGGGTGCGATCATACCAGCACTAATGCACCGGATCCCATCAGAACTCTGAAGTTTAGCGTGCTTGGGCGAGAGTAGTACTAGGATGGGTGACCCCCTGGGAAGTCCTCGTGTTGCACCCCTTTTATTTTTATTTTTTGTGATGTTCGGTGAAGAAAGGGCGTACGAGTGAACGTGTCTTGGTCACTGCGTTCCACCCGCGTGTGGGAATATAGGAATAAAAATGGAGAATCCTAACGGGTGCGATCATACCAGCACTAATGCACCGGATCCCATCAAAACTCCGAAGTTAAGCTTGCTTGGGCGAGAGTAGTACTAGGATGGGTGACCCCCTGGAAAGTCCTCGTGTTGCACCCCTTTTTATTTTTATTTTTTGCGATATTAGGTGAAGAAAGAGCGTACGAGTGAACGTGTCTTGGTAGACTCGCATGCGCGACGTAAACGTCACTGCGTTCCACCCGCGTGTAAGAATATACGGATAAAAATGGAGAATCCTAACGGATGCGATCATACCAGCACTAGTTTACCAAAACTGTTGCTTCCCATCGTAAAAAAACGTTTCCATAGCAAAACCCTAAAAGCGGAATCCAAAACGGAATAGAAAAACTAATAAGGAAAATTATAAAAATAACCCGAAAACAATAAAATGTAATTTTAGAGTCCCAAACGATAAAATTTGACCAAAAAACCCTGCAGCTCACGAGCGTAGCGCTGGTGACTTTTGTTCGTTGACCCGTTTCCAATGAAATCAGGCTCCAAAAATGCGAAAATTCGGCACTCCAAATTTGGAAAAAACTACCAAATTGCCACTGGATCAAATCATTCCACCATCCATCAAAATCTTTCCATAAAACTGACACGCTTGCTCTTCAACCGCATTTGGGAAGTCTTCGTGTTGCACCTCCTTTTATATTTTTTGTGTATTCCGGTGAAAAAAGAGCGTAATAGTGAACGTGTCTTGGTAGACTCGAATGCACGACGTAAACGTCACCTCGTTCCACCCGCGTGTGGGAATATAGGAATAAATATGGAGAATCCTAACGGGTGCTATCATACCAGCACTAATGCACCGGATCCCATCAGAACTCTGAAGTTAAGCGTGCTTGGGCGAGAGTAGTACTAGGATGGGTGACCCCCTGGGAAGTCCTTGTGTTGCGACCCTTTTTATTTTTATTTTTTGCGATGTTCAGTGAAGAAAGAGCGTACGAGTGAACGTGTCTTGGTAGACTCGCATTCACGACGTAAACGTCACGGCGTTCCAACCGCGTGTGGGAATATAGGAATAAAAATGGAGAATCCTAATTGGTGCGATAATACCAGCACTAATGCACCGGATCCCATCAGAACTCTGAAGTTAAGCGTGCTTGGGCGAGAGTAGTACTAGGATGGGTGACCCCCTGGGAAGTCCTCGTGTTGCACCCCTTTGATTTTTATTTTTTGTGATATTCGGTGAAGAAAGGGCGTACGAGTGAACGTGTCTTGGTCACTGCGTTCCACCCGCGTGTGGGAATGTAGGAATAAAAATGGAGAATCCTAACGGGTGCGATCATACCAGCACTAATGCACCGGATCCCATCAGAACTCCGAAGTTAAGCGTGCTTGGGCGAAAGTAGTACTTGGATGGGTGACCCCCTGGAAAGTCCTCGTGTTGCACCCCTTTTTATTTTTATTTTTTGCGATGTTCGGTGAAGAAAGAGCGTACGAGTGAACGTGTCTTGGTAGACTCGCATGCGTGACGTAAACGTCACTGCGTTCCACCCGCGTGTGGGAATATACGGATAAAAATGGAGAATCCTAACGGATGCGACCATACCAGCACTAGTTTACCAAAACTGTTGCTTCCCATCGTAAAAAAATGTTTCCATAGCAAAACCCTAAAAGCGGAATCCAAAACGGAATAGAAAAACTAATAAGGAAAATTATAAAAATAACCCGAAAATAATAAAATGTAATTTTAGAGTCCCAAACGATAAAATTTCTCCAAAAAACCCTGCAGCTCACGAGCGTAACGATGGTGACTTTTGTTCGTTGACCCGTTTCCAATTAAATCAGGCTCCGAAAACGCGAAAATTCGGCACTCCAAATTTGGTAAAAACTACCAAATTGCCACTGGATCAAATCTTTCCACCATCCATCAAAATCTTTCCATAAAACTGACACGCTTGCTCTTCAACCGCATTTGGGAAGTCTTCGTGTTGCACCTCCTTTTATATTTTTTGTGTATTCCGGTGAAAAAAGAGCGTAATAGTGAACGTGTCTTGGTAGACTCGAATGAACGACGTAAACGTCACTGCGTTCCACCCGCGTGTGGGAATATAAGAATAAAAATGGAGAAACCTAACGGGTGCGATCATACCAGCACTAATGCACCGGATCCCATCAGAACTCCGAAGTTAAGCGTGCTTGGGCGAGAGTAGTACTAGGATGGGTGACCCCCTGGGAAGTCCTCGTGTTGCACCCCTTTTTATTTTTATTTTTTGCGATGTTCGGTGAAGAAAGAGCGTACGAGTGAACGTGTCTTGGTAGACTCGCATGCACGAAGTAAACGTCACTGCGTTCCAACCGCGTGTGGGAATATAGGAATAAAAATGGAGAATCCTGACGGATGCGATCATACCAGCACTAATGCACCGGATCCCATCAGAACTCTAAAGTTAAGCGTGCTTGGGCGAGAGTAGTACTAGGATGGGTGACCCCCTGGGAAGTCCTCGGGTTGCACCCCTTTTTATTTTTATTTTTTTGCGATGTTCGGTGATGAAAGAGCGTATGAGTGAACGTGGCTTGGTAGACTCGCATGCACGACGTAAACATCACTGCGTTCCACCCGCGTGTGGGAATATAGGAATAAAAATGGAGAATCCTAATGGGTTCTATCATACCAGCACTAATGCACCGGATCCCATCAGAACTCTGAAGTTAAGCGTGCTTGGGCGAGAGTAGTACTAGGATGGGTGACCCCCTGGGAAGTCCTCGTGTTGCACCCCTTTTTATTTTTATTTTTTGCGATGTTCGGTGAAGAAAGAGCGTACGAGTTAACGTGTCTTGGTAGACTCGCATGCACGACGTAAACGTCACTGCGTTCCACCCGCGTGTGGGAATATAGGAATAAAAATGGTGAATCCTAACGGGTGCTATCATACCAGCACTAATGCACCGGATCCCATCAGAACTCTGAAGTTAAGCGTGCTTGGGCGAGAGTAGTACTAGGATGGGTGACCCCCTGGGAAGTCCTCGTGTTGCACCCCTTTTTATTTTTATTTTTTTGCGATGTTCGGTGAAGAAAGAGCGTACGAGTGAACGTGTCTTGGTAGACTCGCATGCGCGACGTAAACGTCGCTGCGTTCCACCCGCGTGTGGGAATATACGGATAAAAATGGAGAATCCTAACGGATGCGATCATACCAGCACTAGTTTACCAAAACTGTTGCTTCCCATCGTAAAAAAACGTTTCCATAGCAAAACCCTAAAAGCGAAATCCAAAACGGAATAGAAAAACTAATAAGGAAAATTATAAAAATAACCCGAAAATAATAAAATGTAATTTTAGAGTCCCAAACGATAAAATTTCTCCAAAAAACCCTGCAGCTCACGAGCGTAACGATGTTGACTTTTGTTCGTTGACCCGTTTCCAATGAAATCAGGATCCGAAAACGCGAAAATTCGGCACTCCAAATTTGGTAAAAACTACCAAATTGCCACTGGATCAAATCTTTCCACCATCCATCAAAATCTTTCCATAAAACTGACACGCTTGCTCTTCAACCGCATTTGGGAAGTCTTCGTGTTGTACCTCCTTTTATATTTTTTGTGTATTCCGGTGAAAAAAGAGCGTAATAGTGAACGTGTCTTGGTAGACTCGAATGAACGACGTAAACGTCACTGCGTTCCACCCGCGTGTGGGAATATAAGAATAAAATTGGAGAAACCTAACGGGTGCGATCATACCAGCACTAATGCAGTGGATCCCATCAGAACTCCGAAGTTAAGCGTGCTTGGGCGAGAGTAGTACTAGGATGGGTGACCCCCTGGGAAGTCCTCGTGTTGCACCCCTTTTTATTTTTATTTTTTGCGATGTTCGGTGAAGAAAGAGCGTACGAGTGAACGTGTCTTGGTAGACTCGCATGCACGAAGTAAACGTCACTGCGTTCCAACCGCGTGTGGGAATATAGGAATAAAAATGGAGAATCCTGACGGATGCGATCATACCAGCACTAATGCACCGGATCCCATCAGAACTCTGAAGTTAAGCGTGCTTGGGCGAGAGTAGTACTAGGATGGGTGACCCCCTGGGAAGTCCTCGGGTTGCACCCCTTTTTATTTTTATTTTTTTGCGATGTTCGGTGATGAAAGAGCGTATGAGTGAACGTGTCTTGGTAGACTCGCATGCACGACGTAAACATCACTGCGTTCCACCCGCGTGTGGGAATATAGGAATAAAAATGGAGAATCCTAATGGGTTCGATCATACCAGCACTAATGCACCGGATCCCATCAGAACTCTGAAGTTAAGCGTGCTTGGGCGAGAGTAGTACTAGGATGGGTGACCCCCTGGGAAGTCCTCGTGTTGCACCCCTTTTTATTTTTATTTTTTGCGATGTTCGGTGAAGAAAGAGCGTACGAGTTAACGTGTCTTGGTAGACTCGCATGCACGACGTAAACGTCACTGCGTTCCACCCGCGTGTGGGAATATAGGAATAAAAATGGAGAATCCTAACGGGTGCTATCATAAAAGCACTAATGCACCGGATCCCATCAGAACTTTGAAGTTAAGCGTGCTTGGGCGAGAGTAGTACTAGGATGGGTGACCCCCTGGGAAGTCCTTGTGTTGCACCCCTTTTTATTTTTATTTTTTGCGATGTTCAGTGAAGAAAGAGCGTACGTGTGAACGTGTCTTGGTAGACTCGCATGCACGACGTAAACGTCACTGCGTTCCAACCGCGTGTGGAAATATAGGAATAAAAATGGAGAATCCTAACGGGTGCGATCATACCAGCACTAATGCACCGGATCCCATCAGAACTCTGAAGTTAAACGTGCTTGGGCGCGAGTAGTACTAGGATGGGTGACCCCCTGGGAAGTCCTCGGGTTGCACCCCTTTTTATTTTTATTTTTTTGCGATGTTCGGTGAAGAAAGAGCGTATGAGTGAACGTGTCTTGGTAGACTCGCATGCACGACGTAAACATCACTGCGTTCCACCCGCATGTGGGAATATAGGAATAAAAATGGAGAATCCTAATGGGTGCGATCATACCAGGACTAATGCACCGGATCCCATCAGAACTCTGAAGTTAAGCGTGCTTGGGCTAGAGTAGTACTAGGATGGGTGACCCCTTGGGAAGTCCTCGTGTTGCACCCCTTTTATTTTTATTTTTAGTGATGTTCGGTGAAGAAAGGGCGTACGAGTGAACGTGTCTTGGTCACTGCGTTCCACCCGCGTGTGGGAATATAGGAATAAAAATGGAGAATCCTAACGGGTGCGATCATACCAGCACTAATGCACCGGATCCCATCAGAACTCCGAAGTTAAGCGTGCTTGGGCGAGAGTAGTACTAGGATGGGTGACCCCCTGGAAAGTCCTTGTGTTGCACCCCTTTTTATTTTTATTTTTTGCGATGTTCGGTGAAGAAAGAGCGTACGAGTGAACGTGTCTTGGTAGATTCGCATGCGCGACGTAAACGTCACTGCGTTCCACCCGCGTGTGGGAATATAGGGATAATAATGGAGAATCCTAACGGATGCGATCATACCAGCACTAGTTTACCAAAACTGTTGCTTCCCATCGTTAAAAAACGTTTCCATAGCAAAACCCTAAAAGCGGAATCCAAAACGGAATAGAAAAACTAATAAGGAAAATTATAAAAATAACCCGAAAACAATAAAATGTAATTTTAGAGTCCCAAACGATAAAATTTGACCAAAAAACCCTGCAGCTCACGAGCGTAGCGCTGGTGACTTTTGTTCGTTGACCCGTTTCCAATGAAATCAGGCTCCGAAAACGCGAAAATTCGGCACTCCAAATTTGGAAAAAACTACCAAATTGCCACTGGATCAAATAATTCCACCATCCATCAAAATCTTTCAATAAAACTGACACGCTTGCTCTTCAACCGCATTTGGGAAGTCTTCGTGTTGCATCTCCTTTTATATTTTTTTGTGTATTCCGGTGAAAAAAGAGCGTAATAGTGAACGTATCTTGGTAGACTCGAATGCACGACGTAAACGTCACCGCGTTCCACCCGCGTGTGGGAATATAGGAATAAAAATGGAGAAACCTAACGGGTGCGATCATACCAGCACTAATGCACCGGATCCCATCAGAACTCCAAAGTTAAGCGTGCATGGGCGAGAGTAGTACTAGGATGGGTGACCCCCTGGGAAGTTCTCGTGTTGCACCCCTTTTTATTTTTATTTTTTGCGATGTTCAGAGAAGAAAGAGCGTATGAGTGAATGTGTCTTGGTAGACTCGCATGCACGACGTAAACATCACTGCATTCCAACCGCGTGTGGTAATATAGGAATAAAGATGGAGAATCCTAACGGGTGCGATCATACCAGCACTAATGCACCGGATCCCATCAGAACTCTGAAGTTAAGCGTGCTTGGGCGCGAGTAGTACTAGGATGGGTGACCCCCTGGGAAGTCCTCGGGTTGCACCCCTTTTTATTTTTATTTTTTTGCGATGTTCGGTGAAGAAAGAGCGTATGAGTGAACGTGTCTTGGTAGACTCGCATGCACGACGTAAACATCACTGCGTTCCACCCGCGTGTGGGAATATAGGAATAAAAATGGAGAATCCTAATGGGTGCGATCATACCAGCACTAATGCACCGGATCCCATCAGAACTCTGAAGTTAAGCGTGCTTGGGCGAGAGTAGTACTAGGATGGTTGACCCCTTGGGAAGTCCTCATGTTGCACCCCTTTTATTTTTATTTTTAGTGATGTTCGGTGAAGAAAGGGCATACGAGTGAACGTGTCTTGGTCACTGCGTTCCACCCGCGTCTGGGAATATAGGAATAAAAATGGAGAATCCTAATGGGTGCGATCATACCAGCACTAATGCACCGGATCCCATCAGAACTCCAAAGTTAAGCGTGCTTGGGGAAGAGTAGTACTAGGATGGGTGACCCCCTGGAAAGTCCTCGTGTTGCACCCCTTTTTATTTTTATTTTTTGCGATGTTCGGTGAAGAAAGAGTGTACGAGTGAACGTGTCTTGGTAGACTCGCATGCGCGACGTAAACGTCACTGCGTTCCACCCGCGTGTGGGAATATAGAGATAAAAATGGAGAATCCTAACGGATGCGATCAAACCAGCACTAGTTTACCAAAACTGTTGCTTCCCATCGTAAAAAAACGTTTCCATAGCAAAACCCTAAAAGCGGAATCCAAAACGGAATAGAAAAACTAATAAGGAAAATTATAAAAATAACCCGAAAACAATAAAATGTAATTTTAGAGTCCCAAACGATAAAATTTGACCAAAAAACCCTGCAGTTCACGAGCGTAGCGTTGGTGACTTTTGTTCGTTGACCCGTTTCCAATGAAATCAGGCTCCGAAAACGCGAAAATTCGGCACTCCAAATTTGGAAAAAACTACCAAATTGCCACTGGATCAAATCATTCCACCATCCATCAAAATATTTCCATAAAACTGACACGCTTGCTCTTCAACCGCATTTGGGAAGTCTTCGTGTTGCACCTCCTTTTATATTTTTTGTGTATTCCGGTGAAAAAAGAGCGTAATAGTGAACGTGTCTTGGTAGACTCGAATGCACGACGTAAACGTCACCGCGTTCCACCCGCGTGTGGGAATATATGTATAAAAATGGAGAATCTTAACGGGTGCTATCATACCAGCACTAATGCACCGGATCCCATCAGAACTCTGAAGTTAAGCGTGCTTGGGCGAGAGTAGTACTAGGATGGGTGACCCCCTGGGAAGTCCTTGTGTTGCACCCCTTTTTATTTTTATTTTTTGCGATGTTCAGTGAAGAAAGAGCGTACGAGTGAACGTGTCTTGGTAGACTCGCATGCACGACGTAAACGTCACTGCGTTCCAACCGCGTGTGGGAATATAGGAATAAAAATGGAGAATCCTAACGGGTGCGATCATACCAGCACTAATGCACCGGATCCCATCAGAACTCTGAAGTTAAGTGTGCTTGGGCGCGAGTAGTACTAGGATGGGTGACCCCCTGGGAAGTCCTCGGGTTGCACCCCTTTTTATTTTTATTTTTTTGCGATGTTCGGTGAAGAAAGAGCGTATGAGTGAACGTGTCTTGGTAGACTCGCATGCACGACGTAAACATCACTGCGTTCCACCCGCGTGTGGGAATATAGGAATAAAAATGGAGAATCCTAATGGGTGCGATCATACCAGCACTAATGCACCGGATCCCATCAGAACTCTGAAGTTAAGCGTGCTTGGGCGAGAGTAGTACTAGGTTGGGTGACCCCTTGGGAAGTCCTCGTGTTGCACCCCTTTTATTTTTATTTTTTGTGATGTTCGGTGAAGAAAGGGCGTACGAGTGAACGTGTCTTGGTCACTGCGTTCCACCCGCGTGTGGGAATATAGGAATAAAAATGGAGAATCCTAACGGGTGCGATCATACCAGCACTAGTTTACCAAAACTGTTGCTTCCCATCGTAAAAAAACGTTTCCATAGCAAAACCCTAAAAGCGAAATCTATAACGGAAAAGAAAAACTAATAAGGAAAATTATAAAAATAACCAGAAAACAATAAAATGTAATTTTAGAGTCCCAAACGATAAAATTTGAGCAAAAAACCTTGCAGCTCACGAGCGTAGCGCTGGTGACTTTTGTTCGTTGACCCGTTTCAAATGAAATCAGGCTCCGAAAACGCGAAAATTCGGCACTCCAAATTTGGTAAAAACTACCAAATTGCCACTGGATCAAATCTTTCCACCATCCATCAAAATCTTTCCATAAAACTGACACGCTTGCTCTTCAACCGCATTCGGGAAGTCTTCGTGTTGCACCTCCTTTTATATTTTTTGTGTATTCCGGTGAAAAAAGAGCGTAATAGTGAACGTGTCTTGGTAGACTCGAATGCACGACGTAAACGTCACTGCGTTCCACCCGCGTGTTGGAATATAGGAATAAAAATGGAGAAACCTAACGGGTGGGATCATACCAGCACTAATGCACCGGATCCCATCAGAACTCCGAAGTTAAGCGTGTTTGGGCGAGAGTAGTACTAGGATGGGTGACCCCCTGGGAAGTCCTCGTGTTTCACCCCTTTTTATTTTTATTTTTTGCGATGTTCGGTGAAGAAAGAGCGTACGAGTGAACGTGTCTTGGTATACTCGCATGCACGACGTAAACGTCACTGCGTTCCACCCGCGTGTGGGAATATATGTATAAAAATGGAGAATCTTAACGGGTGCGATCATACCAGCACTAATGCACCGGATCCCATTAGAACTCTGAAGTTAAGTGTGCTTGGGCGAGAGTAGTACTAGGATGGGTGACCCCCTGGGAAGTCCTCGGGTTGCACCCCTTTTTATTTTTATTTTTTTGCGATGTTCGGTGAAGAAAGAGCGTATGAGTGAACGTGTCTTGGTAGACTCGCATGCACGACGTAAACATCACTGCGTTCCACCGGCGTGTGGGAATATAGGAATAAAAATGGAGAATCCTAATGGGTGCGATCATACCAGCACTAATGCACCGGATCCCATCAGAACTCTGAAGTTAAGCGTGCTTGGGCGAGAGTAGTACTAGGATGGGTGAACCCCTGGGAAGTCCTCGTGTTGCACCCCTTTTATTTTTATTTTTTGTGATGTTCGGTGAAGAAAGGGCGTACGAGTGAACGTGCCTTGGTAGACACGCATGCGCGACGTAAACGTCACTGCGTTCCTCCCGCGTGTGGGAATATAGGGATAAAAATGGAGAATCCTAACGGATGAGATCATACCAGCACTAGTTTACGAAAACTGTTGCTTCCCATCGTAAAAAAACGTTTCCATAGCAAAACCCTAAAAGCGGAATCCAAAACGGAATAGAAAAACTAATAAGGAAAATTATAAAAATAACCCAAAAAAATAAAATGTAATTTTAGAGTCCCAAACGATAAAATTTGACCAAAAAACCCTGCAGCTCACGAGCGTAGTGCTGGTGACTTTTATTCGTTGATCCGTTTCCAATGAAATCAGGCTCCGAAAACGCGAAAATTCGGCACTCCAAATTTGGAAAAAACTACCAAATTGCCACTGGATCAAATAATTCCACCATCCATCAAAATCTTTCAATAAAACTGACACGCTTGCTCTTCAACCGCATTTGGGAAGTCTTCGTGTTGCACCTCCTTTTATATTTTTTGTGTATTCCGGTGCAAAAAGAGCGTAATAGTGAACGTTTCTTGGTAGACTCGAATGCACGACGTAAACGTCACCGCGTTCCACCCGCGTGTGGGAATATAAGAATAAAAATGGAGAAACCTAACCGGTGCGATCATACCAGCACTAATGCACCGGATCCCATCAGAACTCCAAAGTTAAGCGTGCATGGGCGAGAGTAGTACTAGGATGGGTGACCCCCTGGGAAGTTCTCGTGTTGCACCCCTTTTTATTTTTATTTTTTGCGATGTTCGGTGAAGAAAGAGCGTACGAGTTAACGTGTCTTGGTAGACTCGCATGCACGACGTAAACGTCACTGCGTTCCACCCGCGTGTGGGAATATAGGAATAAAAATGGAGAATCCTAACGGGTGATATCATACCAGCACTAAGGCACCGAATCCCATCAGAACTCTGAAGTTAAGCGTGCTTGGGCGAGAGTAGTACTAGAATGGGTGACCCCCTGGGAAGTTCTCGTGTTGCACCCCTTTTTATTTTTATTTTTTGCGATGTTCGGTGAAGAAAGAGCGTACGAGTTAACGTGTCTTGGTAGACTCGCATGCACGACGTAAACGTCACTGCGTTCCACCCGCGTGTGGGAATATAGGAATAAAAATGGAGAATCCTAACGGGTGCGATCATACCAGCACTAGTTTACCAAAATTGTTGCTTCCCATCGTAAAAAAACGTTTCCATAGCAAAACCCTAAAAGCGAAATCTATAACGGAAAAGAAAAACTAATAAGGAAAATTATAAAAATAACCAGAAAACAATAAAATGTAATTTTAGAGTCCCAAACGATAAAATTTGAGCAAAAAACCTTGCAGCTCACGAGCGTAGCGCTGGTGACTTTTGTTCGTTGACCCGTTTCAAATGAAATCAGGCTCCGAAAACGCGAAAATTCGGCACTCCAAATTTGGTAAAAACTACCAAATTGCCACTGGATCAAATCTTTCCACCATCCATCAAAATCTTTCCATAAAACTGACACGCTTGCTCTTCAACCGCATTTGGGAAGTCTTCGTGTTGCACCTCCTTTTATATTTTTTGTGTATTCCGGTGAAAAAAGAGCGTAATAGTGAACGTGTCTTGGTAGACTCGAATGCACGACGTAAACGTCACTGCGTTCCACCCGCGTGTTGGAATATAGGAATAAAAATGGAGAAACCTAACGGGTGGGATCATACCAGCACTAATGCACCGGATCCCATCAGAACTCCGAAGTTAAGCGTGCTTGGGCGAGAGTAGTACTAGGATGGGTGACCCCCTGGGAAGTCCTCGTGTTGCACCCCTTTTTATTTTTATTTTTTGCGATGTTCGGTGAAGAAAGAGCGTACGAGTGAACGTGTCTTGGTAGACTCGCATGCACGACGTAAACGTCACTGCGTTCCACCCGCGTGTGGGAATATATGTATAAAAATGGAGAATCTTAACGGTTGCGATCATACCAGCACTAATGCACCGGATCCCATTAGAACTCTGAAGTTAAGTGTGCTTGGGCGAGAGTAGTACTAGGATGGGTGACCCCCTGGGAAGTCCTCGGGTTGCACCCCTTTTTATTTTTATTTTTTTGCGATGTTCGGTGAAGAAAGAGCGTATGAGTGAACGTGTCTTGGTAGACTCGCATGCACGACGTAAACATCACTGCGTTCCACCGGCGTGTGGGAATATAGGAATAAAAATGGAGAATCCTAATGGGTGCGATCATACCAGCACTAATGCACCGGATCCCATCAGAACTCTGAAGTTAAGCGTGCTTGGGCGAGAGTAGTACTAGGATGGGTGAACCCCTGGGAAGTCCTCGTGTTGCACCCCTTTTATTTTTATTTTTTGTGATGTTCGGTGAAGAAAGGGCGTACGAGTGAACGTGCCTTGGTAGACACGCATGCGCGACGTAAACGTCACTGCGTTCCTCCCGCGTGTGGGAATATAGGGATAAAAATGGAGAATCCTAACGGATGAGATCATACCAGCACTAGTTTACGAAAACAGTTGCTTCCCATCGTAAAAAAACGTTTCCATAGCAAAACCCTAAAAGCGGAATCCAAAACGGAATAGAAAAACTAATAAGGAAAATTATAAAAATAACCCAAAAAAATAAAATGTAATTTTAGAGTCCCAAACGATAAAATTTGACCAAAAAACCCTGCAGCTCACGAGCGTAGTGCTGGTGACTTTTATTCGTTGATCCGTTTCCAATGAAATCAGGCTCCGAAAACGCGAAAATTCGGCACTCCAAATTTGGAAAAAACTACCAAATTGCCACTGGATCAAATAATTCCACCATCCATCAAAATCTTTCAATAAAACTGACACGCTTGCTCTTCAACCGCATTTGGGAAGTCTTCGTGTTGCACCTCCTTTTATATTTTTTGTGTATTCCGGTGCAAAAAGAGCGTAATAGTGAACGTTTCTTGGTAGACTCGAATGCACGACGTAAACGTCACCGCGTTCCACCCGCGTGTGGGAATATAAGAATAAAAATGGAGAAACCTAACGGGTGCGATCATACCAGCACTAATGCACCGGATCCCATCAGAACTCCAAAGTTAAGCGTGCATGGGCGAGAGTAGTACTAGGATGGGTGACCCCCTGGGAAGTTCTCGTGTTGCACCCCTTTTTATTTTTATTTTTTGCGATGTTCGGTGAAGAAAGAGCGTACGAGTTAACGTGTCTTGGTAGACTCGCATGCACGACGTAAACGTCACTGCGTTCCACCCGCGTGTGGGAATATAGGAATAAAAATGGAGAATCCTAACGGGTGATATCATACCAGCACTAAGGCACCGAATCCCATCAGAACTCTGAAGTTAAGCGTGCTTGGGCGAGAGTAGTACTAGAATGGGTGACCCCCTGGGAAGTTCTCGTGTTGCACCCCTTTTTATTTTTATTTTTTGCGATGTTCGGTGAAGAAAGAGCGTACGAGTTAACGTGTCTTGGTAGACTCGCATGCACGACGTAAACGTCACTGCGTTCCACCCGCGTGTGGGAATATAGGAATAAAAATGGAGAATCCTAACGGGTGCGATCATACCAGCACTAGTTTACCAAAATTGTTGCTTCCCATCGTAAAAAAAACGTTTCCATAGCAAAACCCTAAAAGCGAAATCTATAACGGAAAAGAAAAACTAATAAGGAAAATTATAAAAATAACCAGAAAACAATAAAATGTAATTTTAGAGTCCCAAACGATAAAATTTGAGCAAAAAACCTTGCAGCTCACGAGCGTAGCGCTGGTGACTTTTGTTCGTTGACCCGTTTCAAATGAAATCAGGCTCCGAAAACGCGAAAATTCGGCACTCCAAATTTGGTAAAAACTACCAAATTGCCACTGGATCAAATCTTTCCACCATCCATCAAAATCTTTCCATAAAACTGACACGCTTGCTCTTCAACCGCATTTGGGAAGTCTTCGTGTTGCACCTCCTTTTATATTTTTTGTGTATTCCGGTGAAAAAAGAGCGTAATAGTGAACGTGTCTTGGTAGACTCGAATGCACGACGTAAACGTCACTGCGTTCCACCCGCGTGTTGGAATATAGGAATAAAAATGGAGAAACCTAACGGGTGGGATCATACCAGCACTAATGCACCGGATCCCATCAGAACTCCGAAGTTAAGCGTGCTTGGGCGAGAGTAGTACTAGGATGGGTGACCCCCTGGGAAGTCCTCGTGTTGCACCCCTTTTTATTTTTATTTTTTGCGATGTTCGGTGAAGAAAGAGCGTACGAGTGAACGTGTCTTGGTAGACTCGCATGCACGACGTAAACGTCACGGCGTTCCACCCGCGTGTGGGAATATATGTATAAAAATGGAGAATCTTAACGGGTGCGATCATACCAGCACTAATGCACCGGATCCCATCAGAACTCTAAAGTTAAGCGTGCTTGGGCGAGAGTAGTACTAGGATGGGTGACCCCCTGGGAAGTCCTCGGGTTGCACCCCTTTTTATTTTTATTTTTTTGCGATGTTCGGTGAAGAAAGAGCGTATGAGTGAACGTGTCTTGGTAGACTCGCATGCACGACGTAAACATCACTGCGTTCCACCGGCGTGTGGGAATATAGGAATAAAAATGGAGAATCCTAATGGGTGCGATCATACCAGCACTAATGCACCGGATCCCATCAGAACTCTGAAGTTAAGCGTGCTTGGGCGAGAGTAGTACTAGGATGGGTGAACCCCTGGGAAGTCCTCGTGTTGCACCCCTTTTATTTTTATTTTTTGTGATGTTCGGTGAAGAAAGGGCGTACGAGTGAACGTGCCTTGGTAGACAAGCATGCGCGACGTAAACGTCACTACGTTCCTCCCGCGTGTGGGAATATAGGGATAAAAATGGAGAATCCTAACGGATGAGATCATACCAGCACTAGTTTACGAAAACTGTTGCTTCCCATCGTAAAAAAACGTTTCCATAGCAAAACCCTAAAAGCGGAATCCAAAACGGAATAGAAAAACTAATAAGGAAAATTATAAAAATAACCCAAAAAAATAAAATGTAATTTTAGAGTCCCAAACGATAAAATTTGACCAAAAAACCCTGCAGCTCACGAGCGTAGCGCTGGTGACTTTTATTCGTTGATCCGTTTCCAATGAAATCAGGCTCCGAATACGCGAAAATTCGGCACTCCAAATTTGGAAAAAACTACCAAATTGCCACTGGATCAAATAATTCCACCATCCATCAAAATCTTTCAATAAAACTGACACGCTTGCTCTTCAACCGCATTTGGGAAGTCTTCGTGTTGCACCTCCTTTTATATTTTTTGTGTATTCCGGTGCAAAAAGAGCGTAATAGTGAACGTGTCTTGGTAGACTCGAATGCACGACGTAAACGTCACCGCGTTCCACCCGCGTGTGGGAATATAAGAATAAAAATGGAGAAACCTAACGGGTGCGATCATACCAGCACTAATGCACCGGATCCCATCAGAACTCCAAAGTTAAGCGTGCATGGGCGAGAGTAGTACTAGGATGGGTGACCCCCTGGGAAGTTCTCGTGTTGCACCCCTTTTTATTTTTATTTTTTGCGATGTTCGGTGAAGAAAGAGCGTACGAGTTAACGTGTCTTGGTAGACTCGCATGCACGACGTAAACGTCACTGCGTTCCACCCGCGTGTGGGAATATAGGAATAAAAATGGAGAATCCTAACGGGTGATATCATACCAGCACTAAGGCACCGAATCCCATCAGAACTCTGAAGTTAAGCGTGCTTGGGCGAGAGTAGTACTAGAATGGGTGACCCCCTGGGAAGTCCTCGTGTTGCACCCCTTTTTATTTTTATTTTTTGTGATGTTCGGTGAAGAAAGAGCGTACGAGTGAACGTGTCTTGGTAGACTCGCATGCACGACGTAAACGTCACTGCGTTCCACCCGCGTGTGGGAATATAGGAATAAAAATAGAGATTCCTAACGGGTGCGATCATACCCGCACTAATGCACCGGATCCCATCAGAACTCTGAAGTTAAGCGTGCTTGGGCGAGAGTAGTACTAAGATGGGTGACTCCCTGGAAAGTCCTCGTGTTGCACCCCTTATTATTTTAATTTTTTGCGATGTTCGGTGAAGAAAGAGCGTACGAGTGAACGTGTCTTGGTAGACTCGCATGCGCGACGTAAACGTCACTGCGTTCCACCCGTGTGTGGGAATATAGGGATAAAAATGGAGAATCCTAACGGATGCGATCATACCAGCACTAGTTTACCAAAACTGTTGCTTCCCATCGTAAAAAAACGTTTCCATAGCAAAACCCTAAAAGCGGAATCCAAAACGGAATAGAAAAACTAATAAGGAAAATTATAAAAATAACCCGAAAAAAATAAAATGTAATTTTAAAGTCCCAAACGATAAAATTTGACCAAAAAATCCTGCAGCTCACGAGCGTAGCGCTGGTGACTTTTGTTCGTTGACCCGTTTCCAATGAAATCAGGCTCCGAAAACGCGAAAATTCGGCACTCCAAATTTGGAAAAAACTACCAAATTGCCACTGGATCAAATCTTTCCACCATCCTTCAAAATCTTTCCATAAAACTGACACGCTTGCTCTTTAACCGCATTTGGGAAGTCTTCGTGTTGCACCTCCTTTTATATTTTTTGTGTATTCCGGTGAAAAAAGAGCGTAATAGTGAACGTGTCTTGGTAGACTCGAATGCACGACGTAAACGTCACTGCGTTCCACCCGCGTGTGGGAATATAGGAATAAAATTGGAAAATCCTAACGGGTGCGATCATACCAGCACTAATGCACCGGATCCCATCAGAACTCCGAAGTTAAGCGTGCTTGGGTGAGAGTAGTACTAGGATGGGTGACTCCCTGGGAAGTCCTCGTGTTGCACTCCTTTTTATTTTTATTTTTTTGCGATGTTCGGTGAAGAAAGAGCGTACGAGTGAACGTGTCTTGGTAGACTCGCATGCACGATGTAAGCATCACTGCGTTCCACCCGCGTGTGGGAATATAGGAATAAAAATGGAGAATCCTAACGGGTGCGATCATACCAGCACTAGTTTACCAAAACTGTTGCTTCCCATCGTAAAAAAATGTTTCCATAGCAAAACCCTAAAAGCGGAATCCAAAACGGAAAAGAAAAACTAATAAGGAAAATTATAAAAATAACCCGAAAACAATAAAATGTAATTTTAGAGTCCCAAACGATAAAATTTAACCAAAAAACTCTGCAGCTCACGAGCGTAGCGCTGGTGACTTTTGTTCGTTGACCCGTTTCCAATGAAATCAGGCTCCAAAAACGCGAAAATTCGGCACTCCAAATTTGGAAAAAACTACCAAATGGCCGCTGGATCAAATCTTTCCACCATCCATCAAAATCTTTCCATAAAACTGACACGCTTGCTCTTCAACCGCATTTGGGAAGTCTTCGTGTTGCACCTCCTTTTATATTTTTTGTGTATTCCGGTGAAAAAAGAGCGTAATAGTGAACGTGTCTTGGTAGACTCGAATGCACGACGTAAACGTCACTGCGTTCCACCCGCGTGTGGGAATATAGGAATAAAAATGGAGAAATCTAACGGGTGCGATCATACCAGCACTAATGCACCGAATCCCATCAGAACTCTGAAGTTAAGCGTGCTTGGGCGAGAGTAGTTCTAGGATGGGTGACCCCCTGGGAAGTCCTTGTGTTGCACCCCTTTTTATTTTTATTTTTTGCGATGTTCGGTGAAGAAAGAGCGTACGAGTGAACGTGTCTTGGTAGACTCGCATGCACGACGTAAACGTCACTGCGTTCCACCCGCGTGTGGGAATATAGGAATAAAAATACAGATTCCTAACGGGTGCGATCATACCAGCACTAATGCACCGGATCCCATCAGAACTCCGAAGTTAAGCGTGCTTGGGCGAGAGTAGTACTAAGATGGGTGACTCCCTGGAAAGTCCTCGTGTTGCACCTCTTATTATTTTAATTTTTTGCGATGTTCGGTGAAGAAAGAGCGTACGAGTGAACGTGTCTTGGTAGACTCGCATGCACGACGTATACGTCACTGCGTTCCACCCGCGTGTGGGAATATAGGGATAAAAATGGAGAATCCTAACGGGTGCGATCATACCAGCACTAGTTTACCAAAACTGTTGCTTCCCATCGTAAAAAAACGTTTCTATAGCAAAACCCTAAAAGCGGAATCCAAAACGGAAAAGAAAAACTAATAATCAAAATTATAAAAATTACCCGAAAACAATAAAATATAATTTTAGAGTCCCAAACGATAAAATTTGACCAAAAAACCCTGCAGCTCACGAGCGTAGCGCTGGTGACTTTTGTTCGTTGACCCGTTTCCAATGAAATCAGGCTCCGAAAACGCGAAAATTCGGCACTCCAAATTTGGAAAAAACTACCAAATTGCCACTGGATCAAATCTTTCCACCATCCATTAAAATCTTTTCATAAAACTGACACGCTTGCTCTTCAACCGCATTTGGTAATTCTTCGTGTTGCACCTCCTTTTATATTTTTTATGTATTCCAGTGAAAAAAGAGCGTAATAGTGAACGTGTCTTGGTAGACACGAATGCACGACGTTAACGTCACTGCGTTCCACCCGCGTGTGGGAATATAGGAATAAAAATGGACAAACCTAACAGGTGCGATCATACCAACACTAATGCACTGGATCCCATCAGAACTCCGAAGTCAAGCGTGCTTGGGTGAGAGTAGTACTAGGATGGGTGACCCCCCTGGGAAGTCATCGTGTTGCACCCCTTTTTATTTTTATTTTTTGCGATGTTCGGTGAAGAAAGAGCGTACGAGTGAACGTGTCTTGGTAGACTCGCATGCACGACGTAAACGTCACTGCGTTCCACCCGCGTGTGGGAATATAGGAATAAAATTGGAAAATCCTAACGGGTGCGATCATACCAGCACTAATGCACCGGATCCCATCAGAACTCCGAAGTTAAGCGTGCTTGGGGGAGAGTAGTACTAGGATGGGTGACTCCCTGGGAAGTCCTCGTGTTGAACTCCTTTTTATTTTTATTTTTTTGCGATGTTCGGTGAAGAAAGAGCGTACGAGTGAACGTGTCTTGGTAGACTCGCATGCACGACGTAAACATCACTGCGTTCCACCCGCGTGTGGGAATATAGGAATAAAAATGGAGAATCCTAACGGGTGCGATCATACCAGCACTAGTTTACCAAAACTGTTGTTTCCCATCGTAAAAAAACGTTTCCATAGCAAAACCCTAAAAGCGGAATCCAAAACGGAAAAGAAAAACTAATAAGGAAAATTATAAAAATAACCCGAAAATAATAAAATGTAATTTTAGAGTCCCAAACGATAAAATTTGACCAAAAAACCCTGCAGCTCACGAGCATAGCTCTGGTGACTTTTGTTCGTTGACCCGTTTCCAATGAAATCAGGCTCCGAAAACGTGAAAATTCGGCACTCCAAATTTGGAAAAAACTACCAAATTGCCACTGGATCAAATAATTCCACCATCCATCAAAATCTTTCGATAAAACTGACACGCTTGCTCTTCAACCGTATTTGGGAAGTCTTCGTGTTGCACCTCCTTTTATATTTTTTGTGTATTCCGGTGAAAAAAGAGCGTAATAGTGAACGTGTCTTGGTAGACTCGAATGCACGACGTAAACGTCACCGCGTTCCACCCGCGTGTGGGAATATAGGAATAAAAATGGAGAAACCTAACGGGTGCGATCATACTAGCACTAATGCACCGGATCCCATCAGAACTCCAAAGTTAAGCGTGCATGGGCGAGAGTAGTACTAGGATGGGTGACCCCCTGGGAAGTTCTCGTGTTGCACCCCTTTTTATTTTTATTTTTTGCGATGTTCAGTGAAGAAAGAGCGTACGAGTTAACGTGTCTTGGTAGACTCGCATGCACGACGTAAACGTCACTGCGTTCCACCCGCGTGTGGGAATATAGGAATAAAAATGGAGAATCCTAACGGGTGCTATCATACTAGCACTAATGCACCGAATCCCATCAGAACTCTTAAGTTAAGCGTGCTTGGGCGAGAATAGTACTAGGATGGGTGACCCCCTGGGAAGTCCTCGTGTTGCACCCCTTTTTATTTTTATTTTTTGCGATGTTCGGTGAAGAAAGAGCGTACGAGTGAACGTGTCTTGGTAGACTCGCATGCACGACGTAAACGTCACTACGTTCCACCCGCATGTGGGAATATAGGAATAAAAATAGAGATTCCTAACGGGTGCGATCATACCAGCACTAATGCACCGGATCCCATCAGAACTCCGAAGTTAAGCGTGCTTGGGCGAGAGTAGTACTAAGATGGGTGACTCCCTGGAAAGTCCTCATGTTGCACCCCTTATTATTTTAATTTTTTGCGATGTTCGGTGAAGAAAGAGCGTACGAGTGAACGTGTCTTGGTAGACTCGCATGCGCGACGTAAACGACACTGCGTTCCACCCGCGTGTGGGAATATAGGGATAAAAATGGAGAATCCTAACGGATGCGATCATACCAGCACTAGTTTACCAAAACTGTTGCTTCCCATCGTAAAAAAATGTTTCCATAGCAAAACCCTAAAAGCGGAATCCAAAACGGAATAGAAAAACTAATAAGGAAAATTATAAAAATAACCCGAAAAAAATAAAATGTAATTTTAGAGTCCCAAACGATAAAATTTGACCAAAAAACCCTGCAGCTCACGAGCGTAGCGCTGGTGACTTTTGTTCGTTGACCCGTTTCCAATGAAATCAGGCTCCGAAAACGCGAAAATTCGGCACTCCAAATTTGGAAAAAACTACCAAATTGCCACTGGATCAAATCTTTCCACCATCCATCAAAATCTTTCCATAAAACTGACACGCTTGCTCTTCAACCGTATTTGGGAAGTCTTCGTGTTGCACCTCCTTTTATATTTTTTGTGTATTCCGGTGAAAAAAGAGCGTAATAGTGAACGTGTCTTGGTAGACTCGAATGCACGACGTAAACGTCACCGCGTTCCAACCGCGTGTGGGAATATAGGAATAAAAATGGAGAATCCTAACGGGTGCGATCATACCAGCACTAATGCACCGGATCCCATCAGAACTCCAAAGTTAAGCGTGCATGGGCGAGAGTAGTACTAGGATGGGTGACCCCTTGGGAAGTTCTCGTGTTGCACCCCTTTTTATTTTTATTTTTTGCGATGTTCGGTGAAGAAAGAGCGTACGAGTTAACGTGTCTTGGTAGACTCGCATGCACGACGTAAACGTCACTGCGTTCCACCCGCGTGTGGCAATATAGGAATAAAAATGGAGAATCCTAACGGGTGCTGTCATACCAGCACTAATGCACCGAATCCCATCAGAACTCTGAAGTTAAGCGTGCTTGGGCGAGAGTAGTACTAGGATGGGTGACCCCCTGGGAAGTCCTCGTGTTGCACCCCTTTTTATTTTTATTTTTTGCGATGTTTGGTGAAGAAAGAGCGTACGAGTGAACGTGTCTTGGTAGACTCGCATGCACGACGTAAACGTCACTGCGTTCCACCCGCGTGTGGGTATATAGGAATAAAAATAGAGATTCCTAACGGGTGCGATCATACCAGCACTAATGCACCGGATCCTATCAGAACTCCGAAGTTAAGCGTGCTTGGGCGAGAGTAGTACTAAGATGGGTGACTCCCTGGAAAGTCCTCGTGTTGCACCCCTTATTATTTTAATTTTTTGCGATGTTCGGTGAAGAAAGAGCGTACGAGTGAACGTGTCTTGGTAGACTCGCATGCGCGACGTAAACGTCACTGCGTTCCACCCGCGTGTGGGAATATAGGGATAAAAATGGAGAATCCTAACGGATGCGATCATACCAGCACTAGTTTACCAAAACTGTTGCTTCCCATCGTAAAAAAACGTTTCCATAGCAAAACCCTAAAAGCGGAATCCAAAACGGAAAAGAAAAACTAATAAGGAAAATTATAAAAATAACCCGAAAAAAATAAAATGTAATTTTAGAGTCCCAAACGATAAAATTTGACCAAAAAACCCTGCAGCTCACGAGCGTAGTGCTGGTGACTTTTGTTCGTTGACCCGTTTCCAATGAAATCAGGCTCCGAAAACGCAAAAATTCGGCACTCCAAATTTGGAAAAAACTACCAAATTGCCACTGGATCAAATCTTTCCACCATCCATCAAAATCTTTCCATAAAACTGACACGCTTGCTCTTTAACCGCATTTGGGAAGTCTTCGTGTTGCACCTCCTTTTATATTTTTTGTGTATTCCGGTGAAAAAAGAGCGTAATAGTGAACGTAACTTGGTAGACTCGAATGCACGACGTAAACGTCACTGCGTTCCACCCGCGTGTGGGAATATAGGAATAAAATTGGAAAATCCTAACGGGTGCGATCATACCAGCACTAATGCACCGGATCCCATCAGAACTCCGAAGTTAAGCGTGCTTGGGTGAGAGTAGTACTAGGATGGGTGACTCCCTGGGAAGTCCTCGTGTTGCACTCCTTTTTATTTTTATTTTTTTGCGATGTTCGGTGAAGAAAGAGCGTACGAGTGAACGTGTCTTGGTAGACTCGCATGCACGACGTAAGCATCACTGCGTTCCACCCGCGTGTGGGAATATAGGAATAAAAATGGAGAATCCTAACGGGTGCGATCATACCAGCACTAGTTTACCAAAACTGTTGCTTCCCATCGTAAAAAAACGTTTCCATAGCAAAACCCTAAAAGCGGAATCCAAAACGGAAAAGAAAAACTAATAAGGAAAATTATAAAAATAACCCGAAAACAATAAAATGTAATTTTAGAGTCCCAAACGATAAAATTAAACCAAAAAACTCTGCAGCTCACGAGCGTAGCGCTGGTGACTTTTGTTCGTTGACCCGTTTCCAATGAAATCAGGCTCTGAAAACGCGAAAATTCGGCACTCCAAATTTGGAAAAAACTACCAAATGGCCGCTGGATCAAATCTTTCCACCATCCATCAAAATCTTTCCATAAAACTGACACGCTTGCTCTTCAACCGCATTTGGGAAGTCTTCGTGTTGCACCTCCTTTTATATTTTTTGTGTATTCCGGTGAAAAAAAAGCGTAATAGTGAACGTGTCTTGGTAGACTCGAATGCACGACGTAAACGTCACTGCGTTCCACCCGCGTGTGGGAATATAGGAATAAAAATGGAGAAATCTAACGGGTGCGATCATACCAGCACTAATGCACCGAATCCCATCAGAACTCTGAAGTTAAGCGTGCTTGAGCGAGAGTAGTACTAGGATGGGTGACCCCCTGGGAAGTCCTTGTGTTGCACCCCTTTTTATTTTTATTTTTTGCGATGTTCGGTGAAGAAAGAGCGTACGAGTGAACGTGTCTTGGTAGACTCGCATGCACGACGTAAACGTCACTGCATTCCACCCGCGTGTGGGAATATAGGAATAAAAATACAGATTCCTAACGGGTGCGATCATACCAGCACTAATGCACCGGATCCCATCAGAACTCCGAAGTTAAGCGTGCTTGGGCGAGAGTAGTACTAAGATGGGTGACTCCCTGGAAAGTCCTCGTGTTGCACCCCTTATTATTTTAATTTTTTGCGATGTTCGGTGAAGAAAGAGCGTACGAGTGAACGTGTCTTGGTAGACTCGCATGCGCGACGTAAACGTCACTGCGTTCCACCCGCGTGTGGGAATATAGGGATAAAAATGGAGAATCCTAACGGGTGCGATCATACCAGCACTAGTTTACCAAAACTATTGCTTCCCATCGTAAAAAAACGTTTCTATAGCAAAACCCTAAAAGCGGAATCCAAAACGGAAAAGAAAAACTAATAAGCAAAATTATAAAAATTACCCGAAAACAATAAAATATAATTTTAGAGTCCCAAACGATAAAATTTGACCAAAAAAACCTGCAGCTCACGAGCGTAGCGCTGGTGACTTTTGTTCGTTGACCCGTTTCCAATGAAATCAGGCTCCGAAAACGCGAAAATTCGGCACTCCAAATTTGGAAAAAACTACCAAATTGCCACTAGATCAAATCTTTCCACCATCCATCAAAATCTTTTCATAAAACTGACACGCTTGCTCTTCAACCGCATTTGGGAAGTCTTCGTGTTGCACCTCCTTTTATATTTTTTGTGTATTCCAGTGAAAAAAGAGCGTAATAGTGAACGTGTCTTGGTAGACTCGAATGCACGACGTTAACGTCACTGCGTTCCACCCGCGTGTGGGAATATAGGAATAAAAATGGACAAACCTAACAGGTGCGATCATACCAACACTAATGCACTGGATCCCATCAGAACTCCGAAGTCAAGCGTGCTTGGGCGAGAGTAGTACTAGGATGGGTAACCCCCCTGGGAAGTCATCGTGTTGCACCCCTTTTTATTTTTATTTTTTGCGATGTTCGGTGAAGAAAGAGCGTACGAGTGAACGTGTCTTGGTAGACTCGCATGCACGACGTAAACGTCACTGCGTTCCACCCGCGTGTGGGAATATAGGAATAAAATTGGAAAATCCTAACGGGTGCGATCATACCAGCACTAATGCACCGGATCCCATCAGAACTTCGAAGTTAAGCGTGCTTGGGTGAGAGTAGTACTAGGATGGGTGACTCCCTGGGAAGTCCTCGTGTTGCACTCATTTTTATTTTTATTTTTTTGCGATGTTCGGTGAAGAAAGAGCGTACGAGTGAACGTGTCTTGGTAGACTCGCATGCACGACGTAAACGTCACTGCGTTCCACCCGCGTGTGGGAATATAGGAATAAAAATAGAGATTCCTAACGGGTGCGATCATACCAGCACTAATGCACCGGATCCCATCAGAACTCCGAAGTTAAGCGTGCTTGGGCGAGAGTAGTACTAAGATGGGTGACTCCCTGGAAAGTCCTCATGTTGCACCCCTTATTATTTTAATTTTTTGCGATGTTCGGTGAAGAAAGAGCGTACGAGTGAACGTGTCTTGGTAGACTCGCATGCGCGACGTAAACGTCACTGCGTTCCACCCGCGTCTGGGAATATAGGGAAAAAAATGGAGAATCCTAACGGATGCGATCATACCAGCACTAGTTTACAAAAACTGTTGCTTCCCATCGTAAAAAAACGTTTCCATAGCAAAACCCTAAAAGCGGAATCCAAAACGGAAAAGAAAAACTAATAAGGAAAATTATAAAAATAACCCGAAAACAATAAAATGTAATTTTAGAGTCCCAAACGATAAAATTTAACCAAAAAACTCTGCAGCTCACGAGCGTAGCGCTGGTGACTTTTGTTCGTTGACCCGTTTCCAATGAAATCAGGCTCCGAAAACGCGAAAATTCGGCACTCCAAATTTGGAAAAAACTACCAAATGGCCGCTGGATCAAATCTTTCCACCATCCATCAAAATCTTTCCATAAAATTGACACGCTTGCTCTTCAACCGCATTTGGGAAGTCTTCGTGTTGTACCTCCTTTTATATTTTTTGTGTATTCCGGTGAAAAAAGAGCGTAATAGTGAACGTGTCTTGGTAGACTCGAATGCACGACGTAAACGTCACTGCGTTCCACCCGCGTGTGGGAATATAGGAATAAAATTGGGAAATCCTAACGGGTGCGATCATACCAGCACTAATGCACCGGATCCCATCAGAACTCCGAAGTTAAGCGTGCTTGGGTGAGAGTAGTACTAGGATGGGTGACTCCCTGGGAAGTCCTCGTGTTGCACTCCTTTTTATTTTTATTTTTTTGCGATGTTCGGTGAAGAAAGAGCGTACGAGTGAACGTGTCTTGGTAGACTCGCATGCGCGACGTAAACGTCACTGCGTTCCACCCGCGTGTGGGAATATAGGAATAAAATTGGAGAAATCTAACGGGTGCAATCATACCAGCACTAATGCACTGGATCCCATCAGAACTCCGAAGTTAAGCGTGCTTGGGCGAGAGTAGTACTAGGATGGGTGACCCCCTGGGAAGTCCTCGTGTTGCACCCCTTTTTATTTTTATTTTTTGCGATGTTCAGTGAAGAAAGAGCGTACGAGTGAACGTGTCTTGGTAGACTCGCATGCACGGCGTAAACGTCACTGCGTTCCACCCGCGTGTGGGAATATAGGAATAAAAATGGAGAATCCTAATAGGTGCTATCATACAAGCACTAATGCACCGGATCCCATCAAAACTCCGAAGTTAAGCGTGCTTGGGCGAGAGTAGTACTAGGATGGGTGACCCCCTGGGAAGTCCTTGTGTTGCACCCCTTTTTATTTTTATTTTTTGCGATGTTCGGTGAAGAAAGAGCGTACGAGTGAACATGTCTTGGTAGACTCGCATGCACGACGTAAACGTCACTGCGTTCCACCCGCGGGTGGGAATATAGGAATAAAAATAGAGAATCCTAACGGGTGCAATCATACCAGCACTAATGCACCGGATCCCATCAGAACTCCGAAGTTAAGCGTGCTTTGGCGAGAGTAGTACTAGGATGGGTGACCCCCTGGGAAGTCCTTGTGTTGCACCCCTTTTTATTTTTATTTTTTGCGATGTTCGGTGAAGAAAGAGCGTACGAGTGAACGTGTCTTGGTAGACTCGCATGCGCGACGTAAACGTCAATGCGTTCCACCCGCGTGTGGGAATATAGGGATAAAAATGGAGAATCCTAACGGGTGCGATATATCAGCACTAGTTTACCAAAACTGTTGCTTCCCATCGTAAAAAAACGTTTCCATAGCAAAACCCTAAAAGCGGAATCCAAAACGAAAGAGAAAAACTAATAAGGAAAATTATAAAAATAACCCGAAAACAATAAAATGTAATTTTAGAGTCCCAAACGATAAAATTTAACCAAAAAACCCTGCAGCTCACGAGCGTAGCGCTGGTGACTTTTGTTAGTTGACCCGTTTCCAATGAAATCAGGCTCCGAAAACGCGAAAATTCGGCACTCCAAATTTGGAAAAAACTACCAAATTGCCACTGGATCAAATCTTTCCACCATCCATCAAAATCTTTCCATGAAACTGACACGCTTGCTCTTCAACCGCATTTGGGAAGTCTTCATGTTGCACCTCCTTTTATATTTTTTGTGTATTCCGGTGAAAAAAGAGCGTAATAGTGAACGTGTCTTGGTAGACTCGATGCACGACGTAAACGTCACTGCGTTCCACCCGCGTGTGGGAATATAGGAATAAAAATGGAGAAATCTAACGGGTGCGATCATACCAGCACTAATGCACTGGATCCCATCAGAACTCCGAAGTTAAGCGTGCTTGGGTGAGAGTAGTACTAGGATGGGTGACTCCCTGGGAAGTCCTCGTGTTGCACTCCTTTTTATTTTTATTTTTTTGCGATGTTCGGTGAAGAAAGAGCGTACAAGTGAACGTGTCTTGGTAGACTCGCATGCACGACGTAAACATCACTGCGTTCCACCCGCGTGTGGGAATATAGGAATAAAAATGGAGAATCCTAACGGGTGCGATCATACCAGCACTAGTTTACCAAAACTGTTGCTTCCCATCGTAAAAAAACGTTTCCATAGCAAAACCCTAAAAGCGGAATCCAAAACGGAAAAGAAAAACTAATAAGGAAAATTATAAAAATAACCCGAAAACAATAAAATGTAATTTTAGAGTCCCAAACGATAAAATTTAACCAAAAAACCCTGCAGCTCACGAGCGTAGCGCTGGTGGCTTTGGTTAGTTGACCCGTTTCCAATGAAATCAGGCTCCGAAAACGCGAAAATTCGACACTCCAAATTTGGAAAAAACTACCAAATGGCCACTGGATCAAATCTTTCCACCATCCATCAAAATCTTTCCATAAAACTGACACGCTTGCTCTTCAACCGCATTTGGGAAGTCTTCGTGTTACACCTCCTTTTATATTTTTTGTGTATTCCGGTAAAAAAAGAGCGTAATAGTGAACGTGTCTTGGTAGACTCGAATGCACGACGTAAACGTCACTGCGTTCCACCCGCGTGTGGGAATATAGGAATAAAAATGGAGAAATCTAACGGGTGTGATCATACCAGCACTAATGCACTGGATCCCATCAGAACTCCGAAGTTAAGCGTGCTTGGGCGAGAGTAGTACTAGGATGGGTGACACCCTGGGAAGTCCTCGTGTTGCACCCCTTTTTATTTTTATTTTTTGCGATGTTCGGTGAAGAAAGAGCGTACGAGTGAACGTGTCTTGGTAGACTCGCATGCGCGACGTAAACGTCACTGCGTTCCACCCGCGTGTGGGAATATAGGAATAAAATTGGAGAAATCTAACGGGTGCAATCATACCAGCACTAATGCACTGGATCCCATCAGAACTCCGAAGTTAAGCGTGCTTGGGCGAGAGTAGTACTAGGATGGGTGACCCCCTGGGAAGTCCTCGTGTTGCACCCCTTTTTATTTTTATTTTTTGCGATGTTCAGTGAAGAAAGAGCGTACGAGTGAACATGTCTTGGTAGACTCGCATGCACGACGTAAACGTCACTGCGTTCCACCCGCGGGTGGGAATATAGGAATAAAAATAGAGAATCCTAACGGGTGCAATCATACCAGCACTAATGCACCGGATCCCATCAGAACTCCGAAGTTAAGCGTGCTTTGGCGAGAGTAGTACTAGGATGGGTGACCCCCTGGGAAGTCCTCGTGTTGCACCCCTTTTTATTTTTATTTTTTGCGATGTTCGGTGAAGAAAGAGCGTACGAGTGAACGTGTCTTGGTAGACTCGCATGCGCGACGTAAACGTCACTGCGTTCCACCCGCGTGTGGGAATATAGGGATAAAAATGGAGAATCCTAACGGGTGCGATATATCAGCACTAGTTTACCAAAACTGTTGCTTCCCATCGTAAAAAAACGTTTCCATAGCAAAACCCTAAAAGCGGAATCCAAAACGAAAGAGAAAAACTAATAAGGAAAATTATAAAAATAACCCGAAAACAATAAAATGTAATTTTAGAGTCCCAAACGATAAAATTTAACCAAAAAACCCTGCAGCTCACGAGCGTAGCGCTGGTGACTTTTGTTCGTTGACCCGTTTCCAATGAAATCTGGCTCCGAAAACGCGAAAATTCGGCACCCCAAATTTGGAAAAAACTACCAAATTGCCACTGGATCAAATCTTTCCACCATCCATCAAAATCTTTCCATGAAACTGACACGCTTGCTCTTCAACCGCATTTGGGAAGTCTTCATGTTGCACCTCCTTTTATATTTTTTGTGTATTCCGGTGAAAAAAGAGCGTAATAGTGAACGTGTCTTGGTAGACTCGAATGCACGACGTAAACGTCACTGCGTTCCACCCGCGTGTGGGAATATAGGAATAAAAATAGAGAAACCTAACGGGTGCGATCATACCAGCACTAATGCACCGGATCCCATCAGAACTCCGAAGTTAAGCGTGCCTGGGCGAGAGTAGTAATAGGATGGGTGACCCCCTGGGAAGTCCACGTGTTGCACCCCTTTTTATTTTTATTTTTTGCGATGTTCGGTGAAGAAAGAGCGTACGAGTGAACGTGTCTTGGTAGACTCGCATGCACGACGTAAACGTCACTGCGTTCCACCCGCGTGTGGGAATATAGGAATAAAAATGGAGAATTCTAATGGGTGCGATCATACCAGCACTAATGCACCGGATCCCATCAGAACTCTGAAGTTAAGCGTGCTTGGGCGAGAGTAGTACTAGGATGGGTGACCCCCTGGGAAGTCCTCGTGTTGCACCCCTTTTATTTTTATTTTTTGTGACGTTCGGTGAAGAAAGGGCGTACGAGTGAACGTGTCTTGGTCACTGCGTTCCACCCGCGTGTGGGAATATAGGAATAAAAATGGAGAATCCTAAAGGGTGCGATCATACCAGCACTAATGCACCGGATCCCATCAGAACTCCGAAGTTAAGCGTGCTTGGGCGAGAGTAGTACTAGGATGGGTGACCCCCTGGAAAGTCCTCGTGTTGCACCCCTTTTTATTTTTATTTTTTGCGATGTTCGGAGAAGAAAGGGCGTACGAGTTAACGTGTCTTGGTAGACTCGCATGCACGACGTAAACGTCACTGCGTTCCACCCGCGTGTGGGAATATAGGAATAAAAATGGAGAATCCTAACGGGTGCTATCATACCAGCACTAATGCACCGAATCCCATCAGAACTCTGAAGTTAAGCGTGCTTGGGCGAGAGTAGTACTAGGATGGGTGACCCCCTGGGAAGCCCTCGTGTTGCACCCCTTTTTATTTTTATTTTTTGCGATGTTCGGTGAAGAAAGAGCGTACGAGTGAACGTGTCTTGGTAGACTCGCATGCACGACGTAAACGTCACTGCGTTCCACCCGCGGGTGGGAATATAGGAATAAAAATAGAGAATCCTAACGGGTGCAATCATACCAGCACTAATGCACCAGATCCCATCAGAACTTCGAAGTTAAGCGTGCTTTGGCAAGAGTAGTACTAGGATGGGTGACCCCCTGGGAAGTCCTCGTGTTGCACCCCTTTTTATTTTTATTTTTTGCGATGTTCGGTGAAGAAAGAGCGTACAAGTGAACGTGTCTTGGTAGACTCGCATGCGCGACGTAAACGTCATTGCGTTCCACCCGCGTGTGGGAATATAGGGATAAAAATGGAGAATCCTAACGGGTGCGATATATCAGCACTAGTTTACCAAAACTGTTGCTTCCCATCGTAAAAAAACGTTTCCATAGCAAAACCCTAAAAGCGGAATCCAAAACGAAAGAGAAAAACTAATAAGGAAAATTATAAAAATAACCCGAAAATAATAAAATGTAATTTTAGAGTCCCAAACGATAAAATTTAACCAAAAAACCCTGCAGCTCACAAGCGTAGCGTTGGTGACTTTTGTTCGTTGACCCGTTTCCAATGAAATCAGGCTCCGAAAACGCAAAAATTCGGCACTCCAAATTTGGAAAAAACTACCAAATTGCCACTGGATCAAATCTTTCCACCATCCATCAAAATCTTTCCATGAAACTGACACGCTTGCTCTTCAACCGCATTTGGGAAGTCTTCGTGTTGCACCTCCTTTTATATTTTTTATGTATTCCGGTGAAAAAAAGAGCGTAATAGTGAACGTGTCTTGGTAGACTCGAATGCACGACGTTAACGTCACTGCGTTCCACCCGCGTGTGGGAATATAGGAATAAAAATGGAGAAACCTAACAGGTGCGATCATACCAACACTAATGCACTGGATCCCATCAGAACTCCGAAGTCAAGCGTGCTTGGGCGAGAGTAGTACTAGGATGGGTGACCCCCCTGGGAAGTCATCGTGTTGCACCCCTTTTTATTTTTATTTTTTGCGATGTTCGGTGAAGAAAGAGCGTACGAGTGAACATGTCTTGGTAGACTCGCATGCACGACGTAAACGTCACTGCGTTCCACCCGCGTGTGGGAATATAGGAATAAAATTGGAAAATCCTAACGGGTTCGATCATACCAGCACTAATGCACCGGATCCCATCAGAACTCCGAAGTTAAGCGTGCTTGGGTGAGAGTAGTACTAGGATGGGTGACTCCCTGGGAAGTCCTCGTGTTGCACTCCTTTTTATTTTTATTTTTTTGCGATGTTCGGTGAAGAAAGAGCGTACGAGTGAACGTGTCTTGGTAGACTCGCATGCACGACGTAAACATCACTGCGTTCCACCCGCGTGTGGGAATATAGGAATAAAAATGGAGAATCCTAACGGGTGCGATCATACCAGCACTAGTTTACCAAAACTGTTGCTTCCCATCGTAAAAAAACGTTTCCATAGCAAAACCCTAAAAGCGGAATCCAAAACGGAAAAGAAAAACTAATAAGGAAAATTATAAAAATAACCCGAAAACAATAAAATGTAATTTTAGAGTCCCTAACGATAAAATTTAACCAAAAAACCCTGCAGCTCACGAGCGTAGCGCTGGTGACTTTTGTTCGTTGACCCGTTTCCAATGAAATCAGGCTCCGAAAACGCGAAAATTCGGCACTCCAAATTTGGAAAAAACTACCAAATGGCCAATGGATCAAATCTTTCCACCATCCATCAAAATCTTTCCATAAAACTGACACGCTTGCACTTCAACCGCATTTGGGAAGTCTTCGTGTTGCACCTCCTTATATATTTTTTGTGTTTTCCGGTGAAAAAAGAGCGTAATAGTGAACGTGTCTTGGTAGACTCGAATGCACGACGTAAACGTCACTGCGTTCCACCCGCGTGTGGGAATATAGGAATAAAAATGGAGAAATCTAACGGGTGCGATCATACCAGCACTAATGCACTGGATCCCATCAGAACTCCGAAGTTAAACGTGCTTGGGCGAGAGTAGTACTAGGATGGGTGACCCCCTTCAAAGTCCTCGTGTTGCACCCCTTTTTATTTTTATTTTTTGCGATGTTCGGTGAAGAAAGAGCGTAAGAGTGAACGTGTCTTGGTAGACTCGCATGCGCGACGTAAACGTAACTGCGTTCCACCCGCGTGTGGGAATATAGGAATAAAATTGGACAAATCTAACGGGTGCAATCATACCAGCACTAATGCACTGGATCCCATCAGAACTCCGAAGTTAAGCGTGGTTGGGCGAGAATAGTACTAGGATGGGTGACCCCCTGGGAAGTCCTCGTGTTGCACCCCTTTTTATTTTTATTTTTTGCGATGTTCAGTGAAGAAAGAGCGTACGAGTGAACGTGTCTTGGTAGACTCGCATGCACGACGTAAACGTCACTGCGTTCCACCCGCGTGTGGGAATATAGGAATAAAAATGGAGAATCCTAACGGGTGCGATCATACAAGCACTAATGCACCGGATCCCATCAAAACTCCGAAGTTAGGCGTGCTTGGGCGAGAGTAGTACTAGGATGGGTGACCCCCTGGGAAGTCCTCGTGTTGCACCCCTTTTTATTTTTATTTTTTGCGATGTTCGGTGAAGAAAGAGCGTACGAGTGAACATGTCTTGGTAGACTCGCATGCACGACGTAAACGTCACTGTGTTCCACCCGCGGGTGGGAATATAGGAATAAAAATAGAGAATCCTAACGGGTGCAATCATACCAGCACTAATGCACCGGATCCCATCAGAACTCCGAAGTTAAGTGTGCTTTGGCGAGAGTAGTACTAGGATGGGTGACCCCCTGGGAAGTCCTCGTGTTCCACCACTTTTTATTTTTATTTTTTGCGATGTTCGGTGAAGAAAGAGCGTACGAGTGAACGTGTCTTGGTAGACTCGCATGCGCGACGTAAACGTCACTGCGTTCCACCCGCGTGTGGGAATATAGGGATAAAAATGGAGAATCCTAACGGGTGCGATATATCAGCACTAGTTTACCAAAATTGTTGCTTCCCATCGTAAAAAAACGTTTCCATAGCAAAACCCTAAAAGCGGAATCCAAAACGAAAGAGAAAAACTAATAAGGAAAATTATAAAAATAACCCGAAAATAATAAAATGTAATTTTAGAGTCCCAAACGATAAAATTTAACCAAAAAACCCTGCAGCTCACAAGCGTAGCGCTGGTGACTTTTGTTCGTTGACCCGTTTCCAATGAAATCAGGCTCCGAAAACGCAAAAATTCGGCACTCCAAATTTGGAAAAAACTACCAAATTGCCACTGGATCAAATCTTTCCACCATCCATCAAAATCTTTCCATGAAACTGACACGCTTGCTCTTCAACCGCATTTGGGAAGTCTTCGTGTTGCACCTCCTTTTATATTTTTTGTGTATTCCGGTGAAAAAAAGAGCGTAATAGTGAACGTGTCTTGGTAGACTCGAATGCACGACGTTAACGTCACTGCGTTCCACCCGCGTGTGGGAATATAGGAATAAAAATGGAGAAACCTAACAGGTGCGATCATACCAACACTAATGCACTGGATCCCATCAGAACTCCGAAGTCAAGCGTGCTTGGGCGAGAGTAGTACTAGGATGGGTGACCCCCCTGGGAAGTCATCGTGTTGCACCCCTTTTTATTTTTATTTTTTGCGATGTTCGGTGAAGAAAGAGCGTACGAGTGAACGTGTCTTGGTAGACTCGCATGCACGACGTAAACGTCACTGCGTTCCACCCGCGTGTGGGAATATAGGAATAAAATTGGAAAATCCTAACGGGTTCGATCATACCAGCACTAATGCACCGGATCCCATCAGAACTCCGAAGTTAAGCGTGCTTGGGTGAGAGTAGTACTAGGATGGGTGACTCCCTGGGAAGTCCTCGTGTTGCACTCCTTTTTATTTTTATTTTTTTGCGATGTTCGGTGAAGAAAGAGCGTACGAGTGAACGTGTCTTGGTAGACTCGCATGCACGACGTAAACATCACTGCGTTCCACCCGCGTGTGGGAATATAGGAATAAAAATGGAGAATCCTAACGGGTGCGATCATACCAGCACTAGTTTACCAAAACTGTTGCTTCCCATCGTAAAAAAACGTTTCCATAGCAAAACCCTAAAAGCGGAATCCAAAACGGAAAAGAAAAACTAATAAGGAAAATTATAAAAATAACCCGAAAACAATAAAATGTAATTTTAGAGTCCCTAACGATAAAATTTAACCAAAAAACCCTGCAGCTCACGAGCGTAGCGCTGGTGACTTTTGTTCGTTGACCCGTTTCCAATGAAATCAGGCTCCGAAAACGCGAAAATTCGGCACTCCAAATTTGGAAAAAACTACCAAATGGCCAATGGATCAAATCTTTCCACCATCCATCAAAATCTTTCCATAAAACTGACACGCTTGCTCTTCAACCGCATTTGGGAAGTCTTCGTGTTGCACCTCCTTATATATTTTTTGTGTATTCCGGTGAAAAAAGAACGTAATAGTGAACGTGTCTTGGTAGACTCGAATGCACGACGTAAACGTCACTGCGTTCCACCCGCGTGTGGGAATATTGGAATAAAAATGGAGAAATCTAACGGGTGCGATCATACCAGCACTAATGCACTGGATCCCATCAGAACTCCGAAGTTAAACGTGCTTGGGCGAGAGTAGTACTAGGATGGGTGACCCCCTTCAAAGTCCTCGTGTTGCACCCCTTTTTATTTTTATTTTTTGCGATGTTCGGTGAAGAAAGAGCGTAAGAGTGAACGTGTCTTGGTAGACTCGCATGCGCGACGTAAACGTCACTGCGTTCCACCCGCGTGTGGGAATATAGGAATAAAATTGGACAAATCTAACGGGTGCAATCATACCTACACTAATGCACTGGATCCCATCAGAACTCCGAAGTTAAGCGTGGTTGGGCGAGAATAGTACTAGGATGGGTGACCCCCTGGGAAGTCCTCGTGTTGCACCCCTTTTTATTTTTATTTTTTGCGATGTTCAGTGAAGAAAGAGCGTACGAGTGAACGTGTCTTGGTAGACTCGCATGCACGACGTAAACGTCACTGCGTTCCACCCGCGTGTGGGAATATAGGAATAAAAATGGAGAATCCTAACGGGTGCGATCATACAAGCACTAATGCACCGGATCCCATCAAAACTCCGAAGTTAGGCGTGCTTGGGCGAGAGTAGTACTAGGATGGGTGACCCCCTGGGAAGTCCTCGTGTTGCACCCCTTTTTATTTTTATTTTTTGCGATGTTCGGTGAAGAAAGAGCGTACGAGTGAACATGTCTTGGTAGACTCGCATGCACGACGTAAACGTCACTGTGTTCCACCCGCGGATGGGAATATAGGAATAAAAATAGAGAATCCTAACGGGTGCAATCATACCAGCACTAATGCACCGGATCCCATCAGAACTCCGAAGTTAAGTGTGCTTTGGTGAGAGTAGTACTAGGATGGGTGACCCCCTGGGAAGTCCTCGTGTTCCACCCCTTTTTATTTTTATTTTTTGCGATGTTCGGTGAAGAAAGAGCGTACGAGTGAACGTGTCTTGGTAGACTCGCATGCGCGACGTAAACGTCACTGCGTTCCACCCGCGTGTGGGAATATAGGGATAAAAATGGAGAATCCTAACGGGTGCGATATATCAGCACTAGTTTACCAAAACTGTTGCTTCCCATCGTAAAAAAACGTTTCCATAGCAAAACCCTAAAAGCGGAATCCAAAACGAAAGAGAAAAACTAATAAGGAAAATTATAAAAATAACCCGAAAACAATAAAATGTAATTTTAGAGTCCCAAACGATAAAATTTAACCAAAAAACCCTACAGCTCACGAGCGTAGCGCTGGTGACTTTTGTTCGTTGACCCGTTTCCAATGAAATTAGGCTCCGAAAACGCGAAAATTCGGCACTCCAAATTTGGAAAAATATCCAAATTGCCACTGGATCAAATCTTTCCACCATCCATCAAAATCTTTCCATGAAACTGACACGCTTGCTCTTCAACCGCATTTGGGAAGTCTTCATGTTGCACCTCCTTTTATATTTTTTGTGTATTCCGGTGAAAAAAGAGCGTAATAGTGAACGTGTCTTGGTAGACTCGAATGCACGACGTAAACGTCACTGCGTTCCACCCGCGTGTGGGAATATAGGAATAAAAATGGAGAAACCTAATGGGTGCGATCATACCAGCACTAATGCACCGGATCCCATCAGAACTCCGAAGTTAAGCGTGCTTGGGCGAGAGTAGTAATAGGATGGGTGACCCCCTGGGAAGTCCTCGTGTTGCACCCCTTTTTATTTTTATTTTTTGCGATGTTCGGTGAAGAAAGAGCGTACGAGTGAACGTGTCTTGGTAGACTCGCATGCACGATGTAAACGTCACTGCGTTCCACCCGCGTGTGGGAATATAGGAATAAAAATGGAGAATCCTAATGGGTGCGATCATACCAGCACTAATGCACCGGATCCCATCAAAACTCTGAAGTTAAGCGTGCTTGGGCGAGAGTAGTACTAGGATGTGTGACCCCCTGGGAAGTCCTCGTGTTGCACCCCTTTTATTTTTATTTTTTGTGATGTTCGGTGAAGAAAGGGCGTACGAGTGAACGTGTCTTGGTCACTGCGTTCCACCCGCGTGTGGGAATATAGGAATAAAAATGGAGAATCCTAACGGGTGCGATCATACCAGCATTAATGCACCGGATCCCATCAGAACTCCGAAGTTAAGCGTGCTTGGGCGAGAGTAGTACTAGGATGGGTGACCCCCTGGAAAGTCCTCGTGTTGCACCCCTTTTTATTTTTATTTTTTGCGATGTTCGGTGAAGAAAGAGCGTACGAGTGAACGTGTCTTGGTAGACTCGCATGCGCGACGTAAACGTCACTGCGTTCCACCCGCGTGTGGGAATATAGGGATAAAAATGGAGAATCCTAACGGATGCGATCATACCAGCACTAGTTTACCAAAACTGTTGCTTCCCATCGTAAAAAAAACGTTTCCGTAGCAAAACCCTAAAAGCGGAATCCAAAACGGAATAGAAAAACTAATAAGGAAAATTATAAAAATAACCCGAAAAAAATAAAATGTAATTTTAGAGTCCCAAACGATAAAATTTGACCAAAAAACCCTGCAGCTCACGAGCGTAGCGCTGGTGACTTTTATTCGTTGACCCGTTTCCAATGAAATTAGGCTCCGAAAATGCGAAAATTCGGCACTCCAAATTTGGAAAAAACTATCAAATTGCCACTGGATCTAATCTTTCCACCATCCATCAAAATCTTTCCATAAAACTGACACGCTTGTTCTTCAACCGCATTTGGGAAGTCTTCGTGTTGCACCTCCTTTTATATTTTTTGTGTATTCCGGTGAAAAAAGAGCGTAATAGTGAACGTGTCTTGGTAGACTCGAATGCACGACGTAAACGTCACCGCGTTCCACCCACGTGTGGGAATATAGGAATAAAAATGGAGAAACCTAACTGGTGGGATCATACCAGCACTAATGCACCGGATCCCATCAAAACTCCAAAGTTAAGCGTGCATGGGCGAGAGTAGTAGTAGGATGGGTGACCCCCTGGGAAGTTCTCGTGTTGCACCCCTTTTTATTTTTATTTTTTGCGATGTTCGGAGAAGAAAGAGCGTACGAGTTAACGTGTCTTGGTAGACTCGCATGCACGACGTAAACGTCACTGCGTTCCACCCGCGTGTGGGAATATAGGAATAAAAATGGAGAATCCTAACGGGTGCTATCATACCAGCACTAATGCACCGAATCCCAGCAGAACTCTGAAGTTAAGCGTGCTTGGGCGAGAGTAGTACTAGGATGGGTGACCCCCTGGGAAGCCCTCGTGTTGCACCCTTTTTTATTTTTATTTTTTGCGATGTTCGGTGAAGAAAGAGCGTACGAGTGAACGTGTCTTGGTAGACTCGCATGCACGACGTAAACGTAACTGCGTTCCACCCGCGTGTGGGAATATAGGAATAAAAATAGAGATTCCTAACGGGTGCGATCATACCAGCACTAATGCACCGGATCCCATCAGAACTCCGAAGTTAAGCGTGCTTGGGCGAGAGTAGTACTAGGATGGGTGACCCCCCTGGGAAGTCATCGTGTTGCACCCCTTTTTATTTTAATTTTTTGCGATGTTCGGTGAAGAAAGAGCGTACGAGTGAACGTGTCTTGGTAGACTCGCATGCACGACGTAAACGTCACTGCGTTCCACCCGCGTGTGGGAATATAGGAATAAAAATGGAGAATTCTAATGGGTGCGATCATACCAGCACTAATGCACCGGATCCCATCAGAACTCTGAAGTTAAGCGTGCTTGGGCGAGAGTAGTACTAGGATGGGTGACCCCCTGGGAAGTCCTCGTGTTGCACCCCTTTTATTTTTATTTTTTGTGACGTTCGGTGAAGAAAGGGCGTACGAGTGAACGTGTCTTGGTCACTGCGTTCCACCCGCGTGTGGGAATATAGGAATAAAAATGGAGAATCCTAAAGGGTGCGATCATACCAGCACTAATGCACCGGATCCCATCAGAACTCCGAAGTTAAGCGTGCTTGGGCGAGAGTAGTACTAGGATGGGTGACCCCCTGGAAAGTCCTCGTGTTGCACCCCTTTTTATTTTTATTTTTTGCGATGTTCGGAGAAGAAAGAGCGTACGAGTTAACGTGTCTTGGTAGACTCGCATGCACGACGTAAACGTCACTGCGTTCCACCCGCGTGTGGGAATATAGGAATAAAAATGGAGAATCCTAACGGGTGCTATCATACCAGCACTAATGCACCGAATCCCATCAGAACTCTGAAGTTAAGCGTGCTTGGGCGAGAGTAGTACTAGGATGGGTGACCCCCTGGGAAGCCCTCGTGTTGCACCCCTTTTTATTTTTATTTTTTGCGATGTTCGGTGAAGAAAGAGCGTACGAGTGAACGTGTCTTGGTAGACTCGCATGCACGACGTAAACGTCACTGCGTTCCACCCGCGGGTGGGAATATAGGAATAAAAATAGAGAATCCTAACGGGTGCAATCATACCAGCACTAATGCACCAGATCCCATCAGAACTTCGAAGTTAAGCGTGCTTTGGCAAGAGTAGTACTAGGATGGGTGACCCCCTGGGAAGTCCTCGTGTTGCACCCCTTTTTATTTTTATTTTTTGCGATGTTCGGTGAAGAAAGAGCGTACAAGTGAACGTGTCTTGGTAGACTCGCATGCGCGACGTAAACGTCATTGCGTTCCACCCGCGTGTGGGAATATAGGGATAAAAATGGAGAATCCTAACGGGTGCGATATATCAGCACTAGTTTACCAAAACTGTTGCTTCCCATCGTAAAAAAACGTTTCCATAGCAAAACCCTAAAAGCGGAATCCAAAACGAAAGAGAAAAACTAATAAGGAAAATTATAAAAATAACCCGAAAATAATAAAATGTAATTTTAGAGTCCCAAACGATAAAATTTAACCAAAAAACCCTGCAGCTCACAAGCGTAGCGTTGGTGACTTTTGTTCGTTGACCCGTTTCCAATGAAATCAGGCTCCGAAAACGCAAAAATTCGGCACTCCAAATTTGGAAAAAACTACCAAATTGCCACTGGATCAAATCTTTCCACCATCCATCAAAATCTTTCCATGAAACTGACACGCTTGCTCTTCAACCGCATTTGGGAAGTCTTCGTGTTGCACCTCCTTTTATATTTTTTATGTATTCCGGTGAAAAAAAGAGCGTAATAGTGAACGTGTCTTGGTAGACTCGAATGCACGACGTTAACGTCACTGCGTTCCACCCGCGTGTGGGAATATAGGAATAAAAATGGAGAAACCTAACAGGTGCGATCATACCAACACTAATGCACTGGATCCCATCAGAACTCCGAAGTCAAGCGTGCTTGGGCGAGAGTAGTACTAGGATGGGTGACCCCCCTGGGAAGTCATCGTGTTGCACCCCTTTTTATTTTTATTTTTTGCGATGTTCGGTGAAGAAAGAGCGTACGAGTGAACATGTCTTGGTAGACTCGCATGCACGACGTAAATGTCACTGCGTTCCACCCGCGTGTGGGAATATAGGAATAAAATTGGAAAATCCTAACGGGTTCGATCATACCAGCACTAATGCACCGGATCCCATCAGAACTCCGAAGTTAAGCGTGCTTGGGTGAGAGTAGTACTAGGATGGGTGACTCCCTGGGAAGTCCTCGTGTTGCACTCCTTTTTATTTTTATTTTTTTGCGATGTTCGGTGAAGAAAGAGCGTACGAGTGAACGTGTCTTGGTAGACTCGCATGCACGACGTAAACATCACTGCGTTCCACCCGCGTGTGGGAATATAGGAATAAAAATGGAGAATCCTAACGGGTGCGATCATACCAGCACTAGTTTACCAAAACTGTTGCTTCCCATCGTAAAAAAACGTTTCCATAGCAAAACCCTAAAAGCGGAATCCAAAACGGAAAAGAAAAACTAATAAGGAAAATTATAAAAATAACCCGAAAACAATAAAATGTAATTTTAGAGTCCCTAACGATAAAATTTAACCAAAAAACCCTGCAGCTCACGAGCGTAGCGCTGGTGACTTTTGTTCGTTGACCCGTTTCCAATGAAATCAGGCTCCGAAAACGCGAAAATTCGGCACTCCAAATTTGGAAAAAACTACCAAATGGCCAATGGATCAAATCTTTCCACCATCCATCAAAATCTTTCCATAAAACTGACACGCTTGCACTTCAACCGCATTTGGGAAGTCTTCGTGTTGCACCTCCTTATATATTTTTTGTGTTTTCCGGTGAAAAAAGAGCGTAATAGTGAACGTGTCTTGGTAGACTCGAATGCACGACGTAAACGTCACTGCGTTCCACCCGCGTGTGGGAATATAGGAATAAAAATGGAGAAATCTAACGGGTGCGATCATACCAGCACTAATGCACTGGATCCCATCAGAACTCCGAAGTTAAACGTGCTTGGGCGAGAGTAGTACTAGGATGGGTGACCCCCTTCAAAGTCCTCGTGTTGCACCCCTTTTTATTTTTATTTTTTGCGTTGTTCGGTGAAGAAAGAGCGTAAGAGTGAACGTGTCTTGGTAGACTCGCATGCGCGACGTAAACGTCACTGCGTTCCACCCGCGTGTGGGAATATAGGAATAAAATTGGACAAATCTAACGGGTGCAATCATACCAGCACTAATGCACTGGATCCCATCAGAACTCCGAAGTTAAGCGTGGTTGGGCGAGAATAGTACTAGGATGGGTGACCCCCTGGGAAGTCCTCGTGTTGCACCCCTTTTTATTTTTATTTTTTGCGATGTTCAGTGAAGAAAGAGCGTACGAGTGAACGTGTCTTGGTAGACTCGCATGCACGACGTAAACGTCACTGCGTTCCACCCGCGTGTGGGAATATAGGAATAAAAATGGAGAATCCTAACGGGTGCGATCATACAAGCACTAATGCACCGGATCCCATCAAAACTCCGAAGTTAGGCGTGCTTGGGCGAAAGTAGTACTAGGATGGGTGACCCCCTGGGAAGTCCTCGTGTTGCACCCCTTTTTATTTTTATTTTTTGCGATGTTCGGTGAAGAAAGAGCGTACGAGTGAACATGTCTTGGTAGACTCGCATGCACGACGTAAACGTCACTGTGTTCCACCCGCGGGTGGGAATATAGGAATAAAAATAGAGAATCCTAACGGGTGCAATCATACCAGCACTAATGCACCGGATCCCATCAGAACTCCGAAGTTAAGTGTGCTTTGGCGAGAGTAGTACTAGGATGGGTGACCCCCTGGGAAGTCCTCGTGTTCCACCACTTTTTATTTTTATTTTTTGCGATGTTCGGTGAAGAAAGAGCGTACGAGTGAACGTGTCTTGGTAGACTCGCATGCGCGACGTAAACGTCACTGCGTTCCACCCGCGTGTGGGAATATAGGGATAAAAATGGAGAATCCTAACGGGTGCGATATATCAGCACTAGTTTACCAAAATTGTTGCTTCCCATCGTAAAAAAAACGTTTCCATAGCAAAACCCTAAAAGCGGAATCCAAAACGAAAGAGAAAAACTAATAAGGAAAATTATAAAAATAACCCGAAAATAATAAAATGTAATTTTAGAGTCCCAAACGATAAAATTTAACCAAAAAACCCTGCAGCTCACAAGCGTAGCGCTGGTGACTTTTGTTCGTTGACCCGTTTCCAATGAAATCATGCTCCGAAAACGCAAAAATTCGGCACTCCAAATTTGGAAAAAACTACCAAATTGCCACTGGATCAAATCTTTCCACCATCCATCAAAATCTTTCCATGAAACTGACACGCTTGCTCTTCAACCGCATTTGGGAAGTCTTCGTGTTGCACCTCCTTTTATATTTTTTGTGTATTCCGGTGAAAAAAAGAGCGTAATAGTGAACGTGTCTTGGTAGACTCGAATGCACGACGTTAACGTCACTGCGTTCCACCCGCGTGTGGGAATATAGGAATAAAAATGGAGAAACCTAACAGGTGCGATCATACCAACACTAATGCACTGGATCCCATCAGAACTCCGAAGTCAAGCGTGCTTGGGCGAGAGTAGTACTAGGATGGGTGACCCCCCTGGGAAGTCATCGTGTTGCACCCCTTTTTATTTTTATTTTTTGCGATGTTCGGTGAAGAAAGAGCGTACGAGTGAACGTGTCTTGGTAGACTCGCATGCACGACGTAAACGTCACTGCGTTCCACCCGCGTGTGGGAATATAGGAATAAAATTGGAAAATCCTAACGGGTTCGATCATACCAGCACTAATGCACCGGATCCCATCAGAACTCCGAAGTTAAGCGTGCTTGGGTGAGAGTAGTACTAGGATGGGTGACTCCCTGGGAAGTCCTCGTGTTGCACTCCTTTTTATTTTTATTTTTTTGCGATGTTCGGTGAAGAAAGAGCGTACGAGTGAACGTGTCTTGGTAGACTCGCATGCACGACGTAAACATCACTGCGTTCCACCCGCGTGTGGGAATATAGGAATAAAAATGGAGAATCCTAACGGGTGCGATCATACCAGCACTAGTTTACCAAAACTGTTGCTTCCCATCGTAAAAAAAACGTTTCCATAGCAAAACCCTAAAAGCGGAATCCAAAACGGAAAAGAAAAACTAATAAGGAAAATTATAAAAATAACCCGAAAACAATAAAATGTAATTTTAGAGTCCCTAACGATAAAATTTAACCAAAAAACCCTGCAGCTCACGAGCGTAGCGCTGGTGACTTTTGTTCGTTGACCCGTTTCCAATGAAATCAGGCTCCGAAAACGCGAAAATTCGGCACTCCAAATTTGGAAAAAACTACCAAATGGCCAATGGATCAAATCTTTCCACCATCCATCAAAATCTTTCCATAAAACTGACACGCTTGCTCTTCAACCGCATTTGGGAAGTCTTCGTGTTGCACCTCCTTATATATTTTTTGTGTATTCCGGTGAAAAAAGAACGTAATAGTGAACGTGTCTTGGTAGACTCGAATGCACGACGTAAACGTCACTGCGTTCCACCCGCGTGTGGGAATATTGGAATAAAAATGGAGAAATCTAACGGGTGCGATCATACCAGCACTAATGCACTGGATCCCATCAGAACTCCGAAGTTAAACGTGCTTGGGCGAGAGTAGTACTAGGATGGGTGACCCCCTTCAAAGTCCTCGTGTTGCACCCCTTTTTATTTTTATTTTTTGCGATGTTCGGTGAAGAAAGAGCGTAAGAGTGAACGTGTCTTGGTAGACTCGCATGCGCGACGTAAACGTCACTGCGTTCCACCCGCGTGTGGGAATATAGGAATAAAATTGGACAAATCTAACGGGTGCAATCATACCTACACTAATGCACTGGATCCCATCAGAACTCCGAAGTTAAGCGTGGTTGGGCGAGAATAGTACTAGGATGGGTGACCCCCTGGGAAGTCCTCGTGTTGCACCCCTTTTTATTTTTATTTTTTGCGATGTTCAGTGAAGAAAGAGCGTACGAGTGAACGTGTCTTGGTAGACTCGCATGCACGACGTAAACGTCACTGCGTTCCACCCGCGTGTGGGAATATAGGAATAAAAATGGAGAATCCTAACGGGTGCGATCATACAAGCACTAATGCACCGGATCCCATCAAAACTCCGAAGTTAGGCGTGCTTGGGCGAGAGTAGTACTAGGATGGGTGACCCCCTGGGAAGTCCTCGTGTTGCACCCCTTTTTATTTTTATTTTTTGCGATGTTCGGTGAAGAAAGAGCGTACGAGTGAACATGTCTTGGTAGACTCGCATGCACGACGTAAACGTCACTGTGTTCCACCCGCGGATGGGAATATAGGAATAAAAATAGAGAATCCTAACGGGTGCAATCATACCAGCACTAATGCACCGGATCCCATCAGAACTCCGAAGTTAAGTGTGCTTTGGTGAGAGTAGTACTAGGATGGGTGACCCCCTGGGAAGTCCTCGTGTTCCACCCCTTTTTATTTTTATTTTTTGCGATGTTCGGTGAAGAAAGAGCGTACGAGTGAACGTGTCTTGGTAGACTCGCATGCGCGACGTAAACGTCACTGCGTTCCACCCGCGTGTGGGAATATAGGGATAAAAATGGAGAATCCTAACGGGTGCGATATATCAGCACTAGTTTACCAAAACTGTTGCTTCCCATCGTAAAAAAACGTTTCCATAGCAAAACCCTAAAAGCGGAATCCAAAACGAAAGAGAAAAACTAATAAGGAAAATTATAAAAATAACCCGAAAACAATAAAATGTAATTTTAGAGTCCCAAACGATAAAATTTAACCAAAAAACCCTACAGCTCACGAGCGTAGCGCTGGTGACTTTTGTTCGTTGACCCGTTTCCAATGAAATTAGGCTCCGAAAACGCGAAAATTCGGCACTCCAAATTTGGAAAAATATCCAAATTGCCACTGGATCAAATCTTTCCACCATCCATCAAAATCTTTCCATGAAACTGACACGCTTGCTCTTCAACCGCATTTGGGAAGTCTTCATGTTGCACCTCCTTTTATATTTTTTGTGTATTCCGGTGAAAAAAGAGCGTAATAGTGAACGTGTCTTGGTAGACTCGAATGCACGACGTAAACGTCACTGCGTTCCACCCGCGTGTGGGAATATAGGAATAAAAATGGAGAAACCTAATGGGTGCGATCATACCAGCACTAATGCACCGGATCCCATCAGAACTCCGAAGTTAAGCGTGCTTGGGCGAGAGTAGTAATAGGATGGGTGACCCCCTGGGAAGTCCTCGTGTTGCACCCCTTTTTATTTTTATTTTTTGCGATGTTCGGTGAAGAAAGAGCGTACGAGTGAACGTGTCTTGGTAGACTCGCATGCACGATGTAAACGTCACTGCGTTCCACCCGCGTGTGGGAATATAGGAATAAAAATGGAGAATCCTAATGGGTGCGATCATACCAGCACTAATGCACCGGATCCCATCAAAACTCTGAAGTTAAGCGTGCTTGGGCGAGAGTAGTACTAGGATGTGTGACCCCCTGGGAAGTCCTCGTGTTGCACCCCTTTTATTTTTATTTTTTGTGATGTTCGGTGAAGAAAGGGCGTACGAGTGAACGTGTCTTGGTCACTGCGTTCCACCCGCGTGTGGGAATATAGGAATAAAAATGGAGAATCCTAACGGGTGCGATCATACCAGCATTAATGCACCGGATCCCATCAGAACTCCGAAGTTAAGCGTGCTTGGGCGAGAGTAGTACTAGGATGGGTGACCCCCTGGAAAGTCCTCGTGTTGCACCCCTTTTTATTTTTATTTTTTGCGATGTTCGGTGAAGAAAGAGCGTACGAGTGAACGTGTCTTGGTAGACTCGCATGCGCGACGTAAACGTCACTGCGTTCCACCCGCGTGTGGGAATATAGGGATAAAAATGGAGAATCCTAACGGATGCGATCATACCAGCACTAGTTTACCAAAACTGTTGCTTCCCATCGTAAAAAAACGTTTCCGTAGCAAAACCCTAAAAGCGGAATCCAAAACGGAATAGAAAAACTAATAAGGAAAATTATAAAAATAACCCGAAAAAAATAAAATGTAATTTTAGAGTCCCAAACGATAAAATTTGACCAAAAAACCCTGCAGCTCACGAGCGTAGCGCTGGTGACTTTTATTCGTTGACCCGTTTCCAATGAAATTAGGCTCCGAAAATGCGAAAATTCGGCACTCCAAATTTGGAAAAAACTATCAAATTGCCACTGGATCTAATCTTTCCACCATCCATCAAAATCTTTCCATAAAACTGACACGCTTGTTCTTCAACCGCATTTGGGAAGTCTTCGTGTTGCACCTCCTTTTATATTTTTTGTGTATTCCGGTGAAAAAAGAGCGTAATAGTGAACGTGTCTTGGTAGACTCGAATGCACGACGTAAACGTCACCGCGTTCCACCCACGTGAGGGAATATAGGAATAAAAATGGAGAAACCTAACTGGTGGGATCATACCAGCACTAATGCACCGGATCCCATCAAAACTCCAAAGTTAAGCGTGCATGGGCGAGAGTAGTAGTAGGATGGGTGACCCCCTGGGAAGTTCTCGTGTTGCACCCCTTTTTATTTTTATTTTTTGCGATGTTCGGAGAAGAAAGAGCGTACGAGTTAACGTGTCTTGGTAGACTCGCATGCACGACGTAAACGTCACTGCGTTCCACCCGCGTGTGGGAATATAGGAATAAAAATGGAGAATCCTAACGGGTGCTATCATACCAGCACTAATGCACCGAATCCCAGCAGAACTCTGAAGTTAAGCGTGCTTGGGCGAGAGTAGTACTAGGATGGGTGACCCCCTGGGAAGCCCTCGTGTTGCACCCTTTTTTATTTTTATTTTTTGCGATGTTCGGTGAAGAAAGAGCGTACGAGTGAACGTGTCTTGGTAGACTCGCATGCACGACGTAAACGTAACTGCGTTCCACCCGCGTGTGGGAATATAGGAATAAAAATAGAGATTCCTAACGGGTGCGATCATACCAGCACTAATGCACCGGATCCCATCAGAACTCCGAAGTTAAGCGTGCTTGGGCGAGAGTAGTACTAGGATGGGTGACCCCCCTGGGAAGTCATCGTGTTGCACCCCTTTTTATTTTAATTTTTTGCGATGTTCGGTGAAGAAAGAGCGTACGAGTGAACGTGTCTTGGTAGACTCGCATGCACGACGTAAACGTCACTGCGTTCCACCCGCGTGTGGGAATATAGGAATAAAAATGGAGAATCCTAACGGGTGCGATCATACCAGCACTAGTTTACCAAAACTGTTGCTTCCCATCGTAAAAAAACGTTTCCATAGCAAAACCCTAAAAGCGGAATCCAAAACGGAAAAGAAAAACTAATAAGGAAAATTATAAAAATAACCCGAAAACAATAAAATGTAATTTTAGAGTCCCAAAAGATAAAATTTGACCAAAAAACCCTGCAGCTCACGAGCATAGCTCTGGTGACTTTTGTTCGTTGACCCGTTTCCAATGAAATCAGGCTCCGAAAACGTGAAAATTTGACACTCCAAATTTGGAAAAAACTACCAAATTGCAACTGGATCAAATCTTTCCACCATCCATCAAAATCTTTCCATAAAACTGACACGCTTGCTCTTCCACCGCATTTGGGAAGTCTTCGTGTTGCACCTCCTTTTATATTTTTTGTGTATTCCGGTGAAAAAAGAGCGTAATAGTGAACGTGTCTTGGTAGACTCGAATGCACGACGTTAACGTCACTGCGTTCCACCCGCGTGTGGGAATATAGGAATAAAAATGGAGAAACCTAACAGGTGCGATCATACCAACACTAATGCACTGGATCCCATCAGAACTCCGAAGTCAAGCGTGCTTGGGCGAGAGTAGTACTAGGATGGGTGACCCCCCTGGGAAGTCATCGTGTTGCACCCCTTTTTATTTTTATTTTTTGCGATGTTCGGTGAAGAAAGAGCGTACGAGTGAACGTGTCTTGGTAGACTCGCATGCACGACGTAAACGTCACTGCGTTCCACCCGCGTGTGGGAATATAGGAATAAAATTGGAAAATCCTAACGGGTGCGATCATACCAGCACTAATGCACCGGATCCCATCAGAACTCCGAAGTTAAGCGTGTTTGGGTGAGAGTAGTACTAGGATAGGTGACTCCCTGGGAAGTCCTCGTGTTGCACTCCATTTTATTTTTATTTTTTTGCGATGTTCGATGAAGAAAGAGCGTACGAGTGAACGTGTCTTGGTAGACTCGCATGCACGACGTAAACATCACTGCGTTCCACCCGCATGTGGGAATATAGGAATAAAAATGGAGATCCTAACGGGTGCGATCATACCAGCACTAGTTTACCAAAACTGTTGCTTCCCATCGTAAAAAAATGTTTCCATAGCAAAACCCTAAAAGCGGAATCCAAAACGGAAAAGAAAAACTAATAAGGAAATTTATAAAAATAACCCGAAAACAATAAAATGTAATTTTAGAGTCCCAAACGATAAAATTTAACCAAAAAACCCTGCAGCTCACGAGCGTAGCGCTGGTGACTTTTGTTCGTTGACCCGTTTCCAATGAAATCAGGCTCCGAAAACGCGAAAATTCGGCACTCCAAATTTAGAAAAAACTACCAAATTGCCACTGGATCAAATCTTTCCACCATCCATCAAAATCTTTCCATGAAACTGACACGTTTGCTCTTCAACCGCATTTGGGAAGTCTTCGTGTTGCACCTCCTTTTATATTTTTTGTGTATTCCGGTGAAAAAAGAGCGTAATAGTGAACGTGTCTTGGTAGACTCGAATGCACGACGTAAACGTCACTGCGTTCCACCCGCGTGTGGGAATATAGGAATAAAAATGGAGAAACCTAACGGGTGTGATCATACCAGCACTAATGCACCGGATCCCATCAGAACTCCGAAGTTAAGCGTGCTTGGGCGAGAGTAGTAATAGGATGGGTGACCCCCTGGGAAGTCCTCGTGTTGCACCCCTTTTTATTTTTATTTTTTGCGATGTTCGGTGAAGAAAGAGCGTACGAGAAAACGTGTCTTGGTAGACTCGCATGCACGACGTAAACGTCACTGTGTTCCACCCGCGTGTGGGAATATATGAATAAAAATGGAGAATCCTTACGGGTGCGATCATACCAGCACTAATGCACCGGATCCCATCAAAACACCGAAGTTAAGCGTGCTTGGGCGAGAGTAGTACTAGGATGGGTGACCCCCTGGGAAGTCCTCGTGTTGCACCCCTTTTTATTTTTATTTTTTGCGATGTTCGGTGAAGAAAGAGCGTACGAGTGAACATGTCTTGGTAGACTCGCATGCACGACGTAAACGTCACTGCGTTCCACACGCGTGTGGGAATATAGGAATAAAAATGGAGAAATCTAGCGGGTGCTATCATACCAGCACTAATGCACTGGATCCCATCAGAACTCCGAAGTTAAACGTGCTTGGGCGAGAGTAGTACTAGGATGGGTGACCCCCTTCAAAGTCCTCGTGTTGCACCCCTTTTTATTTTTATTTTTTGCGATGTTCGGTGAAGAAAGAGCGTACGAGTGAACGTGTCTTGGTAGACTCGCATGCGCGACGTAAACGTCACTGCGTTCCACCCGCGTGTGGGAATATAGGAATAAAATTGGAGAAATCTAACGGGTGCAATCATACCAGCACTAATGCACTGGATCCCATCAGAACTCCGAAGTTAAGCGCGCTTGGGCGAGAGTAGTACTAGGATGGGTGACCCCCTGGGAAGTCCTCGTGTTGCACCCCTTTTTATTTTTATTTTTTGCGATGTTCAGTGAAGAAAGAGCGTACGAGTGAACGTGTTTTGGTAGACTCGCATGCACGACGTAAACGTCACTGCGTTCCACCCGCGTGTGGGAATAGAGGAATAAAAATGGAGAATCCTAACGGGTGCGATCATACAAGCACTAATGCACCGGATCCCATCAAAACTCCGAAGTTAAGCGTGCTTGGGCGAGAGTAGTACTAGGATGGGTGACCCCCTGGGAAGTCCTCGTGTTGCACCCCATTTTATTTTTATTTTTTGCGATGTTCGGTGAAGAAAGAGCGTACGAGTGAACATGTCTTGGTAGACTCGCATGCACGACGTAAACGTCACTGCGTTCCACCCGCGGGTGGGAATATAGGAATAAAAATAGAGAATCCTAACGGGTGCGATCATACCAGCACTAATGCACCGGATCCCATCAGAACTCCGAAGTTAAGCGTGCTTCGGCGAGAGTAGTACTAGGATGGGTGACCCCCTGGGAAGTCCTCGTGTTGCACCCATTTTTATTTTTATTTTTTGCGATGTTCGGTGAAAAAAGAGCGTAAGAGTGAACGTGTCTTGGTAGACTCGCATGCGCGACGTAAACGTCACTGCGTTCCACCCGCGTGTGGGAATATAGGGATAAAAATGGAGAATCCTAACGTGTGCGATATATCAGCACTAGTTTACCAAAACTGTTGCTTCCCATCGTAAAAAAATGTTTCCATAGCAAAACCCTAAAAGCGGAATCCAAAACGAAAGAGAAAAACTAATAAGGAAAATTATAAAAATAACCCGAAAACAATAAAATGTAATTTTAGAGTCCAAAACGATAAAATATAACCAAAAAACCCTGCAGCTCACGAGCGTAGCGCTGGTGACTTTTGTTCGTTGACCCGTTTCCAATGAAATCAGGCTCCGAAAACGCGAAAATTTGGCACTCCAAATTTGGAAAAAACTACCAAATTGCCACTGGATCAAATCTTTCCACCATCCATCAAAATCTTTCCATGAAACTGACACGTTTGCTCTTCAACCGCATTTGGGAAGTCTTCGTGTTGCACCTCCTTTTATATTTTTTGTGTATTCTGGTGAAAAAAGAGCGTAATAGTGAACGTGTCTTGGTAGACTCGAATGCACGACGTAAACGTCACTGCGTTCCACCCGCGTGTGGGAATATAGGAATAAAAATGGAGAAACCTAACGGGTGCGATCATACCAGCACTAATGCACCGGATCCCATCAGAACTCCGAAGATAAGCGTGCTTGGGCGAGAGTATTAATAGGATGGGTGACCCCCTAGGAAGTCCTCGTGTTGCACCCCTTTTTATTTTTATTTTTTGCGATGTTCGGTGAAGAAAGAGCGTACGAGTAAACGTGTCTTGGTAGACTCGCATGCACGACGTAAACGTCACTGTGTTCCACCCGCGTGTGGGAATATATGAATAAAAATGGAGAATCCTTACGGGTGCGATCATACCAGCACTAATGCACCGGATCCCATCAGAACTCCGAAGTTAAGCGTGCTTGGGCGAGAGTAGTACTAGGATGGGTGACCCCCTGGAAAGTCCTCGTGTTGCACCCCTTTTTATTTTTATTTTTTGCGATGTTCGGTGAAGAAAGAGCGTACGAGTGAACGTGTCTTGGTAGACTCGCATGCGCGACGTAAACGTCACTGCGTTCCCCCCGCGTGTGGGAATATAGGGATAAAAATGGAGAATCCTAACGGATGCGATCATACCAGCACTAGTTTACCAAAACTGTTGCTTCCAATCGTAAAAAAACGTTTCCATAGCAAAACCCTAAAAGCGGAATCCAAAACGGAAAAGAAAAACTAATAAGGAAAATTATAAAAATAACCCGAAAAAAATAAAATGTAATTTTAGAGTCCCAAACGATAAAATTTGACCAAAAAACCCTGCAGCTCACGAGCGTAGCGCTGGTGACTTTTATTCGTTGACCCGTTTCCAATGAAATCAGGCTCCGAAAACGCGATAATTCGGCACTCCAAATTTGGAAAAAACTACCAAATTGCCACTGGATCAAATCTTTCCACCATCCATCAAAATCTTTCCATAAAACTGACACGCTTGCTCTTCAACCGCATTTGGGAAGTCTTCGTGTTGCACCTCCTTTTATATTTTTTGTGTATTCCGGTGAAAAAAGAGCGTAATAGTGAACGTGTCTTGGTAGACTCGAATGCACGACGTAAACGTCACTACGTTCCACCCGCGTGTGGGAATATAGGAATAAAAATGGAGAAATCTAACGGGTGCGATCATACCAGCACTAATGCACTGGATCCCATCAGAACTCCAAAGTTAAACGTGCTTAGGCGAGAGTAGTACTAGGATGGGTGACCCCCTTCAAAGTCCTCGTGTTGCACCCCTTTTTATTTTTATTTTTTTGCGATGTTCGGTGAAGAAAGAGCGTACGAGTGAACGTGTCTTGGTAGACTCGCATTCGCGACGTAAACGTCACTGCGTTCCACCCGCGTGTGGGAATATAGGAATAAAATTGGAGAAATCTAACGTGTGCGATCATACCAGCACTAATGCACTGGATCCCATCAGAACTCCGAAGTTAAGCGTGCTTGGGCGAGTGTAGTACTAGGATGGGTGACCCCCTGGGAAGTCCTCGTGTTGCACCCCTTTTTATTTTTATTTTTTGCGATGTTCAGTGAAGAAAGAGCGTACGAGTGAACGTGTCTTGGTAGACTAGCATGCACGACGTAAACGTCACTGCGTTCCACCCGCGTGTGGGAATATAGGAATAAAAATGGAGAATCCTAACGGGTGCGATTATACAAGCACTAATGCACCGGATCCCATCAAAACTCCGAAGTTAAGCGTGCTTGGGCGAGAGTAGTACTAGGATGGGTGACCCCCTGGGAAGTCCTCGTGTTGCACCCCTTTTTATTTTTATTTTTTGCGATGTTCGGTGAAGAAAGAGCGTACGAGTGAACATGTCTTGGTAGACTCGCATGCACGACGTAAACGTCACTGCGTTCCACCCGCGGGTGGGAATATAGGAATAAAAATAGAGAATCCTAACGGGTGCGATCATACCAGCACTAATGCACCGGATCCCATCAGAACTCCGAAGTTAAGCGTGCTTGGGCGAGAGTAGTACTAGGATGGGTGACCCCCTGGGAAGTCCTCGTGTTGCACCCCTTTTTATTTTTATTTTTTGCGATGTTCGGTGAAGAAAGTGCGTACGAGTGAACGTGTCTTCGTAGACTCGCATGCGCGACGTAAACGTCACTGCGTTCCACCCGCGTGTGGGAATATAGGAATAAACTTGGAAAATCCTAACGGGTGCGATCATACCAGCACTAATGCACCGGATCCCATCAGAACTCCGAAGTTAAGCGTACTTGGGCAAGAGTAGTACTAGGATGGGTGACCCCCTGGGAAGTCCTCGTGTTGCACCCCTTTTTATTTTTATTTTTTGCGATGTTCGGTGAAGAAAGAGCGTACGAGTGAACGTGTCTTGGTAGACTCGCATGCACGACGTAAACGTCACTGCGTTCCACCCGCGTGTGGGAATATAGGAATAAAAATGGAGAAACCTAACGGGTGCGATCATACCAACACTAATGCACTGGATCCCATCAGAACTCCGAAGTTAAGCGTGCTTAGGCGAGAGTAGTACTAGGATGGGTGACCCCCTGGGAAGTCCTCGTGTTGCACCCCTTTTTATTTTTATTTTTTGCGATGTTCGGTGAAGAAAGAGTGTACGAGTGAACGTGTCTTGGTAGACTCGCATGCACGACGTAAACGTCACTGCGTTCCACCCGCGTGTGGGAATATAGGAATAAAAATAGAGAATCCTAACGGGTGCGATCATACCAGCACTAATGCACCGGATCCCATCAGAACTCCGAAGTTAAGCGTGCTTGGGCGAGAGTAATACTAAGATGGGTGACTCTCTGGAAAGTCCTCGTGTTGCACCCCTTTTTATTTTTATTTTTTGCGATGTTCGGTGAAGAAAGAGCGTACGAGTGAACGTGTCTTGGTAGACTCGCATGCACGACGTAAACGTCACTGCGTTCCACCCGCGTGTGGGAATATAGGAATAAACTTGGAAAATCCTAACGGGTGCGATCATACCAGCACTAATGCACCGGATCCCATCAGAACTCCGAAGTTATGCGTGCTTGGGCGAGAATAGTACTAGGATGGGTGACCCCCTGGGAAGTCCTCGTGTTGCACCCCTTTTTATTTTTATTTTTTGCGATGTTCGGTGAAGAAAGAGCGTACGAGTGAACGTGTCTTGGTAGACTCGCATGCACGACGTAAACGTCACTGCGTTCCACCCGCGTGTGGGAATATAGGAATAAAAATGGAGAAACCTAACGGGTGCGATCATACCAACACTAATGCACTAGATCCCATCAGAACTCCGAAGTTAAGCGTGCTTGGGCGAGAGTAGTACTAGGATGGGTGACCCCCTGGGAAGTCCTCGTGTTGCACCCCTTTTTATTTTTATTTTTTGCGATGTTCGGTGAAGAAAGAGCGTACGAGTGAACGTGTCTTGGTAGACTCGCATGCACGATGTAAACGTCACTGCGTTCCACCCGCGTGTGGGAATATAGGAATAAAAATAGAGAATCCTAACGGGTGCGATCATACCAGCACTAATGCACCGGATCCCATCAGAACTCCGAAGTTAAGCGTGCTTGGGCGAGAGTAATACTAAGATGGGTGACTCTCTGGAAAGTCCTCGTGTTGCACCCCTTTTTATTTTTATTTTTTGCGATGTTCGGTGAAGAAAGAGCGTACGAGTGAACGTGTCTTGGTAGACTCGAATGCTCGACGTAAACGTCACTGCGTTCCACCCGCGTCTGGGAATATAGGGATAAAAATGGAGAATCCTAACGGGCGCGATCATACCAGCACTATTTTACCAAAACTGGTGCTTCCCATCGTAAAAAAACGTTTCCATAGCAAAACCCTAAAAGCGGAATCCAAAACGGAAAAGAAAAACTAATAAGGAAAATTATAAAAATAACCCGAAAACAATAAAATGTAATTTTAGAGTCCCAACCGATAAAATTTGACCAAAAAACTCTGCAGCTCACGAGCGTAGCGCTGGTGACTTTTGTTCGTTGACCCGTTTCCAATGAAATCAGGTTCCGAAAACGCGAAAATTCGGCACTCCAAATTTGGAAAAAACTACCAAATTGCCACTGGATCAAATCTTTCCACCATCCATCAAAATCTTTCCATAAAACTGACACGCTTGCTCTTCAACCGCATTTGGGAAATCTTCGTGTTGCACCTCCTTTTATATTTTTTGTGTATTCCGGTGAAAAAAGAGCGTAATAGTGAACGTGTCTTGGTAGACTCGAATGCATGAAGTTAACGTCACTGCGTTCCACCCGCGTGCGGGAATATAGGAATAAAAATGGAGAAACCTAACGGGTGCGATCATACCAACACTAATGCACTGGATCCCATCAGAACTTCGAAGTTAAGCGTGCTTGGGCGAAAGTAGTACTAGGATGGGTGACCCCCCTGGGAAGTCATCGTGTTGCACCCCTTTTTATTTTTATTTTTTGCGATGTTCGGTGAAGAAAGAGCGTACGAGTGAACGTGTCTTGGTAGACTCGCATGCACGACGTAAACATCACTGCGTTCCACCCGCGTGTGGGAATATAGTAATAAAAATGGAGAATCCTAACGGGTGCGATCATACCAGCACTAGTTTACCAAAACTGTTGCTTCCCATCGTAAAAAAATGTTTCCATAGCAAAACCCTAAAAGCGGAATCCAAAACGGAAAAGAAAAACTAATAAGGAAAATTATAAAAATAACCCGAAAATAATAAAATGTAATTTTAGAGTCCCAAACGATAAAATTTAACCAAAAAACCCTACAGCTCACGAGCGTATCGCTGGTGACTTTTGTTCGTTGACCCGTAAAACGCGAAAATTCGGCACTCCAAATTTGGAAAAAACTACCAAATTGCCACTGGATCAAATCTTTCCACCATCCATCAAAATCTTTCCATGAAACTGACACGCTTTCTCTTCAACCGCATTTGGGAAGTCTTCGTGTTGCACCTCCTTTTATATTTTTTGTGTATCCCGGTGAAAAAAGAGCGTAATAGTGAACGTGTCTTGGTAAACTCGAATGCACGACGTAAACGTCACTGCGTTCCACCCGCGTGTGGGAATATAGGAATAAAAATGGAGAAACCTAACGGGTGTGATCATACCAACACTAATGCACTGGATCCCATCAGAACTCCGAAGTTAAGCGTGCTTGGGCGAGAGTAGTACTAGGATGGGTGACCCCCTGGGATGTCTTCGTGTTGCACCCCTTTTTATTTTTATTTTTTGCGATGTTCGGTGAAGAAAGAGCGTACGAGTGAACGTGTGTTGGTAGACTCGCATGCACGACGTAAACGTCACTGCGTTCCACCCGCGTGTGGGAATATAGGAATAAAAATGGAGAATCCTAACGGGTGCGGTCATACAAACACTAATGCACCGGATCCCATCAAAACTCCGAAGTTAAGCGTGCTTGGGCGAGAGTAGTACTAGGATGGGTGACCCCCTGGGAAGTCCTCGTGTTGCACCCCTTTTTATTTTTATTTTTTACGATGTTCGGTGAAGAAAGAGCGTACGAGTGAACGTGTCTTGGTAGACTCGTATGCACGACGTAAACGTCACTGCGTTCCACCCGCGTGTGGGAATATAGGAATAAAAATAGAGAATCCTAACGGGTGCGATCATACCAGCACTGATGCACCGGATCCCATCAGAACTCTGAAATTAAGCGTGCTTGGGCGAGAGTAGTACTAGGATGGGTGACCCCCTGGGAAGTCCTCGTGTTGCACCCCTTTTTATTTTTATTTTTTACGATGTTCAGTGAAGAAAGAGCGTACGAGTGAACGTGTCTTGGTAGACTCGCATGCGCGACATAAACGTCACTGCGTTCCACCCGCGTGTGGGAATATAGGGATAAAAATGGAGAATCCTAACGGGTGCGATATATCAGCACTAGTTTACCAAAACTGTTGCTTCCCATTGTAAAAAAACGTTTCCATAGCAAAACCCTAAAAGCGGAATCCAAAACGGAAAAGAAAAACTAATAAGGAAAATTATAAAAATAACCCGAAAACAATAAAATGTAATTTTAGAGTCCCAAACGATAAAATTTAACCAAAAAACCCTGCAGCTCACGAGCGTAGCGCTGGTGACTTTTGTTCGTTGACCCGTTTCCAATGAAATCAGGCTCCGAAAACGCGAAAATTCGGCACTCCAAATTTGGAAAAAACTACCAAATTGCCACTGGATCAAATCTTTCCACCATCCATCAAAATCTTTCCTTGAAACTGACACGCTTGCTCTTCAACCGCATTTGGGAAGTCTTCGTGTTGCACCTCCTTTTATATTTTTTGTATATTCCGGTGAAAAAAGAGCGTAATAGTGAACGTGTCTTGGTAGACTCGAATGCACGACGTAAACGTCACTGCGTTCCACCCGCGTGTGGGAATATATGTATAAAAATGGAGAAATCTAACGGGTGCGATCATACCAGCACTAATGCACTGGATCCCATCAGAACTCCGAAGTTAAGCGTGCTTGGGCGAAAGTAGTACTAGGATGGGTGACCCCCCTGGGAAGTCATTGTGTTGCACCCCTTTTTATTTTTATTTTTTGCGATGTTCGGTGAAGAAAGAGCGTACGAGTGAACATGTCTTGGTAGACTCGCATGCACGACGTAAACGTCACTGCGTTCCACCCGCGTGTGGGAATATAGGAATAAAAATAGAGAATCCTAACGGGTGCGATCATACCAGCACTGATGCACCGGATCCCATCAGAACTCTGAAATTAAGCGTGCTTGGGCGAGAGTAGTACTAGGATGGGTGACCCCCTGGGAAGTCCTCGTGTTGCACCCCTTTTTATTTTTATTTTTTTGCGATGTACGGTGAAGAAAGAGCGTACGAGTGAACGTGTCTTGGAAGACTTGCACGCACGACGTAAACATCACTGCGTTCCACCCGCGTATGGGAATATAGGAATAAAAATGGAGAATCCTAACGGGTGCGATCATACCAGCACTAGTTTACCAAAACTGTTGCTTCCCATCATAAAAAATCGTTTCCATAGCAAAACCCTAAAAGCGGAATCCAAAACGGAAAAGAAAAACTAATATGGAAAATTATAAAAATAACCCGAAAATAATAAAATGTAATTTTAGAGTCCCAAACGATAAAATTTGACCAAAAAACCCTGCAGTTCACGAGCGTAGCGCTGGTGACTTTTGTTCGTTGACCCGTTTCCAATGAAATCAGGCTCCGAAAACGCGAAAATTCGGCACTCCAAATTTGGAAATAACTACCAAATTGCCACTGGATCAAATCTTTCCACCATCCATCAAAATCTTTCCATGAAACTGACACGCTTTCTCTTCAACCGCATTTGGGAAGTCTTCGTGTTGCACCTCCTTTTATATTTTTTGTGTATTCCGGTGAAAAAAGAGCGTAATAGTGAACGTGTCTTGGTAAACTCGCATGCACGACGTAAACGTCACTGCGTTCCACCCGCGTGTGGGAATATAGGAATAAAAATGGAGAATCCTAACGGGTGCGGTCATACAAACACTAATGCACCGGATCCCATCAAAACTCCGAAGTTAAGCGTGCTTGGGCGAGAGTAGTACTAGGATGGGTGACCCCCTGGGAAGTCCTCGTGTTGCACCCCTTTTTATTTTTATTTTTTACAATGTTCGGTGAAGAAAGAGCGTACGAGTGAACGTGTCTTGGTAGACTCGTATGCACGACGTAAACGTCACTGCGTTCCACCCGCGTGTGGGAATATAGGAATAAAAATAGAGAATCCTAACGGGTGCGATCATACCAGCACTGATGCACCGGATCCCATCAGAACTCTGAAATTAAGCGTGCTTGGGCGAGAGTAGTACTAGGATGGGTGACCCCCTGGGAAGTCCTCGTGTTGCACCCCTTTTTATTTTTATTTTTTACGATGTTCAGTGAAGAAAGAGCGTACGAGTGAACGTGTCTTGGTAGACTCGCATGCGCGACATAAACGTCACTGCGTTCCACCCGCGTGTGGGAATATAGGGATAAAAATGGAGAATCCTAACGGGTGCGATATATCAGCACTAGTTTACCAAAACTGTTGCTTCCCATTGTAAAAAAACGTTTCCATAGCAAAACCCTAAAAGCGGAATCCAAAACGGAAAAGAAAAACTAATAAGGAAAATTATAAAAATAACCCGAAAACAATAAAATGTAATTTTAGAGTCCCAAACGATAAAATTTAACCAAAAAACCCTGCAGCTCACGAGCGTAGCGCTGGTGACTTTTGTTCGTTGACCCGTTTCCAATGAAATCAGGCTCCGAAAACGCGAAAATTCGGCACTCCAAATTTGGAAAAAACTACCAAATTGCCACTAGATCAAATCTTTCCACCATCCATCAAAATCTTTCCATGAAACTGACACGCTTGCTCTTCAACCGCATTTGGGAAGTCTTCGTGTTGCACCTCCTTTTATATTTTTTGTATATTCCGGTGAAAAAAGAGCGTAATAGTGAACGTGTCTTGGTAGACTCGAATGCACGACGTAAACGTCACTGCGTTCCACCCGCGTGTGGGAATATATGTATAAAAATGGAGAAATCTAACGGGTGCGATCATACCAGCACTAATGCACTGGATCCCATCAGAACTCCGAAGTTAAGCGTGCTTGGGCGAAAGTAGTACTAGGATGGGTGACCCCCCTGGGAAGTCATTGTGTTGCACCCCTTTTTATTTTTATTTTTTGCGATGTTCGGTGAAGAAAGAGCGTACGAGTGAACGTGTCTTGGTAGACTCGCATGCACGACGTAAACGTCACTGCGTTCCACCCGCGTGTGGGAATATAGGAATAAAAATAGAGAATCCTAACGGGTGCGATCATACCAGCACTGATGCACCGGATCCCATCAGAACTCTGAAATTAAGCGTGCTTGGGCGAGAGTAGTACTAGGATGGGTGACCCCCTGGGAAGTCCTCGTGTTGCACCCCTTTTTATTTTTATTTTTTTGCGATGTTCGGTGAAGAAAGAGCGTACGAGTGAACGTGTCTTGGAAGACTTGCACGCACGACGTAAACATCATTGCGTTCCACCCGCGTGTGGGAATATAGGAATAAAAATGGAGAATCCTAACGGGTGCGATCATACCAGCACTAGTTTACCAAAACTGTTGCTTCCCATCGTAAAAAAACGTTTCCATAGCAAAACCCTAAAAGCGGAATCCAAAACGGAAAAGAAAAACTAATATGGAAAATTATAAAAATAACCCGAAAACAATAAAATGTAATTTTAGAGTCCCAAACGATAAAATTTGACCAAAAAACCCTGCAGTTCACGAGCGTAGCGCTGGTGACTTTTGTTCGTTGACCCGTTTCCAATGAAATCAGGCTCCGAAAACGCGAAAATTCGGCACTCCAAATTTGGAAATAACTACCAAATTGCCACTGGATCAAATCTTTCCACCATCCATCAAATTCTTTCCATAAAACTGACACGCTTGCTCTTCAACCGCATTTGGGAAGTCTTCGTGTTGCACCTCCTTTTATATTTTTTGTGTATTCCGGTGAAAAAAGAGCGTAATAGTGAACGTGTCTTGGTAGACTCGAATGCACGACGTAAACGTCACTGCGTTCCACCCGCGTGTGGGAATATAGGAATAAAATTGGAAAATCCTAACGGGTGCGATCATACCAGCACTAATGCACTGGATCCCATCAGAACTCCGAAGTTAAGCGTGCTTGGGCGAGAGTAGTACTAGGATGGGTGACACCCTAGGAAGTCCTCGTGTTGCACCCCTTTTTATTTTTATTTTTTTGCGATGTTCGGTGAAGAAAGAGCGTACGAGTGACCGTGTCTTGGTAAACTCGCATGCACGACGTAAACATAACTGCGTTCCACCCGCGTGTGGGAATATTGGAATAAAAATGGAGAATCCTAACGGGTGCGATAATACCAGCACTAGTTTACCAAAACTGTTGCTTCCCATCGTAAAAAAACGTTTCCATAGCAAAACCCTAAAAGCGGAATCCAAAACGGAAAAGAAAAACTAATATGGAAAATTATAAAAATAACCCGAAAACAATAAAATGTAATTTTAGAGTCCCAAACGATAAAATTTGACCAAAAAACCCTGCAGTTCACGAGCGTAAAGCTGGTGACTTTTGTTCGTTGACCCGTTTCCAATGAAATCAGGCTCCGAAAATGCGAAAATTCGGCACTCCAAATTTTAAAATAACTATTAAATTGCCACTGGATCAAATCTTTCCACCATCCATCAAAATCTTTACATAAAACTGACACGCTTGCTCTTCAACCGCATTTGGGAAGTCTTCGTGTTGCACCTCCTTTTATATTTTTTGTGTATTTCGGTGAAAAAAGAGCGTAATAGTGAACGTGTCTTGGTAGACTCGAATGCACGACGTAAATGTCACTGCGTTCCACCCGCGTGTGGGAATATAGGAATAAAAATAAAGAAACCTAACGGGTGCGATCATACCAGCACTAATGCACTGGATCCCATCAGAACTCCGAAGTTAAGCGTGCTTAGGCGAGAGTAGTACTAGGATGGGTGACCCCCTGGGAAGTCCTCGTGTTGCACCCCTTTTTATTTTTATTTTTTGCGATGTTCGGTGAAGAAAGAGCGTACGAGTGAACATGTCTTGGTAGACTCGCATGCACGACGTAAACGTCACTGCGTTCCACCCGCGTGTGGGAATATAGGAATAAAAATGGAGAATCCTAACGGGTGCGATCATACAAGCACTAATGCACCGGATCCCATCAGAACTCTGAAGTTAAGCGTGCTTGGGCGAGAGTAGTATTAGGATGGGTGACCCCCTGGGAAGTCCTCGTGTTGCACCCCTTTTTATTTTTATTTTTTGCGATGTTCGGTGAAGAAAGAGCGTACGAGTGAACGTGTCTTGGTAGACTCGCATGCACGACGTAAACGTCACTGCGTTCCACCCGCGTGTGGGAATATAGGAATAAAAATAGAGAATCCTAACGGGTGCGATCATACCAGCACTAATGCACCGGATCCCATCAGAACTCCGAAGTTAAGCGTGCTTGGGCGAGAGTAGTACTAAGATGGGTGACTCCCTGGAAAGTCCTCGTGTTGCACCTCTTTTTATTTTTATTTTTTGCGATGTTCGGTGAAGAAAGAGCGTACGAGTGAACGTGTCTTGGTAGACTCGCATGCGCGACGTAAACGTCACTGCGTTCCACCCGCGTGTGGGAATATAGGGATAAAAATGGAGAATCCTAACGGGTGCGATCATACCAGCACTAATGCACTGGATCCCATCAGAACTCCGAAGTTAAGCGTGCTTGGGCGAAAGTAGTACTAGGATGGGTGACCCCCCTGGGAAGTCATTGTGTTGCACCCCTTTTTATTTTTATTTTTTGCGATGTTCGGTGAAGAAAGAGCGTACGAGTGAACGTGTCTTGGTAGACTCGCATGCACGACGTAAACGTCACTGCGTTCCACCCGCGTGTGGGAATATAGGAATAAAAATAGAGAATCCTAACGGGTGCGATCATACCAGCACTGATGCACCGGATCCCATCAGAACTCTGAAATTAAGCGTGCTTGGGCGAGAGTAGTACTAGGATGGGTGACCCCCTGGGAAGTCCTCGTGTTGCACCCCTTTTTATTTTTATTTTTTTGCGATGTTCGGTGAAGAAAGAGCGTACGAGTGAACGTGTCTTGGAAGACTTGCACGCACGACGTAAACATCACTGCGTTCCACCCGCGTGTGGGAATATAGGAATAAAAATGGAGAATCCTAACGGGTGCGATCATACCAGTACTAGTTTACCAAAACTGTTGCTTCCCATCGTAAAAAAACGTTTCCATAGCAAAACCCTAAAAGCGGAATCCAAAACGGAAAAGAAAAACTAATATGGAAAATTATAAAAATAACCCGAAAACAATAAAATGTAATTTTAGAGTCCCAAACGATAAAATTTGACCAAAAAACCCTGCAGTTCACGAGCGTAGCGCTGATGACTTTTGTTCGTTGACCCGTTTCCAATGAAATCAGGCTCCGAAAACGCGAAAATTCGGCACTCCAAATTTGGAAATAACTACCAAATTGCCACTGGATCAAATCTTTCCACCATCCATCAAAATCTTTCCATAAAACTGACACGCTTGCTCTTCAACCGCATTTGGGAAGTCTTCGTGTTGCACCTCCTTTTATATTTTTTGTGTATTCCGGTGAAAAAAGAGCGTAATAGTGAACGTGTCTTGGTAGACTCGAATGCACGACGTAAACGTCACTGCGTTCCACCCGCGTGTGGGAATATAGGAATAAAATTGGAAAATCCTAACGGGTGCGATCATACCAGCACTAATGCACTGGATCCCATCAGAACTCCGAAGTTAAGCGTGCTTGGGCGAGAGTAGTACTAGGATGGGTGACACCCTAGGAAGTCCTCGTGTTGCACCCCTTTTTATTTTTATTTTTTTGCGATGTTCGGTGAAGAAAGGGCGTACGAGTGACCGTGTCTTGGTAAACTCGCATGCACGACGTAAACATCACTGCGTTCCACCCGCGTGTGGGAATATTGGAATAAAAATGGAGAATCCTAACGGGTGCGATAATACCAGCACTAGTTTACCAAAACTGTTGCTTCCCATCGTAAAAAAACGTTTCCATAGCAAAACCCTAAAAGCGGAATCCAAAACGGAAAAGAAAAACTAATATGGAAAATTATAAAAATAACCCGAAAACAATAAAATGTAATTTTAGAGTCCCAAACGATAAAATTTGACCAAAAAACCCTGCAGTTCACGAGCGTAACGCTGGTGACTTTTGTTCGTTGACCCGTTTCCAATGAAATCAGGCTCCGAAAATGCGAAAATTCGGCACTCCAAATTTTAAAATAACTATTAAATTGCCACTGGATCAAATCTTTCCACCATCCATCAAAATCTTTACATAAAACTGACACGCTTGCTCTTCAACCGCATTTGGGAAGTCTTCGTGTTGCACCTCCTTTTATATTTTTTGTGTATTTCGGTGAAAAAAGAGCGTAATAGTGAACGTGTCTTGGTAGACTCGAATGCACGACGTAAATGTCACTGCGTTCCACCCGCGTGTGGGAATATAGGAATAAAAATAAAGAAACCTACCGGGTGCGATCATACCAGCACTAATGCACTGGATCCCATCAGAACTCCGAAGTTAAGCGTGCTTAGGCGAGAGTAGTACTAGGATGGGTGACCCCCTGGGAAGTCCTCGTGTTGCACCCCTTTTTATTTTTATTTTTTGCAATGTTCGGTGAAGAAAGGGCGTACGAGTGAACGTGTCTTGGTAGACTCGCATGCACGACGTAAACGTCACTGCGTTCCACCCGCGTGTGGGAATATAGGAATAAAAATGGAGAATCCTAACGGGTGCGATCATACAAGCACTAATGCACCGGATCCCATCAGAACTCTGAAGTTAAGCGTGCTTGGGCGAGTGTAGTATTACGATGGGTGACCCCCTGGGAAGTCCTCGTGTTGCACCCCTTTTTATTTTTATTTTTTGCGATGTTCGGTGAAGAAAGAGCGTACGAGTGAACGTGTCTTGGTAGACTCGCATGCACGACGTAAACGTCACTGCGTTCCACCCGCGTGTGGGAATATAGGAATAAAAATAGAGAATCCTAACGGGTGCGATCATACCAGCACTAATGCACCGGATCCCATCAGAACTCCGAAGTTAAGCGTGCTTGGGCGAGAGTAGTACTAAGATGGGTGACTCCCTGGAAAGTCCTCGTGTTGAACCTCTTTTTATTTTTATTTTTTGCAATGTTCGGTGAAGAAAGGGCGTACGAGTGAACGTGTCTTGGTAGACTCGCATGCGCGACGTAAACGTCACTGCGTTCCACCCGCGTGTGGGAATATAGGGATAAAAATGGAGAATCCTAACGGGTGCGATCATACCAGCACTAGTTTACCAAAACTGTTGCTTCCCATCGTAAAAAAACGTTTCCATAGCAAAACCCTAAAAGCGGAATCCAAAACGGAAAAGAAAAACTAATAAGGAAAATTATAAAAAAAACCCGAAAACAATAAAATGTAATTTTAGAGTCCCAAACGATAAAATTTAACCAAAAATCCCTGCAGCTCACGAGCGTAGTGCTGGTGACTTTTGTTCGTTGACCCGTTTCCAATGAAATCAGGCTCCGAAAACGCGAAAATTCGGCACTCCAAATTTGGAAAAAACTACCAAATGGCCACTGGATCAAATCTTTCCACCATCCATCAAAATCTTTCCATAAAACTGACACGCTTGCTCTTCAACCGCATTTGGGAAGTCTTCGTGTTGCACCTCCTTTTATATTTTTTGTGTATTCCGGTGAAAAAAGAGCGTAATAATGAACGTGTCTTGGTAGACTCGAATGCACGACGTTAACGTCACTGCGTTCCACCCGCGTGTGGGAATATAGGAATAAAAATGGAGAAACCTAACGGGTGCGATCATACCAACACTAATGCACTGGATCCCATCAGAACTCCGAAGTTAAGCGTGCTTGGGCGAGAGTAGTACTAGGATGGGTGACCCCCCTGGGAAGTCCTCGTGTTGCACCCCTTTTTATTTTTATTTTTTGCGATGTTCGGTGAAGAAAGTGCGTACGAGTGAACGTGTCTTGGTAGACTCGCATGCGCGACGTAAACGTCACTGCGTTCCACCCGCGTGTGGGAATATAGGAATAAAATTGGACAATCCTAACGGGTGCGATCATACCAGCACTAATGCACCGGATCCCATCAGAACTCCGAAGTGAAGCGTGCTTGGGCGAGAGTAGTACTAGGATGGGTGACCCCCTGGGAAGTCCTCGTGTTGCACCCCTTTTTATTTTTATTTTTTGCGATGTTCGGTGAAGAAAGAGCGTACGAGTGAACGTGTCTTGGTAGACTCGCATGCGCGACGTAAACGTCACTGCGTTCCACCCGCGTGTGGGAATATAGGGATAAAAATGGAGAATCCTAACGGGTGCGATCATACCAGCACTAGTTTACCAAAACTGTTGCTTCCCATCGTAAAAAAACGTTTCCATAGAAAACCCTAAGAGCGGAATCCAAAACGGAAAAGAAAAACTAATAAGGAAAATTATAAAAATAACCCGAAAACAATAAAATGTAATTTTAGTGTCCCAAACGATAAATTTTAACCAAAAAACCCTGCAGCTCACGAGCGTAGCGCTGGTGACTTTTGTTCGTTGACCCGTTTCCAATGAAATCAGGCTCCGAAAACGCGAAAATTCGGCACTCCAAATTTGGAAAAAACTACCAAATGGCCACTGGATCAAATCTTTCCACCATCCATCAAAATCTTTCCATAAAACTGACACGCTTGCTCTTCAACCGCATTTGGGAAGTCTTCGTGTTGCACCTCCTTTTATATTTTTTGTGTATTCCGGTGAAAAAAGAGCGTAATAGTGAACGTGTCTTTGTAGACTCGAATGTACGACGTAAACGTCACTGCGTTCCACCCGCGTGTGGGAATATAGGAATAAAAATGGAGAAACCTAACGGGTGTGATCATACCAGCACTAATGCACCGGATCCCATCAGAACTCCGAAGTTAAGCGTGCTTGGGCGAGAGTAGTAATAGGATGGGTGACCCCCTGGGAAGTCCTCGTGTTGCACCCCTTTTTATTTTTATTTTTTGCGATGTTCGGTGAAGAAAGAGCGTACGAGTGAACGTGTCTTGGTAGACTCGCATGCACGACGTAAACGTCACTGCGTTCCACCCTCGTGTGGGAATATAGGAATAAAAATGGAGAAATCTAACGGGTGCGATCATACCAGCACTAATGCACTGGATCCCATCAGAACTCCAAAGTTAAACGTGCTTGGGCGAGAGTAGTACTAGGATAGGTGACCCCCTAGAAAGTCCTCGTGTTGCACCCCTTTTTATTTTTATTTTTTGCGATGTTCGGTGAAGAAAGTGCGTACGAGTGAACGTGTCTTGGTAGACTCGAATGCGCGACGTAAACGTCACTGCGTTCCACCCGCGTGTGGGAATATAGGAATAAAATTGGACAATCCTAACGGGTGCGATCATACCAGCACTAATGCACCGGATCCCATCAGAACTCCGAAGTGAAGCGTGCTTGGGCGAGAGTAGTACTAGGATGGGTGACCCCCTGGGAAGTCCTCGTGTTGCACACCTTTTTATTTTTATTTTTTGCGATGTTCGGTGAAGAAAGAGCGTACGAGTGAACGTGTCTTGGTAGACTCGCATGCGCGACGTAAACGTCACTGCGTTCCACCCGCGTGTGGGAATATAGGGATAAAAATGGAGAATCCTAACGGGTGCGATCATACCAGCACTAGTTTACCAAAACTGTTGCTTCCCATCGTAAAAAAACGTTTCCATAGCAAAACACTAAAAGCGGAATCCAAAACGGAAAAGAAAAACTAATAAGGAAAATTATAAAAAAAACCCGAAAACAATAAAATGTAATTTTAGAGTCCCAAACGATAAAATTTAACCAAAAATCCCTGCAGCTCACGAGCGTAGTGCTGGTGACTTTTGTTCGTTGACCCGTTTCCAATGAAATCAGGCTCCGAAAACGCGAAAATTCGGCACTCCAAATTTGGAAAAAACTACCAAATGGCCACTGGATCAAATCTTTCCACCATCCATCAAAATCTTTCCATAAAACTGACACGCTTGCTCTTCAACCGCATTTGGGAAGTCTTCGTGTTGCACCTCCTTTTATATTTTTTGTGTATTCCGGTGAAAAAAGAGCGTAATAATGAACGTGTCTTGGTAGACTCGAATGCACGACGTTAACGTCACTGCGTTCCACCCGCGTGTGGGAATATAGGAATAAAAATGGAGAAACCTAACGGGTGCGATCATACCAACACTAATGCACTGGATCCCATCAGAACTCCGAAGTTAAGCGGGCTTGGGCGAGAGTAGTACTAGGATGGGTGACCCCCCTGGGAAGTCCTCGTGTTGCACCCCTTTTTATTTTTATTTTTTGCGATGTTCGGTGAAGAAAGTGCGTACGAGTGAATGTGTCTTGGTAGACTCGCATGCGCGACGTAAACGTCACTGCGTTCCACCCGCATGTGGGAATATAGGAATAAAATTGGACAATCCTAACGGGTGCGATCATACCAGCACTAATGCACCGGATCCCATCAGAACTCCGAAGTGAAGCGTGCTTGGGCGAGAGTAGTACTAGGATGGGTGACCCCCTGGGAAGTCCTCGTGTTGCACCCCTTTTTATTTTTATTTTTTGCGATGTTCGGTGAAGAAAGAGCGTACGAGTGAACGTGTCTTGGTAGACTCGCATGCGCGACGTAAACGTCACTGCGTTCCACCCGCGTGTGGGAATATAGGGATAAAAATGGAGAATCCTAACGGGTGCGATCATACCAGCACTAGTTTACCAAAACTGTTGCTTCCCATCGTAAAAAAACGTTTCCATAGCAAAACACTAAAAGCGGAATCCAAAACGGAAAAGAAAAACTAATAAGGAAAATTATAAAAATAACCCGAAAACAATAAAATGTAATTTTAGAGTCCCAAACGATAAAATTTAACCAAAAAACCCTGCAGCTCACGAGCGTAGCGCTGGTGACATTTGTTCGTTGACCCGTTTCCAATGAAATCAGGCTCCGAAAACGCGAAAATTCGGCACTCCAAATTTGGAAAAAACTACCAAATGGCCACTGGATCAAATCTTTCCACCATCCATCAAAATCTTTCCATAAAATTGACACGCTTGCTCTTCAACCGCATTTGGGAAGTCTTCGTGTTGCACCTCCTTTTATATTTTTTGTGTATTCCGGTGAAAAAAGAGCGTAATAGTGAACGTGTCTTGGTAGACTCGAATGCACGACGTAAACGTCACTGCGTTCCACCCGCGTGTGGGAATATAGGAATAAAAATGGAGAAACCTAACGGGTGCGATCATACCAGCACTAATGCACCGGATCCCATCAGAACTCCGAAGTTAAGCGTGCTTGGGCGAGAGTAGTAATAGGATGGGTGACCCCCTGGGAAGTCCTCGTGTTGCACCCCTTTTTATTTTTATTTTTTGCGATGTTCGGTGAAGAAAGAGCGTACGACAGAACGTGTCTTGGTAGACTCGCATGCACGACGTAAACGTCACTGCGTTCCACCCGCGTGTGGGAATATAGGAATAAAAATGGAGAAATCTAACGGGTGCAATCATACCAGCACTAATGCACTGGATCCCATTAGAACTCCTAAGTTAAACGTGCTTGGGAGAGAGTAGTACTAGGATAGGTGACCCCCTAGAAAGTCCTCGTGTTGCACCCCTTTTTATTTTTATTTTTTGCGATGTTCGGTGAAGAAAGTGCGTACGAGTGAACGTGTCTTGGTAGACTCGAATGCGCGACGTAAATGTCACTGCGTTCTACCCGCGTGTGGGAATATAGGAATAAAATTGGACAATCCTAACGGGTGCGATCATACCAGCACTAATGCACCGGATCCCATCAGAACTCCGAAGTGAAGCGTGCTTGGGCGAGAGTAGTACTAGGATGGGTGACCCCCTGGGAAGTCCTCGTGTTGCACCCCTTTTTATTTTTATTTTTTGCGATGTTCGGTGAAGAAAGAGCGTACGAGTGAACGTGTCTTGGTAGACTCGCATGCGCGACGTAAACGTCACTGCGTTCCACCCGCGTGTGGGAATATAGGGATAAAAATGGAGAATCCTAACGGGTGCGATCATACCAGCACTAGTTTACCAAAACTGTTGCTTCCCATCGTAAAAAAACGTTTCCATAGCAAAACCCTAAAAGCGGAATCCAAAACGGAAAAGAAAAACTAATAAGGAAAATTATAAAAATAACCCGAAAACAATAAAATGTAATTTTAGAGTCCCAAACGATAAAATTTAACCAAAAAACCCTGCAGCTCACGAGCGTAGCGCTGGTGACTTTTGTTCGTTGACCCGTTTCCAATGAAATCAGGCTCCGAAAACGCGAACATTCGGCACTCCAAATTTGGAAAAAACTACCAAATGGCCACTGGATCAAATCTTTCCACCATCCATCAAAATCTTTCCATAAAACTGACACGCTTGCTCTTCAACCGCATTTGGGAAGCCTTCGTGTTGCACCTCCTTTAATATTTTTTGTGTATTCCGGTGAAAAAAGAGCGTAATAGTGAACGTGTCTTGGTAGACTCGAATGCATGACGTAAACGTCACTGCGTTCCACCCGCGTGTGGGAATATAGGAATAAAAATGGAGAAACCTAACGGGTGCGATCATACCAGCACTAATGCACCGGATCCCATCAGAACTCCGAAGTTAAGCGTGCTTGGGCGAGAGTAGTAATAGGATGGGTGACCCCCTGGGAAGTCCTCGTGTTGCACCCCTTTTTATTTTTATTTTTTGCGATGTTCGGTGAAGAAAGAGCGTACGAGTGAACGTGTCTTGGTAGACTCGCATGCACGACGTAAGCGTCACTGCGTTCCACCCGCGTGTGGGAATATAGGAATAAAAATGGAGAAATCTAACGGGTGCGATCATACCAGCACTAATGCACTGGATCCCATCAGAACTCCAAAGTTAAACGTGCTTGGGCGAGAGTAGTACTAGGATAGGTGACCCCCTAGAAAGTCCTCGTGTTGCACCCCTTTTTATTTTTATTTTTTGCGATGTTCGGTGAAGAAAGTGCGTACGAGTGAACGTGTCTTGGTAGACTCGAATGCGCGACGTAAACGTCACTGCGTTCCACCCGCGTGTGGGAATATAGGAATAAAATTGGACAATCCTAACGGGTGCGATCATACCAGCACTAATGCACCGGATCCCATCAGAACTCCGAAGTGAAGCGTGCTTGGGCGAGAGTAGTACTAGGATGGGTGACCCCCTGGGAAGTCCTCGTGTTGCACCCCTTTTTATTTTTATTTTTTGCAATGTTCGGTGAAGAAAGAGCGTCCGAGTGAACGTGTCTTGGTAGACTCTCATGCGCGACGTAAACGTCACTGCGTTCCACCCGCGTGTGGGAATATAGGGATAAAAATGGAGAATCCTAACGGGTGCGATCATACCAGCACTAGTTTACCAAAACTGTTGCTTCCCATCGTAAAAAAACGTTTCCATAGCAAAACCCTAAAAGCAGAATCCAAAACGGAAAAGAAAAACTAATAAGGAAAATTATAAAAATAACCCGAAAACAATAAAATGTAATTTTTGAGTCCCAAACGATAAAATTTAACCAAAAAACCCTGCAGCTCACGAGCGTAGCGCTGGTGACTTTTGTTCGTTGACCCGTTTCCAATGAAATCAGGCTCCGAAAACGCGAAAATTCGGCACTCCTAATTTGGAAAAAACTACCAAATGGCCACTGGATCAAATCTTTCCACCATCCATCAAAATCTTTCCATAAAACTGACACGCTTGCTCTTCAACCGCATTTGGGAAGTCTTCGTGTTGCACCTCCTTTTATATTTTTTGTGTATTCCGGTGAAAAAAGAGCGTAATAGTGAACGTGTCTTGGTAGACTCGAATGCACGACGTAAACATCACTGCGTTCCACCCGCGTGTGGGAATATAGGAATAAAAATGGAGAAATCTAACGGGTGCGATCATACCAGCACTAATGAACTGGATCCCATCAGAACTCCAAAGTTAAACGTGCTTGGACGAGAGTAGTACTAGGATAGGTGACCCCCTGGAAAGTCCTCGTGTTGCACCCCTTTTTATTTTTATTTTTTGCGATGTTCGGTGAAGAAAGTGCGTACGAGTGAACGCGTCTTGGTAGACTCGCATGCGCGACGTAAACGTCTCTGCGTTCCACCCGCGTGTGGGAATATAGGAATAAAATTGGACAATCCTAACGGGTGCGATCATACCAGCACTAATGCACCAGATCCCATCTGAACTCCGAAGTTAAGCGTGCTTGGGCGAGAGTAGTACTAGGATGGGTGACCCCCTGGGAAGTCCTCGTGTTGCACCCCTTTTTATTTTTATTTTTTTGCGATGTTCGGTGAAGAAAGAGCGTACGAGTGAACGTGTCTTGGTAGACTCGCATGCACGACGTAAACATCACTGCGTTGCACCCGCGTTGGGAATATAGGAATAAAAATGGAGAATCCTAACGGGTGCGATCATACCAGCACTAATGCACCGGATCCCATCAGAACTCCGAAGTTAAGCGTGCTTGGGCGAGAGTAGTACTAGGACGGGTGACCCCCTGGGAAGTCCTCGTGTTGCACCCCTTTTTATTTTTATTTTTTGCGATGTTCGGAGAAGAAAGAGCGTACGAGTGAACGTGTCTTGGTAGACTCGCATGCGCGACGTAAACGTCACTGCGTTCCACCCGCGTGTGGGAATATAGGGATAAAAATGGAGAATCCTAACGGGTGCGATCATACCAGCACTAGTTTACCAAAACTGTTGCTTCCCATCGTAAAAAAACGTTTCCATAGAAAAACCCTAAAAGCGGAATCCAAAACGGAAAAGAAAAACTAATAAGGAAAATTATAAAAATAACCCGAAAACAATAAAATGTAATTTTAGAGTCCCAAACGATAAAATTTAACCAAAAAACCCTGCAGCTCACGAGCGTAGCGCTGGTGACTTTTGTTCGTTGACCCGTTTCCAATGAAATCAGGCTCCGAAAACGCGAAAATTCGGCACTCCAAATTTGGAAAAAACTACCAAATGGCCACTGGATCAAATCTTTCCACCATCCATCAAAATCTTTCCATAAAACTGACACGCTTGCTCTTCAACCGCATTTGGGAAGCCTTCGTGTTGCACCTCCTTTAATATTTTTTGGGTATTCCGGTGAAAAAAGAGCGTAATAGTGAACGTGTCTTGGTAGACTCGAATGCATGACGTAAACGTCACTGCGTTCCACCCGCGTGTGGGAATATAGGAATAAAAATGGAGAAACCTAACGGGTGCGATCATACCAGCACTAATGCACCGGATCCCATCAGAACTCCGAAGTTAAGCGTGCTTGGGCGAGAGTAGTAATAGGATGGGTGACCCCATGGGAAGTCCTTGTGTTGCACCCCTTTTTATTTTTATTTTTTGCGATGTTCGGTGAAGAAAGAGCGTACGAGTGAACGTGTCTTGGTAGACTCGCATGCACGACGTAAACGTCACTGCGTTCCACCCGCGTGTGGGAATATAGGAATAAAAATGGAGAAATCTAACGGGTGCGATCATACCAGCACTAATGCACTGGATCCCATCAGAACTCCAAAGTTAAACGTGCTTGGGCGAGAGTAGTACTAGGATAGGTGACCCCCTAGAAAGTCCTCGTGTTGCACCCCTTTTTATTTTTATTTTTTGCGATGTTCGGTGAAGAAAGTGCGTACGAGTGAACGTGTCTTGGTAGACTCGAATGCGCGACGTAAACGTCACTGCGTTCCACCCGCGTGTGGGAATATAGGAATAAAATTGGACAATCCTAACGGGTGCGATCATACCAGCACTAATGCACCAGATCCCATCAGAACTCCGAAGTGAAGCGTGCTTGGGCGAGAGTAGTACTAGGATGGGTGACCCCCTGGGAAGTCCTCGTGTTGCACCCCTTTTTATTTTTATTTTTAGCAATGTTCGGTGAAGAAAGAGCGTACGAGTGAACGTGTCTTGGTAGACTCGCATGCGCGACGTAAACGTCACTGCGTTCCACCCGCGTGTGGGAATATAGGGATAAAAATGGAGAATCCTAACGGGTGCGATCATACCAGCACTAGTTTACCAAAACTGTTGCTTCCCATCGTAAAAAAACGTTTCCATAGCAAAACCCTAAAAGCAGAATCCAAAACGGAAAAGAAAAACTAATAAGGAAAATTATAAAAATAACCCGAAAACAATAAAATGTAATTTTTGAGTCCCAAACGATAAAATTTAACCAAAAAACCCTGCAGCTCACGAGCGTAGCGCTGGTGACTTTTGTTCGTTGACCAGTTTCCAATGAAATCAGGCTCCGAAAACGCGAAAATTCGGCACTCCTAATTTGGAAAAAACTACCAAATGGCCACTGGATCAAATCTTTCCACCATCCATCAAAATCTTTCCATAAAACTGACACGCTTGCTCTTCAACCGCATTTGGGAAGTCTTCGTGTTGCACCTCCTTTTATATTTTTTGTGTATTCCGGTGAAAAAAGAGCGTAATAGTGAACGTGTCTTGGTAGACTCGAATGCACGACGTAAACATCACTGCGTTCCACCCGCGTGTGGGAATATAGGAATAAAAATGGAGAAATCTAACGGGTGCGATCATACCAGCACTAATGAACTGGATCCCATCAGAACTCCAAAGTTAAACGTGCTTGGGCGAGAGTAGTACTAGGATAGGTGACCCCCTGGAAAGTCCTCGTGTTGCACCCCTTTTTATTTTTATTTTTTGTGATGTTCGGTGAAGAAAGTGCGTACGAGTGAACGCGTCTTGGTAGACTCGCATGCGCGACGTAAACGTCTCTGCGTTCCACCCGCGTGTGGGAATATAGGAATAAAATTGGACAATCCTAACGGGTGCGATCATACCAGCACTAATGCACCGGATCCCATCTGAACTCCGAAGTTAAGCGTGCTTGGGCGAGAGTAGTACTAGGATGGGTGACCCCCTGGGAAGTCCTCGTGTTGCACCCTTTTTTATTTTTATTTTTTTGCGATGTTCGGTGAAGAAAGAGCGTATGAGTGAACGTGTCTTGGTAGACTCGCATGCACGACGTAAACATCACTGCGTTGCACCCGCGTGTGGGAATATAGGAATAAAAATGGAGAATCCTAACGGGTGCGATCATACCAGCACTAATGCACCGGATCCCATCAGAACTCCGAAGTTAAGCGTGCTTGGGCGAGAGTAGTACTAGGACGGGTGACCCCCTGGGAAGTCCTCGTGTTGCACCCCTTTTTATTTTTATTTTTTGCGATGTTCGGAGAAGAAAGAGCGTACGAGTGAACGTGTCTTGGTAGACTCGCATGCGCGACGTAAACGTCACTGCGTTCCACCCGCGTGTGGGAATATAGGGATAAAAATGGAGAATCCTAACGGGTGCGATCATACCAGCACTAGTTTACCAAAACTGTTGCTTCCCATCGTAAAAAAACGTTTCCATAGCAAAACCCTAAAAGCGGAATCCAAAACGGAAAAGAAAAACTAATAAGCAAAATTATAAAAATAACCCGAAAACAATAAAATGTAATTTTAGAGTCCCAAACGATAAAATTTAACCAAAAAACCCTGCAGCTTACGAGCGTAGCGCTGGTGACTTTTGTTCGTTGACCCGTTTCCAATGAAATCAGGCTCCGAAAACGCGAAAATTCGGCACTCCAAATTTGGAAAAAACTACCAAATGGCCACTGGATCAAATCTTTCCACCATCCATCAAAATCTTTCCATAAAACTGACACGCTTGCTCTTCAACCGCATTTGGGAAGCCTTCGTGTTGCACCTCCTTTAATATTTTTTGTGTATTCCGGTGAAAAAAGAGCGTAATAGTGAACGTGTCTTGGTAGACTCGAATGCATGACGTAAACGTCACTGCGTTCCACCCGCGTGTGGGAATATAGGAATAAAAATGGAGAAACCTAACGGGTGCGATCATACCAGCACTAATGCACCGGATCCCATCAGAACTCCGAAGTTAAGCGTGCTTGGGCGAGAGTAGTAATAGGATGGGTGACCCCCTGGGAAGTCCTCGTGTTGCACCCCTTTTTATTTTTATTTTTTGCGATGTTCGGTGAAGAAAGAGCGTACGAGTGAACGTGTCTTGGTAGACTCGCATGCACGACGTAAACGTCACTGCGTTCCACCCGCGTGTGGGAATATAGGAATAAAAATGGAGAAATCTAACGGGTGCGATCATACCAGCACTAATGCACTGGATCCCATCAGAACTCCAAAGTTAAACGTGCTTGGGCGAGAGTAGTACTAGGATAGGTGACCCCCTAGAAAGTCCTCGTGTTGCACCCCTTTTTATTTTTATTTTTTGCGATGTTCGGTGAAGAAAGTGCGTACGAGTGAACGTGTCTTGGTAGACTCGAATGCGCGACGTAAACGTCACTGCGTTCCACCCGCGTGTGGGAATATAGGAATAAAATTGGACAATCCTAACGGGTGCGATCATACCAGCACTAATGCACCAGATCCCATCAGAACTCCGAAGTGAAGCGTGCTTGGGCGAGAGTAGTACTAGGATGGGTGACCCCCTGGGAAGTCCTCGTGTTGCACCCCTTTTTATTTTTATTTTTAGCAATGTTCGGTGAAGAAAGAGCGTACGAGTGAACGTGTCTTGGTAGACTCGCATGCGCGACGTAAACGTCACTGCGTTCCACCCGCGTGTGGGAATATAGGGATAAAAATGGAGAATCCTAACGGGTGCGATCATACCAGCACTAGTTTACCAAAACTGTTGCTTCCCATCGTAAAAAAACGTTTCCATAGCAAAACCCTAAAAGCAGAATCCAAAACGGAAAAGAAAAACTAATAAGGAAAATTATAAAAATAACCCGAAAACAATAAAATGTAATTTTTGAGTCCCAAACGATAAAATTTAACCAAAAAACCCTGCAGCTCACGAGCGTAGCGCTGGTGACTTTTGTTCGTTGACCCGTTTCCAATGAAATCAGGCTCCGAAAACGCGAAAATTCGGCACTCCTAATTTGGAAAAAACTACCAAATGGCCACTGGATCAAATCTTTCCACCATCCATCAAAATCTTTCCATAAAACTGACACGCTTGCTCTTCAACCGCATTTGGGAAGTCTTCGTGTTGCACCTCCTTTTATATTTTTTGTGTATTCCGGTGAAAAAAGAGCGTAATAGTGAACGTGTCTTGGTAGACTCGAATGCACGACGTAAACATCACTGCGTTCCACCCGCGTGTGGGAATATAGGAATAAAAATGGAGAAATCTAACGGGTGCGATCATACCAGCACTAATGAACTGGATCCCATCAGAACTCCAAAGTTAAACGTGCTTGGGCGAGAGTAGTACTAGGATAGGTGACCCCCTGGAAAGTCCTCGTGTTGCACCCCTTTTTATTTTTATTTTTTGTGATGTTCGGTGAAGAAAGTGCGTACGAGTGAACGCGTCTTGGTAGACTCGCATGCGCGACGTAAACGTCTCTGCGTTCCACCCGCGTGTGGGAATATAGGAATAAAATTGGACAATCCTAACGGGTGCGATCATACCAGCACTAATGCACCGGATCCCATCTGAACTCCGAAGTTAAGCGTGCTTGGGCGAGAGTAGTACTAGGATGGGTGACCCCCTGGGAAGTCCTCGTGTTGCACCCTTTTTTATTTTTATTTTTTTGCGATGTTCGGTGAAGAAAGAGCGTATGAGTGAACGTGTCTTGGTAGACTCGCATGCACGACGTAAACATCACTGCGTTGCACCCGCGTGTGGGAATATAGGAATAAAAATGGAGAATCCTAACGGGTGCGATCATACCAGCACTAATGCACCGGATCCCATCAGAACTCCGAAGTTAAGCGTGCTTGGGTGAGAGTAGTACTAGGACGGGTGACCCCCTGGGAAGTCCTCGTGTTGCACCCCTTTTTATTTTTATTTTTTGCGATGTTCGGAGAAGAAAGAGCGTACGAGTGAACGTGTCTTGGTAGACTCGCATGCGCGACGTAAACGTCACTGCGTTCCACCCGCGTGTGGGAATATAGGGATAAAAATGGAGAATCCTAACGGGTGCGATCATACCAGCACTAGTTTACCAAAACTGTTGCTTCCCATCGTAAATAAACGTTTCCATAGCAAAACCCTAAAAGCGGAATCCAAAACGGAAAAGAAAAACTAATAAGCAAAATTATAAAAATAACCCGAAAACAATAAAATGTAATTTTAGAGTCCCAAACGATAAAATTTAACCAAAAAACCCTGCAGCTTACGAGCGTAGCGCTGGTGACTTTTGTTCGTTGACCCGTTTCCAATGAAATCAGGCTCCGAAAACGCGAAAATTCGGCACTCCAAATTTGGAAAAAACTACCAAATGGCCACTGGATCAAATCTTTCCACCATCCATCAAAATCTTTCCATAAAACTGACACGCTTGCTCTTCAACCGCATTTGGGAAGCCTTCGTGTTGCACCTCCTTTAATATTTTTTGTGTATTCCGGTGAAAAAAGAGCGTAATAGTGAACGTGTCTTGGTAGACTCGAATGCATGACGTAAACGTCACTGCGTTCCACCCGCGTGTGGGAATATAGGAATAAAAATGGAGAAACCTAACGGGTGCGATCATACCAGCACTAATGCACCGGATCCCATCAGAACTCCGAAGTTAAGCGTGCTTGGGCGAGAGTAGTAATAGGATGGGTGACCCCCTGGGAAGTCCTCGTGTTGCACCCCTTTTTATTTTTATTTTTTGCGATGTTCGGTGAAGAAAGAGCGTACGAGTGAACGTGTCTTGGTAGACTCGCATGCACGACGTAAACGTCACTGCGTTCCACCCGCGTGTGGGAATATAGGAATAAAAATGGAGAAATCTAACGGGTGCGATCATACCAGCACTAATGCACTGGATCCCATCAGAACTCCAAAGTTAAACGTGCTTGGGCGAGAGTAGTACTAGGATAGGTGACCCCCTAGAAAGTCCTCGTGTTGCACCCCTTTTTATTTTTATTTTTTGCGATGTTCGGTGAAGAAAGTGCGTACGAGTGAACGTGTCTTGGTAGACTCGAATGCGCGACGTAAACGTCACTGCGTTCCACCCGCGTGTGGGAATATAGGAATAAAATTGGACAATCCTAACGGGTGCGATCATACCAGCACTAATGCACCGGATCCCATCAGAACTCCGAAGTGAAGCGTGCTTGGGCGAGAGTAGTACTAGGATGGGTGTCCCCCTGGGAAGTCCTCGTGTTGCACCCCTTTTTATTTTTATTTTTTGCAATGTTCGGTGAAGAAAGAGCGTACGAGTGAACGTGTCTTGGTAGACTCGCATGCGCGACGTAAACGTCACTGCGTTCCACCCGCGTGTGGGAATATAGGGATAAAAATGGAGAATCCTAACGGGTGCGATCATACCAGCACTAGTTTACCAAAACTGTTGCTTCCCATCGTAAAAAAACGTTTCCATAGCAAAACCCTAAAAGCGGAATCCAAAACGGAAAAGAAAAACTAATAAGGAAAATTATAAAAATAACCCGAAAACAATAAAATGTAATTTTAGAGTCCCAAACGATAAAATTTAACCAAAAAACCCTGCAGCTCACGAGCGTAGCGCTGGTGACTTTTGTTCGTTGACCCATTTCCAATGAAATCAGGCTCCGAAAACGCGAAAATTCGGCACTCCAAATTTGGAAAAAACTACCAAATGGCCACTGGATCAAATCTTTCCACCATCCATCAAAATCTTTCCATAAAACTGACACGCTTGCTCTTCAACCGCATTTGGGAAGCCTTCGTGTTGCACCTCCTTTAATATTTTTTGTGTATTCCGGTGAAAAAAGAGCGTAATAGTGAACGTGTCTTGGTAGACTCGAATGCATGACGTAAACGTCACTGCGTTCCACCCGCGTGTGGGAATATAGGAATAAAAATGGAGAAACCTAACGGGTGCGATCATACCAGCACTAATGCACCGGATCCCATCAGAACTCCGAAGTTAAGCGTGCTTGGGCGAGAGTAGTAATAGGATGGGTGACCCCATGGGAAGTCCTCGTGTTGCACCCCTTTTTATTTTTATTTTTTGCGATGTTCGGTGAAGAAAGAGCGTACGAGTGAACGTGTCTTGGTAGACTCGCATGCACGACGTAAACGTCACTGCGTTCCACCCGCGTGTGGGAATATAGGAATAAAAATGGAGAAATCTAACGGGTGCGATCATACCAGCACTAATGCACTGGATCCCATCAGAACTCCAAAGTTAAACGTGCTTGGGCGAGAGTAGTACTAGGATAGGTGACCCCCTAGAAAGTCCTCGTGTTGCACCCCTTTTTATTTTTATTTTTTGCGATGTTCGGTGAAGAAAGTGCGTACGAGTGAACGTGTCTTGGTAGACTCGAATGCGCGACGTAAACGTCACTGCGTTCCACCCGCGTGTGGGAATATAGGAATAAAATTGGACAATCCTAACGGGTGCGATCATACTAGCACTAATGCACCGGATCCCATCAGAACTCCGAAGTGAAGCGTGCTTGGGCGAGAGTAGTACTAGGATGGGTGACCCCCTGGGAAGTCCTCGTGTTGCACCCCTTTTTATTTTTATTTTTAGCAATGTTCGGTGAAGAAAGAGCGTACGAGTGAACGTGTCTTGGTAGACTCGCATGCGCGACGTAAACGTCACTGCGTTCCACCCGCGTGTGGGAATATAGGGATAAAAAAGGAGAATCCTAACGGGTGCGATCATACCAGCACTAGTTTACCAAAACTGTTGCTTCCCATCGTAAAAAAACGTTTCCATAGCAAAACCCTAAAAGCAGAATCCAAAACGGAAAAGAAAAACTAATAAGGAAAATTATAAAAATAACCCGAAAACAATAAAATGTAATTTTTGAGTCCCAAACGATAAAATTTAACCAAAAAACCCTGCAGCTCACGAGCGTAGCGCTGGTGACTTTTGTTCGTTGACCCGTTTCCAATGAAATCAGGCTCCGAAAACGCGAAAATTCGGCACTCCTAATTTGGAAAAAACTACCAAATGGCCACTGGATCAAATCTTTCCACCATCCATCAAAATCTTTCCATAAAACTGACACGCTTGCTCTTCAACCGCATTTGGGAAGTCTTCGTGTTGCACCTCCTTTTATATTTTTTGTGTATTCCGGTGAAAAAAGAGCGTAATAGTGAACGTGTCTTGGTAGACTCGAATGCACGACGTAAACATCACTGCGTTCCACCCGCGTGTGGGAATATAGGAATAAAAATGGAGAAATCTAACGGGTGCGATCATACCAGCACTAATGAACTGGATCCCATCAGAACTCCAAAGTTAAACGTGCTTGGGCGAGAGTATTACTAGGATAGGTGACCCCCTGGAAAGTCCTCGTGTTGCACCCCTTTTTATTTTTATTTTTTGCGATGTTCGGTGAAGAAAGTGCGTACGAGTGAACGCGTCTTGGTAGACTCGCATGCGCGACGTAAACGTCTCTGCGTTCCACCCGCGTGTGGGAATATAGGAATAAAATTGGACAATCCTAACGGGTGCGATCATACCAGCACTAATGCACCGGATCCCATCTGAACTCCGAAGTTAAGCGTGCTTGGGCGAGAGTAGTACTAGGATGGGTGACCCCCTGGGAAGTCCTCGTGTTGCACCCCTTTTTATTTTTATTTTATTGCGATGTTCGGTGAAGAAAGAGCGTACGAGTGAACGTGTCTTGGTAGACTCGCATGCACGACGTAAACATCACTGCGTTGCACCCGCGTGTGGGAATATAGGAATAAAAATGGAGAATCCTAACGGGTGCGATCATACCAGCACTAATGCACCGGATCCCATCAGAACTCCGAAGTTAAGCGTGCTTGGGCGAGAGTAGTACTAGGACGGGTGACTCCCTGGGAAGTCCTCGTGTTGCACCCCTTTTTATTTTTATTTTTTGCGATGTTCGGTGAAGAAAGAGCGTACGAGTGAACGTGTCTTGGTAGACTCGCATGCGCGACGTAAACGTCACTGCGTTCCACCCGCGTGTGGGAATATAGGGATAAAAATGGAGAATCCTAACGGGTGCGATCATACCAGCACTAGTTTACCAAAACTGTTGCTTCCCATCGTAAAAAAACGTTTCCATAGCAAAACCCTAAAAGCGGAATCCAAAACGGAAAAGAAAAACTAATATGGAAAATTATAAAAATAACCCGAAAACAATAAAATGTAATTTTAGAGTCCCAAACGATAAAATTTAACCAAAAAACCTTGCAGCTCACGAGCGTAGCGCTGGTGACTTTTGTTCGTTGACCCGTAAAACGCGAAAATTCGGCACTCCAAATTTGGAAAAAACTACCAAATTGCCACTGGATCAAATCTTTCCACCATCCATCAAAATCTTTCCATGAAACTGACACGCTTTCTCTTCAACCGCATTTGGGAAGTCTTCGTGTTGCACCTCCTTTTATATTTTTTGTGTATTCCGGTGAAAAAAGAGCGTAATAGTGAACGTGTCTTGGTTGACTCGAATGCACGACGTAAACGTCACTGCGTTCCACCCGCGTGTGGGAATATAGGAATAAAAATGGAGAAATCTAACGGGTGCGATCATACCAGCACTAATGCACTGGATCCCATCAGAACTCCGAAGTTAAGCGTGCTTGGGCGAGAGTAGTACTAGGATGGGTGACCCCCTGGGAAGTCCTCGTGTTGCACCCCTTTTTATTTTTATTTTTTGCGATGTTCAGTGAAGAAAGAGCGTACGAGTGAACGTGTCTTCGTAGATTCGCATGCACGACGTAAACGTCACTGCGTTCCACCCGCGTGTGGGAATATAGGAATAAAAATGGAGAACCCTTACGGGTGCGATCATACAAGCACTAATGCACCGGATCCCATCAAAACTCCGAAGTTAAGCGTGCTTGGGCGAGAGTAGTACTAGGATGGGTGACCCCCTGAGAAGTCCTCGTGTTGCACCCCTTTTTATTTGTATTTTTTGCGATGTTCGGTGAAGAAAGAGCGTACGAGTGAACGTGTCTTGGTAGACTCGCATGCACGACGTAAACGTCACTGCGTTGCACCCGCGTGTGGGAATATAGGAATAAAAATAGAGAATCCTAACGGGTGCGATCATACCAGCACTAATGCACCGGATCCCATCAGAACTCCGAAGTTAAGCGTGCTTGGGCGCGAGTAGTACTAGGATGGGTGACCCCCTGGGAAGTCCTCGTGTTGCACCTCTTTTTATTTTTATTTTTTGCGACGTTCGGTGAAGAAAGAGCGTAAGAGTGAACGTGTCTTGGTAGACTCGCATGCACGACGTAAACGTCACTGCGTTCCACCCGCGTGTGGGAATATAGGAATAAAAATGGAGAAATCTAACGGGTGCGATCATAACAGCACTAATGCACTGGATCCCATCAGAACTCCGAAGTTAAGCGTGCTTGGGCGAGAGTAGTACTAGGATGGGTGACACCCTGGGAAGTCCTCGTGTTGCACCCCTTTTTATTTTTATTTTTTTGCGATGTTCGGTGAAGAAAGAGCGTACGAGTGAACGTGTCTTGGTAGACTCGCATTCACGACGTAAACATAACTGCGTTCCACCCGCGTGTGGGAATATAGGAATAAAAATGGAGAATCCTAACGGGTGCGATCATACCAGCACTAGTTTACCAAAACTGTTGCTTCCCATCGTAAAAAAAACGTTTCCATAGCAAAACCCTAAAAGCGGAATCCAAAACGGAAAAGAAAAACTAATATGGAAAATTATAAAAATAACCCGAAAACAATAAAATGTAATTTTAGAGTCCCAAACGATAAAATTTGACCAAAAAACCCTACAGTTCACGAGCGTAGCGCTGGTGACTTTTGTTCGTTGACCCGTTTCCAATGAAATCAGGCTCCGAAAACGCGAAAATTCGGCACTCCAAATTTTGAAATAACTACCAAATTGCCACTAGATCAAATCTTTCCACCATCCATCAAAATCTTTCCATAAAACTGACACGCTTGCTCTTCAACCGCATTTGGGAAGTTTTCGTGTAGCACCTCCTTTTATATTTTTTGTGTATTCCGGTGAAAAAAGAGCGTAATAGTGAACGTGTCTTGGTAGACTCGAATGCACGACGTAAACGTCACTGCGTTCCACCCGCGTGTGGGAATATAGGAATAAAAATGGAGAAACCTAACGGGTGCGATCATACCAGCACTAATGCACTGGATCCCATCAGAACTCCGAAGTTAAGCGTGCTTGGGCGAGAGTAGTACTAGGATGGGTGACACCCTGGGAAGTCCTCGTGTTGCACCCCTTTTTATTTTTATTTTTTGCGATGTTCGGTGAAGAAAGAGCGTACGAGTGAACGTGTCTTGGTAGACTCGCATGCACGACGTAAACGTCACTGCGTTCCACCCGCGTGTGGGAATATAGGAATAAAAATAGAGAATCCTAACGGGTGCGATCATACCAGCACTAATGCACCGGATCCCATCAGAACTCCGAAGTTAAGCGTGCTTGGGCGAGAGTAGTACTAAGATGGGTGACTCCTTGGAAAGTCCTCGTGTTGCACCCCTTTTTATTTTTATTTTTTGCGATGTTCGGTGAAGAAAGAGCGTACGAGTGAACGTGTCTTGGTAGACTCGCATGCGCGACGTAAACGTCACTGCGTTCAACCCGCGTGTGGGAATATAGGGATAAAAATGGAGAATCCTAACGGGTGCGATCATACCAGCACTAGTTTACCAAAACTGTTGCTTCCCATCGTAAAAAAACGTTTCCATAGCAAAACCCTAAAAGCAGAATCCAAAACGGAAAAGAAAAACTAATAAGGAAAATTATAAAAATAACCCGAAAACAATAAAATGTAATTTTTGAGTCCCAAACGATAAAATTTAACCAAAAAACCCTGCAGCTCACGAGCGTAGCGCTGGTGACTTTTGTTCGTTGACCCGTTTCCAATGAAATCAGGCTCCGAAAACGCGAAAATTCGGCACTCCTAATTTGGAAAAAACTACCAAATGGCCACTGGATCAAATCTTTCCACCATCCATCAAAATCTTTCCATAAAACTGACACGCTTGCTCTTCAACCGCATTTGGGAAGTCTTCGTGTTGCACCTCCTTTTATATTTTTTGTGTATTCCGGTGAAAAAAGAGCGTAATAGTGAACGTGTCTTGGTAGACTCGAATGCACGACGTAAACATCACTGCGTTCCACCCGCGTGTGGGAATATAGGAATAAAAATGGAGAAATCTAACGGGTGCGATCATACCAGCACTAATGAACTGGATCCCATCAGAACTCCAAAGTTAAACGTGCTTGGGCGAGAGTATTACTAGGATAGGTGACCCCCTGGAAAGTCCTCGTGTTGCACCCCTTTTTATTTTTATTTTTTGCGATGTTCGGTGAAGAAAGTGCGTACGAGTGAACGCGTCTTGGTAGACTCGCATGCGCGACGTAAACGTCTCTGCGTTCCACCCGCGTGTGGGAATATAGGAATAAAATTGGACAATCCTAACGGGTGCGATCATACCAGCACTAATGCACCGGATCCCATCTGAACTCCGAAGTTAAGCGTGCTTGGGCGAGAGTAGTACTAGGATGGGTGACCCCCTGGGAAGTCCTCGTGTTGCACCCCTTTTTATTTTTATTTTATTGCGATGTTCGGTGAAGAAAGAGCGTACGAGTGAACGTGTCTTGGTAGACTCGCATGCACGACGTAAACATCACTGCGTTGCACCCGCGTGTGGGAATATAGGAATAAAAATGGAGAATCCTAACGGGTGCGATCATACCAGCACTAATGCACCGGATCCCATCAGAACTCCGAAGTTAAGCGTGCTTGGGCGAGAGTAGTACTAGGACGGGTGACCCCCTGGGAAGTCCTCGTGTTGCACCCCTTTTTATTTTTATTTTTTGCGATGTTCGGTGAAGAAAGAGCGTACGAGTGAACGTGTCTTGGTAGACTCGCATGCGCGACGTAAACGTCACTGCGTTCCACCCGCGTGTGGGAATATAGGGATAAAAATGGAGAATCCTAACGGGTGCGATCATACCAGCACTAGTTTACCAAAACTGTTGCTTCCCATCGTAAAAAAACTTTTCCATAGCAAATCCCTAAAAGCGGAATCCAAAACGGAAAAGAAAAACTAATAAGGAAAATTATAAAAATAACCCGAAAACAATAAAATGTAATTTTAGAGTCCCAAACGATAAAATTTAACCAAAAAACCCTGCAGCTCACGAGCGTAGCGCTGGTGACTTTTGTTCGTTGACCCGTAAAACGCGAAAATTCGGCACTCCAAATTTGGAAAAAACTACCAAATTGCCACTGGATCAAATCTTTCCACCATCCATCAAAATCTTTCCATGAAACTGACACGCTTTCTCTTCAACCGCATTTGGGAAGTCTTCGTGTTGCACCTCCTTTTATATTTTTTGTGTATTCCGGTGAAAAAAGAGCGTAATAGTGAACGTGTCTTGGTTGACTCGAATGCACGACGTAAACGTCACTGCGTTCCACCCGCGTGTGGGAATATAGGAATAAAAATGGAGAAATCTAACGGGTGCGATCATACCAGCACTAATGCACTGGATCCCATCAGAACTCCGAAGTTAAGCGTGCTTGGGCGAGAGTAGTACTAGGATGGGTGACCCCCTGGGAAGTCCTCGTGTTGCACCCCTTTTTATTTTTATTTTTTGCGATGTTCAGTGAAGAAAGAGCGTACGAGTGAACGTGTCTTCGTAGATTCGCATGCACGACGTAAACGTCACTGCGTTCCACCCGCGTGTGGGAATATAGGAATAAAAATGGAGAACCCTTACGGGTGCGATCATACAAGCACTAATGCACCGGATCCCATCAAAACTCCGAAGTTAAGCGTGCTTGGGCGAGAGTAGTACTAGGATGGGTGACCCCCTGAGAAGTCCTCGTGTTGCACCCCTTTTTATTTGTATTTTTTGCGATGTTCGGTGAAGAAAGAGCGTACGAGTGAACGTGTCTTGGTAGACTCGCATGCACGACGTAAACGTCACTGCGTTGCACCCGCGTGTGGGAATATAGGAATAAAAATAGAGAATCCTAACGGGTGCGATCATACCAGCACTAATGCACCGGATCCCATCAGAACTCCGAAGTTAAGCGTGCTTGGGCGCGAGTAGTACTAGGATGGGTGACCCCCTGGGAAGTCCTCGTGTTGCACCTCTTTTTATTTTTATTTTTGCGACGTTCGGTGAAGAAAGAGCGTAAGAGTGAACGTGTCTTGGTAGACTCGCATGCACGACGTAAACGTCACTGCGTTCCACCCGCGTGTGGGAATATAGGAATAAAAATGGAGAAATCTAACGGGTGCGATCATAACAGCACTAATGCACTGGATCCCATCAGAACTCCGAAGTTAAGCGTGCTTGGGCGAGAGTAGTACTAGGATGGGTGACACCCTGGGAAGTCCTCGTGTTGCACCCCTTTTTATTTTTATTTTTTTGCGATGTTCGGTGAAGAAAGAGCGTACGAGTGAACGTGTCTTGGTAGACTCGCATTCACGACGTAAACATAACTGCGTTCCACCCGCGTGTGGGAATATAGGAATAAAAATGGAGAATCCTAACGGGTGCGATCATACCAGCACTAGTTTACCAAAACTGTTGCTTCCCATCGTAAAAAAACGTTTCCATAGCAAAACCCTAAAAGCGGAATCCAAAACGGAAAAGAAAAACTAATATGGAAAATTATAAAAATAACCCGAAAACAATAAAATGTAATTTTAGAGTCCCAAACGATAAAATTTGACCAAAAAACCCTACAGTTCACGAGCGTAGCGCTGGTGACTTTTGTTCGTTGACCCGTTTCCAATGAAATCAGGCTCCGAAAACGCGAAAATTCGGCACTCCAAATTTTGAAATAACTACCAAATTGCCACTAGATCAAATCTTTCCACCATCCATCAAAATCTTTCCATAAAACTGACACGCTTGCTCTTCAACCGCATTTGGGAAGTTTTCGTGTAGCACCTCCTTTTATATTTTTTGTGTATTCCGGTGAAAAAAGAGCGTAATAGTGAACGTGTCTTGGTAGACTCGAATGCACGACGTAAACGTCACTGCGTTCCACCCGCGTGTGGGAATATAGGAATAAAAATGGAGAAACCTAACGGGTGCGATCATACCAGCACTAATGCACTGGATCCCATCAGAACTCCGAAGTTAAGCGTGCTTGGGCGAGAGTAGTACTAGGATGGGTGACACCCTGGGAAGTCCTCGTGTTGCACCCCTTTTTATTTTTATTTTTTGCGATGTTCGGTGAAGAAAGAGCGTACGAGTGAACGTGTCTTGGTAGACTCGCATGCACGACGTAAACGTCACTGCGTTCCACCCGCGTGTGGGAATATAGGAATAAAAATAGAGAATCCTAACGGGTGCGATCATACCAGCACTAATGCACCGGATCCCATCAGAACTCCGAAGTTAAGCGTGCTTGGGCGAGAGTAGTACTAAGATGGGTGACTCCTTGGAAAGTCCTCGTGTTGCACCCCTTTTTATTTTTATTTTTTGCGATGTTCGGTGAAGAAAGAGCGTACGAGTGAACGTGTCTTGGTAGACTCGCATGCGCGACGTAAACGTCACTGCGTTCAACCCGCGTGTGGGAATATAGGGATAAAAATGGAGAATCCTAACGGGTGCGATCATACCAGCACTAGTTTACCAAAACTGTTGCTTCCCATCGTAAAAAAACGTTTCCATAGCAAAACCCTAAAAGCGGAATCCAAAACGGAAAAGAAAAACTAATAAGGAAAATTATAAAAATAACCCGAAAATAATAAAATGTAATTTTAGAGTCCCAAACGATAAAATTTCACCAAAAAACCCTGCAGCTCACGAGCGTAGCGCTGGTGACTTTTATTCGTTGACCCGTTTCCAATGAAATCAGGCTCCGAAAACGCGAAAATTCGGCACTCCAAATTTGGAAAAAACTACCAAATTGCCACGGGATCAAATCTTTCCACCATCCATCAAAATCTTTCCATAAAACTGACACGCTTGCTCTTCAACCACATTTGGGAAGTCTTCGTGTTGTACCTCCTTTTATATTTTTTGTGTATTCCGGTGAAAAAAGAGCGTAATAGTGAACGTCTCTTGGTAGACTCGAATGCACGACGTTAACGTCACTGCGTTCCACCCGCGTGTGGGAATATAGGAATAAAAATGGAGAAACCTAACGGGTGCGATCATACCAACACTAATGCACTGGATCCCATCAGAACTCCGAAGTTAAGCGTGCTTGGGCGAGAGTAGTACTAGAATGGGTTAACCCCCTGGGAAGTCATCGTGTTGCACCCCTTTTTATTTTTATTTTTTGCGATGTTCGGTGAATAAAGAGCATACGAGTGAACGTGTCTTGGTAGACTCGCATGCATGACGTAAACGTCACTGCGTTCCACCCGCGTGTGGGAATATAGGAATAAAATTGGAAAATCCTAATAGGTGCGATCATACCAGCACTAATGCACCGGATCCTATCAGAACTCCGAAGTTAAGCGTGCTTGGGCGAGTGTAGTACTAGGATGGGTGACCCCCTGGGAAGTCCTCGTGTTGCACCCCTTTTTATTTTTATTTTTTGCAATGTTCGGTGAAGAAAGAGCGTACGAGTGAACGTGTCTTGGTAGACTCGCATGCACAACGTAAACGTCACTGCGTTCCACCCGCGTGTGGTAATATAGGAATAAAAATAGAGAATCCTAACGGGTGCGATCATACCAGCACTAATGCACCGGATCCCATCAGAACTCCGAAGTTAAGCGTGCTTGGGCGAGAGTAGTACTAAGATGGGTGACTCCCTGGAAAGTCCTCGTGTTGCACCCCTTTTTATTTTTATTTTTTGCGATGTTCGGTGAAGAAAGAGCGTACGAGTGAACGTGTCTTGGTAGACTCGCATGCGCGACGTAAACGTCACTGCGTTCAACCCGCGTGTGGGAATATAGGGATAAAAATGGAGAATCCTAACGGGGGCGATCATACCAGCACTAGTTTACCAAAACTGTTGCTTCCCATCGTAAAAAAACGTTTCCATAGCAAAACCCTAAAAGCGGAATCCAAAACGGAAAAGAAAAACTAATAAGGAAAATTATAAAAATAACCCGAAAACAATAAAATGTAATTTTAGAGTCCCAAACGATAAAATTTGACCAAAAAACCCTGCAGCTCACGAGCGTAGCGCTGGTGACTTTTATTCGTTGACCCGTTTCCAATGAAATCAGGCTCCGAAAACGCGAAAATTCGGCACTCCAAATTTGGAAAAAACTACCAAATTGCCACGGGATCAAATCTTTCCACCATCCATCAAAATCTTTCCATAAAACTGACACGCTTGCTCTTCAACCACATTTGGGAAGTCTTCGTGTTGCACCTCCTTTTATATTTTTTGTGTATTCCGGTGAAAAAAGAGCGTAATAGTGAACGTGTCTTGGTAGACTCGAATGCACGACGTTAACGTCACTGCGTTCCACCCGCGTGTGGGAATATAGGAATAAAAATGGAGAAACATAACGGGTGCGATCATACCAACACTAATGCACTGGATCCCATCAGAACTCCGAAGTTAAGCGTGCTTGGGCGAGAGTAGTACTAGGATGGATTACCCCCCTGGGAAGTCATCGTGTTGCACCCCTTTTTATTTTTATTTTTTGCGATGTTCGGTGAAGAAAGAGCGTACGAGTGAACGTGTCTTGGTAGACTCGCATGCACGACGTAAACGTCACTGCGTTCCACCTGCGTGTGGGAATATAGGAATAAAATTGGAAAATCCTAATGGGTGCGATCATACCAGCACTAATGCACCGGATCCCATCAGAACTCCGAAGTTAAGCGTGCTTGGGCGAGAGTAGTACTAGGATGGGTGACCCCCTGGGAAGTCCTCGTGTTGCACCCCTTTTTATTTTTATTTTTTTGCGATGTTCGGTGAAGAAAGAGCGTACGAGTGAACGTATCTTGGTAGACTCGCATGCACGACGTAAACATCACTGCGTTCCACCCACGTGTGGGAATATAGGAATAAAAATGGAGAATCCTAACGGGTGCGATCATACCAGCACTAGTTTACCAAAACTGTTGCTTCCCATCGTAAAAAACCGTTTCCATAGCAAAACCCTAAAAGCGGAATCCAAAACGGAAAAGAAAAACTAATATGGAAAATTATAAAAATAACCCGAAAACAATAAAATGTAATTTTAGAGTCCCAAACGATAAAATTTGACCAAAAAACCCTGCAGTTCACGAGCGTAGCGCTGGTGACTTTTTTTCGTTGACCCGTTTCCAATGAAATCAGGCTCCGAAAACGCGAAAATTCGGCACTCCAAATTTGGAAATAACTACCAAATTGCCACTGGATCAAATCTTTCCACCATCCATCAAAATCTTTCCATAAAATTGACACGCTTGCTCTTCAACCGCATTTGGGAAGTCTTCGTGTTGCACCTCCTTTTATATTTTTTGTGTATTCCGGTGAAAAAAGAGCGTAATAGTGAACGTGTCTTGGTAGACTCGAATGCACGACGTAAACGTCACTGCGTTCCACCCGCGTGTGGGAATATAGGAATAAAAATGGAGAAATCTAACGGGTGCGATCATAACAGCACTAATGCACTGGATCCCATCAGAACTCCGAAGTTAAGCGTGCTTGGGCGAGAGTAGTACTAGGATGGGTGACACCCTGGGAAGTCCTCGTGTTGCACCCCTTTTTATTTTTATTTTTTTGCGATGTTCGGTGAAGAAAGAGCTTACGAGTGAACGTGTCTTGGTAGACTCGCATGTACGACGTAAACATCACTGCGTTCCACACGCGTGTGGGAATATAGGAATAAAAATGGAGAATCCTAAAGGGTGCGATCATACCAGCACTAGTTTACCAAAACTGTTGCTTCCCATCGTAAAAAAACGTTTCCATAGCAAAACCCTAAAAGCGGAATCCAAAACGGAAAAGAAAAACTAATATGGAAAATTATAAAAATAACCCGAAAACAATAAAATGTAATTTTAGAGTCCCAAACGATAAAATTTGACCAAAAAACCCTGCAGTTCACGAGCGTAGCGCTGGTGACTTTTGTTCGTTGACCCGTTTCCAATGAAATCAGGCTCCGAAAACGCGAAAAATTTGGCACTCCAAATTTGGAAATAACTACCAAATTGCCACTGGATCAAATCTTTCCACCATCCATCAAAATCTTTCCATAAAACTGACACGCTTGCTCGTCAACCGCATTTGGGAAGTCTTCGTGTTGCACCTCCTTTTATATTTTTTGAGTATTCCGATGAAAAAAGAGCGTAATAGTGAACGTGTCTTGGTAGACTCGAATGCACGACGTAAACGTCACTGCGTTCCACCCGCGTGTGGGAATATAGGAATAAAATTGGAAAATCCTAACGGGTGCGATCATACCAGTACTAATGCACTGGATCCCATCAGAACTCCGAAGTTAAGCGTGCTTAGGCGAGAGTAGTACTAGGATGGGTGACACCCTGGGAAGTCCTCGTGTTGCACCCCTTTTTATTTTTATTTTTTTGCGATGTTCGGTGTAGAAAGAGCGTACGAGTGAACGTGTCTTGGTAGACTCGCATTCACGACGTAAACATAACTGCGTTCCACCCGTGTGTGGGAATATAGGAATAAAAATGGAGAATCCTAACAGGTGTGATCATACCAGCACTAGTTTACCAAAACTGTTGCTTCCCATCGTAAAAAAACGTTTCCATAGCAAAACCCTAAAAGCGGAATCCAAAACGGTAAAGAAAAACTAATATAGAAAATTATAAAAATAACCCGAAAACAACAAAATATAATTTTAGAGTCCCAAACGATAAAATTTGACCAAAAAACCCTACAGTTCACGAGCGTAGCGCTGGTGACTTTTGTTCGTTGACCCGTTTCCAATGAAATCAGGCTCCGAAAACGCGAAAATTCGGCACTCCAAATTTTGAAATAACTACCAAATTTCCACTGGATCAAATCTTTCCACCATCCATCAAAATCTTTCCATAAAACTGACACGCTTGCTCTTCAACCGCATTTGGGAAGTCTTCGTGTTGCACCTCCTTTTATATTTTTTGTGTATTCCGGTGAAAAAAGAGCGTAATAGTGAACGTGTCTTGGTAGACTCGAATGCACGACGTAAACGTCACTGCGTTCCACCCGCGTGTGGGAATATAGGAATAAAAATGGAGAAACCTAACGGGTGCGATCATACCAGCACTAATGCACTGGATCCCATCAGAACTCCGAAGTTAAGCGTGCTTGGGCGAGAGTAGTACTAGGATGGGTGACACCCTGGGAAGTCCTCGTGTTGCACCCCTTTTTATTTTTATTTTTTGCGATGTTCGGTGAAGAAAGAGCGTACGAGTGAACATGTCTTGGTAGACTCGCATGCACGACGTAAACGTCACTGCGTTCCACCCGCGTGTGGGAATATAGGAATAAAAATAGAGAATCCTAACGGGTGCGATCATACCAGCACTAATGCACCGGATCCCATCAGAACTCCGAAGTTAAGCGTGCTTGGGCGAGAGTAGTACTAAGATGGGTGACTCCCTGGAAAGTCCTCGTGTTGCACCCCTTTTTATTTTTATTTTTTGCGATGTTCGGTGAAGAAAGAGCGTACGAGTGAACGTGTCTTGGTAGACTCGCATGCGCGACGTAAACGTCACTGCGTTCAACCCGCATGTGGGAATATAGGGATAAAAATGGAGAATCCTAACGGGTGCGATCATACCAGCACTAGTTTACCAAAACTGTTGCTTCCCATCCTAAAAAAAACGTTTCCATAGCAAAACCCTAAAAGCGGAATCCAAAACGGAAAAGAAAAACTAATAAGGAAAATTATAAAAATAACCCGAAAACAATAAAATGTAATTTTAGAGTCCCAAACGATAAAATTTGACCAAAAAACCCTGCAACTCACGAGCGTAGCGCTGGTGACTTTTATTCGTTGACCAGTTTTCAATGAAATCAGGCTCCAAAAACGCGAAAATTCGGCACTCCAAATTTGGAAAAAACTACCAAATTGCCACTGGATCAAATCTTTCCACCATCCATCAAAATCTTTCCATAAAACTGACACGCTTGCTCTTCAACCGCATTTGGGAAGTCTTCGTGTTGCACCTCCTTTAATATTTTTTGTGTATTCCGGTAAAAAAAGAGCGTAATAGTGAACGTGTCTTGGTAGACTCGAATGCACGACGTTAACGTCACTGCGTTCCACCCGCGTGTGGGAATATAGGAATAAAAATGGAGAAACCTAACGGGTGCGATCATACCAACACTAATGCACTGGATCCCATCAGAACTCCGAAGTTAAGCGTGCTTGGGCGAGAGTAGTACTAGGATGGGTTACCCCCCTGGGAAGTCATCGTGTTGCACCCCTTTTTATTTCTATTTTTTGCGATGTTCGGTGAAGAAAGAGCGTACGAGTGAACGTGTCTTGGTAGACTCGCATGCACGACGTAAACGTCACTGCGTTCCACCCGCGTGTGGGAATATAGGAATAAAATTGGAAAATCCTAAAGGGTGCGATCATACCAGCACTAATGCACCGGATCCCATCAGAACTCCGAAGTTAAGCGTGCTTGGGCGAGAGTAGTACTAGGATGGGTGACCCCCTGGGAAGTCCTCGGGTTGCACCCCTTTTTATTTTTATTTTTTTACGATGTTCGGTGAAGAAAGAGCGTACGAGTGAACGTGTCTTGGTAGACTCGCATGCACGACGTAAACATCACTGCTTTCCACCCGCGTGTGGGAATATAGGAATAAAAATGGAGAATCCTAACGGGTGCGATCATACCAGCACGTTTACCAAAACAGTTGCTTCCCATCGTAAAAAAACGTTTCCATAGCAAAACCCTAAAAGCGGAATCCAAAACGGTAAAGAAAAACTAATATAGAAAATTATAAAAATAACCCGAAAACAACAAAATATAATTTTAGAGTCCCAAACGATAAAATTTGACCAAAAAACCCTACAGTTCACGAGCGTAGCGCTGGTGACTTTTGTTCGTTGACCCGTTTCCAATGAAATCAGGCTCCGAAAACGCGAAAATTCGGCACTCCAAATTTTGAAATAACTACCAAATTTCCACTGGATCAAATCTTTCCACCATCCATCAAAATCTTTCCATAAAACTGACACGCTTGCTCTTCAACCGCATTTGGGAAGTCTTCGTGTTGCACCTCCTTTTATATTTTTTGTGTATTCCGGTGAAAAAAGAGCGTAATAGTGAACGTGTCTTGGTAGACTCGAATGCACGACGTAAACGTCACTGCGTTCCACCCGCGTGTGGGAATATAGGAATAAAAATGGAGAAACCTAACGGGTGCGATCATACCAGCACTAATGCACTGGATCCCATCAGAACTCCGAAGTTAAGCGTGCTTGGGCGAGAGTAGTACTAGGATGGGTGACACCCTGGGAAGTCCTCGTGTTGCACCCCTTTTTATTTTTATTTTTTGCGATGTTCGGTGAAGAAAGAGCGTACGAGTGAACATGTCTTGGTAGACTCGCATGCACGACGTAAACGTCACTGCGTTCCACCCGCGTGTGGGAATATAGGAATAAAAATAGAGAATCCTAACGGGTGCGATCATACCAGCACTAATGCACCGGATCCCATCAGAACTCCGAAGTTAAGCGTGCTTGGGCGAGAGTAGTACTAAGATGGGTGACTCCCTGGAAAGTCCTCGTGTTGCACCCCTTTTTATTTTTATTTTTTGCGATGTTCGGTGAAGAAAGAGCGTACGAGTGAACGTGTCTTGGTAGACTCGCATGCGCGACGTAAACGTCACTGCGTTCAACCCGCATGTGGGAATATAGGGATAAAAATGGAGAATCCTAACGGGTGCGATCATACCAGCACTAGTTTACCAAAACTGTTGCTTCCCATCCTAAAAAAACGTTTCCATAGCAAAACCCTAAAAGCGGAATCCAAAACGGAAAAGAAAAACTAATAAGGAAAATTATAAAAATAACCCGAAAACAATAAAATGTAATTTTAGAGTCCCAAACGATAAAATTTGACCAAAAAACCCTGCAACTCACGAGCGTAGCGCTGGTGACTTTTATTCGTTGACCAGTTTTCAATGAAATCAGGCTCCAAAAACGCGAAAATTCGGCACTCCAAATTTGGAAAAAACTACCAAATTGCCACTGGATCAAATCTTTCCACCATCCATCAAAATCTTTCCATAAAACTGACACGCTTGCTCTTCAACCGCATTTGGGAAGTCTTCGTGTTGCACCTCCTTTAATATTTTTTGTGTATTCCGGTAAAAAAAGAGCGTAATAGTGAACGTGTCTTGGTAGACTCGAATGCACGACGTTAACGTCACTGCGTTCCACCCGCGTGTGGGAATATAGGAATAAAAATGGAGAAACCTAACGGGTGCGATCATACCAACACTAATGCACTGGATCCCATCAGAACTCCGAAGTTAAGCGTGCTTGGGCGAGAGTAGTACTAGGATGGGTTACCCCCCTGGGAAGTCATCGTGTTGCACCCCTTTTTATTTCTATTTTTTGCGATGTTCGGTGAAGAAAGAGCGTACGAGTGAACGTGTCTTGGTAGACTCGCATGCACGACGTAAACGTCACTGCGTTCCACCCGCGTGTGGGAATATAGGAATAAAATTGGAAAATCCTAAAGGGTGCGATCATACCAGCACTAATGCACCGGATCCCATCAGAACTCCGAAGTTAAGCGTGCTTGGGCGAGAGTAGTACTAGGATGGGTGACCCCCTGGGAAGTCCTCGGGTTGCACCCCTTTTTATTTTTATTTTTTTACGATGTTCGGTGAAGAAAGAGCGTACGAGTGAACGTGTCTTGGTAGACTCGCATGCACGACGTAAACATCACTGCTTTCCACCCGCGTGTGGGAATATAGGAATAAAAATGGAGAATCCTAACGGGTGCGATCATACCAGCACGTTTACCAAAACAGTTGCTTCCCATCGTAAAAAAAACGTTTCCATAGCAAAACCCTAAAAGCGGAATCCAAAACGTAAAAAAAAACTAATATGGAAAATTATAAAAATAACCAGAAAACAATAAAATGTAATTTTAGAGTCCCAAACGATAAAATTTGACCAAAAAACCCTGCAGTTCACGAGCGTAGCGATGGTGACTTTTTTTCGTTGACCCGTTTCCAATGAAATCAGGCTCCGAAAACCCGAAAATTCGGCACTCCAAATTTGGAAATAACTACCAAATTGCCACTGGATCAAATCTTTCCACCATCCATCAAAATCTTTCCATAAAATTGACACGCTTGCTCTTCAACCGCATTTGGGAAGTCTTCGTGTTGCACCTCCTTTTATATTTTTTGTGTATTCCGGTGAAAAAAGAGCGTAATAGTGAACGTGTCTTGGTAGACTCGAATGCACGACGTAAACGTCACTGCGTTCCACCCGCGTGTGGGAATATAGGAATAAAATTGGAAAATCCTAACGGGTGCGATCATACCAGCACTAATGCACTGGATCCCATCAGAACTCCGAAGTTAAGCGTGCTTGGGCGAGAGTAGTACTAGGATGGGTGACACCCTGGGAAGTCCTCGTGTTGCACCCCTTTTTATTCTTATTTTTTTGCGATGTTCGGTGAAGAAAGAGCGTACGAGTGAACGTGTCTTGGTAGACTCGCATGCATGACGTAAACATCACTGCGTTCCACCCGCGTGTGGGAATATAGGAATAAAAATGGAGAATCCTAACGGGTGCGATCATACCAGCACTAGTTTGCCAAAACTGTTGCTTCCCATCGTAAAAAAATGTTTCCATAGCAAAACCCTAAAAGCGGAATCCAAAACGGAAAAGAAAAACTAATATGGAATATTATAAAAATAACCCGAAAATAATAAAATGTAATTTTAGAGTCCCAAACGATAAAATTTGACCAAAAAACCCTGCAGTTCACGAGCGTAGCGCTGGTGACTTTTGTTCGTTGACCCGTTTCCAATGAAATCAGGCTCCGAAAACGCGAAAATTCGGCACTCCAAATTTTGAAATAACTACCAAATTGCCACTGGATCAAATCTTTCCACCATCCATCAAAATCTTTCTATAAAACTGACACGCTTGCTCTTCAACCGCATTTGGGAAGTCTTCGTGTTGCACCTCCTTTTATATTTTTTGTGTATTCCGGTGAAAAAAGAGCGTAATAGTGAACGTGTCTTGGTAGACTCGAATGCACGACGTAAACGTCACTGCGTTCCACCCGCGTGTGGGAATATAGGAATAAAAATGGAGAAACCTAACGGGTGCGATCGTACCAGCACTAATGCACTGGATCCCATCAGAACTCCGAAGTTAAGAGTGCTTGGGCGAGAGTAGTACTAGGATGGGTGACCCCCTGGGAAGTCCTCGTGTTGCACCCCATTTTAATTTTATTTTTTGCGATGTTCGGTGAAGAAAGAGCGTACGAGTGAACGTGTCTTGGTAGACTCGCATGCACGACATAAACGTCACTGCGTTCCACCCGCGTGTGGGAATATAGGAATAAAAATAGAGAATCCTAACGGGTGCGATCATACCAGCACTAATGCACCGGATCCCATCAGAACTCCGAAGTTAAGCGTGCTTGGGCGAGAGTAGTACTAAGATGGGTGACTCCCTGGAAAGTCCTCGTGTTGCACCCCTTTTTATTTTTATTTTTTGCGATGTTCGGTGAAGAAAGAGCGTACGAGTGAACGTGTCTTGGTAGACTCGCATGCGCGACGTAAACGTCACTGCGTTCCACCCGCGTCTGGGAATATAGGGATAAAAATGGAGAATCCTAACGGGTGCGATCATACCAGCACTAGTTTACCAAAACTGTTGCTTCCCATCGTAAAAAAACGTTTCCATAGCAAAACCCTAAAAGCGGAATCCAAAACGGAAAAGAAAAACTAATAAGGAAAATTATAAAAATAACCCGAAAACAATAAAATGTAATTTTAGAGTTCCAAACGATAAAATTTGACCAAAAAACCCTGTAGCTCACGAGTGTAGCGCTGGTGACTTTTGTTCGTTGACCCGTTTCCAATGAAATCAGGCTCCAAAAACGCGAAAATTCGGCACTCCAAATTTTGAAAAAACTACCAAATTGCCACTGGATCAAATCTTTCCACAATCCATCAAATCTTTCCATAAAACTGACACGCTTGCTCTTCAACCGCATTTGGGAAGTCTTCGTGTTGCACCACCTTTTATATTTTTTGTGTATTCCGGTGAAAAAAGAGCGTAATAGTGAACGTGTCTTGGTAGACTCGAATGCACGACGTTAACGTCACTGCGTTCCACCCGTGTGTGGGAATATAGGAATAAAAATGGAGAATCTTAACGGGTGCGATCATACCAGCACTAGTTTACCAAAACTGTTGCTTCCCATCGTAAAAAAACGTTTCCATAGCAAAACCCTAAAAGCGGAATCCAAAACGGAAAAGAAAAACTAATAAGGAAAATTATAAAAATAACCCGAAAACAATAAAATGTAATTTTAGAGTCCCAAACGATAAAATTTAACCAAAAAACCCTGCAGCTCACGAGCGTAGCGCTGGTGAGTTTTGTTCGTTGACCCGTTTCCAATGAAATCAGGCTCCGAAAACTCGAAAATTCAGCACTCCAAATTTGGAAAAAACTACCAAATGGCCACCGGATCAAATCTTTCCACCATCCATCAAAATCTTTCCATAAAACTGACACGCTTGCTCTTCAACCGCATTTGGGAAGTCTTCGTGTTGCACCTCCTTTTATATTTTTTGTGTATTCCGGTGAAAAAAGAGCGTAATAGTGAACGTCTCTTGGTAGACTCGAATGCACGACGTAAACGTCACTGCGTTCCATCCGCGTGTGGGAATATAGGAATAAAAATGGAGAAATCTAACGGGTGCGATCATACCAGCACTAATGCACTGGATCCCATCAGAACTCCGAAGTTAAACGTGTTTGGGCGAGAGTAGTACTAGGATGGGTGACCCCCTGGAAAGTCCTCGTGTTGCACCCCTTTTTATTTTTATTTTTTGCGATGTTCGGTGAAGAAAGAGCGTACGAGTGAACGTGTCTTGGTAGACTCGCATGCGCGACGTAAACGTCACAGCGTTCCACCCGCGTGTGGGAATATAGGAATAAAATTTGAAAATCCTAACGGGTGCGATCATACCAGCCCTAGTTTACCAAAACTGTTGCTTCCCATCGTAAAAAAACGTTTCCATAGCAAAACCCTAAAAGCGGAATCCAAAACGGAAAAGAAAAACTAATAAGGAAAATTATAAAAATAACCCGAAAACAATAAAATGTAATTTTAGAGTCCCAAACGATAAAATTTAACCAAAAAACCCTGCAGCTCACGAGCGTAGCGCTGGTGAGTTTTGTTCGTTGACCCGTTTCCAATGAAATCAGGCTCCGAAAACTCTAAAATTCGGCACTCCAAATTTGGAAAAAACTACCAAATGGCCACCGGATCAAATCTTTCCACCATCCATCAAAATCTTTTCATAAAACTGACACGCTTGCTCTTCAACCGCATTTGGGAAGTCTTCGTGTTGCACCTCCTTTTATATTTTTTGTGTATTCCGGTGAAAAAAGAGCGTAATAGTGAACGTCTCTTGGTAGACTCGAATGCACGACGTAAACGTCACTGCGTTCCATCCGCGTGTGGGAATATAGGAATAAAAATGGAGAAATCTAACGGGTGCGATCATACCAGCACTAATGCACTGGATCCCATCAGAACTCCGAAGTTAAACGTGTTTGGGCGAGAGTAGTACTAGGATGGGTGACCCCCTGGAAAGTCCTCGTGTTGCACCCCTTTTTATTTTTATTTTTTGCGATGTTCGGTGAAGAAAGAGCGTACGAGTGAACGTGTCTTGGTAGACTCGCATGCGCGACGTAAACGTCACTGCGTTCCACCCGCGTGTGGGAATATAGGAATAAAATTTGAAAATCCTAACGGGTGCGATCATACCAGCCCTAATGCAACGGATCGCATCAGAACTTCGAAGTTAAGCGTGCTTGGGCGAGAGTAGTACTAGGATGGGTGACCCCCTGGGAAGTCCTCGTGTTGCACCCCTTTTTATTTTTATTTTTTGCGATGTTCGGTGAAGAAAAAGCGTACGAGTGAACATGTCTTGGTAGACTCGCATGCACGACGTAAACGTCACTGCGTTCCACCCGCGTGTGGGAATATAGGAATAAAATTTGAAAATCCTAACGGGTGCGATCATACCAGCCCTAATGCAACGGATCGCATCAGAACTTCGAAGTTAAGCGTGCTTGGGCGAGAGTAGTACTAGGATGGGTGACCCCCTGGGAAGTCCTCGTGTTGCACCCCTTTTTATTTTTATTTTTTGCGATGTTCGGTGAAGAAAGAGCGTACGAGTGAACATGTCTTGGTAGACTCGCATGCACGACGTAAACGTCACTGCGTTCCACCCGCGTGTGGGAATATAGGAATAAAAATAGAGAATCCTAACGGGTGCGATCATACCAGCACTAATGCACCGGATCCCATCAGAACTCCGAAGTTAAGCGTGCTTGGGCGAGAGTAGTACTAAGATGGGTGACTCCTTGGAAAGTCCTCGTGTTGCACCCCTTTTTATTTTTATTTTTTACGATGTTCGGTGAAGAAAGAGCGTACGAGTGAACGTGTCTTGGTAGACTCGCATGCGCGACGTAAACGTCACTGCGTTCAACCCGCGTGTGGGAATATAGGGATAAAAATGGAGAATCCTAATGGGTGCGATCATACCAGCACTAGTTTACCAAAACTGTTGCTTCCCATCGTAAAAAAACGTTTCCATAGCAAAACCCTAAAAGCGGAATCCAAAACGGGAAAGAAAAACTAATAAGGAAAATTATAAAAATAACCCGAAAACAATAAAATATAATTTTAGAGTCCCAAACGATAAAATTTCACCAAAAAACCCTGCAGCTCACGAGCGTAGCGCTTGTGACTTTTATTTGTTGACCCGTTTCCAATGAAATCAGGCTCCGAAAACGCGAAAATTCGGCACTCCAAATTTGGAAAAAACTACAAAATTGCCACGGGATCAAATCTTTCCAGCATCCATCAAAATCTTTCCATAAAACTGACACGCTTGCTCTTCAACCACATTTGGGAAGTCTTCGTGTTGTACCTCCTTTTATATTTTTTGTGTATTCCGGTGAAAAAAGAGCGTAATAGTGAACGTCTCTTGGTAGACTCGAATGCACGACGTTAACGTCACTGCGTTCCACCCGCGTGTGGGAATATAGGAATAAAAATGGAGAAACCTAACGGGTGCGATCATACCAACACTAATGCACTGGATCCCATCAGAACTCCGAAGTTAAGCGTGCTTGGGCGAGAGTAGTACTAGGATGGGTTAACCCCCTGGGAAGTCATCGTGTTGCACCCCTTTTTATTTTTATTTTTTGCGATGTTCGGTGAATAAAGAGCATACGAGTGAACGTGTCTTGGTAGACTCGCATGCACGACGTAAACGTCACTGCGTTCCACCCGCGTGTGGGAATATAGGAATAAAATTGGAAAATCCTAATAGGTGCGATCATACCAGCACTAATGCACCGGATCCTATCAGAACTCCGAAGTTAAGCGTGCTTGGGCGAGTGTAGTACTAGGATGGGTGACCCCCTGGGAAGTCCTCGTGTTGCACCCCTTTTTATTTTTATTTTTTGCAATGTTCGGTGAAGAAAGAGCGTACGAGTGAACGTGTCTTGGTAGACTCGCATGCACAACGTAAACGTCACTGCGTTCCACCCGCGTGTGGTAATATAGGAATAAAAATAGAGAATCCTAACGGGTGCGATCATACCAGCACTAATGCACCGGATCCCATCAGAACTCCGAAGTTAAGCGTGCTTGGGCGAGAGTAGTACTAAGATGGGTGACTCCCTGGAAAGTCCTCGTGTTGCACCCCTTTTTATTTTTATTTTTTGCGATGTTCGGTGAAGAAAGAGCGTACGAGTGAACGTGTCTTGGTAGACTCGCATGCGCGACGTAAACGTCACTGCGTTCAACCCGCGTGTGGGAATATAGGGATAAAAATGGAGAATCCTAACGGGTGCGATCATACCAGCACTAGTTTACCAAAACTGTTGCTTCCCATCGTAAAAAAACGTTTCCATAGCAAAACCCTAAAAGCGGAATCCAAAACGGAAAAGAAAAACTAATAAGGAAAATTATAAAAATAACCCGAAAACAATAAAATGTAATTTTAGAGTCCCAAACGATAAAATTTGACCAAAAAACCCTGCAGCTCACGAGCGTAGCGCTGGTGACTTTTATTCGTTGACCCGTTTCCAATGAAATCAGGCTCCGAAAACGCGAAAATTCGGCACTCCAAATTTGGAAAAAACTACCAAATTGCCACGGGATCAAATCTTTCCACCATCCATCAAAATCTTTCCATAAAACTGACACGCTTGCTCTTCAACCACATTTGGGAAGTCTTCGTGTTGTACCTCCTTTTATATTTTTTGTGTATTCCGGTGAAAAAAGAGCGTAATAGTGAACGTCTCTTGGTAGACTCGAATGCACGACGTTAACGTCACTGCGTTCCACCCGCGTGTGGGAATATAGGAATAAAAATGGAGAAACCTAACGGGTGCGATCATACCAACACTAATGCACTGGATCCCATCAGAACTCCGAAGTTAAGCGTGCTTGGGCGAGAGTAGTACTAGGATGGGTTAACCCCCTGGGAAGTCATCGTGTTGCACCCCTTTTTATTTTTATTTTTTGCGATGTTCGGTGAATAAAGAGCGTACGAGTGAACGTGTCTTGGTAGACTCGCATGCACGACGTAAACGTCACTGCGTTCCACCCGCGTGTGGGAATATAGGAATAAAATTGGAAAATCCTAATAGGTGCGATCATACCAGCACTAATGCACCGGATCCTATCAGAACTCCGAAGTTAAGCGTGCTTGGGCGAGGGTAGTACTAGGATGGGTGACCCCCTGGGAAGTCCTCGTGTTGCACCCCTTTTTATTTTTATTTTTTGCAATGTTCGGTGAAGAAAGAGCGTACGAGTGAACGTGTCTTGGTAGACTCGCATGCACAACGTAAACGTCACTGCGTTCCACCCGCGTGTGGTAATATAGGAATAAAAATAGAGAATCCTAACGGGTGCGATCATACCAGCACTAATGCACCGGATCCCATCAGAACTCCGAAGTTAAGCGTGCTTGGGCGAGAGTAGTACTAAGATGGGTGACTCCCTGGAAAGTCCTCGTGTTGCACCCCTTTTTATTTTTATTTTTTGCGATGTTCGGTGAAGAAAGAGCGTACGAGTGAACGTGTCTTGGTAGACTCGCATGCGCGACGTAAACGTCACTGCGTTCAACCCGCGTGTGGGAATATAGGGATAAAAATGGAGAATCCTAACGGGTGCGATCATACCAGCACTAGTTTACCAAAACTGTTGCTTCCCATCGTAAAAAAACGTTTCCATAGCAAAACCCTAAAAGCGGAATCCAAAACGGAAAAGAAAAACTAATAAGGAAAATTATAAAAATAACCCGAAAACAATAAAATGTAATTTTAGAGTCCCAAACGATAAAATTTGACCAAAAAACCCTGCAGCTCACGAGCGTAGCGCTGGTGACTTTTATTCGTTGACCCGTTTCCAATGAAATCAGGCTCCGAAAACGCGAAAATTCGGCACTCCAAATTTGGAAAAAACTACCAAATTGCCACGGGATCAAATCTTTCCACCATCCATCAAAATCTTTCCATAAAACTGACACGCTTGCTCGTCAACCACATTTGGGAAGTCTTCGTGTTGTACCTCCTTTTATATTTTTTGTGTATTCCGGTGAAAAAAGAGCGTAATAGTGAACGTCTCTTGGTAGACTCGAATGCACGACGTTAACGTCACTGCGTTCCACCCGCGTGTGGGAATATAGGAATAAAAATGGAGAAACCTAACGGGTGCGATCATACCAACACTAATGCACTGGATCCCATCAGAACTCCGAAGTTAAGCGTGCTTGGGCGAGAGTAGTACTAGGATGGGTTAACCCCCTGGGAAGTCATCGTGTTGCACCCCTTTTTATTTTTATTTTTTGCGATGTTCGGTGAATAAAGAGCGTACGAGTGAACGTGTCTTGGTAGACTCGCATGCACGACGTAAACGTCACTGCGTTCCACCCGCGTGTGGGAATATAGGAATAAAAATGGAGAATCCTAACGGGTGCGATCATACCAGCACTAGTTTACCAAAACTGTTGCTTCCCATCGTAAAAAAACGTTTCCATAGCAAAACCCTAAAAGCGGAATCCAAAACGGAAAAGAAAAACTAATAAGGAAAATTATAAAAATAACCCGAAAACAATAAAATGTAATTTTAGAGTCCCAAACGATAAAATTTGACCAAAAAACCCTGCAGCTCACGAGCGTAGCGCTGGTGACCTTTATTCGTTGACCCGTTTCCAATGAAATCAGGCTCCGAAAACGCGAAAATTCGGCACTCCAAATTTGGAAAAAACTACCAAATTGCCACGGGATCAAATCTTTCCACCATCCATCAAAATCTTTCCATAAAACTGACACGCTTGCTCTTCAACCACATTTGGGAAGTCTTCGTGTTGTACCTCCTTTTATATTTTTTGTGTATTCCGGTGAAAAAAGAGCGTAATAGTGAACGTCTCTTGGTAGACTCGAATGCACGACGTTAACGTCACTGCGTTCCACCCGCGTGTGGGAATATAGGAATAAAAATGGAGAAACCTAACGGGTGCGATCATACCAACACTAATGCACTGGATCCCATCAGAACTCCGAAGTTAAGCGTGCTTGGGCGAGAGTAGTACTAGGATGGGTTAACCCCCTGGGAAGTCATCGTGTTGCACCCCTTTTTATTTTTATTTTTTGCGATGTTCGGTGAATAAAGAGCGTACGAGTGAACGTGTCTTGGTAGACTCGCATGCACGACGTAAACGTCACTGCGTTCCACCCGCGTGTGGGAATATAGGAATAAAATTGGAAAATCCTAATAGGTGCGATCATACCAGCACTAATGCACCGGATCCTATCAGAACTCCGAAGTTAAGCGTGCTTGGGCGAGTGTAGTACTAGGATGGGTGACCCCCTGGGAAGTCCTCGTGTTGCACCCCTTTTTATTTTTATTTTTTGCAATGTTCGGTGAAGAAAGAGCGTACGAGTGAACGTGTCTTGGTAGACTCGCATGCACAACGTAAACGTCACTGCGTTCCACCCGCGTGTGGTAATATAGGAATAAAAATAGAGAATCCTAACGGGTACGATCATACCAGCACTAATGCACCGGATCCCATCAGAACTCCGAAGTTAATCGTGCTTGGGCGAGAGTAGTACTAAGATGGGTGACTCCCTGGAAAGTCCTCGTGTTGCACCCCTTTTTATTTTTATTTTTTGCGATGTTCGGTGAAGAAAGAGCGTACGAGTGAACGTGTCTTGGTAGACTCGCATGCGCGACGTAAACGTCACTGCGTTCCACCCGCGTGTGGGAATATAGGGATAAAAATGGAGAATCCTAACGGGTGCGATCATACCAGCACTAGTTTACCAAAACTGTTGCTTCCCATCGTAAAAAAACGTTTCCATAGCAAAACCCTAAAAGCGGAATCCAAAACGGAAAAGAAAAACTAATAAGGAAAATTATAAAAATAACCCGAAAACAATAAAATGTAATTTTAGAGTCCCAAACGATAAAATTTGACCAAAAAACCCTGCAGCTCACGAGCGTAGCGCTGGTAAATTTTATTCGTTGACCCGTTTCCAATGAAATCAGGCTCCGAAAACGCGAAAATTCGGCACTCCAAATTTGGAAAAAACTACCAAATTTCCACTGGATCAAATCTTTCCACCATCCATCAAAATCTTTCCATAAAACTGACACGTTTGCTCTTCAACCGCATTTGGGAAGTCTTCGTGTTGTACCTCCTTTTATATTTTTTGTGTATTCCGGTGAAAAAAGAGCGTAATAGTGAACGTCTCTTGGTAGACTCGAATGCACGACGTTAACGTCACTGCGTTCCACCCGCGTGTGGGAATATAGGAATAAAAATGGAGAAACCTAACGGGTGCGATCATACCAACACTAATGCACTGGATCCCATCAGAACTCCGAAGTTAAGCGTGCTTGGGCGAGAGTAGTACTAGGATGGGTTAACCCCCTGGGAAGTCATCGTGTTGCACCCCTTTTTATTTTTATTTTTTGCGATGTTCGGTGAATAAAGAGCGTACGAGTGAACGTGTCTTGGTAGACTCGCATGCACGACGTAAACGTCACTGCGTTCCACCCGCGTGTGGGAATATAGGAATAAAATTGGAAAATTCTAATAGGTGCGATCATACCAGCACTAATGCACCGGATCCTATCAGAACTCCGAAGTTAAGCGTGCTTGGGCGAGTGTAGTACTAGGATGGGTGACCCCCTGGGAAGTCCTCGTGTTGCACCCCTTTTTATTTTTATTTTTTGCGATGTTCGGTGAAGAAAGAGCGTACGAGTGAACGTGTCTTGGTAGACTCGCATGCACAACGTAAACGTCACTGCGTTCCACCCGCGTGTGGTAATATAGGAATAAAAATAGAGAATCCTAACGGGTGCGATCATACCAGCACTAATGCACCGGATCCCATCAGAACTCCGAAGTTAAGCGTGCTTGGGCGAGAGTAGTACTAAGATGGGTGACTCCCTGGAAAGTCCTCGTGTTGCACCCCTTTTTATTTTTATTTTTTGCGATGTTCGGTGAAGAAAGAGCGTACGAGTGAACGTGTCTTGGTAGACTCGCATGCGCGACGTAAACGTCACTGCGTTCCACCCGCGTGTGGGAATATAGGGATAAAAATGGAGAATCCTAACGGGTGCGATCATACCAGCACTAGTTTACCAAAACTGTTGCTTCCCATTGTAAAAAAACGTTTCCATAGCAAAACCCTAAAAGCGGAATCCAAAACGGAAAAGAAAAACTAATAAGGAAAATTATAAAAATAACCCGAAAACAATAAAATGTAATTTTAGAGTCCTAAACGATAAAATTAGACCAAAAAACCCTGCAGCTCACGAGCGTAGCGCTGGTGAATTTTGTTCGTTTACCCGTTTCCAATGAAATCAGGCTCCGAAAATGCAAAAATTCGGCATTCCAAATTTGGAAAAAACTACCAAATTGCCACTGGATCAAATCTTTCCACCATCCATCAAAATCTTTCCATAAAACTGACACGCTTGCTCTTCAACCGCATTTGGGAAGTCTTCATGTTGCACCTCCTTTTATATTTTTTGTGTATTCCGGTGAAAAAAGAGCGTAATAGTGAACGTGTCTTGGTAGACTCGAATGCACGACGTTAACGTCACTGCGTTCCACCCGCGTGTGGGAATATAGGAATAAAAATGGAGAAACATAATGGGTGCGATCATACCAACACTAATGCACTGGATCCCATCAGAACTCCGAAGTTAAGCGTGCTTGGGCGAGAGTAGTACTAGGATGGATTACCCCCCTGGGAAGTCATCGTGTTGCACCCCTTTTTATTTTTATTTTTTGCGATGTTCGGTGAAGAAAGAGCGTACGAGTGAACGTGTCTTGGTAGACTCGTATGCACGACGTAAACGTCACTGCGTTCCACCTGCGTGTGGGAATATAGGAATAAAATTGGAAAATCCTAATGGGTGCGATCATACCAGCACTAATGCACCGGATCCCATCAGAACTCCGAAGTTAAGCGTGCTTGGGCGAGAGTAGTACTAGGATGGGTGACCCCCTGGGAAGTCCTCGTGTTGCACCCCTTTTTATTTTTATTTTTTTGCGATGTTCGGTGAAGAAAGAGCGTACGAGTGAACGTATCTTGGTAGACTCGCATGCACGACGTAAACATCACTGCGTTCCACCCACGTGTGGGAATATAGGAATAAAAATGGAGAATCCTAACGGGTGCGATCATACCAGCACTAGTTTACCAAAACTGTTGCTTCCCATCGTAAAAAACCGTTTCCATAGCAAAACCCTAAAAGCGGAATCCAAAACGGAAAAGAAAAACTAATATGGAAAATTATAAAAATAACCCGAAAACAATAAAATGTAATTTTAGAGTCCCAAACGATAAAATTTGACCAAAAAACCCTGCAGTTCACGAGCGTAGCGCTGGTGACTTTTTTTCGTTGACCCGTTTCCAATGAAATCAGGCTCCGAAAACGCGAAAATTCGGCACTCCAAATTTGGAAATAACTACCAAATTGCCACTGGATCAAATCTTTCCACCATCCATCAAAATCTTTCCATAAAATTGACACGCTTGCTCTTCAACCGCATTTGGGAAGTCTTCGTGTTGCACCTCCTTTTATATTTTTTGTGTATTCCGGTGAAAAAAGAGCGTAATAGTGAACGTGTCTTGGTAGACTCGAATGCACGACGTAAACGTCACTGCGTTCCACCCGCGTGTGGGAATATAGGAATAAAAATGGTGAAATCTAACGGGTACGATCATAACAGCACTAATGCACTGGATCCCATCAGAACTCCGAAGTTAAGCGTTCTTGGGCGAGAGTAGTACTAGGATGGGTGACACCCTGGGAAGTCCTCGTGTTGCACCCCTTTTTATTTTTATTTTTTTGCGATGTTCGGTGAAGAAAGAGCGTACGAGTGAACGTGTCTTGGTAGACTCGCATGTACGACGTAAACATCACTGCGTTCAACCCGCGTGTGGGAATATAGGGATAAAAATGGAGAATCCTAACGGGTGCGATCATACCAGCACTAGTTTACCAAAACTGTTGCTTCCCATCGTAAAAAAACGTTTCCATAGCAAAACCCTAAAAGCGGAATCCAAAACGGAAAAGAAAAACTAATAAGGAAAATTATAAAAATAACCCGAAAACAATAAAATGTAATTTTAGAGTCCCAAACGATAAAATTTGACCAAAAAACCCTGCAGCTCACGAGCGTAGCGCTGGTGACTTTTATTCGTTGACCCGTTTCCAATGAAATCAGGCTCCGAAAACGCGAAAATTCAACACTCCAAATTTGGAAAAAACTACCAAATTGCCACGGGATCAAATCTTTCCACCATCCATCAAAATCTTTACATAAAACTGACACGCTTGCTCTTCAACCACATTTGGGAAGTCTTCGTGTTGTACCTCCTTTTATATTTTTTGTGTATTCCGGTGAAAAAAGAGCGTAATAGTGAACGTCTCTTGGTAGACTCGAATGCACGACGTTAACGTCACTGCGTTCCACCCGCGTGTGGGAATATAGGAATAAAAATGGAGAAACCTAACGGGTGCGATCATACCAACACTAATGCACTGGATCCCATCAGAACTCCGAAGTTAAGCGTGCTTGGGCGAGAGTAGTACTAGGATGGGTTAACCCCCTGGGAAGTCATCGTGTTGCACCCCTTTTTATTTTTATTTTTTTCGATGTTCGGTGAATAAAGAGCGTACGAGTGAACTTGTCTTGGTAGACTCGCATGCACGACGTAAACGTCACTGCGTTCCACCCGCGTGTGGGAATATAGGAATAAAATTGGAAAATCCTAATAGGTGCGATCATACCAGCACTAATGCACCGGATCCTATCAGAACTCCGAAGTTAAGCGTGCTTGGGCGAGTGTAGTACTAGGATGGGTGACCCCCTGGGAAGTCCTCGTGTTGCACCCCTTTTTATTTTTATTTTTTGCAATGTTCGGTGAAGAAAGAGCGTACGAGTGAACGTGTCTTGGTAGACTCGCATGCACAACGTAAACGTCACTGCGTTCCACCCGCGTGTGGTAATATAGGAATAAAAATAGAGAATCCTAACGGGTGCGATCATACCAGCACTAATGCACCGGATCCCATCAGAACTCCGAAGTTAATCGTGCTTGGGCGAGAGTAGTACTAAGATGGGTGACTCCCTGGAAAGTCCTCGTGTTGCACCCCTTTTTATTTTTATTTTTTGCGATGTTCGGTGAAGAAAGAGCGTACGAGTGAACGTGTCTTGGTAGACTCGCATGCGCGACGTAAACGTCACTGCGTTCCACCCGCGTGTGGGAATATAGGGATAAAAATGGAGAATCCTAACGGGTGCGATCATACCAGCACTAGTTTACCAAAACTGTTGCTTCCCATCGTAAAAAAAACGTTTCCATAGCAAAACCCTAAAAGCGGAATCCAAAACGGAAAAGAAAAACTAATAAGGAAAATTATAAAAATAACCCGAAAACAATAAAATGTAATTTTAGAGTCCCAAACGATAAAATTTGACCAAAAAACCCTGCAGCTCACGAGCGTAGCGCTGGTAAATTTTATTCGTTGACCCGTTTCCAATGAAATCAGGCTCCGAAAACGCGAAAATTCGGCACTCCAAATTTGGAAAAAACTACCAAATTTCCACTGGATCAAATCTTTCCACCATCCATCAAAATCTTTCCATAAAACTGACACGTTTGCTCTTCAACCGCATTTGGGAAGTCTTCGTGTTGTACCTCCTTTTATATTTTTTGTGTATTCCGGTGAAAAAAGAGCGTAATAGTGAACGTCTCTTGGTAGACTCGAATGCACGACGTTAACGTCACTGCGTTCCACCCGCGTGTGGGAATATAGGAATAAAAATGGAGAAACCTAACGGGTGCGATCATACCAACACTAATGCACTGGATCCCATCAGAACTCCGAAGTTAAGCGTGCTTGGGCGAGAGTAGTACTAGGATGGGTTAACCCCCTGGGAAGTCATCGTGTTGCACCCCTTTTTATTTTTATTTTTTGCGATGTTCGGTGAATAAAGAGCGTACGAGTGAACGTGTCTTGGTAGACTCGCATGCACGACGTAAACGTCACTGCGTTCCACCCGCGTGTGGGAATATAGGAATAAAATTCGAAAATCCTAATAGGTGCGATCATACCAGCACTAATGCACCGGATCCTATCAGAACTCCGAAGTTAAGCGTGCTTGGGCGAGTGTAGTACTAGGATGGGTGACCCCCTGGGAAGTCCTCGTGTTGCACCCCTTTTTATTTTTATTTTTTGCGATGTTCGGTGAAGAAAGAGCGTACGAGTGAACGTGTCTTGGTAGACTCGCATGCACAACGTAAACGTCACTGCGTTCCACCCGCGTGTGGTAATATAGGAATAAAAATAGAGAATCCTAACGGGTGCGATCATACCAGCACTAATGCACCGGATCCCATCAGAACTCCGAAGTTAAGCGTGCTTGGGCGAGAGTAGTACTAAGATGGGTGACTCCCTGGAAAGTCCTCGTGTTGCACCCCTTTTTATTTTTATTTTTTGCGATGTTCGGTGAAGAAAGAGCGTACGAGTGAACGTGTCTTGGTAGACTCGCATGCGCGACGTAAACGTCACTGCGTTCCACCCGCGTGTGGGAATATAGGGATAAAAATGGAGAATCCTAACGGGTGCGATCATACCAGCACTAGTTTACCAAAACTGTTGCTTCCCATTGTAAAAAAACGTTTCCATAGCAAAACCCTAAAAGCGGAATCCAAAACGGAAAAGAAAAACTACTAAGGAAAATTATAAAAATAACCCGAAAACAATAAAATGTAATTTTAGAGTCCTAAACGATAAAATTTGACCAAAAAACCCTGCAGCTCACGAGCGTAGCGCTGGTGAATTTTGTTCGTTTACCCGTTTCCAATGAAATCAGGCTCCGAAAATGCAAAAATTCGGCACTCCAAATTTGGAAAAAACTACCAAATTGCCACTGGATCAAATCTTTCCACCATCCATCAAAATCTTTCCATAAAACTGACACGCTTGCTCTTCAACCGCATTTGGGAAGTCTTCATGTTGCACCTCCTTTTATATTTTTTGTGTATTCCGGTGAAAAAAGAGCGTAATAGTGAACGTGTCTTGGTAGACTCGAATGCACGACGTTAACGTCACTGCGTTCCACCCGCGTGTGGGAATATTGGAATAAGAATGGAGAAACATAACGGGTGCGATCATACCAACACTAATGCACTGGATCCCATCAGAACTCCGAAGTTAAGCGTGCTTGGGCGAGAGTAGTACTAGGATGGATTACCCCCCTGGGAAGTCATCGTGTTGCACCCCTTTTTATTTTTATTTTTTGCGATGTTCGGTGAAGAAAGAGCGTACGAGTGAACGTGTCTTGGTAGACTCGTATGCACGACGTAAACGTCACTGCGTTCCACCTGCGTGTGGGAATATAGGAATAAAATTGGAAAATCCTAATGGGTGCGATCATACCAGCACTAATGCACCGGATCCCATCAGAACTCCGAAGTTAAGCGTGCTTGGGCGAGAGTAGTACTAGGATGGGTGACCCCCTGGGAAGTCCTCGTGTTGCACCCCTTTTTATTTTTATTTTTTTGCGATGTTCGGTGAAGAAAGAGCGTACGAGTGAACGTATCTTGGTAGACTCGCATGCACGACGTAAACATCACTGCGTTCCACCCACGTGTGGGAATATAGGAATAAAAATGGAGAATCCTAACGGGTGCGATCATACCAGCACTAGTTTACCAAAACTGTTGCTTCCCATCGTAAAAAAACCGTTTCCATAGCAAAACCCTAAAAGCGGAATCCAAAACGGAAAAGAAAAACTAATATGGAAAATTATAAAAATAACCCGAAAACAATAAAATGTAATTTTAGAGTCCCAAACGATAAAATTTGACCAAAAAACCCTGCAGTTCACGAGCGTAGCGCTGGTGACTTTTTTTCGTTGACCCGTTTCCAATGAAATCAGGCTCCGAAAACGCGAAAATTCGGCACTCCAAATTTGGAAATAACTACCAAATTGCCACTGGATCAAATCTTTCCACCATCCATCAAAATCTTTCCATAAAATTGACACGCTTGCTCTTCAACCGCATTTGGGAAGTCTTCGTGTTGCACCTCCTTTTATATTTTTTGTGTATTCCGGTGAAAAAAGAGCGTAATAGTGAACGTGTCTTGGTAGACTCGAATGCACGACGTAAACGTCACTGCGTTCCACCTGCGTGTGGGAATATAGGAATAAAAATGGAGAAATCTAACGGGTGCGATCATAACAGCACTAATGCACTGGATCCCATCAGAACTCCGAAGTTAAGCGTTCTTGGGCGAGAGTAGTACTAGGATGGGTGACACCCTGGGAAGTCCTCGTGTTGCACCCCTTTTTATTTTTATTTTTTTGCGATGTTCGGTGAAGAAAGAGCGTACGAGTGAACGTGTCTTGGTAGACTCGCATGTACGACGTAAACATCACTGCGTTCCACCCGCGTGTGGGAATATAGGAATAAAAATGGAGAATCCTAAAGGGTGCGATCATACCAGCACTAGTTTACCAAAACTGTTGCTTCCCATCGTAAAAAAACTTTTCCATAGCAAAACCCTAAAAGCGGAATCCAAAACGGAAAAGAAAAACTAATATGGGAAATTATAAAAATAACCCGAAAACAATAAAATGTAATTTTAGAGTCCCAAACGATAAAATTTGACCAAAAAACCCTGCAGTTCACGAGCGTAGCGCTGGTGACATTTGTTCGTTGACCCGTTTCCAATGAAATCAGGCTCCGAAAACGCGAAAATTTGGCACTCCAAATTTGGAAATAACTACCAAATTGCCACTGGATCAAATCTTTCCACCATCCATCAAAATCTTTCCATAAAACTGACACGCTTGCTCGTCAACCGCATTTGGGAAGTCTTCATGTTGCACCTCCTTTTATATTTTTTGAGTATTCCGATGAAAAAAGAGCGTAATAGTGAACGTGTCTTGGTAGACTCGAATGCACGACGTAAACGTCACTGCGTTCCACCCGCGTGTGGGAATATAGGAATAAAATTGGAAAATCCTAACGGGTGCGATCATACCAGTACTAATGCACTGGATCCCATCAGAACTCCGAAGTTAAGCGTGCTTAGGCGAGAGTAGTACTAGGATGGGTGACACCCTGGGAAGTCCTCGTGTTGCACCCCTTTTTATTTTTATTTTTTTGCGATGTTCGGTGTAGAAAGAGCGTACGAGTGAACGTGTCTTGGTAGACTCGCATTCACGACGTAAACATAACTGCGTTCCACCCGTGTGTGGGAATATAGGAATAAAAATGGAGAATCCTAACAGGTGTGATCATACCAGCACTAGTTTACCAAAACTGTTGCTTCCCATCGTAAAAAAACGTTTCCATAGCAAAACCCTAAAAGCGGAATCCAAAACGGAAAAGAAAAACTAATATGGAAAATTATAAAAATAACCCGAAAACAATAAAATATAATTTTAGAGTCCCAAACGATAAAATTTGACCAAAAAACCCTGCAGTTCACGAGCGTAGCGCTGGTGACTTTTGTTCGTTGACCCTTTTCCAATGATATCAGGCTCCGAAAACGCGAAAATTCGGCACTCCAAATTTTGAAATAACTACCAAATTTCTACTGGATCAAATCTTTCCACCATCCATCAAAATCTTTCCATAAAACTGACACGCTTGCTCTTCAACCGCATTTGGGAAGTCTTCGTGTTGCACCTCCTTTTATATTTTTTGTGTATTCCGGTGAAAAAAGAGCGTAATAGTGAACGTGTCTTGGTAGACTCGAATGCACGACGTAAACGTCACTGCGTTCCACCCACGTGTGGGAATATAGGAATAAAAATGGAGAAACCTAACGGGTGCGATCATACCAGCACTAATGCACTGGATCCCATCAGAACTCCGAAGTTAAGCGTGCTTGGGCGAGAGTAGTACTAGGATGGGTGACACCCTGGGAAGTCCTCGTGTTGCACCCCTTTTTATTTTTATTTTTTGCGATGTTCGGTGAAGAAAGAGCGTACGAGTGAACATGTCTTGGTAGACTCGCATGCACGACGTAAACGTCACTGCGTTCCACCCGCGTGTGGGAATATAGGAATAAAAATAGAGAATCCTAACGGGTGCGATCATACCAGCACTAATGCACCGGATCCCATCAGAACTTCGAAGTTAAGCGTGCTTGGGCTAGAGTAGTACTAAGATGGGTGACTCCCTGGAAAGTCCTCGTGTTGCACCCCTTTTTATTTTTATTTTTTGCGATGTTCGGTGAAGAAAGAGCGTACGAGTGAACGTGTCTTGGTAGACTCGCATGCGCGACGTAAACGTCACTGCGTTCAACCCGCATGTGGGAATATAGGGATAAAAATGGAGAATCCTAACGGGTGCGATCATACCAGCACTAGTTTACCAAAACTGTTGCTTCCCATCCTAAAAAAACGTTTCCATAGCAAAACCCTAAAAGCGGAATCCAAAACGGAAAAGAAAAACTAATAAGGAAAATTATAAAAATAACCGAAAATAATAAAATGTAATTTTAGAGTCCCAAACGATAAAATTTGACCAAAAAACCCTGCAACTCACGAGCGTAGCGCTGGTGACTTTTATTCGTTGACCTGTTTTCAATGAAATCAGGCTCCAAAAACGCGAAAATTCGGCACTCCAAATTTGGAAAAAACTACCAAATTGCCACTGGATCAAATCTTTCCACCATCCATCAAAATCTTTCCATAAAACTGACACGCTTGCTCTTCAACCGCATTTGGGAAGTCTTCGTGTTGCACCTCCTTTTATATTTTTTGTGTATTCCGGTGAAAAAAGAGCGTAATAGTGAACGTGTCTTGGTAGACTCGAATGCACGACGTTAACGTCACTACGTTCCACCCGCGTGTGGGAATATAGGAATAAAAATGGAGAAACCTAACGGGTGCGATCATACCAACACTAATGCACTGGATCCCATCAGAACTCCGAAGTTAAGCGTGCTTGGGCGAGAGTAGTACTAGGATGGGTTACCCCCCTGGGAAGTCATCGTGTTGCACCCCTTTATATTTCTATTTTTTGCGATGTTCGGTGAAGAAAGAGCGTACGAGTGAACGTGTCTTGGTAGACTCGCATGCACGACGTAAACGTCACTGCGTTCCACCCGCGTGTGGGAATATAGGAATAAAATTGGAAAATCCTAAAGGGTGCGATCATACCAGCACTAATGCACCGGATCCCATCAGAACTCCGAAGTTAAGCGTGCTTGGGCGAGAGTAGTACTAGGATGGGTGACCCCCTGGGAAGTCCTCAGGTTGCACCCCTTTTTATTTTTATTTTTTTACGATGTTCGGTGAAGAAAGAGCGTACGAGTGAACGTGTCTTGGTAGACTCGCATGCACGACGTAAACATCACTGCTTTCCACCCGCGTGTGGGAATATAGGAATAAAAATGGAGAATCCTAACGGGTGCGATCATTCCAGCACGTTTACCAAAACAGTTGCTTCCCATCGTAAAAAAACGTTTCCATAGCAAAACCCTAAAAGCGGAATCCAAAACGGAAAAAAAAACTAATATGGAAAATTATAAAAATAACCAGAAAACAATAAAATGTAATTTTAGAGTCCCAAACGATAAAATTTGACCAAAAAACCCTGCAGTTCACGAGCGTAGCGCTGGTGACTTTTTTTCGTTGACCCGTTTCCAATGAAATCAGGCTCCGAAAACGCGAAAATTCGGCACTCCAAATTTGGAAATAACTACCAAATTGCCACTGGATCAAATCTTTCCACCATCCATCAAAATCTTTCCATAAAACTGACACGCTTGCTCTTCAACCGCATTTGGGAAGTCTTCGTGTTGCACCTCGTTTTATATTTTTTGTGTATTCTAGTGAAAAAAGAGCGTAATAGTGAACGTGTCTTGGTAGACTCGAATGCACGACGTAAACGTCACTGCGTTCCACCCGCGTGTGGGAATATAGGAATAAAATTGGAAAATCCTAACGGGTGCGATCATACCAGCACTAATGCACTGGATCCCATCAGAACTCCGAAGTTAAGCGTGCTTGGGCGAGAGTAGTACTAGGATGGGTGACACCCTGGGAAGTCCTCGTGTTGCACCCCTTTTTATTCTTATTTTTTTGCGATGTTCGGTGAAGAAAGAGCGTACGAGTGAACGTGTCTTGGTAGACTCGCATGCATGACGTAAACATCACTGCGTTCCACCCGCGTGTGGGAATATAGGAATAAAAATGGAGAATCCTAACGGGTGCGATCATACCAGCACTAGTTTGCCAAAACTGTTGCTTCCCATCGTAAAAAAATGTTTCCATAGCAAAACCCTAAAAGCGGAATCCAAAACGGAAAAGAAAAACTAATATGGAAAATTATAAAAATAACCCGAAAATAATAAAATGTAATTTTAGAGTCCCAAACGATAAAATTTGACCAAAAAACCCTGTAGTTCACGAGCGTAGCGCTGGTGACTTTTGTTCGTTGACCCGTTTCCAATGAAATCAGGCTCCGAAAACGCGAAAATTCGGCACTCCAAATTTTGAAATAACTACCAAATTGCCACTGGATCAAATCTTTCCACCATCCATCAAAATCTTTCTATAAAACTGACACGCTTGCTCTTCAACCGCATTTGGGAAGTCTTCGTGTTGCACCTCCTTTTATATTTTTTGTGTATTCCGGTGAAAAAAGAGCGTAATAGTGAACGTGTCTTGGTAGACTCGAATGCACGACGTAAACGTCACTGCGTTCCACACTCGTGTGAGAATATAGGAATAAAAATGGAGAAACCTAACGGGTGCGATCGTACCAGCACTAATGCACTGGATCCCATCAGAACTCCGAAGTTAAGCGTGCTTGGGCGAGAGTAGTACTAGGATGGGTGACCCCCTGGGAAGTCCTCGTGTTGCACCCCTTTTTAATTTTATTTTTTGCGATGTTCGGTGAAGAAAGAGCGTACGAGTGAACGTGTCTTGGTAGACTCGCATGCACGACATAAACGTCACTGCGTTCCACCCGCGTGTGGGAATATAGGAATAAAAATAGAGAATCCTAACGGGTGCGATCATACCAGCACTAATGCACCGGATCCCATCAGAACTCCGAAGTTAAGCGTGCTTGGGCGAGAGTAGTACTAAGATGGGTGACTCCCTGGAAAGTCCTCGTGTTGCACCCCTTTTTATTTTTATTTTTTGCGATGTTCGGTGAAGAAAGAGCGTACGAGTGAACGTGTCTTGGTAGACTCGCATGCGCGACGTAAACGTCACTGCGTTCCACCCGCGTCTGGGAAAATAGGGATAAAAATGGAGAATCCTAACGGGTACGATCATACCAGCACTAGTTTACCAAAACTGTTGCTTCCCATCGTAAAAAAACGTTTCCATAGCAAAACCCTAAAAGCGGAATCCAAAACGGAAAAGAAAAACTAATAAGGAAAATTATAAAAATAACCCGAAAACAATAAAATGTAATTTTAGAGTTCCAAACGATAAAATTTGACCAAAAAACCCTGCAGCTCACGAGTGTAGCGCTGGTGACTTTTGTTCGTTGACCCGTTTCCAATGAAATCAGGCTCCAAAAACGCGAAAATTCGGCACTCCAAATTTTGAAAAAACTACCAAATTGCCACTGGATCAAATCTTTCCACAATCCATCAAATCTTTCCATAAAACTGACACGCTTGCTCTTCAACCGCATTTGGGAAGTCTTCGTGTTGCACCACCTTTTATATTTTTTGTGTATTCCGGTGAAAAAAGAGCGTAATAGTGAACGTGTCTTGGTAGACTCGAATGCACGACGTTAACGTCACTGCGTTCCACCCGTGTGTGGGAATATAGGAATAAAAATGGAGAATCTTAACGGGTGCGATCATACCAGCACTAGTTTACCAAAACTGTTGCTTCCCATCGTAAAAAAACGTTTCCATAGCAAAACCCTAAAAGCGGAATCCAAAACGGAAAAGAAAAACTAATAAGGAAAATTATAAAAATAACCCGAAAACAATAAAATGTAATTTTAGAGTCCCAAACGATAAAATTTAACCAAAAAACCCTGCAGCTCACGAGCGTAGCGCTGGTGAGTTTTGTTCGTTGACCCGTTTCCAATGAAATCAGGCTCCGAAAACTCGAAAATTCGGCACTCCAAATTTGGAAAAAACTACCAAATGGCCACCGGATCAAATCTTTCCACCATCCATCAAAATCTTTCCATAAAACTGACACGCTTGCTCTTCAACCGCATTTGGGAAGTCTTCGTGTTGCACCTCCTTTATATTTTTTGTGTATTCCGGTGAAAAAAGAGCGTAATAGTGAACGTGTCTTGGTAGACTCGAATGCACGACGTAAACGTCACTGCGTTCCATCCGCGTGTGGGAATATAGGAATAAAAATGGAGAAATCTAACGGGTGCGATCATACCAGCACTAATGCACTGGATCCCATCAGAACTCCGAAGTTAAACGTGCTTGGGCGAGAGTAGTACTAGGATGGGTGACCCCCTGGAAAGTCCTCGTGTTGCACCCCTTTTTATTTTTATTTTTTGCGATGTTCGGTGAAGAAAGAGCGTACGAGTGAACGTGTCTTGGTAGACTCGCATGCGCGACGTAAACGTCACTGCGTTCCACCCGCGTGTGGGAATATAGGAATAAAATTTGAAAATCCTAACGGGTGCGATCATACCAGCCCTAATGCAACGGATCGCATCAGAACTCCGAAGTTAAGCGTGCTTGGGCGAGAGTATTACTAGGATGGGTGACCCCCTGGGAAGTCCTCGTGTTGCCACCCCTTTTTATTTTTATTTTTTTGCGATGTTCGGTGAAGAAAGAGCGTACGAGTGAACGTGTCTTGGTAGACTCGCATGCACGACGTAAACATCACTGTGTTCTACCCGCGTGTGAGAATATAGGAATAAAAATGGAGAATCCTAACGGGTGCGATCATACCAGCACTAGTTTATCAAAACTGTTGCTTCCCATCGTAAAAAACGTTTCCATAGCAAAACCCTAAAAGCGGAATCCAAAACGGAAAAGAAAAACTAATAAGGAAAATTATAAAAATAACCCGAAAACAATAAAATGTAATTTTAGAGTCCCAAACGATAAAATTTAACCAAAAAACCCTGCAGCTCACGAGCGTAGCGCTAGTGACTTTTGTTCGTTGACCCGTAAAACGCGAAAATTCGGCACTCTATATTTGGAAAAAAACTACCAAATTGCCACTAGATCAAATCTTTCCACCATCCATCAAAATCTTTCCATGAAACTGACACGCTTTCTCTTCAACCGCATTTGGAAAGTCTTCGTGTTGCACCTCCTTTTATATTTTTTGTGTATTCCGGTGAAAAAATAGCGTAATAGTGAACGTGTCTTGGTAGACTCGAATGCACGACGTAAACGTCACTGCGTTCCACCCGCGTGTGGGAATATAGGAATAAAAATGGAGAAATCTAACGGGTGCGATCATACCAGCACTAATGCACTGGATCCCATCAGAACTCCGAAGTTAAGCGTGCTTGGGCGAGAGTAGTACTAGGATGGGTGACCCCCTGGGAAGTCCTCGTGTTGCACCCCTTTTATTTTTATTTTTTGCGATGTTCAGTGAAGAAAGAGCGTACGAGTGAACGTGTCTTGGTAGACTCGCATGCACGACGTAAACGTCACTGCGTTCCACCCGCGTGTGGGAATATAGGAATAAAAATAGAGAATCCTAACGGGTGCGATCATACCAGCACTAATGCATCGGATCCCATCAGAACTCCGAAGTTAAGCGTGCTCGGGCGAGAGTAGTACTAGGATGGGTGACCCCATGGGAAGTCCTCGTGTTGCACCCCTTTTTATTTTTATTTTTTGCGATGTTTGGTGAAGAAAGAGCGTACGAGTGAACGTGTCTTGGTAGACTCGCATGCGCGACGTAAACTTCACTGCGTTCCACCTGCGTGTGGGAATATAGGAATAAAAATGGAGAATCCTAACGGGTGCGATCATACCAGCACTAATGCACTGAATCCCATCAGAACTCCGAAGCTAAGCGTGCTTGGGCGAGAGTAGTACTAGGATGGGTGACCCTCTGGGAAGTCCTCGTGTTGCACCCCTTTTTGTTTTTATTTTTTGCGATGTTCAGTGAAGAAAGAGCGTACGAGTGAACGTGTCTTGGTAGACTCGCATGCGCGACGTAAACGTCACTGCGTTCCACCCGCGTGTGGGAATATAGGGATAAAAATGGAGAATCCTAACGGGTACGATCATACCAGCACTAGTTTACCAAAACTGTTGCTTCCCATCGTCAAAAAACGTTTCCATAGCAAAACCCTAAAAGCGGAATCCAAAACGGAAAAGAAAAACTAATAAGGAAAATTATAAAAATAACCCGAAAATAATAAAATGTAATTTTAGAGTCCCAAACGATAAAATTTAACCAAAAAACCCTGCAGCTCACGAGCGTAGCGCTGGTGACTTTTGTTCGTTGACCCGTTTCCAATGAAATCAGGCTCCGAAAACGCGAAAATTCGGCACTCCAAATTTGGAAAAAACTACCAAATTGCCGCTGGATCAAATCTTTCCACCATCCATCAAAATCTTTCCATGAAACTGACACGCTTTCTCTTCAACCGCATTTGGGAAGTCTTCGAGTTGCACCTCCTTTTATATTTTTTGTGTATTCCGGTGAAAAAAGAGCGTAATAGTGAACGTGTCTTGGTAGACTCGAATGCACGACGTAAACGTCACTGCGTTCCACCCGCGTGTGGGAATATAGGAATAAAAATGGAGAAACCTAACGGGTGCGATCATACCAACACTAATGCACTGGATCCCATCAGAACTACGAAGTGAAGCGTGCTTGGGCGAGAGTAGTACTAGGATGGGTGACCCCCCTGGGAAGTCATCGTGTTGCACCCCTTTTTATTTTTATTTTTTGCGATGTTCGGTGAAGAAAGAGCGTACGAGTGAACGTGTCTTGGTAGACTCGCATGCACGACGTAAACGTCACTGCGTTCCACCCGCGTGTGGGAATATAGGAATAAAATTAGAAAATCCTAACGGGTGCGATCATACCAGCACTAATGCACCGGATCCCATCAGAACTCCGAAGTTAAGCGTGCTTGGGCGAGAGTAGTACTAGGATGGGTGACCCCCTGGGAAGTCCTCGTGTTGCACCCCTTTTTATTTTTATTTTTTTGCGATGTTCGGTGAAGAAAGAGCGTACGAGTGAACGTGTCTTGGTAGACTCGCATGCACGACGTAAACATCACTGCGTTCCACCCGTGTGTGGGAATATAGGAATAAAAATGGAGAATCTTAACGGGTGCGATCATACCAGCACTAGTTTACCAAAACTGTTGCTTCCCATCGTAAAAAAACGTTTCCATAGCAAAACCCTAAAAGCGGAATCCAAAACGGAAAAGAAAAACTAATAAGGAAAATTATAAAAATAACCCGAAAACAATAAAATGTAATTTTAGAGTCCCAAACGATAAAATTTAACCAAAAAACCCTGCAGCTCACGAGCGTAGCGCTGGTGAGTTTTGTTCGTTGACCCGTTTCCAATGAAATCAGGCTCCGAAAACTCGAAAATTCGGCACTCCAAATTTGGAAAAAACTACCAAATGGCCACCGGATCAAATCTTTCCACCATCCATCAAAATCTTTCCATAAAACTGACACGCTTGCTCTTCAACCGCATTTGGGAAGTCTTCGTGTTGCACCTCCTTTTATATTTTTTGTGTATTCCGGTGAAAAAAGAGCGTAATAGTGAACGTGTCTTGGTAGACTCGAATGCACGACGTAAACGTCACTGCGTTCCATCCGCGTGTGGGAATATAGGAATAAAAATGGAGAAATCTAACGGGTGCGATCATACCAGCACTAATGCACTGGATCCCATCAGAACTCCGAAGTTAAACGTGCTTGGGCGAGAGTAGTACTAGGATGGGTGACCCCCTGGAAAGTCCTCGTGTTGCACCCCTTTTTATTTTTATTTTTTGCGATGTTCGGTGAAGAAAGAGCGTACGAGTGAACGTGTCTTGGTAGACTCGCATAGCGCGACGTAAACGTCACTGCGTTCCACCCGCGTGTGGGAATATAGGAATAAAATTTGAAAATCCTAACGGGTGCGATCATACCAGCCCTAATGCAACGGATCGCATCAGAACTCCGAAGTTAAGCGTGCTTGGGCGAGAGTATTACTAGGATGGGTGACCCCCTGGGAAGTCCTCGTGTTGCCACCCCTTTTTATTTTTATTTTTTTGCGATGTTCGGTGAAGAAAGAGCGTACGAGTGAACGTGTCTTGGTAGACTCGCATGCACGACGTAAACATCACTGTGTTCTACCCGCGTGTGAGAATATAGGAATAAAAATGGAGAATCCTAACGGGTGCGATCATACCAGCACTAGTTTATCAAAACTGTTGCTTCCCATCGTAAAAAACGTTTCCATAGCAAAACCCTAAAAGCGGAATCCAAAACGGAAAAGAAAAACTAATAAGGAAAATTATAAAAATAACCCGAAAACAATAAAATGTAATTTTAGAGTCCCAAACGATAAAATTTAACCAAAAAACCCTGCAGCTCACGAGCGTAGCGCTAGTGACTTTTGTTCGTTGACCCGTAAAACGCGAAAATTCGGCACTCTATATTTGGAAAAAAAACTACCAAATTGCCACTAGATCAAATCTTTCCACCATCCATCAAAATCTTTCCATGAAACTGACACGCTTTCTCTTCAACCGCATTTGGAAAGTCTTCGTGTTGCACCTCCTTTTATATTTTTTGTGTATTCCGGTGAAAAAATAGCGTAATAGTGAACGTGTCTTGGTAGACTCGAATGCACGACGTAAACGTCACTGCGTTCCACCCGCGTGTGGGAATATAGGAATAAAAATGGAGAAATCTAACGGGTGCGATCATACCAGCACTAATGCACTGGATCCCATCAGAACTCCGAAGTTAAGCGTGCTTGGGCGAGAGTAGTACTAGGATGGGTGACCCCCTGGGAAGTCCTCGTGTTGCACCCCTTTTATTTTTATTTTTTGCGATGTTCAGTGAAGAAAGAGCGTACGAGTGAACGTGTCTTGGTAGACTCGCATGCACGACGTAAACGTCACTGCGTTCCACCCGCGTGTGGGAATATAGGAATAAAAATAGAGAATCCTAACGGGTGCGATCATACCAGCACTAATGCATCGGATCCCATCAGAACTCCGAAGTTAAGCGTGCTCGGGCGAGAGTAGTACTAGGATGGGTGACCCCATGGGAAGTCCTCGTGTTGCACCCCTTTTTATTTTTATTTTTTGCGATGTTTGGTGAAGAAAGAGCGTACGAGTGAACGTGTCTTGGTAGACTCGCATGCGCGACGTAAACTTCACTGCGTTCCACCTGCGTGTGGGAATATAGGAATAAAAATGGAGAATCCTAACGGGTGCGATCATACCAGCACTAATGCACTGAATCCCATCAGAACTCCGAAGCTAAGCGTGCTTGGGCGAGAGTAGTACTAGGATGGGTGACCCTCTGGGAAGTCCTCGTGTTGCACCCCTTTTTGTTTTTATTTTTTGCGATGTTCAGTGAAGAAAGAGCGTACGAGTGAACGTGTCTTGGTAGACTCGCATGCGCGACGTAAACGTCACTGCGTTCCACCCGCGTGTGGGAATATAGGGATAAAAATGGAGAATCCTAACGGGTACGATCATACCAGCACTAGTTTACCAAAACTGTTGCTTCCCATCGTAAAAAAACGTTTCCATAGCAAAACCCTAAAAGCGGAATCCAAAACGGAAAAGAAAAACTAATAAGGAAAATTATAAAAATAACCCGAAAATAATAAAATGTAATTTTAGAGTCCCAAACGATAAAATTTAACCAAAAAACCCTGCAGCTCACGAGCGTAGCGCTGGTGACTTTTGTTCGTTGACCCGTTTCCAATGAAATCAGGCTCCGAAAACGCGAAAATTCGGCACTCCAAATTTGGAAAAAACTACCAAATTGCCGCTGGATCAAATCTTTCCACCATCCATCAAAATCTTTCCATGAAACTGACACGCTTTCTCTTCAACCGCATTTGGGAAGTCTTCGAGTTGCACCTCCTTTTATATTTTTTGTGTATTCCGGTGAAAAAAGAGCGTAATAGTGAACGTGTCTTGGTAGACTCGAATGCACGACGTAAACGTCACTGCGTTCCACCCGCGTGTGGGAATATAGGAATAAAAATGGAGAAACCTAACGGGTGCGATCATACCAACACTAATGCACTGGATCCCATCAGAACTACGAAGTGAAGCGTGCTTGGGCGAGAGTAGTACTAGGATGGGTGACCCCCCTGGGAAGTCATCGTGTTGCACCCCTTTTTATTTTTATTTTTTGCGATGTTCGGTGAAGAAAGAGCGTACGAGTGAACGTGTCTTGGTAGACTCGCATGCACGACGTAAACGTCACTGCGTTCCACCCGCGTGTGGGAATATAGGAATAAAATTAGAAAATCCTAACGGGTGCGATCATACCAGCACTAATGCACCGGATCCCATCAGAACTCCGAAGTTAAGCGTGCTTGGGCGAGAGCAGTACTAGGATGGGTGACCCCCTGGGAAGTCCTCGTGTTGCACCCCTTTTTATTTTTATTTTTTTGCGATGTTCGGTGAAGAAAGAGCGTACGAGTGAACGTGTCTTGGTAGACTCGCATGCACGACGTAAACATCACTGCGTTCCACCCGTGTGTGGGAATATAGGAATAAAAATGGAGAATCCTAACGGGTGCGATCATACCAGCACTAGTTTACCAAAACAGTTGCTTCCCATCGTAAAAAAACGTTTCCATAGCAAAACCCTAAAAGCGGAATCCAAAACGGAAAAGAAAAACTAATAAGGAAAATTATAAAAATAACCCGAAAACAATAAAATGTAATTTTAGAGTCCCAAACGATAAAATTTAACCAAAAAACCCTGCAGCTCACGAGCGTAGCGCTGGTGACTTTTTTTCGTTGACCCGTTTCCAATGAAATCAGGCTCCGAAAACGCAAAAATTCGGCACTCCAAATTTGGAAAAAAGTACGAAATGGCCACTGGATCAAATCTTTCCACCATCCATCAAAATCTTTCCATAAAACTGACACGCTTGCTCTTCAACAGCATTTGGGAAGTCTTCGTGTTGAACCTCCTTTTATATTTTTTGTGTATTCCGGTGAAAAAAGAGCGTAATAGTGAACGTGTCTTGGTAGACTCGAATGCACGACGTAAACGTCACTGCGTTCCACCCGCGTGTGGGAATATAGGAATAAAAATGGAGAAACCTAACGGGTGCGATCGTACCAGCACTAATGCACTGGATCCCATCAGAACTTCGAAGTTAAGCGTGCTTGGGCGAGAGTAGTACTAGGATGGGTGACCCCCTGGGAAGTCCTCGTGTTGCACCCCTTTTTAATTTTATTTTTTGCGATGTTCGGTGAAGAAAGAGTGTACGAGTGAACGTGTCTTGGTAGACTCGCATGCACGACATAAACGTCACTGCGTTCCACCCGCGTGTGGGAATATAGGAATAAAAATAGAGAATCCTAACGGGTGCGATCATACCAGCACTAATGCACTGGATCCCATCAGAACTCCGAAGTTAAGCGTGTTTGGGCGAGAGTAGTACTAGGATGGGTGACACCCTGGGAAGTCCTCGTGTTGCACCCCTTTTTATTCTTATTTTTTTGCGATGTTCGGTGAAGAAAGAGCGTACGAGTGAACGTGTCTTGGTAGACTCGCATGCATGACGTAAACATCACTGCGTTCCACCCGCGTGTGGGAATATAGGAATAAAAATGGAGAATCCTAACGGGTGCGATCATACCAGCACTAGTTTGCCAAAACTGTTGCTTCCCATCGTAAAAAAATGTTTCCATAGCAAAACCCTAAAAGCGGAATCCAAAACGGAAAAGAAAAACTAATATGGAAAATTATAAAAATAACCCGAAAATAATAAAATGTAATTTTAGAGTCCCAAACGATAAAATTTGACCAAAAAACCCTGTAGTTCACGAGCGTAGCGCTGGTGACTTTTGTTCGTTGACCCGTTTCCAATGAAATCAGGCTCCGAAAATGCGAAAATTCGGCACTCCAAATTTTGAAATAACTACCAAATTGCCACTGGATCAAATCTTTCCACCATCCATCAAAATCTTTCTATAAAACTGACACGCTTGCTCTTCAACCGCATTTGGGAAGTCTTCGTGTTGCACCTCCTTTTATATTTTTTGTGTATTCCGGTGAAAAAAGAGCGTAATAGTGAACGTGTCTTGGTAGACTCGAATGCACGACGTAAACGTCACTGCGTTCCACCCGCGTGTGGGAATATAGGAATAAAAATGGAGAAACCTAACGGGTGCGATCGTACCAGCACTAATGCACTGGATCCCATCAGAACTCCGAAGTTAAGCGTGCTTGGGCGAGAGTAGTACTAGGATGGGTGACCCCCTGGGAAGTCCTCGTGTTGCACCCCTTTTTAATTTTATTTTTTGCGATGTTCGGTGAAGAAAGAGTGTACGAGTGAACGTGTCTTGGTAGACTCGCATGCACGACATAAACGTCACTGCTTTCCACCCGCGTGTGGGAATATAGGAATAAAAATAGAGAATCCTAACGGGTGCGATCATACCAGCACTAATGCACCGGATCCTATCAGAACTCCGAAGTTAAGCGTGCTTGGGCGAGAGTAGTACTAAGATGGGTGACTCCCTGGAAAGTCCTCGTGTTGCACCCCTTTTTATTTTAATTTTTTGCGATGTTCGGTGAAGAAAGAGCGTACGAGTGAACGTGTCTTGGTAGACTCGCATGCGCGACGTAAACGTCACTGCGTTCCACCCGCGTCTGGGAATATAGGGATAAAAATGGAGAATCCTAACGGGTGCGATCATACCAGCACTAGTTTACCAAAACTGTTGCTTCCCATCGTAAAAAAACGTTTCCATAGCAAAACCCTAAAAGCGGAATCCAAAACGGAAAAGAAAAACTAATAAGGAAAATTATAAAAATAACCCGAAAACAATAAAATGTAATTTTAGAGTTCCAAACGATAAAATTTGACCAAAAAACCCTGCAGCTCACGAGTGTAGCGCTGGTGACTTTTGTTCGTTGACCCGTTTCCAATGAAATCAGGCTCCAAAAACGCGAAAATTCGGCACTCCAAATTTTGAAAAAACTACCAAATTGCCACTGGATCAAATCTTTCCACAATCCATCAAATCTTTCCATAAAACTGACACGCTTGCTCTTCAACCGCATTTGGGAAGTCTTCGTGTTGCACCACCTTTTATATTTTTTGTGTATTCCGGTGAAAAAAGAGCGTAATAGTGAACGTGTCTTGGTAGACTCGAATGCACGACGTTAACGTCACTGCGTTCCACCCGTGTGTGGGAATATAGGAATAAAAATGGAGAATCTTAACGGGTGCGATCATACCAGCACTAGTTTACCAAAACTGTTGCTTCCCATCGTAAAAAAACGTTTCCATAGCAAAACCCTAAAAGCGGAATCCAAAACGGAAAAGAAAAACTAATAAGGAAAATTATAAAAATAACCCGAAAACAATAAAATGTAATTTTAGAGTCCCAAACGATAAAATTTAACCAAAAAACCCTGCAGCTCACGAGCGTAGCGCTGGTGAGTTTTGTTCGTTGACCCGTTTCCAATGAAATCAGGCTCCGAAAACTCGAAAATTCGGCACTCCAAATTTGGAAAAAACTACCAAATGGCCACCGGATCAAATCTTTCCACCATCCATCAAAATCTTTCCATAAAACTGACACGCTTGCTCTTCAACCGCATTTGGGAAGTCTTCGTGTTGCACCTCCTTTTATATTTTTTGTGTATTCCGGTGAAAAAAGAGCGTAATAGTGAACGTGTCTTGGTAGACTCGAATGCACGACGTAAACGTCACTGCGTTCCATCCGCGTGTGGGAATATAGGAATAAAAATGGAGAAATCTAACGGGTGCGATCATACCAGCACTAATGCACTGGATCCCATCAGAACTCCGAAGTTAAACGTGCTTGGGCGAGAGTAGTACTAGGATGGGTGACCCCCTGGAAAGTCCTCGTGTTGCACCCCTTTTTATTTTTATTTTTTGCGATGTTCGGTGAAGAAAGAGCGTACGAGTGAACGTGTCTTGGTAGACTCGCATGCGCGACGTAAACGTCACTGCGTTCCACCCGCGTGTGGGAATATAGGAATAAAATTTGAAAATCCTAACGGGTGCGATCATACCAGCCCTAATGCAACGGATCGCATCAGAACTCCGAAGTTAAGCGTGCTTGGGCGAGAGTAGTACTAGGATGGGTGACCCCCTGGGAAGTCCTCGTGTTGCCACCCCTTTTTATTTTTATTTTTTTGCGATGTTCGGTGAAGAAAGAGCGTACGAGTGAACGTGTCTTGGTAGACTCGCATGCACGACGTAAACATCACTGTGTTCTACCCGCGTGTGAGAATATAGGAATAAAAATGGAGAATCCTAACGGGTGCGATCATACCAGCACTAGTTTATCAAAACTGTTGCTTCCCATCGTAAAAAACGTTTCCATAGCAAAACCCTAAAAGCGGAATCCAAAACGGAAAAGAAAAACTAATAAGGAAAATTATAAAAATAACCCGAAAATAATAAAATGTAATTTTAGAGTCCCAAACGATAAAATTTAACCAAAAAACCCTGCAGCTCACGAGCGTAGCGCTAGTGACTTTTGTTCGTTGACCCGTAAAACGCGAAAATTCGGCACTCTATATTTGGAAAAAAACTACCAAATTGCCACTAGATCAAATCTTTCCACCATCCATCAAAATCTTTCCATGAAACTGACACGCTTTCTCTTCAACCGCATTTGGAAAGTCTTCGTGTTGCACCTCCTTTTATATTTTTTGTGTATTCCGGTGAAAAAATAGCGTAATAGTGAACGTGTCTTGGTAGACTCGAATGCACGACGTAAACGTCACTGCGTTCCACCCGCGTGTGGGAATAAAGGAATAAAAATGGAGAAATCTAACGGGTGCGATCATACCAGCACTAATGCACTGGATCCCATCAGAACTCCGAAGTTAAGCGTGCTTGGGCGAGAGTAGTACTAGGATCGGTGACCCCCTGGGAAGTCCTCGTGTTGCACCCCTTTTATTTTTATTTTTTGCGATGTTCAGTGAAGAAAGAGCGTACGAGTGAACGTGTCTTGGTAGACTCGCATGCACGACGTAAACGTCACTGCGTTCCACCCGCGTGTGGGAATATAGGAATAAAAATAGAGAATCCTAACGGGTGCGATCATACCAGCACTAATGCATCGGATCCCATCAGAACTCCGAAGTTAAGCGTGCTCGGGCGAGAGTAGTACTAGGATGGGTGACCCCATGGGAAGTCCTCGTGTTGCACCCCTTTTTATTTTTATTTTTTGCGATGTTTGGTGAAGAAAGAGCGTACGAGTGAACGTGTCTTGGAAGACTCGCATGCGCGACGTAAACTTCACTGCGTTCCACCTGCGTGTGGGAATATAGGAATAAAAATGGAGAATCCTAACGGGTGCGATCATACCAGCACTAATGCACTGAATCCCATCAGAACTCCGAAGCCAAGCGTGCTTGGGCGAGAGTAGTACTAGGATGGGTGACCCTCTGGGAAGTCCTCGTGTTGCACCCCTTTTTGTTTTTATTTTTTGCGATGTTCAGTGAAGAAAGAGCGTACGAGTGAATGTGTCTTGGTAGACTCGCATGCGCGACGTAAACGTCACTGCGTTCCACCCGCGTGTGGGAATATAGGGATAAAAATGGAGAATCCTAACGGGTACGATCATACCAGCACTAGTTTACCAAAACTGTTGCTTCCCATCGTAAAAAAACGTTTCCATAGCAAAACCCTAAAAGCGGAATCCAAAACGGAAAAGAAAAACTAATAAGGAAAATTATAAAAATAACCCGAAAACAATAAAATGTAATTTTAGAGTTCCAAACGATAAAATTTGACCAAAAAACCCTGCAGCTCACGAGTGTAGCGCTGGTGACTTTTGTTCGTTGACCCGTTTCCAATGAAATCAGGCTCCAAAAACGCGAAAATTCGGCACTCCAAATTTTGAAAAAACTACCAAATTGCCACTGGATCAAATCTTTCCACAATCCATCAAATCTTTCCATAAAACTGACACGCTTGCTCTTCAACCGCATTTGGGAAGTCTTCGTGTTGCACCACCTTTTATATTTTTTGTGTATTCCGGTGAAAAAAGAGCGTAATAGTGAACGTGTCTTGGTAGACTCGAATGCACGACGTTAACGTCACTGCGTTCCACCCGTGTGTGGGAATATAGGAATAAAAATGGAGAATCTTAACGGGTGCGATCATACCAGCACTAGTTTACCAAAACTGTTGCTTCCCATCGTAAAAAAACGTTTCCATAGCAAAACCCTAAAAGCGGAATCCAAAACGGAAAAGAAAAACTAATAAGGAAAATTATAAAAATAACCCGAAAACAATAAAATGTAATTTTAGAGTCCCAAACGATAAAATTTAACCAAAAAACCCTGCAGCTCACGAGCGTAGCGCTGGTGAGTTTTGTTCGTTGACCCGTTTCCAATGAAATCAGGCTCCGAAAACTCGAAAATTCGGCACTCCAAATTTGGAAAAAACTACCAAATGGCCACCGGATCAAATCTTTCCACCATCCATCAAAATCTTTCCATAAAACTGACACGCTTGCTCTTCAACCGCATTTGGGAAGTCTTCGTGTTGCACCTCCTTTTATATTTTTTGTGTATTCCGGTGAAAAAAGAGCGTAATAGTGAACGTGTCTTGGTAGACTCGAATGCACGACGTAAACGTCACTGCGTTCCATCCGCGTGTGGGAATATAGGAATAAAAATGGAGAAATCTAACGGGTGCGATCATACCAGCACTAATGCACTAGATCCCTTCAGAACTCCGAAGTTAAACGTGCTTGGGCGAGAGTAGTACTAGGATGGGTGACCCCCTGGAAAGTCCTCGTGTTGCACCCCTTTTTATTTTTATTTTTTGCGATGTTCGGTGAAGAAAGAGCGTACGAGTGAACGTGTCTTGGTAGACTCGCATGCGCGACGTAAACGTCACTGCGTTCCACCCGCGTGTGGGAATATAGGAATAAAATTTGAAAATCCTAACGGGTGCGATCATACCAGCCCTAATGCAACGGATCGCATCAGAACTCCGAAGTTAAGCGTGCTTGGGCGAGAGTAGTACTAGGATGGGTGACCCCCTGGGAAGTCCTCGTGTTGCCACACCTTTTTATTTTTATTTTTTTGCGATGTTCGGTGAAGAAAGAGCGTACGAGTGAACGTGTCTTGGTAGAGTCGCATGCACGACGTAAACATCACTGTGTTCTACCCGCGTGTGAGAATATAGGAATAAAATGGAGAATCCTAACGGGTGCGATCATACCAGCACTAGTTTATCAAAACTGTTGCTTCCCATCGTAAAAAACGTTTTCATAGCAAAACCCTAAAAGCGGAATCCAAAACGGAAAAGAAAAACTAATAAGGAAAATTATAAAAATAACCCGAAAACAATAAAATGTAATTTTAGAGTCCCAAACGATAAAATTTAACCAAAAAACCCTGCAGCTCACGAGCGTAGCGCTAGTGACTTTTGTTCGTTGACCCGTAAAACGCGAAAATTCGGCACTCTATATTTGGAAAAAAACTACCAAATTGCCACTAGATCAAATCTTTCCACCATCCATCAAAATCTTTCCATGAAACTGACACGCTTTCTCTTCAACCGCATTTGGAAAGTCTTCGTGTTGCACCTCCTTTTATATTTTTTGTGTATTCCGGTGAAAAAATAGCGTAATAGTGAACGTGTCTTGGTAGACTCGAATGCACGACGTAAACGTCACTGCGTTCCACCCGCGTGTGGGAATATAGGAATAAAAATGGAGAAATCTAACGGGTGCGATCATACCAGCACTAATGCACTGGATCCCATCAGAACTCCGAAGTTAAGCGTGCTTGGGCGAGAGTAGTACTAGGATCGGTGACCCCCTGGGAAGTCCTCGTGTTGCACCCCTTTTATTTTTATTTTTTGCGATGTTCAGTGAAGAAAGAGCGTACGAGTGAACGTGTCTTGGTAGACTCGCATGCACGACGTAAACGTCACTGCGTTCCACCCGCGTGTGGGAATATAGGAATAAAAATAGAGAATCCTAACGGGTGCGATCATACCAGCACTAATGCATCGGATCCCATCAGAACTCCGAAGTTAAGCGTGCTCGGGCGAGAGTAGTACTAGGATGGGTGACCCCATGGGAAGTCCTCGTGTTGCACCCCTTTTTATTTTTATTTTTTGCGATGTTTGGTGAAGAAAGAGCGTACGAGTGAACGTGTCTTGGAAGACTCGCATGCGCGACGTAAACTTCACTGCGTTCCACCTGCGTGTGGGAATATAGGAATAAAAATGGAGAATCCTAACGGGTGCGATCATACCAGCACTAATGCACTGAATCCCATCAGAACTCCGAAGCCAAGCGTGCTTGGGCGAGAGTAGTACTAGGATGGGTGACCCTCTGGGAAGTCCTCGTGTTGCACCCCTTTTTGTTTTTATTTTTTGCGATGTTCAGTGAAGAAAGAGCGTACGAGTGAATGTGTCTTGGTAGACTCGCATGCGCGACGTAAACGTCACTGCGTTCCACCCGCGTGTGGGAATATAGGGATAAAAATGGAGAATCCTAACGGGTACGATCATACCAGCACTAGTTTACCAAAACTGTTGCTTCCCATCGTAAAAAAACGTTTCCATAGCAAAACCCTAAAAGCGGAATCCAAAACGGAAAAGAAAAACTAATAAGGAAAATTATAAAAATAACCCGAAAACAATAAAATGTAATTTTAGAGTTCCAAACGATAAAATTTGACCAAAAAACCCTGCAGCTCACGAGTGTAGCGCTGGTGACTTTTGTTCGTTGACCCGTTTCCAATGAAATCAGGCTCCAAAAATGCGAAAATTCGGCACTCCAAATTTTGAAAAAACTACCAAATTGCCACTGGATCAAATCTTTCCACAATCCATCAAATCTTTCCATAAAACTGACACGCTTGCTCTTCAACCGCATTTGGGAAGTCTTCGTGTTGCACCACCTTTTATATTTTTTGTGTATTCCGGTGAAAAAAGAGCGTAATAGTGAACGTGTCTTGGTAGACTCGAATGCACGACGTTAACGTCACTGCGTTCCACCCGTGTGTGGGAATATAGGAATAAAAATGGAGAATCTTAACGGGTGCGATCATACCAGCACTAGTTTACCAAAACTGTTGCTTCCCATCGTAAAAAAACGTTTCCATAGCAAAACCCTAAAAGCGGAATCCAAAACGGAAAAGAAAAACTAATAAGGAAAATTATAAAAATAACCCGAAAACAATAAAATGTAATTTTAGAGTCCCAAACGATAAAATTTAACCAAAAAACCCTGCAGCTCACGAGCGTAGCGCTGGTGAGTTTTGTTCGTTGACCCGTTTCCAATGAAATCAGGCTCCGAAAACTCGAAAATTCGGCACTCCAAATTTGGAAAAAACTACCAAATGGCCACCGGATCAAATCTTTCCACCATCCATCAAAATCTTTCCATAAAACTGACACGCTTGCTCTTCAACCGCATTTGGGAAGTCTTCGTGTTGCACCTCCTTTTATATTTTTTGTGTATTCCGGTGAAAAAAGAGCGTAATAGTGAACGTGTCTTGGTAGACTCGAATGCACGACGTAAACGTCACTGCGTTCCATCCGCGTGTGGGAATATAGGAATAAAAATGGAGAAATCTAACGGGTGCGATCATACCAGCACTAATGCACTAGATCCCTTCAGAACTCCGAAGTTAAACGTGCTTGGGCGAGAGTAGTACTAGGATGGGTGACCCCCTGGAAAGTCCTCGTGTTGCACCCCTTTTTATTTTTATTTTTTGCGATGTTCGGTGAAGAAAGAGCGTACGAGTGAACGTGTCTTGGTAGACTCGCATGCGCGACGTAAACGTCACTGCGTTCCACCCGCGTGTGGGAATATAGGAATAAAATTTGAAAATCCTAACGGGTGCGATCATACCAGCCCTAATGCAACGGATCGCATCAGAACTCCGAAGTTAAGCGTGCTTGGGCGAGAGTAGTACTAGGATGGGTGACCCCCTGGGAAGTCCTCGTGTTGCCACCCCTTTTTATTTTTATTTTTTTGCGATGTTCGGTGAAGAAAGAGCGTACGAGTGAACGTGTCTTGGTAGAGTCGCATGCACGACGTAAACATCACTGTGTTCTACCCGCGTGTGAGAATATAGGAATAAAAATGGAGAATCCTAACGGGTGCGATCATACCAGCACTAGTTTATCAAAACTGTTGCTTCCCATCGTAAAAAACGTTTTCATAGCAAAACCCTAAAAGCGGAATCCAAAACGGAAAAGAAAAACTAATAAGGAAAATTATAAAAATAACCCGAAAACAATAAAATGTAATTTTAGAGTCCCAAACGATAAAATTTAACCAAAAAACCCTGCAGCTCACGAGCGTAGCGCTAGTGACTTTTGTTCGTTGACCCGTAAAACGCGAAAATTCGGCACTCTATATTTGGAAAAAAACTACCAAATTGCCACTAGATCAAATCTTTCCACCATCCATCAAAATCTTTCCATGAAACTGACACGCTTTCTCTTCAACCGCATTTGGAAAGTCTTCGTGTTGCACCTCCTTTTATATTTTTTGTGTATTCCGGTGAAAAAATAGCGTAATAGTGAACGTGTCTTGGTAGACTCGAATGCACGACGTAAACGTCACTGCGTTCCACCCGCGTGTGGGAATATAGGAATAAAAATGGAGAAATCTAACGGGTGCGATCATACCAGCACTAATGCACTGGATCCCATCAGAACTCCGAAGTTAAGCGTGCTTGGGCGAGAGTAGTACTAGGATCGGTGACCCCCTGGGAAGTCCTCGTGTTGCACCCCTTTTATTTTTATTTTTTGCGATGTTCAGTGAAGAAAGAGCGTACGAGTGAACGTGTCTTGGTAGACTCGCATGCACGACGTAAACGTCACTGCGTTCCACCCGCGTGTGGGAATATAGGAATAAAAATAGAGAATCCTAACGGGTGCGATCATACCAGCACTAATGCATCGGATCCCATCAGAACTCCGAAGTTAAGCGTGCTCGGGCGAGAGTAGTACTAGGATGGGTGACCCCATGGGAAGTCCTCGTGTTGCACCCCTTTTTATTTTTATTTTTTGCGATGTTTGGTGAAGAAAGAGCGTACGAGTGAACGTGTCTTGGAAGACTCGCATGCGCGACGTAAACTTCACTGCGTTCCACCTGCGTGTGGGAATATAGGAATAAAAATGGAGAATCCTAACGGGTGCGATCATACCAGCACTAATGCACTGAATCCCATCAGAACTCCGAAGCCAAGCGTGCTTGGGCGAGAGTAGTACTAGGATGGGTGACCCTCTGGGAAGTCCTCGTGTTGCACCCCTTTTTGTTTTTATTTTTTGCGATGTTCAGTGAAGAAAGAGCGTACGAGTGAATGTGTCTTGGTAGACTCGCATGCGCGACGTAAACGTCACTGCGTTCCACCCGCGTGTGGGAATATAGGGATAAAAATGGAGAATCCTAACGGGTACGATCATACCAGCACTAGTTTACCAAAACTGTTGCTTCCCATCGTAAAAAAAACGTTTCCATAGCAAAACCCTAAAAGCAGAATCCAAAACGGAAAAGAAAAACTAATAAGGAAAATTATAAAAATAACCCGAAAACAATAAAATGTAATTTTAGAGTTCCAAACGATAAAATTTGACCAAAAAACCCTGCAGCTCACGAGTGTAGCGCTGGTGACTTTTGTTCGTTGACCCGTTTCCAATGAAATCAGGCTCCAAAAATGCGAAAATTCGGCACTCCAAATTTTGAAAAAACTACCAAATTGCCACTGGATCAAATCTTTCCACAATCCATCAAATCTTTCCATAAAACTGACACGCTTGCTCTTCAACCGCATTTGGGAAGTCTTCGTGTTGCACCACCTTTTATATTTTTTGTGTATTCCGGTGAAAAAAGAGCGTAATAGTGAACGTGTCTTGGTAGACTCGAATGCACGACGTTAACGTCACTGCGTTCCACCCGTGTGTGGGAATATAGGAATAAAAATGGAGAATCTTAACGGGTGCGATCATACCAGCACTAGTTTACCAAAACTGTTGCTTCCCATCGTAAAAAAACGTTTCCATAGCAAAACCCTAAAAGCGGAATCCAAAACGGAAAAGAAAAACTAATAAGGAAAATTATAAAAATAACCCGAAAACAATAAAATGTAATTTTAGAGTCCCAAACGATAAAATTTAACCAAAAAACCCTGCAGCTCACGAGCGTAGCGCTGGTGAGTTTTGTTCGTTGACCCGTTTCCAATGAAATCAGGCTCCGAAAACTCGAAAATTCGGCACTCCAAATTTGGAAAAAACTACCAAATGGCCACCGGATCAAATCTTTCCACCATCCATCAAAATCTTTCCATAAAACTGACACGCTTGCTCTTCAACCGCATTTGGGAAGTCTTCGTGTTGCACCTCCTTTTATATTTTTTGTGTATTCCGGTGAAAAAAGAGCGTAATAGTGAACGTGTCTTGGTAGACTCGAATGCACGACGTAAACGTCACTGCGTTCCATCCGCGTGTGGGAATATAGGAATAAAAATGGAGAAATCTAACGGGTGCGATCATACCAGCACTAATGCACTAGATCCCTTCAGAACTCCGAAGTTAAACGTGCTTGGGCGAGAGTAGTACTAGGATGGGTGACCCCCTGGAAAGTCCTCGTGTTGCACCCCTTTTTATTTTTATTTTTTGCGATGTTCGGTGAAGAAAGAGCGTACGAGTGAACGTGTCTTGGTAGACTCGCATGCGCGACGTAAACGTCACTGCGTTCCACCCGCGTGTGGGAATATAGGAATAAAATTTTAAAATCCTAACGGGTGCGATCATACCAGCCCTAATGCAACGGATCGCATCAGAACTCCGAAGTTAAGCGTGCTTGGGCGAGAGTAGTACTAGGATGGGTGACCCCCTGGGAAGTCCTCGTGTTGCCACCCCTTTTTATTTTTATTTTTTTGCGATGTTCGGTGAAGAAAGAGCGTACGAGTGAACGTGTCTTGGTAGAGTCGCATGCACGACGTAAACATCACTGTGTTCTACCCGCGTGTGAGAATATAGGAATAAAAATGGAGAATCCTAACGGGTGCGATCATACCAGCACTAGTTTATCAAAACTGTTGCTTCCCATCGTAAAAAACGTTTTCATAGCAAAACCCTAAAAGCGGAATCCAAAACGGAAAAGAAAAACTAATAAGGAAAATTATAAAAATAACCCGAAAACAATAAAATGTAATTTTAGAGTCCCAAACGATAAAATTTAACCAAAAAACCCTGCAGCTCACGAGCGTAGCGCTAGTGACTTTTGTTCGTTGACCCGTAAAACGCGAAAATTCGGCACTCTATATTTGGAAAAAAACTACCAAATTGCCACTAGATCAAATCTTTCCACCATCCATCAAAATCTTTCCATGAAACTGACACGCTTTCTCTTCAACCGCATTTGGAAAGTCTTCGTGTTGCACCTCCTTTTATATTTTTTGTGTATTCCGGTGAAAAAATAGCGTAATAGTGAACGTGTCTTGGTAGACTCGAATGCACGACGTAAACGTCACTGCGTTCCACCCGCGTGTGGGAATATAGGAATAAAAATGGAGAAATCTAACGGGTGCGATCATACCAGCACTAATGCACTGGATCCCATCAGAACTCCGAAGTTAAGCGTGCTTGGGCGAGAGTAGTACTAGGATCGGTGACCCCCTGGGAAGTCCTCGTGTTGCACCCCTTTTATTTTTATTTTTTGCGATGTTCAGTGAAGAAAGAGCGTACGAGTGAACGTGTCTTGGTAGACTCGCATGCACGACGTAAACGTCACTGCGTTCCACCCGCGTGTGGGAATATAGGAATAAAAATAGAGAATCCTAACGGGTGCGATCATACCAGCACTAATGCATCGGATCCCATCAGAACTCCGAAGTTAAGCGTGCTCGGGCGAGAGTAGTACTAGGATGGGTGACCCCATGGGAAGTCCTCGTGTTGCACCCCTTTTTATTTTTATTTTTTGCGATGTTTGGTGAAGAAAGAGCGTACGAGTGAACGTGTCTTGGTAGACTCGCATGCGCGACGTAAACTTCACTGCGTTCCACCTGCGTGTGGGAATATAGGAATAAAAATGGAGAATCCTAACGGGTGCGATCATACCAGCACTAATGCACTGAATCCCATCAGAACTCCGAAGCTAAGCGTGCTTGGGCGAGAGTAGTACTAGGATGGGTGACCCTCTGGGAAGTCCTCGTGTTGCACCCCTTTTTGTTTTTATTTTTTGCGATGTTCAGTGAAGAAAGAGCGTACGAGTGAACGTGTCTTGGTAGACTCGCATGCGCGACGTAAACGTCACTGCGTTCCACCCGCGTGTGGGAATATAGGGATAAAAATGGAGAATCCTAACGGGTACGATCATACCAGCACTAGTTTACCAAAACTGTTGCTTCCCATCGTAAAAAAACGTTTCCATAGCAAAACCCTAAAAGCGGAATCCAAAACGAAAAAGAAAAACTAATAAGGAAAATTATAAAAATAACCCGAAAATAATAAAATGTAATTTTAGAGTCCCAAACGATAAAATTTAACCAAAAAACCCTGCAGCTCACGAGCGTAGCGCTGGTGACTTTTGTTCGTTGACCCGTTTCCAATGAAATCAGGCTCCGAAAACGCGAAAATTCGGCACTCCAAATTTGGAAAAAACTACCAAATTGCCGCTGGATCAAATCTTTCCACCATCCATCAAAATCTTTCCATGAAACTGACACGCTTTCTCTTCAACCGCATTTGGGAAGTCTTCGTGTTGCACCTCCTTTTATATTTTTTGTGTATTCCGGTGAAAAAAGAGCGTAATAGTGAACGTGTCTTGGTAGACTCGAATGCACGACGTAAACGTCACTGCGTTCCACCCGCGTGTGGGAATATAGGAATAAAAATGGAGAAACCTAACGGGTGCGATCATACCAACACTAATGCACTGGATCCCATCAGAACTACGAAGTGAAGCGTGCTTGGGCGAGAGTAGTACTAGGATGGGTGACCCCCCTGGGAAGTCATCGTGTTGCACCCCTTTTTATTTTTATTTTTTGCGATGTTCGGTGAAGAAAGAGCGTACGAGTGAACGTGTCTTGGTAGACTCGCATGCACGACGTAAACGTCACTGCGTTCCACCCGCGTGTGGGAATATAGGAATAAAATTAGAAAATCCTAACGGGTGCGATCATACCAGCACTAATGCACCGGATCCCATCAGAACTCCGAAGTTAAGCGTGCTTGGGCGAGAGTAGTACTAGGATGGGTGACCCCCTGGGAAGTCCTCGTGTTGCACCCCTTTTTATTTTTATTTTTTTGCGATGTTCGGTGAAGAAAGAGCGTACGAGTGAACGTGTCTTGGTAGACTCGCATGCACGACGTAAACATCACTGCGTTCCACCCGCGTGTGGGAATATAGGAATAAAAATGGAGAATCCTAACGGGTGCGATCATACCAGCACTAGTTTACCAAAACAGTTGCTTCCCATCGTAAAAAAACGTTTCCATAGCAAAACCCTAAAAGCGGAATCCAAAACGGAAAAGAAAAAATAATAAGGAAAATTATAAAAATAACCCGAAAACAATAAAATGTAATTTTAGAGTCCCAAACGATAAAATTTAACCAAAAAACCCTGCAGCTCACGAGCGTAGCGCTGGTGACTTTTTTTCGTTGACCCGTTTCCAATGAAATCAGGCTCCGAAAACGCAAAAATTCGGCACTCCAAATTTGGAAAAAACTACGAAATGGCCACTGGATCAAATCTTTCCACCATCCATCAAAATCTTTCCATAAAACTGACACGCTTGCTCTTCAACAGCATTTGGGAAGTCTTCGTGTTGAACCTCCTTTTATATTTTTTGTGTATTCCGGTGAAAAAAGAGCGTAATAGTGAACGTGTCTTGGTAGACTCGAATGCACGACGTAAACGTCACTGCGTTCCACCCGCGTGTGGGAATATAGGAATAAAATTGGAAAATCCTAACGGGTGCGATCATACCAGCACTAATGCACTGGATCCCATCAGAACTACGAAGTTAAGCATGCTTGGGCGAGAGTAGTACTAGGATGGGTGACACCCTGGGAAGTCCTCGTGTTGCACCCCTTTTTATTTTTATTTTTTTGCGATGTTCGGTGAAGAAAGAGCGTACGAGTGAACGTGTCTTGGTAGACTCGCATGCATGACGTAAACATCACTGCGTTCCACCCGCGTGTGGGAATATAGGGATAAAAATGGAGAATCCTAACGGGTGCGATCATACCAGCACTAGTTTACCAAAACTGTTGCTTCCCATCGTAAAAAAACGTTTCCATAGCAAAACCCTAAAAGCGGAATCCAAAACGGAAAAGAAAAATTAATATGGAAAATTATAAAAATAACCCGAAAATAATAAAATGTAATTTTAGAGTCCCAAACGATAAAATTTGACCAAAAAACCCTGCAGTTCACGAGCGTAGCGCTGGTGACTTTTGTTCGTTGACCTGTTTCCAATGAAATCAGGCTCCGAAAACGCGAAAATTCGGCACTCCAAATTTTGAAATAACTACCAAATTGCCACAGGATCAAATCTTTCCCCCATCCATCAAAATCTTTCTATAAAACTGACACGCTTGCTCTTCAACCGCATTTGGGAAGTCTTCGTGTTACACCTCCTTTTATATTTTTTGTGTATTCCGTTGAAAAAAGAGCGTAATAGTGAACGTGTCTTGGTAGACTCGAATGCACGACGTAAACGTCACTGCGTTCCACCCGCGTGTGGGAATATAGGAATAAAAATGGAGAAACCTAACGGGTGCGATCGTACCAGCACTAATGCACTGGATCCCATCAGAACTCCGAAGTTAAGCGTGCTTGGGCGAGAGTAGTACTAGGATGGGTGACCCCCTGGTATGTCCTCGTGTTGCACCCCTTTTTAATTTTATTTTTTGCGATGTTCGGTGAAGAAAGAGCGTACGAGTGAACGTGTCTTGGTAGACTAGCATGCACGACGTAAACGTCACTGCGTTCCACCCGCGTGTGGGAATATAGGAATAAAAATAGAGAATCCTAACGGGTGCGATCATACCAGCACTAATGCACCGGATCCCATCAGAACTCCGAAGTTAAGCGTGCTTGGGCGAGAGTAGTACTAAGATGGGTGACTCCCTGGAAAGTCCTCGTGTTGCACCCCTTTTTATTTTTATTTTTTGCGATGTTCGGTGAAGAAAGAGCGTACGAGGGAACGTGTCTTGGTAGACTCGCATGCGCGACGTAAACGTCACTGCGTTCCACCCGCGTCTGGGAATATAGGGATAAAAATGGAGAATCCTAACGGGTGCGATCATACCAGCACTAGTTTACCAAAACTGTTGCTTCCCATCGTAAAAAAACATTTCCATAGCAAAACTCTAAAAGCGGAATCCAAAACGGAAAAGAAAAACTAATAAGGAAAATTATAAAAATAACCCGAAAACAATAAAATGTAATTTTAGAGTTCCAAACGATAAAATTTGACCAAAAAACCCTGCAGCTCACGAGCGTAGCGCTGGTGACTTTTGTTCGTTGACCCGTTTCCAATGAAATCAGGCTCCAAAAACGCGAAAATTCGGCACTCCAAATTTGGAAAAAACTACCAAATTGCCACTGGATCAAATCTTTCCACAATCCATCAAATCTTTCCATAAAACTGACACGCTTGCTCTTCAACCGCATTTGGGAAGTCTTCGTGTTGCACCACCTTTTATATTTTTTGTGTATTCCGGTGAAAAAAGAGCGTAATAGTGAACGTGTCTTGGTAGACTCGAATGCACGACGTTAACGTCACTGCGTTCCACCCGTGTGTGGGAATATAGGAATAAAAATGGAGAATCCTAACGGGTGCGATCATACCAGCACTAGTTTACCAAAACTGTTGCTTCCCATCGTAAAAAAACGTTTCCATAGCAAAACCCTAAAAGCGGAATCCAAAACGGAAAAGAAAAACTAATAAGGAAAATTATAAAAATAACCCGAAAACAATAAAATGTAATTTTAGAGTCCCAAACGATAAAATTTAACCAAAAAACCCTGCAGCTCACGAGCGTAGCGCTGGTGAGTTTTGTTCGTTGACCCGTTTCCAATGAAATCAGGCTCCGAAAACTCGAAAATTCGGCACTCCAAATTTGGAAAAAACAACCAAATGGCCACCGGATCAAATCTTTCCACCATCCATCAAAATCTTTCCATAAAACTGACACACTTGCTCTTCAACCGCATTTGGGAAGTCTTCGTGTTGCACCTCCTTTTATATTTTTTGTGTATTCCGGTGAAAAAAGAGCGTAATAGTGAACGTGTCTTGGTAGACTCGAATGCACAACGTAAACGTCACTGCGTTCCACCCGCGTGTGGGAATATAGGAATAAAAATGGAGAAATCTAACGGGTGCGATCATACCAGCACTAATGCACTGGATCCCATCAGAACTCCGAAGTTAAACGTGCTTGGGCGAGAGTAGTACTAGGATGGGTGACCCCCTGGAAAGTCCTCGTGTTGCACCCTTTTTTATTTTTATTTTTTGCGATGTTCGGTGAAGAAAGAGCGTACGAGTGAACGTGTCTTGGTCGACTCGCATGCGCGACGTAAACGTCACTGCGTTCCACCCGCGTGTGGGAATATAGGAATAAAATTTGAAAATCCTAACGGGTGCGATCATTCCAGCACTAATGCAACGGATCCCATCAGAACTCCGAAGTTAAGCGTGCTTGGGCGAGAGTAGTACTAGGATGGGTGACCCCCTGGGAAGTCCTCGTGTTGCACCCCTTTTTATTTTTATTTTTTTGCGATGTTCGGTGAAGGAAGAGCGTACGAGTGAACGTGTCTTGGTAGACTCGCATGCACGACGTAAACATCACTGTGTTCTACCCGCGTGTGAGAATATAGGAATAAAAATGGAGAATCCTAACGGGTGCGATCATACCAGCACTAGTTTATCAAAACTGTTGCTTCCCATCGTAAAAAACGTTTCCATAGCAAAACCCTAAAAGCGGAATCCAAAACGGAAAAGAAAAACTAATAAGGAAAATTATAAAAATAACCCGAAAACAATAAAATGTAATTTTAGAGTCCCAAACGATAAAATTTAACCAAAAAACCCTGCAGCTCACGAGCGTAGCGCTGGTGACTTTTGTTCGTTGACCCGTAAAACGCGAAAATTCGGCACTCCAAATTTGGAAAAAACTACCAAATTGCCACTAGATCAAATCATTCCACCATCCATCAAAAACTTTCCATGAAACTGACACGCTTTCTCTTCAACCGCATTTGGGAAGTCTTCGTGTTGCACCTCCTTTTATATTTTTTGTGTATTCCGGTGAAAAAAGAGCGTAATAGTGAACGTGTCTTGGTAGACTCGAATGCACGACGTAAACGTCAGTGCGTTCTACACGCGTGTGGGAATATAGGAATAAAAATGGAGAAATCTAACGGGTGCGATCATACCAGCACTAATGCACTGGATCCCATCAGAACTTCGAAGTTAAGCGTGCTTGGGCGAGAGTAGTACTAGGATGGGTGACCCCCTGGGAAGTCCTCGTGTTGCACCCCTTTTATTTTTATTTTTTGCGATGTTCAGTGAAGAAAGAGCGTACGAGTGAACGTGTCTTGGTAGACTCGCATGCACGACGTAAACGTCACTGCGTTCCACCCGCGTGTGGGAATATAGGAATAAAAATAGAGAATCCTAACAGGTGCGATCATACCAGCACTAATGCATCGGATCCCATCAGAACTCCGAAGTTAAGCGTGCTCGGGCGAGAGTAGTACTAGGATGGGTGACCCCATGGGAAGTCCTCATGTTGCACCCCTTTTTATTTTTATTTTTTGCGATGTTCGGTGAAGAAAGAGCGTACGAGTGAACGTGTCTTGGTAGACTCGCATGCGCGACGTAAACTTCACTGCGTTCCACCTGCGTGTAGGAATATAGGAATAAAAATGGAGAATCCTAACGGATGCGATCATACCAGCACTAATGCACTGAATCCCATCAGAACTCCGAAGCTAAGCGTGCTTGGGCGAGAGTAGTACTAGGATGGGTGACCCTCTGGGAAGTCCTCGTGTTGCACCCCTTTTTGTTTTTATTTTTTGCGATGTTCGGCGAAGAAAGAGCGTACGAGTGAACGTGTCTTGGTAGACTCGCATGCGCGACGTAAACGTCACTGCGTTCCACCCGCGTGTAGGAATATAGGGATAAAAATGGAGAATCCTAACGGGTGCGATCATACCAGCACTAGTTTACCAAAACTGTTGCTTCCCATCGTAAAAAAACGTTTCCATAGCAAAACCCTAAAAGCGGAATCCAAAACGGAAAAGAAAAACTAATAAGGAAGATTATAAAAATAACCCGAAAATAATAAAATGTAATTTTAGAGTCCCAAACGATAAAATTTAACCAAAAAACCCTGCAGCTCACGAGTGTAGCGCTGGTGACTTTTGTTCGTTGACCCGTTTCCAATGAAATCAGGCTCCGAAAACGCGAAAATTCGGCACTCCAAATTTGGAAAAAACTACCAAATTGCCACTGGATCAAATCTTTCCACCATCCATCAAAATCTTTCCATAAAACTGACACGCTTGCTCTTCAACCGCATTTGGGAAGTCTTCGTGTTGCACCTCCTTTTATATTTTTTGTGTATTCCGGTAAAAAAAGAGCGTAATAGTGAACGTGTCTTGGTAGACTCGAATGCACGACATAAACGTCACTGCGTTCCACCCGCGTGTGGGAATATAGGAATAAAAATGGAGAAACCTAACCGGTGCGATCATACCAGCACTAATGCACCGGATCCCATAAGAACTCCGAAGTTAAGCGTGCTTGGGCGAGAGTAGTACTAGGATGGGTGACCCCCTGGGAAGTCCTCGTGTGGTACCCCTTTTTATTTTTATTTTTTGCGATGTTCGGTGAAGAAAGAGCGTACGAGTAAACGTGTCTTGGTAGACTCGTATGCACGACGTAAACGTCACTGCGTTCCACCCGCGTGTGGGAATATAGGAATAAAAATGGAGAATCCTAACGGGTGCGATCATACCAGCACTAAAGCACCGTATCCCATCAGAACTCCGAAGTTAAGCGTGCTTGGGCGAGAGTAGTACTAGGATGGGTGACCCCCTGGGAAGTCCTCGTGTTGCACCTCTTTTTATTTTTATTTTTTGCGATGTTCGGTGAAGAAAGAACGTACGAGTGAACGTGTCTTGGTAGACTTGCATGCACGACGTAAACATCACTGTGTTTTACCCGCGTGTGAGAATATAGTAATAAAAATGGAGAAATCTAACGGGTGCGATCATAACAGCACTAATGCACCGGATCCCATCAGAACTCCGAAGTTAAGCGTGCTTGGGCGAGAGTAGTACTCGGATGGGTGACCCCCTAGAAAGTCCTCGTGTTGCACCCCTTTTTATTTTTCTTTTTTGCGATGTTCGGTGAAGAAAGAGCGTACGAGTGAACGTGTCTTGGTAGACTAGCATTCGCGACGTAAACGTCACTGCGTTCCACCCGCGTGTGGGAATATAGGGATAAAAATGGAGAATCCTAACGGGTGCGATCATACCAGCACTAGTTTACCAAAACTGTTGCTTCCCATCGTAAAAAAACGTTTCCATAGCAAAACCCTAAAAGCGGAATCCAAAACGGAAAAGAAAAACTAATAAGGAAAATTATAAAAATAACCCGAAAACAATAAAATGTAATTTTAGAGTCCCACACGATAAAATTTAACCAAAAAACCCTGCAGCTCACGAGCGTAGCGCTGGTGAGTTTTGTTCGTTGACCCGTTTCCAATTAAATCAGGCTCCGAAAACTCGAAAATTCGGCACTCCAAATTTGGAAAAAACTACCAAATGGCCACCGGATCAAATCTTTCCACCATCCATTAAAATCTTTCCATAAAACTGACACGCTTGCTCTTCAACCGCATTTGGGAAGTCTTCGTGTTGCACCTCCTTTTATATTTTTTGTGTATTCCGGTAAAAAAAGAGCGTAATAGTGAACGTGTCTTGGTAGACTCGAATGCACGACATAAACGTCACTGCGTTCCACCCGCGTGTGGGAATATAGGAATAAAAATAGAGAAACCTAACCGGTGCGATCATACCAGCACTAATGCACCGGATCCCATAAGAACTCCGAAGTTAAGCGTGCTTGGGCGAGAGTAGTACTAGGATGGGTGACCCCCTGGGAAGTCCTCGTGTGGCACCCCTTTTTATTTTTATTTTTTGCGATGTTCGGTGAAGAAAGAGCGTACGAGTAAACGTGTCTTGGTAGACTCGTATGCACGACGTAAACGTCACTGCGTTCCACCCGCGTGTGGGAATATAGGAATAAAAATGGAGAATCCTAACGGGTGCGATCATACCAGCACTAAAGCACCGTATCCCATCAGAACTCCGAAGTTAAGCGTGCTTGGGCGAGAGTAGTACTAGGATGGGTGACCCCCTGGGAAGTCCTCGTGTTGCACCTCTTTTTATTTTTATTTTTTGCGATGTTCGGTGAAGAAAGAACGTACGAGTGAACGTGTCTTGGTAGACTTGCATGCACGACGTAAACATCACTGTGTTTTACCCGCGTGTGAGAATATAGTAATAAAAATGGAGAAATCTAACGGGTGCGATCATAACAGCACTAATGCACCGGATCCCATCAGAACTCCGAAGTTAAGCGTGCTTGGGCGAGAGTAGTACTCGGATGGGTGACCCCCTAGAAAGTCCTCGTGTTGCACCCCTTTTTATTTTTCTTTTTTGCGATGTTCGGTGAAGAAAGAGCGTACGAGTGAACGTGTCTTGGTAGACTAGCATTCGCGACGTAAACGTCACTGCGTTCCACCCGCGTGTGGGAATATAGGGATAAAAATGGAGAATCCTAACGGGTGCGATCATACCAGCACTAGTTTACCAAAACTGTTGTTTCCCATCGTAAAAAAACGTTTCCATAGCAAAACCCTAAAAGCGGAATCCAAAACGGAAAAGAAAAACTAATAAGGAAAATTATAAAAATAACCCGAAAACAATAAAATGTAATTTTAGAGTCCCACACGATAAAATTTAACCAAAAAACCCTGCAGCTCACGAGCGTAGCGCTGGTGAGTTTTGTTCGTTGACCCGTTTCCAATTAAATCAGGCTCCGAAAACTCGAAAATTCGGCACTCCAAATTTGGAAAAAACTACCAAATGGCCACCGGATCAAATCTTTCCACCATCCATTAAAATCTTTCCATAAAACTGACACGCTTGCTCTTCAACCGCATTTGGGAAGTCTTCGTGTTGCACCTCCTTTTATATTTTTTGTGTATTCCGGTGAAAAAAGAGCGTAATAGTGAACGTGTCTTGGTAGACTCGAATGCACGACGTAAACGTCACTGCGTTCCACCCGCGTGTGGGAATATAGGAATAAAAATGGAGAAATCTAACGGGTGCGATCATACCAGCACTAATGCACTGGATCCCATCAGAACTCCGAAGTTAAACGTGCTTGGGCGAGAGTAGTACTAGGATGGGTGACCCCCTGGAAAGTCCTCGTGTTGCACCCCTTTTTATTTTTATTTTTTGCGATGTTCGGTGAAGAAAGAGCGTACGAGTGAACGTGTCTTGGTAGACTCGCATGCGCGACGTAAACGTCACTGCGTTCCACCCGCGTGTGGGAATATAGGAATAAAATTTGAAAATCCTAACGGGTGCGATCATACCAGCACTAATGCAACGGATCCCATCAGAACTCCGAAGTTAAGCGTGCTTGGGTGAGAGTAGTACTAGGATGGATGACCCCCTGGGAAGTCCTCGTGTTGCACCCCTTTTTATTTTTATTTTTTTGCCATGTTCGGTGAAGAAAGAGCGTACGAGTGAACGTGTCTTGGTAGACTCGCATGCACGACGTAAACATCACTGTGTTTTACCCGCGTGTGAGAATATAGGAATAAAAATGGAGAATCCTAAAGGGTGCGATCATACCAGCACTAGTTTATCAAAACTGTTGCTTCCCATCGTAAAAAACGTTTCCATAGCAAAACCCTAAAAGCGGAATCCAAAACGGAAAAGAAAAACTAATAAGGAAAATTATAAAAATAACCCGAAAACAATAAAATGTAATTTTAGAGTCCCAAACGATAAAATTTAACCAAAAAACCCTGCAGCTCACGAGCGTAGCGCTGGTGACTTTTGTTCGTTGACCCGTAAAACGCGAAAATTCGGCACTCCAAATTTGGAAAAAACTACCAAATTGCCACTAGATCAAATCTTTCCACCATCCATCAAAATCTTTCCATGAAACTGACACGCTTTCTCTTCAACCGCATTTGGGAAGTCTTCGTGCTGCACCTCCTTTTATATTTTTTGTGTATTCCGATGAAAAAAGAGCGTAATAGTGAACGTGTCTTGGTAGACTCGAATGCACGACGTAAACGTCACTGCGTTCCACCCGCATGTGGGAATATAGGAATAAAAATGGAGAAATCTAACGGGTGCGATCATACCAGCACTAATGCACTGGATCCCATCAGAACTCCGAAGTTAAGCGTGCTTGGGCGAGAGTAGTACTAGGATGGGTGACCCCCTGGGAAGTCCTCGTGTTGCACCAATTTTATTTTTATTTTTTGCGATGTTCAGTGAAGAAAGAGCGTACGAGTGAACGTGTCTTGGTAGACTCGCATGCACGATGTAAACGTCACTGCGTTCCACCTGCGTGTGGGAATATAGGAATAAAAATAGAGAATCCTAACGGGTGCGATCATACCAGTACTAATTCATCGGATCCCATCAGAACTCCGAAGTTAAGCGTGCTCGGGCGAGAGTAGTACTAGGATGGGTGACCCTCTGGGAAGTCCTCGTGTTGCACCACTTTTTGTTTTTATTTTTTGCGATGTTCGGTGAAGAAAGAGCGTACGAGTGAACGTGTCTTGGTAGACTCGCATGCGCGACGTAAACGTCACTGCGTTCCACCCGCATGTGGGAATATAGGGATAAAAATGGAGAATCCTAACGGGTGCGATCATACCAGCACTAGTTTACCAAAACTGTTGCTTCCCATCGTAAAAAAACGTTTCCATAGCAAAACCCTAAAAGCGGAATCCAAAACGGAAAAGAAAAACTAATAAGAAAAATTATAAAAATAACCCGAAAATAATAAAATGTAATTTTAGAGTCCCAAACGATAAAATTTAACCAAAAAACCCTGCAGCTCACGAGCGTAGCGCTGGTGACTTTTGTTCGTTGACCCGTTTCCAATGAAATCAGGCTCCGAAAACGCGAAAATTCGGCACTCCAAATTTGGAAAAAACTACCAAATTGCCACTGGATCAAATCTTTCCACCATCCATCAAAATCTTTCCATAAAACTGACACGCTTGCTCTTCAACCGCATTTGGGAAGTCTTCGTGTTGCACCTCCTTTTATATTTTTTGTGTATTCCGGTAAAAAAAGAGCGTAATAGTGAACGTGTCTTGGTAGACTCGAATGCACGACATAAACGTCACTGCGTTCCACCCGCGTGTGGGAATATAGGAATAAAAATGGAGAAACCTAACCGGTGCGATTATACCAGCACTAATGCACCGGATCCCATAAGAACTCCGAAGTTAAGCGTGCTTGGGCGAGAGTAGTACTAGGATGGGTGACCCCCTGGGAAGTCCTCGTGTGGCACCCCTTTTTATTTTTATTTTTTGCGATGTTCGGTGAAGAAAGTGCGTACGAGTGAACGTGTCTTGGTAGACTCGTATGCACGACGTAAACGTCACTGCGTTCCACCCGCGTGTGGGAATATAGGAATAAAAATGGAGATTCCTAACGTGTGCGATCATACCAGCACTAAAGCACCGTATCCCATCAGAACTCCGAAGTTAAGCGTGCTTGGGCGAGAGTAGTACTAGGATGGGTGACCCCCTGGGAAGTCCTCGTGTTGCACCTCTTTTTATTTTTATTTTTTGCGATGTTCGGTGAAGAAAGAACGTACGAGTGAACGTGTCTTGGTAGACTTGCATCCACGACGTAAACGTCACTGCGTTCCACCCGCGTGTGGGAATATAGGAATAAAAATGGAGAACCCTAACGGGTGCGATCATACCAGCACTAATGCACCGGATCCCATCAGAACTCCGAAGTTAAGCGTGCTTGGGCGAGAGTAGTACTCGGATGGGTGACCCCCTAGAAAGTCCTCGTGTTGCACCCCTTTTTATTTTTCTTTTTTGCGATGTTCGGTGAAGAAAGAGCGTACGAGTGAACGTGTCTTGGTAGACTAGCATGCGCGACGTAAACGTCACTGCGTTCCACCCGCGTGTGGGAATATAGGGATAAAAATGGAGAATCCTAACGGGTGCGATCATACCAGCACTAGTTTACCAAAACTGTTGCTTCCCATCGTAAAAAAACATTTCCATAGCAAAACCCAAAAAGCAGAATCAAAAACGGAAAAGAAAAACTAATAAGGAAAATTATAAAAATAATCCGAAAACAATAAAATGTAATTTTAGAGTCCCAAACGATAAAATTTGACCAAAAAACCCTGCAGCTCACGAGCGTAGCGCTGGTGACTCTTGTTCGTTGACCCGTTTCCAATGAAATCAGGCTCCGAAAACGCAAAAATTCGGCACTCCAAATTTGGAAAAAACTACCAAATTGCCACTTGATCAAATCTTTCCACCATCCATCAAAATCTTTCCATAAAACAGACACGCTTGCTCTTCAACCGCTTTTGGGAAGTCTTCGTGTTGCACCTCCTTTTATATTTTGTGTATTCCGGTGAAAAAAAAGCGTAATAGTGAACGTGTCGTGGTAGACTCGAATGCACGACGTAAACGTCACTGCGTTCCACCCGCGTGTGGGAATATAGGAATAAAAATGGAGAAACCTAACGGGTGCGATCATACCAGGACTAATGCACCGGATCCCATCAGAACTCCGAAGTTAAGCGTGCTTGGGCGAGAGTAGTACTAAGATGGGTGACCCCATGGGAAGTCCTCGTGTTGCACCCCTTTTATTTTTATTTTTTGCAATTTTCGGTGAAAAATGAGCGTACGAGTGAACGTGTCTTGGTAGAATCGCATGCACGACGTTAACGTCACTACGTTCCACCCGCGTGTGGGAATATAGGAATAAAAATGGAGAATCCTAACGGGTGCGATCATACCAGCACTAATTCACCGGATCCCATCAGAACTTCGAAGTTAAGCGTGCTTGGGCAAGAGTAGTACTAGAATGGGTGACCCCCTGGGAAGTCCTCGTGTTGCACCCCTTTTTATTTTTATTTTTTACGATGTTCGGTGAAGAAAGAGTGTACGAGTGAACGTGACTTGGTAGACTCGCATGCACGACGTAAACGTCACTGCGTTCCACCCGCGTGTGGGAATATAGGAATAAAAATAGAGAATCCTAACGGGTGCGATCATACCAGCACTAATGCACCAGATCCCATCAGAACTCCGAAGTTAAGCGTGCTTGGGCGAGAGTATTACTAGGATGGGTGACCCCCTGGGAAGTCCTCGTGTTGCACCCCTTTTTATTTTTATTTTTTGCGATGTTCGGTGAAGAAAGAGCGTACGAGTGAACGTGTCTTGGTAGACTCGTATGCACGACGTAAACGTCACTGCGTTCCACCCGCGTGTGGGAATATAGGAATAAAAATGGAGAATCCTAACGGGTGCGATCATACCAGCACTAAAGCACCGGATCCCATCATAACTCCGAAGTTAAGCGTGCTTGGGCGAGAGTAGTACTAGGATGGGTGACCCCCTGGGAAGTCCTCGTGTTGCACCTCTTTTTATTTTTATTTTTTGCGATGTTCGGTGAAGAAAGATCGTACGAGTGAACGTGTCTTGGTAGACTTGCATCCATGACGTAAACGTCACTGCGTTCCACCCGCGTGTGGGAATATAGGAATAAAAATGGAGAACCCTAACGGGTGCGATCATACCAGCACTAATGCACCGGATCCCATCAGAACTCTGAAGTTAAGCGTGCTTGGGCGAGAGTAGTACTAGGATGGGTGACCCCCTGGAAAGTCCTCGTGTTGCACCCCTTTTTATTTTTATTTTTTGCGATGTTCGGCATAGAAAGAACGTACGAGTGAACGTGTCTTGGTAGACTCGCATGCGCGACGTAAACGTCACTGCGTTCCACCCGCGTGTGGAAATATAGGGATAAAAATGGAGAATCCTAACGGGTGCGATCATACTAGCACTAATGCACCGGATCCCATCAGAACTCCGAAGTTAAGTGTGCTTGGGCGAGAGTAGTACTAGGATGGGTGACCCCCTGGGAAGTCCTCTTGTTGCACCCCTTTTTATTTTTATTTTTTGCGATGTTCGGTGAAGAAAGAGCGTACGAGTAAACGTGTCTTGGTAGACTCGCATGCACGACGTAAACGTCACTGCGTTCCACCCGCGTGTGGGAATATAGGAATAAAAATAGAGAATCCTAACGGGTGCGATCATACCAGCACTAATGCACTGGATCCCATCAGAACTCCGAAGTTAAGCGTGCTTGGGCGAGAGTAGTACTCGGATGGGTGACCCCCTGGAAAGTCCTCGTGTTGCACCCCTTTTTATTTTTCTTTTTTGCGATGTTCAGTGAAGAAAGAGCGTACGAGTGAACGTGTCTTGGTAGACTAGCATGCACGACGTAAACGTCACTGCGTTCCACCCGCGTGTGGGAATATAGGGATAAAATGGAGAATCTTAACGGGTGCGATCATATCAGCACTAGTTTACCAAAACTGTTTCTTCCCATCGTAAAAAAACGTTTCCATAGCAAAACCCAAAAAGCGGAATCAAAAACGGAAAAGAAAAACTTATAAGGAAAATTATAAAAATAATCCGAAAACAATAAAATGTAATTTTAGAGTCCCAAACGATAAAATTTGACCAAAAAACCCTGCAGCTCACGAGCGTGGCGCTGGTGACTCTTGTTCGTTGACCCGTTTCCAATGAAATCAGGCTCCGAAAACGCGAAAATTCGGCACTCCAAATTTGGAAAAAACTACCAAATTGCCACTTGATCAAATCTTTCCACCATCCATCAAAATCTTTCCATAAAACTGACACGCTTGCTCTTCAACCGCTTTTGGGAATTCTTCGTGTTGCACCTCCTTTTATATTTTGTGTATTCCGGTGAAAAAAAAGCGTAATAGTGAACGTGTCTTGGTATACTCGAATGCACGACCTAAACGTCACTGCGTTCCACCCGCGTGTGGGAATATAGGAATAAAAATGGAGAAACCTAACGGGTGCGATCATACCAGGACTAATGCACCGGATCCCATCAGAACTCCGAAGTTAAGCGTGCTTGGGCGAGAGTAGTACTAGGATGGGTGACCCCATGGGAAGTCCTCGTGTTGCACCCCTTTTTATTTTTATTTTTTGCGATTTTCGGTGAAAAATGAGCGTACGAGTGAACGTGTCTTGGTAGAATCGCATGCACGACGTAAACGTCACTGCGTTCCACCCGCGTGTGGGAATATAGGAATTAAAATGGAGAATCCTAACGGGTGCGATCATACCAGCACTAATGCACCGGATCCCATCAGAACTTCGAAGTTAAGCGTGCTTGGGCAAGAGTAGTACTAGAATGGGTGACTCCCTGGGAAGTCCTCGTGTTGCACCCCTTTTTATTTTTATTTTTTACGATGTTCGGTGAAGAAAGAGTGTACGAGTGAACGTGTCTTGGTAGACTCGCATGCACGACGTAAACGTCACTGCGTTCCACCCGCGTGTGGGAAATATAGGAATAAAAATGGAGAACCCTAACGGGTGCGATCATACCAGCACTAATGCACCGGATCCCATCAGAACTCCGAAGTTAAGCATGCTTGGGCGAGAGTAGTACTCGGATGGGTGACCCCCTAGAAAGTCCTCGTGTTGCACCCCTTTTTATTTTTCTTTTTTGCGATGTTCGGTGAAGAAAGAGCATACGAGTGAACGTGTCTTGGTAGACTAGCATGCGCGACGTAAACGTCACTGCGTTCCACCCGCGTGTGGGAATATAGGGATAAAAATGGAGAATCCTAACGGGTGCGATCATACCAGCACTAGTTTACCAAAATTGTTGCTTCCCATCGTAAAAAAACATTTCCATAGCAAAACCCAAAAAGCAGAATCAAAAACGGAAAAGAAAAACTAATAAGGAAAATTATAAAAATAATCCGAAAACAATAAAATGTAATTTTAGAGTCCCAAACGATAAAATTTGACCAAAAAACCCTGCAGCTCACGAGCGTAGCGCTGGTGACTCTTGTTCGTTGACTCGTTTCCAATGAAATCAGGCTCCGAAAACGCGAAAATTCGGCACTCCAAATTTGGAAAAAACTACCAAATTGCCACTTGATCAAATCTTTCCACCATCCATCAAAATCTTTCCATAAAACTGACACGCTTGCTCTTCAACCGCTTTTGGGAAGTCTTCGTGTTGCACCTCCTTTTATATTTTGTGTATTCCGGTGAAAAAAAAGCGTAATAGTGAACGTGTCGTGGTAGACTCGAATGCACGACGTAAACGTCACTGCGTTCCACCCGCGTGTGGGAATATAGGAATAAAAATGGAGAAACCTAACGGGTACGATCATACCAGGACTAATGCACCGGATCTCATCAGAACTCCGAAGTTAAGCGTGCTTGGGCGAGAGTAGTACTAGGATGGGTGACCCCATGGGAAGTCCTCGTGTTGCACCCCTTTTTATTTTTATTTTTTCCAATTTTCGGTGAAAAATGAGCGTACGAGTGAACGTGTCTTGGTAGAATCGCATGCACGACGTTAACGTCACTGCGTTCCACCCGCGTGTGGGAATATAGGAATAAAAATGGAGAATCCTAACGGGTGCGATCATACCAGCACTAATTCACCGGATCCCATCAGAACTTCGAAGTTAAGCGTGCTTGGGCAAGAGTAGTACTAGAATGGGTGACCCCCTGGGAAGTCCTCGTGTTGCACCCCTTTTTATTTTTATTTTTTACGATGTTCGGTGAAGAAAGAGCGTACGAGTGAACGTGTCTTGGTAGACTCGTATTCACGACGTAAACGTCACTGCGTTCCACCCGCGTGTGGGAATATAGGAATAAAAATGGAGAATCCTAACGGGTGCGATCATACCAGCACTAAAGCACCGGATCCCATCATAACTCCGAAGTTAAGCGTGCTTGGGCGAGAGTAGTACTAGGATGGGTGACCCCCTGGGAAGTCCTCGTGTTGCACCTCTTTTTATTTTTATTTTTTGCGATGTTCTGTGAAGAAAGATCGTACGAGTGAACGTGTCTTGGTAGACTTGCATCCACGACGTAAACGTCACTGCGTTCCACCCGCGTGTGGGAATATAGGAATAAAAATAGAGAACCCTAACGGGTGCGATCATACCAGCACTAATGCACCGGATCCCATCAGAACTCTGAAGTTAAGCGTGCTTGGGCGAGAGTAGTACTAGGATGGGTGACCCCCTGGAAAGTCCTCGTGTTGCACCCCTTTTTATTTTTATTTTTTGCGATGTTCGGCATAGAAAGAACGTACGAGTGAACGTGTCTTGGTAGACTCGCATGCGCGACGTAAACGTCACTGCGTTCCACCCGCGTGTGGAAATATAGGGATAAAAATGGAGAATCCTAACGGGTGCGATCATACTAGCACTAATGCACCGGATCCCATCAGAACTCCGAAGTTAAGTGTGCTTGGGCGAGAGTAGTACTAGGATGGGTGACCCCCTGGGAAGTCCTCTTGTTGCACCCCTTTTTATTTTTATTTTTTGCGATGTTCGGTGAAGAAAGAGCGTACGAGTGAACGTGTCTTGGTAGACTCGCATGCACGACGTAAACGTCACTGCGTTCCACCCGCGAGTGGGAATATAGGAATAAAAATAGAGAATCGTAACGGGTGCGATCATACCAGCACTAATGCACTGGATCCCATCAGAACTCCGAAGTTAAGCGTGCTTGGGCGAGAGTAGTACTCGGATGGGTGACCCCCTGGAAAGTCCTCGTGTTGCACCCCTTTTTATTTTTCTTTTTTGCGATGTTCAGTGAAGAAAGAGCGTACGAGTGAACGTGTCTTGGTAGACTAGCATGCGCGACGTAAACGTCACTGCGTTCCACCCGCGTGTGGGAATATAGGGATAAAAATGGAGAATCCTAATGGGTGCGATCATATCAGCACTAGTTTACCAAAACTGTTTCTTCCCATCGTAAAAAAATGTTTCCATAGCAAAACCCAAAAAGCGGAATCAAAAATGGAAAAGAAAAACTAATAAGGAAAATTATAAAAATAATCCGAAAACAATAAAATGTAATTTTAGAGTCCCAAACGATAAAATTTGACCAAAAAACCCTGCAGCTCACGAGCGTAACGCTTGTGACTCTTGTTCGTTGACCCGTTTCCAATGAAATCGGGCTCCGAAAACGCGAAAATTCGGCACTCCAAATTTGGAAAAAACTACCAAATTGCCACTTGATCAAATCTTTCCACCATCCATCAAAATCTTTCCATAAAACTGACACGCTTGCTCTTCAACCGCTTTTGGGAAGTCTTCGTGTTGCACCTCCTTTTATATTTTGTGTATTCCGGTGAAAAAAAAAGCGTAATAGTGAACGTGTCTTGGTAGACTCGAATGCACGACGTAAACGTCACTGAGTTCCACCCGCGTGTGGGAATATAGGAATAAAAATGGAGAAACCTAACGGGTGCGATCATACCAGGACTAATGCACCGGATCCCATCAGAACTCCGAAGTTAAGCGTGCTTGGGCGAGAGTAGTACTAGGATGGGTGACCCCATGGGAAGTCCTCGTGTTGCACCCCTTTTTATTTTTATTTTTTACGATTTTCGGTGAAAAATGAGCGTACGAGTGAACGTGTCTTGGTAGTCTCACATGCACGACGTAAACGTCACTGCGTTCCACCCGCGTGTGGAAATATAGGAATAAAAATGGAGAATCCTAACGGGTGCGATCATACCAACACTAATGCACCGGATCCCATCAGAACTTCGAAGTTAAGCGTGCTTGGGTGAGAGTAGTACTAGGATGGGTGACCCCATGGGAAGTCCTCGTGTTGCACCCCTTTTTATTTTTATTTTTTACGATGTTCGGTGAAGAAAGAGTGTACGAGTGAACGTGTCTTGGTAGACTCGAATGCACGACGTAAACGTCACTGCGTTCCACCCGCGTGTGGGAATATAGGAATAAAAATAGAGAATCCTAACGGGTGCGATCATACCAGCACTAATGCACCGGATCCCATCAGAACTCCGAAGTTAAGCGTGCTTGGGTGAGAGTAGTACTAGGATGGGTGACCCCATGGGAAGTCCTTGTGTTGCACCCCTTTTTATTTTTATTTTTTGCGATGTTCGGTGAAAAAAGAGCGTACGAGTGAACGTGTCTTGGTAGACTCGAATGCACGACGTAAACGTCACTGCGTTCCACCCGCGTGTGGAAATATAGGAATAAAAATGGAGAATCCTAACGGGTGCGATCATACCAGCACTAATGCACCGGATCCCATCAGAACTCCGAAGTTAAGTGTGCTTGGGCGAGAGTAGTACTAGGATGGGTGACCCCATGGGAAGTCCTCGTGTTGCACCCATTTTTATTTTTATTTTTTGCGATGTTCGGTGAAAAAAGAGCGTACGAGTGAACGTGTCTTCGTAGACTCGCATGCACGATGTAAACGTCACTGCGTTCCACCCGCGTGTGGGGATATAGGAATAAAAATGGAGAATCCTAACGGGTGCGATCATACCAGCACTAATGCACCGGATCTCATCAGAACCTCGAAGTTAAGCGTGCTTGGGCGAGAGTAGTACTAGGATAGGTGACCCCCTGGGAAGTCCTCGTGTTGCACCCCTTTTTTTTTTATTTTTTTGCGATGTTCGGTGAAGAAAAAGCGTACGAGTGAACGTGTCTTGGTAGACTCGGATGCACGACGTAAACATCACTGCGTTCCACCTACGTGTGGGAATATAGGAATAAAAATGGAGAATCCTAACGGGTGCGATCATACCAGCACTAGTTTACCAAAACTGTTGCTTCCCATCGTAAAAAAATGTTTCCATAGCAAAACCCTAAAAGCGGAATCCAAAACGGAAAAGAAAAACTAATAAGAAAAATTATAAAAATAACCCGAAAACAATAAAATGTAATTTTAGAGTCCCAAACGATAAAATTTGACAAAAAAACACTGCAGCTCACGAGCTTAGCTCTAGTGACTCTTGTTCGGTGACCCGTTTCCAATGAAATCAGGCTCCGAAAACGCGAAAATTCGGCACTCCAAATTTGGAAAAAGCTACCAAATTGCCACTGGATCAAATCTTTCCACCATCCATCAAAATCTTTCCATAAAACTGACACGCTTGCTCTTCAACCGCATTTGGGAAGTCTTCGTGTTGCACCTTCTTTTATATTTGTTGTGTATTCCGGTGAAAAAAGAGCGTAATAGTGAACGTGTCTTGGTAGACTCGAATGCACGACGTAAACGTCACTGCGTTCCACCCGCGTGTAGGAATATAGGAATAAAAATGGAGAAACCTAACGGGTACGATCATACCAACACTAATGCACCGGATCCCATCAGAACTCCGAAGTTAAGCGTGCTTGGGCGAGAGTAGTACTAGGATGGGTGACCCCCTGGGAAGTCCTCGTGTTGCACCCCTTTTTATTTTTATTTTTTGCGATGTTCGGTGAAGAAAAAGCGTACGAGTGAACGTGTCTTGGTAGAATCGCATGCACGACGTAAACGTCACTGCGTTCCACCCGCTTGTGGAAATATAGGAATAAAAATGGAGAATCCTAACGAGTGCGATCATACCAGCACTAATGCACCGGATCCCATCAGAACTCCGAAGTTAAGCGTGCTTGGGCGAGAGTAGTACTAGGATGGGTGACCCCCTGGGAAGTCCTCGTGTTGTACCCCTTTTTATTTTTATTTTTTACGATGTTCGGTGAAGAAAGAGCGTACGAGTGAACGTGTCTTGGTAGACTCGCATGCACGACGTAAACGTCACTGCGTTCCACCCGCGTGTGGGAATATGGGAATAAAAATAGAGAATCCTAACGGGTGCGATCTTACCAGCACTAATGCACCGGATCCCATCAGAACTCCGAAGTTAAGCGTGCTTGGGCGAGAGTAGTACTAGGATGGGTGACCCCCTGGAAACTCCTCGTGTTGCACCCCTTTTTATTTTTATTTTTTACGATGTTCGGCGAAGAAAAAGCGTACGAGTGAACGTGTCTTGGTAGACTCGCATGCGCGACGTAAACGTCACTGCGTTCCACCCGCGTGTGGGAATATAGGAATAAAATTTGAAAATCCTAACGTGTGCGATCATACCAGCACTAATGCAACGGATCCCATCAGAACTCCGAAGTTAAGCGTGATTGGGCGAGAGTAGTACTAGGATGGGTGACCCCCTGGGAAGTCCTCGTGTTGCACCCCTTTTTATTTTTATTTTTTGCGATGTTCGGTGAAGAAAGAGCGTACGAGTGAACGTGTCTTGGTAGACTCGCATGCACGACGTAAACGTCACTGCGTTCCACCCGCGTGTGGGAATATGGGAATAAAAATGGAAAATCCTAACGGGTACGATCATACCAGCACTAATGCACCGGATCCCATCAGAACTCCGAAGTTAAGCGTGCTTGGGCGAGAGTAGTACTAGGATGGGTGACCCACTGGGAAGTCCTCGTGTTGCACCCCTTTTTATTTTTATTTTTTGCGATGTTCGGTGAAGAAAGGGCGTACGAGTGAACGTGTCTTGGTAGAATCGCATGCACGACGTAAACGTCACTGCGTTCCACCCGCTTGTGGAAATATAGGAATAAAAATGGAGAATCCTAACGAGTGCGATCATACCAGCACTAATGCACCGGATCCCATCAGAACTCCGAAGTTAAGCTTGTTTGGGCGAGAGTAGTACCAGGATGGGTGACCCCCTGGGAAGTCCTCGTGTTCCACCCCTTTTTATTTTTATTTTTTTAGATGTTCGGTGAAGAAAGAGCGTACGAGTAAACGTGTCTTGGTAGACTCGCATGCACGACGTAAACGTCACTGCGTTCCACCCGCGTGTGGGAATATAGGAATAAAAATGGAGAATCCTAACGGGTGCGATCATACCAGCACTAATGCACCGGATCCCATCAGAACTCCGAAGTGAAGCGTGCTTGGGCGAGAGTAGTACTAGGATGGGTGACCCCCTGGGAAGTCCTCGTGTTGCACCCCTTTTTATTTTTATTTTTTGCGATGTTCGGTGAAGAAAGAGCGTACGAGTGAACGTGTCTTGGTAGACTCGCATGCACGACGTAAACGTCACTGCGTTCCACCCGCGTGTGGGAATATAGGAATATAAATAGAGAATCCTAACGGGTGCGATCATACCAACACTAATGCACCGGATCCCATCAGAACTCCGAAGTTAAGCGTGATTGGGCGAGAATAGTTCTAGGATGGGTGACCCCCTGGGAAGTCCTCGTGTTGCACCCCTTTTTATTTTTATTTTTTGCGATGTTCGGTGAAGAAAGAGCGTACGAGTGAACGTGTCTTGGTAGACTCGCATGCACGACGTAAACGTCACTGCGTTCCACCCGCGTGTGGGAATATGGGAATAAAAATGGAAAATCCTACCGGGTACGATCATACCAGCACTAATGCACCGGATCCCATCAGAACTCCGAAGTTAAGCGTGCTTGGACGAGAGTAGTACTAGGATGGGTGACCCCCTGGAAAGTCCTCGTGTTGCACCCCTTTTTATTTTTATTTTTTGCGATGTTCGGTGAAAAAAGAGCGTAATAGTGAACGTGTCTTGGTAGACTCGAATGCACGACGTAAACGTCACTGCGTTCCACCCGCGTGTGGGAATATAGGAATAAAAATAGAGAATCCTAACGGGTGCGATCATACCAGCACTAATGCACCGAATCCCATCAGAACTCCAAAGTTAAGCGTGTTTGGGCGAGAGTAGTACTAGGATGGGTGACCCCCTGGGAAGTCCTCGTGTTGCACCCCTTTTTATTTTTATTTTTTGCGATGTTCGGTGAAGAAAGAGCGTACGAGTGAACGTGTCTTGGTAGACTCGCATGCGCGACCTAAACGTCACTGCGTTCCACCCGCGTGTGGGAATATAGGGATAAAAATGGAGAATCCTAACTGGTGCGATCAACCAGCACTAGTTTACCAAAACTGTTGCTTCCCATTGTAAAAAAACGTTTCCATAGCAAAACCCTAAAAGCGGAATCCAAAACGAAAAAGAAAAACTAATCAGGAAAATTATAAAAATAACCCGAAAATAATAAAATGTAATTTTAGAGTCCCAAACGATAAAATTTAACCAAAAAACCCTGCAGCTCACGAGCGTAGCGCTGGTGACTTTTGTTCGTTGACCCGTTTCCAATGAAATCAGGCTCCGAAAACGCGAAAATTCGGCACTCCAAATTTGGCAAAAACTACCAAATTGCCACTGGATCAAATCTTTCCACCATCCATCAAAATCTTCCCATAAAACTGACACACTTGCTCTTCAACTGCATTTGGCAAGTCTTCGTGTTGCACCTCCTTTTATATTTTTTGTGTATTCCGGTGAAAAAAGAGAGTAATAGTGAACGTGTCTTGGTAGACTCGAATGCACGACGTAAACGTCACTGCGTTCCACCCGCGTGTGGGAATATAGGAATAAAAATGGAGAAACCTAACGGGTGCGATCATACCAGCACTAATGCACCGGATCCCATCAGAACTCCGAAGTTAAGCGTGCTTGGGCGAGAGTAGTACTAGGATGGGTGACCCCCTGGGAAGTACTCGTGTTGCACCCCGTTTTATTTTTATTTTTCGCGATGTTCGGTGAAGAAAGAGCGTACGAGTGAACGTGTCTTGGTATACTCGCATGCACGACGTAAACGTCACTGCGTTCCACCCGCGTGTGGGAATATAAGAATAAAAATGGAGAATCCTAACGGGTGCGAAAATACCAGCACTAATGCACCGGATCCCATCAGAACTCCGAAGTTAAGCGTGATTGGGCGAGAGTAGTTCTAGGATGGGTGACCCCCTGGGAAGTCCTCGTGTTGCACCCCTTTTTATTTTTATTTTTTGCGATGTTCGGTGAAGAAAGAGCGTACGAGTGAACGTGTCTTGGTAGACTCGCATGCACGACGTAAACGTCACTGCGTTCCACCCGCGTGTTGGAATATGGGAATAAAAATGGAAAATCCTAACGGGTACGATCATACCAGCACTAATGCACCGGATCCCATTAGAACTCCGAAGTTAAGCGTGCTTGGACGAGAGTAGTATTAGGATGGGTGACCCCCTGGAAAGTCCTCGTGTTGCACCCCTTTTTATTTTTATTTTTTACGATGTTCGGTGAAGAAAAGGCGTACGAGTGAACGTGTCTTGGTAGACTTGCATCCACGACGTAAACGTCATTGCGTTCCACCCGCGTGTGGGAATATAGGGATAAAAATGGAGAATCCTAACGGGTGCGATCATACCAGTACTAGTTTACCAAAACTGTTGTTTCCTATCGTAAAAAAACGTTTCCATAGCAAAACCCTAAAAGCGGAATCCAAAACGGAAAAGAAAAACTAATAAGGAAAATTATAAAAATAACCCGAAAACAATAAAATGTAATTTTAGAGTCCCAAACGATAAAATTTGACCAAAAAACCCTGCAGCTCACGAGCGTAGCGCTGGTGACTTTTGTTCGTTGACCCGTTTCCAATGAAATCAGGCTCCGAAAACGCGAAAATTCGGCACTCCAAATTTGCAAAAAACTACCAAATTGCCACTGGATCAAAGCTTTCCACCATCCATCAAAATCTTTCCATAAAACTGACACCCTTGCTCTTCAACCGCATTTGGGAAGTCTTCGTGTTGCACCTCCTTGTATATTTTTTGTGTATTCCGGTGAAAAAAGAGCGTAAAAGTGAACGTGTCTTGGTAGACTCGAATGCGCGACGTAAACGTCACTGCGTTCCACCCGCGTGTGGGAATATAAGAATAAAAATGGAGAAACCTAACGGGTGCGATCATACCAGCACTAATGCACTGGATCCCATCAGAACTCCGAAGTTAAGCGTGCTTGGGCGAGAGTAGTACTAGGATGGGTGACCCCCTGGGACGTCCTCGTGTTGCACCCCTTTTTATTTTTATTTTTTACGATGTTCGGTGAAGAAAGAGCGTACGAGTGAACGTGTCTTGGTAGACTCGCATGCACGACGTAAACGTCACTACGTTCCACCTGCGTGTGGGAATATAGGAATAAAAATGGAGAATCCTAACGGGTGCGATCATACCAGCACTAATGCTCCGTATCCCATCAGAACTCCGAAGTTAAGCGTGCTTGGGCGAGAGTAGTACTAGGATGGGTGACCCCCTGGGAAGTCCTCGTGTTGCACCCCTTTTTATTTTTATTTTTTGCGATGTTCGGTGAAAAAAGAGCGTACGAGTGAACGTGTCTTGGTAGACTTGCATCCACGACGTAAACGTCACTGCGTTCCACCCGCGTGTGGGAATATAGCAATAAAAATGGAGATTCCTAACAGGTGCGATCATACCAGCACTGATGCACCGGATCCCATCAGAACTCTGAAGTTAAGCGTGCTTGGGCGAGAGTAGTACTAGGATGGGTGACCCCCTGGAAAGTCCTCGTGTTGCACCCCTTTTTATTTTTATTTTTTGCGATGTTCGGTGAAGAAAGAGCGTACGAGTGAACGTGTCTTGGTAGACTCGCATGCTCGACGTAAACGTCACTACGTTCCACCCGCGTGTGGGAATATAGGAATAAAAATGGAGAATCCTAACGGGTGCGATCATACCAGCACTAATGTTAGGTTTGTAATATTCATGAACGCAATCAAATTGCAAAATAATGCGGAAACGTGTAAAATCAGAGTTTAAAAATTTTACAAACCATAAACCCGGATCACCCTTTATGCACAATTATTAATTTAACGAAAAGATAAGAACAAGAACCATACCCTTGAAGATCGAGCTTCCTCAGGTACAAGTTCACCTCCAATCCTTTTCGCGTTCAACTTGAATCCACCGGGTTGGGTTCCTTCCTTTGATCAACGTTAGCCACCCAAGTGTTTGGCCTCTAGAGGTGATCGAAGAAGAAATCAAGAAGATGGGTATTTGGCTCAAACCCTAATTTTCTATCTCTATAGAAAAAGGGGCGTACTCTCCAACAATTGGAATAACGTATGTTTGATATCTGATATAAGACTCCTCTTATAAAGATATCAAGTAACCCTATTAAAATAAGGTATTATTTATTTAATTAAACTCTTTTAATTAAATGGGCTCCCTAATCTTATTAGGGATAATTAATTAAACTCCTTTAACTAATTTTCCCTCCTAATCCTATTAGGAATAAATGAGAGTACTTATATTAATTAATTCCCAAACTCCTTTAGGAATTAAATAATAATAATAGTAATAATAATAATAAGACTCTTCTTATTAATTTATATTTAATATTTCCAAAATATTAAATAATAAATATTAAGCTATTTAATTTATTCTATCACCATAGATTAAATTAAATATACTTAACTTATTATTACAATTATGCCATTAACTTCTTAAATAATTATTCTTCCTTTTATGGTGTGACCCTTTAGGTTCTCCATATTAAACCGGTTGTGAATAAATCAATTAGAACAATTCTAATCTTATTTAAATAAATAAATTAAACTAATAATTTATTTAAATAAATAATATTTATTCTACAATAGGGATAAGCCTCCCTAGCGATCAACGACTTTCCAGATAATATAGATTTCAACATTAATCATAAAAGAACCTTTGAGTAAATAGTTACCGTACAATTCAATCCTTCCACCATACAATGTCCCAATTAAATATAAGACATGGAATTACTGTCAAGTCTTATTTTATTTAATTATATGTATTTCGACTCTTAAATGCACAACACCAAATAATGCAAATTAGAAACTCCTTTCTAATTTCATTTTGCCTTGGCCAAGGACTACTGAGTTGTCATTTATCGAATCACATAGGACATTTCTCTTCTTTTACTTGAAGTGGTAGATTCTTTATTGATCATACATTATCTCCATGTATAACTTATTATACCCAAGCATACCCTTTGATATACCCTAAGGGTCTTAAGGAATAAGTCAAAGTATAACTCGTCATACACAAGATACTATGATGATCTCAAGTCCAAGGATCACTTGTACTACTATCACTACAGGAATTCCTATTGACATGCAAGTAAAACTCCATTAGGTATTCCTTAGCGAGTCACGTTCAGTGAACTTATTCTCTAATAAGCACCTACATACTTGCTTTAGTGTCTCCACACAAATGATCATGAGATCAATCATCCTCATCCAATGAGCAAGCAACGTATGTACCAATCTATCCGGATTCACTAATCCCCAATTTAGTAATCCAACGATTGGGAACTATTTTAGTTTTAAGCTTTCTAAGAATTTAGATCTCATTAGAATGATCATCATCATTATTCTAAAAGCATTGCTTAAAACTATGGGTTTATCACATATTATAAAACAGCATCATGTAGATAATTAAAAGCCTTTAATAAATTAATACTTTTTATTAATAAATGAATAAGATTGTTTACAAAGTATATGCTTTACCATCAAACATGATTGGCTTGTGTGCATACTACTTTCAATCTCCCACTTGCACTAAAGCCAATCGTTATGGTATCTCATACTCTTCTTCTCTAAGTGACGATTATCCTGCTGTTGGATAAGCTTCAGTATATGGATATGTAATGTTGTTCTTGAGAGTCCACTATCTCTATAGTGATTTCTCATCTTTCATTGATTCTTATAATCAAATGAAAGTGCCACAACACATGTTTAGATCCAAGATGAGACTTAGGAACTATTCCTAGTTCTGTAATGAACTTTTCATCCAAACAATCAACTTGTAACTTCATTTATAGCTATATACTATGTCTTTATCACTAAACCAACAACTCTTTGCTGTTTGGAACCTTTCCAATTCACTGCACCACCATTCAAGGTAACCCTTTACCTTAAAGTGGATTTTCTGTCGTCTTGGTCTGTCTGAAAAAACTTGAGTCTGTTAAGCCCTCTAGTTTTAATTCAGACCCACTATGTATGATCACATCCTTAGTGCTGGTTAAAAACTTTAAGATGTTTTTCACTGACTCACAGTGAACTTCTCCAGAATATGACTGATCAACATCAGGTTTCGTATATTTCATTGCATGCATGATTGTCACTCATGCGATCTCTCTTTTAGGAGTCTATGGGGACTATTAAGAGAGATACACTCCATGGCTCATCAACATGAGACATCTCTTGGAGTTTGCCATGCTAAACAACTTTAACATCAAATGAATATACGTTCATTGGGTTAAGTCGAGCTCTTCCCAAATCATTCATGGAGGAATGTTTAGACAACTTTATCTTTATTGATTTTAGCATTGGCATGTCATTCCTTATCCGTATTATATCAACATATAATACCAGAAATGTCACGACGCTCCCACTGACCCTTTTGTACACACTAGGTTCATTCTTGTTTTTGATAAAATCAAACTCTTTTGATTATCATATCAAAATGAATGTTCCATTTTTGAGAAGATTGCTTCAATCCATTTCTCTGAGTGTCTACAACTCTTACCTCATCGTATGTAACTGGATCATCATCTTCTATGATACGTACCTCATCATCATCATCCATGATGAATCCATACCTCCTAGGTATCTTCGGTACTATTCCAGACTTACGATTCGGTTGTGGTACAATAGGTCTATCTATAGGTTCCTCTTATTTGACTTGTAGTGTTTTGTGGTTCTTGAACTTTTCAAGATGTATTATTCTCCCACTAGCCCCTTCAATGATAAACACCTTTATCTTAGAAGGCAGCGTGTTTCGTAACAAACACCTTTTGCTAAGTAGGATTATAGAACATATACCCTAAATTTACTTTAGGATGTCCCACAAATCTATACTTGCCAAATCGTGTCCCAAACTTATCCTTTGAAACTGTTTCATATAAGTTGGACAACCCCTTATCTTAACATACTTAAGATTAGGAATCCTCCCTGTCCATAACTTTTATGGAGTCTTGGGGCCGAATTTTGAGGTTACCTTTTTGTAGATATGCAGCCATTTCTAGGACATTACCCCAGAAGGATACTGGAATATCGGTAAAATCATTATGGACCGCACCATGTCCAACAAGGTACGATTTTTTCATTCAGATACATCAATCAATTATTGCGTATCAGGATGTGTCCATTATGAAAAAAACATTTGAGATGATCTAGAAACTTATTGCACAAGTATTTATTCCTTGATCTAATCAAAGAATCTTAATACTTTGTCAATTTGTTTCATTTCTGAATTCTTTGAACCTTTCAAATAATTCACACTTGTATTTCAACAAATACATACATTCAACTCTTTGAATGATCATCTCCTTTTCTTATACTAGTTTGTTCAATTTGCAAAATATATTTTTCACGTAAGTCAAGTATACAAAATCCATTAAGTAATATTCCAGTTCTATACAAAACATTATTATTATAAATAGAACAATAATTGTTCCTAATTATAATACCAAAGATTTCATTGTCCAACAATAAAATGGAAATAATGTTTCCAACGAGAACTGGAATACAATAACAACTTATTGACTTAATAGACTTGTCCGTAGGCATTGCTAAACTATAAGTTCCTATGGCTAATGCAGCAACCTTTGCTTCATTTACCAGACATAGGATTACTTATCCTTTGTTTAGCTTTCTACTTCTGCTTGGTCCCTTCATAAATCTATATTTATGATAACCAAAGTCGGTATCCAATACCCAAGTAGAACCTTGACTTAAAGAAAAATTTATTTTAAATCATGAACAAAATTGTATTTGTAACCGAAACTTCACTAAGCTTCTTTGGTTAGCCTCTGCAAGATGCTTCTTGCAGTTTCCTTCCAGTGTCCAGGCTTATTGCAGTGGAAGCAAACTTCTTTGCTATCCGTATCAGTTTTGTTCTTATTATCCTTTGTTTTTGCCCTTTCTATTTACCTTCTTAGAATCGTTCTTCTTTTCAGAAGATCCTTTGGCCCCTATCAGTAAGACTTGGTCTTTCTTGGTTGGAAAGTGACTCTCAATATTTTTCAACATGTTAAGCAAATCAGCGAGGCTGATATCTAGCTCGTTCATATGAAAAATTCACAACAATTGTGAAAGGAGTCCGGAAGTGAGTGCAAGATCAAATCTTGGCTCAACTCTCCATCCATGACAAAACCCATTTGTCCTAATTGATCAATCAAATTGATTATGTTAAGGACTTTTGTCTGTACTATAGTATCATTGGCCATTCTAGATCGGAAGAGTTCCTTAGATATCTGATATCTATCAGTCCTACTTTCCTCACCATCAACTACTTGATGTGCAGGAATATAATAGGAGCATCCATAGTTTCATGCTGACGCTAAAGCTCGTTACTCATGGATGTGAGCATGATGCATTGAGCCAACTATGCATCATCTAGCCACTTTCTAAAAGTAGCAATATCTTCCTCAGAGGCATTGCCTGCAACCATTGCAGGGATAGGCGTATTAAGGACATAAGATAGCTTTTCAGCCGTGAGAACTATTCTCAATTCCTTAACCAATCCGTTTAATTCGGTCCAGTTAATTTAGCATCTAATATGCTACGCAGTGATAGTAATTTAGACATTGTAAAATTCTGTAAATGAATTTGTAATTAACAACATTTTAACATACATTCTTTTATTAATTACCAAAATAATTTAGGTCTTGTTTTAAATTGGTATCTCCCACTATTTTCTTCAAACTATATTACCCTCACTTATATAGTTCGGCAAAATCTAATTAAAGATATGCTAGTGAGAATAAGGATCCCATTTCAAATGTATATAGCCTTGTGTGTGCACAACAAACTATATATAAATAAATAGGTAGACAACTCTTATCAATTACATCAACTATGTAACTCCTTGTATTTTGTCTCTTAAATCGTAATGGTCAAGTGTGTGCACATCCGGACTAAAATGATTTAAGTTAAGTCAGACCCAGCATTTCCATATAAGTAAAGAGAAAACTACAGCCCTTGTGTGTGCACAACAAAGCAGTAATGTTCAATTCCTTATAAACATCATATGTAATAAAAACAACATCTTAAATATTTAATACTCGCCTTGTGTGTGCACAACAAACTCATATTAAATATTCAATACTCTATTGTTTCTATCATGCTAGAAGGCGACGTTCGATATTCCAAATATCTTTGAACGTTACAACTTAATATAAAAATTTGAGGGGTTTATTATTAATATGTCTCATCTTGTTTAGCGCGCATGCACATATATATATATAAAATACGCGTCATATTAATGAACATGCGAATCATGTTTGCATAATATATAATATATATAATATAAGCATGCACATATAGAATACTATATTCTACCTGGATTGATTATGGACTTTTATTCTAGTTTGGTTCACTAGAGCCACCAAGTGAACCAAAAGGTCAAACCCTAAGGGTGCAAAAATTAATATTTAAATATAACTATTACATTTAAACCCGGGCTCCATTACAAACGGGTCTTCACGCGTTCCTTGATCCTTGATCTCCAATTCTTCAAAATTAATTCTAACTATTCCTATTACAAAACTATTTTAAAATAAATAGAAACCTTGATCAGCAGTCAAGGGGAAGTACATAGGAGGGAGATAGAATTTACATTAAGAAAAATTAGAGAAGACGAGGTACGCAGAACCCATTTAATAAAACTCATACATTCATGCATCCAACTAAAATAAAATCCAATCGCATTGGTCAATAGTCCATAATCAATCCCATTTATTATCATACACATCACCATATGCATCAATAAATAACATTCATCTCATGAATAATTAACATTTAATATATATATTGATATCATTTAATGGGCAAATTTAGTTAGTATAAAATCTATTTTTGAATCAAAATAAACTCCTTTATTTTAATCCAAATTTAAATCAAAATAAAACTATTTTATTTTAATTTATCCAATTTTGAATAAAATAAACTATTTTATTTTAATCAAAATCTTTAATCAAAATAAACTCCTTTATTTTAATTAATTATGGAATCCAATTCCAAGTCAAAATAAACTCCTTTATTTTGGGTAATATGAAATCTTATTTCATATCTTAAATAAACTCTTTTATTTTAAGAAAATACGGATTCTCTTTCCTATTCACAAATAAACTCCTTTATTTTGAATAATATGAAATCTTATTTCATATTTAAATAAACTCCTTTATTTAAGGAAATTAGGATTCTCTTTCCTATTCACAAATAAACTCCTTTATTTTGAATAATATGAAATCTTATTTCATATCTAAATAAACTCCTTTATTTATGGAAACATGGAATTCAATTTCAACTCCAATTAGTTATCATGAAATCCAATTCCAACTCTAATTAGTTAGCATGAAATTCTAATTTTAAAATTAAAATAAACCTTATATTTTAATATTAAAATAAACTTTTTATTTTAAAATTAAAATAAACTTTTTATTTTAATTATAAAATTATTATTATATATATATATAATATATATTAGCCGTATATGTATATATTATATATCATATATATAATATATACTAACTTTAATATATATATAATATATTCCTCCAAAAGAAATCATCCTGGAATCATCTAAATCACAAGTCACGGAAATATGAAATTGCAAAACGCGGTATTCGGAAATTACCTAGTTTTTTTTTTTTTTTTTTTTTTTTTTTTTAAACAAGATCCGTGCGCGAGATATTTTGTGATTCAGCAAAAAAAAAAATGTCCACGCGAATTCCGAAGTAATAAAAACAAAACAGATTCGCGGAAAATGTTTTTTTTAAAAATAAATTTTATACAATAAAATTATGCCCAATTAAATTGTTCTAAACTCATATCAATATACATATTAAATCTGAACAATTAATAATTTGCATAAATGTTTGACTCTGATACCACTGTTAGGTTTGTAATATTCATGAACGCAATCAAATTGCAAAATAATGCGGAAACGTGTAAAATCAGAGTTTAAAAATTTTACAAACCATAAACCCGGATCACCCTTTATGCACAATTATTAATTTAACGAAAAGATAAGAACAAGAACCATACCCTTGAAGATCGAGCTTCCTCAGGTACAAGTTCACCTCCAATCCTTTTCGCGTTCAACTTGAATCCACCGGGTTGGGTTCCTTCCTTTGATCAACGTTAGCCACCCAAGTGTTTGGCCTCTAGAGGTGATCGAAGAAGAAATCAAGAAGATGGGTATTTGGCTCAAACCCTAATTTTCTATCTCTATAGAAAAAGGGGCGTACTCTCCAACAATTGGAATAACGTATGTTTGATATCTGATATAAGACTCCTCTTATAAAGATATCAAGTAACCCTATTAAAATAAGGTATTATTTATTTAATTAAACTCTTTTAATTAAATGGGCTCCCTAATCTTATTAGGGATAATTAATTAAACTCCTTTAACTAATTTTCCCTCCTAATCCTATTAGGAATAAATGAGAGTACTTATATTAATTAATTCCCAAACTCCTTTAGGAATTAAATAATAATAATAGTAATAATAATAATAAGACTCTTCTTATTAATTTATATTTAATATTTCCAAAATATTAAATAAAAAATATTAAGCTATTTAATTTATTCTATCACCATAGATTAAATTAAATATACTTAACTTATTATTACGATTATGCCATTTACTTCTTAAATAATTATTCTTCCTTTTATGGTGTGACCCTTTAGGTTCTCCATATTAAACCGGTTGTGAATAAATCAATTAGAACAATTCTAATCTTATTTAAATAAATAAATTAAACTAATAATTTATTTAAATAAATAATATTTATTCTACAATAGGGATAAGCCTCCCTAGCGATCAACGACTTTTCAGATAATATAGATTTCAACATTAATCATAAAAGAACCTTTGAGTAAATAGTTACCGTACAATTCAATCCTTCCACCATACAATGTCCCAATTAAATATAAGACATGGAATTACTGTCAAGTCTTATTTTATTTAATTATATGTATTTCGACTCTTAAATGCACAACACCAAATAATGCAAATTAGAAACTCCTTTCTAATTTCATTCTGCCTTGGCCAAGGACTACTGAGTTGTCATTTATCGAATCACATAGGACATTTCTCTTCTTTTACTAGAAGTGGTAGATTCTTTATTGATCATACATTATCTCCATGTATAACTTATTATACCCAAGCATACCCTTTGATATACCCTAAGGGTCTTAAGGAATAAGTCAAAGTATAACTCGTCATACACAAGATACTATGATGATCTTAAGTCCAAGGATCACTTGTACTACTATCACTACAGGAATTCCTATTGACATGCAAGTAAAACTCCATTAGGTATTCCTTAGCGAGTCACGTTCAGTGAACTTATTCTCTAATAAGCACCTACATACTTGCTTTAGTGTCTCCACACAAATGATCATGAGATCAATCATCCTCATCCAATGAGCAAGCAACGTATGTACCAATCTATCCGGATTCACTAATCCCCAATTTAGTAATCCAACGATTGGGAACTATTTTAGTTTTAAGCTTTCTAAGAATTTAGATCTCATTAGAATGATCATCATCATTATTCTAAAAGCATTGCTTAAAACTATGGGTTTATCACATATTATAAAACAGCATCATGTAGATAATTAAAAGCCTTTAATAAATTAATACTTTTTATTAATAAATGAATAAGATTGTTTACAAAGTATATGCTTTACCATCAAACATGATTGGCTTGTGTGCATACTACTTTCAACTAATGCACCGGATCCCATTAGAACTCCGAAGTTAAGCGTGCTTGGGCGAGAGTAGTACTAGGATGGGTGACCCCCTGGGAAGTCCTCGTGTTGCACCCCTTTTTATTTTTATTTTTTACGATGTTCGGTGAAGAAAGGGCGTACGAGTGAACGTGTCTTGGTAGACTCGCATGCCCGACGTAAACGTCACTGCGTTCCACCCGCGTGTGGGAATATAGGGCTAAAAATGGAGAATCCTAACGGGTGCGATCATACCAGCACTAGTTTACAAAAACTGTTGCTTCCCATCGTAAAAAAACGTTTCCATAGCAAAACCCTAAAAGCGGAATCCAAAACGGAAAAGAAAAACTAATAAGGAAAATTTTAAAAATAACCCGAAAACAATAAAATGTAATTTTAGAGTCCCAAACGATAAAATTTGACCAAAAAACCCTGCAGCTCACGAGCGTAGCGCTGGAGACACTTATTCGTTGACCCGTTTCCAATGAAATCAAGCTCCGAAAACGCAAAAATTCGGCACTCCAAATTTGGAAAAAACTACCAAATTACCACTGGATCAAATCTTTCCATCATCCATCAAAATCTTTCCATAAAACTGACACGCTTGCCCTTCAACCGCATTTGGGAAGTCTTCGAGTTGCACATCCTTTTATATTTTTTGTGTATTCCGGTGAAAAAAGAGTGTAATAGTGAACGTGTCTTGCAAGACTCGAATGCACGACGTAAACGTCACTGCGTTCCACCCGCGTGTGGGAATATAGGAATAAAAATGGAGAAACCTAACGGGTGCGATAATACCAGCACTAATGCACCGGATCCCATTAGAACTCCGAAGTGAAGCGTGCTTGGGCGAGAGTAGTACTAAGATGGGTTACCCCCTGGGAAGTCCTCGTGTTGCACCCCTTTTTATTTTTATTTTTTGCGATGTTCGGTGAAGAAAGAGCGTACGAGTGAATGTGTCTTGGTAGACTCGCATACACGACGTAAACGTCACTGCGTTCCACCCGCGTGTGGGAATATAGGAATAAAAATGGAGAAACCTAACGGGTGCGATCATACCAGCACTAATGCACCGGATCCCATCAGAACTCCGAAGTTAAGCGTGCTTGGGCGAGAGTAGTACTAGGATGGGTGACCCCCTGGGAAGTCCTCGTGTTGCACCCCTTTTTATTTTTATTTTTTGCGATGTTCGGTGAAGAAAGAGCGTACGAGTGAACGTGTCTTGGTAGACTCGCATGCGCGACGTAAACGTCACTGCGTTCCACCTGCGTGTGGGAATATAGGGATAAAAATGGAGAATCCTAACGGGTGCGATCATACCAGCACTAGTTTACCAAAACTGTTGCTTCCCATCGTAAAAAAATGTTTCCATAGCAAAACCCAAAAAGCGAAATCCAAAACGGAAATGAAAAACTAATAAGGAAAATTATAAAAATAACCCGAAAATAATAAAATGTAATTTTAGAGTCCCAAACGATAAAATTTAACCAAAAAACCCTGCAGCTCACGAGCGTAGCGCTGGTGACTTTTGTTCGTTGACCCGTTTTCAATGAAATCAGGCTCCGAAAACGCGAAAATTCGGCACTCCAAATTTGGCAAAAACTACCAAATTGCCACTGGATCAAATCTTTCTACCATCCATCAAAATCTTCCCATAAAACTGACACGCTTGCTCTTCAACTGCATTTGGGAATTCTTCGTGTTGCACCTCCTTTTATTTTTTTTGTGTATTCCGTTGAAAAAAGAGCGTAATAGTGAACGTGTCTTGGTAGACTCGAATGCACGACGTAAACGTCACTGCGTTCCACCCACGTGTGGGAATATAGGAATAAAAATGGAGAAACCTAACGGGTGCGATCATACCAGCACTAATGCACCGGATCCCATTAGAACTCCGAAGTTAAGTGTGCTTGGGCGAGAGTAGTACTAGGATGGGTGACCCCCTGGGAAGTCCTCGTGTTGCACCCCTTTTTATTTTTATTTTTTGAGATGTTCGGTGAAGAAAGAGCGTACGAGTGAACGTGTCTTGGTAGACTCGCATGCACGACGTAAACGTCACTGCGTCCCACCCGCGTGTGGGAATATAGGAATAAAAATGGAGAATCCTAACGGGTGCGATCATACCAGCAGTAATGCACCGGATCCCATCAGAACTCCGAAGTTAAGCGTGCTTGGGCGAGAGTAGTACTAGGATGGGTGACCCCCTGGGAAGTCCTCGTGTTGCACCCCTTTTTATTTTTATTTATTGCGATGTTCGGTGAAGAAAGAGCGTACGAGTGAACGTGTCTTGGTAGACTCGCATGCACGACGTAAACATCACTGCGTTCCACCCGCGTGTGGGAATATAGGAATAAAAATGGAGAATCCTAACTGGTGCGATCATACCAGCACTAATGCACCGGATCCCATCAGAACTCCGAAGTTAAGCGTGCTTGGGCGAGAGTAGTACTAGGATGGTTGATCCCCTGGGAAGTCCTCGTGTTGCACCCCTTTTTATTTTTAGTTTTTGCAATGTTCGGTGAAGAAAGAGCGTACGAGTGAACGTGTCTTGGTAGACTCGCATGCGCGACGTAAACGTCACTGCGTTCCACCCGCGTGTGGGAATATAGGGAAAAAAATGGAGAATCCTAACGGGTGCGATCATACCAGCACTAGTTTACCAAAACTGTTGTTTCCCATCATAAAAAAACGTTTCCATAGAAAAACCCTAAAAGCGGAATCCAAAATGGAAAAGAAAAACTAATAAGGAAAATTATAATAATAACCCGAAAACAATAAAATGTAATTTTAGAGTCCCAAACGATAAAATTTGACCAAAAAACCCTGCAGCTCACGAGTGTAGCGCTGGTGACTTTTGTTCGTTGACCCGTTTCCAATGAAATCAGGCTCCGAAAACGCGAAAATTCGGCACTCCAAATTTGGAAAAAACTACCAAATGGCCACTGGATCAAATCATTCCACCATCCATCAAAATATTTCCATAAAACTGACACGCTTGCTCTTCAACCGCATTTGGGAAGTCTTCGTGTTGCACCTCCTTTTATATTTTTTGTGTATTCCGGGGAAAAAAGAGCGTAATAGTGAACGTGTCTTGGTAGATTCGAATGCACGACGTTAACGTCACTACGTTCCACCCGCGTGTGGAAATATTGGAATAAAAATGGAGAAACCTAACGGGTGCGATCATACCAGCACTAATGCACCGGATCCCATCAGAACTCCGAAGTTAAGTGTGTTTGGGCGAGAGTAGTACTAGGATGGGTGACCCCCTGGGAAGTCCTCGTGTTGCACCCCTTTTTATTTTTAATTTTTTACGATGTTCGGTGAAGAAAGAGCGTACGAGTGAACGTGTCTTGGTAGACTCGCATGCACGACGTAAACGTCACTGCGTTCCACCCGCGTGTGTGAATATAGGAATACAAATGGAGAAACCTAACGGGTGCGATCATACCAGCATTAATGCACCGGATCCCATCAGAACTCCGAAGTTAAGCGTGCTTGGGCGAGAGTAGTACTAGGATGGTTGATCCCCTGGGAAGTCCTCGTGTTGCACCCCTTTTTATTTTTATTTTTTGCGATGTTCGGTGAAGAAAGAGCGTACGAGTGAACGTGTCTTGGTAGACTCGTATGCGCGACGTAAACGTCACTGCGTTCCACCTGCATGTGGGAATATAGGGATAAAAATGGAGAATCCTAACGGGTGCGATCATACCAGCACTAGTTTACCAAAACTGTTGCTTCCCATCGTAAAAAAACGTTTCCATAGCAAAACCCTAAAAGCGGAATCCAAAACGAAAAAGAAAAACTAATAAGGAAAATTTTAAAAATAACCCGAAAACAATAAAATGTAATTTTAGAGTCCCAAACGATAAAATTTAACCAAAAAATCCTGCAGCTCACGAGCGTAGCGCTGGTGACTCTTGTTCGTTGACCCGTTTCCAATGAAATCAGGCTCCGAAAACGCGAAAATTAGGCACTCCAAATTTGGAAAAAACTACCAAATTGCCACTGGATCAAATCTTTCCACCATCCATCAAAATCTTTCCATAAAACTGACACGCTTGCTCTTCAACCGCATTTGGGAAGTCTTCGTGTTGTACCTCCTTTTATATTTTTTGTTTATTCCGGTGAAAAAAGAGCGTAATAGTGAACGTGTCTTGGTAGACTCGAATGCACGACGTAAACGTCACTGCGTTCCACCCGCGTGTGGGAATATAGGAATAAAAATGGAGAAACCTAATGGGTGCGATCATACCAGCACTAATGCACCGGATCCCATCAGAACTCCGAAGTTAAGCGTGCTTGGGTGAGAGTAGTACAAGGTTGGGTGACCCCCTGGGAAGTCCTCGTGTTGTACCCCTTTTTATTTTTATTTTTTGCGATGTTCAGTGACGAAAGAGCGTACGAGTGAACGTGTCTTGGTAAACTTGCACGCACGACGTAAACGTCACTGCGTTCCACCCGCGTGTGGGAATATAGGAATAAAAATGGAGAATCCTAACGGGTGCGATCATACCAGCACTAATGCACCGAATCCCATCCGAACTCCGAAGTTAAGCATGCTTGGGCGAGAGTAGTACTAGGATGGGTGAACCCCTGGGAAGTCCTCGTGTTGCACCCCTTTTTATTTTTATTTTTTGCGATGTTCGGTGAAGAAAGAGCGTACGAGTGAACGTGTCTTGGTAGACTTGTATCCACGACGTAAACGTCACTGCGTTCCACCCGCGTGTGGGAATATAGGAATAAAAATGGAGAATCCTAACGGGTGCGATCATACCAACACTAATGCACCGGATCCCATCAGAACTCTGAAGTTAAGCGTGCTTGGGCGAGAGTAGTACTAGGATGGGTGACCCCCTGGAAAGTCCTCGTGTTGCACCCCTTTTTCTTTTTATTTTTTGCGATGTTCGGTGAGGAAAAAGCGTACGAGTGAACGAGTCTTGGTAGACTCGCATGCGCGACGTAAAAGTCACTGCATTCCACCCGGGTGTGGGAATATAGGGATAAAAATGGAGAATCCTAACGGGTGAGATCATACCAGCACTAGTTTACCAAAACTGTTGCTTCCCATCGTAAAAAAACGTTTCCATAGCAAAACCCTAAAAGCGGAATCCAAAACGGAAAAAAAAACTAATAAGGAAAATTATAAAAATAACCCGAAAACAATAAAATGTAATTTTAGAGTCCCAAACGATAAAATTTGACCAAAAAACCCTGCAGCTCACGAGCGTAGCGCTGGTGACTTTTGTTCGTTGACCCGTTTCCAATGAAATCAGGCTCCGAAAACGCGAAAATTCGGCACTCCAAATTTGGAAAAAACTACCAAATGGCCACTGGATCAAATCTTTCCACTATCCATCAAAATCTTTCCATAAAACTGACACGCTTGCTCTTCAACCGCATTTAGGAAGTCTTCGTGTTGCACCTCCTTTTATATTTTTTGTGTATTCCGGTGAAAAAAGAACGTAATAGTGAACGTGTCTTGGTAGACTCGAATGCATGACGTAAACGTCACTACGTTCCACCCGCGTGTGGGAATATAGGAATAAAAATGGAGAAACCTAACGGGTGCGATCATACCAGCACTAATGCACCGGTTCCCATCAGAACTCCGAAGTTAAGCGTGCTTGGGCGAGAGTAGTACTAGGATGGGTGACCCCCTGGGAAGTCCTCGTGTTGCACGCCTTTTTATTTTTATTTTTTGCGATGTTCGGTGAAGAAAGAGCGTACGAGTGAACGTGTCTTGGTAGACTCGCATGCACGACGTTAACGTCACTGCGTTCCACCCGCGTGTGGGAATATAGGAATAAAAATAGAGAAACCTAACGGGTGCGATCATACCAGCACTAATGCACCGGATCCCATCAGAACTCCGAAGTTAAGCATGCTTGGGCGAGAGTAGTACTAGGATGGGTGACCCCCTGGGAAGTCCTCGTGTTGCACCCCTTTTTATTTTTATTTTTTGCGATGTTCGGTGAAGAAAGAGCGTACGAGTGAACGTGTCTTGGTAGACTTGTATCCACAACGTAAACGTCACTGCGTTCCACCCGCGTGTGGGAATATAGTAATAAAAATGGAGAATCCTAACGGGTGCGATCATACCAGCACTGATGCACCGTATCCCATCAGAACTCTGAAGTTAAGCGTGCTTGGGCGAGAGTAGTACTAGGATGGGTGACCCCCTGGAAAGTCCTTGTGTTGCACCCTTTTTTATTTTTATTTTTTGCGATGTTCGGTGAAGAAAAAGCGTACGAGTGAACGTGTCTTGGTAGACTCGCATGCGCGACGTAAAAGTCATTGCGTTCCACCCGCGTGTGGGAATATAGGGATAAAAATGGAGAATCCTAACGGGTGCGATCATACCAGCACTAGTTTACCAAAACTGTTGCTTCCCATCGTAAAAAAACGTTTCAAAAGTAAAATCCTAAAAGCGGAATCCAAAACGGAAAAAAAAAACTAATAAGGAAAATTATAAAAATAACCCGAAAACAATAAAATGTAATTTTAGAGTCCCAAACGATAAAATTTGACTAAAAACCCTGCAGCTCACGAGCGTAGCGCTGGTGACTCTTGTTCGTTGACCCGTTTCCAATGAAATCAGGCTCCGAAAATGCGAAAATTCGGCACTCCAAATTTGGAAAAAACAACCAAATTGCCACTGGATCAAATCTTTCCACCATCCATCAAAATCTTTCCATAAAACTGACACGCTTGCTCTTTAACCGCATTTGGGAATTCTTCGTGTTTCACATCCTTTTATATTTTTTGTGTATTCCGGTGAAAAAAGAGCGTAATAGTGAACGTGTCTTGGTAGACTCGAATGCGCAACGTAAACGTCACTGCGTTCCACCCGCGTGTGGGAATATAGGAATAAAAATGGAGAAACCTAATGGGTGCGATCATACCAGCACTAATGCACCGGATCCCATCAGAACTCCGAAGTTAAGCGTGCTTGGGCGAGAGTAGTACTAGGATGGGTGACCCCCTGGGAAGTCCTCGTGTTGCACCCCTTTTTATTTTTATTTTTTGCGATGTTCGGTGAAGAAAGAGCTTACGAGTGAACGTGTCTTGGTAGACTCGCATGCACGACGTAAACGTCACTGCGTTCCACCCGCGTGTGGGAATATAGGAATAAAAATAAAGAATCCTAACGGTTGCGATCATACAAGCACTAATGCTCTGGATCCCATCAGAACTCCGAAGTTAAGCGTGCTTGGGCGAGAGTAGTACTAGGATGGGTGAACCCTGGGAAGTCCTCGTGTTGCACCCCTTTTTATTTTTATTTTTTGCGATGTTCGATGAAGAAAGAGCGTACGAGTGAACGTGTCTTGGTAGACTCGCATGCACGACGTAAACGTCACTGCGTTCCACCCGCGTGTGGGAATATAGGAATAAAAATGGAGAATCCTAACGGGTGCGATCATACCAACACTAATGCACCGGATCCCATAAGAACTCTGAAGTTAAGCGTGCTTGGGCGAGAGTAGTACTAGGATGGGTGACCCCCTGGAAAGTCCTCGTGTTGCACCCCTTTTTCTTTTTATTTTTTGCGATGTTCGGTGAAGAAAAAGCGTACGAGTGAACGAGTCTTGGTAGACTCGCATGCGCGACGTAAAAGTCACTGCATTCCACCCGGGTGTGGGAATATAGGGATAAAAATGGAGAATCCTAACGGGTGAGATCATACCAGCACTAGTTTACCAAAACTGTTGCTTCCCATCGTAAAAAAACGTTTCCATAGCAAAACCCTAAAAGCGGAATCCAAAACGGAAAAAAAAAACTAATAAGGAAAATTATAAAAATAACCCGAAAACAATAAAATGTAATTTTAGAGTCCCAAACGATAAAATTTGACCAAAAAACCCTGCAGCTCACGAGCGTAGCGCTGGTGACTTTTGTTCGTTGACCCGTTTCCAATGAAATTAGGCTCCGAAAACGCGAAAATTCAGCACTCCAAATTTGGAAAAAACTACCAAATGGCCACTGGATCAAATCTTTCCACTATCCATCAAAATCTTTCCATAAAACTGACACGCTTGCTCTTCAACCGCATTTAGGAAGTCTTCGTGTTGCACCTCCTTTTATATTTTTTGTGTATTCCGGTGAAAAAAGAACGTAATAGTGAACGTGTCTTGGTAGACTCGAATGCATGACGTAAACGTCACTACGTTCCACCCGCGTGTGGGAATATAGGAATAAAAATGGAGAAACCTAACGGGTGCGATCATACCAGCACTAATGCACCGGTTCCCATCAGAACTCCGAAGTTAAGCGTGCTTGGGCGAGAGTAGTACTAGGATGGGTGACCCCCTGGGAAGTCCTCGTGTTGCACGCCTTTTTATTTTTATTTTTTGCGATGTTCGGTGAAGAAAGAGCGTACGAGTGAACGTGTCTTGGTAGACTCGCATGCACGACGTTAACGTCACTGCGTTCCACCCGCGTGTGGGAATATAGGAATAAAAATGGAGAAACCTAACGGGTGCGATCATACCAGCACTAATGCACCGGATCCCATCAGAACTCCGAAGTTAAGCATGCTTGGGCGAGAGTAGTACTAGGATGGGTGACCCCCTGGGAAGTCCTCGTGTTGCACCCCTTTTTATTTTTATTTTTTGCGATGTTCGGTGAAGAAAGAGCGTACGAGTGAACGTGTCTTGGTAGACTTGTATCCACAACGTAAACGTCACTGCGTTCCACCTGCGTGTGGGAATATAGTAATAAAAATGGAGAATCCTAACGGGTGCGATCATACCAGCACTGATGCACCGTATCCCATCAGAACTCTGAAGTTAAGCGTGCTTGGGCGAGAGTAGTACTAGGATGGGTGACCCCCTGGAAAGTCCTTGTGTTGCACCCTTTTTTATTTTTATTTTTTGCGATGTTCGGTGAAGAAAAAGCGTACGAGTGAACGTGTCTTGGTAGACTCGCATGCGCGACGTAAAAGTCATTGCGTTCCACCCGCGTGTGGGAATATAGGGATAAAAATGGAGAATCCTAACGGGTGCGATCATACCAGCACTAGTTTACCAAAACTGTTGCTTCCCATCGTAAAAAAACGTTTCAAAAGTAAAATCCTAAAATCGGAATCCAAAACGGAAAAAAAAAACTAATAAGGAAAATTATAAAAATAACCCGAAAACAATAAAATGTAATTTTAGAGTCCCAAACGATAAAATTTGACTAAAAACCCTGCAGCTCACGAGCGTAGCGCTGGTGACTCTTGTTCGTTGACCCGTTTCCAATGAAATCAGGCTCCGAAAATGCGAAAATTTGGCACTCCAAATTTGGAAAAAACAACCAAATTGCCACTGGATCAAATCTTTCCACCATCCATCAAAATCTTTCCATAAAACTGACACGCTTGCTCTTTAACCGCATTTGGGAAGTCTTCGAGTTTCACATCCTTTTATATTTTTTGTGTATTCCGGTGAAAAAAGAGCGTAATAGTGAACGTGTCTTGGTAGACTCGAATGCGCAACGTAAACGTCACTGCGTTCCACCCGCGTGTGGGAATATAGGAATAAAAATGGAGAAACCTAATGGGTGCGATCATACCAGCACTAATGCACCGGATCCCATCAGAACTTCGAAGTTAAGCGTGCTTGGGCGAGAGTAGTACTAGGATGGGTGACCCCCTGGGAAGTCCTCGTGTTGCACCCCTTTTTATTTTTATTTTTTGCGATGTTCGGTGAAGAAAGAGCTTACGAGTGAACGTGTCTTGGTAGACTCGCATGCACGACGTAAACGTCACTGCGTTCCACCCGCGTGTGGGAATATAGGAATAAAAATAAAGAATCCTAACGGTTGCGATCATACAAGCACTAATGCTCTGGATCCCATCAGAACTCCGAAGTTAAGCGTGCTTGGGCGAGAGTAGTACTAGGATGGGTGAACCCTGGGAAGTCCTCGTGTTGCACCCCTTTTTATTTTTATTTTTTGCGATGTTCGATGAAGAAAGAGCGTACGAGTGAATGTGTCTTGGTAGACTCGCATGCACGACGTAAACGTCACTGCGTTCCACCCGCGTGTGGGAATATAGGAATAAAAATGGAGAATCCTAACGGGTGCGATCATACCAACACTAATGCACCGGATCCCATCAGAACTCTGAAGTTAAGCGTGCTTGGGCGAGAGTAGTACTAGGATGGGTGACCCCCTGGAAAGTCCTCGTGTTGCACCCCTTTTTCTTTTTATTTTTTGCGATGATCGGTGAAGAAAAAGCGTACGAGTGAACGAGTCTTGGTAGACTCGCATGCGCGACGTAAAAGTCACTGCATTCCACCCGCGTGTGGGAATATAGGGATAAAAATGGAGAATCCTAACGGGTGAGATCATACCAGCACTAGTTTACCAAAACTGTTGCTTCCCATCGTAAAAAAACGTTTCCATAGCAAAACCCTAAAAGCGGAATCCAAAACGGAAAAAAAAACTAATAAGGAAAATTATAAAAATAACCCGAAAACAATAAAATGTAATTTTAGAGTCCCAAACGATAAAATTTGACCAAAAAACCCTGCAGCTCACGAGCGTAGCGCTGGTGACTTTTGTTCGTTGACCCGTTTCCAATGAAATTAGGCTCCGAAAACGCGAAAATTCGGCACTCCAAATTTGGAAAAAACTACCAAATGGCCACTGGATCAAATCTTTCCACTATCCATCAAAATCTTTCCATAAAACTGACACGCTTGCTCTTCAACCGCATTTAGGAAGTCTTCGTGTTGCACCTCCTTTTATATTTTTTGTGTATTCCGGTGAAAAAAGAACGTAATAGTGAACGTGTCTTGGTAGACTCGAATGCATGACGTAAACGTCACTACGTTCCACCCGCGTGTGGGAATATAGGAATAAAAATGGAGAAACCTAACGGGTGCGATCATACCAGCACTAATGCACCGGATCCCATCAGAACTTCGAAGTTAAGCGTGCTTGGGCGAGAGTAGTACTAGGATGGGTGACCCCCTGGGAAGTCCTCGTGTTGCACGCCTTTTTATTTTTATTTTTTACGATGTTCGGTGAAGAAAGAGCGTACGAGTGAACGTGTCTTGGTAGACTCGCATGCACGACGTTAACGTCACTGCGTTCCACCCGCGTGTGGGAATATAAGAATAAAAATGGAGAAACCTAACGGGTGCGATCATACCAGCACTAATGCACCGGATCCCATCAGAACTCCGAAGTTAAGCATGCTTGGGCGAGAGTAGTACTAGGATGGGTGACCCCCTGGGAAGTCCTCGTGTTGCACCCTTTTTTATTTTTATTTTTTGCGATGTTCGGTGAAGAAAAAGCGTACGAGTGAACGTGTCTTGGTAGACTCGCATGCGCGACGTAAAAGTCATTGCGTTCCACCCGCGTGTGGGAATATAGGGATAAAAATGGAGAATCCTAACGGGTGCAATCATACCAGCACTAGTTTACCAAAACTGTTGCTTCCCATCGTAAAAAAACGTTTCAAAAGTAAAATCCTAAAAGCGGAATCCAAAACGGAAAAAAAAAACTAATAAGGAAAATTATAAAAATAACCCGAAAACAATAAAATGTAATTTTAGAGTCCCAAACGATAAAATTTGACTAAAAACCCTGCAGCTCACGAGCGTAGCGCTGGTGACTCTTGTTCGTTGACCCGTTTCCAATGAAATCAGGCTCCGAAAATGCGAAAATTCGGCACTCCAAATTTGGAAAAAATAACCAAATTGCCACTGGATCAAATCTTTCCACCATCCATCAAAATCTTTCCATAAAACTGACACGCTTGCTCTTTAACCGCATTTGGGAAGTCTTCGTGTTTCACATCCTTTTATATTTTTTGTGTATTCCGGTGAAAAAAGAGCGTAATAGTGAACGTGTCTTGGTAGACTCGAATGCGCAACGTAAACGTCACTGCGTTCCACCCGCGTGTGGGAATATAGGAATAAAAATGGAGAAACCTAATGGGTGCGATCATACCAGCACTAATGCACCGGATCCCATCAGAACTCCGAAGTTAAGCGTGCTTGGGCGAGAGTAGTACTAGGATGGGTGACCCCCTGGGAAGTCCTCGTGTTGCACCCCTTTTTATTTTTATTTTTTGCGATGTTCGGTGAAGAAAGAGCTTACGAGTGAACGTGTCTTGGTAGACTCGCATGCACGACGTAAACGTCACTGCGTTCCACCCGCGTGTGGGAATATAGGAATAAAAATAAAGAATCCTAACGGTTGCGATCATACAAGCACTAATGCTCTGGATCCCATCAGAACTCCGAAGTTAAGCGTGCTTGGGCGAGAGTAGTACTAGGATGGGTGAACCCTGGGAAGTCCTCGTGTTGCACCCCTTTTTATTTTTATTTTTTGCGATGTTCGATGAAGAAAGAGCGTACGAGTGAACGTGTCTTGGTAAACTCGCATGCACGACGTAAACGTCACTGCGTTCCACCCGCGTGTGGGAATATAGGAATAAAAATGGAGAATCCTAACGGGTGCGATCATACCAACACTAATGCACCGGATCCCATCAGAACTCTGAAGTTAAGCGTGCTTGGGCGAGAGTAGTACTAGGATGGGTGACCCCCTGGAAAGTCCTCGTGTTGCACCCCTTTTTCTTTTTATTTTTTGCGATGTTCGGTGAAGAAAAAGCGTACGAGTGAACGAGTCTTGGTAGACTCGCATGCGCGACGTAAAAGTCACTGCATTCCACCCGGGTGTGGGAATATAGGGATAAAAATGGAGAATCCTAACGGGTGAGATCATACCAGCACTAGTTTACCAAAACTGTTGCTTCCCATCGTAAAAAAACGTTTCCATAGCAAAACCCTAAAAGCGGAATCCAAAACGGAAAAAAAAAACTAATAAGGAAAATTATAAAAATAACCCGAAAACAATAAAATGTAATTTTAGAGTCCCAAACGATAAAATTTGACCAAAAAACCCTGCAGCTCACGAGCGTAGCGCTGGTGACTTTTGTTCGTTGACCCGTTTCCAATGAAATTAGGCTCCGAAAACGCGAAAATTCAGCACTCCAAATTTGGAAAAAACTACCAAATGGCCACTGGATCAAATCTTTCCACTATCCATCAAAATCTTTCCATAAAACTGACACGCTTGCTCTTCAACCGCATTTAGGAAGTCTTCGTGTTGCACCTCCTTTTATATTTTTTGTGTATTCCGGTGAAAAAAGAACGTAATAGTGAACGTGTCTTGGTAGACTCGAATGCATGACGTAAACGTCACTACGTTCCACCCGCGTGTGGGAATATAGGAATAAAAATGGAGAAACCTAACGGGTGCGATCATACCAGCACTAATGCACCGGTTCCCATCAGAACTCCGAAGTTAAGCGTGCTTGGGCGAGAGTAGTACTAGGATGGGTGACCCCCTGGGAAGTCCTCGTGTTGCACGCCTTTTTATTTTTATTTTTTGCGATGTTCGGTGAAGAAAGAGCGTACGAGTGAACGTGTCTTGGTAGACTCGCATGCACGACGTTAACGTCACTGCGTTCCACCCGCGTGTGGGAATATAGGAATAAAAATGGAGAAACCTAACGGGTGCGATCATACCAGCACTAATGCACCGGATCCCATCAGAACTCCGAAGTTAAGCATGCTTGGGCGAGAGTAGTACTAGGATGGGTGACCCCCTGGGAAGTCCTCGTGTTGCACCCCTTTTTATTTTTATTTTTTGCGATGTTCGGTGAAGAAAGAGCGTACGAGTGAACGTGTCTTGGTAGACTTGTATCCACAACGTAAACGTCACTGCGTTCCACCCGCGTGTGGGAATATAGTAATAAAAATGGAGAATCCTAACGGGTGCGATCATACCAGCACTGATGCACCGTATCCCATCAGAACTCTGAAGTTAAGCGTGCTTGGGCGAGAGTAGTACTAGGATGGGTGACCCCCTGGAAAGTCCTTGTGTTGCACCCTTTTTTATTTTTATTTTTTGCGATGTTCGGTGAAGAAAAAGCGTACGAGTGAACGTGTCTTGGTAGACTCGCATGCGCGACGTAAAAGTCATTGCGTTCCACCCGCGTGTGGGAATATAGGGATAAAAATGGAGAATCCTAACGGGTGCGATCATACCAGCACTAGTTTACCAAAACTGTTGCTTCCCATCGTAAAAAAACGTTTCAAAAGTAAAATCCTAAAAGCGGAATCCAAAACGGAAAAAAAAAACTAATAAGGAAAATTATAAAAATAACCCGAAAACAATAAAATGTAATTTTAGAGTCCCAAACGATAAAATTTGACTAAAAACCCTGCAGCTCACGAGCGTAGCGCTGGTGACTCTTGTTCGTTGACCCGTTTCCAATGAAATCAGGCTCCGAAAATGCGAAAATTCGGCACTCCAAATTTGGAAAAAACAACCAAATTGCCACTGGATCAAATCTTTCCACCATCCATCAAAATCTTTCCATAAAACTGACACGCTTGCTCTTTAACCGCATTTGGGAAGTCTTCGTGTTTCACATCCTTTTATATTTTTTGTGTATTCCGGTGAAAAAAGAGCGTAATAGTGAACGTGTCTTGGTAGACTCGAATGCGCAACGTAAACGTCACTGCGTTCCACCCGCGTGTGGGAATATAGGAATAAAAATGGAGAAACCTAATGGGTGCGATCATACCAGCACTAATGCACCGGATCCCATCAGAACTTCGAAGTTAAGCGTGCTTGGGCGAGAGTAGTACTAGGATGGGTGACCCCCTGGGAAGTCCTCGTGTTGCACCCCTTTTTATTTTTATTTTTTGCGATGTTCGGTGAAGAAAGAGCTTACGAGTGAACGTGTCTTGGTAGACTCGCATGCACGACGTAAACGTCACTGCGTTCCACCCGCGTGTGGGAATATAGGAATAAAAATAAAGAATCCTAACGGTTGCGATCATACAAGCACTAATGCTCTGGATCCCATCAGAACTCCGAAGTTAAGCGTGCTTGGGCGAGAGTAGTACTAGGATGGGTGAACCCTGGGAAGTCCTCGTGTTGCACCCCTTTTTATTTTTATTTTTTGCGATGTTCGATGAAGAAAGAGCGTACGAGTGAACGTGTCTTGGTAGACTCGCATGCACGACGTAAACGTCACTGCGTTCCACCCGCGTGTGGGAATATAGGAATAAAAATGGAGAATCCTAACGGGTGCGATCATACCAACACTAATGCACCGGATCCCATCAGAACTCTGAAGTTAAGCGTGCTTGGGCGAGAGTAGTACTAGGATGGGTGACCCCCTGGAAAGTCCTCGTGTTGCACCCCTTTTTCTTTTTATTTTTTGCGATGATCGGTGAAGAAAAAGCGTACGAGTGAACGAGTCTTGGTAGACTCGCATGCGCGTCGTAAAAGTCACTGCATTCCACCCGCGTGTGGGAATATAGGGATAAAAATGGAGAATCCTAACGGGTGAGATCATACCAGCACTAGTTTACCAAAACTGTTGCTTCCCATCGTAAAAAAATGTTTCCATAGCAAAACCCTAAAAGCGGAATCCAAAACGGAAAAAAAAACTAATAAGGAAAATTATAAAAATAACCCGAAAACAATAAAATGTAATTTTAGAGTCCCAAACGATAAAATTTGACCAAAAAACCCTGCAGCTCACGAGCGTAGCGCTGGTGACTTTTGTTCGTTGACCCGTTTCCAATGAAATTAGGCTCCGAAAACGCGAAAATTCGGCACTCCAAATTTGGAAAAAACTACCAAATGGCCACTGGATCAAATCTTTCCACTATCCATCAAAATCTTTCCATAAAACTGACACGCTTGCTCTTCAACCGCATTTAGGAAGTCTTCGTGTTGCACCTCCTTTTATATTTTTTGTGTATTCCGGTGAAAAAAGAACGTAATAGTGAACGTGTCTTGGTAGACTCGAATGCATGACGTAAACGTCACTACGTTCCACCCGCGTGTGGGAATATAGGAATAAAAATGGAGAAACCTAACGGGTGCGATCATACCAGCACTAATGCACCGGATCCCATCAGAACACCGAAGTTAAGCGTGCTTGGGCGAGAGTAGTACTAGGATGGGTGACCCCCTGGGAAGTCCTCGTGTTGCACGCCTTTTTATTTTTATTTTTTACGATGTTCGGTGAAGAAAGAGCGTACGAGTGAACGTGTCTTGGTAGACTCGCATGCACGACGTTAACGTCACTGCGTTCCACCCGCGTGTGGGAATATAGGAATAAAAATGGAGAAACCTAACGGGTGCGATCATACCAGCACTAATGCACCGGATCCCATCAGAACTCCGAAGTTAAGCATGCTTGGGCGAGAGTAGTACTAGGATGGGTGACCCCCTGGGAAGTCCTCGTGTTGCACCCCTTTTTATTTTTATTTTTTGCGATGTTCGGTGAAGAAAGAGCGTACGAGTGAACGTGTCTTGGTAGACTTGTATCCACAACGTAAACGTCACTGCGTTCCACCCGCGTGTGGGAATATAGTAATAAAAATGGAGAATCCTAACGGGTGCGATCATACCAGCACTGATGCACCGTATCCCATCAGAACTCTGAAGTTAAGCGTGCTTGGGCGAGAGTAGTACTAGGATGGGTGACCCCCTGGAAAGTCCTTGTGTTGCACCCTTTTTTATTTTTATTTTTTGCGATGTTCGGTGAAGAAAAAGCGTACGAGTGAACGTGTCTTGGTAGACTCGCATGCGCGACGTAAAAGTCATTGCGTTCCACCCGCGTGTGGGAATATAGGGATAAAAATGGAGAATCCTAACGGGTGCGATCATACCAGCACTAGTTTACCAAAACTGTTGCTTCCCATTGTAAAAAAACGTTTCAAAAGCAAAATCCTAAAAGCGGAATCCAAAACGGAAAAAAAAAACTAATAAGGAAAATTATAAAAATAACCCGAAAACAATAAAATGTAATTTTAGAGTCCCAAACGATAAAATTTGACTAAAAACCCTGCAGCTCACTAGCGTAGCGCTGGTGACTCTTGTTCGTTGACCCGTTTCCAATGAAATCAGGCTCCGAAAATGCGAAAATTCGGCACTCCAAATTTGGAAAAAACAACCAAATTGCCACTGGATCAAATCTTTCCACCATCCATCAAAATCTTTCCATAAAACTGACACGCTTTCTCTTTAACCGCATTTGGGAAGTCTTCGTGTTGCACATCCTTTTATATTTTGTGTGTATTCCGGTGAAAAAAGAGCGTAATAGTGAACGTGTCTTGGTAGACTCGAATGCGCAACGTAAACGTCACTGCGTTCCACCCGCGTGTGGGAATATAGGAATAAAAATGGAGAAACCTAATGGGTGGGATCATACCAGCACTAATGCACCGAATCCCATCAGAACTCCGAAGTTAAGCGTGCTTGGGCGAGAGTAGTACTAGGATGGGTGACCCCCTGGGAAGTCCTCGTGTTGCACCCCTTTTTATTTTTATTTTTTGCGATGTTCGGTGAAGAAAGAGCTTACGAGTGAACGTGTCTTGGTAGACTCGCATGCACGACGTAAACGTCACTGCGTTCCACCCGCGTGTGGGAATATAGGAATAAAAATAAAGAATCCTAACGGTTGCGATCATACAAGCACTAATGCTCTGGATCCCATCAGAACTCCGAAGTTAAGCGTGCTTGGGCGAGAGTAGTACTAGGATGGGTGAACCCTGGGAAGTCCTCGTGTTGCACCCCTTTTTATTTTTATTTTTTGCGATGTTCGATGAAGAAAGAGCGTACGAGTGAACGTGTCTTGGTAGACTCGCATGCACGACGTAAACGTCACTGCGTTCCACCCGCGTGTGGTAATATAGGAATAAAAATGGAGAATCCTAACGGGTGTGATCATACCAGCATTAATGCACCGGATCCCATCCGAACTACGAAGTTAAGCGTGCTTGGGCGAGAGTAGTACTATGATGGGTGACCCCCTGGGAAGTCCTCGTGTTGCACCCCTTTTTATTTTTATTTTTTGCGATGTTCGGTGAAGAAAGAGCGTACGAGTGAACGTGTCTTGGTAGACTCGAATGCGCGACGTAAACGTCACTACGTTCCACCCGCGTGTGGGAATATAGGGATAAAAATGGAGAATCCTAACGGGTGCGATCATACCAGCACTAGTTTACCAAAACTGTTGCTTCCCATCGTAAAAAAACGTTTCCATAGCAAAACCCTATAAGCGGAATCCAAAACGGAAAAGAAAAACTAATAAGGAAAATTATAAAAATAACCCGAAAACATTAAAATGTAATTTTAGAGTCTCAAACGATAAAATTTGACCAAAAAACCATGCAGCTCACGAGCGTAGCGCTAGTGACTCTCGTTCGTTGACACGTTTCCAATGAAATCAGGCTCCGAAAATGCGAAAATTCGGCACTCCAAATTTGGAAAAAACTACCAAATGGCCACTGGATCAAATCTTTCCACCATCCATCAAAATCTTTCCATAAAACTGACACGCTTGCTCTTCAACCGCAATTGGGAAGTCTTCGTGTTGCACCTCCTTTTATATTTTTTGTGTATTCCGGTGAAAAAAGAGCGTAATAGTGAACATGTCTTGGTAGACTCGAATGCACGACGTAAACGTCACTACGTTCCATCCGCGTGTGGGAATATAGGAATAAAAATGGAAAAACCTAACGGGTGCGATCATACCAGCACTAATGCACCGGATCCCATCAGAACTATGAAGTTAAGCGTGCTTGGGCGAGAGTAGTACTAGGATGGGTGACCCCCTGGGAAGTCCTCGTGTTTTACCCCTTTTTATTTTTATTTTTTGCGATGTTCGGTGAAGAAAGAGCGTACGAGTGAACGTGTCTTGATAGACTCGCATGCACGACGTAAACGTCACTGCGTTCCACCCGCCTGTGGGAATATAGGAATAAAAATGGAGAATCCTAACGGGTGCGATCATACCAGCACTAATGCACCGGATCCCATCAGAACTCCGAAGTTAAGCATGCTTGGGCGAGAGTAGTACTAGGATGGGTGACCCCCTGGGAAGTCCTAGTGTTGCACCCCTTTTTGTTTTTATTTTTTGCAATGTTCGGTGAAGAAAGAGCGTACGAGTGAACGTGTCTTGGTAGACTTGTATCCACGACGTAAACGTCACTGCGTTCCACCCGCGTGTGGCAATATAGGAATAAAAATGGAGAATCCTAACGGGTGCGATCATACCAGCACAAATGAACCGGATCCCATCAGAACTCTGAAGTTAAGCGTGCTTGGACGAGAGTATTACTAGGATGGGTGACCCCCTGGAAAGTCCTCGTGTTGCACCCCTTTTTATTTTCATTTTTTGCGATGTTCGGTGAAGAAAGAGCGTACTAGTGAACGTGTCTTGGTAGACTCGCATGCGCGACGTAAACGTCACTACGTACCACCCGCGTGTGTGAATATAGGGATAAAAATGGAGAATCCTAACGGGTGCGATCATACCAGAACTAGTTTACCAAAACTGTTGCTTCCCATCGTAAAAAAATGTTTCCATAGCAAAACCCTAAAAGCGGAATCCAAAACGGAAAAGAAAAACTAATAAGGAAAATTTTAAAAATAACCCGAAAACAATAAAATGTAATTTTAGAGTCCCAAACGATAAAATTTGACTAAAAAACCCTGCAGCTCACGAGCGTAGCGCTGGTGACTCTTGTTTGTTGACCCGTTTCCAATGAAATCAGGCTCTGAAAACGCGAAAATTCGGCACTCCAAATTAGGAAAAAACTACCAAATAACCACTGGATCAAATCTTTCCACCATCCATCAAAATCTTTCCATAAAACTGACACGCTTGCTCTTCAACCACATTTGGGAAGTCTTCGTGTTGCACCTCCTTTTATATTTTTTGTGTATTCCGGTGAAAAAAGAGCGTAATAGTGAACGTGTCTTGGTAGACTCGAATGCGCGACGTAAACGTCACTGCGTTCCACCCGCGTGTGGGAATATAGGAATAAAAATTGAGAAACCTAATGGGTGCGATCAAACCAGCACTAATGCACTGGATCCCATCAGAACTCCGAAGTTAAGCGTGCTTGGGCGAGAGTAGTACTAGGATGGGTGACCCCCTGGGAAGTCCTTGTGTTGCACCCCTTTTTATTTTTATTTTTTGCGATGTTCGGTGTAGAAAGAGCGTACGAGTGAACGTGTCTTGGTTGACTCGCATGCACGACGTAAACGTCACTGCGTTCCACCCGCGTGTAGGAATATAGGAATAAAAATGGAGAATCCTAACGGTTGCGATCATACCAGCACTAATGCACCGGATCCCATCAGAACTCTGAAGTTAAGCGTGCTTGGGCGAGAGTAGTACTAAGATGGGTGACCCCTGGTAAGTCCTCGTGTTGCACCCTTTTTTATTTTTATTTTTTGCGATGTTCGGTGAAAAAAGAGCGTACGAGTGAACGTGTCTTGGTAGACTCGCATGCGCGACGTAAAAGTCACTGCGTTCCACCCGCGTGTGGGAATATAGGAATAAAAATGGAGAATCCTAATCGGTGCGATCGTACCAGCACTAATGCACCGGATCCCATTAGAACTCCGAAGTTAAGCATGCTTGGGCGAGAGTAGTACTAGGATGGGTGACCCCCTGGGAAGTCCTCGTGTTGCACCCCTTTTTATTTTTATTTTTTGCGATGTTCGGTGAAGAAAGAGCGTACGAGTGAACGTGTCTTGGTAGTCTCGCATGCACGACGTAAACGTCACTGCGTTCCACCCGCGTGTGGGAATATAGGAATAAAAATGGAGAATCCTAACGGGTGCGATCATACCAGCACTAATGCACCGGATCCCATCAGAACTCCGAAATTAAGCGTGCTTGGGCGAGAGTAGTACTAGGATGGTTGATCCCCTGGGAAGTCCTCGTGTTGTACCCCTTTTTATTTTTATTTTTTGCAATGTTCGGTGAAGAAAGAGCGTACGAGTGAACGTGTCTTGGTAGACTCGCAAGCACGACGTAAACGTCACTGCGTTCCACATGCGTGTGGGAATATAGGAATAAAAATGGAGAATCCTAATGGGTGTGATCGTACCAGCACTAATGCACCTGATCCCATCAGAACTCCGAAGTTAAGCGTGCTTGGGCGAGAGTGTAGTACTAGGATGGGTGACCCCCTGGGAAGTCCTCGTGTTGCACCCTTTTTTATTTTTATTTTTTGCGATGTTCGGTGAAGAAAGAGCGTACGAGTGAACGTGTCTTGGTAGACTCGCATGCACGACGTAAACGTCACTGCGTTCCACCCGCGTGTGGGAATATAGGAATAAAAATGGAGAATCCTAACGGGTGCGATCGTACCAGCATTAATGCACCGGATCCCATCAGAACTCCGAAGTTAAGCGTGCTTGGGCGAGAGTAGTACTAGGATGGGAGACACCCTGGGAAGTTCTCGTGTTGCACCCTTTTTATTTTTATTTTTTTCGATGTTCGGTGAATAAAGAGCGCACGAGTGAACGTGTCTTGGTAGACTCGCATGCACGACGTAAACGTCACTGCGTTCCACACACGTGTGGGTATATAGGAATAAAAATGGAGAATCCTAATCGGTGCGATCGTACCAGCACTAATGCACCGGATCCCATTAGAACTCCGAAGTTAAGCGTGCTTGGGCGAGAGTAGTACTAGGATGGGTGACCCCCTGGGAAGTCCTCGTGTTGCACCCCGTTTTATTTTTATTTTTTGCGATGTTCGGTGAAGAAAGAGCGTACGAGTGAACGTGTCTTGGTAGTCTCGCATGCACGACGTAAACGTCACTGCGTTCCACCCGCGTGTGGGAATATAGGAATAAAAATGGAGAATCCTAACGGGTGCGATCATACCAGCACTAATGCACCGGATCCCATCAGAACTCCGAAGTTAAGCGTGCTTGGGCGAGAGTAGTACTAGGATGGTTGATCCCCTGGGAAGTCCTCGTGTTGTACCCCTTTTTATTTTTATTTTTTGCAATGTTCGGTGAAGAAAGAGCGTACGAGTGAACGTGTCTTGGTAGACTCGCATGCGCGACGTAAACGTGACTGCGTTCCACCCGCGTGTGGGAATATAGGAATAAAAATGGAGAAACCTAATGGGTGCGATCAAACCAGCACTAATGCACTGGATCCCATCAGAACTCCGAAGTTAAGCGTGCTTGGACGAGAGTAGTACTAGGATGGGTGACCCCCTGGGAAGTCCTCGTGTTTCACCCCTTTTTATTTTTATTTTTTACGATGTTCGGTGTAGAAAGAGCGTACGAGTGAACGTGTCTTGGTAGACTCGCATGCACGACGTAAACGTCACTGCGTTCCACCCGCATGTGGGAATATAGGAATAAAAATGGAGAATCCTAACGGTTGCGATCATACCAGCACTAATGCACCGGATCCCATCAGAACTCTGAAGTTAAGCGTGCTTGGGCGAGAGTAGTACTAGGATGGGTGACCCCTGGTAAGTCCTCGTGTTGCACCCTTTTTTATTTTTATTTTTTGCGATGTTCGGTGAAGAAAGAGCGTACGAGTGAACGTGTCTTGGTAGACTCGCATGCACGACGTAAACGTCACTGCGTTCCACCCGCGTGTGGGAATATAGGAATAAAAATGGAGAATCCTAACGGCTGCGATCATACCAGCATTAATGCACCGGATCCCATCAGAACTCCGAATTTAAGCGTGCTTGGGCGAGAGTAGTACTATGATGGGTGACCCCCTGGGAAGTTCTCGTGTTGCACCACTTTTTATTTTTATTTTTTGCGATGTTCGGTGAAGAAAGAGCGTACGAGTGAACGTGTCTTGGTAGACTTGCATGCACGACATAAACGTCACTGCGTTCCACCCGCGTGTGGGAATATAGGAATAAAAATGGAGAATCCTAAAGAGTGCGATCATACCAGCACTAATGCACCGGATCCCATCAGAACTCTGAAGTTAAGCGTGCTTGGGCGAGAGTAGTACTTGGATGGGTGACCCCCTGGAAAATTCCTCGTGTTGCACCCCTTTTTATTTTTATTTTTTACGATGTTCGGTGAAGAAAGACCGTACGAGTGAACGTGTCTTGGTAGACTCGCATGCACGACGTAAACGTCACTGCGTTCCACACGCGTGTGGGAATATAGGAATAAAAATGGAGAATCCTAATGGGTGTGATCGTACCAGCACTAATGCACCTGATCCCATCAGAACTCCGAAGTTAAGCGTGCTTGGGCGAGAGTGTAGTACTAGGATGGGTGACCCCCTGGGAAGTCCTCGTGTTGCACCCTTTTTTATTTTTATTTTTTGCGATGTTCAGTGAAGAAAGAGCGTACGAGTGAACGTGTCTTGGTAGTCTCGAATGCACGACATAAACGTCACTGCGTTCCACACGCGTGTGGGTATATAGGAATAAAAATGGAGAATCCTAATCGGTGCGATCGTACCAGCACTAATGCACCGGATCCCATTAGAACTCCGAAGTTAAGCATGCTTGGGCGAGAGTAGTACTAGGATGGGTGACCCCCTGGGAAGTCCTCGTGTTGCACCCCTTTTTATTTTTATTTTTTGCGATGTTCGGTGAAGAAAGAGCGTACGAGTGAACGTGTCTTGGTAGTCTCGCATGCGCGACGTAAACGTCACTGCGTTCCACCCGGGTGTGGGAATATAGGGATAAAAATGGAGAATCCTAACGGGTGCGATCATACCAGCACTAGTTTACCAAAACTGTTGCTTCCCATCGTAAAAAAACGTTTCCATAGAAAAACCCTAAAAGCGGAATCCAAAACGGAAAAGAAAAACTAATAAGGAAAATTATAATAATAACTTGAAAACTATAAAATGTAATTTTAGAGTCCCAAACGATAAAATTTGACCAAAAAACCATGCATCTCACGAGCGTAGCGCTGGTGACTTTTGTTCGTTGATCCGTTTCCAATGAAATCAGGCTCCGAAAACGCGAAAATTCGGCACTCCAAATTTGGCAAAAACTACCAAATTGCCACTGGATCAAATCTTTCCACCAACCATCAAAATCTTTCCATAAAACTGACACGCTTGCTCTTCAACCGCATTTGGGAAGTCTTCGTGTTGCACCTCCTTTTATATTTTTTGTGTATTCCGGTGAAAAAAGAGTGTTATTGTGAACGTGTCTTGGTAGACTCGAATGCACGACGTAAACGTCACTGCGTTCCACCCGCGTGTGGGAATATAGGAATAAAAATGGAGTAACCTAACGGGTGCGATCATACCAGCACTAATGCACCGGATCCCATCAGAACTCCGAAGTTAAGCGTACTCGGGCGAGAGAAGTACTAGGGTGGGTGACCCCCTGGGAAGTCCTCGTGTTGCACCCCTTTTTATTTTTATTTTTTGCGATGTTCGGTGAAGAAAGAGCGTACGAGTTAACGTGTCTTGGTAGACTCGCATGCACGACGTAAACGTCACTGCGTTCCCCCAGCGTGTGGGAATATAGGAATAAAAATGGAGGATCCTAACGGGTGCGATCATACCAGCACTAATGCACCGGATCCCATCAGAACTCCGAAGTTAAGCGTGCTTGGGCGAGAGTAGTACTAGGATGGTTGACCCCCTTGGAAGTCCTCGTGTTGCGCCCCTATTGATTTTTATTTTTTGCGATGTTCGGTGAAGAAAGAGCGTACGAGTGAACGTGTCTTGGTAGACTTGCATGCACGACATAAACGTCACTGCGTTCCACCCGCGTGTGGGAATATAGGAATAAAAATGAAGAATACTAAAGGGTACGATCATACCAGCACTAATGCACCGGATCCCATCAGAACTCTGAAGTTAAGCGTGCTTGGGCGAGAGTAGTACTTGGATGGGTGACCTCCTGGAAAGTCCTCGTGTTGCACCCCTTTTTATTTTTATTTTTTGCGATGTTCGGTGAAGAAAGACCGTACGAGTGAACGTGTCTTGGTAGACTCGCATGCACGACGTAAACGTCACTGCGTTCCACACGCGTGTGGGAATATAGAAATAAAAATGGAGAACCCTAATGGGTGTGATCGTACCAGCACTAATGCACCTGATCCCATCAGAACTCCGAAGTTAAGCGTGCTTGGGCGAGAGTGTAGTACTAGGATGGGTGACCCCCTGGGAAGTCCTCGTGTTGCACCCTTTTTTATTTTTATTTTTTGCGATGTTCGGTGAAGAAAGAGCGTACGAGTGAACGTGTCTTGGTAGACTCGCATGCACGACGTTAACGTCACTGCGTTCCACCCGCGTGTGGGAATATAGGAATAAAAAAGGAGAATCCTAACGGGTGCGATCATACCAGCACTAATGCACCGGATCCCATCAGAACTCCAAAGTTAAGCGTGCTTGCGCGAGAGTAGTACTAGGATGGGTGACCCCCTGGGAATTTTTCGTGTTGCACCCCTTTTTATTTTTATTTTTTTCGATGTTCGGTGAATAAAGATCGTACGAGTGAACGTGTCTTGGTAGACTCGCATGCACGACGTAAACGTCACTGCGTTCCACACGCGTGTGGGTATATAGGAATAAAAATGGAGAATCCTAATCGGTGCGATCGTACCAGCACTAATGCACCGGATCCCATTAGAACTCCGAAGTTAAGCGTGCTTGGGCGAGAGTAGTACTAGGATGGGTGACCCACTGGGAAGTCCTCGTGTTGCACCCCTTTTTATTTTTATTTTTTACGATGTTCGGTGAAGAAAGAGCGTACGAGTGAACGTGTCTTGGTAGTCTCACATGCACGACGTAAACGTCACTGCGTTCCACCCGCGTGTGGGAATATAGGAATAAAAATGGAGAATCCTAACGGGTGCGATCATACCAACACTAATGCACCGGATCCCATCAGAACTCCGAAGTTAAGCGTGCTTGGGCAAGAGAAGTACTAGGATGGTTGATCCCCTTGGAAGTCCTCGTGTTGCACCCCTTTTTATTTTTATTTTTTGCAATGTTCGGTGAAGAAAGAGCGTACGAGTGAACGTGTCTTGGTAGACTCGCATGCGCGACGTAAACGTCACTGCGTTCCACCCGCATGTGGGAATATAGGGATAAAAATGGAGAATCCTAACGGGTGCGATCATACCAGCACTAGTTTACCAAAACTGTTGCTTCCCATCGTAAAAAAACGTTTCCATAGAAAAACCCTAAAAGCGGAATCCAAAACGGAAAAGAAAAACTAATAAGGAAAATTATAATAATAACCCGAAAACAATAAAATGTAATTTTAGAGTCCCAAACGATAAAATTTGACCAAAAAACCATGCAGCTCACGAGCGTAGCGCTGGTGACTTTTGTTCGTTGACCCGTTTCCAATGAAATCAGGCTCCGAAAATGCGAAAATTCGGCACTCCAAATTTGGCAAAAACTACCAAATTGCCACTGGATCAAATCTTTCCACCAACCATCAAAATCTTTCCATAAAACTGACACGCTTGCTCTTCAACCGCATTTGGGAAGTCTTCGTGTTGCACCTCCTTTTATATTTTTTGTGTATTCCGGTGAAAAAAGAGTGTTATTGTGAACGTGTCTTGGTAGACTCGAATGCACGACGTAAACGTCACTGCGTTCCACCCGCGTGTGGGAATATAGGAATAAAAATGGAGTAACCTAACGGGTGCGATCATACCAACACTAATGCACCAGATCCCATCAGAACTCCGAAGTTAAGCGTACTCGGTCGAGAGAAGTACTAGGATGGGTGACCCCCTGGGAAGTCCTCGTGTTGCACCCCTTTTTATTTTTATTTTTTGCGATGTTCGGTGAAGAAAGAGCGTACGAGTGAACGTGTCTTGATAGACTCGCATGCACGACGTAAACGTCACTGCGTTCCACCAGCGTGTGGGAATATAGGAATAAAAATGGAGAATCCTAACGGGTGCGATCATACCAGCACTAATGCACCCGATCCCATCAGAACTCCGAAGTTAAGCGTGCTTGGGCGAGAGTAGTACTAGGATGGGTGACCCCCTGGGAAGTCCTCGTGTAGCACCCCTTTTTATTTTTATTTTTTGCGATGTTCGGTGAAGAAAGAGCGTACGAGTGAACGTGTCTTGGTAGACTCGCATGCACGACGTAAATGTCACTGCGTTCCACCAGCGTGTGGGAATATAGGAATAAAAATGGAGAATCCTAAAGGGTACGATCATACCAGCACTAATGCACCGGATCCCATCAGAACTCTGAAGTTAAGCGTGCTTGGGCGAGAGTAGTACTTGGATGGGTGACCCCCTGGAAAGTCCTCGTGTTGCACCCCTTTTTATTTTTATTTTTTGCGATGTTTGGTGAAGAAAGACCGTACGAGGGAACGTGTCTTGGTAGACTCGCATGCACGACGTAAACGTCACTGCGTTCCACACGCGTGTGGGAATATAGGAATAAAAATTGAGAATCCTAATGGGTGTGATCGTACCAGCACTAATGCACCTGATCCCATCAGAACTATGAAGTTAAGCGTGCTTGGGCGAGAGTAGTACTAGGATGTGTGACCCCCTGGGAAGTTCTCGTGTTGCACCCTTTTTTATTTTTATTTTTTGCGATGTTCGGTGAAGAAAGAGCGTACGAGTGAACGTGTCTTGGTAGACTCGCATGCACGACGTAAACGTCACTGCGTTCCACCCGCGTGTGGGAATATAGGGATAAAAATGGAGAATCCTAACGGGTGCGATCATACTAGCACTAGTTTACCAAAACTGTTGCTACCCATCGTAAAAAAACGTTTCCATAGCAAAACCCTAAAAGCGGAATCCAAAACGGAAAAAAAAACTAATAAGGAAAATTATAAAAATAACCCGAATACAATAAAATGTAATTTTAGAGTCCCAAACGATAAAATTTGACTAAAAAACCCTGCAGCTCACGAGCGTAGCGCTGGTGACTCTTGTTCGTTGACCCGTTTCCAATGAAATCAGGCTCCGAAAATGCGAAAATTCGGCACTCCAAATTTGGAAAAAACAACCAAATTGCCACTTGATCAAATCTTTCCACCATCCATCAAAATCTTTCCATAAAACTGACACGCTTGCTCTTCAACAGCATTTGGGAAGTCTTCGTGTTGCACCTCCTTTTATATTTTTTGTGTATTCCGGTGAAAAATGAGCGTAATAGTGAACGTGTCTTGGTACACTCGAATGCGCGACGTAAACGTCATTGCGTTCCACCCGCGTGTGGGAATATAGGAATAAAAATGGAGAATCCTAACGGGTGCGATCATACCAACACTAATGCACCGGATCCCATCAGAACTCCGAAGTTAAGCGTGCTTGGGCAAAAGAAGTACTAGGATGGTTGATCCCCTTGGAAGTCCTCGTGTTGCACCCCTTTTTATTTTTATTTTTTGCAATGTTCGGTGAATAAAGAGCGTACGAGTGAACGTGTCTTGGTAGACTCGCATGCGCGACGTAAACGTCACTGCGTTCCACCCGCATGTGGGAATATAGGGATAAAAATGGAGAATCCTAACGGGTGCGATCATACCAGCACTAGTTTACCAAAACTGTTGCTTCCCATCGTAAAAAAACGTTTCCATAGAAAAACCCTAAAAGCGGAAATATTGGAATAAAAATGGAGAATCCTAATGGGTGTGATCGTACCAGCACTAATGCACCTGATCCCATCAGAACTATGAAGTTTAGCGTGCTTGGGCGAGAGTAGTACTAGGATGGGTGACCCCCTGGGAAGTTCTAGTGTCGCACCCTTTTTTATTTTTATTTTTTGCGATGTTCGGTGAAGAAAGAGCGTAAGAGTGAACGTGTCTTGGTAGACTCGCATGCACGACGTAAACGTCACTGCGTTCCACCCGCGTGTGGGAATATAAGAATAAAAATGGAGAATCCTAACGGGTGCGATCATACCAGCACTAATGCACCGGATCCCATCAGAACTCCGAAGTTAAGCGTGCTTGGGCGAGAGTAGTACTAGGATGGTTGACCCCCTTGGAAGTCCTCGTGTTGCGCCCCTATTTATTTTTATTTTTTGCGATGTTCGGTGAAGAAAGAGCGTACGAGTGAACGTGTCTTGGTAGACTTGCATGCACGACATAAACGTCACTGCGTTCCACCCGCGTGTGGGAATATAGGAATAAAAATGGAGAATCCTAAAGGGTGCGATCATACCAACACTAATGCACCGATTCCCAACAGAACTCTGAAGTTAAGCGTGCTTGGGCGAGAGTAGTACTTGGATGGGTGACCCCCTGGAAAGTCCTCGTGTTGCACCCCTTTTTATTTTTATTTTTTGCGATGTTCGGTGAAGAAAGACCGTACGAGTGAACGTATCTTGGTAGACTCACATGCACGACATAAACGTCACTGCGTTCCACCCGCCTGTGGGAATATAGGAATAAAAATGGAGAATCCTAAAGGGTGCGATCATACCAGCACTAATGCACCGATTCCCATCAGAACTCTGAAGTTAAGCGTGCTTGGGCGAGAGTAGTACTTGGATGGGTGACCCCCTGGAAAGTCCTCGTGTTGCACCCCTTTTTATTTTTATTTTTTGCGATGTTCGGTGAAGAAAGACCGTACGAGTGAACGTATCTTGGTAGACTCGCATGCACGACGTAAACGTCACTGCGTTCCACACGCGTGTGGGAATATAGGAATAAAAATTTAGAATCCTAATGGGTGTGATCGTACCAGCACTAATGCACCTGATCCCATCAGAACTATAAAGTTAAGCGTGCTTGGGCGAGAGTAGTACTAGGATGGGTGACCCCCTGGGAAGTTCTTGCGTTGCACCTTTTTTTTTTTTTTTTTTTGCGATGTTCGGTGAAGAAAGAGCGTACGAGTGAACGTGTCTTGGTAGACTCGCATGCACGACGTAAACGTCACTGCGTTCCACCCGCGTGTGGGAATATAGGAATAAAAATGGAGAATCCTAACGGGTGCGATCATACCAGCACTAATGCACCGGATCCCATCAGAACTCCGAAGTCAAGCGTGCTTGGGCGAGAGTAGTACTAGGATGGGTGATCCCCTGGGAAGTCCTCTTGTTGCACCCCTTTTTATTTTTAATTTTTGCGATGTTCGGCGAAGAAAGAGCGTACGAGTGAACGTGTCTTGGTAGACTCGCATGCGCGACGTAAACGTCATTGTGTTCCACCCGCGTGTGGGAATATAGGGATAAAAATGGAGAATCCTAACGGGTGCGATCATACCAGCACTAGTTTACCAAAACTGTTGCTTCCCATCGTAAAAAAACGTTTCCATAGCAAAACCCTAAAAGCGGAATCCAAAACGAAAAAAAAAACTAATAAGGAAAATTATAAAAATAACCCGAAAACAATAAAATGTAATTTTAGAGTCCCAAACGATAAAATTTGACTAAAAAACCCTGCAGCTCACGAGCGTAGCGCTGGTGACTCTTGTTCGTTGACCCGTTTCCAATGAAATAAGGCTCCGAAAATGCGAAAATTTGGCACTCCAAATTTGGAAAAAACAACCAAATTGCCACTGGATCAAATCTTTCCACCATCCATCAAAATCTTTCCATTAAACTGACACGCTTGCTCTTCAACCGCATTTGGGAAGTCTTCGTGTTGCACCTCCTTTTATATTTTTTGTGTATTCCGGTGAAAAAAGAGCGTAATAGTGAACGTGTCTTGGTACACTCGAATGCGCGACGTACACGTCATTGCGTTCCACCCGCGTGTGGGAATATAGGAATAAAAATGGAGAAACCTAATGGGTGCGATCATACCAGCACTAATGCACCGGATTCCATCAGAACTCCGAAGTTAAGCGTGCTTGGGCGAGAGTAGTACTAGGATGGGTGACCCCCTGGGAAGTCCTCGTGTTGCACCCTTTTTATTTTTATTTTTTGCGATGTTCGGTGAAGAAAGAGCTTACGAGTGAACGTGTCTTGGTAGACTCGCATGCACGACGTAAACGTCACTGTGTTCCACCCGCGTGTGGGAATATAGGAATAAAAATAAAGAATCCAAACGGTTGCGAACATACAAGCACTAATGCACCGGATCCCATCAGAACTCCGAAGTTAAGCGTGCTTGGGCGAGAGTAGTACTAGGATGGGTGACCCCTGGGAAGTCCTCGTGTTTCACCCCTTTTTATTTTTATTTTTTGCGATGTTCGGTGAAGAAAGAGCGTACGAGTGAACGTGTCTTGGTAGACTCGCATGCACGACGTAAACGTCACTGCGTTCCACCCGCGTGTGGGAATATAGGAATAAAAATGGGGAATCCTAACGGGTGCGATCATACCAGCATTAATGCACCGGATCCCATCAGAACTCCGAAGTTAAGCGTGCTTGGGCGAGAGTAGTACTATGATGGGTGACCCCCTGGAAAGTCCTCGTGTTGCACCCCTTTTTATTTTTATTTTTTGCGATGTTCGGTGAAGAAAGAGCGTACGAGTGAACGTGTCTTGGTAGACTCGCATGCACGACGTAAACATCACTGCGTTCCACCCGCGTGTGGGAATATAGGGATAAAAATGGAGAATCCTAACGGGTGCGATCATACCAGAACTAGTTTACCAAAACTGTTGCTTCCCATCGTAAAAAAATGTTTCCATAGCAAAACCCTAAAAGCGGAATCCAAAACGGAAAAGAAAAACTACTAAGGAAAATTATAAAAATAACCCAAAAACAATAAAATGTAATTTTAGAGTCCCAAACGAAAAAATTTGACTAAAAAACCCTGCAGCTCACGAGCGTAGCGCTGGTGACTCTTGTTTGTTGACCCGTTTCCAATGAAATCAGGCTCTGAAAACGCGAAAATTCGGCACTCCAAATTTGGAAAAAACTACCAAATTGCCACTGGATCAAATCTTTCCACCATCCATCAAAATCTTTCCATAAAACTGACACGCTTGCTCTTCAACTGCATTTGGGAAGTCTTCGTGTTGCACTTCCTTTTATATTTTTTGTGTATTCCGGTGAAAAAAGAGCGTAATAGTGAACGTGTCTTGGTAGACTCGAATGCGCGACGTAAACGTCACTGCGTTCCACCCGCGTGTGGGAATATAGGAATAAAAATGGAGAATCCTAATGGGTGTGATCGTACCAGCACTAATGCACCGGATCCCATTAGAACTTCGAAGTTAAGCGTGCTTGGGCGAGAGTAGTACTAGGATGGGTGACCCACTGGGAAGTCCTCGTGTTGCACCCCTTTTTATTTTTATTTTTTGCGATGTTCGGTGAAGAAAGAGCGTACGAGTGAACGTGTCTTGGTAGACTCGCATGCACGACGTAAACATCACTGCGTTCCACCCGCGTGTGGGAATATAGGAATAAAAATGGAGAATCCTAATGGGTGCGATCAAACCAGCACTAATGCACTGGATCCCATTAGAACTCCGAAGTTAAGCGTGCTTGGGCGAGAGTAGTACTAGGATGGGTGACCCCCTGGGAAGTTCTCGTGTTGCACCCCTTTTTATTTTTATTTTTTGCGATGTTCGGTGAAGAAAGAGCGTACGAGTGAACGTTTCTTGGTAGACTCGCATGCACGACGTAAACGTCACTGCGTTCCACCCGCGTGTGGGAATATAGGAATAAAAATGGAGAATCCTAACGGGTGTGATCGTACCAGCACTAATGCACCTGATCCCATCAGAACTCTGAAGTTAAGCGTGCTTGGGCGAGAGTAGTACTAGGATGGGTGACCCTTGGTAAGTCCTCGTGTTGCACCCTTTTTTATTTTTATTTTTTGCGATGTTCGGTGAAGAAAGAACGTACGAGTGAACGTGTCTTGGTAGACTCGCATGCACGACGTAAACGTCAATGCGTTCCACCCGCGTGTGGGAATATAGGAATAAAAATGGAGAATCCTAACGGGTGCGATCATACCAGCATTAATGCACCGGATCCCATCAGAACTCCGAAGTTAAGCGTGCTTGGGCGAGAGTAGTACTAGGATGGGTGACACCCTGGGAAGTCCTCGTGTTGCACCCCTTTTTATTTTTATTTTTTGCGATGTTCGGTGAAGAAAGAGCGTACGAGTGAACGTGTCTTGGTAGACTCGCATGCACGACGTAAACGTCACTGCGTTCCACCCGCGTGTGGGAATATAGGAATAAAAATGGAGAATCCTAACGGGTGTGATAGTACCAGCACTAATGCACCGGATCCTATCAGAACTCCGAAGTAAAGCGTGCTTAGGCGAGAGTAGTACTAGGATGGGTGACCCCCTGGGAAGTCCTCGTGTTGCACCCCTTTTTATTTTTATTTTTTCCGATGTTCGGTAAAGAAAAAAGAGCGTACGAGTGAACGTGTCTTGGTAGACTCGAATGCACGACGTAAACGTCACTGCGTTCCACCCGCGTGTGGGAATATAGGAATAAAAATGGAGAATCCTAACGGGTGCGATCATACCAGCACTAATGCACCGGATCCCATCAGAACTCCGAAGTTAAGCGTGCTTAGGCGAGAGTAGTACTAATACTAGGATGGGTGACCCCCTGGGAAGTCCTCGTGTTGCACCCCTTTTTATTTTTATTTTTTGAGATGTTAGGTGAAGAAAGAGCGTACGAGTGAACGTGTCTTGGTAGACTCGCATGCACGACGTAAACGTCACTACGTTCCACCCGCGTGTGGGAATATAGGAATAAAAATGGAGAATCCTAACGGGTGTGATCATACCAGCACTAATGCACCGGATCCCATCAGAACTCCGAAGTAAAGCGTGCTTGGGCGAGAGTAGTACTAGGATGGGTGACCCCCTGGGAAGTCCTCGTGTTGCACCCCTTTTATTTTTATTTTTTGCGATGTTCGGAGAAGAAAGAGCGTACGAGTGAACGTGTCTTGGTAGACTTGCATGCACGACGTAAACGTCACTGCGTTCCACCCGCGTGTGGGAATATAGGAATAAAAATGGAGAATCCTAAAGGGTGCGATCATACCAGCACTAATGCACCGGATCCCATCAGAACTCTAAAGTTAAGCGTACTAGGGCGAGAGTACTACTAGGATGGGTGACCCCCCGGGAAGTTCTCGTGTTGCACCCCTTTTAATTTTTATTTTTTACGATGTTCGGTGAAAAAAGAGCGTACGAGTGAACGTGTCTTGGTAGACTCGTATGCACGACGTAAACGTCACTACTTCCACCCGCGTGTGGGAATATAGGAATAAAAATGGAGAATCCTAACGGGTGCGATCATACCAGCACTAATGCACCGGATCCCATCAGAACTCCGAAGTAAAGCATGCTTGGGCGAGAGTAGTACTAGGATGGGTGACCCCCTGGGAAGTCCTCGTGTTGCACCCCTTTTTATTTTTCTTTTTTCCGATGTTCGGTGAAGAAAGAGCGTACGAGTGAACGTGTCTTGGTAGACTCGAATGCACGACGTAAACGTCACTGCGTTCCACCCGCGTGTGGGAATATCGGAATAAAAATGGAAAATCCTAACGGGTGCGATCATACCAGCACTAATGCACCGGATCCCATCAGAACTCCGAAGTTAAGCGTGCTTGGGCGAGAGTAGTACTAGTACTAGGATGGGTGACCCCCTGGGAAGTCCTCGTGTTGCAGCCCTTTTTATTTTTATTTTTTGAGATTTTCGGTGAAGAAAGAGCGTACGAGTGAACGTGTCTTGGTAGACTTGCATGCACGACGTAAACGTCACTACGTTCCACCCGCGTGTGGGAATATAGGAATAAAAATGGAGAATCCTAACGGGTGCGATCATACCAGCACTAATGCACCGGATCCCATCAGAACTCCGAAGTAAAGCGTGCTTGGGCAAGAGTAGTACTAGGATGGGTGACCCCCTGGGTAGTCCTCGTGTTGCACCCCTTTTTATTTTTATTTTTTCCAATGTTCGGTGAAGAAAGAGCGTACGAGTGAACGTGTCTTGGTAGACTCGAATGCACGACGTAAACGTCACTGCGTTCCACCCGCGTGTGGGAATATAGGAATAAAAATGGAGAATCCTAACGGGTGCGATCATACCAGCACTAATGCACCGGATCCCATCAGAACTCCGAAGTTAAGCGTGCTTGGGCGAGAGTAGTACTAGTACTAGGATGGGTGACCCCCTGGGAAGTCCTCGTGTAGCACCCCTTTTTATTTTATTTTTTGAGATGTTCGGTGAAGAAAGAGCGTACGAGTGAACGTATCTTGGTAGACTCGCATGCACGACGTAAACGTCACTACGTTCCACCCGCGTGTGGGAATATAGGAATAAAAATGGAGAATCCTAACGGGTGCGATCATACCAGCACTAATGCACCGGATCCCATCAGAACTCCGAAGTAAAACGTGCTTGGGCGAGAGTAGTACTAGGATGGGTGACCCCCTGGGAAGTCCTCGTGTTTCACCCCTTTTTATTTTTATTTTTTGCGTTGTTCGGTGAAAAAAGAGCGTACGAGTGAACGTGTCTTGGTAGACTCGCATGCACGACGTAAACGTCACTGCGTTCCACCCGCGTGTGGGAATATTGGAATAAAAATGGAGAATCCTAACGGGTGCGATCATACCAGTACTAATGCACTGGATCCCATCAGAACTCCGAAGTTAAGCGTGTTTGGGCGAGAGTAGTAATAGGATGGGTGACCCCCTGGGAAATCCTCGTGTGCACCCCTTTTTATTTTTATTTTTTGCGATGTTCGTTGAAGAAAGAGCGTACGAGTGAACGTGTCTCGGTAGACTCGCATGCGCGACGTAAACGTCACTGCGTTCCACCCGCGTGTGGGAATATAGGGATAAAAATGGAGAATCGTAACGGGTGCGATCATACCAGCACTAGTTTACCAAAACTGTTGCTTCCCATCGTAAAAAAACGTTTCCATAGCAAAACCCTAAAAGCGGAATCCAAAACGGAAAAGAAAAACTAATAAAAAAAATTACAAAAATAACCCGAAAACAATAAAATGTAATTTTAGAGTCCAAAACGATAAAATTTGACCAAAAAACCCTGCAACTCACTAGCGTAAAGCTGGTGACTTTTGTTCGTTGACCCGTTTCCAATGAAATCAGGCTCCGAAAACGCAAAAATTCGGTACTCCAAATTTGGCAAAAACTACCAAATTGTCACTGGATCAAATCTTTCCACCATCCATCAAAATCTTTCCATAAAACTGACACGCTTGCACCTCCTTTTATATTTTTTGTGTATTCCGGTGAAAAAAGAGCGTAATAGTGAACGTGTCTTGGTAGACTCGAATGCACGACGTAAACGTCACTGCGTTCTACCCGCGTGTGGTTATATAGGAATAAAAATGGAGAAACCTAATGGGTGCGATCATACCAGCACTAATGCATCGGATCCCATCAGAACTCTGAAGTTAAGCATGCTTGGGCGAGAGTAGTACTAGGATGGGTGACCCCCTGGGAAGTCCTCGTGTTGCACCCCTTTTTATTTTTATTTTTTTGCGATGTTCGGTGAAGAAAGAGCGTACGAGTGAACGTGTCTTGGTAGACTCGCATCAAAATCTTTCCATAAAACTGACACGCTTGCACCTCATTTTATATTTTTTGTGTATTCCGGTGAAAAAAGAGCGTAATAGTGAACGTGTCTTGGTAGACTCGAATGCACGACGTAAACGTCACTGCGTTCCACCCGCGTGTGGGAATATAGGAAGAAAAATGGAGAAACCTAACGGGTGCGATCATACCAGCACTAATGCACCGGATCCCATCAGAACTCCGAAGTTAAGCGTGCTTGGGTGAGAGTAGTACTAGGATGGGTGACCCCCTGGTTAGTCCTCGTGTTGCACCCCTTTTTATTTTTAGTTTTTTGCGATGTTCGGTGAAGAAAGAGCGTACGAGTGAACGTGTCTTGGTAGACTCGCATGCACGATGTAAACGTCACTGCGTTCCACCCGAGTGTGGGAATATAGGAATAAAAATGGAGAATCTTAACGGGTGCGATCATACCAGCACTAATTCACCGGATCCCATCAGAACTCCGAAGTAAAGCGTGCTTGGGCGAGAGTAGTACTAGGATGGGTGACCCCCTGGGAAGTCCTCGTGTTGCACCCCTTTTTATTTTTATTTTTTGCGATGTTCGGTAAAGAAAGAGCGTACGAGTGAACGTGTCTTGGTAGACTAGCATGCACGACGTAAAGGTCACTGTGTTCCACCCGCGTGTGGGAATATAGGAATAAAAATGGAGAATCCTAACGGGTGCGATCATACCAGCACTAATGCACCGGATCCCATCAGAACTCCGAAGTTAAGCGTGCTTGGGCGAGAGTAGTACTAGGATGGGTGACGTCCTGGGAAGTACTCGTGTTGCACCCCTTTTTATTTTCATTTTTTGCGATGTTCGGTGAAGAAAGAGCGTACGAGTGAACGTGTCTTGGTAGACTCGCAAGCACGACGTAAACGTCACTGCGTTCCACCCGCGTGTGGGAATATAGGACTTTAAATGGAGAATCCTAACGGGTGCAATCATACCAGCACTATTGCACTGGATCCCATCAGAACTCCGAAGTGAAGCGTGCTTGGACGAGAGTAGTACTAGGATGGGTGACCCCCTGGGAAGTCCTCGTGTTGCACCCCTTTTTATTTTTATTTTTTTTGAAGTTCGGTGAAGAAAGAGCGTACGAGTGAACGTGTCTTGGTAGACTCGCATGCACGACGTAAACGTCACTGCGTTCCACCCGCGTGTGGGAATATAGGAATAAAAATGGAGAATCCTAACGGGTGCGATCATACCAGCACCAATGCACCGGATCCCATCAGAACTCCGAAGTTAAGCGTGCTTGGGCGAGAGTAGTACTAGGATGGGTGACCCCCTGGGAAGTCCTCGTGTTGCACCCCTTTTTATTTTTATTTTTTGCGATGTTCGGTGAAGAAAGAGCGTATGAGTGAACGTGTCTTGGTAGACTCGCATGCACGACGTAAACGTCACTGCGTTCCACCCGCGTGTGGGAATATAGGAATAAAAATGGAGAATCCTAATGGGTGCGATTATACCAGCACTAGTTTACCAAAACTGTTGCTTCCCATCGTAAAAAAACATTTCCATAGCAAAACCCTAAAATCGGAATCCAAAACGGAAAAGAAAAACTAATAAGGAAAATTACAAAAATAACCCGAAAACAATAAAATGTAATTTTAGAGTCCCAAACGATAAAATTTGACCAAAAAACCCTGCAACTCACGAGCGTAGCGCTGGTGACTTTTGTTCGTTGACCCGTTTCCAATGAAATCAAGCTCCGAAAACGCAAAAATTCGGCATTCCAAAATTGGCAAAAACTACCAAATTGCCACTGGATCAAATCTTTCCACCATCCATCAAAATCTTTCCATAAAACTGACACGCTTGCTCTTCAACTGCATTTGGGAAGTCTTCGTGTTGCACCTCCTTTTATATTTTTTTTGTATTCCGGTGAAAAAAGAGCGTAATAGTGAACGTGTCTTATTCCCCTCGAATGCACGACGTAAACGTCACTGCGTTCCACCCGCGTGTGGGAATATAGGACTAAAAATGGAGAAACCTAACGGGTGCGATCATACCAGCACAAATGCACCGGATCCCATCAGAACTCCGAAGTTAAGCGTGCTTGGGCGAGAGTAGTATTAGGATGGGTGACCCCCTGGGAAGTCCTCGTGTTGCACCCCTTTTTATTTTTATTTTTTGCGATGTTAGGTGAAGAAAGAGCGTACGAGTGAACGTGTCTTGGTAGACTCGCATGGACGACGTAAACGTCACTGCGTTCCACCCGCGTGTGGGAATATAGGAATAAAAATGGAGAATCCTAACGGGTGCGATCATACCAGCACTAATGCACCGGATCCCATCAGAACTCTGAAGTTTAGCGTGCTTTGGAGAGAGTAGTACTAGGATGGGTGACCCCCTGGGAAGTCCTCGTGTTGCACCCCTTTTTATTTTTATTTTTTGCGATGTTCGGTGAAGAAAGAGCGTACGAGTGAACGTGTCTTGGTAGACTCGCATGCACGACGTAAACGTCACTGCGTTCCACCCGCGTGTGGGAATATAGGGATAAAAATGGAGAATCCTAACGGGTGCGATCATACCAGCACTAATGCACCGGATCCCATCAGAACTCCGAAGTTAAGCGTGCTTGGGCAAGAGTAGTACTAGGATGGGTGACCCCCTGGGAAGTCCTCGTGTTGCACCCCTTTTTATTTTTATTTTTTGCGATGTTCGGTGAAGAAAGAGCGTATGAGTGAACGTGTCTTGGTAGACTCGAATGCACGACGTAAACGTCACTGCGTTCCACCCGCGTGTGGGAATATAGGAATAAAAATGGAGAATCCTAACGGGTGCGATCATACCAGCACTAGTTTACCAAAATTGTTGTTTCCCATCGTAAAAAAACGTTTCAATAGCAAAACCCTAAAAGCGGAATCCAAAACGGAAAAGAAAAACTAATAAGGAAAATTACAAAAATAACCCGAAAACAATAAAATGTAATTTTAGAGTCCCAAACGATAAAATTTGGCCAAAAAACCCTGCAACTCACGAGCGTAGCGCTAGTGACTTTTGTTCGTTGACCCGTTTCCAATGAAATCAGGCTCCGAAAACCCGAAAATTCGGCACTCCAAATTTGGCAAAAACTACCAAATTGCCACTAGATCAACTATTTGCACCATCCATCAAAATCTTTCCATAAAACTGACACGCTTGCTCTTCAACCGCATTTGGGAAGTCTTCGTTTTGCACCTCCTTTTATATTTTTTTTGTATTCCGGTGAAAAAAGAGCGTAATAGTGAACGTGTCTTGGTAGACTCGAATGCACGACGTAAACGTCACTGCGTTCCACTCGCGTGTGGGAATATAGGAAAAAAAATGGAGAAACCTAACGGGTGCGATCATACCAGCACTAATGCACCGGATCCCATCAGAACTCCGAAGATAAGCGTGCTTGGGCGAGAGTAGTACTAGGATGGGTGACCCCCTGGGAAGTCCTCATGTTGCACCCCATTTTATTTTTATTTTTTGCGATGTTCGGTGAAAAAAGAGCGTAAGAGTGAACGTGTCTTGGAAGACTCGCATGCACGACGTAAACGTCACTGCGTTCCACCCGCGTGTGGGAATATAGGATTAAAAATGGAGAATCCTAACGGGTGCGATCATACCAGCACTAATGCACCGGATCCCATCAGAACTCCGAAGTAAAGCGTGCTTGGGCGAGAGTAGTACTAGGATGAGTGACCCCCTGGGAAGTCCTCGTGTTGCACCCCTTTTTATTTTTATTTTTTACGATGTTCGGTGAAGAAAGAGCGTACGAGTGAACGTGTCTTGGTAGACTCGCATGCACGACGTAAACGTCACTGCGTTCCACCCGCGTGTGGGAATATAGGAATAAAAATGGAGAATCCTAACGGGTGCGATCATACCAGCACTAATGCACCGGATCCCATCAGAACTCCGAAGTTAAGCGTGCTTGGGAGAGAGTAGTACTAGGATGGGTAACCCCCTGGGAAGTCCTCGCGTTGCACCCCTTTTTATTTTTATTTTTTGCGATGTTCGGTGAAGAAAGAGCGTACGAGTGAACGTGTCTTGGTAGACTCGTATGCACGACGTAATCGTCACTGCGTTCCACCCGCGTTTTGGAATATAGGAATAAAAATGGAGAATCCTAACGGGTGCGATCATACCAGCACTAATGCACCGGATCCCATCAGAACTCTGAAGTTAAGGGTGCTTGGGCGAGAGTAGTACTAGGATGAGTGACCCCCTAGTTAGTCCTCGTGTTGCACCCCTTTTTCTTTTTATTTTTGGCGATGTTCGGTGAAGAAAGAGCGTACGAGTGAACGTGTCTTGGTAGACTCGCATGCGCGACGTAAACATCACTGCGTTCCACCCGCGTGTGTGAATATAGGACTAAAAATGTAGAATCCTAACGGGTGCGATCATACCAGCACTAATGCACCAGATCCCATCAGAACTCCGAAGTGAAGCGTGCTTGGACGAGAGTAGTACTAGGATGGGTGACCCCCTGAGAAGTCCTCGTGTTGCACCCCTTTTTATTTTTATTTTTTGCGATGTTCGGTGAAGAAAGAGCGTACGAGTGAATGTGTCTTGGTAGACTCGCATGCACGACGTAAACGTCACTGCGTTCCACCCGCGTGTGGGAATATAGGAATTAAAATTGAGAATCCTAACGGGTGCGATCATACCAGCACTAATGCACCGGATCCCATCAGAACTCCGAAGTTAAGCGTGCTTGGGCGAGAGTAGTACTAGGACGGGTGACCCCCCTGGGAAGTCCTCGTGTTTCACCCCTTTTTATTTTTATTTTTTGCGATGTTCGGTGAAGAAAGAGCGTACGAGTGAACGTGTCTTGGTAGACTCGCATGCACGACGTAAACGTCACTGCGTTCCACTCGCGTGTGGGAATATAGGAATAAAAATGGAGAATCCTAACGGGTGCGATCATACCAGCACTAGTTTACCAAAACTGTTGCTTCCCATCATAAAAAAACGTTTCCATAGCAAAACTCTAAAAGCGGAATCCAAAACGGAAAAGAAAAACTAATAAGGAAAATTACAAAAATAACCCGAAAACAATAAAATGTAATTTTAGAGTCCCAAACGATAAAATTTGACCAAAAAACCCTGCAACTCACGAGCGTAGCACTGGTGACTTTTGTTCGTTGACCCGTTTCCAATGAAATCAGGCTCCGAAAACGCGAAAATTCGGCACTCCAAATTTGGCAAAAACTACCAAATTGCCACTGGATCAAATCTTTCCATAAAACTGACACGCTTGCTCTTCAACCGCATTTGGGAAGTCTTCGTGTTGCACCTCCTTTTATATTTTTTGTGTATTCCGGTGAAAAAAGAGCGTAATAGTGAACGTGTCTTGGTAGACTCGAATGCACGACGTAAACGTCACTGCGTTCCACCCGCGTGTGGGAATATAGGAATAAAAATGGACAAACCTAACGGGTGCGATCATACCAGAACTAGTTTACCAAAACTGTTGCTTCCCATCGTAAAAAAACGTTTCCATAGCAAAACTCTAAAAGCGGAATCCAAAACGGAAAAGAAAAACTAATAAGGAAAATTACAAAAATAACCCGAAAACAATAAAATGTAATTTTAGAGTCCCAAACGATAAAATTTGACCAAAAAACCCTGCAACTCACGAGCGTAGCGCTGGTGACTTTTGTTCGTTGACCCGTTTCAAATGAAATCAGGCTCCGAAAACGCGAAAATTCGGCACTCCAAATTTGGCAAAAACTACCAAATTACCACTGTATCAAATCTTTCCATAAAACTGACACGCTTGCTCTTCAACCGCATTTGGGAAGTCTTTGTGTTGCACCTCCTTTTATATTTTTTGTGTATTCCAGTGAAAAAAGAGTGTAATAGTGAACGTGTCTTGGTAGACTCGAATGCACGACGTAAACATCACTGCGTTCCACCCGCGTGTCGGAATATAGGACTAAAAATGTAGAATCCTAACGGGTGCGATCATACCAGCACTAATGCACCGGATCCCATCAGAACTCCAAAGTGAAGCGTGCTTGGGCGAGAGTAGTACTAGGATGGGTGACCCCCTGAGAAGTCCTCGTGTTGCACCCCTTTTTATTTTTATTTTTTGCGATGTTCGGTGAAGAAAGAGCGTACGAGTGAATGTGTCTTGGTAGACTCGCATGCACGACGTAAACGTCACTGCGTTCCACCCGCGTGTGGGAATATAGGAATTAAAATGGAGAATCCTAACGGGTGCGATCATACCAGCACTAATGCACCGGATCCCATCAGAACTCCGAAGTTAAGCGTGCTTGGGCGAGAGTAGTACTAGGACGGGTGACCCCCTGGGAAGTCCTCGTGTTTCACCCCTTTTTATTTTTATTTTTTGCGATGTTCGGTGAAGAAAGAGCGTACGAGTGAACGTGTCTTGGTAGACTCGCATGCACGACGTAAACGTCACTGCGTTCCACTCGCGTGTGGGAATATAGGAATAAAAATGGAGAATCCTAACGAGTGCGATCATACCAGCACTAGTTTACCAAAACTGTTTATTCCCATCATAAAAAAACGTTTCCATAGCAAAACTTTAAAAGCGGAATCCAAAACGGAAAAGAAAAACTAATAAGGAAAATTAAAAAAATAACCCAAAAATAATAAAATGTAATTTTAGAGTCCCAAACGATATAATTTGACCAAAAAACCCTCCAACTCACGAGCGTAGCACTGGTGACTTTTGTTCGTTGACCCGTTTCCAATGAAATCAGGCTCCGAAAATGCGAAAATTCGGCACTCCAAATTTGGCAAAAACTACCAAATTGCCACTGGATCAAATCTTTCCATAAAACTGACACGCTTGCTCTTCAACCGCATTTGGGAAGTCTTCGTGTTGCACCTCCTTTTATATTTTTTGTGTATTCCGGTGAAAAAAGAGCGTAATAGTGAACGTGTCTTGGTAGACTCGAATGCATGACGTAAACGTCACTGCGTTCCACCCGCGTGTGGGAATATAGGAATAAAAATGGAGAAACCTAACGGGTGCGATCATACCAGAACTAGTTTACCAAAACTGTTGCTTCCCATCGTAAAAAAACGTTTCCATAGCAAAACTCTAAAAGCGGAATCCAAAACGGAAAAGAAAAACTGATAAGGAAAACTAAAAAAATAACCCGAAAATAATAAAATGTAATTTTAGAGTCCCAAACGATAAAATTTGACCAAAAAACCCTGCAACTCACGAGCGTAGCACTGGTGACTTTTGTTCGTTGACCCGTTTCCAATGAAATCAGGCTCCGAAAATGCGAAAATTCGGCACTCCAAATTTGACAAAAACTACCAAATTGCCACTGGATCAAATCTTTCCATAAAACTGACACGCTTGCTCTTCAACCGCATTTGGGAAGTCTTCGTGTTGCACCTCCTTTTATATTTTTTGTGTATTCCGGTGAAAAAAGAGCGTAATAGTGAACGTGTCTTGGTAGACTCGAATGCACGACGTAAACGTCACTGCGTTCCACCCGCGTGTGGGAATATAGGAATAAAAATGGAGAAACCTAACGGGTGCGATCATACCAGAACTAGTTTACCAAAACTGTTGCTTCCCATCGTAAAAAAACGTTTCCATAGCAAAACTCTAAAAGCGGAATCCAAAACGGAAAAGAAAAACTAATAAGGAAAATTACAAAAATAACCCGAAAACAATAAAATGTAATTTTAGAGTCCCAAACGATAAAATTTGACCAAAAAACCCTGCAACTCATGAGCGTAGCGCTAGTGACTTTAGTTCGTTGACCCGTTTCAAATGAAATCAGGCTCCGAAAACGCGAAAATTCGGCACTACAAATTTGGCAAAAACTACCAAATTGCCACTGTATCAAATCTTTCCAAAAAACTGACACGCTTGCTCTTCAACCGCATTTGGGAAGTCTTTGTGTTGCACCTCCTTTTATATTTTTTGTGTATTCCAGTGAAAAAAAAGTGTAATAGTGAACGTGTCTTGGTAGACTCGAATGCACGACGTAAACGTCACTGCGTTCCACCCGCGTGTGGGAATATAGGAATAAAAATGAAGAAACCTAACGGGTGCGATCATACCAGTACTGATGCACCGGATCCTATCAGAACTCCGAAGATAAGCATGCTTGGACGAGAGTAGTACAAGGATGGGTGACCCCCTGGGAAGTCCTCGTGTTGCACCCCTTTTTATTTTTATTTTTTGCGATGTTCGGTGAAGAAAGAGCGTACGAGTGAACGTGTGTTGGTAGACACGCATGCACGACGTAAACGTCACTGCGTTCCACCCGCGTGTTGGAATATAGGAATAAAAATGGAGAATCCTAACGGGTGCTATCATACTAGCACTAATGCACCGGATCCCATCAGAACTCCGAAGCTAAGCGTGCTTGGACGAGAGTAGTACTAGGATGGGTGACCCCATGGGAAGTCCTCGTGTTGCACCCCTTTTTATTTTTATTTTTTGCGATGTTCGGTGAAGAAAGAGCGTACGAGTGAACGTGTCTTGGTAGACTCGCATGCACGACGTAAACGTCACTGCGTTCCATCCGCGTGTGGGAATATAGGAATAAAAATGGAGAATCCTAACGGGTGCGATCATACAAGCACTAATGCACCGGATTCCATCAGAACTCCGAAGTAAAGCGTGCTTGGGCGAGAGTAGTACTAGGATGGGTGACCCCCTGGGAAGTCCTCGTGTTGCACCCCTTTTTATTTTTATTTTTTGCGATGTTCGGTGAAAAAAGAGCGTAAGAGTGAACGTGTCTTGGAAGACTCGCATGCACGACGTAAACATCACTGCGTTCCACCCGCGTATGGGAATATAGGAATAAAAATGGAAAATCCTAACGGGTGCGATCATACCAGCACTAATGCACCGGATCCCATCAGAACTCCGAAGTTAAGCGTGCTTGGACGAGAGTAGTACTAGGATGGGTGACCCCCTGGGAAGTCCTCGTGTTGCACCCCTTTTTATTTTTATTTTTTGCGATGTTCGGTGAAGAAAGAGCGTACGAGTGAACGTGTCTTGGTAGACTCGCATGCACGACGTAAACGTCACTGCGTTCCACCCGCGTGAGGGAATATAGGAATAAAAATGGAGAATCCTAACGGGTGCGATCATACCAGCACTAATGCACCGGATCCCATCAGAACTCCGAAGTAAACCGTGCTTGGGCGAGAGTAGTGCTAGGATGGGTGACCCCCTGGGAAGTCCTCGTGTTGCACTCCTTTTTATTTTTATTTTTTACGATGTTCGGTGAAGAAAGAGCGTACGAGTTAACGTGTCTTGGTAGACTCGCATGCACGACGTAAACGTCACTGCGTTCCACCCGCGTGTGGGAATATAGGAATAAAAATGGAGAATCCTAACGGGTGCGATCATACCAGCACTAATGCACCGGATCCCATCAGAACTCCGAAGTTAAGCGTGCTTAGGAGAGAGTAGTACTAGGATGGGTAACCCCCTGGGAAGTCCTCGGGTTGCACCCCTTTTTATTTTTATTTTTTGCGATGTTCGGTGAAGAAAGAGCGTACGAGTGAACGTGTCTTGGTAGACTCGTATGCACGACGTAAACGTCACTGCGTTCCACCCGCGTGTTGGAATATAGGAATAAAAATGGAGAATCCTAACGGGTGCGATCATACCAGAACTAATGCACCGGATCCCATCAGAACTCTGAAGTAAAGCGTGCTTGGGCGAGAGTAGTACTAGGATGGGTGACCCCTGGGAAGTCCTCGTGTTGCACCCCTTTTTATTTTTATTTTTTACGATGTTCGGTGAAGAAAGAGCGTACGAGTGAACGTGTCTTGGTAGACTCGTATGCACGACGTAAACGTCACTGCGTTCCACCCGCGTGTTGGAATATAGCAATAAAAATGGAGAATCCTAACGGGTGCGATCATACCAGCACTAATGCACCGGATCCCATCAGAACTCCGAAGTTAAGCGTGCTTGGGCGAGAGTAGTACTAGGACGGGTGACCCCCTGGGAAGTCCTCGTGTTTCACCCCTTTTTATTTTTATTTTTTGCGATGTTCGGTGAAGAAAGAGCGTACGAGTGAACGTGTCTTGGTAGACTCGCATGCACGACGTAAACGTCACTGCGTTCCACTCGCGTGTGGGAATATAGGAATAAAAATGGAGAATCCTAACGAGTGCGATCATACCAGCACTAGTTTACCAAAACTGTTTATTCCCATCATAAAAAAACGTTTCCATAGCAAAACTTTAAAAGCGGAATCCAAAACGGAAAAGAAAAACTAATAAGGAAAATTAAAAAAATAACCCAAAAATAATAAAATGTAATTTTAGAGTCCCAAACGATATAATTTGACCAAAAAACCCTGCAACTCACGAGCGTAGCACTGGTGACTTTTGTTCGTTGACCCGTTTCCAATGAAATCAGGCTCCGAAAATGCGAAAATTCGGCACTCCAAATTTGGCAAAAACTACCAAATTGCCACTGGATCAAATCTTTCCATAAAACTGACACGCTTGCTCTTCAACCGCATTTGAGAAGTCTTCGTGTTGCACCTCCTTTTATATTTTTTGTGTATTCCGGTGAAAAAAGAGCGTAATAGTGAACGTGTCTTGGTAGACTCGAATGCATGACGTAAACGTCACTGCGTTCCACCCGCGTGTGGGAATATAGGAATAAAAATGGAGAAACCTAACGGGTGCGATCATACCAGAACTAGTTTACCAAAACTGTTGCTTCCCATCGTAAAAAAACGTTTCCATAGCAAAACTCTAAAAGCGGAATCCAAAACGGAAAAGAAAAACTGATAAGGAAAACTAAAAAAATAACCCGAAAATAATAAAATGTAATTTTAGAGTCCCAAACGATAAAATTTGACCAAAAAACCCTGCAACTCACGAGCGTAGCACTGGTGACTTTTGTTCGTTGACCCGTTTCCAATGAAATCAGGCTCCGAAAATGCGAAAATTCGGCACTCCAAATTTGACAAAAACTACCAAATTGCCACTGGATCAAATCTTTCCATAAAACTGACACGCTTGCTCTTCAACCGCATTTGGGAAGTCTTCGTGTTGCACCTCCTTTTATATTTTTTGTGTATTCCGGTGAAAAAAGAGCGTAATAGTGAACGTGTCTTGGTAGACTCGAATGCACGACGTAAACGTCACTGCGTTCCACCCGCGTGTGGGAATATAGGAATAAAAATGGAGAAACCTAACGGGTGCGATCATACCAGAACTAGTTTACCAAAACTGTTGCTTCCCATCGTAAAAAAACGTTTCCATAGCAAAACTCTAAAAGCGGAATCCAAAACGGAAAAGAAAAACTAATAAGGAAAATTACAAAAATAACCCGAAAACAATAAAATGTAATTTTAGAGTCCCAAACGATAAAATTTGACCAAAAAACCCTGCAACTCATGAGCGTAGCGCTAGTGACTTTAGTTCGTTGACCCGTTTCAAATGAAATCAGGCTCCGAAAACGCGAAAATTCGGCACTACAAATTTGGCAAAAACTACCAAATTGCCACTGTATCAAATCTTTCCAAAAAACTGACACGCTTGCTCTTCAACCGCATTTGGGAAGTCTTTGTGTTGCACCTCCTTTTATATTTTTTGTGTATTCCAGTGAAAAAAAAGTGTAATAGTGAACGTGTCTTGGTAGACTCGAATGCACGACGTAAACGTCACTGCGTTCCACCCGCGTGTGGGAATATAGGAATAAAAATGAAGAAACCTAACGGGTGCGATCATACCAGTACTGATGCACCGGATCCTATCAGAACTCCGAAGATAAGCATGCTTGGACGAGAGTAGTACAAGGATGGGTGACCCCCTGGGAAGTCCTCGTGTTGCACCCCTTTTTATTTTTATTTTTTGCGATGTTCGGTGAAGAAAGAGCGTACGAGTGAACGTGTGTTGGTAGACACGCATGCACGACGTAAACGTCACTGCGTTCCACCCGCGTGTTGGAATATAGGAATAAAAATGGAGAATCCTAACGGGTGCTATCATACTAGCACTAATGCACCGGATCCCATCAGAACTCCGAAGCTAAGCGTGCTTGGACGAGAGTAGTACTAGGATGGGTGACCCCATGGGAAGTCCTCGTGTTGCACCCCTTTTTATTTTTATTTTTTGCGATGTTCGGTGAAGAAAGAGCGTACGAGTGAACGTGTCTTGGTAGACTCGCATGCACGACGTAAACGTCACTGCGTTCCATCCGCGTGTGGGAATATAGGAATAAAAATGGAGAATCCTAACGGGTGCGATCATACAAGCACTAATGCACCGGATTCCATCAGAACTCCGAAGTAAAGCGTGCTTGGGCGAGAGTAGTACTAGGATGGGTGACCCCCTGGGAAGTCCTCGTGTTGCACCCCTTTTTATTTTTATTTTTTGCGATGTTCGGTGAAAAAAGAGCGTAAGAGTGAACGTGTCTTGGAAGACTCGCATGCACGACGTAAACATCACTGCGTTCCACCCGCGTATGGGAATATAGGAATAAAAATGGAAAATCCTAACGGGTGCGATCATACCAGCACTAATGCACCGGATCCCATCAGAACTCCGAAGTTAAGCGTGCTTGGACGAGAGTAGTACTAGGATGGGTGACCCCCTGGGAAGTCCTCGTGTTGCACCCCTTTTTATTTTTATTTTTTGCGATGTTCGGTGATGAAAGAGCGTACGAGTGAACGTGTCTTGGTAGACTCGCATGCACGACGTAAACGTCACTGCGTTCCACCCGCGTGAGGGAATATAGGAATAAAAATGGAGAATCCTAACGGGTGCGATCATACCAGCACTAATGCACCGGATCCCATCAGAACTCCGAAGTAAAGCGTGCTTGGGCGAGAGTAGTGCTAGGATGGGTGACCCCCTGGGAAGTCCTCGTGTTGCACTCCTTTTTATTTTTATTTTTTACGATGTTCGGTGAAGAAAGAGCGTACGAGTTAACGTGTCTTGGTAGACTCGCATGCACGACGTAAACGTCACTGCGTTCCACCCGCGTGTGGGAATATAGGAATAAAAATGGAGAATCCTAACGGGTGCGATCATACCAGCACTAATGCACCGGATCCCATCAGAACTCCGAAGTTAAGCGTGCTTAGGAGAGAGTAGTACTAGGATGGGTAACCCCCTGGGAAGTCCTCGGGTTGCACCCCTTTTTATTTTTATTTTTTGCGATGTTCGGTGAAGAAAGAGCGTACGAGTGAACGTGTCTTGGTAGACTCGTATGCACGACGTAAACGTCACTGCGTTCCACCCGCGTGTTGGAATATAGGAATAAAAATGGAGAATCCTAACGGGTGCGATCATACCAGAACTAATGCACCGGATCCCATCAGAACTCTGAAGTAAAGCGTGCTTGGGCGAGAGTAGTACTAGGATGGGTGACCCCTGGGAAGTCCTCGTGTTGCACCCCTTTTTATTTTTATTTTTTACGATGTTCGGTGAAGAAAGAGCGTACGAGTGAACGTGTCTTGGTAGACTCGTATGCACGACGTAAACGTCACTGCGTTCCACCCGCGTGTTGGAATATAGCAATAAAAATGGAGAATCCTAACGGGTGCGATCATACCAGCACTAATGCACTGGATCCCATCAGAATTCTGAAGTTAAGCGTGCTTGGGCGAGAGTAGTACTAGGATGAGTGACCCCCTGGGAAGTCCTCGTGTTGCACCCCTTTTTATTTTTATTTTTTCCGATGTTTGGTGAAGAAAGAGCGTACGAGTGAACGTGTCTTGGTAGACTCGCATTCGCGACGTAAACGTCATTGCGTTCCACCCGCGTGTGGGAATATAGGACTAAAAATGTAGAATCCTAACGGGTGCAATCATACCAGCCCTAATGCACCGGATCACATCAGAACTCCGAAGTGAAGCGTGCTTGGGCGAGAGTAGTACTAGGATGGGTGACCCCCTGGGAAGTCCTCGTGTTGCACCCCTTTTTATTTTTATTTTTTGCGATGTTCGGTGAAGAAAGAGCGTACGAGTGAACGTGTCTTGGTAGACTCGCATGCACGACGTAAACGTCACTGCGTTCCACTCGCGTGTGGGAATATAGGAATAAAAATGGAGAATCCTAACGGGTGCGATCATACCAGGACTAGTTTACCAAAACTGTTGCAAAACTCTAAAAGCGGAATCCAAAACTGAAAAGAAAAACTAATAAGGAAAATTACAAAAATAACCCGAAAATAATAAAATGTAATTTTAGAGTCCCAAACGATAAAATTTGACCAAAAAACCCTGCAACTCACGAGCGTAACGCTGGTGACTTTTGTTCATTGACCCGTTTCCAATGAAATCAGGCTCCAAAAACGCGAAAATTCGGCACTCCAAATTTGGCAAAAACTACCAAATTGCCACTGGATCAAATCTTTCCATAAAACTGACACGCTTGCTCTTCAACCACATTTGGGAAGTCTTCGTGTTGCACCTCCTTTTAAATTTTTTGTGTATTCCGGTGAAAAAAAAGCGTAATAGTGAACGTGTCTTGATAGACTCGAATGCACGACGTAAACGTCACTGCGTTCCACCTGCGTGTGGGAATATAGGAATAAAAATGGAGAAACCTAACGGGTGCGATCATACCAGAACTAGTTTACCAAAACTGTTGCTTCCCATCGTAAAAAACGTTTCCATAGCAAAACTCTAAAAGCGGAATCCAAAACGGAAAAAAAACTAATAAGGAAAATTACAAAAATAACCCGAAAACAATAAAATGTAATTTTAGAGTCTCAAACGATAAAATTTGACCAAAAAACCCTGCAACTCACGAGCGTAGCGCTGGTGACTTTTGTTCGTTGACCCGTTTCAAATGAAATCAGGCTCCAAAAATGCGAAATTTCGGCACTCCAAATTTGGCAAAAACTACCAAATTGCCACTATATCAAATCTTTCCATAAAACTGACACGCTTGCTCTTCAACCGCATTTGGGAAGTCTTTGTGTTGCACCTCCTTTTATATTTTTTGTGTATTCCAGTGAAAAAAGAGCATAATAGTGAACGTGTCTTGGTAGACTCGAATGCACGACGTAAACGTCACTGCGTTCCACCCGCGTGTGGAAATAAAGGAATAAAAATGGAGAAACCTAACGGGTGCGATCATACCAGCACTGATGCACCGGATCCCATCAGAACTCCGAAGATAAGCGTGCTTGGACGAGAGTAGTACAAGGATGGGTGACCCCCTGGGAAGTCCTCGTGTTGCACCCCTTTTTATTTTTATTTTTTTCGATGTTCGGTGAAGAAAGAGCGTACGAGTGAACGTGTGTTGGTAGACTCGCATGCACGACGTAAACGTCAATGCGTTTCACCCGCGTGTGGGAATATAGGAATAAAAATGGAGAATCCTAACGGGTGCGATCATACCAGCACTAATGCACCGGATCCCATCAGAACACCGAAGTAAAGCGTGCTTAGGCGAGAGTAGTACTAGGATGGGTGACCCCCTGGGAAGTCATCGTGTTGCACCCCTTTTTATTTTTATTTTTTACGATGTTCGGTGAAGAAAGAGCGTACGAGTAAACGTGTCTTGGTAGACTCGCATGCACGACGTAAACGTCACTGCGTTCCACCCGCGTGAGGGAATATAGGAATAAAAATGGAGAATCCTAACGGGTACGATCATACCAGAACTAATGCACCGGATCCCATCAGAACTCCGAAGTTAAGCCTGCTTGGGAGAGAGTAGTACTAGGATGGGTAACCCCCTGGGAAGTCCTCGTGTTGCACCCCTTTTTATTTTTCTTTTTTGCGATGTTCGGTGAAGAAAGAGCGTACGAGTGAACGTGTCTTGGTAGACTCGCATGCACGACGTAAACGTCATTGCGTTCCACCCGCGTGTGGGAATATAGGGATAAAAATGGAGAATCCTAACGGGTGCGATCATACCAGCACTAATGCACCGGATCCCATCAGAACTCTGAAAGTTAAGCGTGCTTGGGCGAGAGTAGTACTAGGATGGGAGACCCCCTCGGAAGTCCTCGTTGTTCAACCCTTTTTATTTTAATTTTTGGCGATGTTCGGTGAAGAAAGAGCTTATGAGTGAATGTGTCTTGGTAGACTCGCATGCACGACGTAAACGTCACTGCGTTTCACCCGCGTGTGGGAATATAGAAATAAAAATGGAGAATCCTAACGGGTGCGATCATACCAGCACTAGTTTACCAAAACTGTTGCTTCCCATCATAAAAAAAGTTTTCCATAGCAAAACCCTAAAAGCGGAATCCAAAACGTAAAAGAAAAACTAATAAGGAAAATTACAAAAATAACCCGAAAACAATAAAATGTAATTTTAGTGTCCCAAACGATAAAATTTAACCAAAAAACCCTGTAGCTCACGAGCGTAACGCTGGTGACTTTTGTTCGTTGACCCGTTTCCAATGAAATCAGGCTCCGAAAATGCGAAAATTCGGCACTCCAAATTTGGCAAAACTACCAAATTTCCACTGGATCAAATCTTTCCACCATCCATCAAAATCTTTCCATAAAACTGACACGCTTGCTCTTCAACCGCATTTGGGAAGTCTTCGTGTTGCACCTCCTTTTATATTTTTTGTGTATTCCGGTGAAAAAAGAGCGCAATAGTGAACGTGTCTTGGTAGACTCGAATGCACGACGTAAACGTCAGTGCGTTCCACCCGCGTGTGGGAATATAGGAATAAAAATGGAGAAACCTAACGGGTGCGATCATACCAGCACTAATGCACCGGATCCCATCAAAACTCCAAAGTTAAGCGTGCTTGGGCGAGAGTAGTTCTAGGATGGGTGACCCCCTGGGAAGTCCTCATGTTGCACCCCTTTCTATTTTTATTTTTTGCGATGTTTGGTGAAGAAAGAGCGTACGAGTGAACGTGCCTTGGTAGACTCGCATGCACGACGTAAACGTCACTGCGTTCAACCCGTGTGTGGGAATATAGGAATATAAATGGAGAATCCTAACGGGTGAGATCATACCAGCACTAATGCACCGGATCCCATCAGAACTCCGAAGTTAAGCGTGCTTGGGAGATCGTAGTACTAGGATGGGTGACCCTCTGGGAACTCCTCGTGTTGCACCCCTTTTTATTTTTATTTTTTCCGATGTTCGGTGAAGAAAGAGCGTACGAGTGAACGTGTCTTGGTAGACTCGCATGCACGACGTAAACGTCACTGCGTTCCACCCGCGTGTGGGAATATAGGAATAAAAATGGAGAATCCTAACGGTTGCGATCATACCAGCACTAATGCACCGGATCCCATCAGAACTCCGAAGTTAAGCATGCTTGGGCGAGAGTAGTACTCGGATGGGTGACCCCCTGGGAAGTCCTCGTGTTGCACCGCTTTTTTTTTTATTTTTTGCGATGTTCGGTGAAGAAAGAGCGTACGAGTGAACGTGTCTTGGTAGACTCGCATGCACGACGTAAACGTCATTGCGTTCCACCCGCGTGTGGGAATATAGGGATAAAAATGGAGAATCCTAACGGGTGCGATCATACCAGCACTAATGCACCGGATCCCATCAGAACTCCGAAGTTAAGCGTGCTTGGACTAGAGTAGTACTAGGATGGGTGACCCCCTGGGAAGTCCTTGTGTTGCGATTATACCAGCACTAGTTTACCAAAACTGTTGCTTCCCATCGTAAAAAAAGTTTTCAATAGCAAAACCCTTAAAGCGGATTCCAAAACGTAAAAGAAAAACTAATAAGGAAAATTACAAAAATAACCCGAAAACAATAAAATGTAATTTTAGAGTCCCAAACGATAAAATTTAACCAAAAAACCCTGTAGCTCACGATCGTAACGCTGGTGACTTTTGTTCGTTGACCCGTTTCCAATGAAATCAGGCTCCGAAAACGCGAAAATTCGGCACTCCAAATTTGGCAAAAACTACCAAATTGCAACTGGATCAAATCTTTCCACCATCAATCAAAATCTTTCCATAAAACTGACACGCTTGCTCTTCAACCGCATTTGGGAAGTCTTCGTGTTGCACCTCCTTTTATATTTTGTGTATTCCGGTGAAAAAAGAGCGTAATAGTGAACGTGTCTTGGTAGACTCGAATGCACGACGTAAACGTCAGTGCGTTCCACCCGCGTGTGGGAATATAGGAATAAAAATGTTGAAACCTAACGGGTGCGATCATACCAGCACTAATGCACCGGATCCCATCAGAACTCTGAAGTTAAGCGTGCTTGGGCGAGAGTGGTACTAAGATGGGTGACCCCCTGGGAAGTCCTCGTGTTGCACCCCTTTCTATTTTTATTTTTTGCGATGTTTGGTGAAGAAAGAGCGTACGAGTGAACGTGTCTTGGTAGACTCGCATGCACGACGTAAACGTCACTGCGTTCAACCCGTGTGTGGGAATATAGGAATATAAATGGAGAATCCTAACGGGTGAGATCATACCAGCACTAATGCACCGGATCCCATCAGAACTCCGAAGTTAAGCGTGCTTGGGAGATCGTAATACTAGGATGGGTGACCCCCTGGGAAGTCCTCGTGTTGTACCCTTTTTTATTTTTATTTTTTGCGATGTTCGGTGAAGAAAGAGCGTACGAGTGAACGTGTCTTGGTAGACTCGCATGCACGACGTAAACGTCACTGCGTTCCACCCGCGTGTGGGAATATAGGAATAAAAATGGAGAATCCAAACGGTTGCGATCATACCAGCACTAATGCACCGGATCCCATCAGAACTCTGAAGTTAAGCGTGCTTGGGCGAGAGTAGTACTCGGATGGGTGACCCCCTGGGAAGTCCTCGTGTTGCACCCCTTTTTATTTTTATTTTTTGCGATGTTCGGTGAAGAAAGAGCGTACGAGTGAACGTGTCTTGGTAGACTCGCATGCACGACGTAAACGTCATTGCTTTCCACCCGCGTGTGGGAATATAGGAATAAAAATGGAGAATCCTAACGGGTGCGATCATACCAGTACTAATGCACCGGATCCCATCAGAACTCCGAAGTTAAGCGTACTCGGGCGAGAGAAGTACTAGGATGGGTGACCCCCTGGGAAGTCCTCGTGTTGCACCCCTTTTTATTTTTATTTTTTGCGATGTTCGGTGAAGAAAGACCGTACGAGTGAACGTGTCTTGGTAGACTCGCATGCACGACGTAAACGTCACTGCGTTCCACCAGCGTGAGGGAATATAGGAATAAAAATGGAGAATCCTAACGGGTGTGATCGTACCAGCACTAATGCACCTGATCCCATCAGAACTATGAAGTTAAGCGTGCTTGGGCGAGAGTAGTACTAGGATGGGTGACCCCCTGGGAAGTTCTCGTGTCGCACCCTTTTTTATTTTTATTTTTTGCGATGTTCGGTGAAGAAAGAGCGTACGAGTGAACGTGTCTTGGTAGACTCGCATGCACGACGTAAACGTCACTGCGTTCCACCCGCGTGTGGGAATATGAATAAAAATGGAGAATCCTAACGGGTGCGATCATACCAGCACTAATGCATCAGATCCCATCAGAACTCCGAAGTTAAGCGTGCTTGGGAGATAGTAGTACTAGGATGGTTGACCCCCTGGGAAGTCGTCGTGTTGCGCCCCTTTTTATTTTTATTTTTTGCGATGTTCGGTGAAGAAAGAGCGTACGAGTGAACGTGTCTTGGTAGACTCGCATGCGCGACGTAAACGTCACTGCGTTCCACCCGCGTGTGGGAATATAGGGATAAAAATGGAGAATCCTAACGAGTGCGATCATACCAGCACTAGTTTACCAAAACTGTTGCTTCCCATCGTAAAAAAACGTTTCCATAGAAAAACCCTAAAAGCGGAATCCAAAACGGAAAAGAAAAACTAATAAGGAAAATTATAAAATTAACCCGAAAATAATAAAATGTAATTTTAGAGTCCCAAACGATAAAATTTGACCAAAAACCATACAGCTCACGAGCGTAACGCTGGTGACTTTTGTTCGTTAACCCGTTTCCAATGAAATCAGGCTCCTAAAACGCGAAAATTCGGCACTCCAAATTTGGCAAAAACTACCAAATTACCACTGGATCAAATCTTTCCACAATCCATCAAAATCTTTCTATGAAACTGACACGCTTGCTCTTCAACCGCATTGGGGAAGTCTTCGTGTTGCACCTCCTTTTATATTTTTTGTGTATTCCGGTGAAAAAAGAGCGTATTTGTGAACGTGTCTTGGTAGACTCGAATGCATGACGTAAACGTTACTGCGTTCCACCCGCGTGTGGGAATATAAGAATAAATATGGAGAAACCTAACGGGTGCGATCATACCAGCACTAATGCACCGGATCCCATCAGAACTCCAAAGTTAAGCGTGCTTGGGCGAGAGTAGTAATAGGATGGGTGACCCCCTCGGAAGTCCTCGTGTTGCACCCCTTTTTATTTTTATTTTTGCAATGTTCGGTGAAGAAAGAGCGTACGAGTGAACGTGACTTGGTAGACTCGCATGCACAACGTAAACGTCACTGCGTTCCACCCGCGTGTGGGAATATAGGAATAAAAATGGAGAATCCTAACGGGTGCGATCATACCAGCACTAATGCATCGGATCCCATCAGAACTCCGAAGTTAAGCGTGCTTGGGCGATAGTAGTACTAGGATGGTTGACCCCCTGGGAAGTCGTCGTGTTGCACCCCTTTTTATTTTTATTTTTTTCGATGTTCGGTTAAGAAAGAGCGTACGAGTGAACGTGTGTTGGTAGACTCGCATGCACGACGTAAACGTCAATGCGTTCCACCCGCGTGTGGGAATATAGTAATAAAAATGGAGAATCCTAACGGGTGCGATCATACCAGCACTAATGTACCGGATCCCATCAGAACTCCGAAGTAAAGCGTGCTTAGGCGAGAGTAGTACTAGGATGGGTGACCCCCTGGGAAGTCATCGTGTTGCACCCCTTTTTATTTTTATTTTTTACGATGTTCGGTGAAGAAAGAGCGTACGAGTAAACGTGTCTTGGTAGACTCGCATGCACGACGTAAACGTCACTGCGTTCCACCCGCGTGAGGGAATATAGGAATAAAAATGGAGAATCCTAACGGGTGCGATCATACCAGAACTAATGCACCGGATCCCATCAGAACTCCGAAGTTAAGACTACTTGGGAGAGAGTAGTACTAGGATGGGTAACTCCCTGGGAAGTCCTCGTGTTGCACCCCTTTTTATTTTTCTTTTTTGCGATGTTCGGTGAAGAAAGAGCGTACGAGTGAACGTGTCTTGGTAGACTCGTATGCACGACGTAAACGTCACTGCGTTCCACCCGCGTGTTGGAATATAGGAATAAAAATGGAGAATCCTAACGGGTGCGATCATACCAGCACTAATGCACCGGATCCCATCAGAACTCTGAAAGTTAAGCGTGCTTGGGCGAGAGTAGTACTAGGATGGGAGACCCCCTCGGAAGTCCTCGTTGTTCAACCCTTTTTATTTTTATTTTTGGCGATGTTCGGTGAAGAAAGAGCTTATGAGTGAATGTGTCTTGGTAGACTCGCATGCACGACGTAAACGTCACTGCGTTTCACCCGCGTGTGGGAATATAGAAATAAAAATGGAGAATCCTAACGGGTGCGATCATACCAGCACTAGTTTACCAAAACTGTTGCTTCCCATCGTAAAAAAAGTTTTCCATAGCAAAACCCTAAAAGCGGAATCCAAATCGTAAAAGAAAAACTAATAAGGAAAATTACAAAAATAACCCGAAAACAATAAAATGTAATTTTAGTGTCCCAAACGATAAAATTTAACCAAAAAACCCTGTAGCTCACGAGCGTAACGCTGGTGACTTTTGTTCGTTGACCCGTTTCCAATGAAATCAGGCTCCGAAAATGCGAAAATTCGGCACTCCAAATTTGGCAAAAACTACCAAATTTCCACTGGATCAAATCTTTCCACCATCCATCAAAATCTTTCCATAAAACTGACACGCTTGCTCTTCAACCGCATTTGGGAAGTCTTCGTGTTGCACCTCCTTTTATATTTTTTGTGTATTCCGGTGAAAAAAGAGCGCAATAGTGAACGTGTCTTGGTAGACTCGAATGCACGACGTAAACGTCAGTGCGTTCCACCCGCGTGTGGGAATATAGGAATAAAAATGGAGAAACCTAACGGGTGCGATCATACCAGCACTAATGCACCGGATCCCATCAAAACTCCAAAGTTAAGCGTACTTGGGCGAGAGTAGTTCTAGGATGGGTGACCCCCTGGGAAGTCCTCATGTTGCACCCCTTTCTATTTTTATTTTTTGCGATGTTTGGTGAAGAAAGAGCGTACGAGTGAACGTGCCTTGGTAGACTCGCATGCACGACGTAAACGTCACTGCGTTCAACCCGTGTGTGGGAATATAGGAATATAAATGGAGAATCCTAACGGGTGAGATCATACCAGCACTAATGCACCGGATCCCATCAGAACTCCGAAGTTAAGCGTGCTTGGGAGATCGTAGTACTAGGATGGGTGACCCTCTGGGAACTCCTCGTGTTGCACCCCTTTTTATTTTTATTTTTTCCGATGTTCGGTGAAGAAAGAGCGTACGAGTGAACGTGTCTTGGTAGACTCGCATGCACGACGTAAACGTCACTGCGTTCCACCCGCGTGTGGGAATATAGGAATAAAAATGGAGAATCCTAACGGTTGCGATCATACCAGCACTAATGCACCGGATCCCATCAGAACTCCGAAGTTAAGCGTGCTTGGGCGAGAGTAGTACTCGGATGGGTGACCCCCTGGGAAGTCCTCGTGTTGCACCGCTTTTTTTTTTATTTTTTGCGATGTTCGGTGAAGAAAGAGCGTACGAGTGAACGTGTCTTGGTAGACTCGCATGCACGACGTAAACGTCATTGCGTTCCACCCGCGTGTGGGAATATAGGGATAAAAATGGAGAATCCTAACGGGTGCGATCATACCAGCACTAATGCACCGGATCCCATCAGAACTCCGAAGTTAAGCGTGCTTGGACGAGAGTAGTACTAGGATGGGTGACCCCCTGGGAAGTCCTCGTGTTGCGATTATACCAGCACTAGTTTACCAAAACTGTTGCTTCCCATCGTAAAAAAAGTTTTCCATAGCAAAACCCTAAAAGCGGAATCCAAAACGTAAAAGAAAAACTAATAAGGAAAATTACAAAAATAACCCGAAAACAATAAAATGTAATTTTAGAGTCCCAAACGATAAAATTTAACCAAAAAACCCTGTAGCTCACGATCGTAACGCTGGTGACTTTTGTTCGTTGACCCGTTTCCAATGAAATCAGGCTCAGAAAACGCAAAAATTCGGCACTCCAAATTTGGCAAAAACTACCAAATTGCCACTGGATCAAATCTTTCCACCATCAATCAAAATCTTTCCATAAAACTGACACGCTTGCTCTTCAACCGCATTTGGGAAGTCTTCGTGTTGCACCTCCTTTTATATTTTGTGTATTCCGGTGAAAAAATAGCGTAATAGTGAACGTGTCTTGGTAGACTCGAATGCACGACGTAAACGTCAGTGCGTTCCACCCGCGTGTGGGAATATAGGAATAAAAATGGAGAAACCTAACGGGTGCGATCATACCAGCACTAATGCACCGGATCCCATCAGAACTCTGAAGTTAAGCGTGCTTGGGCGAGAGTAGTACTAAGATGGGTGACCCCCTGGGAAGTCCTCGTGTTGCACCCCTTTCTATTTTTATTTTTTGCGATGTTTGGTGAAGAAAGAGCGTACGAGTGAACGTGTCTTGGTAGACTCGCATGCACGACGTAAACGTCACTGCGTTTCACCCGCGTGTGGGAATATAGAAATAAAAATGGAGAATCCTAACGGGTGCGATCATACCAGCACTAGTTTACCAAAACTGTTGCTTCCCATCGTAAAAAAAGTTTTCCATAGCAAAACCCTAAAAGCGGAATCCAAAACGTAAAAGAAAAACTAATAAGGAAAATTACAAAAATAACCCGAAAACAATAAAATGTAATTTTAGTGTCCCAAACGATAAAATTTAACCAAAAAACCCTGTAGCTCACGAGCGTAACGCTGGTGACTTTTGTTCGTTGACCCGTTTCCAATGAAATCAGGCTCCGAAAATGCGAAAATTCGGCACTCCAAATTTGGCAAAAACTACCAAATTTCCACTGGATCAAATCTTTCCACCATCCATCAAAATCTTTCCATAAAACTGACACGCTTGCTCTTCAACCGCATTTGGGAAGTCTTCGTGTTGCACCTCCTTTTATATTTTTTGTGTATTCCGGTGAAAAAAGAGCGCAATAGTGAACGTGTCTTGGTAGACTCGAATGCACGACGTAAACGTCAGTGCGTTCCACCCGCGTGTGGGAATATAGGAATAAAAATGGAGAAACCTAACGGGTGCGATCATACCAGCACTAATGCACCGGATCCCATCAAAACTCCAAAGTTAAGCGTACTTGGGCGAGAGTAGTTCTAGGATGGGTGACCCCCTGGGAAGTCCTCATGTTGCACCCCTTTCTATTTTTATTTTTTGCGATGTTTGGTGAAGAAAGAGCGTACGAGTGAACGTGCCTTGGTAGACTCGCATGCACGACGTAAACGTCACTGCGTTCAACCCGTGTGTGGGAATATAGGAATATAAATGGAGAATCCTAACGGGTGAGATCATACCAGCACTAATGCACCGGATCCCATCAGAACTCCGAAGTTAAGCGTGCTTGGGAGATCGTAGTACTAGGATGGGTGACCCTCTGGGAACTCCTCGTGTTGCACCCCTTTTTATTTTTATTTTTTCCGATGTTCGGTGAAGAAAGAGCGTACGAGTGAACGTGTCTTGGTAGACTCGCATGCACGACGTAAACGTCACTGCGTTCCACCCGCGTGTGGGAATATAGGAATAAAAATGGAGAATCCTAACGGTTGCGATCATACCAGCACTAATGCACCGGATCCCATCAGAACTCCGAAGTTAAGCGTGCTTGGGCGAGAGTAGTACTCGGATGGGTGACCCCCTGGGAAGTCCTCGTGTTGCACCGCTTTTTTTTTTATTTTTTGCGATGTTCGGTGAAGAAAGAGCGTACGAGTGAACGTGTCTTGGTAGACTCGCATGCACGACGTAAACGTCATTGCGTTCCACCCGCGTGTGGGAATATAGGGATAAAAATGGAGAATCCTAACGGGTGCGATCATACCAGCACTAATGCACCGGATCCCATCAGAACTCCGAAGTTAAGCGTGCATGGACGAGAGTAGTACTAGGATGGGTGACCCCCTGGGAAGTCCTCGTGTTGCGATTATACCAGCACTAGTTTACCAAAACTGTTGCTTCCCATCGTAAAAAAAGTTTTCCATAGCAAAACCCTAAAAGCGGAATCCAAAACGTAAAAGAAAAACTAATAAGGAAAATTACAAAAATAACCCGAAAACAATAAAATGTAATTTTAGAGTCCCAAACGATAAAATTTAACCAAAAAACCCTGTAGCTCACGATCGTAACGCTGGTGACTTTTGTTCGTTGACCCGTTTCCAATGAAATCAGGCTCAGAAAACGCAAAAATTCGGCACTCCAAATTTGGCAAAAACTACCAAATTGCCACTGGATCAAATCTTTCCACCATCAATCAAAATCTTTCCATAAAACTGACACGCTTGCTCTTCAACCGCATTTGGGAAGTCTTCGTGTTGCACCTCCTTTTATATTTTGTGTATTCCGGTGAAAAAATAGCGTAATAGTGAACGTGTCTTGGTAGACTCGAATGCACGACGTAAACGTCAGTGCGTTCCACCCGCGTGTGGGAATATAGGAATAAAAATGGAGAAACCTAACGGGTGCGATCATACCAGCACTAATGCACCGGATCCCATCAGAACTCTGAAGTTAAGCGTGCTTGGGCGAGAGTAGTACTAAGATGGGTGACCCCCTGGGAAGTCCTCGTGTTGCACCCCTTTCTATTTTTATTTTTTGCGATGTTTGGTGAAGAAAGAGCGTACGAGTGAACGTGTCTTGGTAGACTCGCATGCACGACGTAAACGTCACTGCGTTCAACCCGTGTGTGGGAATATAGGAATATAAATGGAGAATCCTAACGGGTGAGATCATACCAGCACTAATGCACCGGATCCCATCAGAACTCCGAAGTTAAGCGCGCTTGGGAGATCGTAGTACTAGGATGGGTGACCCCCTGGGAAGTCCTCGTGTTGTACCCCTTTTTATTTTTATTTTTTGCGATGTTCGGTGAAGAAAGAGCGTACGAGTGAACGTGTCTTGGTAGACTCGCATGCACGACGTAAACGTCACTGCGTTCCACCCGCGTGTGGGAATATAGGAATAAAAATGGAGAATCCAAACGGTTGCGATCATACCAGCACTAATGAACCGGATCCCATCAGAACTCTGAAGTTAAGCGTGCTTGGGCGAGAGTAGTACTCGGATGGGTGACCCCCTGGGAAGTCCTCGTGTTGCACCCCTTTTTACTTTTATTTTTTGCGATGTTCGGTGAAGAAAGAGCGTACGAGTGAACGTGTCTTCGTAGACTCGCATGCACGACGTAAACGTCATTGCTTTCCACCCGCGTGTGGGAATATAGGAATAAAAATGGAGAATCCTAACGGGTGCGATCATACCAGTACTAATGCACCGGATCCCATCAGAACTCCGAAGTTAAGCGTACTCGGGCGAGAGAAGTACTAGGATGGGTGACCCCCTGGGAAGTCCTCGTGTTGCACCCCTTTTTATTTTTATTTTTTGCGATGTTCGGTGAAGAAAGACCGTACGAGTGAACGTGTCTTGGTAGACTCGCATGCACGACGTAAACGTCACTGCGTTCCACCAGCGTGTGGGAATATAGGAATAAAAATGGAGAATCCTAACGGGTGTGATCGTACCAGCACTAATGCACCTGATCCCATCAGAACTATGAAGTTAAGCGTGCTTGGGCGAGAGTAGTACTAGGATGGGTGACCCCCTGGGAAGTTCTCGTGTCGCACCGTTTTTTATTTTTATTTTTTGCGATGTTCGGTGAAGAAAGAGCGTACGAGTGAACGTGTCTTGGTAGACTCGCATGCACGACGTAAACGTCACTGCGTTCCACCCGCGTGTGGGAATATGAATAAAAATGGAGAATCCTAACGGGTGCGATCATACCAGCACTAATGCATCAGATCCCATCAGAACTCCGAAGTTAAGCGTGCTTGGGAGATAGTAGTACTAGGATGGTTGACCCCCTGGGAAGTCGTCGTGTTGCGCCCCTTTTTATTTTTATTTTTTGCGATGTTCGGTGAAGAAAGAGCGTACGAGTGAACGTGTCTTGGTAGACTCGTATGCGCGACGTAAACGTCACTGCGTTCCACCCGCGTGTGGGAATATAGGGATAAAAATGGAGAATCCTAATGAGTGCGATCATACCAGCACTAGTTTACCAAAACTGTTGCTTCCCATCGTAAAAAAACGTTTCCATAGAAAAACCCTAAAAGCGGAATCCAAAACGGAAAAGAAAAACTAATAAGGAAAATTATAAAATTAACCCGAAAATAATAAAATGTAATTTTAGAGTCCCAAACGATAAAATTTGACCAAAAACCATACAGCTCACGAGCGTAACGCTGGTGACTTTTGTTCGTTAACCCGTTTCCAATGAAATCAGGCTCCTAAAACGCGAAAATTCGGCACTCCAAATTTGGCAAAAACTACCAAATTACCACTGGATCAAATCTTTCCACAATCCATCAAAATCTTTCTATGAAACTGACACGCTTGCTCTTCAACCGCATTTGGGAAGTCTTCGTGTTGCACCTCCTTTTATATTTTTTGTGTATTCCGGTGAAAAAAGAGCGTATTTGTGAACGTGTCTTGGTAGACTCGAATGCATGACGTAAACGTTACTGTGTTCCACCCGCGTGTGGGAATATAAGAATAAATATGGAGAAACCTAACGGGTGCGATCATACCAGCACTAATGCACCGGATCCCATCAGAACTCCAAAGTTAAGCGTGCTTGGGCGAGAGTAGTAATAGGATGGGTGACCCCCTCGGAAGTCCTCGTGTTGCACCCCTTTTTATTTTTATTTTTGCAATGTTCGGTGAAGAAAGAGCGTACGAGTGAACGTGTCTTGGTAGACTCGCATGCACAACGTAAACGTCACTGCGTTCCACCCGCGTGTGGGAATATAGGAATAAAAATGGAGAATCCTAACGGGTGCGATCATACCAGCACTAATGCATCAGATCCCATCAGAACTCCGAAGTTAAGCGTGCTTGGGCGATAGTAGTACTAGGATGGTTGACCCCCTGGGAAGTCGTCGTGTTGCACCCCTTTTTATTTTTATTTTTTCCGATGTTCGGTGAAGAAAGAGCGTACGAGTGAACGTGTCTTGGTAGACTCGCATGCGCGACGTAAACGTCACTGCGTTCCACCCGCGTGTGGGAATATAGGGATAAAAATGGAGAATCCTAACGGGTGCGATCATACCAGCACTAGTTGACAAAAACTGTTGCTTCCCATCGTAAAAAAACGTTTCCATAGAAAAACCCTAAAAGCGGAATCCAAAACGGAAAAGAAAAACTAATAAGGAAAATTATAAAATTAACCCGAAAATAATAAAATGTAATTTTAGAGTCCTAAACGATAAAATTTGACCAAAAACCATACAGCTCACGAGCGTAACGCTGGTGACTTTTGTTCGTTAACCCATTTCCAATGAAATCAGGCTCCGAAAACGCGAAAATTCGGCACTCCAAATTTGGCAAAAACTACCAAATTACCACTGGATCAAATCTTTCCACAATCCATCAAAATCTTTCTATAAAACTGACACGCTTGCTCTTCAACCGCATTTGGGAAGTCTTCGTGTTGCACCTCCTTTTATATTTTTTGTGTATTCCGGTGAAAAAAGAGCGTATTAGTGAACATGTCTTGGTAGACTCGAATGCACGACGTAAACGTTACTGCGTTCCACCCGCGTGTGGGAATATAAGAATAAATATGGAGAAACCAAACGGGTGCGATCATACTAGCATTAATGCACCGGATCCCATCAGAACTCCGAAGTTAAGCGTGCTTGGGCGAGAGTAGTACTAGGATGGGTGACCCCCTGGGAAGTCCTCGTGTTGCACCCCTTTTTATTTTTATTTTTTGTGATGTTCGGCGAAGAAAGAGCGTACGAGTGAACGTGTCTTGGTAGAATCGCATGCACGACGTAAACGTCACTGCGTTCCACCCGCGTGTGGGAATATAGGAATAAAAATGGAGAATCCTAACGGGTGCGATCATACCAGCACTAATGCACCGGATCCCATCAGAACTCCGAAGTTAAGCGTGCTTGGGCGAGAGTAGTAATAGGATGGGTGACCCCCTGGGAAGTCCTCGTGTTGCACCCCTTTTTATTTTTATTTTTGCAATGTTCGGTGAAGAAAGAGCGTACGAGTGAACGTGTCTTGGTAGACTCGCATGCACAACGTAAACGTCACTGCGTTCCACCCGCGTATGGGAATATAGGAATAAAAATAGAGAATCCTAACAGGTGCGATCATACCAGCACTAATGCATCGGATCCCATCAGAACTCCGAAGTTAAGCGTGCTTGGGCGATAGTAGTACTAGGATGGTTGACCCCCTGGGAAGTCGTCGTGTTGCACCCCTTTTTATTTTTATTTTTTCCGATGTTCGGTGAAGAAAGAGCGTACGAGTGAACGTGTCTTGGTAGACTCGCATGAGCGACGTAAACGTCACTGCGTTCCACCCGCATGTGGGAATATAAGGATAAAAATGGAGAATCCTAACGGGTGCGATCATACCAGCACTAGTTTACCAAAACTGTTGCTTCCCATCGTAAAAAAACGTTTCCATAGAAAAACCCTAAAAGCGGAATCCAAAACGGAAAAGAAAAACTAATAAGGAAAATTATAAAAATAACCTGAAAATAATAAAATGTAATTTTAGAGTCCCAAACAATAAAATTTGACCAAAAACCATACAGCTCACGAGCGTAACGCTGGTGACTTTTGTTCGTTGACCCGTTTCCAATGAAATCAGGCTCCGAAAACGCGAAAATTCGGCACTACAAATTTGGCAAAAACTACCAAATTGCCACTGGATCAAATCTTTCCACAATCCATCAAAATCTTTCTATAAAACTGACACGCTTGCTCTTCAACCGCATTTGGGAAGTCTTCGTGTTGCACCTCCTTTTATATTTTTTGTGTATTCCGGTGAAAAAAGAGCGTATTAGTGAACATGTCTTGGTAGACTCGAATGCACGACGTAAACGTTACTGCGTTCCACCCGCGTGTGGGAATATAAGAATAAATATGGAGAAACCTAACGGGTGCGATCATACTAGCATTAATGCACCGGATCCCATCAGAACTCCGAAGTTAAGCGTGCTTGGCCGAGAGTAGTACTAGGATGGGTGACCCCCTGGGAAGTCCTCGTGTTGCACCCCTTTTATTTTTATTTTTTGCGATGTTCGGAGAAGAAAGAGCGTACGAGTGAACGTGTCTTGGTAGACTTGCATGCACGACGTAAACGTCACTGCGTTCCACCCGCGTGTGGGAATATAGGAATAAAAATGGAGAATCCTAAAGGGTGCGATCATACCAGCCCTAATGCACCGGATCCCATCAGAACTCTAAAGTTAAGCGTACTAGGGCGAGAGTAGTACTAGGATGGGTGACCCCCTGGGAAGTTCTCGTGTTGCACCCCTTTTAATTTTTATTTTTTACGATGTTCAGTGAAAAAAGAGCGTACGAGTGAACGTGTCTTGGTAGACTCGTATGCACGACGTAAACGTCACTACGTTCCACCCGCGTGTGGGAATATAGGAATAAAAATGGAGAATCCTAACGGGTGCGATCATACCAGCACTAATGCACCGGATCCCATCAGAACTCCGAAGTAATGCATGCTTGGGCGAGAGTAGTACTAGGATGGGTGACCCCCTGGGAAGTCCTCGTGTTGCACCCCTTTTTATTTTTCTTTTTTCCGATGTTCGGTGAAGAAAGAGCGTACGAGTGAACGTGTCTTGGTAGACTCGAATGCACGACGTAAACGTCACTGCGTTCCACCCGCGTGTGGGAATATCGGAATAAAAATGGAAAATCCTAACGGGTGCGATCATACCAGCACTAATGCACCGGATCCCATCAGAACTCCGAAGTTAAGCGTGCTTGGGCGAGAGTAGTACTAGTACTAGGATGGGTGACCCCCTGGGAAGTCCTCGTGTTGCACCCCTTTTTATTTTTATTTTTTGAGATTTTCGGTGAAGAAAGAGCGTACGAGTGAACGTGTCTTGGTAGACTTGCATGCACGACGTAAACGTCACTACGTTCCACCCGCGTGTTGGAATATAGGAATAAAAATGGAGAATCCTAACGGGTGCGATCATACCAGCACTAATGCACCGGATCCCATCAGAACTCCGAAGTAAAGCGTGCTTGGGCGAGAGTAGTACTAGGATGGGTGACCCCCCTGGGAAGTCCTCGTGTTGCACCCCTTTTATTTTTATTTTTTGCGATGTTCGGAGAAGAAAGAGCGTACGAGTGAACGTGTCTTGGTAGACTTGCATGCACGACGTAAACGTCACTGCTTTCCACCCGCGTGTGGGAATATAGGAATAAAAATGGAGAATCCTAAAGGGTGCGATCATACCAGCACTAATGCACCGGATCCCATCAGAACTCTAAAGTTAAGCGTGCTAGGGCGAGAGTAGTACTAGGATGGGTGACCCCCTGGGAAGTTCTCGTGTTGCACCCCTTTTTATTTTTATTTTTTGCGATGTTCGGTGAAAAAAGAGCGTACGAGTGAACGTGCCTTGGTAGACTCGCATGCACGACGTAAACGTCACTACGTTCCACCCGCGTGTGGGAATATAGGAATAAAAATGGAGAATCCTAACGGGTGCGATCATACCAGCACTAATGCACCGGATCCCATCAGAACTCCGAAGTAAAGCGTGCTTGGGCGAGAGTAGTACTAGGATGGGTGACCCCCTGGGTAGTCCTCGTGTTGCACCCCTTTTTATTTTTATTTTTTCCGATGTTCGGTGAAGAAAGAGCGTACGAGTGAACGTGTCTTGGTAGACTCGAATGCACGACGTAAACGTCACTGCGTTCCACCCGCGTGTGGGAATATAGGAATAAAAATGGAGAATCCTAACGGGTGCGATCATACCAGCACTAATGCACCGGATCCCATCAGAACTCCGAAGTTAAGCGTGCTTGGGCGAGAGTAGTACTAGTACTAGGATGGGTGACCCCCTGGGAAGTCCTCGTGTAGCACCCCTTTTTATTTTATTTTTTGAGATGTTCGGTGAAGAAAGAGCGTACGAGTGAACGTATCTTGGTAGACTCGCATGCACGACGTAAACGTCACTACGTTCCACCCGCGTGTGGGAATATAGGAATAAAAATGGAGAATCCTAACGGGTGCGATCATACCAGCACTAATGCACCGGATCCCATCAGAACTCCGAAGTAAAACGTGCTTGGGCGAGAGTAGTACTAGGATGGGTGACCCCCTGGGTAGTCCTCGTGTTGCACCCCTTTTTATTTTTATTTTTTCCGATGTTCGGTGAAGAAAGAGCGTACGAGTGAACGTGTCTTGGTAGACTCGAATGCACGACGTAAACGTCACTGCGTTCCACCCGCGTGTGGGAATATAGGAATAAAAATGGAGAATCCTAAAGGGTGCGATCATACCAGCACTAATGCACCGGATCCCATCAGAACTCTAAAGTTAAGCGTGCTAGGGCGAGAGTAGTACTAGGATGGGTGACCCCCTGGGAATTTCTCGTGTTGCACCCCTTTTTATTTTTATTTTTTGCGATGTTCGGTGAAAAAAGAGCGTACGAGTGAACGTGTCTTGGTAGACTCGCATACACGACGTAAACGTCACTACGTTCCACCCGCGTGTGGGAATATAGGAATAAAAATGGAGAATCCTAACGGGTGCGATTATACCAGCACTAATGCACCGGATCCCATCAGAACTCCGAAGTAAAGCGTGCTTGGGCGAGAGTAGTACTAGGATGGGTGACCCCCTGGGTAGTCCTCGTGTTGCACCCCTTTTTATTTTTATTTTTTCCGATGTTCGGTGAAGAAAGAGCGTACGAGTGAACGTGTCTTGGTAGACTCGAATGCACGACGTAAACGTCACTGCGTTCCACCCGCGTGTGGGAATATAGGAATAAAAATGGAGAATCCTAACGGGTGCGATCATACCAGCACTAATGCACCGGATCCCATCAGAACTCCGAAGTTAAGCGTGCTTGGGCGAGAGTAGTACTAGTACTAGGATGGGTGACCCCCTGGGAAGTCCTCGTGTAGCACCCCTTTTTATTTTATTTTTTGAGATGTTCGGTGAAGAAAGAGCGTACGAGTGAACGTATCTTGGTAGACTCGCATGCACGACGTAAACGTCACTACGTTCCACCCGCGTGTGGGAATATAGGAATAAAAATGGAGAATCCTAACGGGTGCGATCATACCAGCACTAATGCACCGGATCCCATCAGAACTCCGAAGTAAAACGTGCTTGGGCGAGAGTAGTACTAGGATGGGTGACCCCCTGGTAAGTCCTCGTGTTTCACCCCTTTTTATTTTTATTTTTTGCGTTGTTCGGTGAAAAAAGAGCGTACGAGTGAACGTGTCTTGGTAGACTCGCATGCACGACGTAAACGTCACTGCGTTCCACCCGCGTGTGGGAATATTGGAATAAAAATGGAGAATCCTAACGGGTGCGATCATACCAGTACTAATGCACTGGATCCCATCAGAACTCCGAAGTTAAGCGTGTTTGGGCGAGAGTAGTAATAGGATGGGTGACCCCCTGGGAAATCCTCGTGTGCACCCCTTTTTATTTTTATTTTTTGCGATGTTCGTTGAAGAAAGAGCGTACGAGTGAACGTGTCTCGGTAGACTCGCATGCGCGACGTAAACGTCACTGCGTTCCACCCGCGTGTGGGAATATAGGGATAAAAATGGAGAATCGTAACGGGTGCGATCATACCAGCACTAGTTTACCAAAACTGTTGCTTCCCATCGTAAAAAAAGTTTCCATAGCAAAACCCTAAAAGCGGAATCCAAAACGGAAAAGAAAAACTAATAAAAAAAATTACAAAAATAACCCGAAAACAATAAAATGTAATTTTAGAGTCCAAAACGATAAAATTTGACCAAAAAACCCTGCAACTCACTAGCGTAAAGCTGGTGACTTTTGTTCGTTGACCCGTTTCCAATGAAATCAGGCTCCGAAAACGCAAAAATTCGGTACTCCAAATTTGGCAAAAACTACCAAATTGTCACTGGATCAAATCTTTCCACCATCCATCAAAATCTTTCCATAAAACTGACACGCTTGCACCTCCTTTTATATTTTTTGTGTATTCCGGTGAAAAAAGAGCGTAATAGTGAACGTGTCTTGGTAGACTCGAATGCACGACGTAAACGTCACTGCGTTCTACCCGCGTGTGGGAATATAGGAATAAAAATGGAGAAACCTAATGGGTGCGATCATACCAGCACTAATGCATCGGATCCCATCAGAACTCTGAAGTTAAGCATGCTTGGGCGAGAGTAGTACTAGGATGGGTGACCCCCTGGGAAGTCCTCGTGTTGCACCCCTTTTTATTTTTATTTTTTTGCGATGTTCGGTGAAGAAAGAGCGTACGAGTGAACGTGTCTTGGTAGACTCGCATCAAAATCTTTCCATAAAACTTACACGCTTGCACCTCATTTTATATTTTTTGTGTATTCCGGTGAAAAAAGAGCGTAATAGTGAACGTGTCTTGGTAGACTCGAATGCACGACGTAAACGTCACTGCGTTCCACCCGCGTGTGGGAATATAGGAAGAAAAATGGAGAAACCTAACGGGTGCGATCATACCAGCACTAATGCACCGGATCCCATCAGAACTCCGAAGTTAAGCGTGCTTGGGTGAGAGTAGTACTAGGATGGGTGACCCCCTGGTTAGTCCTCGTGTTGCACCCCTTTTTATTTTTAGTTTTTTGCGATGTTCGGTGAAGAAAGAGCGTACGAGTGAACGTGTCTTGGTAGACTCGCATGCACGATGTAAACGTCACTGCGTTCCACCCGAGTGTGGGAATATAGGAATAAAAGTGGAGAATCCTAACGGGTGCGATCATACCAGCACTAATGCACCGGATCCCATCAGAACTCCGAAGTTAAGCGTGCTTGGGCGAGAGTAGTACTAGGATGGGTGACGTCCTGGGAAGTCCTCGTGTTGCACCCCTTTTTATTTTCATTTTTTGCGATGTTCGGTGAAGAAAGAGCGTACGAGTGAACGTGTCTTGGTAGACTCGCAAGCACGACGTAAACGTCACTGCGTTCCACCCGCGTGTGGGAATATAGGACTTTAAATGGAGAATCCTAACGGGTGGAATCATACCAGCACTATTGCACTGGATCCCATCAGAACTCCGAAGTGAAGCGTGCTTGGACGAGAGTAGTACTAGGATGGGTGACCCCCTGGGAAGTCCTCGTGTTGCACCCCTTTTTATTTTTATTTTTTTTTATGTTCGGTGAAGAAAGAGCGTACGAGTGAACGTGTCTTGGTAGACTCGCATGCACGACGTAAACGTCACTGCGTTCCACCCGCGTGTGGGAATATAGGAATAAAAATGGAGAATCCTAACGGGTGCGATCATACCAGCACTAATGCACCGGATCCCATCAGAACTCCGAAGTTAAGCGTGCTTGGGCGAGAGTAGTACTAGGATGGGTGACCCCCTGGGAAGTCCTCGTGTTGCACCCCTTTTTATTTTTATTTTTTGCGATGTTCGGTGAAGAAAGAGCGTATGAGTGAACGTGTCTTGGTAGACTCGCATGCACGACGTAAACGTCACTGCGTTCCACCCGCGTGTGGGAATATAGGAATAAAAATGGAGAATCCTAATGGGTGCGATTATACCAGCACTAGTTTACCAAAACTGTTGCTTCCCATCGTAAAAAAACATTTCCATAGCAAAACCCTAAAATCGGAATCCAAAACGGAAAAGAAAAACTAATAAGGAAAATTACAAAAATAACCCGAAAACAATAAAATGTAATTTTAGAGTCCCAAACGATAAAATTTGACCAAAAAACCCTGCAACTCACGAGCGTAGCGCTGGTGACTTTTGTTCGTTGACCCGTTTCCAATGAAATCAAGCTCCGAAAACGCAAAAATTCGGCATTCCAAAATTGGCAAAAACTACCAAATTGCCACTGGATCAAATCTTTCCACCATCCATCAAAATCTTTCCATAAAACTGACACGCTTGCTCTTCAACTGCATTTGGGAAGTCTTCGTGTTGCACCTCCTTTTATATTTTTTTTGTATTCCGGTGAAAAAAGAGCGTAATAGTGAACGTGTCTTAGTCCCCTCGAATGCACGACGTAAACGTCACTGCGTTCCACCCGCGTGTGGCAATATAGGACTAAAAATGGAGAAACCTAACGGGTGCGATCATACCAGCACTAATGCACCGGATCCCATCAGAACTCCGAAGTTAAGCGTGCTTGGGCGAGAGTAGTATTAGGATGGGTGACCCCCTGGGAAGTCCTCGTGTTGCACCCCTTTTTATTTTTATTTTTTGCGATGTTAGGTGAAGAAAGAGCGTACGAGTGAACGTGTCTTGGTAGACTCGCATGGACGACGTAAACGTCACTGCGTTCCACCCGCGTGTGGGAATATAGGAATAAAAATGGAGAATCCTAACGGGTGCGATCATACCAGCACTAATGCACCGGATCCCATCAGAACTCTGAAGTTTAGCGTGCTTTGGAGAGAGTAGTACTAGGATGGGTGACCCCCTGGGAAGTCCTCGTGTTGCACCCCTTTTTATTTTTATTTTTTGCGATGTTCGGTGAAGAAAGAGCGTACGAGTGAACGTGTCTTGGTAGACTCGCATGCACGACGTAAACGTAACTGCGTTCCACCCGCGTGTGGGAATATAGGGATAAAAATGGAGATTCCTAACGGGTGCGATCATACCAGCACTAATGCACCGGATCCCATCAGAACTCCGAAGTTAAGCGTGCTTGGGCAAGAGTAGTACTAGGATGGGTGACCCCCTGGGAAGTCCTCGTGTTGCACCCCTTTTTATTTTTATTTTTTGCGATGTTCGGTGAAGAAAGAGCGTATGAGTGAACGTGTCTTGGTAGACTCGAATGCACGACGTAAACGTCACTGCGTTCCACCCGCGTGTGGGAATATAGGAATAAAAATGGAGAATCCTAACGGGTGCGATCATACCAGCACTAGTTTACCAAAATTGTTGTTTCCCATCGTAAAAAAACGTTTCAATAGCAAAACCCTAAAAGCGGAATCCAAAACGGAAAAGAAAAACTAATAAGGAAAATTACAAAAATAACCCGAAAACAATAAAATGTAATTTTAGAGTCCCAAACGATAAAATTTGACCAAAAAACCCTGCAACTCACGAGCGTAGCGCTGGTGACTTTTGTTCGTTGACCCGTTTCCAATGAAATCAGGCTCCGAAAACGCGAAAATTCGGCACTCCAAATTTGGCAAAAACTACCAAATTGCCACTAGATCAACTATTTGCACCATCCATCAAAATCTTTCCATAAAACTGACACGCTTGCTCTTTAACCGCATTTGGGAAGTCTTCGTTTTGCACCTCCTTTTATATTTTTTTTGTATTCCGGTGAAAAAAGAGCGTAATAGTGAATGTGTCTTGGTAGACTCGAATGCACGACGTAAACGTCACTGCGTTCCACTCGCGTGTGGGAATATAGGAAAAAAAATGGAGAAACCTAACGGGTGCGATCATACCAGCACTAATGCACCGGATCCCATCAGAACTCCGAAGATAAGCGTGCTTGGGCGAGAGTAGTACTAGGATGGGTGACCCCCTGGGAAGTCCTCATGTTGCACCCCATTTTATTTTTATTTTTTGCGATGTTCGGTGAAAAAAGAGCGTAAGAGTGAACGTGTCTTGGAAGACTCGCATGCACGACGTAAACGTCACTGCGTTCCACCCGCGTGTGGGAATATAGGAATAAAAATGGAGAATCCTAACGGGTGCGATCATACCAGCACTAATGCACCGGATCCCATCAGAACTCCGAAGTAAAGCGTGCTTGGGCGAGAGTAGTACTAGGATGAGTGACCCCCTGGGAAGTCCTCGTGTTGCACCCCTTTTTATTTTTATTTTTTACGATGTTCGGTGAAGAAAGAGCGTACGAGTGAACGTGTCTTGGTAGACTCGCATGCACGACGTAAACGTCACTGCGTTCCACCCGCGTGTGGGAATATAGGAATAAAAATGGAGAATCCTAACGGGTGCGATCATACCAGCACTAATGCACCGGATCCCATCAGAACTCCGAAGTTAAGCGTGCTTGGGAGAGAGTAGTACTAGGATGGGTAACCCCCTGGGAAGTCCTCGTGTTGCACCCCTTTTTATTTTTATTTTTTGCGATGTTCGGTGAAGAAAGAGCGTACGAGTGAACGTGTCTTGGTAGACTCGTATGCACGACGTAATCGTCACTGCGTTCCACCCGCGTTTTGGAATATAGGAATAAAAATGGAGAATCCTAACGGGTGCGATCATACCAGCACTAATGCACCGGATCCCATCAGAACTCTGAAGTTAAGGGTGCTTGGGCGAGAGTAGTACTAGGATGAGTGACCCCCTGGGAAGTCCTCGTGTTGCAACCCTTTTTCTTTTTATTTTTGGCGATGTTCGGTGAAGAAAGAGTGTACGAGTGAACGTGTCTTGGTAGACTCGCATGCACGACGTAAACGTCACTGCGTTTCACCCGCGTGTGGGAATATAGAAATAAAAATGGAGAATCCTAACGTGTGCGATCATACCAGCACTAGTTTACCAAAACTGTTGCTTCCCATCATAAATAAAGTTTTCCATAGCAAAACCCTAAAAGCGGAATCCAAAACGAAAAAGAAAAACTAATAAGGAAAATTACAAAAATAACCCGAAAACAATAAAATGTACTTTTACAGTCCCAAACGATAAAATTTGACCAAAAAACCCTGCAGCTCACGAGCGAAATGCTGGTGACTTTTGTTCGTTGAACCGTTTCCAATGAAATCAGGCTCCGAAAACGCGAAAATTCGGTACTCCAAATTTGGCAAAAACTACCAAATTGCCACTGGATTAAATCTTTCCACCTTCCATCAAAATCTTTCCATAAAACTGACACGCTTGCACCTCATTTTATATTTTTTGTGTATTCCGGTGAAAAAAGAGCGTAATAGTGAACGTGTCTTGGTAGACTCGAATGCACGACGTAAACGTCACTGCGTTCCACCCGCGTGTGGGAATATAGGAATAAAAATGGAGAAACCTAACGGGTGCGATCATACCAGCACTAATGCACCGGATCCCATCAGAACTCCGAAGCTAAGCGTGCTTGGGCGAGAGTAGTACTAGGATGGGTGACCCCCTGGTTAGTCCTCGTGTTTCACCCCTTTTTATTTTTATTTTTTGCGATGTTCGGTGAAGAAAGAGCGTACGAGTGAACGTGTCTTGGTAGACTCGCATGCGCGACGTAAACATCACTGCGTTCCACCCGCGTGTGTGAATATAGGACTAAAAATGTAGAATCCTAACGGGTGCGATCATACCAGCACTAATGCACCGGATCCCATCAGAACTCCGAAGTGAAGCGTGCTTGGGCGAGAGTAGTACTAGGATGGGTGACCCCCTGAGAAGTCCTCGTGTTGCACCCCTTTTTATTTTTATTTTTTGCGATGTTCAGTGAAGAAAGAGCGTACGAGTGAATGTGTCTTGGTAGACTCGCATGCACGACGTAAACGTCACTGCGTTCCACCCGCGTGTGGGAATATAGGAATTAAAATTGAGAATCCTAACGGGTGCGATCATACCAGCACTAATGCACCGGATCCCATCAGAACTCCGAAGTTAAGCGTGCTTGGGCGAGAGTAGTACTAGGACGGGTGACCCCCTGGGAAGTCCTCGTGTTTCACCCCTTTTTATTTTTATTTTTTGCGATGTTCGGTGAAGAAAGAGCGTACGAGTGAACGTGTCTTGGTAGACTCGCATGCACGACGTAAACGTCACTGCGTTCCACTCGCGTGTGGGAATATAGGAATAAAAATGGAGAATCCTAACGGGTGCGATCATACCAGCACTAGTTTACCAAAACTGTTGCTTCCCATCATAAAAAAACGTTTCCATAGCAAAACTCTAAAAGCGGAATCCAAAACGGAAAAGAAAAACTAATAAGGAAAATTACAAAAATAACCCGAAAACAATAAAATGTAATTTTAGAGTCCCAAACGATAAAATTTGACCAAAAAACCCTGCAACCCACGAGCGTAGCACTGGTGACTTTTGTTCGTTGACCCGTTTCCAATGAAATCAGTCTCCGAAAACGCGAAAATTCGGCACTCCAAATTTGGCAAAAACTACCAAATTGCCACTGGATCAAATCTTTCCATAAAACTGACACGCTTGCTCTTCAACCGCATTTGGGAAGTCTTCGTGTTGCACCTCCTTTTATATTTTTTGTGTATTCCGGTGAAAAAAAGCGTAATAGTGAACGTGTCTTGGTAGACTCGAATGCACGACGTAAACGTCACTGCGTTCCACCCGCGTGTGGGAATATAGGAATAAAAATGGACAAACCTAACGGGTGCGATCATACCAGAACTAGTTTACCAAAACTGTTGCTTCCCATCGTAAAAAAACGTTTCCATAGCAAAACTCTAAAAGCGGAATCCAAAACGGAAAAGAAAAACTAATAAGGAAAATTACAAAAATAACCTGAAAACAATAAAATGTAATTTTAGAGTCCCAAACGATAAAATTTGACCAAAAAACCCTGCAACTCACGAGCGTAGCGCTGGTGACTTTTGTTCGTTGACCCGTTTCAAATGAAATCAGGCTCCGAAAACGCGAAAATTCGGCACTCCAAATTTGGCAAAAACTACCAAATTACCACTGTATCAAATCTTTCCATAAAACTGACACGCTTGCTCTTCAACCGCATTTGGGAAGTCTTTGTGTTGCACCTCCTTTTATATTTTTTGTGTATTCCAGTGAAAAAAGAGTGTAATAGTGAACGTGTCTTGGTAGACTCGAATGCACGACGTAAACATCACTGCGTTCCACCCGCGTGTGGGAATATAGGACTAAAAATGTAGAATCCTAACGGGTGCGATCATACCAGCACTAATGCACCGGATCCCATCAGAACTCCGAAGTGAAGCGTGCTTGGGCGAGAGTAGTACTAGGATGGGTGACCCCCTGAGAAGTCCTCGTGTTGCACCCCTTTTTATTTTTATTTTTTGCGATGTTCGGTGAAGAAAGAGCGTACGAGTGAATGTGTCTTGGTAGACTCGCATGCACGACGTAAACGTCACTGCGTTCCACCCGCGTGTGGGAATATAGGAATTAAAATGGAGAATCCTAACGGGTGCGATCATACCAGCACTAATGCACCGGATCCCATCAGAACTCCGAAGTTAAGCGTGCTTGGGCGAGAGTAGTACTAGGACGGGTGACCCCCTGGGATGTCCTCGTGTTTCACCCCTTTTTATTTTTATTTTTTGCGATGTTCGGTGAAGAAAGAGCGTACGAGTGAACGTGTCTTGGTAGACTAGCATGCACGATGTAAACGTCACTGCGTTCCACTCGCATGTGGGAATATAGGAATAAAAATGGAGAATCCTAACGAGTGCGATCATACCAGCACTAGTTTACCAAAACTGTTGCTTCCCATCATAAAAAAAACGTTTCCATAGCAAAACTTTAAAAGCGGAATCCAAAACGGAAAAGAAAAACTAATAAGGAAAATTAAAAAAATAACCCGAAAATAATAAAATGTAATTTTAGAGTCCCAAACGATATAATTTGACCAAAAAACCCTGCAACTCACGAGCGTAGCGCTGGTGACTTTTGTTCGTTGACCCGTTTCCAATGAAATCAGGCTCCGAAAATGCGAAAATTCGGCACTCCAAATTTGGCAAAAACTACCAAATTGCCACTGGATCAAATCTTTCCATAAAACTGACACGCTTGCTCTTCAACCGCATTTGGGAAGTCTTCGTGTTGCACCTCCTTTTATATTTTTTGTGTATTCCGGTGAAAAAAGAGCGTAATAGTGAACGTGTCTTGGTAGACTCGAATGCACGACGTAAACGTCACTGCGTTCCACCCGCGTGTGGGAATATAGGAATAAAAATGGAGAAACCTAACGGGTGCGATCATACCAGAACTAGTTTACCAAAACTGTTGCTTCCCATCGTAAAAAAACGTTTCCATAGCAAAACTCTAAAAGCGGAATCCAAAACGGAAAAGAAAAACTGATAAGGAAAATTAAAAAAATAACCCGAAAATAATAAAATGTAATTTTAGAGTCCCAAACGATAAAATTTGACCAAAAAACCCTGCAACTCACGAGCGTAGCACTGGTGACTTTTGTTCGTTGACCCGTTTCCAATGAAATCAGGCTCCGAAAATGCGAAAATTCGGCACTCCAAATTTGACAAAAACTACCAAATTGCCACTGGATCAAATCTTTCCATAAAACTGACACGCTTGCTCTTCAACCGCATTTGGGAAGTCTTCGTGTTGCACCTCCTTTTATATTTTTTGTGTATTCCGGTGAAAAAAGAGCGTAATAGTGAACGTGTCTTGGTAGACTCGAATGCACGACGTAAACGTCACTGCGTTCCACCCGCGTGTGGGAATATAGGAATAAAAATGGAGAAACCTAACGGGTGCGATCATACCAGAACTAGTTTACCAAAACTGTTGCTTCCCATCGTAAAAAAACGTTTCCATAGCAAAACTCTAAAAGCGGAATCCAAAACGGAAAAGAAAAACTAATAAGGAAAATTACAAAAATAACCCGAAAACAATAAAATGTAATTTTAGAGTCCCAAACAATAAAATTTGACCAAAAAACCCTGCAACTCACGAGCGTAACGCTAGTGACTTTTGTTCGTTGACCCGTTTCAAATGAAATCAGGCTCCGAAAACGCGAAAATTCGGCACTACAAATTTGGCAAAAACTACCAAATTGCCACTGTATCAAATCTTTCCAAAAAACTGACACGCTTGCTCTTCAACCGCATTTGGGAAGTCTTTGTGTTGCACCTCCTTTTATATTTTTTGTGTATTCCAGTGAAAAAAGAGTGTAATAGTGAACGTGTCTTGGTAGACTCGAATGCACGACGTAAACGTCACTGCGTTCCACCCGCGTGTGGGAATATAGGAATAAAAATGGAGAAACATAACGGGTGCGATCATACCAGCACTGATGCACCGGATCCTATCAGAACTCCGAAGATAAGCATGCTTGGACGAGAGTAGTACAAGGATGGGTGACCCCCTGGGAAGTCCTCGTGTTGCACCCCTTTTTATTTTTATTTTTTGCGATGTTCGGTGAAGAAAGAGCGTACGAGTGAACGTGTGTTGGTAGACACGCATGCACGACGTAAACGTCACTGCGTTCCACCCGCGTGTTGGAATATAGGAATAAAAATGGAGAATCCTAACGGGTGCTATCATACTAGCACTAATGCACCGGATCCCATCAGAACTCCGAAGCTAAGCGTGCTTGGACGAGAGTAGTACTAGGATGGGTGACCCCATGGGATGTCCTCGTGTTGCACCCCTTTTTATTTTTATTTTTTGCGATGTTCGGTGAAGAAAGAGCGTACGAGTGAACGTGTCTTGGTAGACTCGCATGCACGACGTAAACGTCACTGCGTTCCATCCGCGTGTGGGAATATAGGAATAAAAATGGAGAATCCTAACGGGTGCGATCATACAAGCACTAATGCACCGGATTCCATCAGAACTCCGAAGTAAAGCGTGCTTGGGCGAGAGTAGTACTAGGATGGGTGACCCCCTGGGAAGTCCTCGTGTTGCACCCCTTTTTATTTTTATTTTTTGCGATGTTCGGTGAAAAAAGAGCGTAAGAGTGAACGTGTCTTGGAAGACTCGCATGCACGACGTAAACATCACTGCGTTCCACCCGCGTGTGGGAATATAGGAATAAAAATGGAAAATCCTAACGGGTGCGATCATACCAGCACTAATGCACCGGATCCCATCAGAACTCCGAAGTTAAGCGTGCTTGGACGAGAGTAGTACTAGGATGGGTGACCCCCTGGGAAGTCCTCGTGTTGCACCCCTTTTTATTTTTATTTTTTGCGATGTTCGGTGAAGAAAGAACGTACGAGTGAACGTGTCTTGGTAGACTCGCATGCACGACGTAAACGTCACTGCGTTCCACCCGCGTGAGGGAATATAGGAATAAAAATGGAGAATCCTAACGGGTGCGATCATACCAGCACTAATGCACCGGATCCCATCAGAACTCCGAAGTAAAGCGTGCTTGGGCGAGAGTAGTGCTAGGATGGGTGACCCCCTGGGAAGTCCTCGTGTTGCACTCCTTTTTATTTTTATTTTTTACGATGTTCGGTGAAGAAAGAGCGTACGAGTTAACGTGTCTTGGTAGACTCGCATGCACGACGTAAACGTCACTGCGTTCCACCCGCGTGTGGGAATATAGGAATAAAAATGGAGAATCCTAACGGGTGCGATCATACCAGCACTAATGCACCGGATCCCATCAGAACTCCGAAGTTAAGCGTGCTTAGGAGAGAGTAGTACTAGGATGGGTAACCCCCTGGGAAGTCCTCGTGTTGCACCCCTTTTTATTTTTATTTTTTGCGATGTTCGGTGAAGAAAGAGCGTACGAGTGAACGTGTCTTGGTAGACTCGTATGCACGACGTAAACGTCACTGCGTTCCACCCGCGTGTTGGAATATAGGAATAAAAATGGAGAATCCTAACGGGTGCGATCATACCAGAACTAATGCACCGGATCCCATCAGAACTCTGAAGTAAAGCGTGCTTGGGCGAGAGTAGTACTAGGATGGGTGACCCCTGGGAAGTCCTCGTGTTGCACCCCTTTTTATTTTTATTTTTTACGATGTTCGGTGAAGAAAGAGCGTTCGAGTGAACGTGTCTTGGTAGACTCGTATGCACGACGTAAACGTCACTGCGTTCCACCCGCGTGTGGGAATATAGGACTAAAAATGTAGAATCCTAACGGGTGCGATCATACCAGCCCTAATGCACCGGATCACATCAGAACTCCGAAGTGAAGCGTGCTTGGGCGAGTGTAGTACTAGGATGGGTGACCCCCTGGGAAGTCCTCGTGTTGCACCCCTTTTCATTTTTATTTTTTGCGATGTTCGGTGAAGAAAGAGCGTACGAGTGAACGTGTCTTGGTAGACTCGCATGCACGACGTAAACGTCACTGCGTTCCACTCGCGTGTGGGAATATAGGAATAAAAATGGAGAATCCTAACGGGTGCGATCATACCAGCACTAGTTTACCAAAACTGTTGCAAAACTCTAAAAGCGGAATCCAAAACTGAAAAGAAAAACTAATAAGGAAAATTACAAAAATAACCCGAAAACAATAAAATGTAATTTTAGAGTCCCAAACGATAAAATTTGACCAAAAAACCCTGCAACTCACGAGCGTAACGCTGGTGACTTTTGTTCATTGACCCGTTTCCAATGAAATCAGGCTCCAAAAACGCGAAAATTCGGCACTCCAAATTTGGCAAAAACTACCAAATTGCCACTGGATCAAATCTTTCCATAAAACTGACACGCTTGCTCTTCAACCACATTTGGGAAGTCTTCGTGTTGCACCTCCTTTTAAATTTTTTGTGTATTCCGGTGAAAAAAAAGCGTAATAGTGAACGTGTCTTGATAGACTCGAATGCACGACGTAAACGTCACTGCGTTCCACCTGCGTGTGGGAATATAGGAATAAAAATGGAGAAACCTAACGGGTGCGATCATACCAGAACTAGTTTACCAAAACTGTTGCTTCCCATCGTAAAAAACGTTTCCATAGCAAAACTCTAAAAGCGGAATCCAAAACGGAAAAAAAAACTAATAAGGAAAATTACAAAAATAACCCGAAAACAATAAAATGTAATTTTAGAGTCCCAAACGATAAAATTTGACCAAAAAACCCTGCAACTCACGAGCGTAGCGCTGGTGACTTTTGTTCGTTGACCCGTTTCAAATGAAATCAGGCTCCAAAAATGCGAAATTTCGGCACTCCAAATTTGGCAAAAACTACCAAATTGCCACTGTATCAAATCTTTCCATAAAACTGACACGCTTGCTCTTCAACAGCATTTGGGAAGTCTTTGTGTTGCACCTCCTTTTATATTTTTTGTGTATTCCAGTGAAAAAAGAGCATAATAGTGAACGTGTCTTGGTAGACTCGAATGCACGACGTAAACGTCACTGCGTTCCACCCGCGTGTGGAAATAAAGGAATAAAAATGGAGAAACCTAACGGGTGCGATCATACCAGCACTGATGCACCGGATCCCATCAGAACTCCGAAGATAAGCGTGCTTGGACGAGAGTAGTACAAGGATGGGTGACCCCCTGGGAAGTCCTCGTGTTGCACCCCTTTTTATTTTTATTTTTTTCGATGTTCGGTGAAGAAAGAGCGTACGAGTGAACGTGTGTTGGTAGACTCGCATGCACGAGGTAAACGTCAATGCGTTCCACCCGCGTGTGGGAATATAGGAATAAAAATGGAGAATCCTAACAGGTGCGATCATACCAGCACTAATGCACCGGATCCCATCAGAACTCCGAAGTAAAGCGTGCTTAGGCGAGAGTAGTACTAGGATGGGTGACCCCCTGGGAAGTCATCGTGTTGCACCCCTTTTTATTTTTATTTTTTACGATGTTCGGTGAAGAAAGAGCGTACGAGTAAACGTGTCTTGGTAGACTCGCATGCACGACGTAAACGTCACTGCGTTCCACCCGCGTGAGGGAATATAGGAATAAAAATGGAGAATCCTAACGGGTGCGATCATACCAGAACTAATGCACCGGATCCCATCAGAACTCCGAAGTTAAGCCTGCTTGGGAGAGAGTAGTACTAGGATGGGTAACCCCCTGGGAAGTCCTCGTGTTGCACCCCTTTTTATTTTTCTTTTTTGCGATGTTCGGTGAAGAAAGAGCGTACGAGTGAACGTGTCTTGGTAGACTCGTATGCACGACGTAAACGTCACTGCGTTCCACCCGCGTGTTGGAATATAGGAATAAAAATGGAGAATCCTAACGGGTGCGATCATACCAGCACTAATGCACCGGATCCCATCAGAACTCTGAAAGTTAAGCGTGCTTGGGCGAGAGTAGTACTAGGATGGGAGACCCCCTCGGAAGTCCTCGTTGTTCAACCCTTTTTATTTTTATTTTTGGCGATGTTCGGTGAAGAAAGAGCTTATGAGTGAATGTGTCTTGGTAGACTCGCATGCACGACGTAAACGTCACTGCGTTTCACCCGCGTGTGGGAATATAGAAATAAAAATGGAGAATCCTAACGGGTGCGATCATACCAGCACTAGTTTACCAAAACTGTTGCTTCCCATCGTAAAAAAAGTTTTCCATAGCAAAACCCTAAAAGCGGAATCCAAAACGTAAAAGAAAAACTAATAAGGAAAATTACAAAAATAACCCGAAAACAATAAAATGTAATTTTAGTGTCCCAAACGATAAAATTTAACCAAAAAACCCTGTAGCTCACGAGCGTAACGCTGGTGACTTTTGTTCGTTGACCCGTTTCCAATGAAATCAGGCTCCGAAAATGCGAAAATTCGGCACTCCAAATTTGGCAAAAACTACCAAATTTCCACTGGATCAAATCATTCCACCATCCATCAAAATCTTTCCATAAAACTGACACGCTTGCTCTTCAACCGCATTTGGGAAGTCTTCGTGTTGCACCTCCTTTTATATTTTTTGTGTATTCCGGTGAAAAAAGAGCGCAATAGTGAACGTGTCTTGGTAGACTCGAATGCACGACGTAAACGTCAGTGCGTTCCACCCGCGTGTGGTAATATAGGAATAAAAATGGAGAAACCTAACGGGTGCGATCATACCAGCACTAATGCACCGGATCCCATCAAAACTCCAAAGTTAAGCGTGCTTGGGCGAGAGTAGTTCTAGGATGGGTGACCCCCTGGGAAGTCCTCATGTTGCACCCCTTTCTATTTTTATTTTTTGCGATGTTTGGTGAAGAAAGAGCGTACGAGTGAACGTGCCTTGGTAGACTCGCATGCACGACGTAAACGTCACTGCGTTCAACCCGTGTGTGGGAATATAGGAATATAAATGGAGAATCCTAACGGGTGAGATCATACCAGCACTAATGCACCGGATCCCATCAGAACTCCGAAGTTAAGCGTGCTTGGGAGATCGTAGTACTAGGATGGGTGACCCTCTGGGAACTCCTCGTGTTGCACCCCTTTTTATTTTTATTTTTTCCGATGTTCGGTGAAGAAAGAGCGTACGAGTGAACGTGTCTTGGTAGACTCGCATGCACGACGTAAACGTCACTGCGTTCCACCCGCGTGTGGGAATATAGGAATAAAAATGGAGAATCCTAACGGTTGCGATCATACCAGCACTAATGCACCGGATCCCATCAGAACTCCGAAGTTAAGCGTGCTTGGGCGAGAGTAGTACTCGGATGGGTGACCCCCTGGGAAGTCCTCGTGTTGCACCGCTTTTTTTTTTATTTTTTGCGATGTTCGGTGAAGAAAGAGCGTACGAGTGAACGTGTCTTGGTAGACTCGCATGCACGACGTAAACGTCATTGCGTTCCACCCGCGTGTGGGAATATAGGGATAAAAATGGAGAATCCTAACGGGTGCGATCATACCAGCACTAATGCACCGGATCCCATCAGAACTCCGAAGTTAAGCGTGCTTGGACGAGAGTAGTACTAGGATGGGTGACCCCCTGGGAAGTCCTCGTGTTGCGATTATACCAGCACTAGTTTACCAAAACTGTTGCTTCCCATCGTAAAAAAAGTTTTCCATAGCAAAACCCTAAAAGCGGAATCCAAAACGTAAAAGAAAAACTAATAAGGAAAATTACAAAAATAACCCGAAAACAATAAAATGTAATTTTAGAGTCCCAAACGATAAAATTTAACCAAAAAACCCTGTATCTCATGATCGTAACGCTGGTGACTTTTGTTCGTTGACCCGTTTCCAATGAAATCAGGCTCCGAAAACGCGAAAATTCGGCACTCCAAATTTGGCAAAAACTACCAAATTGCCACTGGATCAAATCTTTCCACCATCAATCAAAATCTTTCCATAAAACTGACACGCTTGCTCTTCAACCGCATTTGGGAAGTCTTCGTGTTGCACCTCCTTTTATATTTTGTGTATTCCGGTGAAAAAAGAGCGTAATAGTGAACGTGTCTTGGTAGACTCGAATGCACGACGTAAACGTCAGTGCGTTCCACCCGCGTGTGGGAATATAGGAATAAAAATGGAGAAACCTAACGGGTGCGATCATACCAGCACTAATGCACCGGATCCCATCAGAACTCTGAAGTTAAGCGTGCTTGGGCGAGAGTAGTACTAAGATGGGTGACCCCCTGGGAAGTCCTCGTGTTGCACCCCTTTCTATTTTTATTTTTTGCGATGTTTGGTGAAGAAAGAGCGTACGAGTGAACGTGTCTTGGTAGACTCGCATGCACGACGTAAACGTCACTGCGTTCAACCCGTGTGTGGGAATATAGGAATATAAATGGAGAATCCTAACGGGTGAGATCATACCAGCACTAATGCACCGGATCCCATCAGAACTCCGAAGTTAAGCGTGCTTGGGAGATCGTAGTACTAGGATGGGTGACCCCCTGGGAAGTCCTCGTGTTGTACCCCTTTTTATTTTTATTTTTTGCGATGTTCGGTGAAGAAAGAGCGTACGAGTGAACGTGTCTTGGTAGACTCGCATGCACGACGTAAACGTCACTGCGTTCCACCCGCGTGTGGGAATATAGGAATAAAAATGGAGAATCCTAATGGGTGCTATCATACCAGCACTAATGCACCGGATCCCATCAGAACTCCGAAGTTAAGCGTGCTTGGGCGAGAGTAGTACTAGGATGGGTGACTCCCTTGGAAGTCCTCGTGTTGCACCCCTTTTTATTTTTATTTTTTGCGATGTTTGGTGAAGAAAGAGCGTACGAGTGAACGTGTCTTGGTAGACTCGCATGCACGACGTAAACGTCACTGCGTTCCACCCGCGTGTGGGAATATAGGAATAAAAATGGAGAATCCTAACGGTTGCGATCATACCAGCACTAATGCACCAGATCCCATCAGAACTCTGAAGTTAAGCGTGCTTGGGCGAGAGTAGTACTCGGATGGGTGACCCCCTGGGAAGTCCTCGTGTTGCACCCCTTTTTACTTTTATTTTTTGCGATGTTCGGTGAAGAAAGAGCGTACGAGTGAACGTGTCTTGGTAGACTCGCATGCACGACGTAAACGTCATTGCTTTCCACCCGCGTGTGGGAATATAGGAATAAAAATGGAGAATCCTAACGGGTGCGATCATACCAGCACAAATGCACCGGATCCCATCAGAACTCCGAAGTTAAGCGTGCTTGGGCGAGAGTAGTACTTAGATGGGTGACCCCCTGGGAAGTCCTCGTGTTGCACCCCTTTTTATTTTTATTTTTTGCGATGTTCGGTGAAGAAAGAGCGTACGAGTGAACGTGTCTTGGTAGACTCGCATGCACGACGTAAACATTACTGCGTTTCACCCGCGTGTGGGAATATAGAAATAAAAATTGAGAATCCTAACGGGTGTGATCATACCAGCACTAGTTTACCAAAACTGTTGCTTCCCATCGTAAAAAAAGTATTCCATAGCAAAACCCTAAAAGCGGAATCCAAAACGGAAAAGAAAAACTAATAAGGAAAATTACAAAAATAACCCGAAAACAATAAAATGTAATTTTAGAGGCCCAAACGATAAAATTTGACCAAAAAACCCTGCAGCTCACGAGCATAAATCTCGTGACTTTAGTTCTTTAACCCGTTTCCAATGAAATTAGGCTCCGAAAACGCGAAAATTCGGCACTCCAAATTTGGCAAAAACTACCAAATTGCCACTGGATCAAATCTTTCCATCATCCATCAAAATCTTTCCATAAAATTGACACGCTTTCTCTTCAACCGCATTTGGAAGTCTTCGTGTTGCACCTCCTTTTATATTTTTTGCGTATTCCGATGAAAAAAGAGCGTAATAGTGAACGTGTCTTGGTAGACTCGAATGCACAACGTAAACGTCACTGCGTTCCACCCGCGTGTGGGAATATAGGAATAAAAATGGAGAAACCTAACGGGTGCGATCATACCAGCACTAATGCACCGGATCCCATCAGAACTCTGAAGTTAAGCGTGCTTTGGCGAGAGTAGTACTAGGATGGGTGACCCCCTGGGAAGTCCTCGTGTTGCACCCCTTTTTATTTTTAATTTTGACGATGTTCGGTGAAGAAAGAGCATACGAGTGAACGTGTCTTGGTAGACTCGCATGCACGACGTAAACGTCACTGCGTTCCACCCGCGTGTGGGAATATAGGAATAAAAATGGAGAATCCTAACGGGTGCGATCATACCAGCACTAATGCACCGGATCCCATCAGAACTCCGAAGTTAAGCGTGCTTGGGCGAGAGTAGTACTAGGATGGTTGACCCCCTGGGAAGTCCTCGTGTTGCACCCCTTTTTATTTTAATTTTTTGCGATGTTCGGTGAAGAAAGGGCGTACGAGTGAACGTGTCTTGGTAGACTCGCATGCACGACGTAAACGTCACTGCGTTCCACCCGCGTGTGGGAATATAGGAATAAAAATGGAGAATCCTAACGGGTGCGATCATACCAGCACTAATGCACCGGATCCCATCAGAACTCCGAAGTTAAGCGTGCTTGGGCGAGAGTAGTACTTAGATGGGTGACCCCCTGGGAAGTTCTCGTGTTGCACCCCTTTTTATTTTTATTTTTTGCGATGTTCGGTGAAGAAAGAGCGTACGTGTGAACGTGTCTTGGTAGACTCACATGCACGACGTAAACATTACTGCGTTTCACCCGCGTGTGGGAATATAGAAATAAAAATTGAGAATCCTAACGGGTGCGATCATACCAGCACTAGTTTACCAAAACTGTTGCTTCCCATCGTAAAAAAAGTATTCCATAGCAAAACCCTAAAAGCGGAATCCAAAACGGAAAAGAAAAACTAATAAGGAAAATTACAAAAATAACCCGAAAACAATAAAATGTAATTTTAGAGGCCCAAACGATAAAATTTGACCAAAAAACCCTGCAGCTCACGAGCATAAAGCTCGTGACTTTAGTTCTTTGACCCGTTTCCAATGAAATCAGGCTCCGAAAATGCGAAAATTCGGCACTCAAAATTTGGCAAAAACTACCAAATTGCCACTGGATCAAATCTTTCCACCATCCATCAAAATCTTTCCATAAAATTGACACGCTTTCTCTTCAACCGCATTTGGAAGTCTTCGTGTTGCACCTCCTTTTATATTTTTTGTGTATTCCGATGAAAAAAGAGCGTAATAGTGAACGTGTCTTGGTAGACTCGAATGCACGACGTAAACGTCACTGCGTTCCACCCGCGTGTGGGAAATATAGGAATAAAAATGGAGAAACCTAACGGGTGCGATCATACCAGCACTAATGCACCGGATCCCATCAGAACTCTGAAGTTAAGGGTGCTTTGGCGAGAGTAGTACTAGGATGGGTGACCCCCTGGGAAGTCCTCGTGTTGCACCCCTTTTTATTTTTAATTTTTACGATGTTCGGTGAAGAAAGAGCATACGAGTGAACATGTCTTGGTAGACTCGCATGCACGACGTAAACGTCACTGCGTTCCACCCGTGTGTGGGAATATAGGAATAAAAATGGAGAATCCTAACGGGTGCGATCATACCAGCACTAATGCACCGGATCCCATCAGAACTCCGAAGTTAAGCGTGCTTGGGCGAGAGTAGTACTAGGATGGTTGACCCCCTGGGAAGTCCTCGTGTTGCACCCCTTTTTATTTTAATTTTTTGCGATGTTCGGTGAAGAAAGGGCGTACGAGTGAACGTGTCTTGGTAGACTCGAATGCACGACGTAAACGTCACTGCGTTCCACCCGCGTGTGGGAATATAGGAATAAAAATGGAGAATCCTAACGGGTGCGATCATACCAGCACTAATGCACCGGATCCCATCAGAACTCCGAAGTTAAGCGTGCTTGGGAGAGAGTAGAACTAGGATGGGTAACCCCCTGGGAAGTCCTCGTGTTGCACCCCTTTTTATTTTTTGCGATGTTCAGTGAAGAAAGAACGTACGAGTGAACGTGTCTTGGTAGACTCGTATGCACGACGTAAACGTCACTGCGTTCCACCCGCGTGTGGGAATATAGGAATAAAAATGGAGAATCCTAACGGGTGCGATCCAGCACTAATGCACCGGATCCCATCAGAACTCTGAAGTTAAGCGTGCTTGGGCGAGAGTAGTACTAGGATGGGAGACCCCCTGGGAAGTCCTCGTTGTTCAACCCTTTTTATTTAAATTTTTGGCGATGTTCGGTGAAGAAAGAGCGTACGAGTGAACGTGTCTTGGTAGACTCGCATGCACGACGTAAACGTCACTGCGTTTCACCCGCGTGTGGGAATATAGAAATAAAAATGGAGAATCCTAACGGGTGCGATCATACCAGCACTAGTTTACCAAAACAGTTGCTTCCCATCGTAAAAAAAGTTTTCCATAGCAAAACCCTAAAAGCGGAATCCAAAACGTAAAAGAAAAACTAATAAGGAAAATTACAAAAATAACCCAAAAACAATAAAATGTAATTTTAGAGTCCCAAACGATAAAATTTAACAAAAAAACCCTGTAGCTCACGAGCGTAACGCTGCTGACTTTTGTTCGTTGACCCGTTTCCAATGAAATCAGGCTCCGAAAACGAGAAAATTAGGCACTCCAAATTTGGTAAAAACTACCAAATTGCCACTGGATCAAATCTTTCCACCATCGATCAAAATCTTTCCATAAAACTGACACGCTTGCTCTTCAACCGCATTTGGGAAGTCTTCGTGTTGCACCTCCTTTTATATTTTTTGTGTATTCCGGTGAAAAAAGAGCGTAATAGTGAACGTGTCTTGGTAGACTCGAATGCACGACGTAAACGTCAATGCGTTCCACCCGCGTGTGGGAATATAGGAATAAAAATGGAGAAACCTAACGGGTGCGATCATACCAGCACTAATGCACCGGATCCCATCAGAACTCCGAAGTTAAGCGTGCTTGGACGAGAGTAGTACTATGATGGGTGACCCCCTGGGAAGTCCTCGTGTTGCACCCCTTATTATTTTTATTTTTTTGCGATGTTTGGTGAAGAAAGAGCGTACGAGTGAACGTGTCTTGGTAGACTCGCATGCACGACGTAAACGTCACTGCGTTCAACTCGTGTGTGGGAATATAGGAATTTAAATGGAGAATCCTAACGGGTGAGATCATACCAGCACTAATGCACCGGATCCCATCAGAACTCCGAAGTTAAGCATGCTTGGGAGATCGTAGTACTAGGATGGGTGACCCCCTGGGAAGTCCTCGTGTTGCACCCCTTTTTATTTTTATTTTTTGCGATGTTCGGTGAAGAAAGAGCGTACGAGTGAACGTGTCTTGGTAGACTCGCATGCACGACGTAAACGTCACTTCGTTCCACCCGCGTGTGGGAATATAGGAATAAAAATGGAGAATTCTAACGGTTGCGATCATACCAGCACTAATGCACCGGATCCCATCAGAACTCCGAAGTTAAGCGTGCTTGGGCGAGAGTAGTACTAGGATGGGTGACCCCTTGGGAAGTCCTCGTGTTGCACCACTTTTTATTTTTATTTTTTGCGATGTTCGGTGAAGAAAGAGCGTACGAGTGAACGTGTCTTGGTAGACTCGCATGCACGACGTAAACGTCATTGCGTTCCACCCGCGTGTGGGAATATAGGAATAAAAATGGAAAGTCCTAAAGGGTGCGATCATACCAGCACTAATGCACCGGAGCCCATCAGAACTCCGAAGTTAAGCGTGCTTGGGCGAGAGTAGTACTAGGATGGGTGACCCCCTGGGAAGTCCTCGTGTTGCAACCTTTTTTATTTTTATTTTTTGCGATGTTCGGTGAAGAAAGAGCGTACGAGTGAACGTGTCTTGGTAGACCCGCATGCACGACGTAAATGTCACTGCGTTTCACCCGCGTGTGGGAATATAGAAATAAAAATGGAGAATCCTAACGGGTGCGATCATACCAGCACTAGTTTACCAAAATTGTTGCTTCCCATCGTAAAAAAAGTATTCCATAGCAAAACCCTAAAAGCAGAATCCAAAAAAGAAAAGAAAAACTAATAAGAAAAATTACAAAAATAACCCGAAAACAATAAAATATAATTTTAGAGGCCCAAATGATAAAATTTGTCCAAAAAACCCTGCAGCTCACGAGCGTAATGCTCGTTACTTTAGTTCTTTGACCCGTTTCTAATGAAATTAGGCTCCGAAAATGCGAAAATTCGGCACTCCAAATTTGGCAAAAACTACCAAATAGTCACTGGATCAAATCTTTCCACCATCCATCAAAATCTTTTCATAAAATTGACACGCTTTCTCTTCAACCGCATTTGGAAGTCTTCGTGTTGCACCTCCTTTTATATTTTTTATGTATTTCGATGAAAAAATAGCGTAATAGTGAACGTGTCTTGGTAGACTCGAATGCACGACGTAAACGTCACTGCGTTCCACCCGCGTGTGGGAATATAGGAATAAAAATGGAGAAACCTAACGGGTGCGATCATACCAGCACTAATGCACCGGATCCCATCAGAACTCCGAAGTTAAGCGTGCTTTGGCGAGAGTAGTACTAGGACCCCCTAGGTAGTCCTCGTGTTGCACCCCTTTTTATTTTTATTTTTTGCGATGTTCGGTGAAGAAAGAGCGTACGAGTGAACGTGTCTTGGTAGACACGCATGCACGACGTAAACGTCACTGTGTTCCACCCGCGTGTGGGAATATAGGAATAAAAATGGAGAATCCTAACGGGTGCGATCATACCAGCACTAATGCACCGGATCCCATCAGAACTCCGAAGTTAAGCGTGCTTGTGCGAGAGTAGTACTAGGATGGGTGACCCCCTGGGAAGTCCTCGTGTTGCACCCCTTTTTATTTTTATTTTTTGCGATGTTCGGTGAAGAAAGAGCGTACGAGTGAACGTATCTTGGTAGACTCGCATGCACGACGTAAACGTCACTGCGTTCCACCCGCGTGTGGGAATATAGGACTAAAAATGGAGAATCCTAACGGGTGCGATCATACCAGCACTAATGCACCGGATCCCATCAGAACTCCGAAGTGAAGCGTGCTTGGGCGAGAGTAGTAATAGGATGGGTGACCCCCTGGGAAGTCCTCGTGTTGCACCCCTTTTTATTTTTATTTTTTGCGATGTTCGGTGTAGAAAGAGCGTACGAGTGAACATATCTTGGTAGACTCGCATGCACGACGTAAACGTCACTGCGTTCCACCCGCGTGTGGGAATATAGGAATAAAAATGGAGAATCCTAACGGGTGCGATCATACCAGCACTAATGCACCGGATCCCATCAGAACTCCGAAGTTAAGCGTGCTTGTGCGAGAGTAGTACTAGGATGGGTGACCCCCTGGGAAGTCCTCGTGTTGCACCCCTTTTTATTTTTATTTTTTGCGATGTTCGGTGAAGAAAGAGCGTACGAGTGAACGTATCTTGGTAGACTCGCATGCACGACGTAAACGTCACTGCGTTCCACCCGCGTGTGGGAATATAGGACTAAAAATGGAGAATCCTAACGGGTGCGATCATACCAGCACTAATGCACCGGATCCCATCAGAACTCCGAAGTGAAGCGTGCTTGGGCGAGAGTAGTAATAGGATGGGTGACCCCCTGGGAAGTCCTCGTGTTGCACCCCTTTTTATTTTTATTTTTTGCGATGTTCGGTGTAGAAAGAGCGTACGAGTGAACGTGTCTTGGTAGACTCGCATGCACGACGTAAACGTAATTGCGTTCCACCCGCATGTGGGAATATAGGAATAAAAATGGAAAATCCTAATGGGTGCTATCATACCAGCACTAATGCACCGGATCCCATCAGAACTCCGAAGTTAAGCGTGCTTGGGCGAGAGTAGTACTAGGATGGGTGACTCCCTTGGAAGTCCTCGTGTTGCACCCCTTTTTATTTTTATTTTTTGCGATGTTCGGTGAAGAAAGAGCGTACGAGTGAACGTGTCTTGGTAGACTCGCATGCACGACGTAAACGTCACTGCGTTCCACCCGCGTGTGGGAATATAGGAATAAAAATGGAGAATCCTAACGGGTGCGATCATACCAGCACTAGTTTACCAAAACTGTTGCTTTCCATCGTAAAAAAATGTTTCCATAGCAAAACCCTAAAACCAGAATCCAAAACGGAAAAGAAAAACTAATAAGGAAAATTACAAAAATAACCCGAAAATAATAAAATGTAATTTTAGAGTCCCAAACGATAATATTTGACCAAAAAACCCTGCAGCTCACGACCGTAGCGCTGGTGACTTTTGTTCGTTGACCCGTTTCCAATGAAATCAGGCTCCGAAAACGCGAAAATTCGGCACAACAAATTTGGCAAAAACTACCAAATTGCCACTGGATCAAATCTTTCCACCATCTATCAAAATCTTTCCATAAAACAGACACGCTTGCTCTTCAACCGCATTTGGGAAGTCTTCGTGTTGCACCTCCTTTTATATTTTTTGTGTATTCCGGTGAAAAAAGAGCGTAATAGTGAACGTGTCTTGGTAGACTCGAATGCACGACGTAAACGTCACTGCGTTCCACCCGCGTGTGGGAATATAGGAATAAAAATGGAGAAACCTAACGGGTGCGATCATACCAGCACTAATGCACCGAATCCCATCAGAACTCCGCAGATAAGCGTGTTTGGGCGAGAGTAGTACTAGGATGGGTGACCCCCTGCGAAGTCCTCGTGTTGCACCCCTTTTAATTTTTTTTTTGCGATGTTCGGTGAAGAAAGAACGTACGAGTGAACGTGTCTTGGTAGACTCGCATGCACGACGTAAACGTCACTGCGTTCCACCCGCGTGTGGAAATATAGAACTAAAAATAGAGAATCCTAACGGGTGCGATCATACCAGCACTAATGCACCGGATCCCATCAGAACTCTAAAGTTAAGCGTGCTTGGGCGAGAGTAGTACTAGGATGGGTGACTCCCTTGGAAGTCCTCGTGTTGCACCCCTTTTTATTTTTTTTTTTTGCGATGTTCGGTGAAGAAAGAGCGTACGAGTGAACGTGTCTTGGTAGACTCGCATGCACGACGTAAACGTCACTGCGTTCGACCCGCGTGTGGGAAGATAGAACTAAAAATGGAGAATCCTAACGGTTGCGATCATACCAGCACTAATGCACCGGATCCCATCAGAACTCTAAAGTTAAGCGTGCTTGGGCGAGAGTAGTACTAGGATGGGTGACCCCCTGGGTAGTCCTACTGTTGCACCCCATTTTATTTTTATTTTTTGCGATGTTCGGTGAAAAAAGAGCGTACGAGTGAACGTGTCTTGGTAGACTCGCATGCACGACGTAAACGTCACTGCGTTCCACCCGCGTGTGGGAATATAGGAATAAAAAGGGAGATTCTTAACGGGTGCGATCATACCACTACTAGTGCACCGTATCCCATCAGAACTCTGAAATTAAGCGTGCTTGGGCGAGAGCAGTACTTGGATGGGTGACCCCCTGGGAAGTTCTCGTGTTGCACCCTTTTTATTTTTATTTTTTGCGATGTTCGGTTAAGAAAGAGCGTACTAGTGAACGTTTCTTGGTAAACTCGAGTGCACGACGTAAACGTAACTTCGTTCCACCCACATACGGGAATATATGAATAAAAAGGGAGATTCCTAACGGGTGCGATCATACCAGCACTAATGCACCGGATCCCATCAGAACTCCGAAGTTAAGTGTGCTTGGGCGAGAGTAGTATTAGTATGGGTGACCCCCTGGGAAGTCCTCGTGTTACACCACTTTTTATTTTTATTTTTGCGATGTTCGGTGAAGAAAGAGCATACTAGTGAACGTGTCTTGGTAAACTCGAATACACGACGTAAACGTCACTGCGTTCCACCCATATGTGGGAATATAGGAATAAAAATGGAGAATCTTAACGGGTACGATCATACCAGCACTAGTTTACCAAAACTATTGCTTCCCAACGTAAAAAAAATGTTTCAATAGCAAAACCATAAAAGCGAAATCCAAAACGAAAAATAAAAACTAATAAGGAAAATTACAAAAATAACCCGAAAACAATAAAATGTAATTTTAGAGGCCCAAACGATAAAATTTGACCAAAAAACCCTGCAGCTCACGACCGCAGTGCTCGTGACTTTTGACCGTTGACCCGTTTCCTATGAAATTAGGCCCCGAAAACGCAAAAATCTGGAACTACAAACTTGAAAAAAACTACCAAATTGCCACTGGATCAAATCTTTCCACCATCTATCAAAATCTTTCCATAAAATTGACACGCTTGCTCTTCAACCGCATCAGTGACCCATTGGGAAGTCTTCGTGTTGCACCTCCTTTTATATTTTTTTGTGTAATCCGGTGAAAAAAGATAATAAAAGTGAACGTGTCTTGGTAGACTCGCATGCACGACGTAAACGTCACTATGTTCCACTCATATGTGGGAATAAAGAAATAAAAATGGAGAATCCTAACGGCTGCGATCATACCAGCACTAGTTTACCAAAACTGTTGCTTCCCATCGTAAAAAAACGTTTCAATAGCAAAACGCTAAAAGTGAAATCCAAAACGGAAAAGAAAAATTAATAAGGAAAATTATAAAAATAACTCGAAAATAATAAAATGTAATTTTAGAGGCCCAAACGATAAAATTTGACCAAAAAACCGTGCACCTCATAAGTGCAGCACTTTTAACTTTTGATCGTTGACCCGTTTCTAATGAAATTAAGCTCCGAAAAGGAGAAAATTCGGCACTCCAAACTTGGAAAAAACTAACAAATGCCACTAGATCAAATCTTTCAATCATCTTACAAAATCATTCCAGAAAACTGACACGCTTGCTCTTCAACCTCATCAGTGACCCCTTGGGAAGTCTTCGTGTTGCACCTCCTTTTATATTTTTTTGTGTAATTAAGTGAAAAAGAGTGTAATAGTGAACGTGTCTTGGTAAACTCGCATGCACGACGTAAACGTCACTGCGTTCCACCCATATGTGGGAATATAGGAATAAAAATGGAGAATCCTAACGGCTGCGATCATACCAGCACTAGTTTAGCAAAACTGTTGCTTCCCATCGTAAAAAAACGTTTCAATAGTAAAACCCTAAAAGCGGAATCCAAAACAGAAGACAATAAAATGTAATTTTAGAGGCCCAAACGATAAAATTTTACCAAAAAACCCTGCAGCTCACGAGCGCAGTGCTAGTGACTTTTGACCGTTGATCCGTTTCCTATGAAATTAAGCCCCGAAAACGAAAAAATCTGGCACTCCAAACTTGGCAAAAACTACCAAATTGCCACTGGATCAAATCTTTCAACCATCTATCAAAATCTTTCCATAAAATTGACACGCTTGCTTTTCATCCGCATCAGTGACCCATTGGGAAGTCTTCGTGTTGCACCTCCTTTTATATTTTTTTGTGTAATCCAGTGAAAAAAGATAATAAAAGTGAATGTGTCTTGGTAGACTCGCATGCACGACGTAAACGTCACTACGTTCCACCCATATGTGGGAATATAGGAATAAAAATTGAGAATTCTAATGGCTGCGATCATATCAGCACTAGTTTAACAAAAATGTTGCTTCCCATTGTAAACAAAAACGTTTCAATAGCAAACCCTAAAAGCGAAATCCAAAACGGAAAAGAAAAATTAATAAGGAAAATTAAAAAATAACCCGAAAAAAATAAAATGTAATTTTAGAGGCCTAAAGGATAAAATTTGACAAAAAAACCCTGCAACTCATGAGCGCAACGCTTGTGACATTTGATCGTTGACCCATTTCTAATGAAATTAGGCTCCTAAAAAGCAAAAATCCGGCACTACAAACTTGGCAAAAACTATCAAATTGCCACTGGATCAAATCTTTAAATCATCTTACAAAATCATTCTAGAAAACTGACACGCTTGCTCTTAAACCTCATAAGTGACCCCTTAGGAAGTCTTCGTGTTGCACCTCCTTTTATATTTTTTGTGTAATTCGGTGAAAAAAGAGTGTAATAGTGAACGTGTCTTGGTAAACTCGCATGCACGACGTAAACGTCACTGCGTTCCACCCATATGTGGGAATATAGGAATAAAAATGGAGAATCCTAACGGCTGCGATCATACCAGCGCTAGTATAGCAAAACTGTTGCTTCCTATCGTAAAAAAACGTTTCAATAGCAAAACCCTAAAACCGGAATCCAAAACGGAAAAGAAAAACTAATAAGGAAAATTACAAAAATAACCCGAAAACAATAAAATGTAATTTTAGAGGCCCAAACGATAAAATTTGACCAAAAAACCCTGCACCTCATAAGCGCAGCACTTGTAACTTTTGATCGTTGACCCGTTTATAATGAAATTAAGCTCCGAAAATGAGAAAATCCGGCCCTCCAAACATGGAAAAAACTACCAAATTGCCACTGGATCAAATCTTTCAATCATCTTACAAAATCATTCCAGAAAACTGACACGCTTGCTCTTCAACCTCATCAGTGATCCCTTGGGAAGTCTTCGTGTTGCACCTCCTTTTATATTTTGTTGTGTAATTCGGTGGAAAAAGAGCGTAATAATGAATGTGTCTTGGTAAACTCGCATGCACGACGTAAACGTCACTGCGTCCCACCCACATGTGAGAATATAGGAATAAAAATGGAGAATCCTAACGGGTGCGATCATACCAGCACTAATGCACCGGATCCCATCAGAACTCTGAAGATATGCGTGCTTGGGAGAGAGTAGTACTAGGATGGGTGACCCCCTGGGTAGTCCTCGTGTTGCACCCCTTTTTATTTTTATTTTTTGCGATGTTCGGTGTAGAAAGAACGTACTAGTGAACGTGTCTTGGTAAACTCGAGTGCACGACGTAAACGTAACTGCGTTCCACCCATATGTGGGAATATTGGAATAAAAATGGAGAATCCTAACGGGTACGATCAAACCAGCACTAGTTTACCAAAACTATTGCTTCCCAACGTAAAAAAATGTTTCAATAGCAAAACCCTAAAAGCGAAATCCAAAACGAAAAATAAAAACTAATAAGGAAAATTACAAAAATAATCCGAAAACAATAAAATGAAATTTTAGAGGCCCAAACGATAAAATTTGACAAAAAAAACCTGCAGCTCACGAGCGCAATGCTCGTGACTTTTGACCGTTGACCCGTTTCCTATGAAATTAGGCCCCGAAAACGCAAAAATTCGGCACTCCAAACTTGGCAATAACTACCAAATTGCCACTGGATCAAATCTTTCCACCATCTATCAAAATCTTTCCATAAAATTGACACGCTTGCTCTTCAACCCCATCAGTGACCCATTGGGAAGTCTTCGTGTTGCACCTCCTTTTATATTTTTTTGTGTAATCCGGTGAAAAAAGATAATAAAAGTGAACGTGTCTTGGTAGACTCGCATGCACGACGTTAACGTCACTATGTTCCACCCATATGTGGGAATAAAGAAATAAAAATGGAGAATCCTAACGGCTGCGATCATACCAGCACTAGTTTACCAAAACAGTTGCTTCCCATTGTAAACAAAAACGTTTCAATATCAAAACCCTAAAAGCGGAATCCAAAACGGAAAAGAAAAACTTATAAAGAAAATTACAAAAATAACCCAAAAATAATAAAATATAATTTTAGAGGCCCAAACGATAAAATTTGACAAAAAAAACCCTGCAACTCACGAGCGCAACGGTTGTGACTTTTGATCGTTGACCCGTTTCCAATGAAATTAGGCTCCGAAAAAGCAAATATCCGACACTCCAAACTTGGCAAAAACTACCAAATTTCCACTGGATCAAATCTTTCCACCATCTATCAAAATCTTTCCATAAAACTGACACGCTTGCTCTTCAACCGCATCAGTGACCCTTTGGGAAGTCTTCCTGTTGCACCTCCTTTTATATTTTTTTGTGTAATCCGGTGAAAAAAGATCGTAATAGTGAATGTGTCTTAGTAAACTCGCATGCACGACGTAAACGTCACTGTGTTCCACCCATATGTGGGAATATAGGAATAAAAATAGAGAATCCAAACCGCTGCGATCATACCAGCTCTAGTTTAGCAAAATTGTTGCTTCCCATCGTAAAAAAAACGTTTCAATAGCAAAACCCTAAAAGCAGAATTCAAAACGGAAAAGAAAAACTAATAAGGAAAATTACAAAAATAACCCGAAAATAATAAAATGTAATTTTAGAGGCCCAAACGATAAAATTTGACAAAAAAAATCCTGCACCTCATAAGCGCAGCACTTGTAACTTTTGATCGTTAACCCGTTTCTAATGAAATTAAGCTCCGAAAATGAAAAAATCCGGCTCTCCAAACTTGGAAAAAACTACCAAATTGCCACTGGATCAAATCTTTCAATCATCTTACAAAATCATTCCAGAAAACTGACACGTTTGCTCTTCAACCTCATCAGTGACCCCTTGGGAAGTCTTCGTGTTGCACCTCCTTTTATATTTTTTTTGTGTAATTCGGTGAAAAAAGAGCGTAATAGTGAACGTGTCTTGGAAAACTCGCATGCACGACGTAAACGTCACTGCGTCCCACCCACATGTGGGAATATAGGAATAAAAATGGAGAATCCTAACTGGTGCGATCATACCAGCACTAATGCACCGGATCCCATCAGAACTCTGAAGTTATGCGTACTTGGGAGAAAGTGGTACTAGGATGGGTGACCCCCTGGGTAGTCCTCGTGTTGCACCCCTTTTTATATTTATTTTTTGCGATGTTTGGTGAAGAAAAAGCGTACTAGTGAACGTGTCTTGGTAAACTCGCGTGCACGATGTAAACGTCACTGCGTTCCACCCACATGTGGGAATATAGGACTAAAAAGGGAGATTCTTAACAGGTGCGATCATACCAGCATTATTGCACCGTATCCCATTAGAACTCCGAAGTTAAGCGTGATTGGGCGAGAGTAGTACTAGGATGGGTGACCCCCTTGGAAGTTCTCGTGTAGCACCCCTTTTTATTTTTATTTTTTGCGATGTTCGGTGAAGAAAGAGCGTACTAGTTAACGTGTCTTAGTAAACTCGAGTGCACGACGTAAACGTAACTGCGTTCCACCCATATGTGGGAACATAGGAATACAAATGGAGAATCCTAACGGGTACGATTATACCAGCACTAGTTTACCAAAACTATTGCTTCCCAACGTAAAAAACCGTTTCAATAGCAAAACCCTAAAAGCAAAATCCAAAACGAAAAATAAAAACTAATAAGGAAAATTACAAAAATAACCCGAAAACAATAAAATGTAATTTTAGAGGCCCAAACTATAAAATTTGACCAAAAAACCCTGCAGCTTAAGAGCGTACTGCTCGTGACTTTTGACCGTTGACCCGTTTCCTATGAAATTAGGCCCCGAAAATGCAAAAATCCGGCACTCCAAACTTTGCAAAAACTACCAAATTGCTACTGGATCAAATCTTTCCACCATCTATCAAAATCTTTCCATAAAATTCACACGCTTGCTCTTCAACCGCATCAGTGACCCATTGGGAAGTCTTCGTGTCGCACCTCCTTTTATATTTTTTTGTGTAATCCGGTGAAAAAAGATAATAAAAGTGAACGTGTCTTGGTAGACTCGCATGCACGACGTAAACGTCACTAAGTTCCACCCATATGTGGGAATATAGGAATAAAAATGGAGAATCCTAACGGCTGCGATCATACCAGCACTAGTTTACCAAAACTGTTGCTTCCCATTGTAAACTAAAACGTTTCAATAGCAAAACCCTAAAAGCAGAATCCAAAACAAAAAAGAAAAACTAATAAGAAAAATTACAAAAATAACCCAAAAAAATTAAAATGTAATTTTAGATGCCCAAACGATAAAATTTGACAAAAAACCCTACAACTCACGAGCGCAACGCTTATGACATTTGATCGTTGACCCATTTCCAATGAAATTAGGCTCCAAAAAAGCAAAAATCTGGCACTCCAAACTTGGCAAAAACTACCAAATTTCCACTGGATCAAATCTTTCCACCATCTATCAAAATCTTTCCATAAAACTGACACGCTTGCTCTTCAACCGCATCAGTGACCCCTTGGGAAGTCTTCGTGTTGCACCTCCTTTTATATTTTTTTGTGTAATCCGGTGAAAAAAGATCGTAATAGTGAACGTGTCTTGGTATACTCGCATGCACGACGTAAACGTCACTGCGTTCCACCCATATGTTAGAATATAGGAATAAAAATGGAGAATCCTAACAGTTGCGATGATACCAGCACTAGTTTAGCAAAACTGTTGCTTCCCATCGTAAAAAAATGTTTGAAAAGCAAAACCCTAAAAGCGGAATCCAAAATAGAAAAAAAACTAATAAGGAAAATTACAAAAATAACTCGAAAATAATAAAATGTAATTTTAGAGGCCCAAACGATAAAATTTGACCAAAAAACCCTGCACCTCATAAGCGCAGCACTTTTAACTTTTGATCGTTGACCCGTTTCTAATGAAATTAAGCTCCGAAAACGAGAAAAGCCGGCACTCCAAACTTGGAAAAAACTACCAAATTTCCACTGGATCAAATCTTTCAATCATCTTACAAAATCATTCCAGAAAACTGACACGCTTGCTCTTCAACCTCATCAGTGACCCCTTGGGAAGTCTTCGTGTTGCACCTCCTTTTATATTTTTTTGTGTAATTCGGTAAAAAAAAGAGCGTAATAGTGAACGTGTCTTGGTAAACTCGCATTCACGACGTAAACGTCACTACGTCCCACCCACATTTGGGAATATAGGAATAAAAAGGGAGGTTCTTAATGGGTCCGATCATACCAGCACTAGTGCACCGTATCCCATCCGAACTACGAAGTTAAGCGTGCTTGGGTGAAAGTAGTACTAGGATGGGTGACCCGCTGGGAAGTTCTCGTGTTTCACCCCATTTTATTTTTATTTTTTGCGATGTTCGGTGAAGAAAGAGCGTACTAGTGAACGTGTCTTGGTAAACTCGAGTGCACGACGTAAACGTAACTTCGTTCCACCCAAATATGGGAATATAGGAATAAAAAGGGAGATTCCTAACGGGTGCGATCATACCAGCACTAATGCACCAGATCCCATCACAACTCCGAAGTTAAGCGTGCTTGGACGAGAGTAGTACTAGTATGGGTGACCCCCAGGAAAGTCCTCGTGTTACACCACTTTTTATTTTTATTTTTGCGATGTTCGGTGAAGAAAGAGCATACTAGTGAACGTGTCTTGGTAAACTCAAACGCACGACGTAAACGTCACTGCGTTCCACCCATATGTGGGAATATAGGAATAAAAATGGAGAATACTAACGGGTACGATCATACCAATACTAGTTTACCAAAACTATTGCTTCCCAACGTAAAAAAACGTTTCAATAGCAAAACTCTAAAAGCGAAATCCAAAACGAAAAATAAAAACTAATAAGGAAAATTACAAAAATAACCCGAAAACAATAAAATTTAATTTTAGAGGCCCAAACGATAAAATTTGACCAAAAAACCCTGCAGCTCACGAGCGCAATGCTCGTGACTTTTGACCGTTGACCCGTTTCCTATGAAATTAGGCCCCGAAAACGAAAAAATCCGGCACTCCAAACTTGGCAATAACTACCAAATTGCCACTGGATCAAATCTTTCCACCATCTATCAAAATCTTTCTATAAAATTAACACGCTTGCTCTTCAACCCCATCAGTGACCCATTGGGAAGTCTTCGTGTTGCACCTCCTTTTATATTTTTTTGTGTAATCCGGTGAAAAAAGATAATAAAAGTGAACGTGTCTTGGTAGACTCGCATGCACGACGTTAACGTCACTATGTTCCACCCATATGTGGGAATAAAGAAATAAAAATGGAGAATCCTAACGGCTGCGATCATACCAGCACTAGTTTACCAAAACAGTTGCTTCCCATTGTAAACAAAAACGTTTCAATATCAAAACCCTAAAAGCGGAATCCAAAACGAAAAAGAAAAACTAATAAGGAAAATTACAAAAATAACCCGAAAACAATAAAATGTAATTTTAGAGGCCCAAACGATAAAATTTGTCAAAAAAAACCCTACACCTCATAAGCGCAGCGCTTGTAACTTTTGATAATTAACCCGTTTCCAATGAAATTAAGCTTCAAAAACGAGAAAAGTCGGCACTCCAAACTTGGAAAAAACTACCAAATTGCCACTAGATCAAATCTTTCAATCATCTTACAAAATCATTCCAGAAAACTGACATGTTTGCTCTTCAACCTCATCAGTGTCCCCTTGGGAAGTCTTCGTGTTGCACCTCCTTTTATATTTTTTGTGTAATCCGGTGAAAAAAGAGCGTAATAGTGAACGTGCCTTGGTAAACTCGCGTGCACGACGTAAACGTCACTGCGTCCCACCCACATGTGGGAATATAGAAATAAAAATGGAGAATCCTAACGGGTGCGATCATACCAGCACTAATGCACCGGATCCCATCAGAACTCTGAAGTTATGTGTGCTTGGGAGAGAGTAGTACTAGGATGGGTGACCCCCTGGGAAGTTTTCGTATTGCACCCCTTTTTATTTTTATTTTTTGCGATGTTCGGTGAAGAAAGAGCGTATAAGTGAACGTGTCTTGGTAATCTCGCGTGCACGACGTAAACGTAACTTCGTTCCACCCACATATGGGAATATAGGAATAAAAAGGGAGATTCCTAATGGGTGTGATCATACTAGCACTAATGCACCGGATCCCATCAGAACTCCGAAGCTAAGCGTGCTTGGGCGAGAGTAGTACTAGGATGGGTGACCCCTGGGAATTCCTCGTGTTGCACCCCTTTTTATTTTTATTTTTTGCGATGTTCGGTGAAGAAAGAGCGTAATAATGAACGTGTCTTGGTAGACTCACATGCACGACGTAAACGTCACTGCGTTCCACGTACATGTAGAAATATAGGAATAAAAATGGAGAATCCTAACGGGTGCGATCATACCAGTACTAGTTTACCAAAATTATTGCTTCCCATCGTAAGAAACGTTTCAATAGCAAAACCCTAAAAGCGGAATTCAAAAAGGAAAATAAAATCTAATAAGGAAAATTACAAAAATAACCCGAAAATAATAAAATGTAATTTTAGAGTCCCAAACGATAAAATGTGACCAAAAATCCCTGCAGCTCACGAGTGCTCGTGACTTTTGATCGTTGACCCGTTTTCAATGAAATTAGGCTCCAAAAACGCGATATTCCGACACTCCAAACTTGGCAAAAACTACCAAATTACCACTAGATCAAATCTTTCCACCATCTATCAAAATCATTCCATAAAATTGACACGCTTGCTCTTCAAGCGCATCAATGACCCATTGGGAAGTCTTCGTATTGCACCTCCTTTTATATTTTTTGTGTAATCCGGTGAAAAAAGATCGTAATAGTGAACGTGACTTGGTAGACTCGCATGCACGACGTAAATGTCTCTGCGTTACACCCATAGATGGGAATATAGGAATAAAAATGGAGAATCCTAACGGCTGCGATCATACCAGCACTAGTTTACCAAAACTGTTGCTTCCCATTGTAAAAAAAATGTTTCAATAGCAAAACCCTAAAAGCGGAATCCAAAACGGAAAAGAAAAACTAATAAGGAAAATTACAAAAATTACCCGAAAACAATAAAATGTAATTTTAGAGGCCCAAACAATAAAATTTAACCAAAAAACCCTGCAGTTCACGAGCGCAACGCTAGTGACTTTTGATCGTTGACTCGTTTCCAATGAAATTAGGCTCCGAAAACGCGAAAATCCAGCACTCCAAACTTGGAAAAAACTACCAAATTGCCACTGGATCAAATCTTTCCACCATCTATCAAAATCTTTCCATAAAACTGACACGCTTGCTCTTCAAGCGCATCAGTGACCCCTTGGGAAGTCTTCGTGTTGCACCTCCTTTTATATTTTTTTTGTGTAATCCGGTGAAAAAAGATCGTAATAGTGAACGTGTCTTGGTAAAGTCGCATGCACGACTTAAACGTCACTGCGTTCCACCCATATATGAGAATATAGGAATAAAAATGGAGAATCCTACCGACTGCGATCATACCAGATCTAGTTTACCAAAACTGTTTCTTCCCGTCGTAAAAAAATGTTTGAATAGCAAAACCCTAAAAGTAGAATCCAAAACGGAAAAGAAAAACTAATAAGGAAAATTACAAAAATAACCTGAAAATAATAAAATGTAATTTTAGAGGCCCAAACGATAAAATTTGACAAAAAAACCCTGAAACTCTCGAGTATAATGCTTGTGACTTTTGATCGTTGGCCCGTTTCTAATGAAATTAAGCTCTGAAAACGTAAAAATTCGACACTCTAAACTTGGCAAAAACTACCAAATTGCCACTGGATCAAATCTTTCAATCATCTTACAAAATCTTTCTAGAAAAATGACACGTTTGCTCTTCAACCTCATCAGTGACCCCTTGGGAAGTCTTCGTGTTGCACCTCCTTTTATATTTTTTTGTGTAATCCGGTGAAAAAAAGCGTAATAGTGAACGTGCCTTGGTAAACTCGCGTGCACGACGTAAACGTCACTGCGTCCCACCCACATATGGGAATATAGAAATAAAAATGGAGAATCCTAACGGGTGCGATCATACCAGCACTAATGCACCGGATCCCATCAGAGCTCTGAAGTTATGTGTGCTTGGGAGAGAGTTGTACTAGGATGAGTGACCCCCTGGAAAGTTCTCGTATTGCACCCCTTTTTATTTTTATTTTTTGCGATGTTCGGTGAAGAAAGAGCGTATAAGTGAACGTTTCTTGGTAATCTCGCGTGCACGACGTAAACATAACTTTGTTCCACCCACATATGGGAATATAGGAATAAAAAGGGAGATTCCTAATGGGTGTGATCATATTAGCACTAATGCACCGGATCCCATCAGAACTCCGAAGTTAAGCGTGCCTGGGTGAGAGTAGTACTAGGATGGGTGACCCCTGGGAATTCCTCGTGTTGTACCCCTTTTTATTTTTATTTTTTGCGATGTTCGGTGAAGAAAGAGCGTAATAATGAACGTGTCTTGGTAGACTCGCATGCACGACGTAAACGTCACTGCATTCCACGCACATGTAGAAATATAGGAATAAAAATGGAGAATCCTAACGGGTGCGATCATACCAGTACTAGTTTACCAAAATTATTGCTTCCCATCGTAAGAAACGTTTCAATAGCAAAACCCTAAAAGTGGAATTCAAAAAGGAAAATAAAAACTAATAAGGAAAATTACAAAAATAACCCGAAAATAATAAAATGTAATTTTATAGGCCCAAACGATAAAATGTGACCAAAAAACCGTGCAGCTCACGAGTGCTCGTGACTTTTGATCGTTGACCTGTTTTCAATGAAATTAGGCTCCAAAAACGCGATATTCCGACACTCCAAACTTGGCAAAAACTACCAAATTGCCACTAGATCAAATCTTTCCACCATCTATCAAAATCATTCCATAAAATTGACACGCTTGCTCTTCAAGCGCATCAGTGACCCATTGGGAAGTCTTCGTGTTGCACCTCCTTTTATATTTTTTGTGTAATCCGGTGAAAAAAGATCGTAATAGTGAACTTGACTTGGTAGACTCGCATGCACGACGTAAATGTCTCTGCGTTACACCCATAGATGGGAATATAGGAATAAAAATGGAGAATCCTAACGGCTGCGATCATACCAGCACTAGTTTACCAAAACTGTTGCTTCCCATTGTACAAAAAATGTTTCAATAGCAAAATCCTAAAAGCGGAATCCGAAACGGAAAAGAAAAACTAATAAGGAAAATTACAAAAATTACCCGAAAACAATAAAATGTAATTTTAGAGGCCCAAACGATAAAATTTGACCAAAAAACCCTGCAGCTCACGAGCGCAACGCTTGTGACTTTTGATCGTTGACTCGTTTCCAATGAAATTAGGCTCCGAAAACGCAAAAATCCATCACTCCAAACTTGGCAAAAACTACCAAATTGCCACTGGATCAAATCTTTCCACCATCTATCAAAATCTTTCCATAAAACTGACACGATTGCTCTTCAAGCGCATCAGTGACCCCTTGGGATGTCTTCGTGTTGCACCTCCTTTTATATTTTTTTTGTGTAATCCGGTGAAAAAAGATCGTAATAGTGAACATGTCTTGGTAAAGTCGCATGCACGACGTAAACGTCACTGCGTTCCTCCCATATGTGGGAATATAGGAATAAAAATGGAGAATCCTACCGGCTGCGATCATACCAGATCTAGTTTACCAAAACTGTTTCTTCCCATCGTAAAAAAATGTTTGAATAGCAAAACCCTAAAAGTAGAATCCAAAACGGAAAAGAAAAACTAATAAGGAAAATTATAAAAATAACCTGAAAATAATAAAATGTAATTTTAGAGGCCCAATCGATAAAATTTGACAAAAAAAACCCCTGCAACTCACGAGTATAATGCTTGTGACTTTTGATCATTGGCCCGTTTCCAATGAAATTAGGCTCTGAAAACGCAAAAATTCGACACTCTAAACTTGGCAAAAACTACCAAATTGCCACTGGATCAAATCTTTCCACCATCTATCAAAATCATTCCATAAAATTGACACGTTTGTTCTTCAACCGCATCAGTGACCCCTTGGGAAGTCTTCGTGTTGCACCTCCTTTTATATTTTTTTGTGTAATCCGGTGAAAAAAGATCGTAATAGTGAACGTGTCTTGGTAAACTCGCATGCACGACGTAAATGTCACTACGTTCCACCCATATGTGGGAATATAGGAATAAAAATGGAGAATCCTAACGGCTACGATCATACCAGCACTAGTTTAGCAAAACTGTTGCTTCCCATCGTAAAAAAATGTTTGAATAGCAAAACCCTTTAAAACGGAATCCAAAACGGAAAATAAAAACTAATAAGGAAAATTACCAAAATAACCCGAAAACAATAACATGTAATTTTAGAGGCCCAAACGATAAAATCTGACCAAAAAACACTGCACCTCATAAGCGCAGCGCTTGTAACTTTTGATCAATGACCCGTTTCCAATGAAATTAAGCTCCAAAAATGAGAAAATTCGGCACTCCAAACTTGGCAAAAACTACCAAATTGCCACTGGATCAAATCTTTCAATCATCTTACAAAATCATTCCAGAAAACTGGCACGCTTATTCTTCAACCTCATCAGTGACCCCTTGGGAAGTCTTCCTGTTGCACCTCCTTTTATATTTTTTTGTGTAATCCGGTGAAAAAAGAGCGTAATAGTGAACGTGCCTTGGTAAACTCGCGTGAATGACGTAAACGTCACTGCGTCCCACCCACATATGGGAATATAGAAATAAAAATGGAGAATCCTAACGGGTGCGATCATACCAGCACTAATGCACCGGATCCCATCAGAACTCTGAAGTTATGCGTGCTTGGGAGAGAGTAGTACTAGGATGGGTGACCCCCTGGGAAGTCCTCGTATTGCACCCCTTTTATTTTTATTTTTTGCGATGTTCGGTGAAGAAAGAGCGTACTAGTGAACGTGTCTTGGTAATATCGCGTGCACGACGTAAACCTAACTTCATTCCACCCACATATGGTTATATAGGAATAAAAAGGGAGATTCCTAATGGGTGTGATCTTACCAGCACTAAGGCACCGGATCCCATCAGAACTCCGAAGTTAAGCGTGCTTGGGCGAGAGTAGTACTAGGATGGGTGACCCCTGGGAATTCCTCGTGTTGCACCCCTTTTTATTTTTATTTTTTTCGATGTTCGGTGAAGAAAGAGCGTAATAATGAACGTGTCTTGGAAGACTCGCATTCACGACGTAAACGTCACTGCGTTCCACGCACATGTGGAAATATAGGAATAAAAATGGAGAATCTTAACGGGTGCGATCATACCAACACTAGTTTACCAAAATTATTGCTTCCCATCGTAAAAAACGTTTCAATAGCAAAACCTTAAAAGCGGAATCCAAAAAGGAAAATAAAAACTAATAAGGAAAATTACAAAAATAACCCGAAAACAATAAAATGTAATTTTAGAGGCCCAAACGATAAAATGTGACAAAAAAACCATGCAGCTTACGAGTGCTCATGACTTTTGATCGTTGACCCATTTTCAATGAAATTAGGCTCCAAAAACACGAAATTCCGACACTCCAAACTTGTCAAAAACTACCAAATTGCCACTGGGTCAAATCTTTCCAGCATCTATCAAAATCATTCCATAAAATTGAATGCTTGCTCTTCAACCGCAACAGTGACCCATTGGGAAGTCTTCGTGTTGCACCTCCTTATATATTTTTTGTGTAATCCGGTGAAAAAAGATCGTAATAGTGAACATGTCTTGGTAGACTCGCATGTACGATGTAAATGTCTCTGCGTTCTACACATATATGGGAATATAGGAATAAAAATGTAGAATCCTAACGGCTGCAATTATACCAGCACTAGTTTACCAAAACTGTTGCTTCCCATTGTAAAAAAAACGTTTCAATAGCAAAACCCTAAAAGCGAAATCCTAAACGGAAAAGAAAAACTAATAAGGAAAATTATAAAAATTACCCGAAAACAATAAAATGTAATTTTAGATGCCCAAACGATAAAATTTGACCAAAAAACCCTACAGCTCACGAGCGCAACGCTTGTGACATTTGATCGTTGACCCGTTTCCAATGAAATTAGGCTTTAAAAATGCGAAAATCCGGCACTCCAAACTTGGCAAAAACTACCAAATTGCCACTGGATCAAATCTTTCCACCATCTATCAAAATCTTTCCATAAAACTGACACGCTTGCTCTTCAAGCGCATCAGTAACCCCTTGAGAAGTCTTCGTGTTGCACCTCCTTTTATATTTTTTTTGTGTAATCCGGTGAAAAAAGATTGTAATAGTGAACGTGTCTTGGTAAAGTCGCATGCACGACGTAAACGTCACTGCGTTCCACCCATATGTGGGAATATAGGAATAAAAATGGAGAATCCTAATGACTGCGATCATACCAGATCTAGTTTACCTAAACTATTTCTTCCCATCGTAAAAAAATATTTTAATAGCAAAACACTAAAAGCGGAATCCAAAACAGAAAAGAAAAACTAATAAGGAAAATTACAAAAATAACCCAAAAACAATAAAATGTAATTTTAGTGGCCCAAACGATAAAATTTGACCAAAAACCCCTGCACCTCATAAGCGCATCGCTTGTAACTTTTGATCGTTGACCCATTTCTAATGAAATTAAGCTCTGAAAATGAGAAATCTGGCACTCCAAACTTGGCAAAAACTACAAAAGTGCCACTAGATCAAATCTTTCAATCATCTTACAAAATCTTTCTAGAAAACTGACACGCTTGCTCTTCAACCTCATCAGTGACCCCTTGGAAAGTCTTCGTATTGCACCTCCTTTTATATTTTTTTGTGTAATCCGGTGAAAAAATAGCGTAATAGTGAACGTGCCTTGGAAACTCGCACGCACGACGTAAACGTCACTGCGTCCCACCTACATGTGGGAATATAGAAATAAAAATGGAGAATCCTAACGGGTGTGATCATACCAGCACTAATGCACAGGATCCCATCAAAACTCTGAAGTTATGCGTGCTTGGGAGAGAGTAGTACTGGGATTGGTGACCCCCTGGGAAGTCCTCGTGTTGCACCCCTTTTTATTTTTATTTTTTGCGATGTTCGGTGAAGAAAGAGCGTACGAGTGAACGTGTCTTGGTAGACTCGCATGCATGACGTAAACGTCACTGCGTTCCACGCACATTTGGAAATATAGTAATAAAAATGGAGAATCCTAACGGGTGTGATCATACCAGCACTAGTTTACCAAAATTATTGCTTCCCATCGTAAAAAACGTTTCAATAGCAAAACCCTAAAAGCGGAATCCAAAATAGAAAATAAAAACTAATAAGGAAAATTACAAAAATAACCCGAAAAAAATAAAATGTAATTTTAGAGGCCCAAACGATAAAATGTGACAAAAAAACCCTACAGCTCACGAGCGCAATGCTCGTGACTTTTGATCGTTGACCCGTTTTTAATGAAATTAGGCTCCGAAAATGCGATATTCCTACACTCCAAACTTGGCAAAAACTACCAAATTACCACTTGATCAAATCTTTCCACCATCTATCAAAATCATTCCATCAAATTAACATGCATGCTCTTCAACCGCAACAGTGACCCATTGGGAAGTCTTCGCGTTGCACCTCCTTTTATATTTTTTTGTGTAATCTGGTGAAAAAAGATCGTAAAAGTGAACATGTCTTGGTAGACTCGCATGCACGACGTAAATGTCTCTGCGTTCCACCCATATGTGGGAATATAGGAATTAAAATGGAGAATCCTAACGGCTGCGATCATACCCGCACTAGTTTGCCAAAACTGTTGTTTCCCATTGTAAAAAAAACGTTTCAATAGTAAAACCCTAAAAGCGGAATCCAAAACGGAAAAGAAAAACTAATAAGAAAAATTACAAATATTACCCGAAAACAATAAAACGTAATTTTAGAGGCCCAAACGATAAAATTTGACCAAAAAACCCTGCAGCTCACGAGCGCAACGCTAGTGACTTTTGATCGTTGACCTGTTTTCAATGAAATTAGGCTCCGAAAACGCGAAAATCCGGCACTCCAAACTTGGCAAAAACTACCAAATTGCCACTGGATCAAATATTTCCACCATCTATCAAAATCTTTCCATAAAACTGACACGTTTGCTCTTCAAGCGCATCAGTGACCCCTTGGGAAGTCTTCGTGTTGCACCTCTTTTTATATTTTTTTTGTGTAATCCGGTGAAAAAAGATCGTAATAGTGAACGTGTCTTGGTAAACTCGCATGCACGACGTAAACGTCACTACGTTCCACCCATATGTGAGAATATAGGAATAAAAATGGAGAATCCTAACGGCTGCGATCATACCAGATCTAGTTTACCAAAACTGTTGCTTCACATCGTAAAAAAATGTTTGAATAGCAAAACCCTAAAAGCAGAATCCAAAACGGAAAAGAAAAACTAATAAGGAATATTACAAAAATAACCCGAAAATAATAAAATGTAATTTTAGAGGCCCAAACGATAAAATTTGACAAAAAAAACACTGCAACTCACGAGCGTAACGCTTGTGACTTTTGATCGTTGACCCGTTTCCAATGAAATTAGGCTATTAAAATGCAAAAATTCGACACTCCAAACTTGGCAAAAACTACCAAATTACCACGGGTTCAAATCTTTCCACCATCTATCAAATTCTTTCCATAAAACTGACACGCTTGCTCTTCAACCGCATCAGTGACCCCTTGGGAAGTCTTCGTGTTGCACTTACTTTTATATTTTTTTGTGTAATCTAATGAAAAAAGATCGTAATAGTGAACGTGTCTTGGTAAACTCGCATGCACGACGTAAACGTCACTGCGTCCCACCCACATGTGGGAATATAGGAATAAAAATGGAGAATCCTAACGGGCGCGATCATACCAGCACTAATGCACCGGATCCCATTAGAACTCTAAAGTTATGCGTGCTTGGGAGAGATTAGTACTAGGATGGGTGACCCCCTGGGAAGTCCTCGTGTTGCACCCCTTTTTATTTTTATTTTTTGCGATGTTCGGTGAAGAAAGAGTGTACTGGTGAACGTGTCTTGGTAAACTCGAGTGCACGACGTAAACGTAACTGCGTTCCACCCACATGTGGGAATATAGGAATAAAAATGGAGAATCCTAACGGCTGCGATCATACCAGCTCTAGTTTACCAAAACTGTTGCTTCCCATCGTAAAAAAATATTTGAATAGCAAAACCCTAAAAGCGGAATCCAAAACGGAAAAGAAAAACTAATAAGGAAAATTACAAAAATAACCCGAAAACAATAAAATGTAATTTTAAAGGCCCAATCGATAAAATTTTACCAAAAAACCATGCAGCTCACGAGCGCCTTCCTAGTGACTTTTGATGGTTGACCCATTTCCAATGAAATTAGGCTCCGAAAACGAGAAAATCCGGCACTACAAACTTGGCAAAAACTATCAAATTGACACTGGATCAAATCTTTCCATCATCTATCAAAATCTTTCTAGAAAACTGACACGCTTGCTCTTTAACATCATCAGTGACCCCTTGGGAAGCCTTCGTGTTGCACCTCCTTTTATATTTTTTTGTGTAATCCGGTGAAAAAAGAACGTAATAGTGAACGTGTCTTGGTAAACTCGCATGCACGACGTAAACGTCACTGCGTCCCACCCACATGTGGGAATATAGGAATAAAAATGGAGAATCCTACCGGCGCGATCTTACCAGCACTAATGCACCGGATCCCATCAGAACTCCAAAGTTAAGCGTGCTTGGTAAATAGTAGTACTAGGATGGGTGACCCCCTGGGAAGTCCTCGTGTTTCACCCCTTTTTATTTTTATTTTTTGCGATGTTCGGTGAAGAAATAGTGTACTAGTGAACGTGTCTTGGTAAACTCGCGTGCATGACGTAAACATAACTGCGTTCCACCCACATGTGGGAATATAGGAATAAAAATGGAGATTCTTAACGGGTGTGATCATACCTGCACTAATGTACCAGATCCCATCAGAACTCCGAAGTTAAGCGTGCTTGGGCGAGAGTAGTACTAGGATGGGTGACCCCCTGGGAAGTCCTCGTGTTTCACCCCTTTTTATTTTTATTTTTTGCAATGTTCGGTGAAGAAATAGTGTACTAGTGAATGTGTCTTGGTAAACTCGCGTGCACGACGTAAACATAACTGCGTTCCACCCACATGTGGGAATATAGGAATAAAAATGGAGATTCTTAAAGGGTGTGATCATACCTGCACTAATGTACCGGATCCCATTAGAACTCCGAAGTTAAGCGTGCTTGGGCGAGAGTAGTACTAGGATGGGTGACCCCCTGGGAAGTCCTCGTGTTTCACCCCTTTTTATTTTTATTTTTTTGCGATGTTCGGTGAAGAAATAGTGTACTAGTGAACGTGTCTTGGTAAACTCGCGTGCACGACGTAAACATAACTGCGTTCCACCCACATTGGGAATATAGGAATAAAAATGAAGATTCTTAACGGGTGTGATCATACCTGCACTAATGTATCGGATCCCATTAGAACTCCGAAGTTAAGCGTGCTTTGGCGGGAGTAGTACTAGGATGGGTGACCCCCTGGGAAGTCCTCTTGTTGCACCCTTTTTTATTTTTATTTTTGCGATGTTCGGTGAAGAAAGAGCATACTTGTGAACGTGTCTTGGTAAACTCGAATGCACGACGTAAACGTCACTGCGTTCCACCCATATGTGGGTATATAGAAATAAAAATGGAGAATCCTAACGGGTACGATCATACCAGCACTAGTTTACCAAAACTATTGCTTCCCATCGTAAAAAAATGTTTCAATAGCAAAACCCTAAAAGCGGAATCCAAAACAAAAAATAAAAACTAATAAGGAAAATTACAAAAATAACCCGAAAACAATAAAATGTAATTTTAGAGCTCAAACGATTAAATTTGACCAAAAAACCCTGCAGCTCACGAGCGCAATGCTTGTGACTTTTGATCGTTGACCCATTTCCAATGAAATTAGGCTCCAAAAACGCGAAATTCCGGCACTTCAAACTTGGCAAAAACTACCAAATTGCCAATGGATCAAATCTTTCCACCATCTATCAAAATCTTTCCATAAAACTGACACGCTTACTCTTCAACCGCATCAGTGACCCCTTGGGAAGTCTTCGTGTTGCACCTCCTTTTATATTTTTTGTGTAATCCGGTGAAAAAAGATCATAATAGTGAACGTGTCTTGGTAGACTCGCATGCACGACGTAAACGTCACTGCGTTCCACCCATATGTGGGAATATAGGAATAAAAATGGAGAATCCTAACGGCTACGATCATACCAGCACTAGTTTACCAAAAATGTTGCTTCCCATCGTAAAAAACGTTTCAATAGCAAAACCCTAAAAGCGAAATCCAAAACGGAAAAGAAAAACTAATAAGGAAAATTAGAAAAATAACCCGAAAATAATAAAATGTAATTTTAGAGGCCCAAACGATAAAATTTGACAAAAAAACCCTTCAACTAACGAGCGCAACGCTTGTGACTTTTGATCGTTGACCCGTTACCAATGAAATTAGGCTTCAAAAATGCAAAAATCCGGCACTCCAAACTTGGCAAAAACTACCAAATTGCCACTGAATCAAATCTTTCCACCATCTATCGAAATCTTACCATAAAAATGACACGCTTGCTCTTCAACCGCATCAGTGACCCCTTGGGAAGTTTTCGTGTTGCACCTCCTTTTATATTTTTTTGTGTAATCCGGTGAAAAAAATCTTAATAGTGAACGTGTCTTGGTAGACTCGCATGCACAACGTAAACGTCACTGCGTTCCACCCATTTGTGGGAATATAGGAATAAAAATGGAGAATCCTAACGGCTGTGATCATACCAGCACTAGTTTACCAAAACTGTTGCTTCCCATCATAAAAAATGTTTCAATAGCAAAACCCTAAAAGCGGAATTCAATAAAGAAAAGAAAAACTAATAAGGAAAATTAAAAAAATAACCCGAAAATAATAAAATGTAATTTTAGAGGCCCAAACGATAAAATTTGACCAAAAAACCCTGCAGCACATGAGCGCGAAGCTCGTGACTTTTGTACGTTGACCCATTTCCAATGAAATTAGGCTCCGAAAATGCGAAATTCCGGCACTCCAAACTTGGCAAAAACTACCAAATTGCCACTGGATCAAATCTTTCCGCCATCTATCAAAATCTTTCCATAAAACTGACACACTTTCTCTTCAACCGCATCACTGACCGCTAGGGAAGTCTTCGTGTTGCACCTCCTTTTATATTTTTTTGTGTAATCCGGTGAAAAAAGAGTGTAATAGTCAACGTGTCTTGGTAGACTCGTATGCACGACGTAAACGTCATTGCATTCCACCCACATTTGTAATATAGGAATAGAAATGGAGAATCCTAACAGGTGCGATCATACCAGAACTAATGCACCGGATCCCATCAGAACTCCGAAGTTAAGCGTGCTTGGGTGAGAGTAGTACTAAATCCTAACGGGTACGATCATACCAGCACTAGTTTACCAAAACTGTTGCTTCCCATCGTAAAAAAACGTTTCAATAGCAATACCCTAAAAACGGAATCCAAAACGGAAAAGACAAACTAATAAGGAAAATTACAAAAATAACCCGAAAACAATAAAATGTAATTTTAGATGCCCAAACGATAAAATTTGACCAAAAAACCTTGCAGCTCACGAGCGCAACAATTATGACTTTTAATCATTGACCCATTTCCAAAGAAATTAGGCTCAAAAAACGAGAAAATTCCGCACTTCAAACTTGGCAAAAACTACCAAATTTCTACTGGATCAAATCTTTCCACCATTTATCAAAATCTTTCCATAAAATTGACACGCTTGCTCTTCAACTGCATCAGTGACCCCTTGAGAAGTCTTCGTGTTGCACCTCCTTTTATATTTTTTGTGTAATCCGGTGAAAAAAAATTGTAAAAGTGAACGTGTCTTGGTAGACTCGCATGCACGACGTAAACGTCACTGCGTTTCGCCCATATGTGGGAATATAGGAATAAAAATGGAGAATCCTAATGGTTGCGATTATACCAGCACTAGTTTACCAAAATTGTTGCTTCCTATTGTAAAAAATTGTTTCAATAGCAAAACCCTAAAAGCGGAATCCAAAAGGAAAAAGAAACTAATAAGGAAAATTACAAAAATAACCCGAAAACAATAAAATGTAATTTTAGAGGCCCAAACGATAAAATTTGACCAAAAAACCTTGTAGCTCACGAACGCAGCACTTGTGACTTTTGAACGTTGACCCGTTTCCCATGAAATTAGGCTCCGAAAATGAGAAAATTCGGCACTCCAAACTAGGTAAAAACTACCAAATTGCCACTAGATCAAATCTTTCCATCATCTATCAAAATCTTTCCAGAAAACTAACACGCTTGCTCTTCAACCTCATCAGTGACCCCTTGGGAAGTCTTCGTGTTGCACCTTATTTTTATGTTTTTTTTTGTGTAATCCGGTGAAGAAAGAGCGTACTAGTGAACATGTCTTGGTAAACTCGCGTGTACGACGTAAACGTCACTGCGTTCCACCCACATGTGGGAATATAGGGATAAAAATGGAGATTCCTAACGGGTGCGATCATACCAGCACTAATGCACCAGATCCCATCAAAACTCTGAAGTTAAAAGTGCTTGGACGAGAGTATTACTAAATCCTATTGGGTGCGATCGTACCAGCACTAGTTTACCAAAACTGTTGCTTCCCATCGTAAAAAAATGTTTCAATATCAAAACACTAAAAGCAGAATCCAAAACGAAAAAGAAAAACTAATAAGGAAAATTACAAAAATAACCCGAAAATAATAAAATGTAATTTCAGAGGCCCAAATGATAAAATTTGACCAAAAAACCTTGCAGCTCACGAGCACAAAGCTCGTGACTTTTGATCGTTGACCGGTTTCCAATGAAATTAGCTTCCGAAAATGCGAAATTTTGGCACTCCAAACTTGGCAAAAACTACGAAATTGCTACTGGATCAAATCATTCCACCATCTATCAAACTCTTTCTTTAAACTGACACGCTTGCTCTTTAACCGCATCTGTGACCCCTTGGGAAGTCTTCGTGTTGCACCTCCTTTTATATTTTTTTTGTGTAATTCGGTGAAAAAAGATAGTAATAGTAAACGTGTCTTGGTAGACTCGCATGCACGACGTAAACGTCACTGCGTTCCACCCATATGTGGCAATATAGGAATAAAAATGGAGAATCCTAACGGCTGCGATAATACCAGCACTAGTTTACCAAAACTGTTGTTTCCCATCATAAAAAATGTTTCAATAGCAAAACCCTAAAAGCGGAATCCAAAATGGAAAAGAAAAACTAATAAGGAAAATTACAAAAATAACCCGAAAATAATAAAATGTAATTTCAGAGGCCCAAATGATAAAATTTGACCAAAAAACCTTGCAGCTCACGAGCACAAAGCTCGTGACTTTTGATCGTTGACCGGTTTCCAATGAAATTAGCTTCCGAAAATGCGAAATTCTGGCACTCCAAACTTGGCAAAAACTACCAAATTGCTACTGGATCAAATCATTCCACCATCTATCAAACTCTTTCTTTAAACTGACACGCTTGCTCTTTAACCGCATCTGTGACCCCTTGGGAAGTCTTCGTGTTGCACCTCCTTTTATATTTTTTTGTGTAATTCGGTGAAAAAAGATAGTAATAGTAAACGTGTCTTGGTAGACTCGCATGCACGACGTAAACGTCACTGCGTTCCACCCATATGTGGCAATATAGGAATAAAAATGGAGAATCCTAACGGCTGCGATAATACCAGCACTAGTTTACCAAAACTGTTGTTTCCCATCATAAAAAATGTTTCAATAGCAAAACCCTAAAAGCGGAATCCAAAATGGAAAAGAAAAACTAATAAGGAAAATTACAAAAATAACCCGAAAACAATAAAATGTAATTTTAGAGGGCCAAACGATAAAATTTGATAAAAAAAACCCTACAACTCACGAGCGCAACGGTAGTAACTTTTGATTGTTGACCCATTTTCAATGAAAGTAGGCTCCGAAAACGCAAAAATTCGGCACTCCAAACTTGGTAAAAACTACCAAATTGCCAATGGATAAAATCTTTCCACCATCTATCAAAATCTTCCCTTAAAACTGAAATTCTTACTCTTCAACCGCATCAGTGACCCCTTGGGAACTTTTCGTGTTGCACCTCCTTTTATAATTTTTGGTGTAATCCGGTGAAAAAAATCGTAATAGTGAACGTGTCTTGGTAGACTCGCATGCACGACGTAAACGTCACTGCGTTCCACCCATATGTGGGAATATAGGAATAAAAATGGAGAATCCTAATGGCTGCGATCATACCAGCACTAGTTTACCAAAACTGTTGCTTCCCATCGTAAAAAACGTTTCAATAGCAAAACCCTAAAAGCAGAATCCAAAACAAAAAAAACTAATAAGGAATATTATAAAAATAACCCAAAAACAATAAAATGTAATTTTAGAGGCCCAAACGATAAAATTTTACCAAAAAACACTGCACCTCATAAGCGCAGCGCTTGTAACTTTTGATCGTTGACCTGTTTCCAATGAAATTAAGCTCCGAAAACGAGAAAATCTGGCACTCCAAACTTGGCAAAAACTACCAAATTGCCACTGGATCAAATCTTTCCAAAAAAATGACACGCTTTTTCTTCAACCTCATTAGTGACCCCTTGGCAAGTCTTCGTGTTGGACCTCCTATTATATTTTTTTGTGTAATTCGGTGAAAAAAGAGCATAATAGTGAACTTGTCTTGGTAGACTCGCATGCACGACGTAAACGTCACTGCATCCCACTCACATGTGGGAATATATGATTAAAAATGGAAAATTCTAACGGGTGCGATCATACCAGCACTAATGCACCGGATCCCATCAAAACTCCGAAGTTAAGCGTGCTTGGGCGAGAGTAGTACTAAATCCTAATGGGTGCGATCATACCAGCACTAGTTTACCAAAATTGTTGCTTCCCATCGTAAAAAAATGTTTCAATATCAAAACCCTAAAAGCGGAATCCAAAACGAAAAAGAAAAACTAATAAGGAAAATTAAAAAAATAACCCGAAAACAATAAAATGTAATTTCAGAGGCCCAAATGATAAAATTTGACCAAAAAACCTTGCAGCTCACGAGCGCAATGCTCGTGAGTTTTGATCGTTGACCCGTTTCCAATGAAATTAGGTTCCGAAAATGCGAAATTCCGGCACTCCAAAGTTGGCAAAAACTACCAAATTGCCACTGGATCAAATCATTCCACCATCTATCAAAATCTTTCCTTAAACTGATACGCTTTCTCTTCAACCGCATCAGTGACCCCTTGGGAAGTCTTCGTGTTGCACCTCCTTTTATATTTTTTTGTGTAATCTGGTGAAAAAAAATAGTAATAGTGAACGTGTCTTGGTAGACTCGCATGCACGACGTAAACGTCACTGCGTTCCACCCATATGTGGGAAAATAGGAATAAAAATGGAGAATCCTAATGGCTGCGATCATACCAGCACTAGTTTACCAAAACTATTGCTTCCCATCGTAAAAAATGTTTCATTAGCAAAACCCTAAAAGCGGAATCCAAAACAAAAAAGAAAAACTAATATGGAAAATTATAAAAATAACCCGAAAACAATAAAATGTAATTTTAGAGGCCAAAACAATAAAATTTGACAAAAAAAACCCTACAACTCACGAGCGCAACGCTTGTGACTTTTGATCGTTGACCCGTTTCCAATGAAATTAGGCTCCGAAAACGCAAAAATCCGGCACTCCAAACTTGGCAAAAACTACCAAATTGCCACTGGATCAAATCTTTCCACCATCTATCAAAATCTTTCCATAAAACTGAAACGCTTGCTCTTTAACCGTATCAGTGACCCCTTGGGAAGTTTTCGTGTTGCACCTCCTTTTATATTTTTTTGTGTAATCCGGTGAAAAAAATTATAATAGTGAACGTGTCTTGGTAGACTCGCATGCACGACGTAAACGTCTCTGCGTTCCACCCATATGTCGGAATATAGGAATAAAAATGGAGAATCCTAACGGCTGCGATCATACCAGCACTAGTTTACCAAAACTGTTGCTTCCCATCGTAAAAAATGTTTCAATAGCAAAACCCTAAAAGCGGAATCCAAAACGGAAAAGAAAAACTAATAAGGAAAATTACAAAATAACCCGAAAACATTAAAATGTAATTTTAGAGGCCCAAATGATAAAATTTAACAAAAAAAACCCTGCAACTCACGAGCGCAACTCTTGTGACTTTTGATCGTTGACCCGTTTCCAATGAAATTAGGCTCTGAAAACGAAAAATTCGGCATCCTAACTTGGCAAAAACTACCAAATTGCCACTGGATCAAATCTTTCCACCGTCTATCAAAATCATTCCATAAAACTGACACGCTTGCATCTTCAACCGCATCAGTGACCCCTTGGGAAGTCTTCGTGTTGCACCTCCTTTTATATTTTTTGTGTAATCCGGTGAAAAAAGATCGTAATAGTGAACGTGTCTTGGTAAACTTGCATGCACGACGTAAACGTCACTACGTTCCACCCATATGTGGGAATATAGGAATAAAAATGGAGAATCCTAACGGGTACGATCATACCAGCACTAGTTTACCAAAACTGTTGCTTCCAATCGTAAAAAATGTTTCAATAGCAAAACCCTAAAAGCAGAATCCAAAACAAAAAATAAAAACTAATAAGGAATATTAAAAAAATAACCCAAAAACAATAAAATGTAATTTTAGAGGCCCAAACGATAAAATTTGACCAAAAAACCCTGCACCTCATAAGCGCAGCGCTTGTAACTTTTGATCGTTGACCCGTTTCCAATGAAATTAAGCTCCGAAAACGAGAAAATCTGGCACTCTAAACTTGACAAAAACTACCAAATTGCCACTGGATCAAATCTTTCAATCATCTTACAAAATCTTTCCAGAAAACTGACACACTTTCTCTTCAACCTCATCAGTGACCCCTTGGGAAGTCTTCGTGTTGCACCTCCTTTATATTTTTTTGTGTAACCCGGTGAAAAGAGAGAGTAATCGTGAACATATCTTGGTAAACTCGCATGGATGACGTAAACGTCACTGCGTCCCACCCACATGTGGGAATATAGGAATAAAAATGGAGAATCCTAACGGGTGCGATCATACAAGCATTAATGCACCAGATCCCATCAGAACTCTGAAGTTATGCGTGCTTGGGAAAGAGTAGTACTAGAATGGGTGACCCCCTGGGAAGTCCTCATGTTGCACCCCTTTTAATTTTTATTTTTTGCGATGTTCGGTAAGGACAGAGCGTACTAGTGAACGTGTCTTGGTAAACTCGTGTGCACGACGTAAACGTAACTACGTTCCACCCACATGTGGGAATATAAGAATAAAAATGGAGGTTCCTAACGGGTGCGATCATACCAGCACTAATGCACCAGATCCCATCAGAACTCCGAAGTTAAGCGTGCTTGGGTGAGAGTATTACTAAATCCTAATGGGTGCGATCATACCAGCACTAGTTTACCAAAACTATTGCTTCCAATCGTAAAAAAACATTTCAATAGCAAAACCCTAAAAGCGGAATCCAAAACGGAAAAGAAAAACTAATAAGGAAAATTACAAAAATATCCCGAAAACAATAAAATGTAATTTTAGAGGCCCAAACGATAAAATTTGACCATAAAACCCTGCAGCTCACGAGCGTAGAGGTCGTGAATTTTGATCGTTGGCCCTTTTCCAATGAAATTAGGATACGAAAACGCAAAATTCCTGCACTCCAAACTTGGCAAAAACTACCAAATTGCCACTGGATCAAATCTTTCCGCCATCTATCAAAATCTTTCCATAAAACAGACATGCTTGCTCTTCAACCGCATCAGTGACCCCTTGGGAAGTCTTCGTGTTGTACCTACTTTTATATTTTTTTATTGTGATCAAGTGAAAAAAGAGCGTAATAGTGAATGTGTCTTGGTAGACTCGCATGCACGACGTAAACGTCATTGCGTTCCACCCACATTTTGGAATATAGGAATAAAAATGGAGAATCTTAACGGGTGCGATCATACCAGCACTAATGCAACGGATCCCATCCGAACTCCGAAGTTATGCGTGCTTGGACGAGAGTATTACTAAATCCTAACGGGTGTGATCATACCAGCACTAGTTTACCAAAACTATTGCTTCCCATCGTAAAAAAACTTTTCAATAGCAAAACCCTAAAAGCAGAATCCAAAACGGAAAAGAAAAACTAATAAGGAAAATTTCAAAAATAACCCGAAAACAATAAAATGTAATTTTAGAGGCCAAACTATAAAATTTGACAAAAAAACCTGCAGCTCACGAGCGCCACGCTTGTCACATTTGATCGTTGACCTGTTTCCAATGAAATTAGGCTCCGAAAACGAGAAAATTCGGCACTCCAAACTTGGCAAAAACTACCAAATTGCCACTAGATCAAATCTTTACGCCATCTATAAAAATCTTTCCATAAAACTGACACGCTTGCTCTTCAACCGCATCAGGTGACCCCTTGGGAAGTCTTCGTATTGCGCCTCCTTTTATATTTTTTGTGTAATCCGGTGAAAAAATATCATAAAATTGAACGTGTCTTTGTAGACTCGCATGCACGAAGTAAGCGTCACTGTGTTCCACACATATATGGGAATATAGGAATAAAAATGGAGAATCCTAACGGCTGCTATCATACCAGCACTAGTTTACCAAAACTGTTACTTCCCATTGTAAAAAAATGTTTCAATAGCAAAACCCTAAAAGCGGATTCCAAAACGAAAAAGAAAACAAATAAGGAAAATTACAACAATAACCCGAAAATAATAAAATGTAATTTTAGAGGCCCAAACGATAAAATTTGACCAAAAAACCCTGCAGCTCACGAGTGCAGCACTTGTGACTTTTGATCGTTGACCCGTTTCTCATGAAATTAGGCTCCGAAAACGAGAAAATAGGGCACTCCAAACTAGGAAAAAACTACCAAATTGCCACTGGATTAAATCTTTCCATCATCTATCAAAATCTTTCCATAAAACTGACACGCTTGCTCTTCAACCTCATCAGTGACCCCTTGGGAAGTCTTCGTGTTACACCTCCTTTTATATTTTTTTGTGTAATCTGGAGAAGAAAGAGCGTACTAGTGAACGTGTCTTGGTAAACTCACGTGTAAGAAGTAAATGTCACTGCGTTCCACCCACATGTGGGAATATAGGAATAAAAATGGATATTCCTAACGGGTTCGATCATGCCAGCACTAATGCACCGAATCCCATCAGAACTCTGAAGTTAAGCGTGCTTAAGCGAGAGTAGCATTAGGATGGGTGAACCCTTGGGAAGTCCTCGTGTTGCAACCCTTTTTATTTAAATTTTTTGCGATGTTCGGTTAAGAAAGAGCGTTCTAGTGAACGTGTCTTGGTAAACTCGAATGCACGACGTAAACGTCACTGCGTTCCACCCATATGTGGGAATATAGGAATAAAAATGGAAAATCCTAAAGGGTACGATCATACCAGCACTAGTTTACCAAAACTGTTGTTTCCCATCATAAAAAAACGTTTCAATAGCAAAACCCTAAAAGCGGAATCCAAAACAAAAAATAAAAACTAATAAGGAAAATTACAAAAATAACCCGAAAACAATAAAATGTAATTTTAGAGGCCCAAACGATAAAATTTGACCAAAAAACCCTGCAGCTCACGAGCATAGAGCTAGTGACTTTTGATCGTTGGCCAGTTTCCAATGAAATTATTATCCAAAAACGCAAAATTCCTGCACTCCAAACTTGGCAAAAACTACCAAATTGCCACTGGATCAAATCTTTCTGCCATCTATGAAAATCTTTCCATAAAACAGACACGCTTGATTTTCAACCGCATCAGTGACCCCTTGGGAAGTCTTCGTGTTGCACCTCCTTTTATACTTTTTTTATTGTAATCAAGTTAAAAAAGAGCGTAATAGTGAATGTGTCTTGGTAGACTCACATGCACGACGTAAACGTCATTGCGTTCCACCCACATTTGGGAATATAGGAATAAAAATGCAGAATCCTAACGGGTGCGATCATACCAGAACTAATGCACCGGATCCCATCTGAACTCCGAAGTTAAACGTGCTTGGGCGAGAGTATTACTAAATCCTAATGGGTGCGATCATACCAGCACTAGTTTACCAAAACTATTGCTTCCCATCGTAAAAAAACATTTCAATAGCAAAACCCTAAAAGCGAAATCCAAAACGGAAAAGAAAAACTAATAAGGAAAATTACGAAAATAACCCGAAAATAATAAAATGTAATTTTAGAGGCCCAAACTATAAAATTTGACCAAAAAAACCTGCAGCTCACGAGCGCCACGCTTGTGACTTTTGATCGTTGACCCTTTTCCAATGAAATTATGCTCCGAAAACGCGAAAATTATGCACTCCAAACTTGGAAAAAACTGCCAAATTGCCACTGGATCAAATCTATCCACCATCTATCAAAATCTTTCAATAAAGCTGTCACGCTTGCTATTCAACCGCATCAGTGACCCCTTGGGAAGTCTTCGTGTTGCACCTCCTTTTATATTTTTTTGTGTAATCCAGTGAAAAAAGATCGTAATAGTGAATGTGTCTTGGTAGACTCACAAGCACGACGTAAACGTCACTGCGTTCCACCCATATGTAGGAATATAGGAATAAAAATGGAGAATCCTAACGGCTGCGATCATACCAGCACTAGTTTACCAAAACTGTTGCTTCCCATTGTAAAAAATGTTTCAATAGCAAAACCCTAAAAGAGAAATCCAAAACGAAAAAGAAAAACTAATATGGAAAATTACAAAAATAACCCGAAAATAATAAAATGTAATTTTAGAGGCCCAAACGATAAAATTTGACCAAAAAACCCTGCAACTCACGAGCACAAGGCTCGTGACTTTTGACCGTTGACCCGTTTCCAATGAATTTAGGCTCCGAAAATGAAAAAATCCAGCACTCCAAACTTGGAAAAAACTTCCAAATTGCCACTAGATCAAATCTTTCCACCATCTATCAAAATCTTTCCATAAAACTGACACGCTTGCTCTTCAACCGCATCAGTGACCCCTTGGGAAGTCTTCGTGTTTCACCTCCTTTTATATTTTTTTGTGTAATCCGATGAAAAAAGATCGTAATAGTGAACGTGTCTTGGTAGACTTGCATGCACGACGTAAACATCACTGCGTTCCACCCATATGTGGGAATATATGAATAAAAATGGATAATCCTAACGGGTACGATCATACCAGCACTAATTTACCAAAACTGTTGCTTCCCATTGTAAAAAAAATGTTTCAATAGCAAAACCATAAAAGCGGATTCCAAAACGGAAAATAAAAACTAATAAGGAAAATTACAAAAATAACCCTAAAATATTAAAATATAATTTTAGAGGCCCAAACGATAAAATTTGACCAAAAAACCCTACAGTTCACGAGCGCAAAGGTGGTGATTTTTTATCGATGACCCGTTTCTAATGAAATTAGGCTCCAAAAACGCGTAAATCCGGCATTCCAAAGTTGGAAAAAACTACCAAATTGTCACTGGATCAAATCTTTCCACCATCTATCAAAATCTTTCCATAAAACTGACACGCTTGCTCATCAACCGCATCAGTGACTCCTTGGGAAGTTTTCGTGTTGCACCACCTTTTATATTTTTTGTGTAATCCGAGGAAAAAAGAGCGTAATAGTGAACGTGTCTTGGTAGACTCACATGCACGACGTAAACATCACTGCGTTCCACCCATATATTGGAATATTGGAATAAAAATGGAGAATCCTAACGGCTGCGATCATACCAGTACTAATGCACCGGATCCCATCAGAACTCCGAAGTTAAGCATGCTTGGGTGAGAATAGTACTAAATCCTAACGGGTGCGATCATACCAGCACTAGTTTACCAAAACTGTTGCTTACCATCGTAAAAAAATGTTTTAATAGCAAAACTCGAAAAGCGGAATCCAAAACAGAAAAGAAAAACTAGTAAGGAAAATTACAAAAATAGCCCGAAAAATAAAAAAAATATATAATTTTAGAGGCCCAAAAGATAAAATTTGACCAAAAAACCCTGCAGCCCATGAGCGCAGCGCTTGTGACTTTTGATTGTTAACCCTTTTCCAATCATACCAACACTAATGCACCGGATCCACCATAACTTCGAAGTTAAGCGTGCTTGGGCGAGAGTAGTACTAAATCCTAACGGGTGCGATCATACCAGCACTAGTTTACCAAAACTGTTGCTTCCCGTCGTAAAAAATGTTTTAATAGCAAAACCCTAAAAGCGTAATCCAAAACAGAAAAGAAAAACTAATAAGGAAAATTACAAAAGTAACTCGAAAATAATAAAATTTAATTTTAGAGGCCCAAACGATAAAATTTGACCAAAAAACCCTATAGCCCACGAGAGCGGCGCTTGTGACTTTTGATCGTTGACCCGTTTCCAATGAAATTATGCTCCGAAAACGCGAAAATTATGCACTCCAAACTTGGAAAAAACTGCCAAATTGCCACTGGATCAAATCTATCCACCATCTATCAAAATCTTTCAATAAAGCTGTCACGCTTGCTATTCAACCGCATCAGTGACCCCTTGGGAAGTCTTCGTGTTTCACCTCCTTTTATATTTTTTTGTGTAATCCGATGAAAAAAGATCGTAATAGTGAACGTGTCTTGGTAGACTTGCATGCACGACGTAAATATCACTGCGTTCCACCCATATGTGGGAATATAGGAATACAAATTGAGAATCCGAACGGCTGTGATCATACCACCACTAGTTTACCAAAACTGTTGCTTCCCATTGTAAAAAAAATGTTTCAATAGCAAAACCCTAAAAGCGGATTCCAAAACGGAAAAGAAAAACTAATAAGGAAAATTATAAAAATATTCCAAAAACAATAAAATGTAATTTTAGAAGCCCAAACGATAAAATTTGACCAAAAAACCCTTCAGTACACGAGCATAGCTCTTGTGACTTTTGGTCGTTGACCCATTTCCAATGAAATTAGGCTTCAAAAATGCAAAAATTCGGCTCTCCAAACTTGGCAAAAACTACCAAATTGCCACTGGATCAAATCTTTCCACCATCTATCAAAATCTTTCCATAAAACTGACACGCTTGCTCTTCAACCGCAACAGTGACCCCTTGGGAAGTCTTCGTGTTGCACCTCCTTTTATATTTTTTTGTGTAATCCGGTGAAAAAAGAACGTAATAGTGAACGTGTCTTGGTAGACTCGCATGCACGACATAAACGTCACTGCGTTCCACCCACATGTAAGAATATAGGAATAAAAATGGAGATTCCTAACGGGTGCGATCATACCAGCACTAATGCACCGGATCCCATCAGAACTTTGAAGTTAAGCGTGCTTGGGCGAGAGTAGTACTAGGATGGGTGACCCCCTGGGAAGTCCTCGTGTTGCACCCCTTTTTATTTTTATATTTTGCGATGCTCGGTGAAGAAAGAGCGTACTAGTGAACGTGTCTTGGTAAACTCGAATGCACAACGTAAACGTCACTGCGTTCCACCCATATGTGGGAATATAGGAATAAAAATGGAGAATCCTAATGGGTACAATCATACCAGCACTAGTTTACCAAAACTGTTGCTTCCCATCGTAAAAAAACATTTCAATAGCAAAACCCTAAAAGCGGAATCCAAAACGGAAAATAAAAACTAACAAGGAAAATTACAAAAATAAACCGAAAATAATAAAATGTAATTTTAGAGGCCCAAACGATAAATTTTGACAAAAAACCCTGAAGCTCACGAGCGCAACGCTTGTGACTTTTGATCATTGACCCGTTTCCTATGAAATTAGGCTCCGAAAACGCAAAAATCCGGCACTTTAAACTTGGAAAAAACTACGAAATTGCTACTGGATCAAATATTTCCACAATCGATCAAAATCTTTCCATAAAACTGACACGCTTGCTCTTCAACCGCATCAGTGACCCCTAGGGAAGTCTTCGTGTTGCACCTCCTTTTATATTTTTTTGTGTAATCCGATGAAAAAAGAGCATAATAGTGAACTTGTCTTGGTAGACTCGCATTCACTACGTAAACGCCACTGCGTTCCACCCATATGTGGGAATATAGGAATTAAAATGGAGAATCCTAACGGCTGCAATCATACCAGCACTAATGCACCAGATCCACCAGAACTTCGAAGTTAAGCGCGCTTGGGCGAGAGTAGTACTAAATCCTAAAGGGTACGATTATACCAGCACTAGTTTACCAAAACTGTTGCTTCCCGTCGTAAAAAAATGTTTCAATAGCAAAACCCTAAAAGCAGAATCCAAAACGGAAAAGAAAAAACTAATAAGGAAAATTACAAAAATAACCCGAAAATAATAAAATGTAATTTTAGAGGCCCAAACGATAAAATTTGACCAAAAAACCATGTAGCCCACGAGCGCAGCGCTTGTGACTTTTGATCATTGACCCGTTTCCAATGAAATTATGCTCAAAAAACGCAAAAATCTGGCACTCCAAACTTGGAAAAAACTACCAAATTGCCACTGGATCAAATCTATACACCATCTATTAAAATCTTTCCATAAAACTAACACGCTTTCTATTCAACCGCATCAGTGACCCCTTGGGAAGTCTTCGTGTTGCACCTCCTTTTATATTTTTTTGTGTAATCCGGTGAAAAAAGATCATAATAGTGAACGTGTCTTGGTAGACTCGCATGCACGACGTAAACGTCACTGCGTTCCTCCCATATGTGGGAATATAGGAATAAAAATGGAGAATACGAACGGCTGCGATCATACCATCACGAGTTTACCAAAACTGTTGTTTCCCATCGTAAAAAAAATGTTTCAATAGCAAAACCCTAAAAGCGGATTTCAAAACGGAAAAGAAAACCTAATAAGGAAAATTATAAAAATAATCCAAAAACAATAAAATGTAATTTTAGAAGCCCAAACGATAAAATTTGACCAAAAAACCCTTCAGCACACGAGCATAGCTCTTGTGACTTTTGGTCGTTGACCCATTTCCAATGAAATTAGGCTCCGAAAACGCGAAAATCCGGCTCTCTAAACTTGGCAAAAACTATCAAATTGCCACTGGATCAAATCTTTCCACCATCTATCAAAATCTTTCCATAAAACTGACACGCTTGCTCTTCAACCGCAACAGTGACCCCTTGGGAAGTCTTCGTGTTGCACCTCCTTTATTATTTTTTGTGTAATCCGGTGAAAAAAGAGCGTAATAGTGAACGTGTCTTGGTAGACTCGCATGCACGACATAAACGTCACTGCATTCCACCAACATATAGGAATATAGGAATAAAAATGGAGATTCCTAACGGGTGCGATCATACCAGCACTAATGCACCGGATCCCATCCGAACTCTGAAGTTAAGCATGCTTGGGCGAGAGTAGTACTAGGATGGGTGACCCCCTGGGAAGTCCTCGTGTTGCACCCCTTTTTATTTTTATTTTTTACGATGCTCGGTGAAGAAAGAGCGTACTAGTGAACGTGTCTTGGTAAACTCGAATGCACGACGTAAATGTCACTACGTTCCACCAATATGTTGGAATATAGGAATAAAAAGGGAGAATCCTATTGGGTACAATCATACCAGCACTAGTTTACCAAAACTGTTGCTTCCCTTCGTAAAAAAACATTTCAATAGCAAAACCCTAAAAGCGAAATCCAAAACGAAAAATAAAAACTAATAAAGAAAATTACCAAAATAACCCGAAAATAATAAAATGTAATTTTAGAGTCCCAAACGATAAAATTTGACAAAATAACCCTACAGCTCACGAGCGCAATGTTTGTGACTTTTGATCATTGACCCATTTCCAATGAAATTAGGCTCCTAAAACGCGAAAATCCGGCACTCCAAACTTGGCAAAAACTACGAAATTGCCATCGGATCAAATCTTTCCACCATCTATCAAAATCTTTCCATAAAACTGACACGCTTGCTCTTCAACTGCATCAGTGACCCCTTGGGAAGTTTTCGTGTTGCACCTCCTTTTATATTTTTTTGTGTAATCCGGTAAAAAAAGATTGTAATAGTGAACGTGTCTTGGTAGACACGAATGGACGACGTAAACGTCACTGCGTTCCACCCAAATGTGGGAATATAGGAATAAAAATGGAGAATCCTAACGGCTGCGATCATACCAGCACTAATGCACCGGATACCATCAGAACTCCGAAGTTAAGCGTGCTAGGGCGAGAGTAGTACTAAATCCTAACTGGTGCGATCATACTAACACTAGTTTACCAAAACTGTTGCTTCCCATCGTAAAAAAATGTTTCAATAGCAAAACCCTAAAAGCAGAATCCCAAACGGAAAAGAAAAACTAAAAAGGAAAATTACAAAAATAACCCAAAAATAATAAAATGTAATTTTTGAGGCCCAAACGATAAAATTTGACCAAAAACCCCTGCAGCCCGCAAGCACAGCGCTTGTGACTTTTGATCGATGACCCATTTTTAAAGAAATTAGGCTCTAAAAATGCAAAAATCCAGCACTCCAAACTTGGCAAAAACTACCAAATTGTCACTGGATCAAATCTTTCCACCATCTATCAAAATCTTTCCATAAAACTGACACGCTTGCTCTTCAACCGCATCAGTGACTCCTTGGGAAGTCTTCGTGTTGCACCACCTTTTATATTTTGTTGTGTAACCCGGTGGAAAAAGAGCGTAATAGTGAACGTGTCTTGGTAGACTCGCATGCACGACAAAAACGTCACTGCGTTCCACCAATATGTAGGAATATAGGAATAAAAAAGGAGATTCCTAATGGGTGCGATCATACCAGCACTAATGCACTGGATCCCATCAAAACTTTGAAGTTAAGCGTGCTTGGGCGAGAGTAGTACTAGGATGGGTGACCTCCTGGGAAGTCCTTGTGTTGCACCCTTTTTTTTTAATTTTGGCGATGCTCGCTGAAGAAAGAGCGTACTAGTGAACGTGTCTTGGTAAATTCGAATACACGACGTAAACGTCACTGCTTTCCACCCGTATGTGGTAATATAGGAATAAAAATGGAGAATCCTAATGGGTACAATCATACCAGCACTAGTTTACCAAAACTGTTGCTTCCCATCGTAAAAAAACATTTCAATAGCAAAACCCTAAAAGCGGAATCCAAAACGAAAAATAAAAACTAATAAGGAAAATTACAAAAAAAACCTGAAAACAATAAAATGTAATATTACAGGCCCAAACGATAAACTTTGACAGAAAAAACCCTGCAGCTCACGAGCGTAACGCTTGTGACTTTTGATTATCGACCCGTTTCCAATGAAATTAGGCTCCGAAAACGCGAAAATTCGGTACTTCAAACTTTGAAAAAACAATCAAATTGCCACTGGATCAAATCTTTCCACCATCAATCAAAATCTTTCCATAAAACTGACACGCTTGCTCTTCAACCGCATCAGTTACCCCTTGGGAAGTCTTCGTGTTACACCTCCTTTTATATTTTTTTTTGTAATCTGATGAAAAAAGAGCGTAATAGTGAACGTGTCTTGGTAGACTCGCATTCACGACGTAAACGCCACTGCGTTCCACCCATATGTGGGAATATAGGAATTAAAATGGAGAATCTTAACGGCTGCAATCATACCAGAACTAAGGCACCGGATCCACCAGAACTTCAAAGTTAAGCGCGCTTGGGCGAGAGTAGTACTAAATCCTAACGGGTACGATCATACCAGCACTAGTTTACCAAAACTGTTGCTTCCCGTAGTAAAAAAATGTTTCAATAGCAAAACCCTAAAAGCGGAATCCAAAACGGAAAAGAAAAACTAATAAGGAAAATTACAAAAATAACCCGAAATAATAAAATGTAATTTTAGAGGCCCAAACGAAAAAATTTGACCAAAAAACCATGTAGCCCACGAGCGCAGCGCTTGTGACTTTTGATTGTTGACCCGTTTCCAATGAAATTATGCTCCGAAAAAGCGAAAATTCGGCACTCCAAACTTGGAAAAAACTACCAAATTACCACTAGATCAAATCTATCCACCATGTATCAAAATCTTTCCATAAAACTGACACGCTTGCTATTCAACCGCATCAGTGACCCCTTGGGAAGTCTTCATGTTGCACCTCCTTTTATATTTTTTTGTGTAATCCGATGAAAAAAGATCATAATAGCGAACGTGTCTTGGTAGACTCGCATGCACGACGTAAACGTCACTGCGTTCCACCCATATGTGGGAATATAGGAATAAAAATGGAGAATCCGAACGGCTGCGATCTTACCATCACTAGTTTATCAAAACTGTTGCTTCCCATCGTAAAAAAATGTTTCAATAGCAAAACCCTAAAAGCGGATTTCAAAACGGAAAAGAAAAACTAATAAGGAAAATTATAAAAATAATCCAAAAACAATAAAATGTATTTTTAGAGGCCCAAACGATAAAATTTGTCCAAAAAACCCTTCAGCACACGAGCATAGCTCTTGTGACTTTTGGTCGTTGACCCATTTCCAATGAAATTAGGCTCTGAAAACGCGAAAATTCGGCTCCCCAAACTTGGCAAAAACTATCAAATTTCCACTGGATCAAATCTTTCCACCATCTATCAAAATCTTTCCATAAAACTGACACGCTTGCTCTTTAACCGCAACAGTGACCCCTTGGGAAGTCTTCGTGTTGCACCTCCTTTATTATTTTTTTGTGTAATCCGGTGAAAAAAGAGCGTAATAATGAACGTGTCTTGGTAGACTCGCATGCACGACATAAACGTCACTGCGTTCCACCCACATATAGCAATAAAAATGGAGATTCCTAACGGGTGCGATTATACCAGCACTAATGCACCGGATCCCATCAGAACTCTGAGGTTAAGCATGCTTGGGCGAGAGTAATACTAGGATGGGTAACCCCCTGGGAAGTCCTCGTGTCGCACCCCTTTTAATTTTTATTTTTTGCAATGCTCTGTGAAGAAAGAGCGTACTAGTGAACGTGTCTTGGTAAACTCGAATGAACGACGTAAATGTCACTGCGTTCCACCCATATGTGTGAATATAGGAATAAAAATGGAGAATCCTAATGGGTATAATCATACCAGCACTAGTTTACCTCAACTGTTGCTTCCCATCGTAAAAAAACATTTCAATAGCAAAACCCTAAAAGCGGAATCCAAAACGGAAAATAAAAACTAATAAGGAAAATTACAAAAATAACCCGAAAACAATAAAATGTAATTTTAGAGGCCCAAACGATAAAATTTGACAAAATAACCCTACAGCTCACGAGCGCAATGCTTGTGACTTTTGATCATTGACCCATTTCTAATGAAATTAGGCTCCTAAAACGCGAAAATCCGGCACTCCAAACATGGCAAAAACTACCAAATTGCCACTGGATCAAATCTTTCCACCATCTATCAAAATCTTTCCATAAAACTGACACGCTTGCGCTTCAACTGCATCAGTGACTCCTTGGGAAGTCTTCGTGTTGCACCTCCTTTTATATTTTTTTGTGTAATCCGGTAAAAAAAGATTGTAATAGTGAACGTGTCTTAGTAGACACGCATGCACGACGTAAATGTCACTGCGTTCCACCAAATGTGGGAATATAGGAATAAAAAAGGAGAATCCTAACGGCTGCGATCATACCAGCACTAATGCACCGGATACCATCAGAACTCCGAAGTTAAGCGTGCTAGGGCGAGAGTAGTACTAAATCCTAACGGGTGCGATCATACTAACACTAGTTTACCAAAACTGTTGCTTCCCATCGTAAAAAAATGTTTCAATAGCAAAACCCTAAAAGCGGAATCCAAAACAGAAAAGGAAAATTACAAAAATAACCCAAAAATAATAAAATGTAATTTTTGAGGCCCAAACGATAAAATTTGACCAAAAACACCTACAGCCCGCGAGCACAGCGCTTGTGACTTTTGATCGATGACCCGTTTTTAATGAAACTAGGCTCTGAAAATGCGAAAATCCAGCACTCCAAACTTGGCAAAAACTACCAAATTGTCACTGGATCAAATCTTTCCACCATCTATCAAAATCTTTCCATAAAACTTACACGTTTGCTTTTCAACCGCATCAGTGACCCCTTGGGAAGTCTTCGTGTTGCACCACCTTTTATATTTTTTTATGTAATCCGGTGGAAAAAGAGCGTAATAGTGAACGTGTCTTGGTAGACTCGCATGCAGGACATAAACGTCACTGCGTTCCACCAACATGTAGGAATATAGGAATAAAAATGGAGATTCCTAACGGGTGCGATTATACCAGCACTAATGCACCGGATCCCATCAGAACTCAAAAGTTAAGCATGCTTGGACGAGAGTAGTACTAGGATGGGTAACCCCCTTGGAAGTTCTCGTGTCGCACCCCTTTTAATTTTTATTTTTTGCGATGCTCGGTGAAGAAAGAGCGTACTAGTGAACGTGTCTTGGTAAACTCGAATGCACGACGTAAATGTCACTGCGTTCCACCCATATGTGTGAATATAGGAATAAAAATGGAGAATCCTAATGGGTACAATCATACCAGCACTAGTTTAACTCAACTGTTGCTTCCCATCGTAAAAAAACATTTCAATAGAAAAACCCTAAAAGCGGAATCCAAAACAGAAAATAAAAACTAATAAGGAAAATTTCAAAAATAACCCGAAAACAATAAAATGTAATTTTAGTGGCCCAAACGATAAAATTTGACAAAAAAACCCTGCAGCTCACGAGCGTAATGCTTGTGACTTTTGATCATTGACCCATTTCCAATGAAATTAGGCTCCTAAAACGCGAAAATCTGGCACTCCAAACTTGGCAAAAACTACCAAATTCCTACTGGATCAAATCTTTCCACCATCTATCAAAATCTTTCCATAAAACTGACACGCTTGCTCTTCAACTGCATCAGTGACCCCTTGGGAAGTCTTCGTGTTGCACCTCCTTTTATATTTTTAGACTCGCATGCACGACATAAACGTCACTACATTCGACCCACATGTGGGAATATAGGAATAAAATGGAGAATCCTAACGACTGCGATCATACCAGCACTAATGCACCGGATACCATCAGAACTCCGAAGTTAAGCGTGCTAGGGCGAGAGTAGTACTAAATCCTAACGGGTACTATCATACTATCACTAGTTTACCAAAACTGTTGCTTCCCATCGTAAAAAAATGTTTCAATAGAAAAACCCTAAAAGCGGACTCCAAAACAGAAAAGAAAAACTAAAAAGGAAAATTACAAAAATAACCCAAAAATAATAAAATGTAATTTTTGAGGCCCAAACGATAAAATTTGACCAAAAACCCCTGCAGCCCGCGAGCACAGCGCTTGTGACTTTTGATCGATGACCCGTTTTTAATGAAATTAGGCTCTGAAAATGCGAAAATCCAGCACTCCAAACTTGGCAAAAACTACCAAATTGTCACTGGATCAAATCTTTCCACCATCTATCAAAATCTTTCCATAAAACTGACACGCTTGCTCTTCAACCGCATCAGTGACCCCTTGGGAAGTCTTCGTGTTGCACCACCTTTTATATTTTTTTATGTAATCCGGTGGAAAAAGAGCGTAATAGTGAACGTGTCTTGGTAGACTCGCATGCACGACATAAACGTCACTGCGTTCCACCAACATGTAGGAATATATGAATAAAAATGGAGATTCCTAACGGGTGCGATTATACCAGCACTAATGCACCGGATCCCATCAGAACTCTGAAGTTAAGCATGCTTGGGCGAGAGTAGTACTAGGATGGGTAACCCCCTTGGAAGTTCTCGTGTCGCACCCCTTTTAATTTTTATTTTTTGCGATGCTCGGTGAAGAAAGAGCGTACAAGCGAACGTGTCTTGGTAAACTCGAATGCACGATGTAAATGTCACTGCGTTCCACCCATATGTGTGAATATAGGAATAAAAATGGAGAATCCTAATGGGTACAATCATACCAGCACTGGTTTAACTCAACTGTTGCTTCCCATCGTAAAAAAGCATTTCAATAGAAAAACCCTAAAAGCGGAATCCAAAACAGAAAATAAAAACTAATAAGGAAAATTACAAAAATAACCCGAAAACAATAAAATGTAATTTTAGAGGCCCAAACGATAAAATTTGACAAAAAAACCCTGCAGCTCACGAGCGCAATGCTAGTGACTTTTGATCATTGACCCATTTCCAAAGAAATTAGGCTCCTAAAACGCGAAAATCTGGCACTCTAAACTTGGCAAAAACTACCAAATACCTACTGGATCAAATCTTTCCACCATCTATCAAAATCTTTCCATAAAACTGACACGCTTGCTCTTCAACCGCATCAGTGACCCCTTGGCAAGTCTTCGTGTTGCACCTCCTTTTATATTTTTTTGTGTAATTCGGTAAAAAAAGATTATAATAGTGAACGAGTCTTGGTAGACTTGCATGCACAACATAAACGTCACTGCGTTCCACCCACATGTGGGAATATAGGAATAAAAATGGAGAATCCTAACGGCTGCAATCATACCAGCACTAATGCACCTGATACCATCAGAACTCTGAAGTTAAGCGCGCTTGGGTGAGAGTATTACTAAATCCTAACGGGTACGATCATACCAGCACTAGTTTACCAAAACGGTTGCTTCCCGTCGTAAAAAAATGTTTCAATAGCAAAACCCTAAAAGCGGAATCCAAAACAGAAAAGAAAAACTAATAAGGAAAATTACAAAAATAACCCAAAAATAATAAAATGTAATTTTAGAGGCCCAAACGATAAAATTTGACCAAAAAACAATGTAGCCCACGAGCGCAGCGCTTGTGACTTTTGATCGTTGACCCATTTCCAATGAAATTATGCTCCGAAAATGCGAAAATTCGGCACTCCAAACTTGGAAAAAACTACCAAATTGCCACTAGATCAAATCTATCCACCATCTATCAAAATCTTTCCATAAAACTAACACGCTTGCTATTCAACCGCATCAGTGACCCCTTGGGAATTCTTCGTGTTACACCTCCTTTTATATTTTTTTGTGCAATCCGGTGAAAAAAGATCGTAATAGCGACCAGGTCTTGGTAGACTCGCATGCACGACGTAAACATCACTGCGTTCCACCCATATGTCGGAATATAGGAATAAAAATGGAGAATCTAAACGGCTGCAATCATACCATCACTAGTTTACCAAAACTGTTGCTTCCCATCGTAAAAAAAAATGTTTCAACAGCAAAACCCTAAAAGCTGATTTCAAAACGGAAAAGAAAAACTAATAAGGAAAATTATAAAAATAATCCAAAAACAATAAAATGTAATTTTAGAGACCCAAACGATAAAATTTGACCAAAAAACCCTTCAGCACACGAGCATAGCTCTTGTGACTTTTGGTCGTTGACCCATTTCCAATGAAATTAGGCTCTGAAAATGCGAAAATCCAGCTCTCTAAACTTGGCAAAAACTATCAAATTTCCACTGGATCAAATCTTTCCACCATCTATCAAAATCTTTCCATAAAACTGACACGCTTGCTCTTCAACCGCAACAGTGACCCCTTGAGAAGTCTTCGTGTTGCACCTCCTTTATTATTTTTTTGTGTAATCCGGTGGAAAAAGAGCGTAATAGTGAACGTGTCTTGTTAGACTCGCATGCACGACATAAACGTCACTGCGTTCCACCAACATGTAGGAATAAAAATAGAGATTCCTAACGGGTGCGATCATACCAGCACTAATGCACCGGATCCCATCAGAACTCTGAAGTTAAGCATGCTTGGGCGAGAGTAGTACTAGGATGGGTAACCCCCTGGGAAGTCCTCGTGTCGCACCCCTTTTAATTTTTAATTTTTGCGATGCTCGGTGAAGAAAGAGCGTACTAGTGAACGTGTCTTGGTAAACTCGAATGCACGACGAAAATGTCACTGCGTTCCACCCATATGTGTGAATATAGGTATAAAAATGGAGAATCCTAATGGGTACAATCATACCAGCACTAGTTTACCTCAACTGTTGCTTCCCATCGTAAAAAAACATTTCAATAGCAAAACCCTAAAAGTGGAATCCAAAACAGAAAATAAAAACTTATAAGGAAAATTACAAAAATAACCCGAAAACAATAAAATATAATTTTAGAGGCCCAAACGATAAAATTTGACAAAATAACCCTACAGCTCACGAGCGCAATGCTTGTGACTTTTGATCAGTGACCCATTTCTAATGAAATTAGGCTCCTAAAACGCGAAAATCCGGCACTCCAAACATGGCATAAACTACCAAATTGCCACTGGATCAAATCTTTCCACCATCTATCAAAATTTTCAATAAAACTGACACGCTTGCTCTTCAACTGCATCAGTGACCCCTTGGGAAGTCTTCGTGTTGCACCTCCTTTTATATTTTTTTGTGTAATCCAGTAAAAAAAGATTGTAATAGTGAACGTGTATTAGTAGACACGCATGCACGACGTAAACGTCACTGCATTCCACCCACATGTGGGAGTATAGGAATAAAAATGGAGAATCCTAACGGTTGCGATCATACCAGCACTAATGCACCGGATACCATCAGAACTCCGAAGTTAAGCGTGCTAGGGCAAGAGTAGTACTAAATCCTAACGGGTGCGATCATACTAACACTAGTTTACCAAAACTGTTGCTTCCCATCGTAAAAAAATGTTTCAATAGCAAAACCCTAAAAGCGGAATCCAAAACAGAAAAGAAAAACTAAAAAGGAAAATTAAAAAAATAACCCAAAAATAATAAAATGTAATTTTTGAGGCCCAAACTATAAAATTTGATCAAAAACCCCTGCAGTCCGCGAGCACAGCGCTTGTGACTTTTGATCGATGACCCGGTTTTAATGAAATTAGGCTCTGAAAATGCGAAAATCCAGCATTCCAAACTTGGCAAAAACTACAAAATTGTCACTGGATCAAATCATTCCAGCATCTATCAAAATTTTTCCATAAAACTGACACACTTGCTCTTCAACCGCATCAGTGACCCCTTGGGAAGTCTTCGTGTTGCACCACCTTTTATATTTTTTTGTGTAATCCGGTGGAAAAATAGCGTAATAGTGAACGTGTCTTGCTAGACTCGCATGCAGGACATAAACGTCACTGCGTTCCACCAACTTGTAGGAATATAGGAATAAAAATGGAGATTCCTAACGGGTGCGATCATACCAGCACTAATGCACTGGATCCCACCAGAACTTTGAAGTTAAGCGTGCTTGGGCGAGAGTAGTACTAGGATGGGTGACCTCCTGGGAAGTCCTTGTGTTGCACCCTTTTTTTTAAATTTTGGCGATGATCGGTGAAGAAAGAGCGTACTAGTGAACGTGTCTTGGTAAACTCTAATGCACGACGTAAACGTCACTGCGTTCCACTCATATGTGGGAATATAGGATTAAAAATGGAGAATCCTAATGGGTACAATCATACCAGCACTAGTTTACCAAAACTGTTGCTTCACATCGTAAAAAAACCATTTCAATAGCAAAACCCTAAAATCGGAATTCAAAACGGAAAATAAAAACTAATAAGGAAAATTAAAAAAATAACCCGAAAACAATAAAATGTAATTTTACAGGCCCAAACGATAAAATTTGACAAAAAAAACCCTGCAGCACACGAGCGCAACGCTTGTGACTTTTGATCATTGACCCATTTCCAATGAAATTAGGCTCCGAAAACGCGAAAATCTGGTACTTCAAACTTTGAAAAACTACCAAATTGCCACTGGATCAAATTTTTCCAAAATCGATCAAAATCTTTCCATAAAACTGACACGCTTACTCTTCAACCGCATCAATGACACCTTGGGAAGTCTTCGTGTTACACCTTCTTTTATATTTTTTTGTGTAATCCGGTGAAAAAAGAGCGTAATAGTGAACGCGTCTTGGTAGACTCGCATTCACGACGTAAACGCCACTGCGTTCCACCCATATGTGGGAATATAGGAATTAAAATGGAGAATCCTAACGGCTACAATCATACCAGAACTAATGCACCGGATCCACCAGAACTTCGAAGTTAAGCGCACTTGGGCGAGAGTAGTACTAAATCCTAACGGGTACGATCATACCAGCGCTATTTTACCAAAACTGTTGCTTCCCGTCGTAAAAAAATGTTTCAATAGCAAAACCCTAAAAGTGGAATCCAAAACGGAAAAGAAAAACTAATAAGGAAAATTACAAAAATAACCCGAAAATAATAAAATGTAATTTTAGAGGCCCAAACGATAAAATTTGACCAAAAAACCATGTAGCCCACGAGCGCAGCGCTTGTGACTTTTGATCGTTGACCCGTTTCCAATGAAATTATACTCCGAACACGCGAAAATTCGGCACTCCAAACTTGGAAAAAACTACCAAATTGCCACTAGATCAAATCTTTCCACTATCTATCAAAATCTTTCCATAAAACTGACACGCTTGCTCTTCAACCGCATCCGTGACCCCTAGGGAAATCTTCGTGTTGCACCTCCTTTTATATTTTTTTTGTGTAATCCGGTGAAAAAAAGCGTTATAGTGAACGTGTCTTGGTAGATTCGTATGCACGACGTAAACGTCACTCCGTTCCACCAACATGTGGGAATATAGGAATAAAAATGGAGAATCCTAAAGGGTGCGATCATACCAGCACTAATTCACCAGATCCCAAAAGAACTCCGAAGTTAAGCTTGTTTGGGAGAGAGTAGTACTAGGATGGGTGACCCCCTGGAAAGTCCTCGTGTTGCACCCCTTTTTATTTTTATTTTTTGCGATGTTCGATGATAAAAGAGCGTACTAGTGAACGTGTCTTGGTAAACTCGCGTGCATGACGTAAACGTCACTGCGTTCCACCCACATGTGGGAATATAGGAATAAAAATGGAGATTCCTAACTGGTGCGATCATACCAGCACTAATGCACCGGATCCCATCAGAACTCATAAGTCAAGCGTGCTTGGGCGAGAGTAGTACTAGGACGGGTGACCCCCTGAGAAATCCTCGTGTTTTACCACTTTTTTTTTTGCGATGTTCGGTGAAAAAGGAGCATACTAGTGAACGTGTCTTGGTAAACTCGAATGCACGACGTAAACGTCACTGCGTTCCACCCATATGTGGGAATATTGGAATAAAAATGTAGAATCCTAACGGGTACGATCATTCCAGCACTAGTTTACCAAAATTGTTGCTTCCCATCGTAAAAAACGTTTCAATAGCAAAACCCTAAAAGCAGAATCCGAAACGAAAAATAAAAACTAATAAGGAAAATTACAAAAATAACCCAAAAACAGTAAAATGTAATTTTAGAGGCCCAAACGATAAAATTTGACCAAAAAACCCTGCAGCTCACGAGCACAACGCTGGTGACTTTTGATCATTGACCCGTTTCTAATGAAATTAGGCTCCGAAAATGCGAAAATCCGGCACTCCAAACTAGGAAAAAACTACCAAATTGCCACTGGATCAAAACTTTTCACCATCGATCCAAATCTTTCCATAAAACTCACACGCTTGCTCTTCAACCGCATTAGTGAACCCTTGGGAAGTCTTCGTGTTGCACCTCCTTTTATATTTTTTGTGTAATCTAGTGAAAAAAGAGCGTAGTAGTGAACGTGTCTTGGTAGACTCGCATTCACGACGTAAATGTCACTGCGTTCCACCTATATGTGAGAATATAGGAATAAAAATGGAGAATCCTAACGGCTGCGATCATACCAACACTAGTTTTCCAAAACTATTGTTTCCCATCGTAAAAAAATGTTTCAATAGCAAAACCTTAAAAGCGGAATCCAAAACGAAAAAGAAAAACTAATAAGGAAAATTACAAAAATAACCCAAAAATAATAAAATATAATTTTAGAGGCCCAAACGATAAAATTTAACAAAAAACCCTGCATCTCACGAGCATAGTTCTTGTGTCTTTTGATCGTTGACCCGTTTCCAATGAAATTAGGCTCCGAAAACGCAAAATTTCGGCACTTCAAACTTGACAAAAACTACCAAATTGCCACTGGATCAAAACTTTCCACCATCTATCAAAATCTTTTCATAAACCGACACGCTTGCTCTTCAACCGCATCAGTGACCCCTTGGGAAGTCTTCGTGTTGCACCTCTTTTTATATTTTTTGTGTAATCCAATGAAAAAAGAGGGTAATAGTGAACGTGTCTTGGTAGACTCGCATGTATGAAGTAAACGTCACTGCGTTCCACCAATATTTGGGAATATAAGAATAAAAATGGAGAATCCTAACGGGTGCGATCATACCAGCACTAGTTTACCAAAACTGTTGCTTCCCATCGTAAAAAAATGTTTCAATAGCAAAACCCTAAAAGCGGAATCCAAAACGGAAAAGAAAAACTAATAAGAAAAATTACAAAAATAACCCAAAAACAATAAAATGTCATTTTAGAGGGCCAAACGATAAAATTTGACCAAAAAACCCTTTAGCTCACAAGCACAGCTCTTGTGACTTTTGATCGTTGACCCGTTTCCAATGAAATTAGCCACCAAAAACGTGAAAATCCGGCACTCCAAACTTGGCAAAAACTACCAAATTGCCACTGGATCAAATCTTTCCACCATATATCAAAATCTTTTCATAAAAACTGACACGCTTGTTCTTCAACCGCATCAGTGACCCCTTGGGAAGTCTTCGAGTTGCACCTCCTTTTATATTTTTTGTGTAATCCGGTTAAAAAAGGGCGTAATAGTGAACGTATCTTGGTAGACTCGCATGCATGACGTAAACGTCACTGCGTTCCACCAATATTTGGGAATATAGGAATAAAAATGGAGAAACCTAACGCGTGCAATCATACCAGCACTTGTTTACCAAAACTGTTGCTTCCCATCGTAAAAAAATGTTTCAATAGCAAAACCCTAAAAGCGGAATCCAAAACGGAAAAGAAAAACTAATAAGGAAAATTACAAAAATAACCCAAAAATAATAAAATGTCACTTTAGAGGGCCAAACGATAAAATTTGACCAAAAAACCTTTTAGCTCATGAGCACAGCTCTTGTGACTTTTGATCGTTGACCCGTTTCCAATGAAATTAGCCTTAGAAAATGCGAAAATCCGGCACTTCAAACTTGGCAAAAACTACCAATTTGCCACTGGATCAAATCTTTCCACCATCTATCAAAATCTTTCCTTAAAACTGACACGCTTGCTCTTCAACCGCATCAGTGACCCCTTGGGAAGCCTTCCTGTTGCACCTCCTTTTATATTCTTTTGTGTAATCCGGTGAAAAAGAGCGTAATAGTGAACGTGTCTTGGTAGACATGCATGCACGCGTAAACGTCACTGCGTTCCACCCACATGTGGGAATATAGGAATAAAAATGGAGAATCCAAACGGGTGCGATCATACCAGCACTAATGCACCAAATCCCATCAGAACTTCGATGTTAAGCGTACTTGAGAGAGAGTAGTACTTGGAAGGGTGACCCCTTGGGAAGTTCTCGTGTTGCACCCCTTTTTATTTTTATTTTTTATGATGTTCGGTGAAGAAAGAGTGTACTAGTGAACGTGTCTTGGTAAACTCACGTTCACGACATAAACGTCACTGCGTTCCACCCACATGTGGGAATATAGGAATAAAAATTGAGATTCCTAATGGGTGTGATCATACCAGCACTAATGTACCGGATCCCATCAGAACTTCGAAGTTAAGCGTGATTGGGAGAGAGTAGTACTAGGATGGGTGACCCCCTGGGAAGTCATCGTGTTGCACCCCTTTTTATTTTTATTTTTTGCAATGTTTGGTGAAGAAAGAGCGTACTAGTGAATGTGTCTTGGAAAACTCAAATGCTCAACGTAAACGTCATTGCGTTACACCCATATGTGGGAATATAGGAATAAAAATGGAGAATCCTAACGGGTACGATCATACTAGCACTAGTTTACCAAAATTGTTGCTTCCTATCGTAAAAAAACGTTTCAATAGCAAAACCCTAAAAGCAGAATCCAAAACGGAAAATAAAAACTTATAAGGAAAATTACAAAAATAACCCAAAAACAATAAAATGTAATTTTAGAGGCCCAAACGATAAAATTTTACCAAAAAACCCTGCAGCTCAAGAGCGCAAAGCTTGTGACTTTTGATCGTTGACCCGTTTCCAATGAAATTAGGCTCCGAAAATGCGAAAATCCGATACTCCAATCTTGGTAAAAACTACCAAATTGCCACTAGATCAAATCTTTCCACCATCGATCAAAATCATTCCATAAAACTGACACGCTTGCCCTTCAACCACATCAGTGACCCCTTGGGAGGTCTTCGTGTTGCACCTCCTTTTATATTTTTTTTGTGTAATCCGGTGAAAAAAGAGCGTAATAGTGAATGTGTCTTGGTAGATTCGCATGCACGACGTAAACGTCACTCCGTTCCACCCACATGTGGGAATATAGGAATAAAAATGGAGAATCCTAAAGGGTGCGATCATACCAGCACTAATTCACTAGATCCCATAAAAACTCCGAAGTTAAGCGTGTTTGGGATAGAGTAGTACTAGGATGGGTGACCCCCTGGGAAGTCCTCGTGTTGCACCCCTTTTTATTTTTATTTTTTGCAATGTTCGATGATAAAAGAGCGTACCAGTGAACGTGTCTTGGTAAACTCGCATGCACGACGTAAACGTCACTGCGTTCCACCCACATGTGGGAATATAGGAATAAAAATGGAGAATCCTAACGGGTACGATCATTCCACCACTAGTTTACCAAAATTGTTGCTTCTCATCGTAAAAAAATGTTTCAATAGCAAAACCCTAAAAGCAGAATCCGAAACGGAAAAAAAAACTAATAAGGAAAATTACAAAAATAACCCAAAAACAATAAAATATAATTTTAGAGGCCCAAATGATAAAATTTGACCAAAAAACCCTGCAGCTCACGAGCGCAACGCTGGTGACTTTTGATCATTGACCCGTTTCCAATGAAATTAGGCTCCGAAAACGCGAAAATCCGGCACTCCAAACTAGGAAAAAACTACCAAATTGCCACTGGATCAAATCTTTCCACCATCGATCAAAATCTTTCCATAAAACTGACACGCTTGCTCTTCAACCGCATTAGTGACCCCTTGGGAAGTCTTCGTGTTGCACCTCCTTTTATATTTTTTTGTGTAATCTAGTGAAAAAAGAGCTTTGTAGTGAACGTGTCTTGGTAGACTCGCATTCACGACGTAAACGTCACTGTGTTCCACCCATATGTGGGAATATAGGAATAAAAATGGAGAATCCTAACGGCTGCGATCATATCAGCACTAGTTTACCAAAACAATTGCTTCCCATCGTAAAAAAATGTTTCAATAGCAAAACCCTAAAAGCGGAATCCAAAACGGAAAAAAGAAAAACTAATAAGGAAAATTACAAAAATAACCCAAAAATAATAAAATATAATTTTAGAGGCCCAAACGATAAAATTTGACAAAAAACCCTGCAGCTCACGAGCATAGTTCTTGTGTCTTTTGATCGTTGACCCGTTTCCAATGAAATTAGGCTCCGAAAACGCAAAATTTCGACACTTCGAACTTGACAAAAACTACCAAATTGCCACTGGATCAAAACTTTCCACCATCTATCAAAATCTTTTCATAAACCGACACGCTTGCTCTTCAACCGCATCAGTGACCCCTTGGGAAGTCTTCGTGTTGCACCTCTTTTTATATTTCTTGTGTAATCCAATGAAAAAAGAGGGTAATAGTGAACGTGTCTTGGTAGACTCGCATGTATGAAGTAAACGTCACTGCGTTCCACCAATATTTGGGAATATAAGAATAAAAATGGAGAATCCTAACGGGTGCGATCATACGAGCACTAGTTTACCAAAACTGTTGCTTCCCATCGTAAAAAAATGTTTCAATAGCAAAACCCTAAAAGCGGAATCCAAAACGGAAAAGAAAAACTAATAAGAAAAATTACAAAAATAACCCAAAAACAATAAAATGTCATTTTAGAGGGCCAAACGATAAAATTTGACCAAAAAACCCTTTAGCTCACAAGCACAGCTCTTGTGACTTTTGATCGTTGACCCGTTTCCAATGAAATTAGCCACCAAAAACGTGAAAATTCGGCACTCCAAACTTGGCAAAAACTACCAAATTGCCACTGGATCAAATCTTTCCACCATATATCAAAATCTTTTCATAAAAACTGACACGCTTGTTCTTCAACCGCATCAGTGACCCCTTGGGAAGTCTTCGAGTTGCACCTCCTTTTATATTTTTTGTGTAATCTGGTTAAAAAAGGGCGTAATAGTGAACGTATCTTGGTAGACTCGCATGCATGACGTAAACGTCACTGCGTTCCACCAATATTTGGGAATATAGGAATAAAAATGGAGAAACCTAACGCGTGCAATCATACCAGCACTTGTTTACCAAAACTGTTGCTTCCCATCGTAAAAAAATGTTTCAATAGCAAAACCCTAAAAGCGGAATCCAAAACGGAAAAGAAAAACTAATAAGGAAAATTACAAAAATAACCCAAAAATAATAAAATGTCACTTTAGAGGGCCAAACGATAAAATTTGACCAAAAAACCTTTTATCTCATGAGCACAGCTCTTGTGACTTTTGATCGTTGACCCGTTTCCAATGAAATTAGCCTTAGAAAATGCGAAAATCCGGCACTTCAAACTTGGCAAAAACTACCAATTTGCCACTGGATCAAATCTTTCCACCATCTATCAAAATCTTTCCTTAAAACTGACACGCTTGCTCTTCAACCGCATCAGTGACCCCTTGGGAAGCCTTCCTGTTGCACCTCCTTTTATATTCTTTTGTGTAATCCGGTGAAAAAGAGCGTAATAGTGAACGTGTCTTGGTAGACATGCATGCACGCGTAAACGTCACTGCGTTCCACCCACATGTGGGAATATAGGAATAAAAATGGAGAATCCAAACGGGTGCGATCATACCAGCACTAATGCACCAGATCCCATCAGAACTTCGATGTTAAGCGTACTTGAGAGAGAGTAGTACTTGGAAGGGTGACCCCTTGGGAAGTTCTCGTGTTGCACCCCTTTTTATTTTTATTTTTTATGATGTTCGGTGAAGAAAGAGTGTACTAGTGAACGTGTCTTGGTAAACTCACGTTCACGACATAAACGTCACTGCGTTCCACCCACATGTGGGAATATAGGAATAAAAATTGAGATTCCTAATGGGTGTGATCATACCAGCACTAATGTACCGGATCCCATCAGAACTTCGAAGTTAAGCGTGATTGGGAGAGAGTAGTACTAGGATGGGTGACCCCCTGGGAAGTCATCGTGTTGCACCCCTTTTTATTTTTATTTTTTGCAATGTTTGGTGAAGAAAGAGCGTACTAGTGAATGTGTCTTGGAAAACTCAAATGCTCAACGTAAACGTCATTGCGTTACACCCATATGTGGGAATATAGGAATAAAAATGGAGAATCCTAACGGGTACGATCATACCAGCACTAGTTTACCAAAACTGTTGCTTCCTATCGTAAAAAAACGTTTCAATAGCAAAACCCTAAAAGCAGAATCCAAAACGGAAAATAAAAACTTATAAGGAAAATTACAAAAATATCCCAAAAACAATAAAATGTAATTTTAGAGGCCCAAACGATAAAATTTTACCAAAAAACCCTGCAGCTCAAGAGCGCAAAGCTTGTGACTTTTGATCGTTGACCCGTTTCCAATGAAATTAGGCTGCGAAAATGCGAAAATCCGATACTCCAATCTTGGTAAAAACTACCAAATTGCCACTAGATCAAATCTTTCCACCATCGATCAAAATCATTCCATAAAACTGACACGCTTGCCCTTCAACCACATCAGTGACCCCTTGGGAGGTCTTCGTGTTGCACCTCCTTTTATATTTTTTTTTGTGTAATCCGGTGAAAAAAGAGCGTAATAGTGAATGTGTCTTGGTAGATTCGCATGCACGACGTAAACGTCACTCCGTTCCACCCACATGTGGGAATATAGGAATAAAAATGGAGAATCCTAAAGGGTGCGATCATACCATCACTAATTCACTAGATCCCATAAGAACTCCGAAGTTAAGCGTGTTTGGGATAGAGTAGTACTAGGATGGGTGACCCCCTGGGAAGTCCTCGTGTTGCACCCCTTTTTATTTTTATTTTTTACAATGTTCGATGATAAAAGAGCGTACCAGTGAACGTGTCTTGGTAAACTCGCATGCACGACGTAAACGTCACTGCGTTCCACCCACATGTGGGAATATAGGAATAAAAATGGAGAATCCTAACGGGTACGATCATTCCAGCACTAGTTTACCAAAATTGTTGCTTCTCATCGTAAAAAAACGTTTCAATAGCAAAACCCTAAAAGCAGAATCCGAAACGGAAAAAAAAAACTAATAAGGAAAATTACAAAAATAACCCAAAAACAATAAAATGTAATTTTAGAGGCCCAAATGATAAAATTTGACCAAAAAACCCTGCAGCTCACGAGCGCAACGCTGGTGACTTTTGATCATTGACCCGTTTCCAATGAAATTAGGCTCCGAAAACGCGAAAATCCGACACTCCAAACTAGGAAAAAACTACCAAATTGCCACTGGATCAAATCTTTCCACCATCGATCAAAATCTTTCCATAAAACTGACACGCTTGCTCTTCAACCGCATTAGTGACCCCTTGGGAAGTCTTCGTGTTGCACCTCCTTTTATATTTTTTTGTGTAATCTAGTGAAAAAAGAGCTTTGTAATGAACGTGTCTTGGTAGACTCGCATTCACGACGTAAACGTCACTGTGTTCCACCCATATGTGGGAATATAGGAATAAAAATGGAGAATCCTAACGGCTGCGATCATATCAGCACTAGTTTACCAAAACAATTGCTTCCCATCGTAAAAAAATGTTTCAATAGCAAAACCCAGCGGAATCCAAAACGGAAAAAAGAAAAACTAATAAGGAAAATTAAAAAAATAACCCAAAAATAATGAATATAATTTTAGAGGCCCAAACGATAAAATTTGACAAAAAAACCCTGCAGCTCACGAGCATAGTTCTTGTGTCTTTTATCGTTGACCCGTTTCCAATGAAATTAGGCTCCAAAAACGCGAATTTTCGGCACTCCAAACTTGACAAAAACTACCAAATTGCCACTGGATCAAAACTTTCCACCATCTATCAAAATCTTTTCATAAAACTGACACGCTTGCTCTTCAACCGCATCAGTGACACCTTGGGAAGTCTTCGTGTTGCACCTCCTTTTATATTTTTTGTGTAATCCGGTGAAAAAAGAGCGTAATAGTGAACGTGTCTTGGTAGACTCGCATGCATGAAGTAAACGTCATTGCGTTCCACCAATAATTGGGAATATAGGAATAAAAATGGAGAATCCAAACGGGTGCGCTCATACCAGCACTAATGCACCAGATCCCATCAGAACTTCGATGTTAAGTGTACTTGAGAGAGAGTAGTACTTGGAAGGGTGACCCCTTGGGAAGTTCTCGTGTTGCACCCCTTTTATTTTTATTTTTTATGATGTTCGGTGAAGAAAGAGCATACTAGTGAACGTGTCTTGGTAAACTCACGTTCACGACATAAACGTCACTGCGTTCCACCCACATGTGGGAATATAGGAATAAAAATTGAGATTCCTAATGGGTGCGATCATACCAGCACTAATGTACCGGATCCTATCAGAACATCGAAGTTAAGCGTGCTTGGGAGAGAGTAGTACTAGGATGGGTGACCCCCTGGGAAGACATCGTGTTGCACCCCTTTTTATTTTTATTTTTTGCAATGTTTGGTGAAGAAAGAGCGTACTAGTGAATGTGTCTTGGAAAACTCAAATGCTCGACGTAAACGTCATTGCGTTACACCCATATGTGGGAATATAGGAATAAAAATGGAGAATCCTAACGGGTACGATCATACCAGCACTAGTTTACCAAAATTGTTGCTTCCTATCGTAAAAAAACGTTTCAATAGCAAAACCCTAAAAGCGGAATCCAAAATGGAAAATAAAAACTAATAAGGAAAATTACAAAAATTACGCAAAAATAATAAAATGTAATTTTAGAGGCCCAAACGATAAAATTTGACCAAAAAACCCTGCAGCTCAAGAGCGCAACGCTTGTGACTTTTGATCGTTGACCCGTTTCCAATGAAATTAGGCTCCGAAAACGCGAAAATCCGGTACTCCAATCTTGGTAAAAACTACCAAATTGCCACTAGATCAAATCTTTCCACCATCGATCAAAATCTTTCCATAAAACTGACACGCTTGCCCTTCAACCACATCAGTGACCCCTTGGGAAGTCTTCGTGCTGCACCTCCTTTTATATTTTTTTGTGTAATCCGGTGAAAAAAGAGCGTAATAGTGAACGTGTCTTGGTAGATTCGTATGAACGACGTAAACGTCACTCCGTTCCACCCACATGTGGGAATATAGGAATAAAAATGGAGAATCCTAAAGGGTACGATCATACCAGCACTAATTCACCAGATCCCATAAGAACTCCGAAGTTAAGCGTGTTTGGGATAGAGTAGTACTAGGATGGGTGACCCCCTGGGAAGTCCTCGTGTTGCACCCCTTTTTATTTTTATTTTTTGCAATGTTTGATGATAAAAGAGCGTACTAGTGAACGTGTCTTGGTAAACTCGCGTGCACGACGTAAACGTCACTGCGTTCCACCCACATGTGGGAATATAGGAATAAAAATGGAGATTCCTAACGGGTGCGATCATACCAGCACTAATGCACCGTATCCCATCTGAACTCCGAAGTCAAGCGTGCTTGGGCGAGAGTAGTACTAGGACGGGTGAACCCCTGGGAAATCCTCGTGTTGAACCCCTGGGAAATCCTCGATGTTCGGTGAAGAAGGAGCATACTAGTGAACGTGTCTTAGTAAACTCGAATGCACGACGTAAACGACACAGCGTTCCACCCATATGTGGGAATATTGGAATAAAAATGGAGAATCCTAACAGGTACGATCATTCCAGCACTAGTTTACCAAAATTGTTGCTTCCCATCGTAAAAAGACGTTTCAATAGCAAAAGCCTAAAAGCAGAATCCGAAACGGAAAAAAAAAACTAATAAGGAAAATTACAAAAATAACCCAAAAACAATAAAATGTAATTTTAGAGGCCCAAATGATAAAATTTGACCAAAAAACCCTGCAGCTCACGAGCGCAACGCTGGTGACTTTTGATCATTGACCCGTTTCCAATGAAATTAGGCTCCGAAAACGCGAAAATCCGGCACTCCAAACTAGGAAAAAACTACCAAATTGCCACTGGATCAAATCTTTCCACCATCGATCAAAATCTTTCCATAAAACTGACACGCTTGCTCTTCAACCGCATTAGTGACCCCTTGGGAAGTCTTCGTGTTGCACCTCCTTTTATATTTTTTTGTGTAATCTAGTGAAAAAAGAGCTTAGTAGTGAACGTGTCTTGGTAGACTCGCATTCACGACGTAAACGTCACTGTGTTCCACCCATATGTGGGAATATAGGAATAAAAATGGAGAATCCTAACGGCTGCGATCATATCAGCACTAGTTTACCAAAACAATTGCTTCCCATCGTAAAAAAATGTTTCAATAGCAAAACCCTAAAAGCGGAATCCAAAACGGAAAAAAGAAAAACTAATAAGGAAAATTAAAAAAATAACCCAAAAATAATAAAATATAATTTTAGAGGCCCAAACGATAAAATTTGACAAAAAAACCATGCAGATCACGAGCATAGTTCTTGTGTCTTTTGATCGTTGACCCGTTTCCAATGAAATTAGGCTCCAAAAACGCGAATTTTCGGCATTCCAAACTTGACAAAAACTACCAAATTGCCACTAGATCAAAACTTTCCACCAACTATCAAAATCTTTTCATAAAACTGACACGTTTGCTCTTCAACCGCATCAGTGACCCCTTGGGAAGTCTTCGTGTTGCACCTCCTTTTATATTTTTTGTGTAATCCGGTGAAAAAAGAGCGTAATAGTGAACGTGTCTTGGTAGACTCGCATGCATGAAGTAAACGTCACTGCGTTCCACCAATATTTGGGAATATAGGAATAAAAATGGAGAATCCTAACGGGTGCGATCATACCAGCACTAGTTTACCAAAACTGTTGCTTCCCATCGTAAAAAAACGTTTCAATAGCAAAACCCTAAAAGCGGAATCCAAAACGAAAAAGAAAAACTAATAAGAAAAATTACAAAAATAACCCAAAAACAATAAAATGTCATTTTAGAGGGCCAAACGATAAAATTTGACCAAAAAACCCTTTAGCTCACGAGCACAGCTCTTGTGACTTTTGATCGTTGACCCGTTTCCAATGAAATTAGCCTCCGAAAACGCGAAAATCCGACACTCCAAACTTCGCAAAAACTACCAAATTGGCACTGGATCAAATCTTTCCACCATCTATCAAAATCTTTTCATAAAACTGACAAGCTTGCTCTTCAACCGCATCAGTGACCCCTTAGGAAGTCTTCGTGTTGCACCTCCATTTTTATTTTTTGTGTAATTCGGTGAAAAAAGAGCGTAATAGTGAACATGTCTTTGTAGACTCGCATGCATGACGTAAACGTCACTGTGTTCCACCAATATTTGGGAATATAGGAATAAAAATGGAGAATCCTAACGGGTGGGATCATACCAGCACTTGTTTACCAAAACTGTTGCTTCCCATCGTAAAAAAATGTTTCAATAGCAAAACCCTAAAAGCGGAATCCAAAACGAAAAAGAAAAACTAATAAGGAAAATTACAAAAATAACCCAAAAATAATAAAATGTCACTTTAGAGGGCCAAACGATAAAATTTGACCAAAAAACCCTTTAGCTCACGAGCACAGCTCTTGTGACTTTTGATCGTTGACCCGTTTCCAATGAAATTTGCCTTAGAAAACGCAAAAATCCGGCACTCCAAACTTGGCAAAAACTACCAATTTGCCACTGGATCAAATCTTTCCACCATCTATCAAAATCTTTCCTTAAAACTGACACGCTTGCTCTTCAACCGCATCAGTGACCCCTTGGGAAGTCTTCGTGTTGCACCTCCTTTTATATTCTTTTGTGTAATCCGGTGAAAAAAGAGCGTAATAGTGAACGTGTCTTGGTAGACATGCATGCACGCGTAATCGTCACTGCGTTCCACCCACATGTGGGAATATAGGAATTAAAATGGAGAATCCAAATGGGTGCGATCATACCAACACTAATGCACTAGATCCCATCAGAACTCCGATGTTAAGCGTGCTTGAGAGAGAGTAGTACTTGGATGGGTGACCCCCTGGGAAGTCATCGGGTTGCACCCCTTTTTATTTTTATTTTTTGCAATGTTTGGTGAAGAAAGAGCGTACTAGTGAATGTGTCTTGGAAAACTCAAATGCTCGACGTAAACGTCATTGCGTTACTCCCATATGTGGGCATATAGGAATAAAAATGGAGAATCCTAACGGGTACGATCATACCAGCACTAGTTTACCAAAATTGTTGCTTGCTATCGTAAAAAAACGTTTCAATAGCGAAACCCTAAAAGCGGATTCAAAAACGGAAAATAAAAACTAATCAGGAAAATTACAAAAATAACCCAAAAATAATAAAATGTAATTTTAGAGGCCCAAACGATAAAATTTGACCAAAAAACCCTGCAGCTCAAGAGCGCAACGCTTGTGACTTTTGATCATTGACCCGTTTCCAATGAAATTAGGCTCCGAAAATGCGAAAATTCGGTACTCCATACTTGGTAAAAACTACCAAATTGCCACTAGATCAAATCTTTCCACCATCGATCAAAATCTTTCCATAAAACTGACATGCTTGTTCTTCAACCACATCAGTGACCCCTTGGGAAGTCTTCGTGTTGCACCTCCTTTTATATTTTTTGTGTAATCCGGTGAAAAAAGAGCGTAATAGTGAACGTGTCTTGGTAGACTCGCATGCATGACGTAAACGTCACTGCGTTCCACCAATATTTGGGAATATAGGAATAAAAATGGAGAATCCTAACGGGTGCGATCATACCAGCACTAGTTTACCAAAACTGTTGCTTCCCATCGTAAAAAAATGTTTCAATAGCAAAACCCTAAAAGCGGAATCCAAAACGGAAAAGAAAAACTAATAAGGAAAATTACAAAAATAACCCAAAAATAATAAAATGTTACTTTAGAGGGCCAAACGATAAAATTTTACCAAAAAACCCTTTAGCTCACGAGCACAACTCTTGTGACTTTTGATCGTTGACCCGTTTCCAATGAAATTAGCCTCCGAAAACGCGAAAATCCGGCACTCCAAACTTGGCAAAAATAACCAAATTGCCACTGGTTCAAATCTTTCCACCATCTATCACAATCTTTCTTTAGAATTGACACGCTTGCTCTTCAACCGCATCAGTGACCCCTTGGGAAGTCTTCGTGTTGCACCTCATTTTATATTTTTTTGTGTAATTCGGTGAAAAAAGAGCGTAATAGTGAACGTGTCTTGGTAGACTCGCATGCACGCGTAAACGTCACTACGTTCCACCCACATGTGGGAATATAGGAATAAAAATGGAGAATCCAAACGGGTACGATCATACCAGCACTAATGCACTAGATCCCATCAGAACTCCGAAGTTAAGCGTGCTTGAGAGAGAGAGTAGTACTAGGAAGGGTGACCCCCTGGGAAGTTCTCGTGTCGCACCCCTTTTTATTTTTATTTTTTGCGATGTTCGGTGAAGAAAGAGCGTACTAGTGAACGTGTCTTGGTAAACTCACGTTCACGACATAAACGTCACTGCGTTCCACCCACGTGTGGGAATATAGGAATAAAAATTGAGATTCATAACGGGTGCGATCCTACCAGCACTAATGCACCGGATCTCATCATAACTCCGAAGTTAAGCGTGCTTGGGTGAGAGTAGTACTAGGATGGGTGACCCCCTGGGAAGTCCTCGTGTTACACCCCTTTTTTTTAATTTTTGCATTGTTTGGTGAAGAAAGAGCGTACTAGTGAACGTGTCTTGGAAAACTCAAATGCTCGACATAAACGTCATTGCGTTACACCCATATGTGGGAATATAGGAATAAAAATGGAGAATCCTAACGGGTACGATCATACTAGCACTAGTTTACCAAAACTGTTGCTTCTCATCGTAAAAAAATATTTCAATAGCGAAACCCTAAAAGAGGAATCCAAAACAGAAAATAAAAACTAATAAGGAAAATTACAAAAATAACCCGAAAACAATAAAATGTAATTTTAGAGGCCCAAACGATAAAATTTGACCAAAAAACCCTGCAGCTCAAGAGCGCAATGCTTGTGACTTTTGATCGTTGACACGTTTCCAATTAAATTAGGCTCCGAAAACGCGAAAATCCGGCACTCCAAACTTGGCAAAAACTACCAAATTGCAACTAGATAAAATCTTTCCACCATCGATCAAAATCTTTCCATAAAACTGACACGCTTGCTCTTCAACCACATCAGTGACCCCTTGGGAAGTATTCGTGATGCACCTCCTTTTAAATTTTTCTGTGTAATACGGTGAAAAAAGAGCGTAGTAGTGAACGTGTCTTGGTAGACTCGTATTCATGACGTAAACGCCACTGCGTTCCACTCATATGTGGGAATATAGGAATAAAAATGCTGAATTCTAACAGCTGCGATCATACCAGCCCTAATGCACCGGATCCCATCAGAACTTCGTAGTTAAGCGTGCTTGGGTGAGAGTAGTACTAAATCCTAACGAGTGCGATCATACCAGCGCTAGTTTACCAAAACTGTTGCTTCCCATCGTAAAAAAACGTTTCAATAGCAAAACCCTAAAAGCGGAATCCAAAACGGAAAAGAAAAACTAATAAGGAAAATTACAAAAATAACCCAAAAATAATAAAATATAATTTTAGAGGCCCAAACGATAAAATTTGACCAAAAAACGCTGCAGCCCACGAGCGCAGCGCTTGTGACTTTTGATCATTGACCCGTTTCCAATGAAATTATGCTCCAAAAACACGAAAATCTGGCACTCCATACTAGGAATAATCTACCAAATTAACACTGGATCAAATCTTTCCACCATCTATCAAAATCATTCTATAAAACTGACACGCTTGCTATTCAACCGCATCAGTGACCCCTTGGGAAGTCTTCGTGTTGCACCTCCTTTTATATTTTTTTGTGTAATCCGGTGAAAAAATGATCGTAATAGTGAACGTTTCTTGGTAGACTCGCATGAACGACGTAAATGTCACTGCGTTACAACCATATGTGGGAATATAGGAATAAAAAAAGGAGAATCCTAACGGTTGGGATCATATCAGCACTAGTTTACCAAAACTATTGCTTCCCATCGTAAAAAAACGTTTCAATAGCAAAACCCTAAAAGTGGAATCCAAAACGGAAAAGAAAAACTATTAAGGAAAATTACAAAAATAACTCAAAAACAATAAAATGTAATTTTAGAGGCCAAAACGATAAAATTTGACAAAAAAAACCTTGCAGCTCGCGAGCATAGTTCCTGTGACTTTTGATCGTTGACCCATTTCCAATGAAATTAGGCTCCGAAAACCAAAAAATCTGTCACTCCAAACTTGGCAAAAACTACCAAATTGCCACTGGATCGAATCTTTCCACCATCTATCAAAATCTATCCATAAACTGACACGTTTACTCTTCAACCGCATCAGTGACCCCTTGGGAAGTCTTCGTATTGTACATCCTTTTATATTTCTTTATGTAATTTAGTGAAAAAAAGCATAATAGTGAACGTGTCTTGATAGACTCGCATGCACGACGTAAACGTCATTGCGTTCCACCCACATGTGGGAATATAGGATTAAAAACGGAGATTCCTAACGGGTGCGATCATACCTGCACTAATGCACCGGATCCCATCAGAACTCCGAAGTTAAGCGTGCTTGAGAGAGAGAGTAGTACTAGGAAGGGTGACCCCCTGGGAAGTCCTCGTGTTGTACCCCTTTTTATTTTTATTTTTTGCGAAGTTCGGTGAAGAAAGAGCGTACTAGTGAACGTGTCTTGGTAAACTCGCGTTCACGACATAAACGTCACTGCGTTCCATCCACATGTGGGAATATAGTAATAAAAATTGAGATTCCTAACGGGTGCGATCATACCAGCACTAATGCACCGGATCCCATCAGAACTCAAAAGTTAAGCGTGCTTCAGAGAGAGTAGTACTAGGATGGGTGACCCCCTGGAAAGTCCTCGTGTTGATCCCCTTTTTATTTTTATATTTTGCAATTTTCGGTGAAGAAAGAGCGTACTAGTGAACGTGTCTTGGTAGACTCGCATGCACTACGTAAACGTCACTGCGTTCCACCCACATGTGGGAATATAGGAATAAAAATGGAGAATCCTAACGGGTACGATCATACCAGCATTAATGCACCAGATCCCATCAGAACTCCGAAGTTAAGCGTGCTTAAGAGAGAGTAGTACTAGGAAGGGTGACCCCCTGGAAAGTTCTCGTGTTGGACCCTTTTTTATTTTTATTTTTTGCGATGTTCGGTGAAGAAAAAGTGTACTAGTGAACGTGTCTTGGTAAACTCGCGTTCACGACGTAAACGTCACTTTTTTCACCCACATGTGTGAATATAGGAATAAAAATTGAGATTCCTAACTGGTGCGATCATACCAGCACTAATGCACCGGATCCCATCAGAACTCCAAAGTTAAGCGTGCTTGGGGGAGATTAGTACTAGGATGGGTGACCCCCTGGGATGTCCTCGTGTTGCACCCCTTTTTATTTTTATTTTTTGCAATTTTTGGTGAAGAAAGAGCGTATTAGTGAACGTGTCTTGGAAAACTCAAATGCTCAACGTAAACGTCATTGCGTTACACCTATATGTGGAAATATAGGAATAAAAATGGAGAATCCTAACGGGAACGATCATACCAGCACTAGTTTACCAAAACTGTTGCTTCCCATCGTAAAAAAATGTTTCAATAGCAAAACCCTAAAAGCGGAATCTAAAACGGAAAATAAAAACTAATAAGGAAAATTACAAAAATAACCCGAAAATAATAAAATGTAATTTTAGAGGCCCAAACGATAAAATTTGACCAAAAAACCCTGCAGCTCAAGAGCACAACGCTTGTGACTTTTGATCGTTGACCCGTTTTCAATTAAATCAGGATCCGAAAACGCGAAAATCCGGCACTCCAAACTTGGCAAAAACTACCAAATTACCACTAGATCAAATCTTTCCACCATCGATCAAAATCTTTCCATAAAACTTACACGCTTGCTCTTCAACCACATCAGTGACCCCTTCGGAAGTCTTCGTGTTGCACCTCCTTTTATATTTTTTTGTGTAATCCGGTGAAAAAAGAGCGTAGTAGTGAATGTGTCTTGGTAGACTTGCATTCACGACGTAAATGCCACTGCGTTCCACCCATATATGGGAATATAGGAATAAAAATGGAGAATTCTAACGGCTGCGATCATATCAGCACTAATGCACCGTATCCCATTAGAACTCTAAAGTTAAGCGTGCTTGGGCGAGAGTAGTACTAGGATGGGTTACCCCCTGGGAAGTCCTTGTGTTGCACCCATTTTTATTTTTACTTTTTGCGATGTTCGGTGAAGAAAGAGCGTACTAGTGAACGTGACTTGGAAAACTCAAATGGTCGACGTAAACGTCACTGCGTTACACCCACATGTGGGAATATAGGAATAAAAATGGAGAATCGTAACGGGTGCGATCATACCAGCACTAGTATACCAAAACTGTTGCTTCCCATCGTAAAAAAATGTTTCAATAGCAAAACCGTAAAAGCGGAATCCAAAACGGAAAAGAAAAACTAATAAGGAAAATTACAAAAATAACCCAAAAACAATAAAATGTAAGTTAAGAGGGCCAAACGATAAAATTTGACAAAAAAAACCCTGTAGCTCACTAACGCAGCTCTTGTGACTTTTGATCGCTGACTAGTTTCCAATGAAATTAGCCTCCGAAAACGCGAAAATCCGGCATTCCAAACTTGGAAAAAACTACCAAATTGCCACTGGATAAAATCCTTCCACCATCTATCAAAATCTTTCCTTAAAACTGACACGCTTGCTCTTCAACCGCATCACTGACCCCTTGGGAAGTCTTCGTGTTGCACCTCCTTTTATATTTTTTTGTGTAATCCGGTGAAAAAAAAGCGTAATAGTGAACGTTTCTTGGTAGACTGGCATGCACGACATAAACGCCACTGCGTTCCACCCACATTTGGGAATATAGGAATAAAAATGGAGAATTCTAACGGCTGCGATCATACCAGCACTAATGCACCGAATCCCATCAGAACTCCGAAGTTAAGCGTGCTTGGGCGAGAGTAGTACTAGGAAGGGTGACCCCCTGGGAAGTCCTCGTCTTGCACCCCTTTTAATTTTTAGTTTTTGCGATGTTCGGTGAAGAAAGAGCGTACTAGTGAACGTGTCTTGGTAAACTCAAATGCTCGACGTAAACGTCACTGCGTTACACCCATATGTGGGAATATAGGAATAAAATTGGAGAATCGTAACGGGTACGATCATACCAGCACTAGTTTACCAAAACTATTGCTTCCCATCGTAAAAAAACGTTTCAATAGCAAAACCCTAAAAGCGGAATCCAAAACAGAAAATAAAAACTAATAAGGAAAATTACAAAAATAACCCGAAAATAATAAAATGTAATTTTAGAAGCCCAAACGATAAAATTTGACCAAAAAACCCTGCAGCTCAAGAGCGCAATGCTTGTGACTTTTGATCGTTGACTCGTTTCCAATGAAATTAGGCCCCGAAAACGCGAAAATCTGGCACTCCAAACTTGGCAAAAACTACCAAATTGCCACTGGATCAAATCTTTCCACCATCTATCAAAATCTTTCCTTAAAACTTACACGCTTGCTCTTCAACCGCATCAGTGACCCCTTGGGAAGTCTTTGTGTTGCACCTCCTTTTATATTTTTTTGTGTAATCCGATGAAAAAAGAGCGTAATAGTGAACGTGTCTTGGTAGACTCGCATTCACGACGTAAACGCCACTGCGTTCAACCCATATGTGGGAATATAGGAATAAAAATGGAGAATCCTAATGGCTGCGATTATACCAGCACTAATGCACCGGATCCCATCAGAACTTCGAAGTTAAGCGTGCTTGGGCGAGAGTAGTACTAAATCCTAACGGGTGCGATCATACCAGCACTAGTATACCAAAACTGTTGCATCCCATCGTAAAAAAATGTTTCAATAGCAAAACCGTAAAAGCGGAATCCAAAACGGAAAAGAAAAACTAATAAGCAAAATTACAAAAATAACCCAAGAACAATAAAATGTAAGTTAAGAGGGCCAAACGATAAAATTTGACAACAAAACCCTGTAGCTCACGAACGCAGCTCTTGTGACTTTTGATCGCTGACTAGTTTCCAATGAAATTAGCCTCCGAAAAAGCGAAAATCCGGCATTCCAAACTTGGAAAAAACTACCAAATTGCCACTGGATAAAATCCTTCCACCATCTATCAAAATCTTTCCTTAAAACTGACACACTTGCTCTTCAACCGCATCAGTGACCCCTTGGGAAGTCTTCGTGTTGTACCTCCTTTTATATTTTTTTGTGTAATCCGGTGAAAAAAAAGCGTAATAGTGAACGTTTCTTGGTAGACTGGCATGCACGACATAAACGCCACTGCGTTCCACCCACATTTGGGAATATAGGAATAAAAATGGAGAATTCTAACGGCTGCGATCATACCAGCACTAATGCACCGAATCCCATCAGAAATTCGAAGTTAAGCGTGCTTGGGCGAGAGTAGTACTAGGAAGGGTGACCCCCTGGGAAGTCCTCGTGTTGCACCCCTTTTAATTTTTATTTTTTGCGATGTTCGGTGAAGAAAGAGCGTACTAGTGAACGTGTCTTGGTAAACTCAAATGCTCGACGTAAACGTCACTGCGTTACACCCATATGTGGGAATATAGGAATAAAAATGGAGAATCGTAACGGGTACGATCATACAAGCACTAGTTTACCAAAACTATTGCTTCCCATCGTAAAAAAATGTTTCAATAGCAAAACCCTAAAAGCGGAATCCAAAACGGAAAATAAAAACTAATAAGGAAAATTACAAAAATAACCCAAAAAAAATTAAATGTAATTTTAGAGGCCCAAACGATAAAATTTGACCAAAAAACCCTGCAGCTCAAGAGCGCAATGCTTGTGACTTTTGATCGTTGACTCGTTTTAAATGACATTAGGCCCCGAAAATGCGAAAATCTTGCACTCCAAACTTGGCAAAAACTACCAAATTGCCACTGGATCAAATCTTTCCACCATCTATCAAAATCTTTCCTTAAAACTGACACGCTTGCTCTTCAACCGCATCAGTGACCCCTTGGGAAGTCTTCGTGTTGCACCTCCTTTTATATTTTTTTATGTAATCCGGTGAAAAAAGAGCGTAATAGTGAACGTGTCTTGGTAGACTCATATTCACGACATAAACGCCACTGCGTTCCACCCATATGTGGGAATATAGGAATAAAAATGGAGAATCCTAACGGCTGCGATTATACCAGCACTAATGCACCGGATCCCAACAGAACTTCAAAGTTAAGCGTGCTTGGGCGAGAGTAGTACTAAATCCTAACGGGTGCGATTATACCAGCACTAGTGAACGTGTCTTGGTAAACTCGTGTTCACGACATAAACATCACTGTGTTCCATCCACATGTTGGAATATAGGAATAAAAATTGAGATTCCTAACGGGTGCGATAATACCAGCACTAATGCATCGGATCCCATCAGAACTCTGAAGTTAAGCGTGCTTGGGCGAGAGTAGTACTAGGATTGGTGACCCCCCTGGGAAGTCCTCATGTTGCACCCCTTTTTATTTTTTTTTTTGCAATTTTCGGTGAAAAAAGAGCGTAATAATGAACGTGTCTTGGTAGACTCGCATGCACGACGTAAACGTCACTGCGTTCCACCCACATGTGGGAATATAGAAATAAAAATGGAGAATCATAACGAGTACGATCATACCAGCACTACTTTACCAAAACTGTTGCTTCCCATCGTAAAAAAATGTTTCAATAGCAAAACCCTAAAAGCGAAATCCAAAACGAAAATAAAAACTAATAAGGAAAATTACAAAAATAACCCGAAAACAATAAAATGTAATTTTAGAGGCCCAAACGATAAAATTTGACCAAAAAACCCTGCAGCTTAAGAGCGCAACGCTTGTGACTCTTGTTCGTTGACCCGATTCCAATGAAATTAGTCTCTGAAAATGCGAAAATCCGGGACTCCAAACTTGGCAAAAACTACCAAATTACCACTAGATCAAATATTTCCACCATTGATCAAAATCTTTCCATAAAACTGACACGCTTGCTCTTCAACCGCATCAGTGACCCCTTGGGAAGTCTTCGTGTTGCACCTCCTTTTATATTTTTTTTTGTAATCCGGTGAAAAAAGAGCGTAATAGTGAACGTGTCTTGGTAGACTCGCATGCATGACGTAAACGTCACTGCGTTCCACCAATATTTGGGAATATAGGAATAAAAATGGAGAATCCTAACGGGTGCGATCATACCATTACTAGTTTACCAAAACTGTTGTTTCCCATCGTAAAAAAATGTTTCAATAGCAAAACCTTAAGACCGTAATCCAAACCTGAAAAGAAAAACTAATAAGGAAAATTACAAAAATAACCCAAAAATAATAAAATGTAACTTTAGAGGGCCAAACGATAAAATTTGACCAAAAAACCCTGTAGCAAACGAGCACAGCTCTTGTGACTTTTGATCGTTGACCCGTTTTTAATTTAAATTAGCTTCCAAAAACACGAAAATACGGCACTCCAAACTTGGAAAAAACTACCAAATTGCCACTGGATCAAATCTTTCCACCATCTATCAAAATATTTCCTTAAAACTGACACGCTTGCTCTTCAACCGCATCAGTGACCCCTTGGGAAGTCTTCGTGTTGCACCTCCTTTTATATTTTTTTGTGTAATTCGGTGAAAAAAGAGCGTAATAGTGAACGTGTCTTGGTAGACTCGCATGCACGACGTAAACGTCACTGCGTTCCACTCACATGTGGGAATATAGGAATAAAAATAGAGAATCCTAACGGGTGCGATCATACCAGCACTAATGCACCAGATCCCATCAGAACTCCAAAGTTAAGCGTGCTTGAGAGAGAGTAGTACTATGAGGGGTGACCCCCTTGGAAGTCCTCGTGCTGCACCCCTTTTTATTTTTATTTTTTGCGATGTTCGGTGAAGAAAGAGCGTACTAGTGCACGTGTCTTGGTAAACTCGCGCTCACGACATAAATGTCACTGCGTTCCAACCACATATGGGAATATATGAATAAAAACTAAGATTCCTAACAGGTGCGATCATACCAGCACTAATGCACCGGATCCCATCAGAACTATGAAGTTAAGCGTGCGTGAGCGAGAGCAGTACTCGGATGGGTGACCCCCTGGGAAGTCCTCGTGTGCACCCCTTTTTATTTTTATTTTTTGCAATGTTTGGTGAAGAAAGAGCGTACTAGTGAACGTGTCCTGGAAAACTCAAATGCTCGACGTTAACGTCATTGCGTTACACCCATATGTGGGAATATAGGAATAAAAATAGTGAATCCTAACGGGTACGATCATACTAGCACTAGTTTACCAAAAATGTTTCTTCCCATCGTAAAAAAATGTTTCAATAACAAAACCCTAAAAGCGGAATCCAAAACGGAAAAGAAAAACTAATAAGGAAAATTACAAAAATAACCCAAAAATAATAAAATATAATTTTAGAGGCCCAAACGATAAAATTTGACAAAAAAACCCTGCAGCTCACGAGCATAGTTCTTGTGTCTTTTGATCGTTGACCCGTTAACAATGAAATTATGCTCCAAAAACGAGAAATTCCGGCACTTCAAACTTGACAAAAACTACCAAATTGCCACTGGATCAAATCTTTCCACCATCTATCAAAATCTTTTCATAAAACTGACACGCTTGCTCTTCAACCGCATCAGTGACCCCTTGGGAAGTCTTCGTGTTGCACCTCCTTTTTATATTTTTTTGTGTAATCCGGTGAAAAAAGAGCGTAATAGTGAACGTGTCTTGTTAGACTCGCATGCACGACGTAAACGTCACTGTGTTCCACTCACATGTGGGAATATAGGAATAAAAATGGAGAATCCTAACAGGTGCGATCATACCAGCACTAATGCACCAGATCCCATCAGAACTCCAGAGTTAAGCGTGCTTGAGAGAGAGTAGTACTATGAAGGGTGACCCCCTGGGAAGTCCTCGTGTTGCATCCCTTTTTATTTTTATTTTTTGCAATGTTCGGTGAAGAAAGAGCGTACAAGTGAACGTGTCTTGGTAAACTCGCGTTCACGACATAAACGTCACTGCGTTCCACCCACATGTGGGAATATAGGAATAAAAACTGAGATTCCTAACGGGTGCGATCATACCAGCATTAATGCACCGGATCCCATCAGAACTCTTAAGTTAAGCGTGCTTGGACGACAGTAGTACTAGGATGGGTGACCCCCTGGGAAGTCCTCGTGTTGCACCCCTTTTTATTTTTATTTTTTGCAATGTTTGGTGAAGAAAGAGCGTACTAGTGAACGTGTCTTGGAAAACTCAAATGCTCGACGTAAACGTCATTGCGTTACACCCATATGTGGGAATATAGGAATAAAAATGGAGAATCCTAACTGGTTCGATCATTCAAGCACTAGTTTACCAAAACTGTTGCTTTACATCGTAAACAAATGTTTCAATAACAAAACCCTAAAAGCGGAATCCAAAACGGAAAAGAAAAACTAATAAGGAAAATTACAAAAATAACCCAAAAATAATAAAATATAATTTTAGAAGCCCAAACGATAAAATTTGACAAAAAAACCCTGCAGCTCACGAGCAAAGTTCTTGTGTCTTTTGATCGTTGACCCGTTTCCAATGAAATTAGGCTCCGAAAATGCGAAATTCCGGCATTCCAAACTTGAAAAAAACTACCAAATTGCCACTGGATCAAATCTTTCCACCATCTATAAAATTCTTTTCATAAAACTGACACGTTTGCTCTTCAACCGCATCAATGACCCCTTGGGAAGTCTTCATGTTGCACCTCCTTTTATATTTTTTGTGTTATCCGGTGAAAAAAGAGCGTAATAGTGAACGTGTCTTGGTAGACTCGCATGCATGACATAAACGTCATTGCGTTCCACCAATATTTGGGAATATAGGAATAAAAATGGAGAATCCTAACGGGTCCGATCATACCAGTACTAGTTTACCAAAACTGTTGTTTCCCATTGTAAAAAAACTTTCAATAGCAAAACCCTAAAACCGGAATCCAAAACTGAAAAGAAAAACTAATAAAGAAAATTACTAAAATAACCCAAAAATAATAAAATGTAACCTTAGAGGGCCAAACGATAAAATTTGACCAAAAAACCCTGTAGCTCACGAGCACAGCTCTTGTGACTTTTGATCGTTGACCCGTTTCCAATGAAATTAGCCTCCAAAAACACGAAAATTCGGCACTCCAAACTTGGCAAAAACTACCAAATTGCCACTGGATCAAATCTTTCCACCAACTATCAAAATCTTTCCTTAAAACTGACATGCTTGCTCTTCAACCGCATCAGTGACCACTTGGGAAGTCTTCGTGTTGCACCTCATTTTATATTTTTTTGTGTAATCTGGTGAAAAAAGAGCGTAATAGTGAACGTGCCTTGGTAGACTCGCATGCACGACGTAAACGTCACTGCGTTCCACTCACATTGGGAATATAGGAATAAAAATGGAGAATCCTAACGGGTGCGATCATACCAACACTAATGCACCAGATCCCATCAGAACTCCAAAGTTAAGCGTGCTTGAGAGAGAGTAGTACTATGAAGGGTGACACCCTTGGAAGTCCTCGTGTTGCACCCCTTTTTATTTTTATTTTTTGCGATGTTCGGTGAAGAAAGAGCGTACTAGTGAATGTGTCTTGGTAAACTCGCGTTCACGACATAAATGTCACTGCGTTCCACCCACATATGGGAATATAGGAATAAAAATTGAGATTCCTAACGGGTGCGATCATACCATCACTAATGCACCGGATCCAATCAGAACTCTGAAGTTAAGCGTGCTTGGGCGAGAGTAGTACTAGGATGGGTGACCCCCTGGGAAGTCCTCGTGTTACACCCCTTTTTATTTTTATTTTTTGCAATGTTTGGTGAAGAAAGAGTGTACTAGTGAACGTGTCTTGGAAAACTCAAATGCTCGACGTAAACGTCACTACGTTACACCCATATGTAGGAATATAGGAATAAAGGAATAAAAATGGAGAATCCTAACGGGTACGATCATACTAGCACTAGTTTACCAAAACTGTTGCTTCCCATCGTAAAAAATGTTTCAATAACAAAACCCTAAAAGCGGAATCCAAAACGCAAAAGAAAAACAAATAAGGAAAATTACAAAAATAACCCTAAAACAATAAAATATAATTTTAGAAGTTCAAACGATAAAATTTGACAAAAAAACCCTGCAGCTCACGAGCAAAGTTCTTGTGTCTTTTGATCGTTGACCCGTTAACAATGAAATTAGGCTCCGAAAACGCGAAATTCTGGCACTCCAAACTTGACAAAAACTACCAAATTGCCATTGGATCAAATCTTTCCACCATCTATCAAAATCTTTCTTTAAAATTGACACGCTTGCTCTTCAACCGCATCAGTGACCCCTTGGGAAGTCTTCGTGTTGCACCTCCTTTTATATTTTTTTGTGTAATCCGGTGAAAAAAGAGCATAATAGTGAACGCGTCTTGGTAGACTCGCATGCACGACGTAAACGTCACTGAGTTCCACCCACATTTTGGAATATAGGAATAAAAATGGAAAATCCAAACGGGTGCGATCATACCAGCACTAATGCACCAGATCCCATCAGAACTCCAAAGTTAAGCGTGCTTGAAAGAGAGTAGTACTATGAAGGGTGACCCACTGGGAAGTCCTCGTGTTGCACCCTTTTTTATTTTTATTTCTTGCGATGTTCGGTGAAGAAAGAACGTACTAGTGAACGTGTCTTGGTAAACACGCATTCACGACATAAACGTCACTGCGTTCCACCCACATGTGGGAATATAGGAATAAAAATTGAGATTCCTAATGGGTGCGATCATACCAGCACTAATGCACCGGATTCCATCAGAACTCCGAAGTTAAGCGTGCTTCGGCGAGAGTAGTACTAGGATGGGTGACCCCCTGGGAAGTCCTCGTGTTGCACCCCTTTTTATTTTTATTTTTGCAATTTTCGGTGAAAAAAGAGCGTAATAATGAACGTGTCTTGGTAGACTCGCATGCACGACGTAAACGTCACTGCGTTCCACCCACATGTGGGAATATAAGAATAAAAATGGAGAATCCTAACGGGTACGATCATACCAGCACTAATTTACCAAAACTGTTGCTTCCCATCGTAAAAAATGTTTTAATAGCAAAACCCTAAAAGCGAAATCCAAAACGGAAAATAAAAACTAATAAGGGAAATTACAAAAATAACCCGAAAACAATAAAATGTAATTGTAGAGGCCCAAACGATAAAATTTGACCAAAAAACCCTGCAGCTTAAGAGCGCAACGCTTGTGACTTTTGATCGTTGACCCGTTTCCAATGAAATTAGTCTCCGAAAATGCGAAAATCCGGCACTCCAAACTTGGCAAAAACTACCAAATTTCCACTAGATCAAATCTTTCCACCATTGATTAAAATCTTTCCATAAAACTGACACGCTTGCTCTTCAACCGCATCAGTGACCCCTTGGGAAGTCTTCGTGTTGCACCTCCTTTTATATTTTTTTGTGTAATCCGGTGAAAAAATAGCGTAGTAGTGAACGTGTCTTGCTAGACTCGCATGCATGACGTAAGCATCACTGTGTTCCACCAATATTTGGGAATATAGAAATAAAAATGGAGAATCCTAACGGGTGCGATCATACCAGCACTAGTTTACCAAAACTGTTGCTTCCCATCGTAAAAAATCGTTTCAATAACAAAACCCTAAAACCGGAATCCAAAACGGAAAAGAAAAACTAATAAGGAAAATTTCAAAAATAACCCAAAAACAGTAATATATAATTTTAGAGGCCCAAACGATAAAATTTGACAAAAAAACCCTGCAGCCCACGAGCATAGTTCTTGTGTATTTTGATCGTTGACCCGTTTCTAATGAAATTAGGCTCTGAAATGGGAAATTCCGGCACTCTAAACTTGGCAAAAACTACCAAATTGCCACTAGATCAAATCTTTCCATCATTGATCAAAATCTTTCCATTAAACTGACACGCTTGCTCTTCAACTGCATCAGTGACCCCTTGGGAAGTCTTCGTGTTGCACCTCCTTTTATATTTTTTTTGTGTAATCCATTAAAAAAATAGCGTCGTAGTGAACGTGTCTTGGTAGACTCGCATGCATGACGTAAACGTTACTGCGTTCCACCAATATTTGGCAATATAGGAATAAAAATGGAGAATCCTAACGGGTGCGATCATACCAGTACTAGTTTACCAAAACTGTTGCTTCCCATCGTAAAAAAAACGTTTCAATAACAAGACCCTAAAAGCGGAATCCAAAACGGAAAAGAAAAACTAATAAGGAAAATTAGAAAAATAACCTAAAAACAATAAAATATAATTTTAGAGGCCCAAACGATAAAATTTGACAAAAAAACCCTGCAGCCCACGAGCATAGTTCTTGTGTATTTTGATCGTTAACCCGTTTCCAATGAAATTAGGCTCTGAAGATGGGAAATTATGGCACTCCAAACTTGACAAAAACTACCAAATTACCACTAGATCAAATCTTTCCACCATCTATCAAAATCTTTTCATAAAACTGACACGCTTGCTCTTCAACCACATCAGTGACCCCTTGGGAATTATTCGTGTTGCACCTCCTTTTATATTTTTTTGTGTAATCCGGTGAAAAAAGAGCGTAATAGTGAACATGTCTTGGTAGACTCGCATGCATGACGTAAACGTCACTGCGTTCCACAAATATTTGGGAATATAGGAATAAAAATGGAGAATCCTAACGGGTGCGATCATACCAGTACTAGTTTACCAAAACTGTTGTTTCCCATCGTAAAAAAATGTTTCAATGGCAAAACCCTAAATCCGGAATCCAAAACTGAAAAAAAAACTAATAAGCAAAATTATAAAAATAACCCAAAAATAATAAAATGTAACTTTAGAGGGCCAAACGATAAAATTTGACCAAAAAACCCTGTAGCTCACGAGCACAACTCTTGTGACTTTTGATAGTTGACCAGTTTCCAATGAAATTAGCCTCCAAAAACACGAAAATACGGCACTCCAAACTTTGAAAAACTACCAAATTGCCACTGGATGAAATCTTTCCACCATCTATCAAAATATTTCCTTAAAACTGACACGCTTGCTCTTCAACCGCATTAGTGACCCCTTGGGAAGTCTTCATGTTGCACCTCCTATTATATTTTTTTGTGTAATTCGGTGAAAAAAGAGCGTAATAGTGAACGTGTCTTGGTAGACTCGCATGCACGACGTAAACGACACTGCGTTCCACTCACATGTGGGAATATAGGAATAAAAATGGAGAATCCATACGGGTGCGATCATACCAGCACTAATGCACCAGATCCCATCAGAACTCCAAAGTTAAGCGTGCTTGAGAGAGAGTAGTACTTTGAGGGGTGACCCCCTGGGAAGTCCTCGTGTTGCACCCCTTTTTATTTTTATTTTTTGCGATGTTCGGTGAAGAAAGAGCGTACTAGTGCACGTGTCTTGGTAAACTCGCGTTCACGACATAAACGTCACTATGTTCCACCCACATATGGGAATATAGGAATAAAAACTGAGATTCCTAACGGGTGCGATCATACCAGCACTAATGCACCGAATCCCATAAGAACTATGAAGTTAAGCGTGCGTGGGCGATAGCAGTACTAGGATGGGTGACCCCCTGGGAAGTCCTCGTGTTGCACCCCTATTTATTTTTATTTTTTGCAATGGTTGGTGAAGAAAGAGCGTACTAGTGAACGTGTCTTGGAAAACTCAAATGCTCGACGTAAACGTCATTGCGTTACACCCATATGTGGGAATATAGGAATAAAAATGGAGAATCCTAACGGGTACGATCATACCAGCACTAGTTTACCAAAACTGTTGCTTCCCATCGTAAAAAAATGTTTCCATAACAAAACCCTAAAAGCGGAATCCAAAACGGAAAAGAAAAAACTAATAAGGAAAATTACAAATATAACCCAAAAATAATAAAATATAATTTTATAGGCCCAAACGATAAAATTTGACAAAAAAACTAGCATAGTACTAGTGAACGTGTCTTGGAAAACTCAAATGCTCGACGTAAACGTCATTGCGTTACACCCATATGTGGGAATATAGGAATAAAAATGGAGAATCCTAACGGGTACGATTATACCAGCACTAGTTTACCAAAACTGTTGCTTCCCATCGTAAAAAAATGTTTCAATAACAAAACCCTAAAAGCGGAATCCAAAACGGAAAAGAAAAACTAATAAGGAAAATTATAAAAATAACCCAAAAACAATAAAATATAATTTTATAGGCACAAACGATAAAATTTGACAAAAAAAAACCCTGCAGCTCACGAGCATAGTTCTTGTGTCTTTTGATCGTTGACCCGTTTCCAATGAAATTAGGCTCCGAAAATGCGAAATTCCGGCACTCTAAACTTGACAAAAACTACCAAATTGCCACTAGATCAAATCTTTCCACCATCTATAAAAATCTTTTCATAAAACTGACACGCTTGCTCTTCAACCGCATCAGTGACCCGTCGGGAAGTCTTCGTGTTGCACCTTCTTTTATATTTTTTGTGTAATCCAGTGAAAAAAGAGCGTAATAGTGAACGTGTCTTGGTAGACTCGCATGCATGACGTAAACGTCACTGCGTTCCACCAATATTTGGGATTATAGGAATAAAAATGGAGAATCCTAACGGGTGCGATCATACCAGTACTAGTTTACCAAAACTGTTGTTTCCCATCGTAAAAAAATGTTTCAATAGCAAAACCCTAAAACCGGAATCCAAAATTGAAAAGAAAAACTAAAAAGGAAAATTATAAAAATAACCCAAAAATAATAAAATGTAACTTCGAGGGCCAAACGATAAAATTTGACCAAAAAACCCTGTAGCTCACGAGCACAGCTCTTGTGACTTTTGATCGTTAACCCGTTTCCAATGAAATTATCCTCCAAAAACACGATAATCCGGCACTCCAAACTTGACAAAAACTTCCAAATTGCCACTGGATCAAATCTTTCCACCATCTATCAAAATCTTTCCTTAAAACTGACACGCTTGCTCTTCAACCGAATCAGTGACCACTTGGGAAGTCTTCGTGTTGCACCTCCTTTTATATTTTTTTGTGTAATCTGGTGAAAAAAGAGCGTAATAGTGAACGTGTCTTGGTAGACTCGCATGCACAACGTAAACATCACTGCGTTCCACTCATATGTGGGAATATAGAAATAAAAATGGAGAATCCTAACGGGTGCGATCATACCAGCACTAATGCACCAGATCCCATCAGAACTTCAAAGTTAAGCGTGCTTGAGAGAGAGTAGTACTATGAAGGGTGACCCCCCGGGAAGTCCTCGTGTTGCACCCCTTTTATTTTTATTTTTTGTGATGTTCGGTGAAGAAAGAGCGTACTAGTGAACTTGTCTTGGTAAACTCGTGTTCACGAAATAAACGTCACTGCGTTCCACCCACAAGTGGGAATATAGGAATAAAAATTGAGATTCCTAACGGGTGCGATCATACCAGCACTAATGCACCGGATCCCATCAGAACTCTGAAGTTAAGCGAGATTGGGCGAGATTAGTACTAGGATGGGTGATCCATTGGGAAGTCCTCGTGTTGCACCCCTTTTATTTTTATTTTTTGTGATGTTCGGTGAAGAAAGAGCGTACTAGTGAACTTGTCTTGGTAAACTCGTGTTCACGAAATAAACGTCACTGCGTTCCACCCACAAGTGGGAATATAGGAATAAAAATTGAGATTCCTAACGGGTGCGATCATACCAGCACTAATGCACCGGATCCCATCAGAACTCTGAAGTTAAGCGAGATTGGGTGAGATTAGTACTAGGATGGGTGATCCATTGGGAAGTCCTCGTGTTGCACCCCTTTTTATTTTTATTTTTTCCAATGTTTGGTGAAGAAAGAGCGTACTAGTGAACGTGTCTTGGAAAACTCAAATGCTCGACGTAAACGTCATTGCGTTACACCCATATGTGGGAATATAGGAATAAAAATGGAGAATCCTAACGGGTATGATCATACTAGCACTAGATTACCAAAACTGTTGCTTCCCATCGTAAAAAAATGTTTCCATAACAAAACCCTAAAAGTGGAAAAGAAAAACTAATAAGGAAAATTACAAAAATAACCTAAAAACAATAAAATATAATTTTAGAAGCCCAAACGATAAAATTTGACAAAAAAACCCTGCAGCTCACGAGCATAGTTCTTCTGTCTTTTGATCGTTGACAAGTTTCCAATGAAATTAGGCTCCGAAAACCCGAAATTCCGGCACTCCAAACTTGACAAAAACTACCAAATTGCCACTGGATCAAATCTTTCCACCATCTATCAAAATCTTTTCATAAAACTGACACGCTTGCTCTTCAATCGCATCAGTGACCCCTTGGGAAGTCTTCGTGTTGCACCTCCTTTTATATTTTTTGTGTAATTCGGTGAAAAAAGAGTGTAATAGTGAACGTGTCTTGGTAGACACGCATGCATGACGTAAACGTCATTGCGTTCCACCAATATTTGGGAATATAGGAATAAAAATGGAGAATCCTAACGGGTGCGAACAGACCAGTACTAGTTTACCAAAACTGTTACTTCCTATCGTAAAAAAATGTTCAATAGCAAAACCCTAAAAGCGGAATCCAAAACGAAAAAGAAAAACTAATAAGGAAAATTACAAAAATTACCCAAAAACAATAAAATGTAACTTTAGAGGGCCAAACGATAAAATTTGACCAAAAAACCCTGTAGCTCACGAGCATAGCTCTTGTGACTTTTGATCGTTGACCCGTTTCCAATGAAATTAGCCTCTGAAAACGCGAAAATCCGGCACTCCAAACTTGGCAAAAACTACCAAATTGCCACTGGATCAAATCTTTCCACCATCTATCAAAGTCTTTCCTTATAACTGACACGCTTGCTCTTCAACCGCATCAGTGACCCCTTAGGAAGTCTTCGTGTTACACCTCCTTTTATATTTTTTTGTGTAATCCGGTGAAAAAAGAGCGTAATAGTGAACGCTTCTTGGTAGACTCGCATGCACGACGTAAACGTCACTGCGTTCCCCCCAAATGTGGGAATATAGGAATAAAAATGGTGAATCCTAACGGGTGCGATCATACCGGCACTAATGCACCAGATCCCATCAGAACTCCAAATTTAAGCGTGCTTGAGAGAGAGTAGTACTATGAAGGGTGACCCCCTGGGAAGTCCTCGTGTTGCACCCCTTTTTATTTTTAGTTTTTACGATGTTCGGTGAAGAAATAGCGTACTAGTGAACGTGTCTTGGTAAACTCGCATTCACGACATAAACGTCACTGCGTTCCACCCACATGTGGGAATATAGGAATAAAAATTGGGATTCCTAATGAGTGCGATCATACCAGCACTAATGCACCGGATCCCATCAGAACTCCGAAGTTAAGCGTGCTTGGGCGAGAGTAGTACTAGGATGGGTGACCCCCTAGGAAGTCCTCGTGTTGCACCCCTTTTTATTTATATTTTTTGCAATTTTCGGTGAAAAAAGAGGGTAATAATGAACGTGTCTTGGTAGACTCGCATGCACGACGTAAACGTCACTACGTTCCACCCACATGTGGGAATATAGGAATAAAAATGGAGAATCCTAAAGGGTACGATCATACCAGCACTAGTTTACCAAAACTGTTGCTTTCCATCGTAAAAAAATGTTTCAATAGCAAAACCCTAAAAGAGAAATCCAAAACGGAAAATAAAAACTAATAAGGAAAATTACAAAAATAACCCGAAAACAATAAAATGTAATTTTAGAGGCCCAAACGATAAAATTTGACCAAAAAACCCTGCAGCTTAAGAGCGCAACGCTTGTGACTTTTGATCGTTGACCCGTTTCCAATGAAATTAGTCTCCGAAAACGCAAAAATCCGACACTCCAAACTTGGCAAAAACTACCAAATTGCCACAAGATCAAATCTTTCCACCATTGATAAAAATCTTTCCATAAAACTGACACGCTTACTCTTCAACCGAATCAGTGACCCCTTGGGAAGTCTTCGTGTTGCACCTCCTTTTATATTTTTTTGTGTAATCCGGTGAAAATAGAGCGTAGTAGTGAACGTGTCTTGGTAGACTCGCATGCATGTCGTAAACGTCACTGCGTTCCACCCACATGTGGGAATATAGGAATAAAAATAGAGAATCGTAACGGGTGCGATCATACCAGCACTAATGCACCTGATCCCATCAGAACTCCAAACTTAAGCGTGCTTGAGAGAGAGTAGTACTAGGAAGGGTGACCCCCTGGGAAGTCCTCGTGTTGCACCCCTTTCTATTTTTATTTTTTACGATGTTCGGTGAAGAAAGAGCGTACTAGTGAACGTGTCTTGGTAAACTCGCGTTCACGACATAAACGTCACTGCGTTCCATCCACATGTGGGACTATAGGAATAAAAATTGAGATTCCTAACTTGTGCGATCATACCAGCACTAATGCACCGCATCCCATCAGAACTCTGAAGTTAAGCGTGCTTGGGCGAGAGTAGTATTAGGATGGGTGACCCCCTGGGAAGTCCTCGTGTTGCACCCCTTTTTATTTTTATTTTTTGCAATGTTTGGTGAAGAAAGAGCGTACTAGTGAACGTGTCTTGGAAAACTAAAATGCTCGACGTAAACGTCATTGCGTTACACCCATATGTGGGAATATAGGAATAAAAATGGAGAATTCTAACGGGTACGATCATACCAGCACTAGTTTACCAAAACTGTTGCTTCCCATCATAAAAAAACATTTCAATAACAAAACCCTAAAAGCGGAATCCAAAACGGAGAAGAAAAACTAATAAGGAAAATTACAAAAATAACCCAAAAACAATAAAATATAATTTTAGAGGCCCAAACGATAAAATTTGACAAAAAAATCCTACAGCTCACGAGGATAGTTCTTGTGTCTTTTGATCGTTGTCACGTTTCCAATGAAATTAGGCTCCAAAAACGTGAAATTCCGGCACTCCAAACTTGACAAAAACTACAAAATTGCAACTGGATCAAATCTTTCCACCATCTATCAAAATCTTTTCATAAAACTGACACGATTGCTCTTCAACCGCATCAGTGACCCCTTGGGAAGTCTTCGTGTTGTACCTCCTTTTATATTTTTTGTGTAATCCGGTGAAAAAAGAGCGTAATAGTGAACATGTCTTGGTAGACTCGCATGCATGAGGTAAACGTCACTGCGTTCCACAAATATTTAGGAATATAGGAATAAAAATGTAGAATCCTAACGGGTGCGATCATACCAGTACTAGTTTACCTAAACTGTTGCTTCCCATAGAAAAAAAATGTTTCAATAGCAAAACCCTATAAGCGGAATCCAAAACGGAAAAGAAAAACTAATAATGAAAATTACAAAAATAACCCAAAAACAATAAAATGTAACTTTAGAGGGCTAAACGATAAAATTTGACCAAAAAACCCTGTAGCTCACGAGCACAACTCTTGTGACTTTTGATCGTTGACCCGTTTTCAATGAAATTAGCCTCTGAAAACGCGAAAATCCGGTACTTCAAACTTGGCAAAAACTACCAAATTGCAACTGGATCAAATCTTTCCACCATCTAACAAATTCTTTCCTTAAAACTGACACGCTTGACTTCAATCGCATCCGTGTCCCCTTGGGAAGTCTTCGTTTTGCACCTCCTTTTATATTTTTTTTGTGTAATCCGGTGAAAAAAAAGCGTAATAGTGAACGCGTCTTGGTAGACTCGAATGCACGACGTAAACGTCACTGCGTTCCACCCACATGTGGGAATATAGGAATAAAAATGGAGAATCCTAACGGGTACGATCATACCAGCACTAATGCACCAGATCCCATCAGAACTCCAAAGTTAAGCGTGCTTGAGAGAGAGTAGTACTATGAAGGTTGAACCCCTGGGAAGTCCTCGTGTTGCACCCCTTTTTATTTTTATTTTTTGCGATGTTCGGTGAAGAAAGAGCGTACTAGTGAACTTGTCTTGGTAAACTCGCGTTCACGACATAAACGTCACTGCGTTCCATCCACATGTGGGAATATAGGAATAAAAATTGAGATTCCTAACGGGTGCGATCATACCAGCACTAATGCACCGGATCCCATCAGAACTCCGATGTTAAGCGTGCTTGGGCGAGAGTAGTACTAGGATGGGTTACCCCCTTAGAAGTCCTCGTGTTGCACCCCTTTTTATTTTTATTTTTTGCGATGTTCGGTTAAGAAAGAGTGTACTAGTGAACGTGTCTTGGTAAACTCGCGTTCACGACATAAACGTCAATGCGTTCCATCTACGTATGGGAATATAGGAATAAAAATTGAGATTCCTAACGGGTGCGATCATACCAGCACTAATGCACCGGATCCCATCAGAACTCCGAAGTTAAGCGTGCTTGGCCGAGAGTAGTACTAGGATGGGTTACCCCCGGGAAGTCCTCGTGTTGCACCCCTTTTTATTTTTATTTTTTGCAATTTTCGGTGAAAAAAGAGCGTAATAATGAACGTGTCTTGGTAGACTCGCATGCACGACGTAAACGTCACTGCGTTCCACCCACATGTGGGAATATAGGAATAAAAATGGAGAATCCTAACGGGTACTATCATACCAGCACTAGTTTACCAAAACTGTTGCTTGCCATCGTAAAAAAATGTTTCAATAGCAAAACCCTAAAAGCGAAATCCAAAACGGAAAATAAAAACTAATAAGGAAAATTAAAAAAATAACCCGAAAACAATAAAATGTAATTTTAGAGGCCCAAACGATAAAATTTGACCAAAAAACCCTACAGCTTAAGGGCGCAACGCTTGTGACTTTTGATCGTTGACCCATTTCTAATGAAATTAGTCTCCGAAAACGCGAAAATCCGGCACTCCAAACTTGGCAAAAACTACCAAATTACCACTGGATCAAATCTTTCCACCATTGATAAAAATCTTTCCATAAAACTGACACGTTTGCACTTCAACCGCATCAGTGACCCCTTGGGAAGTCTTCATGTTGTTGGGCTTCGGCACAGAAACGCACAGTGGAAATTAAAATTTTAAAATAATTTCTGAAACCCTAAAACAGGATCCATGCGAAAATCAATTAATTTAGAGGTTTAGAGATTATACCAGATATAAACAAAAACGAGAATCTGAAACCGACTGTGCCTCGAATCTCCAACGCAATACAAACCGATTGCGCCTCTACGGTATCCACACGAACGCCGCACGAACCGTCGAACGATTCTGCAATAAGAAGGACTTGCGGTACTAGCCACCAAAAAGAATGGATTTTTGAAACTGTTTTCTCTCTAGTCTCTCTCTAAGAGAGGCTAGGTTTTTTTTCAATTCTGATATCTTTTTTTAAGTAGCTGCTATATATCATATATATAGTAGTTAAAAGGAATTAATCAAAATCAAAACCTAATTTTATAAAATCCGAATATATATATATATATATATATATATATATATCTTAATTAAGTCTTACTTAATTAATATACATATATACAAATTCTCCTTTTAATTTAAATTCGTGATTTAAATACTATTAATCATATTAATATATTTAAATCCTTAAAATTTAAATTAATTCCCTTTTAAATAACGTTCTATGTGTGTGACCCTATAGGTTATTATTACGTTGGCAATAATTTTTAAATCATATTATAAAATTATAAACAGTGAGCGGCATCTAGTAATGCATCACTGCTACCCAAGTAATAATAAGATCGATGATTCGATGCAACCTTTTGTGACCATTGTTTCAATGCAATTTAATCCTTTTAACCTTAATATCCTAGATTAAACTCGAGTCATGGAATGTGTCATACTCTTCATAATTTAATCTGAGTTTTCTTGATCAATGAGTAGACTATATGAAACAAATCACTATTTGAGCATTACCATGCATTTCATAGTCATACTCAATCAAGAGGCCTATGGATATCACCCATAATATATAGGATTGTTAAATTCCATCTAGATCACTCATATTTCTCACATGATTAATGATGAACCCAATAATAACCTTTATAGTCCACCCTATTAAAGGTTACATTTGATGATATCAAAGTACATAAATTCTCGTGTAGTAATATAGCGATTTCAGGTCGGAGGACCATTACATCATTGTCACTATGAGAATTGCTAATGACACTTCGTATAATGCTCCATATAGAATTCTCATGGTGGGTCTGTCCAGTACATCGTTCTCTAACATGTACCTATGCATTGTCTTAATATCTCATATATTTATGACCAATGAGATTTGGTCATCAGTCAATCCACATACTAGTCTCAATGCATCATTGTTGTCCCATCAACAATGATACTCGACTAGGGACATTTAAGAACACTGATACTAATGGTAATATATAATCTCATGTTCAACTCACATACTTGAAACTATATAATTTGTATCACTATTCTAAGGAATTTTATTATGTTAACAATTATATTACGCAGTAAATAAAACCATAATAAAATCATATATTTATAACTTCAAATATAATATCAAAACGTTAAGCAATTATATCAAATAATTGGCCTCTAGGGCATAAACTCTAACACATGTTGCACCTCCTTTTATATTATTTTGTGTAATCCGGTGAAAAAAGAGCATAGTAGTGAACGTGTCTTGGTAGACTCGCATGCATGACGTAAGCGTCACTGCGTTCCACCAATATTTGGGAATATAGAAATAAAAATGGAGAATTCTAACGGGTGCGATCATACCAGTACTAGTTTACCTAAACTGTTGCTTCCCATCGTAAAAAAAAATTTCAATAGCAAAACCCTAAAAGCGGAATCCAAAACGGAAAAGAAAAACTAATAATGAAAATTACAAAAATAACCCAAAAACAATAAAGTGTAACTTTAGAGGGCCAAACGATAAAATTTGACCAAAAAACCCTGTAGCTCACGAGCACAACTCTTGTGACTTTTGATCGTTGACCCATTTTCAATGAAATTAGCCTCTGAAAACGCGAAAATCCGGCACTCCAAACTTGGCAAAAACTACCAAATTGCAACTGGATCAAATCTTTCCACCATCTAACAAATTCTTTCCTTAAAACTGACACGTTTGCTCTTCAATCGCATCCGTGACCCCTTGGGAAGTCTTCGTTTTGCACCTCCTTTTATATTTTTTGTGTAATCCGGTGAAAAAAGAGCGTAATAGTGAACGCGTCTTGGTAGACTCGAATGCACGACGTAAACGTCACTGCGTTCCACCCACATGTGGGAATATAAGAATAAAAATGGAGAATCCTAACGGGGTACGATCATACCAGCACTAATGCACCAGATCCCATCAGAACTCCAAAGTTAAGCGTGCTTGAGAGAGAGTAGTACTATGAAGGTTGAACCCCTGGGAAGTCCTCGTGTTGCACCCCTTTTTATTTTTATTTTTTGCGATGTTCGGTGAAGAAAGAGCGTACTAGTGAACTTGTCTTGGTAAACTCGCGTTCACGACATAAACGTCGCTGCGTTCCATCCACATGTGGGAATATAGGAATAAAAATTGAGATTCCTAACGGGTGCGATCATACCAGCACTAATGCACCGGATCCCATCAGAACTCCGATGTTAAGCGTACTTGGGCGAGAGTAGTACTAGGATGGGTTACCCCCTGGGAAGTCCTCGTGTTGCACCGCTTTTTATTTTTATTTTTTGCGATGTTCGGTGAAGAAAGAGTGTAGTAGTGAACGTGTCTTGGTAAACTCGCGTTCACGACATAAACGTCACTGCGTTCCATCTACGTATGGGAATATAGGAATAAAAATTGAGATTCCTAACGGGTGCGATCATACCAGCACTAATGCACCGGATCCCATCAGAACTCTGAAGTTAAGCGTGCTTGGGCGAGAGTAGTACTAGGATGGGTTACCCCCGGGAAGTCCTCGTGTTGCACCCCTTTTTATTTTTATTTTTTGCAATTTTCGGTGAAAAAAAAGCGTAATAATGAATGTGTCTTGGTAGACTCGCATGCACGACGTAAACGTCACTGCGTTCCACCCACATGTGGGAATATAGGAATAAAAATGGAGAATCCTAACGGGTACTATCATACCAGCACTAGTTTACCAAAACTGTTGCTTGCCATCGTAAAAAAATGTTTCAATAGCAAAACCCTAAAAGCGAAATCCAAAACGGAAAATAAAAACTAATAAGGAAAATTAAAAAAATAACCCGAAAACAATAAAATATAATTTTAGAGGCCCAAACGATAAAATTTGACCAAAAAACCCTACAGCTTAAGAGCGCAACGCTTGTGACTTTTGATCGTTGACCCATTTCTAATGAAATTAGTCTCCGAAAACGCGAAAATCCGGCACTCCAAAATTGGCAAAAACTACCAAATTGCCACTGGCTCAAATCTTTCCACCATTGATCAAAATCTTTCCATAAAACTGACACGTTTGCTCTTCAACCGTATCAGTGACCCCTTGGGAAGTCTTCATGTTGTTGGGCTTCGGCACAGAAACGCACAGCGGAAATTAAAATTTTAAAACAATTTTCGAAACCCTAAAATAGGATCCATGCGAAAATCAATTAATTTAGAGGTTTAGAGATTATACCAGATATAAACAAAAACGAGAATCTGAAACCGACTGCGCCTCGAATCTCCAACGCAATACAAACCGATTGCGCCTCTACGGTATCTACACGAACGCCGCACGAACCGTCTAACGATTCTGCAATATGAAGGACTTGCGGTACTAGCCACCAAAAAGAATGGATTTTTGAAACTGTTTTCTCTCTAGTCTCTCTCTAAGAGCGGCTAGGTTTTTTTTCAATTCTGATATCTTTTTTTAAGTTGCTGCTATATATCATATATATAGTAGTTAAAAGGAATTAATCAAAATCAAAACCTAATTTTTTAAAATCCGAATATATATATATATATATATATATATATCTCTTAATTAAGTCTTACTTAATTAATATACATATATACAAATTCTCCTTTTAATTTAAATTCGTGATTTAAATACTATTAATCATATTAATATATTTAAATCCTTAAAATTTAAATTAATTCCCTTTTAAATAACGTTCTATGTGTGTGACCCTATAGGTTATTAATACGTTGGCAATAATTTTAAAATCATATTATAAAATTATAAACAGTGAGCGGCATCTAGTAATGCATCACTGCTACCCAAGTAATAATAAGATCGATGATTCGATGCAACCTTTTGTGACCAATGTTTCAATGCAATTTAATCCATTTAACCTTAATATCCTAGATTAAACTCAAGTCATGGAATGTGTCATACTCTTCATAATTTAATCTGAGTTTTCTTGATCAATGAGTAGACTATATGAAACAAATCACTATTTGAGCATGGCCATGCATTTCATAGTCCTACTCAATCAAGAGACCTATGGATATCACCCATAATATATAGGATGGTTAAATTCCATCTAGATCACCCATATCTCTCACATGATTAATGATGAACCCAATAATCACCTTTATAGTCCACCCTATTAAAGGTGACATTTGATGATATCAAAGTACATAAATTATCGTGTAGTAATATAGCGATTTCAGGTCGGAGGACCAATACATCATTGTCACTCTGAAAATTTCTAATGACACTTCGCATAATGCTCCATATAGAATTCTCATGGTGGGTCTGTCCAGTACATCGTTCTCTAACATGTACCTATGCATTGACTTAATATCTCATATATTTATGACCAATGAGATTTGGTCATCAGTCAATCCATATACTAGTCTCAATGCATCATTGTTGTCCCATCAACAATGATACTCGACTAGGGACATTTAAGAACACTGATACTAATGGTAATATATAATCTCATGTTCAACTCACATACTTGAAACTATATAATTTGTATCACTATTCTAAGGAATTTTATTATGTTAACAATTATATTACGCAGTAAATAAAACCATAATAAAATCATATATTTATAACTTCAAATATAATATCAAAACGTTAAGCAATTATATCAAATAATTGGCCTCTAGGGCATAAACTCTAACACATGTTGCACCTCCTTTTATATTTTTTTGTGTAATCCGGTGAAAAAAGAACGTAGTAGTGAACGTGTCTTGGTAGACTCGCATGCATGACGTAAACGTCACTGCGTTCCACCAATATTTGGGAATATAGGAATAAAAATGGAGAATCCTAACGGGTGCGATCATACCAGTACTAGTTCACCAAAACTGTTGCTTCCCATCGTAAAAAAATGTTTCAGTAGCAAAACCCTAAAAGCGGAATCCAAAACAGAAAAGAAAACTAATAAGGAAAATTACAAAAATAACCCAAAAATAATAAAATATAACTTTAGAGGGCCAAGCGATAAAATTTGACCAATAAACCCTGTAGCTCACGAGCACAGCTCTTGTGACTTTTGATCGTTGACCCGTTTCCAATGAAATTAGCCTCCGAAAACGAGAAAATCCGGCACTCCAAACTGGGCAAAAACTACCAAATTGCCACTGGATCAAATCTTTCCACCATCTATCAAAATCTTTCTTTAAAACTGACACATTTGCTCTTCAACCGCATCAGTGACCCCTTGGGAAGTCTTCGTGTTGCACCTCCTTTTATATTTTTTTGTGTAATCCGGTGAAAAAAGAGCGTAATAGTTAATGTATCTTGGTAGACTCGCATGCATGACGTAAACGTCACTGCGTTCCATCCACATTTGGGAATATAGGAATAAAAATTGAGATTCCTAACGGGTGCGATCATACCAGCACTAATGCACCGGATCTCATCAGAACTCCAAAGTTAAGCGTGCTTGAGAGAGAGTAGTACTATGAAGGGTGACCCCCCTGGGAAGTCCTCATGTTGTACCCCTTTTTATTTTTATTTTTTGCGATGTTCGGTGAAGAAAGAGCGTACTAGTGAACGTGTCTTGGTAAACTCGCGTTCACGACATAAACGTCACTGCGTTCCATCTACGTGTGGGAATATAGGAATAAAAATTGAGATTCTTAACGGGTGCGATCATACCAGCACTAATGCACCGGATCCCATCAGAACTCCGAAGTTAAACGTGCTTGGGCGAGAGTAGTACTAGGATGGGTGACCTCCTGGGAAATCCTCGTGTTGCACCGCTTTTTATTTTTATTTTTTGCAATTTTCGGTGAAAAAAGAGCGTCATAATGAACGTGTCTCGGTAGACTCGCATGCACGACGTAAACGTCATTGCGTTCCACCCACATGTGGGAATATAGGAATAAAAATGGAGAATCCTAACCGGTACTATCATACCAGCCCTAGTTTACCAAAACTGTTGCTTCCCATCGTAAAAAAACGTTTCAATAGTAAAACCCTAAAAGCGAAATCCAAAACGGAAAATAAAAACTAATAAGGAAAATTACAAAAATAACCCAAAAACAATAAAAGGTAATTTTAGAGGCCCAAACGATAAAATTTGACCAAAAAACCCTGCAACTCAAGAGCGCAACGCTTGTCACTTTTGATCGTTGACCCGTTTCCAATGAAATTAGGCTCCGAAAAAGCGAAAATCTGGCACTCCAAACTTGGCAAAAACTACCAAATTGCCACTGGATCAAATCTTTCCACCATCGATCAAAATCTTTCCATAAAACTAACACGCTTGCTCTTCAACCGCATAAGTGACCCCTTGGGAAGTCTTCGTGTTGCACCTTCTTTTATATTTTTTTGTGTAATTCGGTGAAAAAAGAGCGTAGTAGTGAACGTGTCTTGGTAGACTCGTATTCACGACGTAAACGCCACTGCGTTCCACCCATATGTGGGAATATAGGAATAAAAAGGAGAATCATAACGGCTACGATAATACCAACACTAATGCACCGGATCCCATCAGAACTTCGAAGTTAAGCGTGCTTGGGCGAGAGTACTACTAAATCCTAACGGGTGCGATCATACCAGCACTAGTTTACCAAAACTGTTGCTTCCCATCGTAAAAAAACGTTTCAATAGAAAAACCCTAAAACCAGAATCCAAAACGAAAAAGAGAAACTAATAAGGAAAATTACAAAAATAACCCAAAAATAATAAAATGTAATTTTAGAGGCCCAAATAATAAAATTTAACCAAAAAACCCTGCAGCCCACGAGCGCAGCGGTTGTGACTTTTTATCGTTGACCCATTTCTAATGAAATTATGCTCCGAAAACACAAAAATCCGGCACTCGAAACTTGGAAAAATCTACTAAATTGCCACTGGATCAAATCTTTCCACCATCTATCAAAATCTTTCCATAAAACTGACATGCTAGTTATTCAACCGCATCAGTGACCTCTTGGGAAGTCTTCGTGTTGCACCTCCTTTTATATTTTTTTGTGTAATCCGGTGAAAAAAGATCGTAATAGTGAACGTGTCTTGGTAGACTCGCATGCACGACATAAACGTCGCTGCGTTCCACCCATATGTGGGAATATAGGAATAAAAATGGAGAATCGTAACGGCTGAGATCATACCAACACTAGTTTACCAAAACTATTACTTCCCATCGTAAAAAACGTTTCAATAGCAAAACCCTAAAAGCGGAATCTAAAACGGAAAAGAAAAACTAATAAGGAAAATTACAAAAATAATCCAAAAACAATAAAATGTAATTTTAGAGGCCCAAACGATAAAATTTGACAAAAAAACCCTGCAGCTCACGAGCATAGTTCTTGTGACTTTTGATCGTTGACCCGTTTCCAATGAAATTAGGCTCCAAAAATGCAAAAATCCGTCACTCCAAACTTGGCAAAATCTACCAAATTGCCACTGGATCAAATCTTTCCACCATCTATCAAAATCTTTCCATAAAATTGACACGCTTGCTCTTCAACCGCATCAGTGACCCCTTGGTAAGTCTTTGTGTTGCACCTCCTTTTATATTTTTTTGTGTAATCTGGTGAAAAAAAAGCGTAATAGTGAACGTGTCTTGGTAGACTCGCATGCACGACGTAAACGTCACTGCGTTCCACCCACATGTGGGAATATAGGAAAAAAATGGAGAATCCTAACGGGTGCGATCATACCTGCACTAATGCACCGGATCCGATCAGAACTTCGAAGTTAAGCGTGCTTGGGAGAGAGTAATACTAGGATGGGTTACCCCCCTGGGAAGTCCTCGTGTTGATCCCCTTTTTATTTTTATTTTTTGCGATGTTCAGTGAATAAAGAGTGTACTAGTGAACGTGTCTTGGTAAACTCAAATGCACGACGTAAACCTCACTGCGTTCCACCCATATGTGGGAATATAGGAATAAAAATGGAGAATCCTAACGGGTACGATCATACCAGCACTAGTTTACCAAAACTGTTGCTTACCATCGTAAAAAAATGTTTCAATAGCAAAACCCTAAATGCGGAATCCAAAACGGAAAAGAAAAACTAATAAGGAAAATTACAAAAATAACCCAAAAATAATAAAATGTAATTTTAGAAGGCCAAACAATAAAATTTGAATAAAAAACCCTGTAGCTCACGAGCACAGCTCTTGTGACTTTTGATCGTTGACCCGTTTCCAATGAAATTAGCCTTTGAAAATGAGAAAATCTGGCACTCCAAACTTGGCAAAAACTACCAAATTGTCACTGGATCAAATCTTTCCACCATCTATCAAAATCTTTCCATAAAATTGACACACTTGCTCTTCAACCACATCAGTGACCCCTTCGGAAGTCTTCGTGTTGCACCTCTTTTTATATTATTTTTGTGTAATCTAGTGAAAAAAGAGCGTAATATTGAACATGTCTTGCTAGACTCGCATTCACGACATAAACGTCACTACGTTCTACCCACATTGGGAATATAGGAATAAAAATGGAGAATCCTAACGGGTGCAATCATACCAGCACTAATGCACCAGATCCCATCAGAACTCCGAAGTTAAGCGTGCTTGTGAGATAGTATTACTAGGATGGGTGACCCCCTGGGAAGTCCTCGTGTTGCACCCCTTTTTATTTTTATTTTTTGTGATGTTCGGTGAAGAAAGAGTGTACTAGTGAACGTGTCTTGGTAAACGCGAATGCACGACATAAACCTCACTGCGTTCCACCCATATGTTGGAATATAGGAATAAAAATGAAGAATCCTAATGGGTACGATCATACCAGCACTAGTTTACCAAAACTGCTGCTTCCCATCATAAAAAAATGTTTCAATAGCAAAACCCTTAAAGCGGAATCCAAAACGGAAAAGAAAAACTAATAATAAAAATTACAAAAATAACCCAAAAACAATAAACTGTAATTTTAGAGGGCCAAACGATAAAATTTAACCAAAACACCCTGTAGCTCACGAGATTAGCTCTTGTGACTTTTGATCGTTGACCCGTTTCCAATGAAATTAGACTACGAAAATGCAAAATTCTGGAACTCCAAACTTGGCAAAATCTACCAAATTACCACTGGATCAAATCTTTCCACCATCTATCAAAATATTTCCATAAAACTGACACACTTGCTCTTCAACCGCATCAGTGACCCCTTGGGAAGTCTTCGTGTTGCACCTCTTTTTATATTTTTTTGTGTAATCCGGTGAAAAAAGAGTGTAATAGTGAACGTGTCTTGGTAGACTCACATGTGTTCCACCCATATATGGGAATATAGGAATAAAAATGGAGAATCCTAACGGGTGCGATCATACCAGCACTAATGCACCAGATCCCATCAGAACTCCGAAGTTAAGCGTGTTTGAGAGAGAGAGTAGTACTAGGAAAGGTGACCCCCTGGGATGTTCTCGTGTTGCACCCCTTTTTATTTTTATTTTTTGCGATGTTCGGTGAAGAAAGTACGTACTAGTGAACGTGTCTTGGTAAACTCACGTTCACGACGTAAACGTCACTGCGTTCCACCCATATATGGGAATATAGGAATAAAAATTGAGATTCCTAACGGGTGCGATCATACCAGCACTAATGCACCTAATCCCATCAGAACTCCGAAGTTAAGCAAGCTTGGGCGAGAGTATTACTAGGATGGGTGACCCCCTGGGAAGTCCTCATGTTGCACCCCTTTTTATTTTTATTTTTTGCGATGTTCGGTGAAGAAAGAGTGTACTAGTGAACGTGTCTTGGTAGACTCGCATGCATGACGTAAACGTCACTGCGTTCCACGCACATTTGGAAATATAGGAATAAAAATGGAGAATCCTAACGGGTGCGATCATACCTGCACTAGTTTACCAAAAATGTTGCTTCCCATCGTAAAAAAGGTTTCAATAGCAAAATCCTAAAAGCGGAATCGAAAACAGAAAATAAAAACTTATAAGGAAAATTACAAAAATAACCCAAAAACAATAAAATGTAATTTTAGAGGCACAAACGATAAAATTTGACCAAAACACCCTGCAGCTCAAGAGCGCAATGCTTGTGACGTTTGATCGTTGACCCGTTTCCAATGAAATTAGGCTCCGAAAACGCGAAAATCTTGCACTCCAAACTTGGCAAAAACTACCAAATTGCCACTAGATCAAATCTTTTCACCATCAATCAAAATCTTTCCATAAAACTGACATGCTTGCTCTTCAACCGCATCAGTGACCCCTTGGGAAGTCTTCGTTTTGCACCTCCTTTTATATTTTTTTTGTAATCTGGTGAAAAAATAGCGTAATAGTGAACGTGTCTTGGTAGACTTGCATGTACGACGTAAACGTCACTGCGTTCCACCCACATGTGGGAATATAGGAAAAAAATGGAGAATCCTAACGGGTGCGATCATACCAGCCCTAATGCACCAGATCCCATCAGAACTTCGAAATTAAGCGTGCCTGGGAGAGAGTAGTACTAGGATGGGTGACCCCCTGGGAATTCCTCGTGTTGCACCCCTTTTTATTTTTATTTTTTGCGATGTTCGGTGAAGAAAGAGCGTACTAGTGAACGTGTCTTGGTAAACTCGAATGCACGACGTAAACGTAACTGCGTTCCACCCATATGTGGGAATATAGGAATAAAAATTGAGAATCCTAACGGGTACAATCATACCAGCACTAGTTTACCAAAACTGTTGCTTCCCATCGTAAAAAAGCGTTTCAATAGCAAAACCCTAAAAGCGGAAAATAAAAACTAATAAGGAAAATTACAAAAATAACCCGAAGACAATAAAATGTAATTTTAGAGGCCCGGACGATAAAATTTGACAAAAAAACCTTGCAGCTCACGAGCGCAACGCTTGTGACTTTTGATCGTTGACCCGTTTCCAATGAAATTATGCTCCAAAAACGCAAATTGCCACTGGATCAAATCTTTCCACAATCTATCAAAATCTTTCCATAAAACTGACACGCTTGCTCTTCAACCGCATCAGTGACCCCTTGGGAGGTCTTCGTGTTGCACCTCCTTTTATATTTTTTTGTGTAATCCGGTAAAAAAGATTGTAATAGTGAACGTGTCTTGGTAGACTCGCGTGCACGACGTAAACATCACTGCGTTCTAAGCACATGTGGGAATATAGGAATAAAATGGAGAATCCTAACGGCTGCGATCATACCATCACTAATGCACCGGATCTTATCAGAACTCCAAAGTTAAGCATGCTTGCGCGAGAGTAGTACTAAATCCTAACGGATGCGTTCATACCAGCACTAGTTTACCAAAAATGTTACTTCCCATCGTAAAAAAACGTTTCAATAGCAAAACCCTAAAAGCGGAATCCAAAACGGAAAAAAAAAACAATAAGGAAAATTACAAAAATAACTCAAAAATAATAAAATGTAATTTTAGAGGCCCAAACGATAAAATTTGACCATAAAACCCTGCAGCCCACGAGCGCAGCGCTTGTATCTTTTGATCGTTGACCCGTTTCCAATGAAATTATGCTCCAAAAACGCGAAAATCTAGCACTCCAAACTTGGAAAAAACTACCAAATTTCCACTTGATCAAATCTTTCCACCTTCTATAAAAATCTTTCCATAAAACTGACACGATTGCTTTTCAACCGCATCAGTGACCCCTTGAGAAGTCTTCTTGTTGCACCTCCTTTTTTATTTTTTTGTGTAATCCGGTGAAAAAAAATCGTAATAGTGAACGTGTCTTGGTAGGCTCGCATGCACGACGTAAACGTCACTGCGTTCCACCCATATGTGGGAATATAGGAATAAAAATGGAGAAGCCTAACGGCTGCGATCATACCAGCACTAGTTTACCAAAACTGTTGCTTCCCATCGTAAAAAACGTTTCAATAGCAAAACCCTAAAAGCGGAATCCAAAACGTAAAAGAAAAACTAAGAAGAAAAATTACAAAAATAACCCAAAAACAATAAAATGTAATTTTAGAGGCCCAAACGATAAAATTTGACCAAAAAACGCTACAGCTCACGAGCATAGTTCTTGTGACTTTTGATCATTGACCCATTTCCAATGAAATTAGGCTCCGAAAAAGTAAAACTCCGTCACTCCAAACTTGGAAAAAACTACCAAATTGCCATTGGATAAAAACTTTCCACAATCTATCAAAATCTTTCCATAAAACTGACACGCTTGTTCTTCAACCGCATCAGTGACCCCTTGGGAAGTCTTCGTGTTGCACCTCCTTTTATATTTTTTTTTGTGTAATCCGGTGAAAAAAGAGCGTAATAGTGAACATGTCTTGGTAGACTCGCATGCACGACGTAAACGTCACTGCGTTCCACCAACATTTGGGAATATAGGAAAAAAATGAAGAATCCTAACGGGTACGATCATACCAGTACTAATGCACCGGATCCCATCAGAACATCAAAGTTAAGCGTGCTTGGGAGAGAGTAGTACTAGGATGGGTGACCCCCTGGGAAGTCCTCGTGTTGCACCCCTTTTTATTTTTATTTTTTGCGATGTTCAGTGAAGAAAGAGTGTACTAGTGAATGTGTCTTGGTAAACTCGAATGCACGATGTAAACCTCACTGCGTTCCACCCATATATGGGAATATAGGACTAAAAATGGAGAATCCTAATGGGTACGATCATACCAGCACTAGTTTACCAAAACTGTTGCTTCCCATCGTAAAAATATGTTTCAATAGCAAACCCTAAAAGTGGAATCCAAAACGGAAAAGAAAAACTAATAAGGAAAATTACAAAAATAACCCAAAAACAATAAAATATAATTTTAGAGGGCCAAACGATAAAATTTGACCAAAAAACTCTGCAGCCCACGATCGCAGCAGTTGTGACTTTTTATCGTTGACCTGTTTCCAATGAAATTAGGCTCTGAAAACGCGAAAATCTGGCATTCCAAACTTGGCAAAATCTACCAAATTGCCACTGGATCAAATCTTTCCACCATCTATCAAAATCTTTCCATAAAACTGACACGCTTGCTCTTCAACCGCATCAGTGACCCCTTGGGAAGTCTTCGTGTTGCACCTCCTTTTATATTTTTTTGTGTAATCCGGTGAAAAAGAGCGTAATAGTGAACATGTCTTGGTAGACTCGCATGCACAACGTAAACGTCACTGAGTTCCACCCACATATGGGAATATAGGAATAAAAATGGAGAATCCTAACGGGTGCGATCATACCAGCACTAATGCACCAGATCTCAGCAGAACTCCGAAGTTAAGCTTGCTTGGGCGAGAGTAGTACTAGGATGGGTGAACCCCTGGGAAGTCCTCGTGTTGCACCCCTTTTTATTTTTATTTTTTGCGATGTTCGGTGAAGAAAGAGCGTACTAGTGAACGTGTCTTGGAAAACTCAAATGCTCGACGTAAACGTCAATGCGTTACACCTATATGTGGGATTATAGGAATAAAAAAGGATAATCCTAACAGGTACGATCATACCAGCACTAGTTTACCAAAACTGTTGCTTCCCATCGTAAAAAAAACATTTCAATAGAAAAACCCTAAAAGCGGAATCCACGAAAAATAAAAACTAATAAGGAAAATTACAAAAATAACCTAAAAACAATAAAATGTAATTTTAGAGGCCCAAACGATAAAATTTAACCAAAAAACCCTACGGCTCTAGAGCGCAACGCTTGTGACTTTTGATCGTTGACACGTTTCTAATGAAATTAGGCTCCGAAAACGCGAAAATTCGGCACTCCAAACTTGGCAAAAACTACCAAATTGCCACTAGATCAAATCTTTCCACCATCTATCAAAATCTTTCCATAAAACTGACACGCTTGCTCTTCAACCGCATCAGTGACCCCTTAGGAAGTCTTCATGTTGCACATCCCTTTATATTTTTTTTGTGTAATTCGGTGAAAAAAGAGCGTAATAGTGAACGTGTCTTGGTAGACTCGCATGCACGACGTAAACGTCACTGCGTTCCACCAATATGTCGGAATATACGAATAAAAATGGAGAATCCTAACGGGTGCGATCATACTAGCACTAATGCACTAGATCCCATCAGAACTCCGAAGTTTAGCGTGCTTGGGCGAGAGTAGTACTAAATCCTAAAAGGTGCGATCATACCAGCACTAGTTTACCAAAATTGTTACTTCCCATCGTAAAAAAACGTTTTAATAGCAAAACCCTAAAAGAGGAATCCAAAACGGAAAAGAAAAACTAATAAGGAAAATTACAAAAATAACCCAAAAACAATAAAATGTAATTTTAGAGGCCTAAACGATAAAATTTGACCAAAAAACCCTGCAGCCCACGAGCGCAGTGCTTGTGACTTTTGATCGTTGACCCGTTTCCAATGAAATTAGGCTATGAAAATGCAAAAATTCGGCGCTCCAAACTTGGCAAAAACTACCAATTTGCCAATGGATCAAATCTTTCCACCATCTATCAAAATCTTTCCATAAAACTGACGCGCTTGCTCTTCAACCGCATCAGTGACCCCTTGGTAATTTTTCGTGTTGCACCTCCTTTTATATTTTTTGTGTAATCCGGTGAAAAAAGACCGTTATAGTGAACGTGTCTTGTTAGACTCGCATGCACGACGTAAACGTCACTACGTTCCACCCATATGTGGGAATATAGGAATAAATATGGAGAATCCTAATGGCTGCGATTATACCAGCACTAGTTTACCAAAACGGTTGCTTCCCATCGTAAAAAAAAATTTCAATAGCAAATCCCTAAAATCGAAATCCAAAACGGAAAAGAAAAACTAATAAGGAAAATTACAAAAATAACCCGAAAACAATAAAATATAATTTTGGAGGCCCAGACGATAAAATTTGACCAAAAAACCAAGCAGCCCACGAGCGCAGCGCTTTTGACTTTTGATCATTGACCCATTTCTAATGAAATTAGGCTCTGAAAATGTGAAAATCTGGCACACCAAACTTTTCAAAAACAACCAATTTACCACTGGATCAAATCTTTCCACCATCTATCAAAATGTTTCCATAAAACTGACACTTTTGCTCTTCTACCGCATCAGTGACCCCTTGGGAAGTCTTCGTGTTGCACCTCCTTTTATATTTTTTGTGTAATCTGATGAAAAAAGATCGTAATAGTGAACGTGTCTTGGTAGACTCGCATGAACGACGTAAACGTCACTGCGTTCCACTCATATGTGGGAATATAGGAATAAAAATGGAAAATCCTAATGGCTGCGATCATACCAGCACTAGTTTACCAAAAATGTTGCTTCCCTTCGTAAAAAATCGTTTCAATAGCAAAACCCTAAAAGCGGAATCCAAAACGGAAAAGAAAAACTAATAAGGAAAATTACAAAAATAACCCAAAAATAATAAAATATAATTTTAGAGGCCCAAACGATAAAATTTAACCAAAAAACCCTGCAGCTCATGAGCTTAGCTCCTGTGACTTTTGATTGTTGACCCGTTTCCAATGAAATTAGGCTCCAAAAATGTAAAAATTTGACACTCCAAACTTGGTAACAACTACCAAATTGCCACTGGATTAAATCTTTCCACCATCTATCAAAATCTTTCCATAAAACTGACATGCTTGCTCTTCAACCGCATCAGTGACCCCTTGGGAAGTCTTCGTGTTGCACCTCCTTTTATATTATTTTGTGTGATCCGGTGAAAAAAGAGCGTAATAGTGAACGTGTCTTGGTAGACTCGCATGCACGACGTAAACGTCACTGCGTTCCACCCACATTTGGGAATATAGGAATAAAAATGGAGAATCCTAACGGGTGCGATCATTCCAGCACTAATGCACCGGATCCCATCAGAACTCCGAAGTTACGCGTGCTTGGGATAGAGTAGTACTAGGATGGATGACCCCCTGGGAAGTCCTCGTGTTGCACCTCCTTTTATTTTTATTTTTGGCGATGTTCGGTGAAGAAAGAGCGTACTAGTGAACGTGCCTTGGTAAACTCGCATGCACGACGTAAATGTCATTGCATTCCACCCACATGTAGGAATATAGGAATTAAAATGGAGATTCCTAACGAGTGCGGTCATACCAGCACTAATGCAACGGATCCCATCCGAACTCCGAAGTTAAGCGTGCTTGGGCGAGAGTAGTACTAGGATGGGTAACCCCCTGGGAAGTCCACGTGTTGCACCCCTTTTTATTTTTATTTTTTGCGATGTTCGGTGAAGAAAGAGTGTACTAGTGAACGTGTCTTGGTAAACTTGAATGCTCGACGTAAACGTCACTGCGTTCCACCCATATGTGGGAATATAGGAATAAAAATGGAGAATCCAAATGGGTACGATCATACCAGCACTAGTTTACCAAAACCGTTGCTACCCATCGTAAAAAAACGTTTCAATAGCAAAACCGTAAAAGCGGAATCCACGAAAAATAAAAACTAATAAGGAAAATTACAAAAATAACCTGAAAACAATAAAATATAATTTTAGAGGCCCAAACGATAAAATTTGACCAAAAAACCCTACGGCTCTAGAGCACAACGCTTGTGACTTTTGATCGTTGACCCGTTTCTAATGAAATTAGGCTTCGAAAACGCGAAAATCCGGCACTCCAAACTTGGTAAAAACTATCAAATTGCAACTAGATCAAATCTTTCTGCCATCTATCAAAATCTTTCCATAAAACTGACACGCTTGCTCTTCAACCGCATCAGTGGCCCCTTAGGAAGTCTTCGTGTTGCACCTCCCTTTTTATTTTTTTGTGTAATTCGGTGAAAAAAGAGCGTAATAGTGAACGTGTCTTGGTAGACTCGCATGCACGACGTAAACGTCACTGCGTTCCACCAATATGTTGGAATATACGAATAAAAATGGAGGATCCTAACGGGTGCGATCATACTAGCACTAATGCACTGGATCCCATCAGAACTCCGAAGTTTAGCGTGCTTGGGCGAGAGTAGTACTAAATCCTAAAGGGTGCGATCATACCAGCACTAGTTTACCAAAATTGTTACTTCCCATCGTAAAAAAATGTTTTAATAGCAAAACCCTAAAAGCGGAATCCAAAACGGAAAAGAAAAACTAATAAGGAAAATTACAAAAATAACCCAAAAACATTAAAATGTAATTTTAGAGGCCTAAACGATAAAATTTGACCAAAAAACCCTGCAGCCCACGAGCGCAGTGCTTGTGACTTTTGATCGTTGACCCGTTTCCAATGAAATTAGGCTATGAAAATGCAAAAATTCGGCGCTCCAAACTTGGCAAAAACTACCAATTTGCCAATGGATCAAATCTTTCCACCATCTATCAAAATCTTTCCATAAAACTGACGCGCTTGCTCTTCAACCGCATCAGTGACCCCTTGGTAATTTTTCGTGTTGCACCTCCTTTTATATTTTTTGTGTAATCCGGTGAAAAAAGACCGTTATAGTGAACGTGTCTTGTTAGACTCGCATGCACGACGTAAACGTCACTACGTTCCACCCATATGTGGGAATATAGGAATAAATATGGAGAATCCTAATGGCTGCGATTATACCAGCACTAGTTTACCAAAACGGTTGCTTCCCATCGTAAAAAAAAATTTCAATAGCAAATCCCTAAAATCGAAATCCAAAACGGAAAAGAAAAACTAATAAGGAAAATTACAAAAATAACCCGAAAACAATAAAATATAATTTTGGAGGCCCAGACGATAAAATTTGACCAAAAAACCAAGCAGCCCACGAGCGCAGCGCTTTTGACTTTTGATCATTGACCCATTTCTAATGAAATTAGGCTCTGAAAATGTGAAAATCTGGCACACCAAACTTTTCAAAAACAACCAATTTACCACTGGATCAAATCTTTCCACCATCTATCAAAATGTTTCCATAAAACTGACACTTTTGCTCTTCTACCGCATCAGTGACCCCTTGGGAAGTCTTCGTGTTGCACCTCCTTTTATATTTTTTGTGTAATCTGATGAAAAAAGATCGTAATAGTGAACGTGTCTTGGTAGACTCGCATGAACGACGTAAACGTCACTGCGTTCCACTCATATGTGGGAATATAGGAATAAAAATGGAAAATCCTAATGGCTGCGATCATACCAGCACTAGTTTACCAAAAATGTTGCTTCCCTTCGTAAAAAATCGTTTCAATAGCAAAACCCTAAAAGCGGAATCCAAAACGGAAAAGAAAAACTAATAAGGAAAATTACAAAAATAACCCAAAAATAATAAAATATAATTTTAGAGGCCCAAACGATAAAATTTAACCAAAAAACCCTGCAGCTCATGAGCTTAGCTCCTGTGACTTTTGATTGTTGACCCGTTTCCAATGAAATTAGGCTCCAAAAATGTAAAAATTTGACACTCCAAACTTGGTAACAACTACCAAATTGCCACTGGATTAAATCTTTCCACCATCTATCAAAATCTTTCGATAAAACTGACATGCTTGCTCTTCAACCGCATCAGTGACCCCTTGGGAAGTCTTCGTGTTGCACCTCCTTTTATATTATTTTGTGTGATCCGGTGAAAAAAGAGCGTAATAGTGAACGTGTCTTGGTAGACTCGCATGCACGACGTAAACGTCACTGCGTTCCACCCACATTTGGGAATATAGGAATAAAAATGGAGAATCCTAACGGGTGCGATCATTCCAGCACTAATGCACCGGATCCCATCAGAACTCCGAAGTTACGCGTGCTTGGGATAGAGTAGTACTAGGATGGATGACCCCCTGGGAAGTCCTCGTGTTGCACCTCCTTTTATTTTTATTTTTGGCGATGTTCGGTGAAGAAAGAGCGTACTAGTGAACGTGCCTTGGTAAACTCGCATGCACGACGTAAATGTCATTGCATTCCACCCACATGTAGGAATATAGGAATTAAAATGGAGATTCCTAACGAGTGCGGTCATACCAGCACTAATGCAACGGATCCCATCCGAACTCCGAAGTTAAGCGTGCTTGGGCGAGAGTAGTACTAGGATGGGTAACCCCCTGGGAAGTCCACGTGTTGCACCCCTTTTTATTTTTATTTTTTGCGATGTTCGGTGAAGAAAGAGTGTACTAGTGAACGTGTCTTGGTAAACTTGAATGCTCGACGTAAACGTCACTGCGTTCCACCCATATGTGGGAATATAGGAATAAAAATGGAGAATCCAAATGGGTACGATCATACCAGCACTAGTTTACCAAAACCGTTGCTACCCATCGTAAAAAAACGTTTCAATAGCAAAACCGTAAAAGCGGAATCCACGAAAAATAAAAACTAATAAGGAAAATTACAAAAATAACCTGAAAACAATAAAATATAATTTTAGAGGCCCAAACGATAAAATTTGACCAAAAAACCCTACGGCTCTAGAGCACAACGCTTGTGACTTTTGATCGTTGACCCGTTTCTAATGAAATTAGGCTTCGAAAACGCGAAAATCCGGCACTCCAAACTTGGTAAAAACTATCAAATTGCAACTAGATCAAATCTTTCTGCCATCTATCAAAATCTTTCCATAAAACTGACACGCTTGCTCTTCAACCGCATCAGTGGCCCCTTAGGAAGTCTTCGTGTTGCACCTCCCTTTTTATTTTTTTGTGTAATTCGGTGAAAAAAGAGCGTAATAGTGAACGTGTCTTGGTAGACTCGCATGCACGACGTAAACGTCACTGCGTTCCACCAATATGTTGGAATATACGAATAAAAATGGAGGATCCTAACGGGTGCGATCATACTAGCACTAATGCACTGGATCCCATCAGAACTCCGAAGTTTAGCGTGCTTGGGCGAGAGTAGTACTAAATCCTAAAGGGTGCGATCATACCAGCACTAGTTTACCAAAATTGTTACTTCCCATCGTAAAAAAATGTTTTAATAGCAAAATCCTAAAAGCGGAATCCAAAACGGAAAAGAAAAACTAATAAGGAAAATTACAAAAATAACCCAAAAACATTAAAATGTAATTTTAGAGGCCTAAACGATAAAATTTGACCAAAAAACCCTGCAGCCCACGAGCGCAGTGCTTGTGACTTTTGATCGTTGACCCGTTTCCAATGAAATTAGGCTATGAAAATGCAAAAATTCGGCGCTCCAAACTTGGCAAAAACTACCAATTTGCCAATGGATCAAGTCTTTCCACCATCTATCAAAATCTTTCCATAAAACTGACGCGCTTGCTCTTCAACCGCATCAGTGACCCCTTGGTAATTTTTCGTGTTGCACCTCCTTTTATATTTTTTGTGTAATCCGGTGAAAAAAGACCGTTATAGTGAACGTGTCTTGGTAGACTCGCATGCACGACGTAAACGTCACTACGTTCCACCCATATGTGGGAATATAGGAATAAATATGGAGAATCCTAATGGCTGCGATCATACCAGCACTAGTTTACCAAAACGGTTGCTTCCCATCGTAAAAAAATGTTTCAATAGCAAATACCTAAGAGCGAAATCCAAAACGGAAAAGAAAAACTAATAAGGAAAATTACAAAAATAACCCGAAAACAATAAAATATAATTTTAGAGGCCCAAACGATAAAATTTGACCAAAAAACCAAGCAGCCCACGAGCGCAGCGCTTTTGACTTTTGATCATTGACCCATTTCCAATGAAATTAGGCTCTGAAAATGTGAAAATCTGGCACACCAAACTTTGCAAAAACAACCAATTTACCACCGGATCAAATCTTTCCACCATCTATCAAAATGTTTCCATAAAACTGACACTTTTGCTCTTCTACCCCATCAGTGACCCCTTGGGAAGTCTTCGTGTTGCACCTCCTTTTATATTTTTTGTGTAATCTGATGAAAAAAGATCGTAATAGTGAACGTGTCTTGGTAGACTTGCATGCACGACGAAAACGTCACTGCGTTCCACCCATATGTGGGAATATAGGAATAAAAATGGAAAATCATAATTGCTGCGATCATACCAGCACTAGTTTACCAAAACTGTTGCTTCCCTTCGTAAAAAATCGTTTCAATAGCAAAACCCTAAAAGCGGAATCCAAAACGGAAAAGAAAAACTAATAAGGAAAATTACAAAAATAACCCAAAAACAATAAAATATAATTTTAGAGGCCCAAACGATAAAATTTAACCAAAAAACCCTGCAGCTCATGAGCTTAGCTCCTGTGACTTTTGATTGTTGACCCGTTTCCAATGAAATTAGGCTCTAAAAATGCAAAAATTTGACACTCCAAACTTGGTAACAACTACCAAATTGCCACTGGATTAAATCTTTCCACCATCTATCAAAATCTTTCGATAAAACTGACATGCTTGCTCTTCAACCGCATCAGTGACCCCTTGGGAAGTCTTCGTGTTGCACCTCCTTTTATATTTTTTTGTGTGATCCGGTGAAAAAAGAGCGTAATAGTGAACGTGTCTTGGTAGACTCGCATGCACGACGTAAATGTCACTGCGTTCCACCCACATTTGGGAATATAGGAATAAAAATGGAGTATCCTAACGGGTGCGATCATTCCAGCACTAATGCACCGGATCCCATCAGAACTCCGAAGTTACGCGTGCTTGGGATAGAGTAGTACTAGGATGGATGACCCCCTGGGAAGTCCTCGTGTTGCACCTCCTTTTATTTTTATTTTTGGCGATGTTCGATGAAGAAAGAGCGTACTAGTGAACGTTTCTTGGTAAACTCGCATGCACGACGTAAATGTCATTGCATTTCACCCACATGTAGGAATATAGGAATTAAAATGGAGATTCCTAACGAGTGCGATCATACCAGCACTAATGCAACGGATCCCATCCGAACTCCGAAATTAAGCGTGTTTGGGCGAGAGTAGTACTAGGATGGGTAACCCCCTGGGAAGTCCACGTGTTGCACCCCTTTTTATTTTTATTTTTTGCGATGTTCGGTGAAGAAAGAGTGTACTAGTGAACGTGTCTTGGTAAACTTGAATGCTCGACGTAAACGTCACTGCGTTCCACCCATATGTGGGAATATAGGAATAAAAATGGAGAATCCAAATGGGTACGATCATACCAGAACTAGTTTACCAAAACCGTTGCTTCCCATCGTAAAAAAACGTTTCAATAGCAAAACCCTAAAAGCGGAATCCACCAAAAATAAAAACTAATAAGGAAAATTACAAAAATAACCTGAAAATAATAAAATATAATTTTAGAGGCCCAAACGATAAAATTTGACCAAAAAACCCTACGGCTCTAGAGCGCAACGCTTGTGACTTTTGATCGTTGACCCGTTTCTAATGAAATTAGGCTTCGAAAACGCGAAAATCCGGCACTCCAAACTTGGTAAAAACTATCAAATTGCAACTAGATCAAATCTTTCCGCCATCTATCAAAATCTTTCCATAAAACTGACACGCTTGCTCTTCAACCGCATCAGTGGCCCCTTAGGAAGTCTTCGTGTTGCACCTCCCTTTATATTTTTTGTGTAATTCGGTGAAAAAAGAGCGTAATAGTGAACGTGTCTTGGTAGACTCGCATGCACGACGTAAACGTCACTGCGTTCCACCAATATGTCGGAATATACGAATAAAAATGGAGAATCCTAACGGGTGCGATCATACTAGCACTAATGCACTGGATCCCATCAGAACTCCGAAGTTTAGCGTGCTTGGGCGAGAGTAGTACTAAATCCTAAAGGGTGCGATCATACCAGCACTAGTTTACCAAAATTGTTACTTCCCATCGTAAAAAAATGTTTTAATAGCAAAACCTTAAAAGCGGAATCCAAAACGGAAAAGAAAAACTAATAAGGAAAATTTCAAAAATAACCCAAAAACAATAAAATGTAATTTTAGAGGCCTAAACGATAAAATTTGACCAAAAAACCCTGCAGCCCACGAGCGCAGCGCTTGTGACTTTTGATCGTTGACCCGTTTCCAATGAAATTAGGCTATGAAAATGCGAAAATTCGGCGCTCCAAACTTGGCATAAACTACCAATTTGCCAATGGATCAAATCTTTCCACCATCTATAAAAATCTTTCCATAAAACTGACACGCTTGCTCTTCAACCGCATCAGTGACCCCTTGAGAATTTTTCGTGTTGCACCTTCTTTTATATTTTTTGCGTAATCCGGTGAAAAAAGACCGTTATAGTGAACGTGTCTTTGTAGACTCGCATGCACGACGTAAACGTCACTACGTTCCACCCATATGTGGGAATATAGGAATAAAAATGAAGAATCCTAATGGCTACGATCATACCAGCACTAGTTTACCAAAACGGTTGCTTCCCATCGTAAAAAAATGTTTCAATAGCAAATCCCTAAAAGAGAAATCCAAAACGGAAAAGAAAAACTAATAAGAAAAATTATAAAAATAACCCAAAAACAATAAAATATAATTTTAGAGGCCCAAACGATAAAAATTAACCATAAAACCCTGCAGCTCATAAGCACAGCTCTGGTGACTTTTAATTGTTGATCCATTTCCAATAAAATTAGGCTCCAAAAATGCAAAAATCCGGCACTCCAAACTTGGCAACAACTACCAAACTGCCACTGGATCAAATCTTTCCACCATCTATCAAAATCTTTTCATAAAACTGACACGCTTGTTCTTCAACCGCATCAGTGACCCCTTGGGAAGTCTTCATGTTGCACCTCCTTATTTATTTTTTGGTGTAATCCGGTGAAAAAAGATCATAATAGTGAACGTGTCTTGGTAGACTCTCATGCACGACGTAAACGTCTCTGCGTTCCACCCATTTAAGGGAATATAGGAATAAAAATGGAGAATCCTAACCGGTGTGATCATACCAGCACTAGTTTACCAAAACTGTTGCTTCCCATCGTAAAAAAAGTTTCAATAGCAAAACCCTAAAAGCAAAATCCAAAACGGAAAACAAAAACTAATAAGGAAAATTACAAAAATAACCCGAAAATAATAAAATGTAATTTTAGAGGCCCAGGCGATAAAATTTGACCAAAAAACCATGCAGCCCACGAGCGCAGCACTTTTAACTTTTGATCGTTGACCCGTTTCCAATGAAATTAGGCTCTAAAAATGTGAAAATCTGGCACTCCAAACTTGGCAAAAACAACTAATTTACCACTGGATCAAATCTTTCCACCATCTATCAAAATGTTTCCATAAAACAGACACTTTTGCTCTTCTACCGCATCAGTGACCCCTTGGGAAGTCTTCGTGTTGCACCTCCTTTTATATTTTTTGTATAATCCGATGAAAAAAGATCGTAATAGTGAACGTGTCTTGGTAGACTCGCATGCACGACGTAAACGTCACTGCGTTACACCCATATGTGGGAATATAGGAATAAAAATGGAAAATCCTAATGGCTGCGATCATACCAGCACTAGTTTACCAAAATTGTTGCTTCCCTTCGTAAAAAATCGTTTCAATAGCAACACCTTAAAAGCGGAATCCAAAACGGAAAAGAAAAACTAATAAGGAAAATTACAAAAATAACCCAAAAACAAAAAAAATGTAATTTTAGAGGCCCAAACTATAAAATTTAACCAAAAAACCCTGCAGCTCATGAGCATAGCTCCGATGACTTTTGATTGTTGACCCGTTTCCAATGAAATCAGGCTCCAAAAATGCAAAAATTTGACACTCCAAACTTGGTAACAACTACCAAATTACCACTGGATTAAATCTTTTCACCATCTATCAAAATTTTTCCATAAAACTGACATGCTTGCTCTTCAACCGCATCAGTGACCCCTTGGGAAGTCTTCGTGTTGCACCTCCTTTTATATTTTTTTTGTGTGATCCGGTGAAAAAAGAGCGTAATAGTGAACATGTCTTTGTAGACTCGCATGCACGACGTAAACGTCACTGCATTCCACCCACATGTGGGAATATAGGAATAAAAATGGAGAATCCTAACGGGTGCGATCATTCCAGCACTAATGTGCCGGATCCCATCAGAACTCCGAAGTTACGCGTGCTTGGGATAGAGTAGTAATAGGATGGATGACCCCCTGGGAAGTCCTCGTGTTGCACCCCCTTTTATTTTTATTTTTGGCGATATTCGGTGAAGAAAGAGCGTACTAGTGAACATGTCTTGGTAAACTCGCATGCACGACGTAAACGTTATTGCATTCCACCCACATGTAGGAATATAGGAATTAAAATGGAGATTCCTAATGAGTGCGATCATACCAGCACTAATGCAATGGATCCCATCCAAACTCCAAAGTTAAGCGTGCTTGGGCGAGAGTAGTACTAGGATGGGTGACCCCCTGGGAAGTCCACGTGTTGCACCCCTTTTTATTTTTATTTTTTGCGATGTTCGGTGAAGAAAGAGTGTACTAGTGAACGTGTCTTGGTAAACTTGAATGCTCGACGTAAACGTCACTGCGTTCCACCCATATGTGGGAATATAGGAATAAAAATGGAGAATCCTAATGGGTACGATCATACCAGCACTAGTTTACCAAAACCGTTGCTTCCCATCGTAAAAAAACGTTTCAATAGCAAAACCCTAAAAGCGGAATCCAAAACAGAAAAGAAAACTAATAAAGAAAATTACAGAAATAACCCAAAAACAATAAAATGTAATTTTAGAGGCCCAAACGATAAGATTTAAACAAAAAACCCTACAGCTCACGAACACGACTCTTGTGACTTTTGATTGTTGGCCCGTTTCCAATGAAATTAGGCTCCGAAAATGCAAAAATCCGGCACTCCAAACTTGGTAAAAACAACCAAATTACCATTGGATCAAATCTTTCCACCATCTATCAAAATCTTTCAATCAAACTGACACGCTTGCTCTTCAACCGCATCATTTAGCCCTTGGGAAGTCTTCGTGTTGCACCTCCTTTTATATTTTTTTGTGTAATCCGGTGAAAAAAGAGCGTAATAGTGAACGTGTCTTGGTAGACTCGAATGTACGACGTAAACGTCACTGCGTTCCCCCCACATGTGGGAATATAGGAATAAAAATGTAAAATCCTAACAGGTGCGATCATACCAGCACTAATGCATCAGATCCCATCAGAACTCCGAAGTTAAGCGTGCTTAGGAGAGAGTAGTACTAGGATGGGTGACCCCCTTGGAAGTGCTCGTGTTGCACCCCTTTTTATTTTTATTTTTTGCGATGTTCGGTAAAGAAAGAGCGTACTAGTGAACGTGTCTTGGTAAACTCGTGTGCACGACGTAAACGCCACTGTGTTCCACCCACATGTGGGAATATAGGAATAAAAATGGAGATTCCTAACGGGTGCGATCATACCAGCACTAATGCACCGTATCCCATCAGAACTCCGAAGTTAAGCGTGTTTGGGCGAGAGTAGTACTAGGATGGGTGACCCCGTTGGGAACTCCTCGTTTTGCACCCCTTTTTATTTTATATTTTGCGATGTTCGATGAAGAAAGAGCGTACTAGTGAACGTGTCTTGGTAAAATCGAATGCCCGACGTAAACGTCATTGCGTTCCACCCATATGTGGGAATATAGGAATAAAAATGGAGAATCCTAACGGGTACAATCATACCAGCACTAGTTTACCAAAACTGTTGCTTCCCATCGTAAAAAACGTTTCAATAGCAACACCCTAAAAGCGAAATCCAAAACAGAAAATAAAAACTAATAAGGAAAATTACAAAAATAACCCGAAAACAATAAAATGTAATTTTAGAGGCCCAAACAATAAAATTTGACCAAAAAACACTGCAGCTAACGAGCGCAACGCTTGTGACTTTTAATCGTTGACCCGTTTCCAATGAAATTAGGCTACGAAAATGCAAAAATTCGGCACTCCAAACTAGGCAAAAACTACCAAATTGCCACCGGATCAAATCTTTCCACCATCTATCAAAATCTTTCCATAAAACTTACACGCTTGCTCTTCAACCGCATCAGTGACCCCTTGGGAAGTGTTCGTGTTGCACCTCTTTTTATATTTTTTTGTGTAATCCGGTGTAAAAATATCGTAATAGAGAATGTGTCTTGGTAGACTCGCTTGCACGACGTAAACGTCACTGCGTTCCACCCACATATGGGAATATAGGAATAAAAAAGGAGAATCCTAACGGCTACGATCATACCAGCACTAATGCACCGGATCCCATTAGAACTCCGAAGTTAAGCGTGCTTGGGCGAAAGTAGTACTAAATCCTAATGGGTGCGATCATACCAGCACTAGTTTACCAAAACTATTGTTTCCCATCGTAAAAAAATGTTACAATAGCAAAACCCTAAAAGCAGAATCCAAAACGAAAAAGAAAAACTAATAAGGAAAATTACAAAAATAACCCAAAAATAATAAAATGTAATTTTTGAGGCCCAAACGATAAACTTTGACCAAAAAACCATACACCCCACGAGCGCAGCGCTTGTTACTTTTGATCGTTGACCCGTTTCCAATGAAATTAGGCTCTGAAAACGCGAAAATATGGCACTACAAACTTGGCAAAAACTACCAAATTGCCGCTGGATCAAATCTTTCCACCATCTATCAAAATCTTTCCATAAAACTGGTGTGCTTGCTCTTCAATCGCATCAGTGACCCCTTGGGAAGTCTTCGTGTTGTACCTCCTTTTATATTTTTTTTGTGTAATCCGGTGAAAAATGATCGTAATAGTGAACGTGTCTTGGTAGACTCGCATGAACAATGTAAACGTCTCTGCGTTACACCCATATGTGGGAATATAGGAATAAAAATGGAGAATCCTATCGGCGGCGATCATACCAGCACTAGTTTACCAAAACTGTTGCTTTCCATCGTAAAAAATGTTTCAATAGCAAAACCTTAAAATCGGAATCCAAAACGGAAAAGAAAAACTAATAAGGAAAATTACAAAAATAACCCAAAAAAAATAAAATGTAATTTTAGAGGCCCAAACGATAAAATTTGACAAAAAAACCATGCAGCCCACGAGCGCAGCGCTTTTGACTTTTAATCGTTGACCCGTTTTCAATGAAATTAGGTTCCGAAAATGCGAAAATTCGGCATTCCAAACTAGGCAAAAACTACCAAATTGCCACCGAATCAAATCTTTCCACCATCTATCAAAATCTTTCCATAAAACTTACACGCTTGCTCTTCAACCGCATCAGTGACCCCTTGGGAAGTCTTCGTGTTGCACCTCCTTTTATATTTTTTTGTGTAATCCGGTGAAAAAAGATCGTAATAGAGAACGTGTCTTGGTAGACTCGCATGCACGACGTAAACGTCCCTGCATTCCACCCACATGTGGGAATATAGGAATAAAGTGGAGAATCCTAACGGCTGCGATCATACCAGCACTAATGCACCGGATCCCATCAGAACTCCGAAGTTAAACGTGCTTGGGCGAGAGTAGTACTAAATCCTAACGGGTGCGATCATACCAGCACTAGTTTACCAAAACTGTAGTTTCCCATCGTAAAAAAATGTTTCAATAGCAAAACCCTAAAAGCCGAATCCAAAACGAGAAAGAAAAACTAATAAGGAAAAATACAAAAATAACCCAAAAATAATAAAATGTAATTTTAGAGGCCCGAACGATAAAATTTGACCAAAAAACCATGCAGCCCACGAGCGCAGCGCTTTTGACTTTTGATCGTTGACCAGTTTTCAATGAAATTAGGTTCCAAAAATGCCAAAATTTGGCATTCCAAACTAGGCAAAAACTACCAAATTGCCACCGGATCAAATCTTTCCACCATCTATTAAAATCTTTCCATGAAACATACACGCTTGCTCTTCAACCGCATCAGTGAACCCTTGGGAAGTCTTCGTGTTGCACCTCCTTTTATATTTTTTTTGTGTAATCCAGTGAAAAAAGATCGTAATAGAGAACGTGTCTTGGTAGACTCGCATGCACGACGTAAACGTCACTGCGTTCCACCCACATGTGGGAATATAGGAATAAAGTGGAGAATCCTAACGGCTGCGATCATACCAGCACTAATGCACCAGATCCCATCAGAACTCCGAAGTTAAGCGTGTTTGGGCGAGAGTAGTACTAAATCCTAACGGGTGCGATCATACCAGCACTAGTTTACCAAAACTGTTGTTTCCCATCGTAAAAAAAATGTTTCAATAGCAAAACCGTAAAAGCCAAATCCAAAACGAAAAAGAAAAACTAATAAGGAAAATTACAAAAATAACCCAAAAACAATAAAATGTAATTTTAGAGGCCCAAACGATAAAATTTGACCAAAAAACCATGCAGCCCACGAGCGCAGCGCTTTTGACTTTTGATCGTTGACCCGTTTTCAATGAAATTAGGTTCTGAAAATGCGAAAATTCGACATTCCATTCTAGGCAAAAACTACCAAATTACCACCGGATCAAATCTTTCCACCATCTATCAAAATCTTTCCATAAAACTTATACGCTTACTCTTCAACCGCATCAGTGACCCCTTGGGAAGTCTTCGTGTTGCACCTCCTTTTATATTTTTTTTGTGTAATCCAGTGAAAAAAGATCGTAATAGAGAACGTGTCTTGGTAGACTCGCATGCACGACGTAAACGTCACTGCGTTCCACCCACATGTGGGAATATAGGAATAAAGTGGAGAATCCTAACGGCTGCGATCATACCAGCACTAATGCACCAGATCCCATCAGAACTCCGAAGTTAAACGTGCTTGGGCGAGAGTAGTACTAAATCCTAACGGGTGCGATCATACCAGCACTAGTTTACCAAAATTGTTGTTTCCCATCGTAAAAAAATGTTTCAATAGCAAAACCCGAAAAGCCGAATCCAAAACGAAAAAGAAAAACTAATAAGGAAAATTACAAAAATAACCCAAAAACAATAAAATGTAATTTTTGAGGCCCAAACGATAAAATTTGACCAAAAAACCCAACAGCCCTCAAGCGCAGCGCTTGTTACTTTTGATCGTTGACCCGTTTCCAATGAAATTAGGCTCTGAAAACGCGAAAATCTGGCACTACAAACATGGCAAAAACTACCAAATTGCCACTGGATCAAATCTTTCCACCATCTATCAAAATCTTTCCATAAAACTGACACGCTTGCTCTTCAATCGAATCAGTGACCCCTTGGGAAGTCTTCGTGTTGTACCTCCTTTTATATGTTTTTTGTGTAATCCGGTGAAAAATGATCGTAATAGTGAACGTGTCTTGGTAGACTCGCATGCACGACGTAAACGTCACTGCGTTCCACCCATATGTGGGAATATAGGAATAAAAATGGAGAATCCTAACGGCTGCGATCATACCAGCACTAGTTTACCAAAACTGTTTCTTTCCATCGTAAAAAATGTTTCAATAGAAAAACCCTAAAATCGGAATCCAAAACGGAAAAGAAAAACTAATAAGGAAAATTACAAAAATAACCCAAAAACAATAAAATGTAATTTTAGAGGCCCAAACGATAAAATTTGACAAAAAAACCCTGCAGCTCACCAGCAAAGCTCTTGTGACTTTTGATCGTTGACCCATTTCCAATGAAATTAGTCTCCAAAAATGCGAAAATCCGGCACTCCAAACATGAAAAAAACTACCAAATTGCCACTGGATCAAATCTTTCAACCATCTATCAAAATCTTTCCATCAAACTGACACGCTTGCTCTTCAACCGCATCAGTTACCCCTTGGGAAGTCTTTGTGTTGCACCTCCTTTTATATTTTTTTGTGTAATCCGATGAAAAAGGTGCGTAATAGTGAATGTGTCTTGGTAGACTCGAATGCACGACGTAAACGTCACTACGTTCCTCCCACATGTGGGAATATAGGAATAAAAATGGAGAATCCTATCGGGTACGATCATACCAGCACTAATGCACCGGATCCCATCAGAACTCCGAACTTAATCGTGCTTGGGAGAGAGTAGTACTAGGATGGGTGACCCCCTGGGAAGTCCTCGTGTTGCACCCCTTTTTATTTTTATTTTTTGCGATGTTTCTGTGAAAAAAGATCGTACTAGTGAATGTGTCTTGGTAAACTCGCGTGCACGACGTAAACGTCACTGCGTTCCACCCACATTTGGGAATATAGGAATAAAAATGGAGATTCCTAACGGGTGCGATCATACCAGCACTAATGCACTGGATCCCATTAGAACTTCGAAGTTAAGCGTGTTTGGGCGAAAGTAGTACTAGGATGGCTGACCCCTGGGAAGTCCTCTTGTTGCACCCCTTTTTATTTTTATTTTTTGCGATGTTCGGTGAAAAAAGAGCGTACTAGTGAACGTGTCTTGGTAAACTCGAATGCATGACGTAAACGTCACTGCGTTCCACCCATATGTGGGAATATAGGAATAAAAATGGAGAATCCTAACGGGTACGATCATAACAACACTAGTTTTCCAAAACTGTTGCTTCCCATCGTAAAAAATGTTTCAATAGTAAAACCCTAAAAGCAAAATCCAAAACGAAAAATAAAAACTAATAAGGAAAATTACAAAAATAACCCGAAAACAATAAAATATAATTTTAGAGGCCTAAACAATAAAATTTAACCAAAAAAGCTCACGAGCTCAATGCTAGTGACTTTTAATCGTTGACCCGTTTCCAATGAAATTAGGCTTCGAAAAAGCGAAAATATGGCACTACAAACTTGGTAAAAACTACCAAATTGCCACTGGATCAAATCTTTCCACCATCTATCAAAATCTTTCCATAAAACTGGTGTGCTTGCTATTCAATCGCATCAGTGACTCCTTGGGAAGTCTTCGTGTTGTACCTCCTTTTATATTTTTTTTTGTGTAATCCGGTGAAAAATGATCATAATAGTGAACGTGTCTTGGTAGACTCGCATGAACAATGTAAACGTCTCTGCGTTACACCCATATGTGGGAATATAGGAATAAAAATGGAGAATCCTATCGGCGGCGATCATACCAGCACTAGTTTACCAAAACTGTTGCTTTCCATCCTAAAAAAATGTTTCAATAGCAAAACCTTAAAATCGGAATCCAAAACGGAAAAGAAAAACTAATAAGGAAAATTACAAAAATAACCCAAAAACAATAAAATGTAATTTTAGAGGCACAAACGATAAAATTTGACAAAAAAACCATGCAGCCCACGAGCGCAGCGCTTTTGACTTTTAATCGTTGACCCGTTTTTAATGAAATTAGGTTCCGAAAATGCGAAAATTCGGCATTCCAAACTAGGCAAAAACTACCAAATTGCCACCGAATCAAATCTTTCCACCATCTATCAAAATCTTTCCATAAAACTTACACGCTTGCTCTTCAACCGCATCAGTGACCCCTTGGGAAGTCTCCGTGTTGCACCTCCTTTTATATTTTTTTGTGTAATCCGGTGAGAAAAGATCGTAATAGAGAACGTGTCTTGGTAGACTCGCATGCACGACGTAAACGTCACTGCGTTCCACCCACATGTGGGAATATAGGAATAAAGTGGAGAATCCTAACGGCTGCGATCATACCAGCACTAATGCACCGGATCCCATCAGAACTCCGAAGTTAAGTGTGCTTGGGCGAGAGTAGTACTAAATCCTAACGGGTGCGATCATACCAGCACTAGTTTACCAAAACTGTTGTTTCCCATCGTAAAAAAATGTTTCAATAGCAAAACCTTAAAATCGGAATCCAAAACGGAAAAGAAAAACTAATAAGGAAAATTACAAAAATAACCTAAAAACAATAAAATGTAATTTTAGAGGCCCAAACGATAAAATTTGACAAAAAAACCATGCAGCCCACGAGCGCAGCGCTTTTGACTTTTAATCGTTGACCCGTTTTCAATGAAATTACGTTCCGAAAATGCGAAAATTCGGCATTCCAAACTAGGAAAAAACTACCAAATTGCCACCGAATCAAATCTTTCCACCATCTATCAAAATCTTTCCATAAAACTTACACGCTTGCTCTTCAACCGCATCAGTGACCCCTTGGGAAGTCTTCGTGTTGCACCTCCTTTTATATTTTTTTGTGTAATCCGGTGAAAAAAGATCGTAATAGAGAACGTGTCTTGGTAGACTCGCATGCACGACGTAAACGTCACTGCATTCCACCCACATGTGGGAATATAGGAATAAAGTGGAGAATCCTAACGGCTGCGATCATACCAGCACTAATGCACCGGATCCCATCAGAACTCCGAAGTTAAGCGTGCTTGGGCGAGAGTAGTACTAAATCCTAACGGGTGCGATCATACCAGCACTAGTTTACCAAAACTGTTGTTTCCCATCGTAAAAAAATGTTTCAATAGCAAAACCGTAAAAGCCAAATCCAAAACGAAAAAGAAAAACTAATAAGGAAAATTACAAAAATAACCCAAAAACAATAAAATGTAATTTTAGAGGCCCAAACGATAAAATTTGACCAAAAAACCATGCAGCCCACGAGCGCAGCGCTTTTGACTTTTGATAGTTGACCCGTTTTTAATGAAATTAGGTTCTGAAAATGCAAAAATTCGGTATTCCATTCTAGGCAAAAACTACCAAATTACCACCGGATCAAATCTTTCCACCATCTATCAAAATCTTTCCATAAAACTTACACGCTTGCTCTTCAACCGCATCCGTGACCCCTTGGGAAGTCTTCGTGTTGCACCTCCTTTTATATTTTTTTGTGTAATCTAATGAAAAAAGATCGTAATAGAGAACGTGTCTTGGTAGACTAGCATGCACGACGTAAACGTCACTGCGTTCCACCCACTTGTGGGAATAGAGGAATAAAGTGGAGAATCCTAAAGGCTGCGATCATCCCAGAACTAATGCACCGGATTCCATCAGAACTCCGAAGTTAAGCGTGCTTGGGCGAGAGTAGTACTAAATCCTAACGGGTCCGATCATACCAGCACTAGTTTACCAAAATTGTTGTTTCCCATCGTAAAAAAATGTTTCAATAGCAAAACCCTAAAAGCCGAATCCAAAACGAAAAAGAAAAACTAATAAGGAAAATTACAAAAATAACCCAAAAACAATAAAATGTAATTTTTGAGGCCCAAACGATCAAATTTGTACAAAAAACCCAACAGCCCACAAGCGCAACGCTTGTTACTTTTGATCGTTGACCCGTTTCCAATGAAATTAGGCTCTGAAAACGCGAAAATCTGGCACTACAAACATGGAAAAAACTACCAAATTGCCACTGGATCAAATCTTTCCACCATCTATCAAAATCTTTCCATAAAACTGACACGCTTGCTCTTCAATCGCATCAGTGACCCCTTGGGAAGTCTTTGTGTTGTACCTTTTTTTATATGTTTTTTGTGTAATCCGGTGAAAAATGATCGTAATAGTGAACGTGTCTTGGTAGACTCGCATGCACGACGTAAACGTCACTGCGTTCCACCCATATGTGGGAATATAGGAATAAAAATGGAGAATCCTAACGGCTGCGATCATACCAGCACTAGTTTACCAAAACTGTTGTTTTCCATCGTAAAAAATGTTTCAATAGTAAAACCCTAAAATCGGAATCCAAAACGGAAAAGGAAAACTAATAAGGAAAATTACAAAAATAACCCAAAAACAATAAAATGTAATTTTAGAGGCCCAAACGATAAAATTTGACAAAAAAACCCTGCAGCTCACCAGCAAAGCTCTTGTGACTTTTGATCGTTGACCCGTTTCCAATGAAATTAATCTCCAAAAATGCGAAAATCCGGCACTCCAAACATGAAAAAAACTACCAAATTGCCACTGGATCAAATCTTTCAACCATCTATCAAAATCTTTCCATCAAACTGACACGCTTGCTCTTCAACCGCATCAGTTACCCCTTGGGAAGTCTTTGTGTTGCACCTCCTTTTATATTTTTTTGTGTAATCCGATGAAAAAGGTGCGTAATAGTGAATGTGTCTTGGTAGACTCGAATGCACGACGTAAACGTCACTACGTTCCTCCCACATGTGGGAATATAGGAATAAAAATGGAGATTCCTATCGGGTACGATCATACCAGCACTAATGCACCGGATCCCATCAGAACTCCGAACTTAATCGTGCTTGGGAGAGAGTAGTACTAGGATGGGTGACCCCCTGGGAAGTCCTCGTGTTGCACCCCTTTTTATTTTTATTTTTTGCGATGTTTCTGTGAAGAAAGATCGTACTAGTGAATGTGTCTTGGTAAACTCGCGTGCACGATGTAAACGTCACTGCGTTCCACCCACATGTGGGAATATAGGAATAAAAATGGAGATTCCTAACGGGTGCGATCATACCAGCACTAATGCACTGGATCCCATTAGAACTTCGAAGTTGAGCATGTTTGGGCGAAAGTAGTACTAGGATGGGTGACCCCTGGGAAGTCCTCTTGTTGCACCCCTTTTTATTTTTATTTTTTGCGATGTTCGGTGAAAAAAGAGCGTACTAGTGAACGTGTCTTGGTAAACTCGAATGCACGACATAAACGTCACTGCGTTCCACCCGTATGTGGGAATATAGGAATAAAAATGGAGAATCCTAACGGGTACGATCATAACAACACTAGTTTTCCAAAACTGTTGCTTCCCATCGTAAAAAATGTTTCAATAGCAAAACCCTAAAAGCAAAATCCAAAACGAAAAATAAAAACTAATAAGGAAAATTACAAAAATAACCCGAAAACAATAAAATATAATTTTAGAGGCCCAAACAATAAAATTTAACCAAAAAACCCTGCAGCTCACGAGCTCAATGCTCGTGACTTTTAATCGTTGATCCGTTTTCAATGAAATTAGGCTTCGAAAACGCGAAAATATGGCACTACAAACTTGGCAAAAACTACCAAATTGCCACTGGATCAAATCTTTCCACAATCTATCAAAATCTTTCCATAAAACTGGTGTGCTTGCTCTTCAATCGCATCAGTGACCCCTTATGAAGTCTTCGTGTTGTACCTCCTTTTATATTTTTTTTGTGTAATCCGGTGAAAAATGATCGTAATAGTGAATGTGTCTTGGTAGACTCGCATGAACAATGAAAACGTCTCTGCGTTACACCCATATGTGGGAATATAGGAATAAAAATGGAGAATCCTATCGGCGGCGATCATACCAGCACTAGTTTACCAAAACTGTTGTTTTCCATCGTAAAAAAATGTTTCAATAGCAAAACCTTAAAATTGGAATTCAAAACGGAAAAGAAAAACTAATAAGGAAAATTACAAAAATAACCCAAAAACAATAAAATGTAATTTTAGAGGCCCAAACGATAAAATTTGACAAAAAAACCATGCAGCCCACGAGCGCAGCGCTTTTGACTTTTAATCATTGACCCGTTTTCAATGAAATTAGGTTCCGAAAATGCGAAAATTCGGCATTCCAAACTAGGCAAAAACTACCAAATTGCCACCGAATCAAATCTTTTCACCATCTATCAAAATATTTCCATAAAACTTACACGCTTGCTCTTCAACCGCATCAGTGACCCCTTGGGAAGTCTTCGTGTTGCACCTCCTTTTATATTTTTTTGTGTAATCCGGTGAAAAAAGATCGTAATAGAGAACGTGTCTTGGTAGACTCGCATGCACGACGTAAACGACACTGCGTTCCACCCACATGTGGGAATATAGGAATAAAGTGGAGAATCCTAACGGCTGCGATCATACCAGCACTAATGCATCGGATCCCATCAGAACTCCGAAGTTAAGCGTGCTTGGGCGAGAGTAGTACTAAATCCTAACGGGTGCGATCATACCAGCACTAGTTTACCAAAACTGTTGTTTCCCATCGTAAAAAAATGTTTCAATAGCAAAACCCTAAAAGCCGAATCCAAAACGAAAAAGAAAAACTAATAAGGAAAAATACAAAAATAACCCAAAAATAATAAAATGTAATTTTAGAGGCCCAAACGATAAAATTTGACCAAAAAACCATGCAGCCCACGAGCGCAGCGCTTTTGACTTTTGATCGTTGACCTGTTTTCAATGAAATTAGGTTCCAAAAATGCCAAAATTCGGCATTCCAAACTAGGCAAAAACTACCAAATTGCCACCGGATCAAATCTTTCCACCATCTATCAAAATCTTTCCATAAAACTTACACGCTTGCTCTTCAACCGCATCAGTGAACCCTTGGGAAGTCTTCGTGTTGCACCTCCTTTTATATTTTTTTTGTGTAATCCAGTGAAAAAAGATCGTAATAGAGAACGTGTCTTGGTAGACTCGCATGCACGACGTAAACGTCACTGCGTTCCACCCACATGTGGGAATATAGGAATAAAGTGGAGAATCCTAACGGCTGCGATCATACCAGCACTAATGCACCAGATCCCATCAGAACTCCGAAGTTAAGCGTGCTTGGGCGAGAGTAGTACTAAATCCTAACGGGTGCGATCATACCAGCACTAGTTTACCAAAACTGTTGTTTCCCATCGTAAAAAAATGATTCAATAGCAAAACCGTAAAAGCCAAATCCAAAACGAAAAAGAAAAACTAATAAGGAAAATTACAAAAATAACCCAAAAACAATAAAATGTAATTTTAGAGTCCCAAACGATAAAATTTGACCAAAAAACCATGCAGCCCACGAGCGCAGCGCTTTTGACCTTTGATCGTTGACCCGTTTTCAATGAAATTAGGTTCCGAAAATGCGAAAATTAGGCATTCCATTCTAGGCAAAAACTACCAAATTGCCACCGGATCAAATCTTTCCACCATCTATTAAAATCTTTCCATAAAACTTACACGCTTGCTCTTCAACCGCATCAGTGACCCCTTGGGAAGTCTTCGTGTTGCACCTCCTTTTATATTTTTTTGTGTAATCTAGTGAAAAAAGATCGTAATAGAGAACGTGTCTTGGTAGACTAGCATGCACGACGTAAACGTCACTGCGTTCCACCCACTTGTGGGAATATAGGAATAAAGTGGAGAATCCTAACGACTGCGATCATTCCAGCACTAATGCACCGGATTCCATCAGAACTCCGAAGTTAAGCGTGCTTGGGCGAGAGTAGTACTAAATCCTAACGGGTCCGATCATACCAGCACTAGTTTACCAAAATTGTTGTTTCCCATCGTAAAAAAATGTTTCAATAGCAAAACCCTAAAAGCCGAATCCAAAATAAAAAAGAAAAACTAATAAGGAAAATTACAAAAATAACCCAAAAACAATAAAATGTAATTTTTGAGGCCCAAACGATAAAATTTGACCAAAAAACCCAACAGCCCACAAACGCAGCGCCTGTTACTTTTGATCGTTGACCCGTTTCCAAAGAAATTAGGCTCTGAAAATGCAAAAATCTGGCACTACAAGCATGGCAAAAACTACCAAATTGCCACTGGATCAAATCTTTCCACCATCTATCAAAATCTTTCCATAAAACTGACACGCTTGCTCTTCAATCGCATCAGTGACCCCTTGGGATGTCTTCGTGTTGTACCTCCTTTTATATGTTTTTTGTGTAATCCGGTGAAAAATGATCGTAATAGTGAATGTGTCTTGGTAGACTCGCATGCACTACGTAAACGTCACTGTGTTCCACCCATATGTGGGAATATAGGAATAAAAATGGAGAATCCTAACGGCTGCGATCATACCAGCACTAGTTTACCAAAACTGTTGCTTTCCATCGTAAAAAATGTTTTAATAGCAAAACCCTAAAATCGGAATCCAAAACGGAAAAGAAAAACTAATAAGGAAAATTACAAAAATAACCCAAAAACAATAAAATGTAATTTTAGAGGCCCAAACGATAAAATTTGACAAAAAAACCCTGCAGCTCACCAGCAAAGCTCTTGTGACTTTTGATCGTTGACCCGTTTCCAATGAAATTAGTTTCCAAAAATGCGAAAATCCGACACTCCAAACATGAAAAAAACTACCAAATTGCCACTGGATCAAATCTTTCAACCATCTATCAAAATCTTTCCATCAAACTGACACGCTTGCTCTTCAACAGCATCAGTTACCCCTTGGGAAGTCTTCGTGTTGCACCTCCTTTTATATTTTTTTGTGCAATCTGATGAAAAAGGTGCGTAATAGTGAATGTGTCTTGGTAGACTCGAATGCACGACGTAAACGTCACTACGTTCCTCCCACATGTGGGAATATAGGAATAAAAATGGAGAATCCTATCGGGTACGATCATACCAGCACTAATGCACCGGATCCCATCAGAACTCCGAACTTAATCGTGCTTGAGAGAGAGTAGTACTAGGATGGGTGACCCCCTGGGAAGTCCTCGTGTTGCACCCCTTTTTATTTTTATTTTGTGCGATGTTCTGTGAAGAAAGATCGTACTAGTGAATGTGTCTTGGTAAACTCGCGTGCACGACGTAAACGTCACTGCGTTCCACCCACATGTGGGAATATAGGAATAAAAATGGAGATTCCTAATGGGTGCGATCAAACCAGCACTAATGCACTGGATCCCATTAGAACTTCGAAGTTAAGCGTGTTTGGGCGAAAGTAGTTCTAGGATGGGTGACCCCTGGGAGTCCTCTTGTTGCACCCCTTTTTATTTTTATTTTTTGCGATGTTCGGTGAGAAAAGAGCGTACTAGTGAACGTGTCTTGGTAAACTCGAATGCATGACGTAAACGTCACTGCGTTCCACCCATATGTGGGAATATAGGAATAAAAATGGAGAATCCTAACGGGTACGATCATAACAGCACTAGTTTTCCAAAACTGTTGCTTCCCATCGTAAAAAATGTTTCAATAGCAAAACCCTAAAAGCAAAATCCAAAACGAAAAATAAAAACTAATAAGGAAAATTACAAAAATAACCCGAAAACAATAAAATATAATTTTAGAGGCCCAAACTATAAAATTTAACCAAAAAACCCTGCAGCTCACAAGCTCAACGCTCGTGACTTTTAATCGTTGACCCGTTTCCAATGAAATTAGGCTTCGAAAACGCGAAAATCTAGCACACCCAACTTGGCAAAAACTACCAAATTGCCATTGGATCAAATCTTTCCACCATCTATCAAAATCTTTCCATAAAACTTACACGCTTGCTCTTCAACCGCATCAGTGACCCCTTGGGAAGTCTTTGTGTTGCACCTCCTTTTATATTTTTTTGTGTAATCCGGTGAAAAAATATCGTAATAGTGAACGTGTCTTGGTAGACTTGCATGCACGAGACATCACTGCGTTCCACCAACATGTGGGAATATAGGAATAAAAATGGAGAATCCTAGTGGATGCAATCATACCAGCACTAATGCACCGGATCCCATCAGAATTCCGAAGTTAAGCGTGCTTGGGCGAGAGTGGTACTAAATTCTAACGGGTGCGATCATACCAGAACTAGTTTACCAAAACTGTTGCTTCCCATCGTAAAAAAACATTTCAATAACAAAACCCTAAAAGCGGAATCCAAAACGGAAAAGAAAAACTAAAAAGGAAAATTACAAAAATAACCCAAAAATAATAAAATGTTATTTTAGATGCCCAAACGATAAAATTTGACCAAAAAACCCTGCAGCTCACGAGCATAGCTCTTGTGACTTTTGATCGCTGACCCGTTTGCAATGAAATTAGGCTCTGAAAACGCAAAAATCCGACACTCCAAACTTAGCAAAAACTACCAAATTTACGCTGGATCAAATCTTTCCACCATCTATCAAAATCTTTCCATAAAACTGACACGATTGCTCTTCAATCGCTTCAGTGACCCATTGGGAAGTCTTCGTGTTGCACCTCCTTTTATATTTTTTTTTGTAATCCGATGAAAAATGATCATAATAGTGAACGTGTCTTGGGACACTCGCATGCACGACGTAAACGTCACTGCGTTCCACCCATATGTGGGAATATAGGGATAAAAATGGAGAATCCTAACGGCTGCGATCATACCAGCACTAGTTTACCAAAACTGTTGCTTCCCATCGTAAAAAAACGTTTGAATAACAAAACCCTAAAATTGAAATCCAAAACGGAAAAGAAAAACTAATAAGGAAAATTACATAAATAACCTAAAAACAATAAAATGTAATTTTAGAGGCCCAAACGATAAAATTTGACCAAAAAACCCTGCAGCTCACGAGCGTAGCTCTTGTGACTTTTGATCGTTGACCCGTTTCAAATGAAAGTAGGCTCTGATAACGCGAAAATCTGGCACTCAAAACTTGGCAAAAACTACCAAATTGCCACTAGATCAAATCTTTCCACCATCTATCAAAATCTTTCCATAAAACTAACATGCTTGCTCTTCAACCGCATCAGTGACCCCTGGGGAAGTCTTCGTGTTACACCTCCTTTTATATTTTTTTTGTTTAATCTGGTTAAAAAAGAGCGTAATAGTGAACGTGTCTTGGTAGACTCGCATGCACGACGTAAACGTCACTGCGTTCCACCCATATGTGGGAATATAGGAATAAAAATGGAAAATCCTAACCGGTGCGATCATACCAGCACTAATGCACCGGATCCCATCAGAACTCCAAAGTTAAGCGTGCTTGGGAGAGAGTAGTACTAGGATGAGTGACCCCCTGGGAAGTCCTCGTGTTGCACCCCTTTTTATTTTTATTTTTTGCGATGTTTGGTGAAGAAAGAGTGTACTAGTGAACGTGTCTTGGTAAACTCGCGTGCACGACGTAAACATCACTGCGTTCCACCCAAATGTGGGAATATAGGAATAAAAATGGAGATTCCAAACGAGTGTGATCATACCAGCACTAATGCACTGGATCCCATCAGAACCCAGAAGTTAAACGTGCTTGGGCGAGAGTAGTACTAGGATGGGTGTCCCCCTGGGAAGTCCTCGTGTTACACCCCTTTTTATTTTTATTTTTTGCGATGTTCGGTGAAGAAAAAGCGTACTAGTGAACGTGTCTTGGTAAACTCGAATGTACGACGTAAACGTCACTGCGTTCCACCCATATGTGGGAATATAGGAATAAAAATGGAGAATCCTAACTAGTACGATCATACCAGCACTAGTTTACCAAAACTGTTGCTTCCCATCGTAAAAAAACGTTTCAATAGCAAAACCCTAAAAGCGAAATCCAAAACGGAAAATAAAAACTAATAAGGAAAATTACAAAAATAACCCAAAAACAATAAAATGAAATATTAGAGGCCCAAACAATAAAAATTGACCAAAAAACCCAACAGCCCACAAGCGCAGCGCCTGTTACTTTTAATCGTTGACCCGTTTCCAATGAAATTAGGCTCCAAAAATGCGAAAATCCGACACTCCAAACATGAAAAAAACTACCAAATTGCCACTGGATCAAATCTTTCAACCATCTATCAAAATCTTTCCATAAAACTGACACGCTTGCTCTTCAATCGCATCAGTGACCCCTTGGGATGTCTTCGTGTTGTACCTCCTTTTATATGTTTTTTGTGTAATCCGGTGAAAAATGATCGTAATAGTAAACGTGTCTTGGTAGACTCGCATGCACGACGTAAACGTCACTGTGTTCCACCCATATGTGGGAATATAGGAATAAAAATGGAGAATCCTAACGGCTGCGATCATACCAACACTAGTTTACCAAAACTGTTGCTTTCCATCGTAAAAAATGTTTCAATAGCAAAACCCTAAAATCGGAATCCAAAACGGAAAAGAAAAACTAATAAGGAAAATTACAAAAATAACCCAAAAACAATAAAATGTAATTTTAGAGGCCCAAACGATAAAATTTGACAAAAAAACCCTGCAGCTCACCAGCAAAGCTCTTGTGACTTTTGATCGTTGACCCGTTTCCAATGAAATTAGTTTCCAAAAATGCGAAAATCCGACACTCCAAACATGAAAAAAACTACCAAATTGCCACTGGATCAAATCTTTCAACCATCTATCAAAATCTTTCCATCAAACTGACACGCTTGCTCTTCAACCGCATCAGTTACGCCTTGGGAAGTCTTCGTGTTGCACCTCCTTTTATATTTTTTTGTGTAATCCGATGAAAAAGGTGCGTAATAGTGAATGTGTCTTGGTAGACTCGAATGCACGACGTAAACGTCACTACGTTCCTCCCACATGTGGGAATATAGGAATAAAAATGGAGAATCCTATCGGGTACGATTATACCAGCACTAATGCACCGGATCCCATCAGAACTCCGAACTTAATCGTGCTTGGGAGAGAGTAGTACTAGGATGGGTGACCCCCTGGGAAGTCTTCGTGTTGCACCCCTTTTTATTTTTATTTTTTGCGATGTTCTGTGAAGAAAGATCGTACTAGTGAATGTGTCTAGGTAAACTCGCGTGCACGACGTAAACGTCATTGTGTTCCACCCACATGTGGGAATATAGGAATAAAAATGGAGATTCCTAACGGGTGCGATCATACCAGCACTAATGCACTAGATCCCATTAGAACTTCGAAGTTAAGCGTGTTTGGGCGAAAGTAATTCTAGGATGGGTGACCCCTGGGAAGTCCTCTTGTTGCACCCCTTTTTATTTTTATTTTTTGCGATGTTCGGTGAAAAAAGAGCGTACTAGTGAACGTGTCATAGTAAACTCGAATGAATGACGTAAACGTCACTGCGTTCCACCCATATGTGGGAATATAGGAATAAAAATGGAGAATCCTAACGGGTACGATCATAACAACACTAGTTTTCCAAAACTGTTGCTTCCCATCGTAAAAAATGTTTCAATAGCAAAACCGTAAAAGCAAAATCCAAAACGAAAAATAAAAACTAATAAGGAAAATTACAAAAATAACCCGAAAACAATAAAATATAATTTTAGAGGCCCAAACAATAAAATTTAACCAAAAAACCCTTCAGCTCACGAGCTCAACGCTCGTGACTTTTAATCGTTGACCCGTTTCCAATGAAATTAGGCTTCTAAAACGCGAAAATCTGGCACACCAAACTTGGCAAAAACTACCAAATTGCCATTGGATCAAATCTTTCCACCATCTATCAAAATCTTTCCATAAAACTTACACGCTTGCTCTTCAACCGCATCAGTGACCCCTTGGGAAGTCTTTGTGTTGCACCTCCTTTTATATTTTTTTGTGTAATCCAGTGAAAAAATATCGTAATAGTGAACGTGTCTTGGTAGACTTGCATGCACGATGTAAACATCACTGCGTTCCACCAACATGTGGGAATATAGGAATAAAAATGGAGAATCCTAGTGGATGCAATCATACCAGCACTAATGCACCGGATCCCATCAGAATTCCGAAGTTAAGCGTGCTTGGGCTAGAGTGGTACTAAATTCTAACGGGTGCGATCATACCAGAACTAGTTTACCAAAACTGTTGCTTCCCATCGTAAAAAAACATTTCAATAGCAAAACCCTAAAATCGGAATCCAAAACGGAAAAGAAAAACTAATAAGGAAAATTACAAAAATAACCCAAAAATAATAAAATGTTATTTTAGATGCCCAAACGATAAAATTTGACCAAATAACCCTGCAGCTCACGAGCATAGCTCTTGTGACTTTTGATCGCTGACCCGTTTGCAATGAAATTAGGCTCTGAAAATGCAAAAATCCGGCACTCCAAACTTAACAAAAACTACCAAATTTACGCTGGATCAAATCTTTCCACCATCTATCAAAATCTTTCCATAAAACTGACACGATTGCTCTTCAATCGCTTCAGTGACCCATTGGGAAGTCTTCGTGTTGCACCTCCTTTTATATTTTTTTGTGTAATCCGATGAAAAAGGTGCGTAATAGTGAATGTGTCTTGGTAGACTCGAATGCACGACGTAAACGTCACTACGTTCCTCCCACATGTGGGAATATAAGAATAAAAATGGAGAATCCTATCGGGTACGATTATACCAGCACTAATGCACCGGATCCCATCAGAACTCCGAACTTAATCGTGCTTGGGAGAGAGTAGTACTAGGATGGGTGACCCCCTGGGAAGTCCTCGTGTTGCACCCCTTTTTATTTTTATTTTTTGCGATGTTCTGTGAAGAAAGATCGTACTAGTGAATGTGTCTTGGTAAACTCGCGTGCACGACGTAAACGTCATTGCGTTCCACCCACATGTGGGAATATAGGAATAAAAATGGAGATTCCTAACGGGTGCGATCATACCAGCACTAATGCACTAGATCCCATTAGAACTTCGAAGTTAAGCGTGTTTGGGCGAAAGTAGTTCTAGGATGGGTGACCCCTGGGAAGTCCTCTTGTTGCACCCCTTTTTATTTTTATTTTTTGCGATGTTCGGTGAAAAAAGAGCGTACTAGTGAACGTGTCTTGGTAAACTCGAATGAATGACGTAAACGTCACTGCGTTCCACCCATATGTGGGAATATAGGAATAAAAATGGGGAATCCTAACGGGTACGATCATAACAGCACTAGTTTTCCAAAACTGTTGCTTCCCATCGTAAAAAATGTTTCAATAGCAAAACCCTAAAAGCAAAATCCAAAACGAAAAATAAAAACTAATAAGGAAAATTACAAAAATAACCCGAAAACAATAAAATATAATTTTAGAGGCCCAAACAATAAAATTTAACCAAAAAACCCTGCAGCTCACGAGCTCAACGCTCGTGACTTTTAATCGTTGACCCGTTTCCAATGAAATTAGGCTTCGAAAACGCGAAAATCTGGCACACCAAACTTGGCAAAAACTACCAAATTGCCATTGGATCAAATCTTTCCACCATCTATCAAAATCTTTCCATAAAACTTACACGCTTGTTCTTCAACCGCATCAGTGACCCCTTGGGAAGTCTTTGTGTTGCACCTCCTTTTATATTTTTTTGTGTAATCCAGTGAAAAAATATCGTAATAGTGAACGTGTCTTGGTAGACTTGCATGCACGATGTAAACATCACTGCGTTCCACCAACATGTGGGAATATAGGAATAAAAATGGAGAATCCTAGTGGATGCAATCATACCAGCACTAATGCACCGGATCCCATCAGAATTCCGAAGTTAAGCGTGCTTGGGCGAGAGTGGTACTAAATTCTAACGGGTGCGATCATACCAGAACTAGTTTACCAAAACTGTTGCTTCCCATCGTAAAAAAACATTTCAATAGCAAAACCCTAAAAGCGGAATCCAAAACGGAAAAGAAAAACTAATAAGGAAAATTACAAAAATAACCCAAAAATAATAAAATGTTATTTTAGATGCCCAAACGATAAAATTTGACCAAATAACCCTGCAGCTCACGAGCATAGCTCTTGTGACTTTTGATCGCTGACCCGTTTGCAATGAAATTAGGCTCTGAAAACGCAAAAATCCGGCACTCCAAACTTAGCAAAAACTACCAAATTTACGCTGGATCAAATCTTTCCACCATCTATCAAAATCTTTCCATAAAACTGACACGATTGCTCTTCAATCGCTTCAGTGACCCATTGGGAAGTCTTCGTGTTGCACCTCCTTTTATATTTTTTTTTGTAATCCGATGAAAAATGATCATAATAGTGAACGTGTCTTGGGACACTCGCATGCACGACGTAAACGTCACTGCGTTCCACACATATTTGGGAATATAGGGATAAAAATGGAGAATCCTAACAGCTGCGATCATACCAGCACTAGTTTACCAAAACTGTTGCTTCCCATCGTAAAAAAACGTTTGAATAGCAAAACCCTAAAATCGAAATCCAAAACGGAAAAGAAAAACTAATAAGGAAAATTACATAAATAAACTAAAAACAATAAAATGTAATTTTAGAGGCCCAAACGATAAAATTTGACCAAAAAACCCTGCAGCTCACGAGCGTAGCTCTTGTGACTTTTGATCGTTGACCCGTTTCAAATGAAAGTAGGCTCTGATAACGCGAGAATCTGGCACTCAAAACTTGGCAAAAACTACCAAATTGCCACTACATCAAATCTTTCCACCATCTATCAAAATCTTTCCATAAAACTAACATGCTTGCTCTTCAACCGCATCAGTGACCCCTGGGGAAGTCTTCGTGTTGCACCTCCTTTTATATTTTTTTTGTGTAATCTGGTTAAAAAAGAGCGTAATAGTGAACGTGTCTTGGTAGACTCGCATGCACGACGTAAACGTCACTGCGTTCCACCCATATGTGGGAATATAGGAATAAAAATGGAAAATCCTAACCGGTGCGATCATACCAGCACTAATGCACCGGATCCCATCAGAACTCCAAAGTTAAGCGTGCTTGGGAGAGAGTAGTACTAGAATGAGTGACCCCCTGGGAAGTCCTCGTGTTGCACCCCTTTTTATTTTTATTTTTTGCGATGTTTGGTGAAGAAAGAGTGTACTAGTGAACGTGTCTTGGTAAACTCGCGTGCACGACGTAAACATCACTGCGTTCCACCCAAATGTGGGAATATAGGAATAAAAATGGAGATTCCAAACGAGTGTGATCATACCAGTACTAATGCACTGGATCCCATCAGAACTCAGAAGTTAAGCGTGCTTGGGCGAGAGTAGTACTAGGATGGGTGTCCCCCTGGGAAGTCCTCGTGTTGCACCCCTTTTTATTTTTATTTTTTGCGATGTTCGGTGAAGAAAAAGCGTACTAGTGAACGTGTCTTGGTAAACTCGAATGTACGACGTAAACGTCACTGCGTTCCACCCATATGTGGGAATATAGGAATAAAAATGGAGAATCCTAACTAGTACGATCATACCAGCACTAGTTTACCAAAACTGTTGCTTCCCATCGTAAAAAAACGTTTCAATAGCAAAACCCTAAAAGCGAAATCCAAAACGGAAAATAAAAACTAATAAGGAAAATTACAAAAATAACCCAAAAACAATAAAATGAAATTTTAGAAGCCCAAACAATAAAAATTGACCAAAAAACCCAACAGCCCACAAGCGCAGCGCCTGTTACTTTTGATCGTTGACCCGTTTCCAATGAAATTAGGCTCTGAAAATGCAAAAATCTGGCACTACAAGCATGGCAAAAACTACCAAATTGCCACTGGATCAAATCTTTCAACCATCTATCAAAATCTTTCCATAAAACTGACACGCTTGCTCTTCAATCGCATCAGTGACCCCTTGGGATGTCTTCGTGTTGTACCTCCTTTTATATGTTTTTTGTGTAATCCGGTGAAAAATGATCGTAATAGTGAACGTGTCTTGGTAGACTCGCATGCACGACGTAAACGTCACTGTGTTCCACCCATATGTGGGAATATAGGAATAAAAATGGAGAATCCTAACGGCTGCGATCATACCAGCACTAGTTTACCAAAACTGTTGCTTTCCATCGTAAAAAATGTTTCAATAGCAAAACCCTAAAATCGGAATCCAAAACGGAAAAGAAAAACTAATAAGGAAAATTACAAAAATAACCCAAAAACAATAAAATGTAATTTTAGAGGCCCAAACGATAAAATTTGACAAAAAAACCCTGCAGCTCACCAGCAAAGCTCTTGTGACTTTTGATTGTTGACCCGTTTCCAATGAAATTAGTTTCCAAAAATGCGAAAATCCGACACTCCAAACATGAAAAAAACTACCAAATTGCCACTGGATCAAATCTTTCAACCATCTATCAAAATCTTTCCATCAAACTGACACACTTGCTCTTCAACCGCATCAGTTACCCCTTGGGAAGTCTTCGTGTTGCACCTCCTTTTATATTTTTTTGTGTAATCTGATGAAAAAGGTGCGTAATAGTGAATGTGTCTTGGTAGACTCGAATGCACGACGTAAACGTCACTACGTTCCTCCCACATGTGGGAATATAGGAATAAAAATGGCGAATCCTATCGGGTACGATCATACCAGGACTAATGCACCGGATCCCATCAGAACTCCGAACTTAATCGTGCTTGGGAGAGAGTAGTACTAGGATGGGTGACCCCCTGGGAAGTCCTCGTGTTGCACCCCTTTTTATTTTTATTTTGTGCGATGTTCTGTGAAGAAAGATCGTACTAGTGAATGTGTCTTGGTAAACTCGCGTGCACGACGTAAACGTCACTGCGTTCCACCCACATGTGGGAATATAGGAATAAAAATGGAGATTCCTAACGGGTGCGATCATACCAGCACTAATGCACTGGATCCCATTAGAACTTCGAAGTTAAGCGTGTTTGGGCGAAAGTAGTTCTAGGATGGGTGACCCCTGGGAAGTCCTCTTGTTGCACCCCTTTTTATTTTTATTTTTTGCGATGTTCGGTGAAAAAAGAGCGTACTAGTGAACGTGTCTTGGTAAACTCGAATGCATGACGTAAACATCACTGCGTTCCACCCATATGTGGGAATATAGGAATAAAAATGGAGAATCCTAACGGGTACGATCATAACAGCACTAGTTTTCCAAAACTGTTGCTTCCCATCGTAAAAAATGTTTCAATAGCAAAACCCTAAAAGCAAAATCCAAAACGAAAAATAAAAACTAATAAGGAAAATTACAAAAATAACCCGAAAACAATAAAATATAATTTTAGAGGCCCAAACAATAAAATTTAACCAAAAAACCCTGCAGCTCACGAGCTCAATGCTCGTGACTTTTATTCGTTGACCCGTTTCCAATGAAATTAGGCTTCGAAAACGCGAAAATCTGGCACACCAAACTTGGCAAAAACTACCAAATTGCCATTGGATCAAATCTTTCCACCATCTATCAAAATCTTTCCATAAAACTTACACGCTTGCTCTTCAACCGCATCAGTGACCCCTTGGGAAGTCTTTGTGTTGCACCTCCTTTTATATTTTTTTGTGTAATCCGGTGAAAAAATATCGTAATAGTAAACGTGTCTTGGTAGACTTGCATGTACGATGTAAACATCACTGCGTTCCACCAACATGTGGGAATATAGGAATAAAAATGGAGAATCCTAGTGGATTCAATCATACCAGCACTAATGCACCGGATCCCATCAGAATTCCGAAGTTAAGCGTGCTTGGGCGAGAGTGGTACTAAATTCTAACGGGTGCGATCATACCAGAACTAGTTTACCAAAACTGTTGCTTCCCATCGTAAAAAAACATTTCAATAGCAAAACCCTAAAAGCGAAATCCAAAACGGAAAAGAAAAACTAATAAGGAAAATTACAAAAATAACCCAAAAATAATAAAATGTTATTTTAGATGCCCAAACGATAAAATTTGACCAAAAAACCCTGCAGCTCACGAGCATGGCTCTTGTGACTTTTGATCGCTGACCCGTTTGCAATGAAATTAGGCTCTGAAAACGCAAAAATCCGGCACTCCAAACTTAGCAAAAACTACCAAATTTACGCTGGATCAAATCTTTCCACCATCTATCAAAATCTTTCCATAAAACTGACACGATTGCACTTCAATCGCTTTAGTGACCCATTGGGAAGTCTTTGTGTTGCACCTGCTTTTATATTTTTTTTTGTAATCCGATGAAAAATGATCATAATAGTGAACGTGTCTTGGGACACTCGCATACACGACGTAAACGTCACTGCGTTCCACCCATATGTGGGAATATAGGGATAAAAATGGAGAATCCTAACGGCTGCGATCATACCAGCACTAGTTTACCAAAACTGTTGCTTCCCATCGTAAAAAAACGTTTGAATAGCAAAACCCTAAAATCGAAATCCAAAACGGAAAAGAAAAACTAATAAGGAAAATTACATAAATAACCTAAAACCAATAAAATGTAATTTTAGAGGCTCAAACGATAAAATTTGACCAAAAAACCCTGCAGCTCACGAGCGTAGCTCTTGTGACTTTTGATCGTTGACCCGTTTCAAATGAAAGTAGGCTCTGATAACGCGAGAATCTGGCACTCAAAACTTGGCAAAAACTACCAAATTGCCACTAGATCAAATCTTTCCACCATCTATCAAAATCTTTCCATAAAACTAACATGTTTGCTCTTCAACCGCATCAGTGACCCGTGGGGAAGTCTTCGTGTTGCACCTCATTTTATATTTTTTTTGTGTAATCTGGTTAAAAAAGAGCGTAATAGTGAACGTGTCTTGGTAGACTCGCATGCACGACGTAAACGTCACAGCGTTCCACCCATATGTGGGAATATAGGAATAAAAATGGAAAATCCTAACCGGTGCGATCATACCAGCACTAATGCATCGGATCCCATCAGAACTCCGAAGTTAAGCGTGCTTGGGAGAGAGTAGTACTAGGATGAGTGACCCCCTGGGAAGTCCTCGTGTTGCACCCCTTTTTATTTTTATTTTTTGCGATGTTTGGTGAAGAAAGAGTGTACTAGTGAACGTGTCTTGGTAAACTCGCGTGCACGACGTAAACATCACTGCGTTCCACCCAAATGTGGGAATATAGGAATAAAAATGGAGATTCCAAACGAGTGTGATCATACCAGCACTAATGCACTGGATCCCATCAGAACTCAGAAGTTAAGCGTGCCTGGGCGAGAGTAGTACTAGGATGGGTGTCCCCCTGGGAAGTCCTCGTGTTGCACCCCTTTTTATTTTTATTTTTTGCGATGTTCGGTGAAGAAAAAGCGTACTAGTGAACGTGTCTTGGTAAACTCGAATGTACGACGTAAACGTCACTGCGTTCCACCCATATGTGGGAATATAGGAATAAAAATGGAGAATCCTAACTAGTACGATCATACCAGCACTAGTTTACCAAAACTGTTGCTTCCCATCGTAAAAAAACGTTTCAATAGCAAAACCCTAAAAGCGAAATCCAAAACGGAAAATAAAAACTAATAAGGAAAATTACAAAAATAACCCAAAAACAATAAAATGATATTTTAGAGGCCCAAACAATAAAAATTGACCAAAAAACCCTGCAGCTCACGAGCGCAACGCTCGTGACTTTTAATCTTTGACCCGTTTCCAATGAAATTTGCCTCTGAAAACGCGAAAATCCGGTACTCCAAACTTGGTAAAAACTACCAAAGTGCCACTGGATCAAATCTTTCCAACATCTATCAAAATCTTTCCATAAAAGTTACACGCTTTCTCTTCAACCGCATCAGTGACCCCTTGGGAAGTCTTCGTGTTACACCTCCATTTATATTTTTTTTGTGTAATTCGGCGACAAAAGATCATAATAGTGAACGTGTCTTGGTAGACTCGAATGCATGACGTAAACGTCACTGCGTTACTCCCACATGTGGGAATATAGGAATAAAAATGGAGATTCCAAACGAGTGCGATCATACCAGCACTAATGCACCGGATCCCATCAGAACTCCGAAGTTAGACGTGTTTGGGCGAGAGTAGTACTAGGATGGGTGTCCCCCTGGGAAGTTCTGGTGTTGCAGCCCTTTTTATTTTTATTTTTGGCGATGTTCGGTGAAGAAAGAGCGTACTAGTGAACGTGTCTTGGTAAACTCGAATGCACGACGTAAACGTCACTGCGTTCCACCCATATGTGGGAATATAGGAATAAAAATGGAGAATCCTAACGGGTACGATCATACCAGCACTAGTTTACCAAAACTTTTGCTTCCCATCGTAAAAAATGTTTCAATAGCAAAACCCTAAAAGTGAAATCCAAAACGGAAAAGAAAAACTAATAAGGAAAATTACAAAAATAACCCAAAAACAATAAAATGTAATGTTAGAAGCCCAAACGATAAAATTTGACCAAAAAACCATGCAGCTCACGAGCATAGATCTCGTGACTTTTGATCGTTGACTCGTTTTCAATGAAATTAGTCTCTGAAAACGTGAAAATCCGGCACTCCAAACTTGTTAAAAACTACCAAATTGCCACTGGATCAAATCTTTCCACCATCTATCAAAATCTTTCCATAAAACTGACACGCTTGCTCTTCAATCGCATTAGTGACCGCTTGGGAAGTCTTCGTGTTGCACCTCCTTTTATAGTTTTTTGTGTAATCCGGTGAAAAATGATCGTAATAGTGAACGTGTCTTGGTAGACTCGCATGCACGACGTAAACGTCACTGCGTTCCACCCATTTGTGGGAATTTAGGAATAAAAATGGAGAATCCTGAATGCTGCGATCATACCAGCACTAGTTTACCAAAACTGTTGCTTCCCATCGTAAAAAAACATTTTAATAGCAAAACCCTAAAATCAAAATCCAAAACGAAAAAGAAAAACTAGTAAGGAATATAACAAAAATAACCCAAAAACAATAAAATATAATTTTAGAGGCCCAAACTATAAAATTTGACCAAAAAACCATATAGCTCACGAGCATAGCTCTTGTGACTTTTGATCGTTGACCCATTTCCAATAATATTAGGCTCCGAAAACGCAAAAATCCGTCACTCCAAACTTGGCAAAAACTACCAAATTGCCACTGGATCAAATCTTTCCACCATCTATCAAAATCTTTCCATAAAACTTACACGCTTGCTCTTCAACCGCATCAGTGACCCCTTGGGAAGTCTTCGTGTTGCACCTCCTTTTATATTTTTTTTGTGTAATCCGGTGAAAAAAGATCATAATAGTGAACGTGTCTTGGTAGACTCGAATGCACGACGTAAACGTCATTGCGTTCCTCCCACATTTGGGAATATAGGAATAAAAATGAAGATTCCAAACGAGTGCGATCATACCAGCACTAATGCACCGGATCCCATCAGAACTCCGAAGTTAGGCGTGCTTGGGCGAGAGTAGTACTAGGATGGGTGTCCCCCTGGGAAGTCCTCGTGTTGCACCCCTTTTTATTTTTATTTTTTGCGATGTTCGGTGAAGAAAGAGCGTACTAGTGAACGTGTCTTGGTAAACTCGAATGCACGACGTAAACGTCACTGCGTTCCACCCATATGTGGGAATATAGGAATAAAAATGGAGAATCCTAACTGGTACGATCATATCAGCACTAGTTTACCAAAACTGTTGTGACAAACCGAGAATTTGGGCAATTTATTAAAATCTTAAATGATTGATTTAAGGTCAAATATTAGATCTAGACAGAAAATAGGTGTATGCGTTTAATGTTATTGGGATTGAATTTTGATGATTTCAAATTTTGGTGAAGGATATAGGTGAATTATTCAGGATTAAGGATTTATGTGATTATGTTCTGTGTTTATGGTTAATGATGTGTTCAGAATGTGGTTAAGGGTCAAGGGTTGACAAGATAAAGAATATTTGTAACAAACCCTATGAATATATTAAGAACAAGAGCGTTCAGTTAGAAAACCCTAACGTCCGATAAAAAAACCCTAGAAATCGGTTCTGGAAACCCTAGTTTCAGTTCCGGGAGTACGAAATCCTAATTCGGATATTGAAAATCCTAGATTGGGAATGCAATATTATGAACAAGGTTAAACGTCATTAATATTAAATTAATTAGGGAAAACCCTAATGAATTATTTAAAATCTTAATTGATTATTTGAAAACCCTAATTTCAGATTCTAATAAAATGAAACCCTAATCTGGGAATATAACGGAGAATTTTAATGCTTTAGTGCTATGAATTAAGTATTAATTAGGGTAAAGGTTAATTAATTAGCAAACCCTAATTTCCAATTTTTAGAACCCTAATTGTTCTGTCAGAAACCCTAATACTCACTTGTGGATTTAATTGCTAAAATTATCAATGTTGATTAGGAAACCCTAATCCTAATTATTTCAATTTTTGTGTAATTAGAAAACCCTAAACTAATTACGAGATTTAATTTCTAAATTAGAAAATTAATTTTTCTATTAGAAACCGTAATTCAAGGGTTTTGAACCTTAATGACCATTTTGACCCTAATTGCTTTATTAGCAATTGTAATTAGGAAATGTTAATCCTAATTAGCAAGATTGAATTTATGATTAAGAAGTTTTTTATATAATTAGAAAATTCTAATTATACGTTAAAAATATTAATTTTCTATTTTTATAACCGAAATTCGGAAATGTTAGAAATTAAATTACAAAGTTAAGGGTTAAAACCTAAAACCTAAAATATCTAAACCCTAAACCCTAAGGGTTTCATCAAATGACCATTTTAGAATTAAAATAAAATGGAAAATGACTATTTTACCCTTATGTCACATTCTTTAATTGGTAGCTTGCATATCTTGCCATGATCTTGGTTGTTCAACAACCCTAAAGTCTAAACCTAGCTAGCATGTGACTGATCTACTCTATATCAGCCATTTAACTTGCATCATACAATGAATCTATTAGATTAAAAGAGAGATAAAGCCACTTTACTCTCATTTTTCTTCCAAGCCCATTCTCTCTCTAGAAATTCGGGACTTAGTGTGAGAGAGAGTAAGAATCAAAGCTAGGGTCAGTTCATACCAAGCCAAAGTCAGAATCAAGGATCAAGAAAAAAAAATCAAAGCAAAAAGGTATAAAATCACAAAATCTAGAAATCCTATGATTCTTTGTTAAATGTTGCAATTGATTGTTCAAAGTTGTGTAATAGGATGTCAATTGATGTTCTGGGCTGTTAAATCCATGACCCATAACATCAAAGTTCACGAATTTAAAGTTTTTCAAAATCTGGAAATGGGAAAATTTTCGTTTTTGCAGCCAAATGTCATACCCAATAGATCCGTGTGTGTTGCGTGTTTTTGATGATTAAAACTTGTAGCATGTAGCCTGATATGTGTTCTTTAAGATGCAAAAAGAATCAGACCCAGATCTATTACAGATCACAAGATATAAACGGTCAAAACCCGTTGACCGAATCTGCCTAATTCGCGAACCCAGAAATTTTAAGAATAGTGTCCGTGTCCTACTTTGACCGGCCATATCTTGTTCATGCTGTAATGTTTTAGTGTTATTATGCTTTATAGTTGTAGTACTACATGTTTTCTACAAACTGAAGTTGATAGATCACATAAATCGGACTTAGAATGAAAGTTATAAGGACCCAAAGTGGGTACCTTCGATTCTGGTAAACCCAGAAAAATGAAGAACACGTTTGTCAGAAATTTTGGAAGCCTTGATCTCTCAGATGTGTTGTAGTTTGGCCATGAATGTTATCATATATTGTAGTGCTACATTTTGACAACAAGATACATGTTTTAGAAAGACCAGAAACCCAATAATCAAGGAATTAAACCCGGTCAAACCACCCACCCTCGCGACTGACTTGAAAATCTGGGTTTGGCTCAAGAACACCTATAGCAACAGAAAGTGTCGCTATAGGGCCCTTTAGCGACACTTAATTTCGGAAATTACAGAAAAATGATTAAAAATTAGAAAAAAATGGTTTTTAATTATTAAAAATACATAATAAATTATGAAAAATTATTTTAAAGTTTGAAAAATAGTTTTTAACTATTTGGAGTATATTTCGAAAATATTTATTATTTTTGGAATATAAATGGTATTTATTTATTTAATTATAATATTAAATAAATGATTTAAAAATAATTTTAATTCATGAAAAATCATGAAAAATCATGAAAAATTATTTTATGGTATAAGAAAATATTTTTAAGTAATTTTTTATGACTTTTAATATTTTGGAATGAATTTCATTAATTAATCAATATTAATGATAATTAGTTTATTTAATAGATATATTAAATAAATTAAGGAAAAATAGAATTAATGATTTAAAAATCATATAAAAATGATTTAAGTGTTATAAAAATATTTTAAGTTATAAAATATAACTTTTGACATTTAATCATGAAAATATTAATATTTTAATATTAATAGCAATTATCAGATAATGGATTTAATGGTTTAAAAATCATATAATTATGATTTTAAAGTATTAAAAATACTTCGATATATTATAATATTATGTTATGATTTTCATTAATATTTTATATTAAATGAATATTAATTATTATGGAATTTTGTGGTATTTAATTCATTTAAATACGGTTTTAATGATTTAAAAATGTTGATAAATGGTAATAATTATCCGAAAATTATTACGAGCCTAGGAAAAATGTTTTGTCTGATTAGAAATTATCTATGATAATTGTTAAGTATTTAGGCAGAGTTTAACTGAACATAAACTCGAGTGTCGTCCGACTAGACCGTCGGGATGATAGAATTGTGTCGGTTTTAAGTCAAACTGAAATAGTTTGACTTGATGCTATGTCTTATGTGCTGTATAGACGGATAGGCTTATGTGGTAATGTGTTTAGGTTATTCTGTGCATATAAATATAACAGTATTATACTGTGATGATATTATTCTAATATTGGAGATCTATATTATTAATATTAGGTCTTCGGATAAAGAGATATAAATTGCGTTGCGGTAATCAACGGTTAAGGCAAGTTTTCTTATACTTAACTCTAATAAGAGTGTTTTATTCAAGTTAATGGTTAATCGTTGTTGATTGCAATGAAAATTGTACTTTGTACATCTTGCATGTATAAGTCAGGTATGAAAGGCTGATCACCTTCATTACCAGTTTGTTCAGAAATGTTTGTTCATGTTTAAAACTTGCTCAGTCAAAAGTTTGTTCGTGATAATTCTCAACTATATTGATGAATTATAGCCAGCTTATTATTCATACTCTTCAATCATGATATAATGTTATATTGTTGTATTTAAACTTGCTGGGCAACTTTCATGCTCACCCTTGCTATATCATGATAAAATATTGCAGATAAGGCGAATGCGTTCGGATACAGGAAAAGATAATGCCAAGTTCAGCTTGGGATAAATGTGCGGCTATTTTGTAATAGTATAATTTGATAAACTTATATATGTTAGAAAATTTATGAATTGTGTATAAGTTAAGGTTACTCGATTTTGGGGAAAGTGTGTAAATTTAATGTATAAACAATTTATGTTTATATCTTCCGCAACAGTTATAGAAATAGTATACCGAATCCGCGGCGATTCGGGGCCCGGATTCGGGGTTGCCACAACTGTTGCTTTCAAAGCTGTTGGTTATGAAGCTTAGGTAGGAATACCTGAGACCAATAACCGCAGTGATTAGGATAAGATCTAACTCACATAGAGTTAGTTGGTCATTAAGATTCAAAGATGAATCTCGGCGAGTGTAAAGCACAGAGTTCCCTAACTCTGATAATAAATTTGAACAGTAATGGTGGATAGATCGAGTCTAAAAGACTTAAAGTGCAGGAATAGGAGATCGTAAAACAAAACGATCATAGGCATATAATTGAATCGTAATATATACGATAAGATCACCCCGTGATCTGATAAAGGTTATGATATGGGAATGAATCAATCTACTGATTGAAAAGTTTACAGCAAGATGCTGTGTGTAAGTTGTACTATGAAAACTCATAAAAGAGTTATGGATTATGAATACAAATTAAATTCGTATTGAAAAAGGGGGTTAAGATTAGGTGGGGATTTCAATGAGGACTCGTGTCAGCAACTGAGTTGTATGATTCCTTGTATGGGCGGGGAATTGTACTTGGTGTAAAAACTACTTAGTTGGTGGCATTGGTAATAATTGAAATGTTGTGTCACGCTAGTTATTATATATAGATAAATAGGTCATAGGTAGAGAATATAGGATTAAGTACGAGTTCTTAGAACTCATACTTATGTGACATTCTTGACTCATAGTTATATGAACTGTTTATGAGCCCCTCAGCGAACGGACGCCAAAGTTCAGACTAGGGTAAGTTCGTAAACTCATATAATTGTGGCCAGGCTATGAACTCATAAGTGTGGTTTTATGAACTGGGTATAGTTGTGTGTGAATGGCGTGTTAAGGATTATAGGAACAGATATATTATTAAGCAAATGATCATTAGTGGAGACTTAGGTTTTCCTAAACTCCTAGCTATGCTAAACTTCGAAATTTTTGACATCAAGCTAAATACGCACTATGTGCCTTTTAAAAAAAATGTAGACTCGTAACCATTTTTGAAACGGTTTAAAGTACAGTCTATGCTACTTATTTCGGGTAGACGCAAATGTTTTGAAATATCAAAAAATTGTTTTTATTTATCACTTATGTATCATGTAACTTGGTGCAGAGATGATAAAAATGATTGAGTCATCAATGCATTATTACTTAGTGTGAATTTGACTTGAAGTCACTATTCTACTATGGTATGATGTAGTTTGATAAAATCACCAAATGACGGAATCCTCAACGGACTGTTAATACAGTGCGGCATCATGACGTCATTCTCGAAAATATTTTCAAAAATTTTAATTTGCCAACGGGGTTTGGCTACACCTAAATAATTCGATTGAATTGAATTATTGATATGAGTCTATGCTATTTGATTCAGCTAAACTAATGTTATAAAAACTCCAAGTGTTTATTGAAAGAATTTCCCGAACCAAATTGTTTTGGTGCGGAATCCTATGATAAGACTGAGGTCAACGATAATGTTTGGATAAATAATCCAATCTAGTAGCGTAAATATTCGCTAAAAATGATTAATACGTTATGCATGACGTAATAGTACGATGGGCTAATTACCTAAAGTACTAGCAACGGTAGTTTACCTTCTTTGTGATTGTAAACAAACCAAGTAATGTATTATTTTGCGGTATGATCACTACCGTTAAAACTAAATGTGTTCATGGTCTATATGACCCCTCAGTACATTTTAAAACTTTTACTCTGGTGAGAGGTGTATTAGGTGGCATGTAATAATGTGTGTGAATGGTGTATGATCAATGGTGTAAGGTGCACGGTGTAAGGTGTAAGGTGAATTTCGGGGACGAAATTCATATAAGGAGGGGAGAATGTGACAACCCGAGAATTTGGGCAATTTATTAAAATCTTAAATGATTGATTTAAGGTCAAATATTAGACCTAGACAGAAAATAAGTGTATGCGTTTAATGTTATTAGGATTGAATTTTGATTATTTCAAAATTCGGTAAAGGATATAGGTGAATTATTCAGGATTAAGGATTTATGTGATTATGTTCTGTGTTTATGGTTAATGATGTGTTCAGAATGTGGTTAAGGGTCAAGGGTTGACCAAATAAAGAATATCTGTAACAAACCCTATGAATATATTAAGAACGACATCGTTCAGTTAGAAAACCCTAACGTCCGATAAGAAACCCTAGAAATCGGTTCTGGAAACCCTAGTTTCAGTTCCGGGAAAACGAAATCCTAATTCGGATATTGAAAACCCTAGATTGGGAATGCAATATTATGAACAAGGTTAAACGTCATTAATATTTAATTAATTAGGGAAAACCCTAATGAATTATATAAAATCTTAATTGATTATTTGAAAACCCTAATACCAGATCTGAAAATCCTAATTTTAGATTCTGATAAATGAAACCCTAATATAGGAATATAACGGAGAATTTTAATGCTTTAGTGCTATGAATTAAGTATTAATTAGGGTAAAGGTAAATTAATTAGCAAACCCTAATTTCCAATTTTTGGAACCTTAATTGTTCCGTGAGAAACCCTAATGCTCACTTGTGGATTTAATCGCTAAAATTAGCAATGTTGATTAGGAAACCCTAATCCTAATTATTTCAATTTTTGTGTAATTAGAAAACCCTAAACTAATTACGAGATTTAATTTCTAAATTAGAAAATTAATTTTTCTATTAGAAATCGTAATTCAAGAGTTTTGAACCCTAATGACCATTTTGACCCAAATTGCTTTATTAGCAATTGTAATTAGGAAATGTTAATCCTAATTAGCAAGATTGAATTTATGATTAAGAAATTTTTTATATAATTATAAAATTCTAATTATAAGTTAGAAATATTAATTTTCTATTTTTATAATCGAAATTCGGAAATGTTAGAAATTAAATTACAAAGTTAAGGGTTAAAACCTAAAACCTAAAATGTCTAAACCCTAAACCCTAAGGGTTTCATCAAATGACCATTTTAGAATTAAAATAAAATGGAAAATAACTATTTTACCCTTATGTCACATTCTTTAATTGGTAGCTTGCATATCTTGCCATGATCTTGGTTGTTCAACAACCCTAAAGTCTAAACCTAGCTAGCATGTGACTGATCTACTCTATATCAGCCATTTAACTTGCATCATACAATGAATCTATTAGATTAAAAGAGAGATAAAGCCACTTTACTCTCATTTTTCTTCCAAGCCCATTCTCTCTCTAGAAATTCGGGACTTAGTGTGAGAGAGAGTAAGAATCAAAGCTAGGGTCAGTTCATACCAAGCCAAAGTCAGAATCAAGGATCAAGAATCAAAAATCAAAGCAAAAAGGTATAAAATCCCAAAATCTAGAAATCCTGTGATTCTTTGTTAAATGTTGCAATTGATTGTTCAAAGTTGTGTAATAGGATGTCAATTGATGTTCTGGGTTGTTAAATCCATGACCCATAACATCAAAGTTCACGAATTTAAAGTTTTTCAAAATCTGGAAATGGGAAATTTTCGTTTTTGCAGCCAAATGTCATACCCAAAAGATCCGTGTGTGTTGCGTGTTTTTGATGTTTAAAACTTGTAACATGTATCCTGATATGTGTTCTTTAAGATGCAAAAAGAATGAGGCCCCGATCTATTACACATCACAAGATATAAACGGTCAAAACCCGTTGACCGAATCTGCCTAATTCGCGAACCCAAAAATTTTAAGAACAGTGTCCGTGTCCTACTTTGACCGACCATATCTTGTTCATGCTGTAATGTTTTAGTGTTATTATGCTTTATAGTTGTAGTACTACATGTTTTCTACAAACTGAAGTTGATAGATCATATAAATCGGACTTAGAATGAAAGTTATAAGGACCCAAAGTGGGTACCTTCGATTCTGGTAAACCCAGAAAAATGAAGAACACGTTTGTCAGAAATTTTGGAAGCCTTGATCTCTCAGATGTGTTGTAGTTTGGCCATGAATGTTATCATATATTGTAGTGCTATATTTTGACTACAGGATACATGTTTTAGAAAGACCAGAAAAGCAATAATCAAGGAATTAAACCCGGTCAAACCACCCACCCTCGCGACAGACTTGAAAATCTGGGGTTGGCTCAAGAACACCTATAGCAACAGAAAGTGTCGCTATATGGCCCTTTAGTGACACTTAATTTAGGAAATTACAGAAAAATGATTAAAAATTAGGAAAATGGTTTTTAATTATTAAAAATACATAATAAATTATGAAAAATTATTTTAAAGTTTGAAAAATAGTTTTTAACTATTTTGAGTATATTTCAAAAATATTTATTATTTTTGGAATATAAATGGTATTTATTTATTTAATTATAATATTAAATAAATGATTTAAAAATAATTTTAATTCATGAAAAATTATTTTATGGTATAAGAAAATATTTTAAGTTATTTTTTATGACTTTTAATATTTTGGAATGAATTTCATTAATTAATCAATATTAATGATAATTAGTTTATTTAATAGATATATTAAATAAATTAAGAAAAAATGGAATTAATGATTTAAAAATCATATAAAAATGATTTAAGTGTTATAAAAATATTTTAAGTTATAAAATATAACTTTTGATATTTAATCATGAAAAATATTAATATTTTATTATTAATAGCAATTATCGGATAATGGATTTAATGGTTTAAAAATCATATAATTATGATTTTAAAGTATTAAAAATACTTCGATATATTATAATTATATTATAATATTATGTTATAATTTTCATTAATATTTTATATTAAATGAATATTAATGATTAAGGAATTTTGTGGTATTTAATTCATTTAAATACGATTTTAATGATTTAAAAATGTTGATAAATGGTAATAATTATCCAAAAATTATTACGAGCCTAGAAAAAATGTTTTGTCTGATTAGAAATTATCTGTGATAATTGTTGAGTATTTAGGCAGAGTTTAACTGAACATAAACTCGAGTATCGTCCGACTAGACCGTCGGGATGATAGAATTGTGTCGGTTTTAAGTCAAACTGAAATAGTTTGACTTGATGCTATGTCTTATGTGCTGTATAGACGGATAGGCTTATGTGGTAATGTATTTATGTTATTCTGTGGATATAAATATAACAGTATTATACTGTGATGATATTATTCTAATATTGGAGATCTATATTATTAATATTAGGTCTTCGGATAAAGCGATATAAATTGTGTTGCTTTAATCAACGGTTAAGGCAAGTTTTCTTATACTTAACTCTAATAAGAGTTTTTTATTCAAGCTAATAGTTAATCGTTGTTGATTGCCATGAAAATTGTACTCTGTACATCTTGCATGTATAAGTCAGGTATGAAAGTCTGATCACCTTCATTACTAGTTGGTTCAGAAATGTTTGTTAATGTTTAAAACTTGCTCAGTCAAAAGTTTGTTCGTGATAATTCTCAACTATATTGATGAATTATAGCCAGCTTATTATTCATACTCTTCAATCATGATATAATGTTATATTGTTGTATTTAAACTTGTTGGGCAACTTTCATGCTCACCCTTGCTATATCATGATAAAATATTGCAGATAAGGCGAATGCGTTCGGATACAGGAAAAGATAATGCCAAGTTCAACTTGGGATAAATGTGCGGCAATTTTGTAATAGTATAGTTTGATAAACTGTTATATGTTAGATAGTTTATGAATTGTGTATAAGTTAAGGTTACTCGATTTTGGGGAAAGTGTGTAAGTTTAATGTATAAACAATTTATATTTATATCTTCCGCAACAGTTATAGAAATAGTATACCGAGTTCGCGGTGATTCGTGGCCCAGATTCGGGGTTACCACAACTGTTGCTTCCCATCGTAAAAAATGTTTCAATAGCAAAACCCTAAAAGCAAAATCCAAAACGGAAAATAAAGACTAATAAGGAAAATTACAAAAATAACCCGGAAACAATAAAATGTAATTTTAGAGGCCCAAACAATAAAATTTAACCAAAAAACCCTGCAGCTCACGAGTGCAACGCTTGTGACTTTTAATCGTTGACCCGTTTTCAATGAAATTAGGCTCCGAAAACGCGAAAATCCGGCACTCCAAACTTGGAAAAAACTACCAAATTGCCACTGGATCAAATCTTTCAACCATCTATCAAAATCTTTCCATAAAACATACACGCTTGCTCTTCAACCGCATCAGTGACCCCTTGGGAAGTCTTCGTGTTGCACCTCCTTTTATATTTGTTTTGGGTAATCCGGTGAAAAAATATCATAATAGTGAACGTGTCTTGGTAGACTCGCATGCACGACGTAAACGTCACTGCGTTCCACCCACATGTGGGAATATAGGAATAAAAATGGAGATTCCAAACGAGTGTGATCATACCAGCACTAATGCACTGAATCCCATCAGAACTCCGAAGTTAAACGTGATTGGGCGAGAGTAGTATTAGGATGGGTGTCCCCCCAGGAAGTCCTCGTCTTGCACCCCTTTTTATTTTTATTTTTTGCGATGTTCGGTAAAGAAAGAGCGTACTAGTGAACGTGTCTTGGTAAACTCAAATGCACGACGTAAACGTCACTGCGTTCCACCCATAAGTGGGAATATATGAATAAAAATGGAGAATCCTAACGGGTACGATCATACCAGCACTAGTTTACCAAAACTGTTGCTTCCCATCGTAAAAAAATGTTTCAATAGCAAAACCCTAAAAGCGAAATCCAAAACAGAAAATAAAAACTAATAAGGAAAATTACAAAAATAACCCAAAAACAATAAAATATAATTTTAGAGGCCCAAACAATAAAATTTAACCAAAAAACCCTGCAGCTCACGAGCGCAACGCTTGTGACTTTTAATCGTTGACCCGTTTCCAATGAAATTAGGCACCGAAAACGCAAAAATTCGGCACTCCAAACTTGGCAAAAACTACCAAATTGCCACTGGATCAAATCTTTCCACCATCTATCAAAATCTTTCCATAAAACTGACACGCTTGCTCTTCAACCGCATCAGTGACCCCTTGGGAAGTCTTCGTGTTGCACCTCCTTTTATATTTGTTTTGTGTAATCCGTTGAAAAAATATCATAATAGTGAACGTGTCTTGGTAGACTCGCATGCACGACGTAAATGTCACTGCGTTCCACCCAAATGTGGGAATATAGGAATAAAAATTAAGAATCCTTACGGCTGCGATCATACCAGCACTAATGCACCGGATCCCATAAGAACTCCGTAGTTAAGCGTGCTTGGGCGAGAGTAGTACTAAATCCTAACGAGTGCGATCATACCAGCACTAGTTTACCAAAACTGTTGCTTCCCATCGTAAAAAAACATTTCAATAGCAAAACCCTAAAAGACGAATCCAAAACGGAAAAGAAAAACTAATAAGGAAAATTACAAAAATAACCCAAACACAATAAAATGTAATTTTAGAGGCCCAAACGATAAAATTTTACCAAAAAACCCTGCAGCTCATTAGCATAGCTCGTATGACTTTTGATCGTTGACCCGTTTCCAATGAAATTTGGCTCTAAAAACGCAAAAATCCGGCACTCCAAACTTGGAATAAACTACCAAATTGCCACCGGATCAAATCTTTCCACCATCTATCAAAATCTTTCCATAAAACTGACACGCTTGCTCTTCAATCGCATCAGTGACCGCTTGGGAAGTCTTCGTGTTGCACATCCTTTTATATTTTTTTGTGTAATCTGGTGAAAAATGATCGTAATAGTGAACGTGTCTTGGTAGACTCGCATGCACGACGTAAACGTCACTGCGTTCCACCCATATGTGGGAAAATAGGAATAAAAATGGAGAATCCTAATCGGTGCGATCATACCAGCACTAATGTACCGGATCCCATCAGAACTCCGACGTTAAGCGTGTTTGGGAGAAAGTAGTACTAGGATGGGTGACCCCCTGCGAAGTCCTCGTGTTGCACCCCTTTTTATTTTTATTTTTTACGATGTTCGGTGAAGAAAGAGCATACTAGTGAACGTGTCTTGGTAAACTCGAATGCACGACGTAAACGTCACTGCGTTCCACCCATATATGGGAATATAGGAATAAAAAGTGAGAATGCTAACGGGTACGATCATACCAGCACTAGTTTACCAAAACTGTTGCTTCCCATCGTAAAAAATGTTTCAATAGCAAAACCCTAAAAGCGGAATACAAAACGGAAAATAAAAACTAATAAGGAAAATTACAAAAATAACCAAAAAACAATAAAATGTAATTTTAGAGGCCCAAACAATAAAATTTGACAAAAAAACCATGCAGGTCACGAGCGCAATGCTTGTGACTTTTAATCGTTGACCCGTTTCCAATGAAATTAGGCTCCAAAAATGCGAAAATCCGTCACTCCAAACTTGGCAAAAACAACCAAATTGCCACTAGATCAAATCTTTCCACCATCTATCAAAATCTTTCCATAAAACATACATGCTTGCTCTTCAACCGCATCAGTGATCCCTTGGGAAGTCTTCGTGTTGCACCTCCTTTTATATTTGTTTTGTGTAATCCGGTGAAAAAATATCATAATAGTGAACGTGTCTTGGTAGACTCGCATGCACGACGTAAACGTCACTGCGTTCCACCAAAATGTGGGAATATAGGAATAAAAATGAAGAAGCTTAACGGCTGCGATCATACCAGTACTAATGCATCGGATCCCATCAGAACTCCGAAGTTAAGCGTGCTTGGGCGAGAGTAGTACTAAATCCTAACGAGTGCAATCATACCAGCACTAGTTTACCAAAACTGTTACTTCCCATCGTAAAAAAACGTTTCAATAGCAAAACCCTAAAAGCGGAATCCAAAACGAAAAAGAAAAACTAATAAGGAAAATTACAAAAATAACCCAAAAATAATAAAATGTAATTTAAGAGGCCCAAACTATAAAATTTGACCAAAAAACCCTGCAGCTCACTAGCATAGCTCTTGTGACTTTTGATCGTTGACCCGTTTCCAATGAAATTAAGATCTGAAAACGCGAAAATCCGGCACTCCAAACTTGGAAAAAACTACCAAATTACCACTGGATCAAATCTTTCCACCATCTATCAAAATCTTTCCGTAAAACTGACACGCTTGCTCTTCAATCGCATCAGTGACCCCTTGGGAAGTCTTCGTGTTGCACCTCCTTTTATATTTTTTTGTGTAATCCAGTGAAAAATTATCGTAATAGTGAACGTTTCATGGTAGACTCGCATTCACGACGTAAACGTGACTGCGTTCCACCCATATATGGGAATATAGGAATATAAATGGAGAATCCTAATGGCTGCGATCATACCAGCACTAGTTTACCAAAACTGTTGCTTCCCATAGTAAAAAAACGTTTCAATAGCAAAACCCTAAAAGCGAAATCCAAAACGAAAAAGAAAAACTAATAAGGAAAATTACAAAACTATACCAAAAACAATAAAATGTAATTTTAGAGGCCCAAACGATAAAATTTGACCAAAAAACCCTGCAGCTCACGAGCATAGCTCTTGTGACTTTTGATCGTTGACTCGTTTCCAATGAAATTAGTCTCTAAAAACGTGAAAATCTGGCACTCCAAACTTGGCAAAAACTACCAAATTGTCACTGGATCAAATCTTTCCACCATCTATCAAAATCTTTCCATAAAACTGACACATTTGCTCTTCAATCGCATTAGTGACCCCTTGGGAAGTCTTCGTGTTGCACCTCCTTTTAGAGTTTTTTGTGTAATCCGGTGAAAAATGATCGTAATTGTGAGACCCCAGATTTTATGAATAAATATTTAATTTTCTCGAATTATATTTTTGAAAATTATGGTGTGGATTTGATATAATGTTATAGTTGTGGGTAATATTTATAAATATTGCAAAGTACGCAAGTTGTTATAAAATATTAGTTTGGTTGGGGAATATTCTTTTTGTCGGGGAATATATGTACGACGGCACAATCATCGGTGGAACCTACAACGGAATTATTGTCGGATTGAGAAAATGACAAAAATACTTTATGAAAATAACGGCGGAGGTGTTACCGTTAAAACTGTTAAACTACTAGGTAGTAAAAGTACAGTAATACGCGTGATTGCATAGTAGCACACGGTAATAATTATTGATGCGTACATGAAAAGTCATTCAGTTATACTCAATTATTGCTACAGTAATTACTGCATCATATCTTTTATATTATTGATTCAATTATTGTCACAGTATCATCTGTATAATATGTTATATTATTTAAACAATAATTGAGACGACAAGTTATAATGATTAATAATTGTTGAAAGATTAATTATGTGTTGATTAAAAAATAAAATGATTTCTGGTAATTTTTATTCAATCCTTGATGTATATAAAGAGTCTATTATTAGACGTTGGTGATAAGTTTAATTATTTATGGGGGGGGCCATATGTTGTCATCTAAGAGTCTCTTTCGTAAATAGTAATTACTTTTATAAATAGTAATTACTTTTGTAAATAGTAATTACCTTCGTAAATAGTAATTACTTTTGTAAATAGTAATTACTTTCGTAAATAGTAATTACATTCGTAAATAGTAATTACCTTCGTAAATAGTAATTACCTTCATTAATAGTAGTTGTCCCTTCAATATTACCAAGAGTTAACTGCCTTTTTGGTGTTCCAAGGGTTAATTACCCCTTCACAAATAGTAGTTGTCTCTTTAATATTACCAAGAGTTATTTTGACCATTCGTTAAGACCAAGAGCCACCCTCAGTTTTTCTATAAATAGAAAGCTCATTCCTTCATTATTTATTACGAATGCACTGAAACTCTAGAGAGAAAGAAGAAAAGTATTCTGCTACTTCACTTTTCCAATATTCAGTTCTTCTAAGGTAGGGAATTTTATTTGTTGTACCCGTAAGGGGTGTTATTCTTTCTTATTCATGAAGAGAACTGTTGTTATTTCATTGCTTATTATTCTGTTGGAATAACCTGTATACGCGGTTTACCCTATACTTGGTGACATTCTTCTATTATTCTGTTGGAACATCCTGTCCGTGTGTTTTACACCGGACCTGGTTCCATTTTTATTATTCCGTCTTTATTATTCTGTCAGAATATCCTGTCTGTGCTATACACCGGACCTGGTTCCATCATTTATTATTCCGCATTTATTATTCTGTTGCAACATCCTGTCGGTGTGAATTTCACCTGACCTGGTTCTGTTATTATTATTCTGTGGGAATAACCTGTTTGTGCGGTCTCTATCGCATGCATGGAGATATCTTTTGTTATTGTATTTGGTATTACTCAGTTGATTAAAATTCTGACTTCTATACTCCATGAAATTAGTGGAATATCCTTGATATTTGCGCTTCATCCAGTATCCTTTCATGGAAATATTCTTCTGATCATTCTTGAATTTTACTCTACAAAACAGTCTCATGTTGACAATTTGGACGTTAATAATTTCTGGATAAAATAATTCTTGAACTTGTTTTATTGAATTCTTATATCATTGTCATCATCCACATGTTTATATTTTGTTGAAAATCATATGTGGTCTGTAGTGTATAGATGGACTTGGTATGATTATGACCAGGGATTATTCGGTGTAATCATGACCGTAATGTTACAAATGATGTGGTAAAAGTCTCATTTGCCGTAGTGCATTGATGGACAGTTGTTGGCATGATCATGACCATTAATAAATACACAAATATTCTTGGCCGTAGTGCATGAATAATTGTGGTCGTGATACTAAAGAATATCCTTGGCCGTAGTGCAGGGGTGATTCGATGATGTGGAATATTTATTAAGCTGAGTCTCAGCTATAACAGTGATGAAAAATATTTTAAATCATAAAAGATAGTAGATTTTATTTTCTACTTGACTCTTTTAATGGATTGCTGGTTCCGTTGCAGTTAAACTTGATGTTTATTATATTTTATCAGTTTAACACTGTTGAAGGCTAATGATAATTTATTCTGCATTATCTTAGTCATAATATTTCTTACTGGGCTAGTTGAGCTCACCCTTTCTTTCACTGTTCTCTTCAGGAAATGAGAATATAGCTGGGACGAGTCGGGGAACGGAGTAATGGTCCAGAGGATAACATTAGTAGTCCTCACTATTATGTGAAATAGTGTGATAATAATTGTAATGAGGACTCCTTTTGCGTTTGTATAATCTCTAGTAGACAATATTTGTATTCAAACTCATAGTTTATGTTTTGTCGTATTGTACACGACAGTTGTATTAGTAAGTTGTATTTGAATTATGTACCATGTATCTGGCGACCCAAGATGGGTGATGTATACCTAATTTTGGGGGAGTCACAGTAATAGTGAACGTGTCTTGGTAGACTCGCATGCACGACGTAAACGTCACTGCGTTCCACCCATATGTGGGAATATAGGAATAAAAATGGAGAATCCTAACGGCTGCGATCATACCAGCACTAGTTTACCAAAACTGTTGCTTCCCATCGTAAAAAAATGTTTCAATAGCAAAACCCTAAAATCGAAATCCAAAACGAAAAAGAAAAACTAATAAGGAATATTACAAAAATAACCCAAAAATAATAAAATGTAATTTTAGAGGCCCAGACGATAAAATTTGACCAAAAAACCATATAGCTCACGAGCATAGCTCTTGTGACTTTTGATTGTTGACCCATTTCCAATAATATTAGGCTCCGAAAACGCAAAAACCCGTCACTCCAAACTTGGCAAAATCTACCAAATTGCCACCGGATCAAATCTTTCCACCATCTATCAAAATCTTTCCATAAAACTGACACGCTTGCTCTTCAACCGCATCAGTGACCCCTTGGGAAGTCTTCGTGTTGCACCTCCTTTTATATTTTTTTGTGTAATCCGGTGAAAAAAGAGCGTAATAGTGAACGTGTCTTGGTAGGTTTGAATACACGACGTAAACGTCACTGCGTTCCACCCACATGTGGGAATATAGTAATAAAAATGGAGAATCCTAATGGGTGCGATCATACCAGCATTAATGCACCGGATCCCATCAGAACTCCGAAGTTAAGCGTGCTTGGGAGAGAGTAGTACTAGGTTAGGTGACCCTCTGGGAAGTCCTCGTGTTGCACCTGTAACAACCCGAATTTTTTTAAAATCTTAAATGATTAGAATAAAGGTTAAAGAATAAAACCTAGATGAGAATTTGAGAATTTGTTTAAATTTTTCAAGTAAAACCTATATGGTTTGATATTCGAATGTGAATAGAGAAAATATGGGTTACAAAATTTCTAAACCCTAGAAATGAATTAATATGTACTTGAAGGAATATCAAGGATAAGGTATTACGATACCTATAAATTCGATGTGAACTGAATAGTCTAAGAAATGTTTTATAAGAACATAGGGAAATTTTATTATTGGAGATAAGATTTCACATGAAGAGATGCTATGAGGTTAAACGAAGATAAGTTTATGTATAGAAATATATATACTTAGTAAGGTGCTATATATTTTAGCAAGAGGAATGATGAATCGAGTTTATGATATTAAGGATCCGGATAAAACTATGTTAGTAATTAACATAGCTTGAGTGTTGGCCTTGACTGACAAATAAGAATTTGAATAAGCATAAAGTCGTTAGTTAATATGATTAGTAATGAAATGGAGTAATTTAAAACTCAAAACTTGAGTTAGAGATAGAATTTTAAAGCATGGACTGTTCGGTTGCGTCCGGAATGTCATGTGTAGTCAGAATGGACAGTAAACACAAAATGTGTAAAGGTTGACTTTTGGTCAAAGTCAACAGTTGACTTTTTATGGAGAAAAGTCAAAATTAGTGTAAGAAGTGAAATATGTTATGATTATGTGAATTATGGATATGAGTAAATAAATATACATTATATAATGTGAATACATTTATTTTGTATATAGGAGTGAATTAAGAATTAATTTATGTAACCTAATATATATATATATATATATATATATATATATATATATATATATATATATATATATATATATATATATATATATATTAGGTGTGATAATTAAATAACCTAAATGGTTATCGTTATTAGTGGTCCTAATATTTTATTTTTATACTAGTGACCTAATTTAAGAGAATTGTGGAACATGTCACAATTTATTAAATTATTTTGTTCGAATATGTGAGTAAAGGAATATGAAGATTATGTGATGGTTTATATTTGTTTAATTATATAAACAAATAAAATAAACTAATGTGATCCTAATTATATATTAGTAATGAAGAATTTAATTACTTAAGGGTTATGAGATGACAAAATTATGGTAGTTAGAATATATACCAATTATAAGAGATTTATTTTATACATCTCAGTTACTTAATTTTATAGCCTAATTATAGCAAGTCTAATTAGGTTAAGAAATTAAATTTACTTAAGTAAGAATTTTTGTTTCACTTGAGTGATGTAAACCCTAAATAAAGGATAAGGATAGAATGGAATAGAATTAAAAGTAATGGGCTATAGTAAGGTCATAGCCCAATTAATTTGAATAGAGTCCAAGAGAAGTGGATTAAATGGACTAAGGAAATTATATTATTTAAACAATCCCAATTAATTAATTAAGCATGTGACTTGTAGATAAAGTGATTAAGGGCAATTAATTATTTAATCTAGCCCAACATATTATGTATAGGACAAGTATTATAATGACCCAATTTAATTAGGGTTAAAAGCCCAAGTTAGTTTTGTTAGTAAGTAAAGCAAGTAAAATTGTTAGCTCTATGAAATTAATTAAAGGCTCAAGCTAAGTCGCTTGTGGGAGAAATGAGGCCACATGGCCAATTAACATGTGAGGTAAAAAAAATATAAGAATTTGGAAGAAATAAGAGATATGGAAGAAAAGAAGAATAAGAAAGAGAGAGAAAAGAAGGAAGAGAAAAAAAAAGAAAGAGAGAAGAACGGGAGGAAGAGAGAGAGGATGGGAGTGCCGAAGCCATGAGAGGAGAAGGAAGAAGTGGCGGCAGCCCCTTGGGGGATAAAGGAGGAGAAAATGAATGATCTTTTATAGAAGAAAAAGGAGAAACAAGGTATAATTCCTTTCCTTTATTTCTTTTTCTAATTGATGATGGGGGTTTTTGAGTATGAAGCTCAAATCCTATAATCTATGTGTTTATCTTTGATTCAAGTATGGATTTATCTAATTTGGGTGTTGATTTGGGTGGAAACCAAAGGAAAAGAAAAAAAATAAATTTTCTAGTTTAAAAACCCAAAATTTCTATGTATTTTGAAAATCCACCATTTTTAATCTAAAGCTTCTTTTTGTGATCTGTCAAAAATTAGTGCTAGATATATGTGTTGGCTAGGAAACCCAAGTGGTAGAACTCAAAAACCACGTTTCTAAAAGTCGTAGTATTGATTTATGTGAAAACAGTCCCGATTTTAGGAACTGTTTTGGATCAGTCCATAGCAGGGGCATTTTCATCCAAATTTTTGTGCTTTAAAACTTCTGGGCTTTTGATATGTTGTAGTACACTGATTAAGCTTTCCATAAACTCCAGAACGGGCTAATTCCGACTCCGGATGAGGTAGTTATGGCGTTCGGAAGGTGCGTAATCAAAACTGTCCACCATACCCGAACAGCCTCCTTTGTTTAAATTTTTGGACTGATGTGTTCGTGAGACAAAAGTTGTAGCCCTGGAAGTTATCTTCGCGTGGGCTCAAGAATTGCTTAAAAATGTTTTAAAACGCGAGAGTTATGGCTGTTTTAGCAAGGCTGGGTAAGATCAAAAAAAAATATTGAAAATCAAATTGTCCAAAAATAGGAAAAATGCGATTTATGATGTGAGACCCTTGAGCATGGCATTTGCAAGTTCGTAATGAAGTTTTGGGTCGGGTTTGAGGTGTTGTGATGTTTGTGACATTTTAGAATGCTTAAACTAGTTTATTAATTATAAAATAGAAAACAATTGAAATAAATTGTTTATTTATGTGATTAATGACTTAAGTTATTTTTATATGACTAATAGTATTGTATTAAGATATTATTAGTAGTATTTGAGAGAAATGTTATTAAAAGGTTAGTAACCTTAGTATAAAATATTATTGTATATTAATAATATTCGACGGGAGATTAAAATAAGAGATTTATGTTATTTATCAACATAATTGAATCTACAAGCAAAAAGCTAAACTTGGGGCTGTTGAGCCAAGTTAGGGTTGTTATTATTTTATGGGGCTGTTTAGTATTGCTTGGAAATATGATGGGTTAAAAATAATAATAATAATAATAATAATAATAATAATAATAAAATTGATTGTGTGGTCAATGAGAATATTTAAAATATAACTGTACAAGTTATATGGCATGTTTGTGTGGTGAATACGTTCATATATAGTGTAAAATATTTATATACTCGAATGTGAGAGACCTTTATTTGGTTTAGAAAGGTTAAAATGAATTAAGTTTCTAAATAAACTAATATTCGTTTTGAGTAAGAATAAGTAATATTGGTTTGTATAAAACTAATAATTGTTATTGATGAATATACATGTATGTTTTGTAACATATTCGATTATCTAATATGTGTGTGCATGTAAATATAATTCTGTAGGAATTGTGGAGAAACTCTAAGTTAAATTTTGTGGTAATCTCCAATCAAGGCAAGTTTTTCGGTTCTATGATGTTTGTGTATTAAATGTGATTATGTGGTGAGTTACATACCATGCTTTATAAATTGTTAAAGTCAAAATATGACTAAGTTAATTGGGTTATGGAACTCAATTTATATGTGATATGTGATAGCACGTGTTGTATAATGTAACTCGATAAATTAAAAATGTATATTGCATGAATGTATGCTTTGTAAGGAATTATTGTTGCTTGTAGGATATGCATAATAAAGAATACATGTTGCAGGCAGATATGCATAATAAAGGAAATATAGTGCATATGGAATTGTGTGCTATGTGAAACATGATAGACTGTTAAATTTGTTGGGCTGTCGAGCTCAATCTTGCGAACACAAACTTTTAACAGGTTAATGATGTTAGGCAATATTACTTGCTATACGGATGATGAAGATTGAACGATGTGCAAAAATGAATACATTTTCTTGAATTAGAAATGGTATAAATCTATGATTGATAGTTGTGTCAAATGTAAATGGCAGTTATGTATAGTTTGAAATGTTGAATGGTTAAAGAATGTTTATTCTGAAATGAGAATAGATATGATTATAAAATGAATGAATCATCAATATAAAAGATATAAAGTATTGAGACTTAAGTTTTTAATACATTTACACGGATTATACAAATCATATAATAAATATGATTTTAGTATAAGAAAGAATTGTAAAGGTTGAGATTCAGGGAATGGATGACTAAAAAATATATTAAATTATTCCAAAATTTTTAGCTATTTTAACATTAAATAATATTTTAAAGCTAGAACAAGGTAGTATTAACGCACAAGATCGGGAAGGAAAATAGTTTCGATTTTGGGGGCGTTACAGTTGGTATCAAAGTTGTAGGTTATAAACCTTAGGTAGGTGTACCTTAGGCTATAACCGCGGAGATGATGATAAGTAATAAACTCAAATAGAGTTTAAGCGATAAGAGATGAATTTATGGTAATTCATCATTAAGTAAAGAAGAAGATAAAGAAGATTCAAAGAAGAATCTTAAAGAGCTATAAGGATAAGAATCCGGAGTTACCTGACTCCAGTAATAGAGATGAAAAGTGATACTAAATAAACGGTGTCTATAAGATAAAAAGTACAAATAAAATCATAATATAATATGATTAAAGAGAATTATAAGAAGATCGTAAAATAAAACGATCTTAAGTATAAGGATAAATGATTTCCAGATAATATCACCCCGTGATCTGATAAGGTTATGACAGTAAAAAAGAATCGATCTTATGATTGAAAAGTTTAAAGCAAGATGTTGTGTGTAAGTTGTACTATGAAATTGTACTATGAAAACTCCTGAAGGAGTTATGAATTGTAAATACGGATTAAATAAAATTCGTATAGAGTAAGTGTGGAGCTAGAATTATGTTGGATTTCAATTGAAGACTCGTGTCAGTAGCTAAGTTGTATGATTCTTCATATGAGCGGGGAATTTGTACTTGGTTTTAGAATCACTTAGCTTCCTGGTCGATGTAGTGGTTAGGTTGACCAATTCTTTGTATGGGCGGGGAATTTTTCAATTAGCTTCCTATATTGATTCGCGGCCGAGTTTGGTTTGACAACCACTTAGTTCTGGCACTGATAATCATTGAAATGTTTGTGTCGCACTATTTTCTATATGTGTGTTAAGAGGTTGATTCATTTCTTATGTATATAACAAATAGATAGGTCATAGGTAGAGGATATAAAGTTAAGAACGAGTTCTTAAAACTAATACTTATGTGACATTCTTGACTCATAGTTATATGAAATATTTATGAACCCCTCAGCGAATGGACGCCAAAGGTCTGTCTAGGAAAGTTCTTAAACTCATATAATTGTGGCCAGGCTATGAACTCATAAGTGTGGTTTTATGAACTGGGTATAGTTGTGTGTGAATAAAGTGTTAAGGATAATAGGAATAGATAGAATGTTTAAGCAAATGATTTGAAATATCAAAAAAAGAATTAATTATCACTCATATACCATGTAACCTGGTGCAGAGATGATAAAAATGTGATAGAGTTGTAAATACAGGGATACTTAGTGTGAATTTGACCTTTGAGCGCATTTTGAGTATCTTTCATAGATACCCGAGAAATTTACGTATGTATCAAAGTAAATCTTTGATAGATACCCGAGAAGTTTGAGTATCTTTGATAGATACCCGAGAAGTTTGAGTATCTTTGATAGATACCTGAGAAAATAAGTTCAAGATCTTGTGTGATCGCTCAGTATAAATGGTGTAAAGTGCACGGGGTAAGGTGTAAGGTGAATTTCGGGGACGAAATTCTTATAAGGAGGGGTGAATGTGACAACCCGAAATTTTTTAAAATCTTGAATGATTAGAATAAAAGTTAAAGAATAAAACCTAGATGATAATTTGAGGATTTGTTTAAATTTTTCAAGTAAAACCTATATGGTTTGATATTCGAATGTGAATAGAGAAAATATGAGTTACAAAATTTCTAAACCCTAGAAATGAATTAATATGTACTTGAAGGAATATCAAGGATAAGGTATTACGATACCTGTAAATTTGATGTGAACTGAATAGTCTAAGAAATGTTTTATAAGTACATATGAAAATTTTATTATTGGAGATAAGATTTCACATGAAGAGATGCTATGAGGTTAAACGAATATAAGTATATGTATAGAAATATATATACGTAGTAAGGTGCTATATATTTTAGCAAGAGGAATGATGAATCGAGTTTATGATATTAAGGATCCGGATAAAACTATGTTAGTAATTAACATAGCTTGAGTGTTGGCCTTGACTGACAAATAAGAATTTGAATAAGCATAAAGTCGTTAGTTAATATGATTAGTAATGAAATGGAGTAATTTAAAACTCAAAACTTGAGTTAGAGATAGAATTTTAAAGCATGGACTGTTCGGTTGCGTCCGGAATGTCATGTGTAGTCAGAATGGACAGTAAACACAAAATGTGTAAAGGTTGACTTTTGGTCAAAGTCAACAGTTGACTTTTTATGGAGAAAAGTCAAAATTAGTGTAAGAAGTGAAATATGTTATGATTATGTGAATTATGGATATGAGTAAATAAATATACATTATATAATGTGAATACATTTATTTTATATATAGGAGTGAATTAAGAATTAATTTATGTAACCTAATATATATATATATATATATATATATATATATATTAGGTGTGATAATTAAATAACCTAAATGGTTATCGTTATTAGTGGTCCTAATATTTTATTTTTATACTAGTGACCTAATTTAAGAGAATTGTGGAACATGTCACAATTTATTAAATTATTTTGTTCGAATATGTGAGTAAAGGAATATGAAGATTATGTGATGGTTTATATTTGTTTAATTATATAAACAAATAAAATAAACTAATGTGATCCTAATTATATATTAGTAATGAAGAATTTAATTACTTAAGGGTTATGAGATGACAAAATTATGGTAGTTAGAATATATACCAATTATAAGAGATTTATTTTATACATCTCAGTTACTTAATTTTATAGCCTAATTATAGCAAGTCTAATTAGGTTAAGAAATTAAATTTACTTAAGTAAGAATTTTTGTTTCACTTGAGTGATGTAAACCCTAAATAAAGGATAAGGATAGAATGGAATAGAATTAAAAGTAATGGGCTATAGTAAGGTCATAGCCCAATTAATTTGAATAGAGTCCAAGAGAAGTGGATTAAATGGACTAAGGAAATTATATTATTTAAACAATCCCAATTAATTAATTAAGCATGTGACTTGTAGATAAAGTGATTAAGGGCAATTAATTATTTAATCTAGCCCAACATATTATGTATAGGACAAGTATTATAATGACCCAATTTAATTAGGGTTAAAAGCCCAAGTTAGTTTTGTTAGTAAGTAAAGCAAGTAAAATTGTTAGCTCTATGAAATTAATTAAAGGCTCAAGCTAAGTCGCTTGTGGGAGAAATGAGGCCACATGGCCAATTAACATGTGAGGTAAAAAAAATATAAGAATTTGGAAGAAATAAGAGATATGGAAGAAAAGAAGAATAAGAAAGAGAGAGAAAAGAAGGAAGAGTAAAAGAAAGAAAGAGAGAAGAACGGGAGGAAGAGAGAGAGGAAGGGAGTGCCGAAGCCATGAGAGGAGAAGGAAGAAGTGGCGGCAGCCCCTTGGGGGATAAAGGAGGAGAAAATGAATGATCTTCCATAGAAGAAAAAGGAGAAACAAGGTATAATTCCTTTCCTTTATTTCTTTTTCTAATTGATGATGGGGGTTTTTGAGTATGAAGCTCAAATCCTATAATCTATGTGTTTATCTTTGATTCAAGTATGGATTTATCTAATTTGGGTGTTGATTTGGGTGGAAACCAAAGGAAAAGAAAAAAAATAAATTTTCTAGTTTAAAAACCCAAAATTTCTATGTATTTTGAAAATCCACCATTTTTAATCTAAAGCTTCTTTTTGTGATCTGTCAAAAATTAGTGCTAGATATATGTGTTGGCTAGGAAACCCAAGTGGTAGAACTCAAAAACCACGTTTCTAAAAGTCGTAGTATTGATTTATGTGAAAACAGTCCCGATTTTAGGAACTGTTTTGGATCAGTCCATAGCAGGGGCATTTTCATCCAAATTTTTGTGCTTTAAAACTTCTGGGCTTTTGATATGTTGTAGTACACTGATTAAGCTTTCCATAAACTCCAGAACGGGCTAATTCCGACTCCGGATGAGGTAGTTATGGCGTTCGGAAGGTGCGTAATCAAAACTGTCCACCATACCCGAACAGCCTCCTTTGTTTAAATTTTTGGACTGATGTGTTCGTGAGACAAAAGTTGTAGCCCTGGAAGTTATCTTCGCGTGGGCTCAAGAATTGCTTAAAAATGTTTTAAAACGCGAGAGTTATGGCTGTTTTAGCAAGGCTGGGTAAGATCAAAAAAAAATATTGAAAATCAAATTGTCCAAAAATAGGAAAAATGCGATTTATGATGTGAGACCCTTGAGCATGGCATTTGCAAGTTCGTAATGAAGTTTTGGGTCGGGTTTGAGGTGTTGTGATGTTTGTGACATTTTAGAATGCTTAAACTAGTTTATTAATTATAAAATAGAAAACAATTGAAATAAATTGTTTATTTATGTGATTAATGACTTAAGTTATTTTTATATGACTAATAGTATTGTATTAAGATATTATTAGTAGTATTTGAGAGAAATGTTATTAAAAGGTTAGTAACCTTAGTATAAAATATTATTGCATATTAATAATATTCGACGGGAGATTAAAATAAGAGATTTATGTTATTTATCAACATAATTGAATCTACAAGCAAAAAGCTAAACTTGGGGCTGTTGAGCCAAGTTAGGGTTGTTATTATTTTATGGGGCTGTTTAGTATTGCTTGGAAATATGATGGGTTAAAAATAATAATAATAATAATAATAATAATAATAATAAAATTGATTGTGTGGTCAATGAGAATATTTAAAATATAACTGTACAAGTTATATGGCATGTTTGTGTGGTGAATACGTTCATATATAGTGTAAAATATTTATATACTCAAATGTGAGAGACCTTTATTTGGTTTAGAAAGGTTAAAATGAATTAAGTTTCTAAATAAACTAATATTCGTTTTGAGTAAGAATAAGTAATATTGGTTTGTATAAAACTAATAATTGTTATTGATGAATATACATGTATGTTTTGTAACATATTCGATTATCTAATATGTGTGTGCATGTAAATATAATTCTGTAGGAATTGTGGAGAAACTCTAAGTTAAATTTTGTGGTAATCTCCAATCAAGGCAAGTTTTTCGGTTCTATGATGTTTGTGTATTAAATGTGATTATGTGGTGAGTTACATACCATGCTTTATAAATTGTTAAAGTCAAAATATGACTAAGTTAATTGGGTTATGGAACTCAATTTATATGTGATATGTGATAGCACGTGTTGTATAATATAACTCGATAAATTAAAAATGTATATTGCATGAATGTATGCTTTGTAAGGAATTATTGTTGCTTGTAGGATATGCATAATAAAGAATACATGTTGCAGGCAGATATGCATAATAAAAGAAATATAGTGCATATGGAATTGTGTGCTATGTGAAACATGATAGACTGTTAAATTTGTTGGGCTGTCGAGCTCAATCTTGCGAACACAAACTTTTAACAGGTTAATGATGTTAGGCAATATTACTTGCTATACGGATGATGAAGATTGAACGATGTGCAAAAATGAATACATTTTCTTGAATTAGAAATGGTATAAATCTATGATTGATAGTTGTGTCAAATGTAATTGGCAGTTATGTATAGTTTGAAATGTTGAATGGTTAAAGAATGTTTATTCTGAAATGAGAATAGATATGATTATAAAATGAATGAATCATCAATATAAAAGATATAAAGTATTGAGACTTAAGTTTTTAATACATTTACACGGATTATACAAATCATATAATAAATATGATTTTAGTATAAGAAAGAATTGTAAAGGTTGAGATTCAGGGAATGGATGACTAAAAAATATATTAAATTATTCCAAAATTTTTAGCTATTTTAACATTAAATAATATTTTAAAGCTAGAACAAGGTAGTATTAACGCACAAGATCGGGAAGGAAAATAGTTTCGATTTTGGGGGCGTTACAGTTGGTATCAAAGTTGTAGGTTATAAACCTTAGGTAGGTGTACCTTAGGCTATAACCGCGGAGATGATGATAAGTAATAAACTCAAATAGAGTTTAAGCGATAAGAGATGAATTTATGGTAATTCATCATTAAGTAAAGAAGAAGATAAAGAAGATTCAAAGAAGAATCTTAAAGAGCTATAAGGATAAGAATCCGGAGTTACCTGACTCCAGTAATAGAGATGAAAAGTGATACTAAATAAACGGTGTCTATAAGATAAAAAGTACAAATAAAATCATAATATAATATGATTAAAGAGAATTATAAGAAGATCGTAAAATAAAACGATCTTAAGTATAAGGATAAATGATTTCCAGATAATATCACCCCGTGATCTGATAAGGTTATGACAGTAAAAAAGAATCGATCTTATGATTGAAAAGTTTAAAGCAAGATGTTGTGTGTAAGTTGTACTATGAAATTGTACTATGAAAACTCCTGAAGGAGTTATGAATTGTAAATACGGATTAAATAAAATTCGTATAGAGTAAGTGTGGAGCTAGAATTATGTTGGATTTCAATTGAAGACTCGTGTCAGTAGCTAAGTTGTATGATTCTTCATATGAGCGGGGAATTTGTACTTGGTTTTAGAATCACTTAGCTTCCTGGTCGATGTAGTGGTTAGGTTGACCAATTCTTTGTATGGGCGGGGAATTTTTCAATTAGCTTCCTATATTGATTCGCGGCCGAGTTTGGTTTGACAACCACTTAGTTCTGGCACTGATAATCATTGAAATGTTTGTGTCGCACTATTTTCTATATGTGTGTTAAGAGGTTGATTCATTTCTTATGTATATAACAAATAGATAGGTCATAGGTAGAGGATATAAAGTTAAGAACGAGTTCTTAAAACTAATACTTATGTGACATTCTTGACTCATAGTTATATGAAATATTTATGAACCCCTCAGCGAATGGACGCCAAAGGTCTGTCTAGGAAAGTTCTTAAACTCATATAATTGTGGCCAGGCTATGAACTCATAAGTGTGGTTTTATGAACTGGGTATAGTTGTGTGTGAATAAAGTGTTAAGGATAATAGGAATAGATAGAATGTTTAAGCAAATGATTTGAAATATCAAAAAAAGAATTAATTATCACTCCTATACCATGTAACCTGGTGCAGAGATGATAAAAATGTGATAGAGTTGTAAATACAGGGATACTTAGTGTGAATTTGACCTTTGAGCGCATTTTGAGTATCTTTCATAGATACCCGAGAAATTTACGTATGTATCAAAGTAAATCTTTGATAGATACCCGAGAAGTTTGAGTATCTTTGATAGATACTCGAGAAGTTTGAGTATCTTTGATAGATACCCGAGAAGTTTGAGTATCTTTGATAGATACCCGAGAAGTTTGAGTATCTTTGATAGATACCTGAGAAAATAAGTTCAAGATCTTGTGTGATCGCTCAGTATAAATGGTGTAAAGTGCACGGGGTAAGGTGTAAGGTGAATTTCGGGGACGAAATTCTTATAAGGAGGGGTGAATGTGACAACCCGAAATTTTTTAAAATCTTGAATGATTAGAATAAAAGTTAAAGAATAAAACCTAGATGATAATTTGAGGATTTGTTTAAATTTTTCAAGTAAAACCTATATGGTTTGATATTCGAATGTGAATAGAGAAAATATGAGTTACAAAATTTCTAAACCCTAGAAATGAATTAATATGTACTTGAAGGAATATCAAGGATAAGGTATTACGATACCTGTAAATTTGATGTGAACTGAATAGTCTAAGAAATGTTTTATAAGTACATATGAAAATTTTATTATTGGAGATAAGATTTCACATGAAGAGATGCTATGAGGTTAAACGAATATAAGTATATGTATAGAAATATATATACGTAGTAAGGTGCTATATATTTTAGCAAGAGGAATGATGAATCGAGTTTATGATATTAAGGATCCGGATAAAACTATGTTAGTAATTAACATAGCTTGAGTGTTGGCCTTGACTGGCAAATAAGAATTTGAATAAGTATAAAGTCGTTAGTTAATACAATTAGTAATGAGAATAGAGTAATTTAAAACCCAAAATTTGAGTTTGACATAGAATTTTAAAGCATGGACTGCTCAGTTGCGTCCGGAATGTCATGTGTAGTCAGAATGGACAGTAAACACAAAATGTGTAAAGGTTGACTTTTGGTCAAAGTCAACAGTTGACTTTTTATGGGAAAAAGTCAAAATTAGTGTGAGAAGTGAAATATGTTATGATTATGTGAATTATGGATATGAGCAAATAAATATACATTATATAATGTGAATACATTTATTTTGTATATAGGAGTGAATTAAGAATTAAGTTATGTAACCTAATATATATATATATATATATATATATATATATATATTAGGTGTGATAATTAAATAACCTAAATGGTTATCGTTATTAGTGGTCCAAATATTTTATTTTTATACTAGTGACCTAAATTAAGAGAATTGTGGAACATGTCACAATTTATTAAATTATTTTGTTCAAATATGTGAATAAAGGAATATGAAGATTATGTGATGGTTTATATTTGTTTAATTATATAAACAAATAAAATAAACTAATGTGATCCTAATTATATATTAGTAATGAAGAATTTAATAACTTAAGGGTTATGAGATGATAAAATTATGGTAGTTAGAATATATACCAATTATAAGATATTTATTTTATACATCTTAGTTACTTAATTTTATAGCCTAATTATAGCAAGTCTATTTAGGTTAAGAAATTAAATGTACTTAAGTAAGAATTTTTATTTCACTTGAGTGCATGTAAACCCTAAATAATGGATAAGGATAGAATGGAATAGAATTAAAAGTAATGGGCTATAGTAAGGTCATAGCCCAATTAATTTGAATAGAGTCCAAGAGAAGTGGATTAAATGGACTAAGGAAATTATATTATTTAAACAAGCCCAATAAATTAATTAAGCATGGGACTTGTAGATAAAGTGATTAAGGCAATTAATTGTTTAATCTAGCCCAACATATTATGTATAGGACAAGTATTATAATGACCCAATTTAATTAAGGTTAAAAGCCCAAGTTAGTTTTGTTAGTAAGTAAATCAAGTAAAATTGCTAGCTCTATGAAATTAATTAAAGGCTCAAGCTAAGTCGCTTGTGGGAGAAATGAGGCCTCATGGCCAATTAACATGTGAGGTAAAAAAATATAAGAATTTGGAAGAAATAAGAGATAAGGAAGAAAAGAAGAATAAGAAAGAGAGAGAAAAGAAGGAAGAGAAAAAAAAGAGAGAGAAGAACGGGAGGAAGAGAGAGAGGATAGGAGTGCCGAAGCCATGAGAGTAGAAGGAAGAAGTGGCGGCAGCCCCTTGGGGGATAAAGGAGGAGAAAATGAATGATCTTCCATAGAAGAAAAAGGAGAAGCAAGGTATAATTCCTTTCCTTTATTTCTTTTTCTAATTGATGATGGGGGTTTTTGAGTATGAAGCTCAAATCCTATAATCTATGTGTTTATCTTTGATTCAAGTATGGATTTATCTAATTTGGGTGTTGATTTGGGTGGAAACCAAAGGAAAAGAAAAAAAATAAATTTTCTAGTTTAAAAACCCAAAATTTCTATGTATTTTGAAAATCCACCATTTTTAATCTAATGCTTCTTTTTGTGATCTGTCAAAAAGTAGTGCTAGATATATGTGTTGGCTAGTAAACCCAAGTGGTAGAACTCAAAAATCACATTTCTAAAAGTTGTGGTATTGATTTATGTGAAAACAATCCCGGTATTAGGAACTGTTTTGGATAAGTCCGTATCGGGGGCATTTTTGTCCAAATTTTTTGCTTTAAAACTTCTGGGCTTTTGATATATTGTAGTACACTGATTAAGATTTCAATAGACTCTGGAACGGGCTAATTCCGACTCCGGATGAGGTAGTTATGGCGTTCGGAAGGTGCGTAATCAAAACTGTCCACCAAACCCGAACAACCTCCTTTGTTTAAATTTTTGGACTGATGTGTTCGGATTCTAAAAAAACGTCGTGAGACAAAAGTTGTAGCCCTGGAAGTTATCTTCGCGTGGGCTCAAGAATTTCTTAAAAATGTTTTAAAACGCGAGAGTTGTGGCTGTTTTAGCGAGACTGGGTAAGATCAAAAAAAATATTGAAAATCAAATTGTCCAAAAATAGGAAAAATGCGATTTATGATGTAAGACCCTTGAGCATGGCGTTTGCAAGTTCGTAATGAAGTTTTGGGTCGGGTTTGAGGTGTTGTGATGTTTGTTACATTTTAGAATGCTTAAACGAGTTTATTAATTATGAAATAGAAAACAATTGAAATAAATTGTTTATTTATGTGATTAATGACTTAAGTTATTTTTATATGACTAATAGTATTGTATTGAGATATTATTAGTAGTATTTGAGGGAAATGTTATTAAAAGGTTAGTAACCTTAGTATAAAATATTATTGCATATTAATAATATTCAACGGGAGATTAAAATAAGAGATTTATGTTATTTCTCAACATAATTGAATCTACAAGCTAAAAGCTAAGCTTGGGGCTGTTGAGCCAAGTTAGGGTTGTTATTATTTTATGGGGCTGTTTAGTATTGCATGGAAATATGATGGGTTAATAATAATAATAATAATAATAATAATAAAATTGATTGTGTGGTCAATGAGAATATTTAAAATATAACTGTACAAGTTATATGGCATGTTTGTGTGGTGAATACGTTTATATATTGTGTAAAATATTTATATACTCAAATGTGAGAGACCTTTATTTGGTTTAGAAAGGTTAAAATGAATTAAGTTTCTAAATAAACTAATATTCGTTTTGAGTAAGAATAAGTAATATTGGTTTGTAAAAAACTAATAATTATTATTGATGAATATACATGTATGTTTTGTAACATATTCGATTATCTAATATGTGTGTGCATGTAAATATAATTCTATAGGAATTGTGGAGAAACTCTAATTTAAATTTTGTTGTAATCTCCAATCAAGGCAAGTTTTTCGGTTCTATGATGTTTGTGTATTAAATGTGATTATGTGGTGAGTTACATACCATGCTTTATGAATTGTTAAAGTCAAAATATGACTAAGTTAATTGGATTATGGAACTCAATTTATATGTGATATGTGATAGCACGTGTTGTATAATGTAACTCGATAAATTAGAAATGTATATTGCATGAATATATGATTTGTAAGGAATTATTGTTGCATTTAGGATATGCATAGTAAAAAATACATGTTGCAGGCATATATGCATAATAAAGGAAATATAGTGCATATGGAATTGTGTGCTATGTGAAACATGATAGACTGTTAAATTTGTTGGGCTGTCGAGCTAAATCTTGCAAACATAAACTTTTTACAGGTTAATGATGTTAGGCAATATTACTTGCTATACGGATGATGAAGATTGAACGATGTGCAAAAATGAATACATTTTCTTGAATTAGAAATGGTATAAATCTATGATTGATAGTTGTGTCAAATGTAATTGGCAGTTATGTATAGTTTAAAATGTTGAATGGTTAAAGAATGTTTATTCTGAAATGAGAATAGATATGATTCTAAAATGAATGAATCATCAATATAAAAGATATGAAGTATTGAGACTTAAGCTTTTAATACATTTGCACGGATTATACAAATCATATAATAAATAAGATTTTAGTATAAGAAAGAATTGTAAAGGTTGCGATTCAGGGAATGGATGACTAAAAAAAAAATTAATTATTCCAAAATTTTTAGCTATTTTAACATTAAATAATATTTTAAAGCTAGAACAAGGTAGTATTAACGCACAAGATCGGGAAGGAAAATAGTCTCGATTTTGGGGGCGTTACAGCACCCTTTTTTATTTTTATTTTTTGCGATGTTCGGTGAAGAAAGAGCGCACTAGTGAACGTATCTTGGTAAACTCGAATACACGACGTAAACGTCACTGCGTTCCACCCATATGTGGGAATATAGGAATAAAAATGGAGAATCCTAACGGATACGATCATACCAACACTAGTTTAACAAAACTGTTGCTTCCCATTGTAAAAAAACGTTTCAATAGCAAAACCCTAAAAGTGGAATCCAAAACGGAAAATAAAAACTAATACAAAAATTTACAAAAATAACCCGAAAACAATAAAATGTAATTTTAGAGGCCCAAACGATAAAATTTGACCAAAAAACCCTGCAGCTCATGAGCGCAACGCTGGTGACTTTTGATCGTTGACCCGTTTCCACTGAAATTAGGCTCCGAAAACGCAAAAATTCGGCACTCCAAACTTGGTAAAAACTACCAAATTGCCACTGGATCAAATCTTTCCACCATCTATCAAAATCTTTCTATTAAACTTACATGCTTGCTCTTCAACCGCACCAGTGACCCCTTAGGAAGTCTTCGTGTTTCCCCTCCTTTTATACTTTTTGTGTAATCCGGTGAAAAAGAGCGTAATAGTGAACGTGTTTTGGTAGACTCGCATGCACGACGTAAACGTCACTGCGTTCCACCCACATGAGGGAATATAGGAATAAATATGGAGAATCCTAACGGGTGCGATCATACCAGCCCTAATGCACCGGATCCCATTAGAACTCCAAAGTTAAGCGTGCTTGGACGAGAGTAGTACTAAATCCTAATGGGTGCGATCATACCAGCACTAATTTACCAAAATTGTTGCTTCCCATCGTAAAAAAATGTTTCAATAGCAAAACCCTAAAAGCGAAATCCAAAACGGAAAAGAAAAACTAATAAGGAAAATTACAAAAATAACCCGAAAATAATAAAATGTAATTTTAGAGGCCCAAACGATAAAATTTGACCAAAAAACCCTGCAGCCTACGATCGCAGCGCTTGTGACTTTGGATCGTTGACCCGTTTCCAATGAAATTAGGCTCGGAAAATGCAAAAATCCGGCAGTCCAAACTTGGCAAAAACTAACAAATTGCCACTGGATAAAATCTTTCCACCATCTATCAAAATCATTCCATAAAACTGACACGCTTGCTCTTAAACCGCATCACTGACCCCTTGGGAAGTCTTCGTGTTGCACCTTCTATTATATTTTTTTGTGTAATCCGGTGAAAAAAGATAGTAATAGTGAACGTGTCTTGGTAGACTCGCATGCACGACGTAAACGTCATTGCGTTCCACCCATATATGGGAATATAGGAATAAAAATGGAGAATCCTAACAGCTACGATCATACCAGCACTAGTTTACCAAAATTGTTGCTTCCCATCATAAAAAAATGTTTCAATAGCAAAACCCTAAAAGAGGAATCCAAAACAGAAAAGAAAAACTAATAAGGAAAATTATAAAAATAACCCGAAAACAATAAAATGTAATTCTAGAGGCCCAAACGATAAAATTTGACCAAAAAACCCTTCAGCTCACGAGCAAAGCTCTTGTGACTTTTGATCGTTGACCCATTTCCAATGAAATTAGTCTCTGAAAACGCAAAAATTCGGCACTCCAAACTTGGTAAAAACTACAAAATTGCCACTGGATCAAATCTTTCCACCATCTATCAAAATCTTTCCATAAAACTGACACGCTTGCTCTTAAACCGCATCACTGACCCCTTGGGAAGTCTTCGTGTTGCACCTTCTATTATATTTTTTGTGTAATCCAGTGAAAAAAGATCGTAATAGTGAACGTGTCTTGGTAGACTCGCATGCACGACGTAAACGTCATTGCGTTCCACCCATATATGGGAATATAGGAATAAAAATGGAGAATCCTAACAGCTACGATCATACCAGCACTAGTTTGCCAAAATTGTTGCTTCCCATCATAAAAAAATGTTTCAATAGCAAAACCCTAAAAGAGGAATCCAAAACGGAAAAGAAAAACTAATAAGGAAAATTACAAAAATAACCAGAAAACAATAAAATATAATTTTAGAGGCCCAAACGATAAAATTTGACCAAAAAACCCTACAGCTCACGAGCATAGCTTTTGTGACTTTTGATCGTTGACCCATTTCCAATGAAATTAGTCTCTGAAAACGTGAAAATCCGGCACTCTAAACTTGGCAAAAACTACCAAATTGCCACTTGATCAAATCTTTCCACCATCTATCAAAATCTTTCCATAAAACTGACACGCTTGCTCTTCAATCGCATTAGTGACCCCTTGGGAAGTCTTCGTGTTGCACCTCCTTTTATAGTTTTTTGTGTAATCCGGTGAAAAATAATCGTAATAGTGAACGTCTCTTGGTAGACTCGCATGCACGACGTAAACGTCACTGCGTTCCACCCATATATGGCTATATAGGAATAAAAATGGAGAATCATAACGGCTGCGATCATTCCAGCACTAGTTTACCAAAACTGTTGCTTCCCATCGTATAAAAACGTTTCAATAGCAAAACCCTAAAATCGGAATCCAAAACAGAAAAGAAAAACTAATAAGGAATATTACAAAAATAACCCAAAAACAATAAAATGTAATTTTAGAGGCCCAAACGATAAAATTTGACCAAAAACCCTGCAGCTCACAAGAGCTGCGCTGGTGACTTTTGAACGTTGACCCATTTCCAATGAAATTAGGCTCCGAAAACGCAAAAATCCGTCACTCCAAACTTGGCAAAAACTACCAAATTGCCACTGGATCAAATCTTTCCACAATCTATCAAAATCTTTCCATAAAACTGACACGCTTGCTCTTCAACCGCATCAGTGACCCGTTGGGAAGTCTTCGTGTTGCACCTCCTTTTATATTTTTTTGTGTAATCCGGTGAAAAAAGAACGTAATAATGAACGTGTCTTGGTAGATTTGAATACATGACGTAAACGTCACTGCGTTCCACCCACATGTGGGAATATAGTAATAAAAATGGAGAATCCTAATGGGTGCGATCATACCAACACTAATGTACCGGATTCCATCAGAACTCCGAAATTAAGCGTGCTTGGGAGAGAGTAGTACTAGGTTAGCTGACCCTCTGGGAAGTCCTCGTGTTGCACCATTTTTTATTTTTATTTTTTGCGATGTTCGGTGAAGAAAGAGCGTACTAGTGAACGTGTCTTGGTAAACTCGAATGCACGACGTAAGCGTCTCTGCGTTCCACCCATATGTGGGAATATAAGAATAAAAATGGAGAATCCTGACGGGTACGATCATACCAGCACTAGTTTACCAAAATTGTTGCTTCCCATCGTAAAAAAACATTTCAATAGCAAAACCCTAAAAGCAGAATCCAAAACAAAAAATAAAAACTAATACGGAAATTTACAAAAATAACCCGAAAATAATAAAATGTAATATTAGAGGCCCAAACGATAAAATTTGACAAAAAAACCCTGCAGCTCACGAGCGCAGCGCTGGTGACTTTTGATCGTTGACCCATTTCCAATGAAATAAGGCTCCGAAAACGCAAAAATTCGGCACACCAAACTTGGCAAAAACTACCAAATTGCCACTGGATCAAATCTTTCCACCATCTATCAAAATCTTTCCATAAAACTGACACGCTTGCTCTTCAACCGCATCAGTGACCCCTTGGGAAGTCTTCGTGTTGCCCCTCCTTTTATATTTTTTGTGTAATCCGGTGAAAAAACAGCGTAATAGTGAACGTGACTTGGTAGACACGCATGCACGACGTAAACATCATTGCGTTCCACCCACATGTGGGAATATAGGAATAAAAATGGAGAATCCAAACGGGTGCGATCATACCAGCACTAATGCACCGGATCCCATTAGAACTCCAAAGTTAAGCGTGCTTGGGCGAGAGTAGTACTAAATCCTAACGGGTGCGATCATACCAGCACTAATTTACCAAAACTGTTGCTTCCCATCGTCAAAAAATGTTTCAATAGCAAAACCTTAAAAGCGGAATCCAAAACGAAAAAGAAAAACTAATAAGGAAAATTACAAAAATAACCCGAAAATAATAAAATGTAATTTTAGAGGCCCAAACGATAAAATTAGACCAAAAAACCCTGCAGCCTACGAGCGCAGCGCTTGTGACTTTTGATCGTTGACCCATTTCCAATGAAATTAGCCTCCGAAAACGCAAAAATCCGGCAATCCAAACTTGGCAAAAACTACTAAATTGCCACTGGATCAAATCTTTCCACCATCTATCAAAATATTTCCATAAAACTGACACGCTTGCTCTTCAACCGCATCAGTGACCCCTTGGGAAGTCTTCGTGTTGCGCCTACTATTATATTTTTTCGTGTAATCCGGTGAAAAAAGATCGTAATAGTGAACGTGTCTTGGTAGACTCGCATGCACGACGTAAACATCACTGCGTTCCACCCATATATGGGAATATAGGAATAAAAATGGAGAATCCTAACGGGTGCGATCATACAAGCACTAATGCACCGGATACCATCAGAACTCCGAAGTTAAGCATGTTTGGGCGAGAGTAGTACTAAATCCTAACGGGTGCGATCATTCCAGCACTAATTTACCAAAACTGTTGCTTCCCATCGTAAAAAAACGTTTCAATAGCAAAACCCTAAGAGCTGAATCCAAAACAGAAAAGAAAAACTAATAAGTAAAATTACAAAAATAACCCGAAAAAAATAAAATGTAATTTTAGAGGCCTAAACGATAAAATTTGACCAAGAAACCCTGCAGCTCACGAGCTCAGCACTTGTGACTCTTGATCGTTGACCCATTTCCAATGAAATTATGCTCCGAAAATATGAAATTCTGGCACTCCAAACTTGTCAAAAACTACCAAATTGCCACTGGATCAAAATCTTTCCACCATATATCAAAATCTTTCCATAAAACTGACACACTTGCTCTTCAATCGCATCAGTGACCCCTTGGGAAGTCTTCGTGTTGCACCTCCTTTTATATTTTTTTGTGTAATCCGGTAAAAAAAGATCGTAATAGTGAACGTGTCTTGGTAGACTCGCATGCACGACGTAAACGTCACTGCGTTCCACCCATATGTGGGAATATATTACTAAAAATAGAGAATCCCAACGGCTGCGATCATACCAGCACTAGTTTACCAAAATTGTTGTTTCCCATCTTAATAAATCGATTCATTAGCAAAACCCTAAAAGCGGAATCCAAAACGGAAAAGAAAAACTAATAAGGAAAATTACAAAAATAACCCAAAAACAATAAAATGTAATTTTAGAGGCCCAAACGATAAAATTTGACCAAAAAACCCTGCAGCTCACGAGCATAGCTCTTGTGACTTTTGATCGTTGACTCGTTTCCAATGAAATTAGTCTCTGAAAACGTGAAAATCCGGCACTCCAATCTTGGCAAAAACTACCAAATTGACACTGGATCAAATCTTTCTACCATCTGTCAAAATCTTTCCATAAAACTGACACGCTTGCTCTTCAATCGCATTAGTGACCCCTTGGGAAGTCTTCTTGTTGCACCTCCTTTTATAGTTTTTTGTGTAATCTGGTGAAAAATGATCGCAATAATGAACGTGTCTTGGTAGACTCGCATGCACGACGTAAACGTCCCTGTGTTCCACCCATATGTGGCAATATAGGAATAAAAATGGAGAATCCTAACGGCTGCGATCATACCAGCACTAGTTTACCAAAACTGTTGCTTCCCATCGTAAAAAAATGTTTCAATAGCAAAACCTTAAAATCGGAATCCAAAACAGAAAAGAAAAACTAATAAGGAATATTACAAAAATAACCCAAAAACAATAAAATGTAATTTTAGAGGCCCAAACGATAAAATTTGAACAAAAAACCATGTAGCTCATGAGCATAGCTCTTGTGACTTTTGATCGTTGACCTGTTTCCAATAATATTAGGCTCCGAAAACGCAAAAATCTGTCACTCCAAACTTGGCAAAAACTACCAAATTGCCACCGAATCAAATCTTTCCACCATCTATCAAAATCTTTCCATAAAACTGACACGCTTGCTCTTCAACCGCATCAGTGACCCATTGGGAAGTCTTCTTGTTGCACCTCCTTTTATATTTTTTTGTGAAATCCGGTGAAAAAAGAGCGTAATAGTGAACGTGTGTTGGTAGATTTGAATACACGACGTAAACGTCACTGCGTTCCACCCACATGTGGGAATATAGTAATAAAAATGTAGAATCCTAATGGGTGCGATCATACCAGCACTAATGCACCGGATCCCATCAGAACTCCGAAATTAAGCGTGTTTGGGAGAAAGTAGTACTAGGTTAGGTGACCCTCTGGGAAGTCCTCATGTTGCACCCTTTTTTATTTTTATTTTTTGTGATGTTCGGTGAAGAAAGAGCGTACTAGTGAACGTGTTTTGGTAAACTCTAATGCACAACGTAGACGTCACTGCGTTCTACCCATATGTGGGAATATAGGAATAAAAATGCAGAATCCTAACGGGTACGATCATACCAGCACTAGTTTACCAAAACTGTTGCTTCCCATCGTAAAAAAACATTTAAATAGCAAAACCCTAAAAGCAGAATCCAAAACGGAAAATAAAAATTAATACGAAAAATTACAAAAATAACCCGAAAACAATAAAATGTAATTTTAGAGGCCCAAATGATAAAATTTGACCAAAAAACCCTGCAGCTCACGAGAGCAGCGCTGGTGACTTTTGATCGTTGACCCATTTCCAATGAAATTAGGCTCTGAAAACGCAAAAATTCGGCACACCAAACTTGGTAAAAACTACCAAATTGCCACTGGATCAAATCTTTCCACCATCTATCAAAATCATTCCATAAAACTGACACGCTTGCTCTTCAACCGCATCAGTGACCACTTGGGAAGTCTTCGTGTTGCCCCTCCTTTTATATTTTTTTGTGTAATCAGGTGAAAAAAGAGCATAATAGTGAACGTGACTTGGTAGACTCGCATGCACGACGTAAACATCACTGCGTTCCACCCACATTTGGGAATATAGGAATAAAAATGGAGAATCCTAACAGGTGCGATCATACCAGCACTAATGCACCGGATCACATTAGAACTCTGAAGTTAAGCGTGCTTGGGCGAGAGTAGTACTAAATCCTAACGGGTGCGATCATACCAGCACTAATTTACCAAAACTGTTGCTTCCCATCGTCAAAAAATATTTCAATAGCAAAATCCTAAAAGCAGAATCCAAAACGAAAAAGAAAAACTAATAAGGAAAATTACAAAAATAACCCAAAAATAATAAAATGTAATTTTAGAGGCCCAAACGATAAAATTTGACCAAAAAACCCTGCAGCCTACGAGCACAGCGCTTGTGATTTTTGATCGTTGACCCGTTTCAAATGAAATTAGCCTCCGAAAACGCGAAAATCCGGCAATCCAAACTTGGAAAAAACTACCAAATTGCCAGTGGATCAAATCTTTCCACCATCTATCAAAATCTTTCCATAAAACTGACACGCTTGCTCTTCAACCGCATTTGGGAAGTCTTCGTGTTGCACCTACTTTTATATTTTTTGTGTATTCCGGTGAAAAAAGAGCGTAATAGTGAACGTGTCTTGGTAGACTCGCATGCACGACGTAAACGTCACTGCGTTCCACCCATATATGGGAATATAGGAATAAAAATGGAGAATCCTAATGGCTGCGATCATACCAGCACTAGTTTACCAAAATTGTTGCTTCCCATCATAAAAAATGTTTCAATAGAAAAACCCTAAAAGCGGAATCCAAAACGGAAAAGAAAAACTAATAAGGAAAATTACAAAAATAACCAGAAAATAATAAAATGTAATTTAGAGGCCCAAACGATAAAATTTGACCAAAAAACCCTGCAGCTCACGAGCTTAGCTCTTCTGACTTTTGATCGTTGACCCGTTTCAAATGAAATTAGGCTCAGAAAACGCGAAAATCCCGCACTCCAAACCTGGCAAAAACTACCAAATTGCCACTGGATCAAATCTTTCCACCATCTATGAAAATCTTTCCATAAAACTGACACGCTTGCTCTTCAACTGCATTAGTGACCCCTTGGGAAGTCTTCGTGTTGCACCTCATTTTATAATTTTTTGTGTAATCTTGTGAAAAAAGAGTGTAATAGTGAACGTGTCTTGTTAGACTCGCATGCACGACGTAAACATAACTGCGTTCCACCCACATGTGGGAATATAGGAATAAAAATGTAGAATCCTAACGGGTGCGATCATACAAGCACTAATGCACCGGATCCCATCAGAACTCCGAAGTTAAGCATGTTTGGGCGAGAGTAGTACTAAATCCTAACGGGTGCGATCATACCAGCACTAGTTTACCAAAACTGTTGCTTCCCATCGTAAAAAAATGTTTCAATAGCAAAACCCTAAAAGTGGAATCCTAAATGGAAAAGAAAAACTAATAAGTAAAATTACAAAAATAACCCGAAAAAAATAAAATGTAATTTTAGAGGCCCAAACGATAAATTTTGACCAAAAAACCCTGCAGCTCACGAGCATAGCTCTTGTGACTTTTGATTGTTAACTCATTTCCAATGAAATTAGTCTCTGAAAACGTGAAAATCCGGCACTCCAAACTTGGCAAAAACTACCAAATTGCCACTGGATCAAATCTTTCCACCATCTATCAAAATATTTCCATAAAACTGTCACGCTTGCTCTTTAATCGCATTAGTGACCCCTTGGGAAGTCCTCGTGTTGCAACCTTTTTTATTTTTATTTTTTGCGATGTTCGGTGAAGAAAGAGCGTACTAGTGAACGTGTCTTGGTAAACTCGAATGCACGACATAAACGTCACTGCGTTCTACCCATATGTGGGAATATAGGAATAAAAAAAGAGAATCCTAACGGGTACGATCATAGCAGCACTAGTTTACCAAAACTGTTGTTTCCCATCGTAAAAAAATGTTTCAATAGCAAAACCCTAAAAGCGTAATCCAAAACACAAAATAAAAACTAATACGAAAAATTACAAAAATAACCCGAAAACAATAAAATGTAATTTTAGAGGCCCAAATGATAAAATTTGACCAAAAAACCCTGCAGCTCACGAGCGCAACGCTGGTGACTTTTGATTGTTGACCCGTTTCCAATGAAATTAGGCTCCGAAAACGCAAAAATTCGGCACTCCAAACTTGGGAAAAACAACCAAACTGCCACTGGATCAAATCTTTCCACCATCAATCAAAATCTTTCTATAAAACTGACACGCTTGCTCTTCAACCGCAACAGTGACCCCTTGGGAAGTCTTCGTGTTGCCCCTCCTTTTATATTTTTTGTGTAATCCGGTGAAAAAAGAGCGTTATAGTGAACGTGTCTTGGTAGACTCGCATGCACGACGTAAACGTCACTGCGTTCCACCCACATTTGGGAATATAGGAATAAATATGGAGAATCCTAACGGGTGCGATCATACCAGCACTAATGCACCGGATCCCATTAGAACTCTGAAGTTAAGCGTGCTTGGGCGAGAGTAGTACTAAATCCTAACGGGTGCGATCATACCATCACTAATTTACCAAAACTGTTGCTTCCCATCGTCAAAAAATGTTTCAATAGCAAAACCCTAAAAGCGGAATCCAAAACAGAAAAGAAAAACTAATAAGGAAAATTATAAAAATAACCCGAAAATAATAAAATGTAATTTTAGAGGCCCAAACGATAAAATTTGACCAAATAACCCTGCAGCCTACGAGCGCAGCGCTTGTGACTTTGGATCGTTGACCCGTTTCCAATGAAATTAGGCTCGGAAAATGCGAAAATCCGGCACTCAAAACTTGTGAAAAACTAACAAATTGCCACTGGATCAAATCTTTCCACCATCTATCAAAATCTTTCCATAAAACTGACACGCTTGATCTTAAACCGCATCACTAACCCCTTGGGAAGTCTTCGTGTTGCACCTTCTATTATATTTTTTTGTGTAATCCGGTGAAAAAAGATCAAAATAGTGAACGTGTCTTGGTAGACTCGCATGCACGAAGTAAACGTCACTGCGTTCCACCCATATATGGGAATATATGAATAAAAATGGAGAATCCTAACAGCTGCGATCATACCAGCACTAGTTTACCAAAATTATTGTTTCCCATCATAAAAAATGTTTCAATAGCAAAACCCTAAAAGCGGAATCCAAAACGGAAAAGAAAAACTAATAAGGAAAATTACAAAAATAACCCGAAAACAATAAAATATAATTTTAGAGGCCCAAACGATAAAATTTGACCAAAAAACCCTACAGCTCACGAGAATAGCTTTTGTGACTTTTGATCGTTGACCCATTTCCAATGAAATTAGTCTCTGAAAACGTGAAAATCTGGCACTCTAAACTTGGCAAAAACTACCAAATTGCCACTTGATCAAATCTTTCCACCATCTATCAAAATCTTTCCATAAAACTGACACGCTTGCTCTTCAATCGCATTAGTGACCCCTCGGGAAGTCTTCGTGTTGCGCCTCCTTTTATAGTTTTTTGTGTAATCTGGTGAAAAATGATCGCAATAGTGAACGTGTCTTGGTAGACTCGAATGCCCGACGTAAACGTCACTGCGTTCCACCCATATGTGGCAATATAGGAATAAAAATGGAGAATCCTAACGCCTGCGATCATACCAGCACTAGTTTACCAAAACTATTGCTTCCCATCGTAGAAAAAACGTTTCAATAGCAAAACCCTAAAATCGGAATCCAAAACAGAAAAGAAAAACTAATAAGGAATATTACAAAAATAACCCAAAAATAATAAAATGTAATTTTAGAGGCCCAAACGATAAAATTTGACCAAAAAACCATGTAGCTCACGAGCACAGCTCTTGTGACTTTAGATCGTTGACCCGTTTCCAATAATATTAGGCTCCGAAAACGCAAAAATCTGTCACTCCAAACTTGGCAAAAACTACCAAATTGCCACTGGATCAAATCTTTCCACCATCTATCAAAATCTTTCCATAAAACTGACACGTTTGCTCTTAAACCGCATCACTAACCCCTTGGGAAGTCTTCGTGTTGCACCTTCTATTATATTTTTTTGTGTAATCCGGTGAAAAAAGATCATAATAGTGAACGTGTCTTGGTAGACTCGCATGCACGACGTAAACGTCACTGCGTTCCACCCATATATGGGAATATATGAATAAAAATGGAGAATCCTAACAGCTGCGATCATACCAGCACTAGTTTACCAAAATTGTTGTTTCCCATTATAAAAAATGTTTCAATAGCAAAACCCTAAAAGCGGAATCCAAAACGAAAAAGAAAAACTAATAAGGAAAATTTCAAAAATAACCCGAAAACAATAAAATATAATTTTAGAGGCCCAAACGATAAAATTTGACCAAAAAACCCTACAGCTCACGAGCATAGCTTTTGTGACTTTTGATCGTTGACCCATTTCCAATGAAATTAGTCTCTGAAAACGTGAAAATCCGGCACTCTAAACTTGGCAAAAACTACCAAATTGCCACTTGATCAAATCTTTCCACCATCTATCAAAATCTTTCCATAAAACTGACACGCTTGCTCTTCAATCGCATTAGTGACCCCTCGGGAAGTCTTCGTGTTGCGCCTCCTTTTTTAGTTTTTTGTGTAATCTGGTGAAAAATGATCGCAATAGTGAACGTGTCTTGGTAGACTCGAATGCACGACGTAAACGTCACTGCGTTCCACCCATATGTGGCAATATAGGAATAAAAATGGAGAATCCTAACGCCTGCGATCATACCAGCACTAGTTTACCAAAACTATTGCTTCCCATCGTAAAAAAAATGTTTCAATAGCAAAACCCTAAAATCAGAATCCAAAACAGAAAAGAAAAACTAATAAGGAATATTACAAAAATAACCCAAAAATAATAAAATGTAATTTTAGAGGCCCAAACGATAAAATTTGACCAAAAAACCATGTAGCTCACGAGCATAGCTCTTGTGACTTTAGATCGTTGACCCGTTTCCAATAATATTAGGCTCCGAAAACGCAAAAATCCGTCACTCCAAACTTGGCAAAAACTACCAAATTGCCACTGGATCAAATCTTTCCACCATCTATCAAAATCTTTCCATAAAACAGACACGCTTGTTCTTCAACCGCAACAGTTACCAGTTGGGAAGTCTTCGTGTTGCACCTCCTTTTATATTTTTTGTGTAATCCGGTGAAAAAAGAGTGTAACAGTGAACGTGTTTTGGTAGACTCGCATGCACGACGTAAACGTCACTGCGTTCCACCCATATATGGGAATATAAGAATAAAAATGGAGAATCCTAACGGCTGCGATAATACCAACACTAGTTTACCAAAATTGTTGCTTCCCATCATAAAAAATGTTTCAATAGAAAAACCATAAAAGCGGAATCCAAAACGGAAAAGAAAAACTAATAAGGAAAATTACAAAAATAACCCGAAAACAATAAAATGTAATTTAGAGGCTCAAACGATAAAATTTGACCAAAAAACCCTGCAGCTCACGAGCTTAGCTCTTCTGACTTTTGATAATTGACCCATTTCCAATGAAATTAGGCTCCAAAAATGCAAAATTCAGGCACTCCAAACTTGTCAAAAACTACCAAATTGCCACTAGATCAAAATCTTTCCACCATCTATTAAAATCTTTCCATAAAACTGACATGCTTGCTCTTCAACCGCATCAGTGACCCCTTGGGAAGTCTTCGTGTTGCACCTAATTTTATATTTTTTTGTGTAATCCGGTAAAAAAAGATCGTAATAGTGAACGTGTCTTGGTAGACTCGCATGCACGACGTAAACATAACTGCGTTCCACCCACATGTGGGAATATAGGAATAAAAATGGAGAATCCTAACGGGTGCAATTATACAAGCACTAATGCACCGGATCCCATCAGAACTCCGAAGTTAAGCATGTTTGGGCGAGAGTTGTACTTAATCCTAACGGGTACGATCATACAAGCACTAGTTTACCAAAACTGTTTCTTCCCATCGTCAAAAAATGTTTCAATAGCAAAACCCTAAACGAAAAAGAAAAACTAAAGGAAAATTACAAAAATAACCTGAAAATAATAAAATGTAATTTTAGAGGCCCAAACGATAAAATTTGACCAAAAAACCCTACAACCTACGAGAGCAACGCTTGTGACTTTTGATCGTTGACCCGTTTCCAATAAAATTAGGCTTGGAAAATGCGAAAATCCGGCACTCCAAACTTGGAAAAAACTACCAAATTGCCATTGGATCAAATCTTTCCACCATCTATCAAAATCTTGCAATAAAACTGACACGCTTGCTCTTCAACAACATCAGTGACCCCCTTGGGAAGTCTTCGTCTTGCACCTACTATTATATTTTTTCGTGTAATCCGGTGAAAAAAGATCGTAATAGGGAACGTGTTTTGGTAGACTCGCATGCACGACGTAAACGTCACTGCGTTCCACCCATATATGGGAATATAGGAATAAAAATGGAGAATCCTAACGGTTGCGATAATACCAGCACTAGTTTACCAAAATTGTTGCTTCCCATCATAAAAAATGTTTCAATAGAAAAACCCTAAAAGCAGAATCCAAAACGAAAAAGAAAAACTAATAAGGAAAATTACAAAAATAACCTGAAAATAATAAAATATAATTTTAGAGGCCCAAACGATAAAATTTGACCAAAAAACCCTACAGCCTACGAGCGCAATGCTTGTGACTTTTGATCGTTGACCCGTTTCCAATAAAATTAGGCTTGGAAAATGCGAAAATCCGGCACTCCAAACTTGGAAAAAACTACCAAATTGCCACTAGATCAAATCTTTCAATAAAACTGACACGCTTGCTCTTCAACCGCATCAGTGACCCCCTTGGGAAGTCTTCGTGTTGCGCCTACTATTATATTTTTTGGTGTAATCCTATGAAAAAAGATCGTAATAGTGAACGTGTCTTGGTAGACTCGCATGAACGACGTAAACGTTACTGCGTTCCACCCATATATTGGAATATATGAATAAAAATGGAGAATCCTAACGGCTGCGATAATACCAGCACTAGTTTACCAAAATTATTGCTTCCCATCATAAAAAATGTTTCAATAGAAAAACCCTAAAAGAAGAATCCAAAATGGAAAAGAAAAAATAATTAGGAAAATTACAAAAATAACCCGAAAACAATAAAATGAAATTTAGAGGCCCAAACGATAAAATTTGACCAAAAAACCATGCAGCTCATGAGCTTAGCTCTTCTGACTTTTGATCGTTGACCCGTTTCCAACTAAATTAGGCTCGGAAAACGCAAAAATCCCGCACTCCAAACTTGGAAAAAACTACCAAATTGCCACTGGATCAAATCTTTCCACCATATATGAAAATCTTTCCATAAAACTGACACGTTTGCTCTTCAACTACATCAGTGACCCCTTGGGAAGTCTTTGAGTTGTTCCTCATTTTATTTTTTTGTGTAATCTGGTGAAAAAAAAGCGTAATAGTGAACGTGTCTTGTTAGACTCGCATGCACGACGTAAACATAACTGCGTTCCACCCACATGTGGGAATATAGGAATAAAAATGGAAAATCCTAACGGGTGCGATCATACAAGCACTAATGCACCGGATCCCATCAGAACTACGAAATTAAGCATGTTTGGGCGAGAGTAGTACTAAATCCTAACGGGTGCGATCATACAAGCACTAGTTTACCAAAACTGCTGCTTCCCATCGTAAAAAAACGTTTCAATAGCAAAACCCTAAAAGCGGAATCCAAAACGGAAAAGAAAAACTAATAAGTAAAATTACAAAAATAACCCGAAAAAAATAAAATGTAATTTTAGAGGCCCAAACGATAAAATTTGACCAAAAAACCCTGCAGCTCACGAGCTCAGCACTTGTGACTTTTGATCATTGACCCATTTCCAATGAAATTAGGCTCCAAAAATGCAAAATTCAGGCACTCCAAACTTGTTAAAAACTACCAAATTGCCACTGGATCAAAATCTTTCCACCATCTATTAAAATCTTTCCATAAAACTGACATGCTTGCTCTTCAACCACATCAGTGACCCCTTGGGAAGTCTTCGTGTTGCACCTAATTTTATATTTTTTTGTGTAATCCGGTAAAAAAAGATCGTAATAGTGAACGTGTCTTGGTAGACTCGCATGCACGACGTAAACATAACTGCGTTCCACCCACATGTGGGAATATAGGAATAAAAATGGAGAATCCTAACGGGTGCAATTATACAAGCACTAATGCACCGGATCCCATCAGAACTCCGAAGTTAAGCATGTTTGGGCGAGAGTTGTACTAAATCCTAACGGGTGCGATCATACAAGCACTAGTTTACCAAAACTGTTTCTTCCCATCGTCAAAAAATGTTTCAATAGCAAAACCCTAAACGAAAAAGAAAAACGAAAGGAAAATTACAAAAATAACCTGAAAATAATAAATGTAATTTTAGAGGCCCAAACGATAAAATTTGACCAAAAAACCCTACAGCCTACGAGCGCAACGCTTGTGACTTTTGATCGTTGACCCGTTTCCAATAAAATTAGGCTTGGAAAATGCGAAAATTCGGCACTCCAAACTTGGAAAAAACTACCAAATTGCCATTGGATCAAATCTTTCCACCATCTATCAAAATCTTGCAATAAAACTGACACGCTTGCTCTTCAACCACATCAGTGACCCCCTTGGGAAGTCTTCGTCTTGCACCTACTATTATATTTTTTCGTGTAATCCGGTGAAAAAAGATCGTAATAGGGAACGTGTTTTGGTAGACTCGCATGCACGACGTAAACGTCACTGCGTTCCACCCATATATGGGAATATAGGAATAAAAATGGAGAATCCTAACGGTTGCGATAATACCAGCACTAGTTTACCAAAATTGTTGCTTCCCATCATAAAAAATGTTTCAATAGAAAAACCCTAAAAGCAGAATCCAAAACGAAAAAGAAAAACTAATAAGGAAAATTACAAAAATAACCTGAAAATAATAAAATATAATTTTAGAGGCCCAAACGATAAAATTTGACCAAAAAACCCTACAGCCTACGAGCGCAATGCTTGTGACTTTTGATCGTTGACCCGTTTCCAATAAAATTAGGCTTGGAAAATGCGAAAATCCGGCACTCCAAACTTGGAAAAAACTACCAAATTGCCACTAGATCAAATCTTTCAATAAAACTGACACGCTTGCTCTTCAACCGCATCAGTGACCCCCTTGGGAAGTCTTCGTGTTGCGCCTACTATTATATTTTTTGGTGTAATCCTATGAAAAAAGATCGTAATAGTGAACGTGTCTTGGTAGACTCGCATGAACGACGTAAACGTCACTGCGTTCCACCCATATATGGGAATATATGAATAAAAATGGAGAATCCTAACGGCTGCGTTAATACCAGCACTAGTTTACCAAAATTATTGCTTCCCATCATAAAAAATGTTTCAATAGAAAAACCCTAAAAGAAGAATCCAAAACGGAAAAGAAAAAATAATTAGGAAAATTACAAAAATAACCCGAAAACAATAAAATGTAATTTAGAGGCCCAAACGATAAAATTTGACCAAAAATCCATGCAGCTCATGAGCTTAGCTCTTCTGACTTTTGATCGTTGACCCGTTTCCAACTAAATTAGGCTCGGAAAACGCAAAAATCCCGCACTCCAAACTTGGAAAAAACTACCAAATTGCCACTGGATCAAATCTTTCCACCATATATGAAAATCTTTCCATAAAACTGACACGTTTGCTCTTCAACTACATCAGTGACCCCTTGGGAAGTCTTTGAGTTGTTCCTCATTTTATTTTTTTGTGTAATCTGGTGAAAAAAAAGCGTAATAGTGAACGTGTCTTGGTAGACTCGCATGCACGACGTAAACATAACTGCGTTCCACCCACATGTGGGAATATAGGAATAAAAATGGAGAATCCTAACGGGTGCGATCATACAAGCACTAATGCATCGAATCCCAGCAGAACTACGAAATTAAGCATGTTTGGGCGAGAGTAGTATTAAATCCTAACGGGTGCGATCATACAAGCACTAGTTTACCAAAACTGCTGCTTCCCATCGTAAAAAAACGTTTCAATAGCAAAACCCTAAAAGCGGAATCCAAAACGGAAAAGAAAAACTAATAAGTAAAATTACAAAAATAACCCGAAAAAAATAAAATGTAATTTTAGAGGCCCAAACGATAAAATTTGACCAAAAAACCCTGCAGCTCACGAGCTCAGCACTTGTGACTTTTGATCATTGACCCATTTCCAATGAAATTAGGCTCCAAAAATGCAAAATTCAGGCACTCCAAACTTGTCAAAAACTACCAAATTGCCACTGGATCAAAATCTTTCCACCATCTATTAAAATCTTTCCATAAAACTGACATGCTTGCTCTTTAACCGCATCAGTGACCCCTTGGGAAGTCTTCGTGTTGCACCTAATTTTATATTTTTTTGTGTAATCCGATGAAAAAAGATCGTAATAGTGAACGTGTCTTGGTAGACTCGCAAGCACGACGTAAATGTCACTGCGTTCCACCCATATGTGGGAATATATGAATAAAAATAGAGAATCCCAATGGCTGCGATCATACCAGCACTAGTTTACCAAAATTGTTGCTTCCCATCTTAAAAAATCGATTCAATAGCAAAACCCTAAAAGCGGAATCCAAAATGGAAAAAAAACTAATAAGAAAAATTACAAAAATAACCCGAAAACAATAAAATGTAATTTTAGAGGCCCAAACTATAAAATTGACCAAAAAACCCTGCAGCTCATAAGTGCAACGCTTGTGACTCTTGATCTTTGACCCGTTTCCAATGAAATTAGGCTCCGAAAATGAGAAAATCTGGCACTCCAAACTTGGCAAAAACTACCAAATTGCCACTGCATCAAATCTTCCCATCATCTACCAAAATCTTTCTAGAAAACAGACAGACTTGCTCTTCAACCTCATCAGTGACCCTTTGGGAAGTCTTCGTGCTGCACCTCCTTTTATATTTTTTTGTGTAATCCGGTGAAAAAGAGCGTAATAGTGAACGTGTCTTGGTAAACTCGCATGCACGACATAAACGTCACTGTATCCTACCCACATGTGGGAATATAGGAATAAAAATGGAGAATCCTAACGGGTGCAATCATACCAACACTAATGCACCGGATCCCATCAGAACTCCGAAGTTAAGCGTGCTTGGGAGAGAGTAGTACCAGGATTGGTGACCCCCTGGGAAGTCCTCTTGTTGCACCCCTTTTTAATTTTATTTTTTGCGATGTTCGATGAAGAAAAGCGTACTAGTCAACGTGTCTTGGTAAACTCGCGTGCACGACATAAACGTCACTGCGTTCCACCAACATGTTGGAATATAGGAATAAAAATGGAGATTCCTAACGGGTGCGATCATACCAGCACTAATGCACAGGATCCCATCAGAACTCTGAAATTTATGCGTGATTGGGCGAGAGTAGTACTAGGATGGGTAACCCCCTGGGAAGTCCTCGTGTTGCACCCCTTTTTATTTTTATTTTTTGCGATGTTCAGTGAAGAAAGAGCGTACTAATGAACGTGTCTTGGTAAACTCGAATGCACGACGTAAACGTCATTACGTTCCACCCATATGTAGGAATATTGTAATAAAAATGGAGAATCCTAACGGGTACGATCATACCAGCACTAGTTTATCAAAATAGTTGCTTCCCATTGTAAAGAAACGTTTCAATAGCAAAACCCTAAAAGCAAAATCCAAAACAGAAAATAAAAACTAATAAGAAAATTACAAAAATAACCCGAAAATAATAAAATATAATTTTAGAGGCCCAAACGATAAAATTTAACCAAAAAACCCTGCAGCTCACGAGCGCAATAATTGTGACTTTTGATCGTTGACCCGTTTCAAGAGAAATTAGGCTTCGAAAACGCGAAATTTTGGTACTCCAAACTTGGAAAAAACTACCAAATTGCCACTTAATCAAATCTTTCAATCATCTATCAAAATTATTCCATAAAACTGACACGCTTGCTCTTCAACCGCATCAGTGACCCCTTGGGAAGTCTTCGTGTTCCACCAAATTTTATATTTTTTTGTGTAATCAAGTGAAAAAAGAGCGTAATAGTGAACGTGTCTTGGTAAACTCGCATGCACGACGTAAACGTCATTGCATTCCACCCACATATGGGAATATAGGAACAAAAATGGAGAATCCTAATGGGTGCGATCATACCAGCACTAATGCACTGGATCCCATCAGAACTTCGAAGTTAAGCGTGCTTGGGCGAGAATAGTACTAGTATGGGTGACCCCCTGGGAAGTCCTCGTGTTGCACCCCTTTTTATTTTTATTTTTTGCGATGTTCGGTGAAGAAAAAAGCGTACTAGTGAACGTGTCTTGGTAAACTCGAATGCACAACGTAAACGTCATTGCGTTCCACCCATATGTGGGAATATAGGAATAAAAATGGAGAATCCTAAAGGGTGCGATCATACCAGCACTAGTTTACCAAAACTATTGCGTCCCATCGTAAAAAACGTTTCAATAGCAAAACCCTAAAAGCGGATTCCAAAACGGAAGAGAAAAACTAATAAGGAAAGTTATAAAAATAATCCGAAAACAATAAAATGTAATTTTATAAGCCCAAACGATAAAATTTGACCAAAAAACCCTGCAAGCTCACGAGCGCAGCGCTGGGGACTTTTGATCGTTGACCCGTTTCCAATAAAATTAGGCTCCAAAAATGAGAAAATCCGGAACTCCAAACTTGGCAAAAACTACCAAATTGCCACCGGATTAAATCTTTCAATCATCTATCAAAATCTTTCCAGAAAAATTACACGCTTACTCTTCAACCGTATCAGTGACCCCTTGGGAAGTCTTCGTGTTGCACCTCTTTTTATATTTTTTTTGTGTAATCTGGTGAAAAAAGAGCGTAATAGTGAACGTGTCTTGGTAAACTCGCATGCACGACGTAAACGTCACTGCGTCCCACCAACATTTGGGAATATTGTAATAAAAATGGAGAATCCTAACGGGTACGATCATACCAACACTAATGCACCGGATCCCATCAGAACTCCGAAGTTAAGCGTGCTTGGGTGAGAGTAGTACTAGTATGGGTGACCCCTTGGGAAATCCTCCTGTTGCATCCCTTTTTATTTTTATTTTTTGCGATGTTCGGTGAAGAAAGAGCGTACTACTGAACGTGTCTTGAGAAACTCCCATGCACGACGTAAACGTCACTGCGTCCGACCCATATGTGGGAATATAGGAATAAAAATGGTGAATTCTAACGGGTGCGATCATACCAGCACTAGTTTACCAAAACTGTTGCTTCCCATCGTAAAAAAACGTTTTAATAGCAAAACCTTAAAAGCGAAATCCAAAACGGAAAAGAAAAACTAATAAGGAAAATTATAAAAATAACCCGAAAACAATAAAATGTAATTTTAGAGGCCCAAACGATAAAATTTGACCAAAAAACCCTGCAGCTCACAAGCATAGCGATAATGACTTTTGATTGTTGACTTGTTTCCAATGAATTTAGGCTCCGAAAATGAGAAATTCTGGCACTCCAAACATGGCAAAAACTACCAAATTACCACTAGATCAATTCTTTCCATCATCTATCATAATCTTTCCAGAAAACTTACACGCTTGCTCTTCAACCTCATCAGTGACCCCTTGGGAAGTCTTTGTGTTGGACCTCCTTTTATATTTTTGTGTAATCTGGTGAAAAAAGAACGTAATAGTGAACGTGTCTTGGTAAACTCGCATGCATGACGTAAACGTCACTACGTCTCACCAACATGTTGGAATATAGGAATAAAAATGGAGAATCCTAATGGGTGCGATCATACCAGCACTAATGCACCGGATCCCATCAGAACTCCAAAGTTAAGCGTGTTTGGGAGAGAGTAGTATTAGGATGGGTGACGCCCTGGGAAGTCCTCGTGTTGCACCCCTTTTTATTTGTATTTTTTGCGATGTTCGGTGAAGAAAGAGCGTACTAGTGAACGTGCCTTGGTAAACTCGTGTGCACGACGTAAACATCACTGCGTTCCACCCACATGTGTGAATATAGGAAAAAAAATTGAGATTCCTAACGGGTGGGATCATACCAGCACTAATGTACCGGATCCCATCAGAACTCCAAAGTTAAGCGTGCTTGGGCGAGAGTAGTACTAGGATGTGTGACCCCCTGGGAAGTCCTCGTGTTGCACCCCTTTGTATTTTTATTTTTTGCGATGTTCGTTGATAAAAGAGTGTACTAGTGAACGTGTCTTGGTAAACTCGAATGTACGACGTAAACGTCACTGTGTTCCACCCATATATGGGAATATAGGAATAAAAATGGAGAATCCTAACGGGTACGATCATACCAGCACTAGTTTACGAAAATGTTGCTTCCCATCGTAAAAAAACGTTTCAATAGCAAAACCCTAAAAGCGGAATCCAAAACAGAAAATAAAAACTAATAAGGAAAATTATAAAAATAACCCGAAAACAATAAAATGTAATTTTAGAGGCCCAAACGATAAAATTTGACCAAAAAATCATGCAGCTCACAAGCGCAATGCTTGTGACATTTGATCGTTGACTCATTTCCAATGAAATTAGTCTCCGAAAATGCAAAATTCTTGCACTCCAAACTTGACAAAAACTACCAAATTGCCACTGGATCAAATCTTTCCATCATCTATCAAACTCTTTCCAGAAAACTAAATGCTTGCTCTTCAACCTCATCAGTGACCCTTGGGAAGTCTTCGTGTTGCACCTCCTTTTATATTTTTTTGTGTAATCCGTTGAAAAAAGAGCGTAATAGTGAACATGTCTTGGTAAACTCGCATGTACGACGTAAACGTCACTGTGTCCCTCCCACATGTGGGAATATAGGAATAAAAATGGAGAATCCTAATGGGTGCGATCATACCAGCACTAATGTACCAGATCCCATCAGAATTCCAAAGTTACGCGTGCTTGGGCGAGAGTAGTACTAGGATGTGTGACCCCCTGGGAAGTCTTCGTGTTGCACCCCTTTGTATTTTTATTTTTTGCGATGTTCGTTGATGAAAGAGCGCACTAGTGAACGTGTCTTGGTAAACTCGAATGCACGACGTAAACGTCACTGCGTTCCACCCATATATGGGTATATAGGAATAAAAATTGAGAATCCTAACGGGTACGATCATACCAGCACTAGTTTACCAAAATGTTGCTTCCCATCATAAAAAAGCATTTCAATAGCAAAACCCTAAAAACGGAATCCAAAACAGAAAATAAAAACTAATAAGGAAAATTATAAAAATAACCCGAAAACAATAAAATGTAATTTTAGAGGCCCAAACGATAAAATTTGACCAAAAAATCATGCAGCTCACGAGCGCAACGCTTGTGACTTTTGATCGTTGACTCATTTCCAATGAAATTAGGCTCCGAAAACGAAAAATTCTGGCACTCCAAACTTGACAAAAACTACCAAATTGCCATTGGATCAAATCTTTCCATCATCTATCAAAATCTTTTCCTAAAACGGACTCGCTTGCTCTTCAACCGCATCAGTGAACACTTGGGAAGTCTTTGTGTTGCACCAAATTTTATATTTTTTTGTGTACTCCGGTGAAAATAGAGCGTAATAGTGAACGTGTCTTGGTAAACTCGCATGCACGACGTAAACGTCATTGCGTTCCACCCACATGTGGGAATATAGCAATAAAAATGGAGAATCCTAATGGGTGCGATCATAACAGCACTAATGCACCGGATCCCATTAGAACTCCGAAGTTAATCGTGCTTGGGCTAGAGTAGTACTATTATGGGTGACCCCCTGGGAAGTCCTCGTGTTGCACCCCTTTTTATTTTTATTTTTTGTGATGTTCGGTGAAGAAAGAGGGTACTAGTGAACGTGTCTTGGTAAACTCGCATGCACGACGTAAACGTCAATGCGTTCCACCTATATGTTGGAATATAGTAATAAAAATGGAGAATCCTAACGGGTGAGATCATACCAGCACTAGTTTACCAAAACTATTGTGTCCCATCGTAAAAAAACGTTTCAATAGCAAAACCCTTAAAGCGGAATCCAAAACGGAAAAGAAAAACTAATAAGGAAAATTTCAAAAAAAAACCCAAAAATAATAAAATGAAATTTTAGATGCCCAAACGATAAAATTTGACCAAAAAACCCTGCAACTTATGAGCGCAACGCTTGTGACTTTTGATCGTTGACCCGTTTCCAATGAAATTAGGCTCCAAAAATGAGAAAATTCGGCACTCCAAACTTGGTAAAAACTACCAAATTACCACTGGATGAAATCTTTCTATCATCTATCAAAATCTTTCCGGAAAACTGACACACTTTCCCTTCAACCGCATCAGTGACCCCTTGGGAAGTCTTCGTGTTGCACCTCCTTTTATATTTTTTTTGTGTAATCCAGTGAAAAAAGAGCGTAATAGTGAAAGTTTCTTGGTAAACACACATGCATGACGTAAACGTCACTGCGTCCCACCCACATTTGGGAATATAGGAATAAAATTGGCGAATCCTAACGGGTGCGATAATACCAGCACTAATGCACCGGATCCCATCAGAACTCCGAAGTTAAGCGTGCTTGGGCGAGAGTAGTACTAGTATGGGTGACCCCCTGGGAAGTCCTCCTGTTGCACCCCTTTTTATTTTTATTTTTTGCGATGTTCGGTGAAGAAAAATCGTACTAGTGAACGTGACTTGGTAAATTCGCATGCACGATGTAAACGTCACTGCGTTCCACCCATATGTGGGAATATAGGAATAAAAATAGAGAATCCTAATTGGTACGATCATACCAGCACTAGTTTACCAAAACTGTTGCTTTTCATCGTAAAAAATGTTTCAATAACAAAACCCTAAAAGCGAAATCCAAAACGGAAAAGAAAAACTAATAAGGAAAATTACAAAAATAACCCGAAAACAATAAAATGTAATTTTAGAGGCCCAAACGATAAAATTTGACCAAAAAACCCTATAGCTCACGAACGGAGCGCTAGTAACTTTTGATCGTTAACCCGTTTCTAATGAAATTAGGCTCCGAAAACAAGAAATTTCGGCACTCCAAACTTGGCAAATACTACCAAATTGCCACTGGATCAAATCTTTCCATCATCTATCAAAATCTTTCCAGAAAACTAACATGCTTGCTCTTCAACCTCATCAGTGACCCTTGGGAAGTCTTCGTGGTGCATCTCCTTTTATATTTTTTTGTGTAATCCGGTGAAAAATGAGCGTAATAGTGAACGTGTCTTGGTAAACTCGCATGCACGACGTAAACGTCACTGTGTCCCACCCACATGTGGGAATATAGGAATAAAAATGGAGAATCCTAATGGGTGCGATCATACCAGCACTAATGCACCAGATCCCATCAGAACTCTGAAGTTAAGTGTGCTTAGGAGAGAGTAGTACTTGGATGGGTGACCCCCTGGGAAGTCCTCGTGTTGCACCCCTTTTTATTTTTATTTTTTGAGATGTTCGGTGAAGAAAGAGTGTACTAGTGAACGTGTCTTGGTAAACTCGCGTGTACGATATAAACGTCACTGCGTTGCACCTACATGTGGGAATATAGGAATATATGTGGCCTATATAGAAATATAGGCCATGATACTCAAGATTGTTTGGCCTTGAAGCATAAGATCCAGGATTTAATTGACAATGGTGAGATCGTGGTGACTAAACCCGACCAATCCCATGTGCAAGACAACCCTTTTCCTCAACACAAAGAAGAGGAGGTTAACATGATTAATTGGAGTAGTGGAAAGACTTCCCAATCTATTGGTGGATCCTCCCAAACTACCAAGGATAGTGCTGACAAGTGGGATTATGCACAGTTCCAATTTATGATGGAACAAAAAATAAAGGCTCTGCGCGAGCAAGTTAATTAATTGGCAGAACTGATGGTCCATCAGCACCAAGTCACGCGTCAATTATTTAGCCAAGAGCCTGCTAGCGTCCTTCTTCTTGTTATATATACTCCACCACGTACTCCAGAGAGTTAAACACTAGAGGATAAAATTTCAAAAAGAGCAAATGCCAAAGCCCGTAGGGATTTAGCCGATAAAAGGGAATTCACCTATTTAGGCCAACCGATGGAAGAGATATTGCAGATGTTGATCAATGAAGGAAGAATCATAGCTTTGCTACCTCCAATCAGCCTGTGTTCATGATAGTTTAATTTTAATGTAGTATGCCAATACCACTCCCAATCTCGCGGTCACAAAACTGAAGAATGTTGGGCACTCTACCATCTTATTCAGAACCTAATTGATAGCGGTGTCCTGCAGCTGACAGACAATGACACTATTTTATTGGAGAGTGGGGACACATTTCCTACAAAGTGGAAGGAAGTCGTAGCAGTTATATCTTCTGAGACAGATTCAGATACCCCATCACATACAATTTAACTTATTCAACTCAAGGTTGTTGGAAATCCTTTGAAAGTGGTTGCGCCAAAGCCAATAATCTTATTATTCAGACGACAAAATCTTGTTGTCAGCCTATAGAAAGTTCCATAGAATTATAGAGAGGCTGAAAGATCCACGTCCAATATAACTATTGCCTGCATTTTTACTAGCACTTTACCACGCAAGTATACGCGTTCAATTGTAATATTCAGCAAGCAAGGATATCGTTCCCACGAGGAAATAGACTAATATGTATCAATTACTAATTCTAATGCAATTAATCCTATTTTAAACTACGAAAATTTTGTTTGTGATTTGAAAATTTAAACTTAAAAAACTAATAATTAAAATCAGAATTTCACAAGAATAACTGCAGATTTAATAGGTTAAGATTACAACTTCCCTTGGTATTTCATTTAAACTAACTTACTTCCCATTTAAAATAAATCAATTAATATGAATCATTATCCAAGAATGCTTTATGAATATTCACGCACTTCTTCCAAAGACACGTGAACAAATCCTCCTAAATCCAATCTTTAAGATGCGGAATTACAAGGAACACCCCAGTTAATCAACTCACTATATTCCTATGTGAATCAAGTTAATTAAGGTTTTACGCACAAATTCTTTCAATGGATACAAAAGACACATAGGTATATTCCAATCCTACACGCTAATCATATTAACCCTATTCAGATTATATGAATAGATGTTATCATATCCAGATCTCAATCTATACTCCATCTTCCAATTTTATATAGATTATCACAGTAATTGTTAGCCAAACAATTAATCAATTAAACATAAGATATAATAAACAATTCAATAAAAACTAACTTTCATTCAATGGGAAACTTGCAATTTAGACTACATACCAAGTTCCGTTGTAATCTTAATTAAAATTTAGTTCATAATAATATTAAAGAAAAACATCATCCAAATTAATAATCCTAACATCCCAGATAGTTACAAAAAATAAGACTAGAGAAGAGAAGAAGAAACTCTGAATTTGCTCCAATACTCTCTCTTAGATCTTTAGCCTTTGCAATTCTCCTTCGTGTTTTTCTTCCTTGTTCTCTCTGCAAAATCTCTTAAAAAATTAATTGATCATACGTCTTTTCTAAAGTCTTCTCCTATTTGTATTGGTCTCAGCCCTCATTCAGACTCCTATTTGGCTTCAAAAACCCACTTGGCAGTAGAAAAACGCCCATTTTTCCGCACATGAGCGCCTAGGCGCTCATCATAGGCCATTTTCAAGCGCCTAGGCGCTTGACCAGGACCACGTAATTACAAAAATGTCACTCAGCTTTAATTTTCATGATTTTTGACCTTTTTCTTCTCCAAAATGACCGATTTGTCCCTCCAGCTCCAACCTACAACAAATAAACACAAAACACATAAAAAGATACTAAAAAACAATAAAAGATAACAATAATTAATTTTAATAATATCGGATTCATAGGTATAAAACCTACTCATCAATAACTGCTGCAGTGTCGAAGGAGAATCCACTGTACCTTCCACAACGGTTGATGAAGCCTGTCATCAAATCAAAGGGAAAAGTTCCCATGGAGAAGATTGAAAAATTCCTCCGTACTGTGGGACACAGTGAAGCGAAGGCAGTTTTAAGTTTAAAAGAATCTCCACAACAGGTTTCCATCTTGGACTTGGTATTCTCCTTAGAGGATCACAAGAAGGTCTTACTAAGAGTTTTAGAAGAAGTTCACTTACCAAAAGCAGTGGATGTCAAAAAATTCAATCACCTATTTGATCACATTTTTAACAGCAATGTGATATCATTTACTGATGATGACATAACTCCCGAAGGGATGGGTCATTGCAAGCTGTTGCACATAGCAGTTATGTCCTCCGGATACATGGTCGCAAGAGTATTGATAGATGGAGAGTCCTCCTTGAATATCTGCCCTTATGCCACCTTGGAGAAGATGAGTATCAATCTCAACAGAGTCCGAAGCATCCATATAATTCTCAAAGCTTTCGATGGATCCTGATAAACTTTTATCAGAGAGATTGAACTACCTGTGGAGATTAGTCCACACACATTCTGCGTATCTTTTCATGTGTCCAAAAAAGCTACAGGATATAACCTACTCTTGGGAAGACCATGTATTCATATGGCTGGAGCAGTCCTGTCTACCCTTCATCAATAGCTCAAATACAACATTAAAAATAGCCTAGTAACTGTTAATGCTGAGCCAGAATGTCCTGAACAAGGTGACATCCCACTCATCAATTTCAATTAGAAGTTGAGACTGCCAGCTTCCATGCCCTGGAGGTGAGAAACACTCACTAGCACCCTATTGGGGATCCACCTCTTATACCCAGAATTTATGCCGAGGTAATGTTGGCAAGTTAAGAAATGATTTCTTTGGGTTATCAACCTGGACAAGGGTTGGACAAAGAACATCAGGGCATTAATCGCCCAATTTAAGTTCCCAATCAAATAGGGACAGCCAGACTAGGCTATTCTTCTAGCTCAACTCATAGGAATCCTTAGAAACACAAATAGGTTCCTTCATCTTCAGCCATACGGCGATTGCCACAACCTACATGAGCTAAATCTATACAGAATTCAGTAAAGGTTCATGCCCATGCGATGACTATGTTATTTCCTAAGCCGATATCGGTCAAAGGAAAAGAAGTCTTGATATCGGAGGCATAAGCAGGACATTGCTAGACGCTTATCAAACATACGCATCATAGTCCACACGGACAGTACAAACATGGTCACCCCAGATGATAATTGTCCAGATATCATGGTCATCATTCTGGAGAAGGAGGACGACAACAGCCCCTTCATCATAGCTGTCTACCAGGACTTCACCCTTGGCAATTGGAGCAGCACTCCTTTCATTTGCCGATGAGGGTAAAAAGGGCAGAAACTCCTTCTGCTCTGTAGATAACAATAACTACTTACTTTTTCTGTACAGTATTAGCAGTTGTTTTGACATTACATGCTAACACTTTGTATGATTGATAGTTTCATATATTAAGTGAAAGCATTTTGTTTCAGGACTTTAAAGTTAGATGTGCATATACTTGCTGATGAGGTGCCTTTTCTCCACAAGGACTGTAATGTTGATGTAAAGTTGGACTCAGACTTCATGGAAATATAAGATGATTATGAGATACCTCGGGAGATCAAAGAATGGGTCGGAGACAAACCAAAGCCAAACCTTGATCAAACCACCTCTTTTAACCTCGAAACCTTAGAAAACCCTAAACAAATCTAGATTGGTAAGGATCTCACTCCAAACCAAAGGAATGACATCGTTACTCTATTGACCCAATTCCAGGATGTGTTTGCATGGTCGGTTTGTCCACTGAAATTGTTATTCAACGACTCCCCATCAAAGAGGGATTTAAGCCAGCCAGGTAGAAGATTAGGCGATTAAAACCTGAGTGGAGTTTAAAAGTTAAAGAAGAAATTGTGAAATAATTTCAAGCATGCATCATCATGGTGTCAACATACCCTTAATGGCTATCCAACATAGTCCCCATGCCCAAACCAGATGGGAAGGTGCGAGTTTGCGTGGACTACATGGATCTGAATAAAGCTTGCCTCAAAGATAGCTTTCCCATGCCATTCATCCATATACTCATTGATAATACAGCTCAATACGACATGTACTCCTTTGCTGATTGCTTTGCGGGGTACCATCAAATCATGGTTGCTGAAGAGGATCGTGAGAAAATTGCATTCATCACTCCTTGGGGAACCTTTTGCTACAGACGGTTGTCATTCAGCCTCATCAATGCCGGAGCTACCTACCAGCGAGCCATGATGGTTCTTTTCCACGATTTAATGAACAAAGAGATAGAGATCTATGTGGATGCCATCATTATTAAGTCCTGAAGGGAGGAAGACCACCTAGACCATCTTAGAAAGCTCTTCAATAAGTTGTATAAGTATAACTTGAAGTTAAATCAAACAAAGTGCGCCTTTAGCATTAAGTCATACAAGTTTCTAGGTTTCCTAATCAGCCACAAGGGGATTGAGCTGGATCCCACCAAAATCCAGGCCATCACGGAAATATCCATTCCTCAGACAGAGAAGAAAATACGGGGATTTTTGGGAAGAATCCACTTCATTAGCAGATTCATCTCCCAACTCAAAGCAAACTATGAGCCTATCTTCAAGTTTTTAAGGAAGAACTCCTCTATGAAATGGAATAATGAATTCCATAAAGCCCTCCTTAAAATCAAAGAGCAACTAGTCAAAGCTCCTGTTGTGGTACAACCCAGGGATGATGTTCCCCTGTTTATGTACCTGTCCATCAATGATAATGACATGGGTTGAATGCTGGGATAGAAAGACGATAGAGGCCAAGAGCGAGTTATCTATATACTACCTCAATAAAAGATTCAACAGTAGTGAACACAAGTACACTCTGATTGAGAAAACTTGTTGTGCTTTAGCATAGGCTTCCATGAGGTTACAACAGTACCTCCATGGTCACACAACCCATCTTATATCCCGTGTGGATCCTCTGAAGTACATGTTCAGTAAACCCATGATGAATTGCCGACTGTCCAAATGGCAGTTGATCTTGCAACAATTTGACATCGTCTACGTGACGCAAAAGTCTATAAAAGGTCAAGGAATTGCGGATCAACTGGCCACCACACCTTCAGGGGATTTCAAACCCTTAGAAACATACTTCCCCGATGAAGGGTTAATGACGGTTCAGTAACACCATTAGTATGATACACACCAATTATGGAAGATGTATTTTGATGGAGCTGTAAATATAAAAGGCTCTAGAGCTGGAGAAGTTCTAACATCCATTACGGGGGAACAGGATCCCGTCACCATCAAATTGTAGTTTGCCAACACCAACAACACAGCTGGGTATGAAAGTTATATCATGGGGCTCAAACTTGCCCAATCAATGGGTATCAGATGGTTAACTGTCTTTGGGGATTCTGAATTGGTAATTAGAAAAACCACATGAATCTTTCACACCAAAGAGCTACATTTACTGCCTTACCATCGGCAGGTTTTACAGATGGCTTCAGAGTTTGAAGAAATATCCTTCTTCTATATTCCTTGGAATAGGAATGACTTTACAGATGCGCTAGCAACCTTGGCCTCCTTGATCAACATACTTAACAAAAAAACATGCTAATCATCACGTTTTCCTAACAAAAGGCACCGGCCTATGGGAACTACATTGGAAAAGTATCGAATGAGCTACCTCCCATCCAACACCCTTGGTATCCAAGGAGTACTTACAAGATGGATCTACACCCGCTGAGGTGAGCCCGACTGAAAGAAGGCAGATCCATCGACTGGCTATGAAATTCTACTTGAGCAGAGATACACTATACAAAAGAGATGCAGGACTAGGTCTCCTCAGATGTTTGGACAAGGGCGAAGCTCAAAGGCACATGGATGAAATCCATGGTGGAGTATGTGGCCCACGCATGAGTGGCCCCCTACTTGTCAAGAAGATCCTAAGAACAGGGCATTACTGGCTCTCTCTCAAAGATGACTGTGATGATCATGTCAAGAGATGTTACCAATGCCAAATTTATGGGAATGTTATCCACTCTTCTCCAAGGGAGCTCCAAAATATAAGTTTTCCCTGGCCCTTCTCAATGTGGGGAATGGAAGTGATCGGGCCTGTAGAGCCCAAAGCTAGTAATGGGCATCGGTTATCTTCACCATGTACGACTACTTCACCAAATGGGTAGAATCAGCCTCTTTCCCCATGGTTACAAAATAATTTATCATTGTTTTCATCAGAAATAATGTCATTTGTCGATATGGACAACCAGAGGTAATTGTATCAACAATGCTAAGAACCTCAACAACAAAATAATGGAAGAGTTATGCAGTAAATTCCATATCAAACATCTCAACTCCGTCATCTACCATCCAAAGATGAATGGTGCTATTGAAGTGGCTAACAATAATTCAAGAAGGTCATGCAAAAGATGTCTACCAATCACAAAGGATGGCCTGACTCATTGCCCCTAACTCTGTTAGCCTATAGAACATCAATGCACACTTCCACTAGGGCAACCCCCTACTCATTAACCTATGGGATGGAAGCAGTGTTCCCCATAGAAGTGGAAATGGAATCACTCTGAGTGTTGATAGATGCTCAGCTGGATGAAGACCAATGGTTACAAGAGAGGTATCGCCAATTATATCTAATAGACGAAAGGCGAGCCTCTGCTATCTTCCACCGTCAGTTATAACAATATAGGATTGCCATATCCTACAACAGAAAAGTCTAGCTACGACAGTTTAAACAACATGACTTGGTTTTGAAGAAGATCATTGACAGCCAAGATCAGTCTAAAGGAAAATTTGCCCCGAACTGGGAAGGCCCATTTGTTGTCAAGGAGGTATTGACAGGAGGCGCTCTCAGATTGCAGGAGATGGATGGCGATGAATTTCTATAGCTCATCAACTTAGACACTGTGAAACGGTACTGTTGCCTAATTTTTTAATAGCACTTTACCACGCAAGTATACGCGTTCAATTGTAATATTCAGCAAGCAAGGATATCGTTCCCACGAGGAAATAGACTAATATTTATCAATTACTAACTCTAATGCAATTAATCCTATTTTAAACTAAGAAAATTTTGTTTGTGATTTGAAAATTTAAACTTAACAAACTAATAATTAAAATCAAAATTTCACAAGAGTAACTGCAGATTTAATAGGTTAAGATTACAACTTCCCTTGGTATTTCATTCAAACTAACTTACTTCCCATTTAAAATAAATTAATTAATATGAATTGTTATCCAAGAATGCTTTATGAATATTCACGCACTTTTTCCAAAGACACGTGAACAAATCCTCCTAAATCCAATCTTTAAGATGCGGAATTACAAGGAACACCCCAATTAATCAACTCACTATATTCCTATGTGAATCAAGTTAATTAGGGTTTACGCACAAATTCTTTCAATGGATACAAAAGACACATAGGTATATTCCTATCCTACACGCTAATCATATTAACCCTATTCAGATTATATGAACAGATGTTATCATATCCAGATCTCAATCTATACTCCATCTTCCAATTTTATATAGATTATCACAGTAATTGTTGGCCAAACAATTAATCAATAAGCATAAGATATAATAAACAATTCAATAAAAACTAACTTTCATTCAATGGGAAGCTTGCAATTTTAAACTACATACCAAGTTCCGTTGCAATCTTAATTAAAATTTAGTTCATGATAATAATAAAGAAAAACATCATCCAAATTAATAAACCAAACATCCCAGATAGTTACAAAAGATAAAACTAGAGAAGAGAAGAAGAAACTATGAATTTGCTCTTAAACTCTCTCTTAGATCTTCAGCCTTTGCAATTCTCCTTCGTATTTTTCTTCCTTGTTCTCTCTGCAAATCTCTTGAAGAATTGATTGATTCCTTGCAAAATTCGTTCTCTATGCTTTTCTAGAGTCCTCTCCTATTTGTATTGGTCTCAGCCCTCATTCAGACTCCTCTTTGGCTTCAAAAACCCACTTGACAGCTGAAAAACGCAACTTTCTAAGCACTAGAGCGCCTAGGCGCTCATCATAGGGCAATTTCAAGCGCCTAGGCGCTTGGCCAGGACATCATATTTACAGAAATGCCACTCAGCTTTAATTTTCATGATTTTTGACCTTTTTCTTCTCCGAAATGACCAATTTGTCCCTCCAGCTCCAACCTACAACAAATAAACACAAAACACATAAAAAGATCCTAAAAAACAATTAAATATAACAATAATTAAGTTTAATAATATCAGATTCATAGGTATAAAACCTACTCATCAAATACCCCCAAACTTAACCAATTGCTTGTCCCCAAGCAACACAACAAAATGCAATAGCTAAATATGCAATGCAAATGCAGCTATCTAAATGTCTACATTCCAGCAGTCAAACAGAACAAAATCTATTCATCAAGCCTCAGAGAAATCACAATAAACATGATAGTACATCATATCAAAACAGATTTGTAATTTCATCGTCAATCATCAAATCTTAACCTGTTATTATTGATATAGTGTGTGTGTGCTTAACATCCATGCTAACTGATATGATGCTAAATACAACACATAATAAATCTCTTTAAAGGAATCATACAGTGTAAACTCACAAAATTCACGAACCAGCAAAAACCAACTAAAGTCAAACATCCACCAAGTTCAAGAGTCTAATCTGAGATACTTATGCTTTATTATGCTTTACAGAGGCTTTTTTTCTCTTTTCCCGTTTTATTGTGTTTTTTTTTTTTAAACCATAACTGTGCAATGTCTCATTCCATTAGGCTAACAGTGCTACCCCTTAGCGAGCTTTCAACCAACGACTCCCAGACCATATAAGACCTTAGGGCGCTAGATTTTAAGATACCCCTTCGGGCGTACTTGCTCAAGTAACAAAGGCCCCGAAACAAAACTAGCCACGGTATTATTTTCCTTATTATTTTTTTTAAGCTTATATATCCCAAATTTTTCCCCCAAACTTAAGTTTTTATCTAACTTCAGTCATCTTCGCCTATTCATGTCTTTCATTCATTCAGACTAGCATTATCCTCTAGAAGTCCATTATGTGTCAATTTAAACTCAATCAGTCAACATGGTTGTTTTTACTGTGGTATCCTTATTATATCAGTTGCAAACAGGTAAAGATTCAAATCATGACATGAAATCACATTAAAGTCTTAACAGACAATACTATACTTATCTACTCAATTCCAATCTCATCACTGACCAAAACAGACTTAAACTATTTAACAGCTGGAAACATGCAAATACTTGAAAAAAAAAATTTCTTTTTTTTTAAAATTTTTTTTTAGAAAATTAAAAATGAAAACTACATGAATGCAAACTACATGAAAAACTATTAACTGAATACTATATGAATGCACTATATGAATACTACATGCATGAACTAGAGCTGGAAAATTACACCCCCAAACTTAAAAATGCAATGTCCTCATTGTATATAACAAATAAAATTTAAGAATTTAAGCACTGAGGACTTCCCTGAAAGATAGAAGCTTTATTCCTCGTTAGAATCTTCTTCCTCTTCTTCTTCTTCTTCATTTGGGGGGTATGCAGACAATGGTGGAAATTGGTAAGGAGCAGCACCTGGATTCATGCGGGCAAACATTTCAAGGAATACTGCGCTAAAATTCTGATACACCTCCGTTTGCCGCTGAGCTAAACTATCCTGATTTCTTTCCATTCGGTCAAAACCTTCCTGAACTCGAGTAGCCACCATGTCGATCCTTCGAGTTTGATTTCTCAAATCCCGACGGATATCTTCATAAAAATTTGGTGGTTGCTCAGAACTTCCAGCTGCAGGAGGATTCTCGTGAAATTGGTGACTAGGCTCGGCTGCAGGCTCGGGCGGAGCAATAATGAATCCTAACCCTCTCGGGTGTGGTATCCCCCCACCCCATACCTTGTACTTCTTAATAAGTGAGTGGTCAATTGCAGCTAATGGAGGCTGTGTAGCTTCCTCGGCATCCCATTTTACCCCAGCTTGTTGGCATAGTCCTGTGATCAAAGATGGGTGTGGTAATCAACCTGAGGTCCCTCCTCGAATTTCTTTGTCAATGGAATCATGAATAACTTGGCCCACATCTATAATTTTTCCTGATGCAATGCAGAAAAGCAGTGCTGCCCTTTGATTTACAACATCACTCATATGCCTACATGGCATCATCTTGGCACAAATAAAGGCATGCCATGCTTTCCCATAAATGCTTAGTTTGGATGCGGGGAACAACACAGCTTCTTGTTGATCAGTTAATTTCCATGTTGTTCCAGGTACACACAAGGCTTGAATGATCTGACTGTAGTCTAGCTCATGTTGTAAATATTGCATGTATCCATTATTGGGTATCGTGTTCAAGCCGTAATAAGCATTTACTGACCCAAAACTGACCTCCACAGATTTACCTCGAACCCAAATTACGTTACCAACATGATCTATTGCATTGGCGTAGAATTCCTTAACTATCTTAACAACAGATGCATCCGGTTGGGCTGTGAAGTTCACCCATCTTCTACTCCCAATCATCTGTAATAATTCCCCATCTTCTATCTCGGGAAATAATCCACGCTCGGGAATTAGTGCTTTGTTAGAAAGTACATTGTAATATCTGTCGGACGCTTTAGCACTTGTAAATCTCTTTTTGTCATACTTTTGCAATGTGCCCGAAGTCTCTCCTCTTTGTCTCTTAGTAGCCATAGTATTATGTACTAAGTTCTTGCCAACCCAAATGATACTCAAAGACTTAGGAGAGCCAAAATCTTCTTTGGGACAATTTATCAAACACTTTGTGTGCACAGATTTGGAACACTATTGGTATGTACTCCCCCAAACTTAATTTTCACCAATTTTTTTTTTGAAATTACTAAACACACTATACATCCAAGACAATTCAAGCAACAATTAAGAGTACCACACCCAATTGAGCCAACACAATGATAGACACTAGCTTCAAAGTACTAACCTAACTATTATCCAAGTGAATCCAAATAATTTGCAATAGAACTTGTGTACTTACTTGGGTATAGCCAAATATGATATTCAATCAAGGTTGGATGAGCAATTTGAGCTTTGAACCCTTACTTTAAGTAGATGTGGCTTGAATGCAAGTGGAATCCCGAATTGGTGAAGAAGGATGACAATATGGAACTTAGTTGCCTTGGTTTGGGTAGAGATGTAGTGTTTGATTAGGATTTGGAAGAGGAAGATTGGTTGTTTAGGCTAGATTAGAAGAGGGTTTAGAGTTGTGGAGGGTTAGAGATGGAGTAGGAGAGTAAGAGAGTCTTTGATTTGGAATGGGAGAGGGTTAGCCCGACTTTGGGGCTTTTATTTATTTATTTTTTCATTGGAGCGCCTAGGCGCTGGTTGTAGTGTTCTTTGGACCACCTAGACGGTGGCTTGCAGAATGGTTTGGATGTGTTGAGCGCCTAGGCGCTTGGTTTGTACTAGTCTGGAGCGCCTAGGCGCTTGGGCTGCTTCACAAGTACTGACTTTGAGCGCCTAGGCGCTTGGTTTGTGCCTGTCTGGAGCGCCTAGGCGCTTGGGCTGCTTCACAGGTACTGACTTTGAGCGCCTAGGCGCTTGGTTTGTGCCTGTCTGGAGCGCCTAGGCGCTTGGGCTGCTTTCCAACATTTTCTGCTCTGACGTCCTTTGGGAAAACGGCCATAACTTTTTCGTCCGAACTCCGATTTAGATGATTCAAGATGTTCTGGAAAGAGGAAAAATAGATCTACAACTTTCATTCTTGAAGTTTCATGAAATAATATCCGGAGCTATGGTCAAATTGGCTCTGAAGTGACTTCTTTGTAAATGGCAAACCGAAAACGCGAATCTAGCCACTCCAAACGTCAATCCATGTAACTTTTGTCCCAAACCTCGTCAAATATCCCCAATCTTAAACTTTTACTTGTTTCCTTTCCTGCAATTAATTGAATCTCTGTTAGAGAACAAGGTATGCAACTAATCATTAACTAGCAAAGTTTAACCACTAAATAAACTAATGGTAAAGTAAATTAATAAGAGTAAAAATATCAAATAACAATAAAACTTCCTGGGTTGCCTCCCAGTTAGCGCTTGGTTTATAGTCTTCAGCCCGACTTTCTCCTCTGTTCTAATCGGCAAGGTTGACCGATGTCTTTTCACGATCAAAACAACCCCCATAGTAGTGCTTCAATCTTTGACCGTTGACTTTAAAATTACGTTTTGAATACGGGTCTTCCACTTCTACAGCTCCATGAGGATAGACTTTTGAAATTATAAATGGCCCAGACCATCGAGATTTCAACTTTCCAGGAAACAGTTTAAGTCTTGAATTGTATAATAACACTGTTTGACCTGCTTCAAACTTTCTTTCCAGAATTTTCTCATCATGCCACCTCTTAATCTTTTCTTTATATAACTTCGCGTTCTCATATGATTGGAGTCTGAATTCATCCATTTGATTCAATTGTAAGAGGCGCTTCTCTCCCGCAGCAGATATATCAAGGTTTAACTTCCGAATTGCCCAATAAGCACTGTGTTCGAGTTCAACTGGAAGATGACATGCCTTCCCATAAACTAACCTGTACGGAGACATCCCTATCGGAGTTTTGTAAGCTGTACGGTATGCCCATAAAGCATCGTCCAACTTGCTAGACCAATCTTTCCGACTAGGATTCACTATCTTCTCGAGGATTCGTTTCACTTCTCGGTTAGATACCTCGGCTTGACCACTTGTTTGTGGATGGTAAGCAGTAGCTATCTTATGAGTGACTCCGTACTTAGCAAGGATAGCTGAAAACTGCTTATTACAGAAATGTGTTCCTTCATCACTAATGATTGCGCGAGGAGTGCCGAATCTAGAGAAAATGTTCTTCCGAATGAACTTAATCACAACCTTCGCGTCATTGGTGGGTGATGCTATAGCTTCTACCCACTTCGAAACGTAATCCACCGCTAGAAGTATATAGGAGTTACAGAAAGATGGTGGAAATGGTCCCATGAAGTCAATTTCCCAGACATCAAACAATTCGACTTCCAGGATCATATTAAGTGGCATCTCGTGTCGCTTTGATATATTACCAACTCTTTGGCATCTGTCACATTTTAATGAAAACACACGGGCATCTTTGAAGAGTGTTGGCCAGAAAAATCCACATTGAAGCACTTTAGCTGCCGTTCTTTCTCCCCCAAAATGTCCACCATAGTCAGATGCATGACATTGGTATAGAATACTCTCCATTTCAACTTCCGGGATGCACCTTCTTATTACTTGATCGCCACATTGTTTAAATAAGAATGGCTCATCCCATAAATACTGTTTCACATCATGGATAAATTTCTTCTTCTGCTGGCTTGTCAAATCAGGCGGAAACACCTTACTGACAATGAAATTTACATAATCTGCATACCATGGTGTATCCATCCTTACCGTAAATAGCTGTTCATCTGGAAAAAATTCGTTGATCACTGTTGTGTCATTTTTCTTTAGTTCTGAATTCTCTAACAGTGATAAATGATCAGCAACCTGATTTTCTGTTCCTTTTCGGTCCCGGATCTCCAAGTCAAACTCTTGTAGCAATAATACCCATCTAATTAATCTCGGCTTCGCGTCTTTCTTTGCTATTAAGTACTTAATTGCCGAATGATCTGTAAACACAATCACCTTTGTCCCAATCAAATATGAGCGAAATTTATCAAATGCATAAACAACTGCTAATAGCTCCTTCTCGGTAGTGGTATAATTCAGTTGAGCATCTGTCAATGTTTTACTAGCATAGTATATAGCATGAAAAATCTTATCCTTTCGTTGGCCAAGAACTGCACCAATCGCATAGTCTCTAGCATCACACATTAATTCGAACGGTATAGTCCAATCTGGTGCTATGATTACAGGTGCGGTAACTAATTTCTTCTTTAACACATCAAAAGTTTCCAGGCATGCTTGATCAAAGTTGAATGAGACATCCTTCTCCAAAAGATTGCAAATTGGTTTTGTGATTTTGGAGAAGTCTTATAAATCGTCTATAGAAACCAGCGTGTCCCAAGAAACTTCGAATACCCTTTACAGAAATTGGTGGTGGCAGGTTCTCAATGGTTTCGATTTTTGCTCTATCAACCTCAATTCCTTTTGATGATACTCGGTGACCCAAGATTATCCCCTCTTGCACCATAAAGTGACATTTCTCCCAGTTTAAAACCAAATTCGTATCCATACACCGTTTGAGCACGAGTGTGAGATTTTCCAAACAATAATCAAACGAATCCCCAAAAAATGAAAAATCATCCATAAATACCTCAAGATTTTGTTCAACCATATCTGAAAAAATAGCCATCATACACCGTTGAAATGTCGCTGGCGCATTACATAACCCAAAAGACATTCTGCGAAAAGCAAAGGTGCCATATGGGCATGTGAATGTTGTTTTCTCCTGATCCTCAGGTGCAATGGCAATCTGGTTATAGCCTGAGTATCCATCCAAGAGGCAATAATACTCGTGCCCTGCAAGCCTGTCCAACATCTGATCTATGAATGGTAGAGGAAAATGGTCCTTACGAGTGGCCTTATTCAACTTTCTGTAATCCATACACACCCGCCAACCAGTAACTGTTCGCATTGGGATCAATTCATTCTGCTCGTTCGCAACTACTGTCATTCCCCCTTTCTTTGGCACGCATTGAACCGGACTTACCCATGAGCTATCTGAGATAGGGTAGATAATTCCAGCATCCAACCATTTAATGATTTCCTTTTTAACAACTTCCTTCATGATGGGATTGAGTCTTCGTTGTTGTTCAATAGTTGGTTTCGCTTCGTCTTCCAACAAAATCTTATGCATACAAATTGATGGGCTTATCCCCTTGATATCTGCAATAGTCCATCCAAGAGCAGTCTTGTATTGTCGAAGTACCCTTAGTAGCTTTTCTTCTTGAACCTTGTCAAGTGATGCAGAAATAATGACTGGCAAGGAGGAAGAAGAACCAAGGTAGGCATACCGGAGGTGGTTAGGCAACGGCTTAAGTTCCAAGGTAAGCGGTTCCTCTACGGATGATGTCACCTTTTCATCTAGCTTTCCCCGATAATCCAGAGGTTCAAATTTTTGTAGACATCGTGTGAACTTCGGAGTTGAATCTAGCATTTGGACCCATTCTATCACCATTGAATCATCAAATAATTTTTCACTAACCAATGCGGTTTCAAGAGGGTTTTCAATCATAGATTCACCAAATACCTCTTCAGTTGCTTCTTCAATTAGATCAACTCTTAAGCACTCTTCCTCTTCCTTCGAAAATTTCATAGCCTTGAAAACATTAAAAGTTACTTCTTCATCTTGAACTCTCATTGTTAACTCTCCCTTTTGTACATCAATTAATGTCCTTCCAGTGGCTAAAAACGGTCTTCCAAGGATAATGGGTATGTCTTTATCCTCTTCGTAGTCCAACATAATGAAGTCCGCTGGAAATATGAATTTGTCCACCTTTACTAATATGTCTTCCACAATGCCCCTAGGGTATGTCACTGATCTATCTGCGAGCTGTAGAGAGATATTTGTTGGCTTTGGGGCTGGTAATCCCAACTGAGTGTAGATCAAAAGTGGCATCAAGTTAATACTTGCCCCCAAATCACACAAACATCTGTTAAAGAACTGGGGCCCAATCGTGCACGGTATTGTAAAGCTACCCGGATCCTTCAACTTCGGTGGTAACTTTCTTTGTAGAATTGCGCTACATTCTTCTGTCAATGCTACTGTTTCGAACTCCCCTAGCTTCCTCTTTCTTGCTAAAATATCTTTCATAAATTTTGCATAACTAGGCATTTGTTCTAAAGCATCTGCGAATGGAATGTTGATTTGCAGCTTTTTGAACACTTCTAAAAATTTTGAAAATTGTCGATTTAATTTCTGCTTTTGAAATCTTTGAGGAAACGGCACAGGTGGTACAACTGTTGTTTGCTTATCTTCTTGTTGTTTTGTTGCCTTGTCAACAACTTTTTCCCCAGATTTACTTTCCGAATTTCCACTCTCTTGTTCACCATCCTCAGCAGAAATTACTTTCTTGTGTCCGTTCAAATCTGTAGTCAACTCCTTCCCGCTTCTGAGTGTAACTGCCTTACAGTGCTCATTTCCATCATTCCTTGGATTTTTCTCCGTATCACTAGGTAAAGAACCTGGAGTTCTAGTATTCAAAGCATTAGCCATTTGCCCCATTTGATTCTCCAGATTCTTTATTGCAGCTGATTGGTTTTTCGTTGTGGTTTCCAACTGAGTTGCAAATCTTGCCAGCAATTCTTCCATTTGTGATAACTTATCAGGTTGATGAGGTTGTGGTTGTTGTTGAGTTTGTTGCTGTGGCTGAAATCCAGGTGGATATGTTTGCCTTGGAGCTTGAGCATGTGACTGATTATTACTCCAAGAAAAATTCGGGTGGTTTCTCACTCCTAAATTGTAGTTGTTTGAATAACTGCCCTGCTGCCTGTTATAATTGGAAACAAAATGGACTGATTCAGGATTTATTGCACATTGATCACTTGAGTGGTTACCCGCACATATTTCACATATCGTTTCCATTTTCTGAACTGGTTGTACCCCAAGTGCATCTATCTTCTTTGTAAGAGCAGAAATCTAAGCTGTCACTTGAGCTGACAATGCTGTCATAGCATCCACTTCATACACTCCGACTGTCCTTGGTGGAGTTGTTCTTGCTGTTGGCCATTGATAATTATTAGCTGCCATGGTTTCAAGCAACTGATACCCCTCATCACAATTCTTGGCCATAATAGCTCCTCCTGCTGCAGCATCTATACTCGATCTCACTGTGCTGAATAAACCGTTATAAAAAGTTTACACCTGAAGCCATTTAGGAATCCCATGGTGTGGACATTTTCGCAATGAATCTTTGAATCTCTCCCAAGCTTCATATAGTGATTCTGAATCATGCTGAACGAAAGAGAAGATATCGTTCCGCAACTTTGCTGTTTTTGCAGGAGGGAAAAACTTTGCAAGAAATTTCTGGGCTAGATCATTCCATGTAGTGATCGAGCCTGGTGGTAGTGAATGGAGCCAACTCTTAGCCTTATCTCTAAGAGTAAATGGAAATAGCCTTAGCCTTATTGCATCCTCTGACACATTATTGTACTTGAAAGTATCGCAGATTTCTATAAAGCTGACTATGTGATCGTTCGGATCATCGTTTGGTAACCCTCCAAACTGACATGAATTTTGAATCATCTATATTGTCCTCGGTTTTATCTCAAAACTTGTAGCAGTAATAGCAGGTCTCGTAATACTCGACTGAATTTCAGTAACCCGCGGTGTAGCACAATCCCGCAGCGCTTTTTGCTCTTCTTCAGCCATAGTATCTTCCTTATCAAATGCTTCTTTGGTTTCCTTAACCCACTTACGCAACCGCTGAAATCTTTTCTCGATGTCGTCCTCGTGAGGCAATAAATCTGGCTTCTTCGATCGCGTTTGCATAAACTAGTCAAAAGCACCTGAATAGAACAGAACAGAAAAAGTTTAAATTAAGATTAACGCTATAAAAATCAATAATGACAAAATATTAAACTAATTTCCCCGTCAACGGCGCCAAAAACTTGTTGCCTAATTTTTTAATAGCACTTTACCACGCAAGTATACGCATTCAATTGTAATATTCAGCAAGCAAGGATATCGTTCCCACGAGGAAATAGACTAATATTTATCAATTACTAACTCTAATGCAATTAATCCTATTTTAAACTAAGAAAATTTTGTTTGTGATTTGAAAATTTAAACTTAACAAACTAATAATTAAAATCAAAATTTCACAAGAGTAACTGCAGATTTAATAGGTTAAGATTACAACTTCCCTTGGTATTTCATTCAAACTAACTTACTTCCCATTTAAAATAAATCAATTAATATGAATTGTTATCCAAGAATGCTTTATGAATATTCACGCACTTTTTCCAAAGACACGTGAACAAATCCTCCTAAATCCAATCTTTAAGATGCGGAATTACAAGGAACACCCCAATTAATCAACTCACTATATTCCTATGTGAATCAAGTTAATTAGGGTTTACGCACAAATTCTTTCAATGGATACAAAAGACACATAGGTATATTCCTATCCTACACGCTAATCATATTAACCCTATTCAGATTATATGAACAGATGTTATCATATCCAGATCTCAATCTATACTCCATCTTCCAATTTTATATAGATTATCACAGTAATTGTTGGCCAAATAATTAATCAATAAGCATAAGATATAATAAACAATTCAATAAAAACTAACTTTCATTCAATGGGAAGCTTGCAATTTTAAACTACATGCTAAGTTCCGTTGCAATCTTAATTAAAATTTAGTTCATGATAATAATAAAGAAAAACATCATCCAAATTAATAAACCAAACATCCCAGATAGTTACAAAAGATAAAACTAGAGAAGAGAAGAAGAAACTATGAATTTGCTCTTAAACTCTCTCTTAGATCTTCAGCCTTTGCAATTCTCCTTCGTGTTTTTCTTCCTTGTTCTCTCTGCAAATCTCTTGAAGAATTGATTGATTCCTTGCAAAATTCGTTCTCTTTGCTTTTCTAGAGTCCTCTCCTATTTGTATTGGTCTCAGCCCTCATTCAGACTCCTCTTTGGCTTCAAAAACCCACTTGACAGCTGAAAAACGCAACTTTCTACGCACTAGAGCGCCTAGGCGCTCATCATAGGGCAATTTCAAGCGCCTAGGCGCTTGGCCAGGACCTCATATTTACAGAAATGCCACTCAGCTTTAATTTTCATGATTTTTGACCTTTTTCTTCTCCGAAATGACCAATTTGTCCCTCCAGCTCCAACCTACAACAAATAAACACAAAACACATAAAAAGATCCTTAAAAATAATTAAATATAACAATAATTAAGTTTAATAATATCAGATTCATAGGTATAAAACCTACTCATCAGGTACTATGTCTAAATTTACCAGCAAACAAACATCTTGGTTTTGGATTACCAGATCCCCAGTCGATTCAGGTTTTCTAAACCCTTCACTACATATAACTTTCTTCAAACCCATTTGCCCCATCAAGGACAATCATACTTTTCAAACAACATCCTAGTTTTTCGGATCACCAGATCCTGCATTCCTCGTAGGTTTTCAAAACCTTTACACCTTCAGGTTATCCCACCAGGTATTCAACCCGTCACACCTTCAGTTTATCCCACCAGGGATTAAAGTTTTCACAGCTTCAGTTTATCCTGTACATGGGATATCACTGACAGGCGAACTACAATCCTCCATTGATGGGTGTTTACGGCTTTACTTTGTCATTATATTACTTGTTGACCACGTATACTTGCGTACTATGCGTATATAGATTTTACCTAATACCCGACTGGTGTCGAGTATTTGATATCCACCCGCCGAATTCCTCTCTTCACAGATGGAGGATGGAAACTATATATAGGAGAGCGTGCTATTAGGAACACCACATAAGAGATTTATGTACCGATCTTGGCTCCTTCTAGGCGTTAGTTTCTTGTATCGCAGTTCGCCTGCCAGTGATATCCCATTAATGGGCGTTTACGGCTTTACTTTGTCAAAGAAAAGCAATTCGGACATAGTTTGGGCTTTTATGTTTATTTCATATTCTTGGTTTGGAACTTGGATTACATTTTAAAGCTTCTTCTTAGCTTTTCGTAAAATCTTGAATCATTCCAATCAGAGTTCTGATGCAAGAGTTATGACATTTGTACCAACGGACGTAGAACGTCATTGTTTTGGGTGGCCATTTGCATAGCAGTCACTTCCAGCCCACTTTCGACCTTCATCCATCTGTTATTTCTAAAATATTAAGGAATGTAAGTTTTAGATCTTGTAGATATATTCGATTTTATAGGTGGCAGGCCTCGTAACTCTTTCTGAATCAAAAGTTATGGCAGTTTTCCCAAAGGACGTTAGAGTATAAAATTTTCCTTCACAAAACCGCCGCCGGGGTGGGCATGCAAGTCATAAGACAGGCCCCTAGCCGCCGGGGCAGGCCCAAAACAAGCCTAGACCCCCACCGGGGTGGGGATATGCCCAGAAAATGAGCAAAAATACGAATTTTTGTCCAATTTGAGTCCGAAAATGATTGTTTCGATCCGATTGACACAAGGACTTCCAAGAGGACTTAAAGACATATAAAGAGACTTATAAAAGGAGGAGAATTACAAGGATTAGGGGAGATTAGAGACTATATAGAGGATTCCATTAGAATAGATCAAAATCATAGTTCTAATGAGTTTTGGAGAATGAAGCAACTTGGAGACCATTGAAGATTCAAAGTAGGAGCAAGGATGGAGCTTCAAATCTATAGACAATAGATTCTTTCTTCTCATCTTCTTCTATCTTTGTCTTTTATTGTGTATTCAATTGTGGATTCTTAGTTTTAATTCAATAATCATGAACTAATTCTTTGTTTGATATTACAATGTATCTTATTGTGTAGTTTATTTTAATATGCTTCGCTACCAATTATTATGTTCTATTGTGAGGATTGTCTATTGTGATTTGGACTTAATTATTTAATTGATTGGCCATTAATTACCGTGATAATATATATGAACTCGAGAGATGAAGTTTAGATTTAGCTCTAATCATAATAGCATGTGATTGTGTTTTCTGCATGGCGTTGGAATACATAATTTATGTCTAGGATAGAGATATACCTAACATCACATGTAATCTTATAGAGAACTTGTGCTTTAAATCCTTTTTAATTGTAATTCACATAGAGATATAGTGGATTAGTTAATTAGGGTGTCTTTCTTAATTCTATCATCTGTGGATATAAGTGAGTATGGGTATTATGCATCGAGAGGTGATTTTATCTTCTTTAGTATTCTTGATTAACAATTCAGGATAGAAAATAATTGATGAAAAGTATGTTAACTTAAATGAATCAATAAGTGAAGTTGTGATCTTAAATCTCCGTAATCTTATTTTAATTAGTGGTAATTAGAATTAATGTAATTAAATAATTTAATTTATATAATTTGAAATTGATTCGTTTAAATAAGATTGAGTTGGTTACGGGTTAGTACTTGGTGATTTTTATTAAACAATTCCTCATGAGAACGATACTCTACTTTCACTTTATTACTTGTTGACCACGTATACTTGCGTGTTGTGCGTAATTAGATTTTACCCAACACTTAACATTCATGCTAACTGATGCAAATGCAAATTTAATACATAACAAATCTCTTTGAAGGCATCATGCGGTGTAAACTCAAAATTTTTAAAAACATACGAGATCCAACTAAAATCAAACAATCACCACTATCAAGGGTTCAAATAGGGTACTTATGCTTTCTTTTTTTATTTTTTCCAATTACGAGGGCTTTTTGCTATTATTTCCCATTTTATTCCTCTTTTTTTTTCTTTTCTTTTTCAAAGTGAGTGCATTTTACGCTCCATCTCACGCATGTGCTTATGGGGAGTGCGTTTCACGTTTCTTCTCGACCCACCACATGACTCAATTTATTCAACTCGAGAGGATTCCCAAATTTTTTTTATATAAGAAGCTTATATACCCCACTTTTTCCCCCAAACTTAGGTCCTTGCCTAATTCTTTATCTTCACTGTCTATCTTTGTCATTCTTTCATTTACACTATCATTATCCTTTAGAAAATCCTTATGTATCAATTTAACCTAATCAGTCCACATAAGTGTTATTAACGTGCTAACCTTTTTATACCAGTGTCAAACATGCAAAAGATCCAATTCATAAAAAAAGATTGCGTCACAGTTCTAATAATCAGTACCGTACTTGTCTACTTAATCCCATTCTCATCATTAGCTTGAATAGCATGAACTATATCAAACCGCTGGATATATGCAATGTAACACACTACTTAACTAATTTTTTTTATATGATAAACATAACATGATTAACAAATAATTTAACAGGGAAATAATTACAATCCTATATTACTTATGCAACTAAACGACTACATGAATGCAAACATTAATAATCCTAAAACTAAACATGGACTAACATATGCAAATCTAACTAATGAAATTAATAATGACACATGAGAATTAAACTAAATCCCCCAAACTTGAAAAATATAATGTCCTCATTGTAAAGATAAAGCAATAAATGTATGAGGACTTCCCTTTAATCTAATAAGCGGGAGGTGGTGGTGGTGGTGGTTGTTGTTCATCGTCAGAATCACTTAGCAAAAACCTTGGCATCGGGGCTTGCTGCTGGTATGGGAAGTATGCAGTTGGATTGAAACTCTGGAACATCGCGTTCAACGAGGAAAAAGACATATTCATAGCCTCTAACATATGGTCATGCCTCGCTGGGAGTCGACGCATCTCTCTTTGGACATCCTTGTTGTACCCATCCATTTATTATTGAAGGTTCAGGAACTGAGGGCTAGATATAGCGTCAGGCTTTGGAGTCGCCTCCGTTCCTTGATCTCCCATCGCCGCATCCTTCTGAAACTCGTCATCAGACGAGGTGTCCTTAGCATCAGCCTCATCCTCCGAGGCTGATGGAAATATAAACCCGACTCCTCTAGGGTGCGACTCGCCCCAGGCCACACCAAATACCGTGCAATCACCCTCGTATCTAACATCTGAAGCGAAATTTAGGTGGTTTCATCATCGAACCATCGTACTCCCGCTTTTCGACACAACCCAAAAATGAGCGATGGGTGTGGAAAGCCTCCAGATAATGATCCTCGCATGCATCTTTGGATAAACAAATTGATTATAGCCCCAACATCGATGATGAAATCTTGGACAATGGCATATAAAAGAAATGCCTTCCCCTTGGGCACATCTGACGTGTGTATGGATGGAAACAGCTTAGCGCACAGGAACGAATACAATATCTTACCATACCGGCTGAGATCCTTACTGCGAAAGACAGTGCCCCCATTAAGTCCATTTTTCCATCTGGTACCCGGCTTTGTCATTTCCGTCATAATAGCCTCATAATCAATATCATTGTCACATAAGTGAGCATATTGGCAATGTCTAGGAACTCGAAACTGGTAGTACATGTTAATGGCATCGGCACTGAAAGGAACTAACCTACCCCACATAAATGTGTTGAATGGGGCTTTATCCTCTACGTTGGCATAAAATTCTTTTACCACACTCACGATTGTAGCCTCAGGCTCCTCCGTGAACTTATTCCAACCTTTCTGATAAATTTTTTGCATCAATTCACCATCGACATGGTCAGGGGCCAACCCCCGCTCTGGTGAGATTTCTTTTGTCACGAGGTAGTTGTAACGGTCGATGGCGGCGACACTTATGAGTTTTCGCCTATCAAAGGTCCATGTTGGTGGTGCAGACCCCCTGAATTTTCTCCACGTTGCCTCTTTGATGCTGGCTTTGGTGCCATTGAATTGGAATTGGTTAGCTTCAACAACAAATTCTCCCAAATTTCACTCAAGCAATTCGTCGAACACTTGGTGTGCAAGACATGTAATCCCCCAAACTTAGTGATTTAGCTTCAATGGCGGTGATAGAATTTGAGAAATTACAAGACACACCACTCACTCTTAGTATATCTCCAATTTGGTTGCAGAAATTCGCTCAAACCCTAACCTTAAACTTTTGAGTGGTGTAAATTGCGATTGTTAAATTATGGAGTGAAGGGATGATTTTATAGAGAGTATGTGAGGTAGAGAGTTATGGGTGATTGAAGTAGTGGGTGAATGTTTAATGTAGTGGGAAGATGGGGATTAATGTGCAAGTTCGTGGGTTAAGATTGTGAAGGAGTGGGATTTCAGTTGAGTAATATATAGAAGAAGTGGAAGAGTGGATAATATGGTGTTTAACTGCTGAATTGCGTCACTTGAGATTGTATACCCCTGCCCCGACGGGGGGTATTACGCTTGAATAACCAGCCTCAGTTGGCTTATGGTATGTTAATAGTAGTGAAACCCCCGCCCCGGCGGGGGGTACTGTGCTTTGAATGCCAGCCCGGCTGGGGTATTAGGCTAAAAGGGGCCCGCCCCGGCTGGCTAGTGATCTACTAATGAACTGTATTTTGCTTATTCCCTCCATCCAACTCCCATCCATGATCTTGTTAAGTACCTGAACATCATTAAAACATAATTATAAGTAGATATTGAGCAATTTTATGCATTGATGGTAAGATTATCTAAAAATAAAATATACTCTAACCACTATTTAATGAACTGACATGAATTTATTCTAGACTAAATATTATTCTAAACTAAAATCTAACTGGCATGGAAAACATTACTGAGAACGAAAGTATAACTGGGTTGCCTCCCAGCTAGCGCTTAATTTTAAGTCTTTCAGCCTGACTACTCCCTGTTTATGGCGCGTCGGCAATTGTGATTGCGATGACATCCTTATTGGACTCACCACCACAATAATGCTTTAGCCTTTGATCATTTACCTTGAACGTTTCCAATGGATTCCTAATATAGAGTTCAATGGTGTCGTGTGAGAAAACCCCTTTTATAGTAAATTAATGGACCCGACCACCTCGATTTTAGCTTTCCTAGGAATAATCATAACCTTGAGTTGAACAATAATACTAATTGCCCCGGTTCGAACGTTCTTTGCATGATTTTCTGGTCATGCCATTTCTTGACCTTTTCTTTGTACAACTTTGAGTTCTTATAAGCTTGAAGTCGAAATTCATCGAGTTCAATTAATTGAACTAGTCTTTTTTCACCCGCAGCTACTTGATCAAAGTTAAGTTTCTGAATTACCCAATAGGCCTTATGTTGTAACTCGACAGGTAGGTGACATGCTTTCCCGTAGAGCAACTGATATGGTGACATCACAATTGGTGTCTTGTAAGCAGTTCTGTAAGCCCATAATGTGTCATCCAATATGAGAGACCAGTCTTTTCTATTCAGATTCACTACCTTTTCTAAAAATCTCTTCACCTCCCTGTTTGAAACTTCAGCTTGCCCACTTGTTTGGGGATGATATGTCGTCGCCACCTTATGGTTGACCCCATATTTTGCCAATAGAGCCGTGAACGATTTTTTGCAGAAGTGACTTCCTTCATCACTCATTATAGCTTTTTGCGTGCCAAATCTTGTAAAAATATTCTTTTGCAAGAACTTAAGAACCACTTTGGCATCGTTAGTGGGGGAGTGCTACTACTTCAACCCATTTTGATACATAGTCAACCGCAAGCAAGATGTACTGATTACTGAACGATGATGGAAATGGCCCCATAAAGTTAATGCCCCAAACGTCAAAAACTTCAACTTCCAAGAAAGTTTGTAGTGGCATCTCATTCCTTTTCGATATATTTCCCACCTTTTGACATCTATTGTAAGACCCCAACTTTCATAAATAAAGATTATTTTTCTCTAAATATCATTTTGAATATTATGGTGTGGATTTGATATAATGTTATAGTTGTGGGTAATATTTATTGCAAAGTAAGCAAGTTGTTATAAAATATTTGTTTAGTCAGGGAATATTCTTTTTATCGGAGAATATTCGTACGATGGCACAATCATTGGTGGACCCACAACAAAATTATTATCGAAGTTAGAAAATGATAAAAATATCTTTTTATAAAAATAACGGCGAAAGTTTTACCGTTTACTGTTGAAATACTCGGTGGTAAAAGTACAGTAATGCGCGTGGTTGCATAGTAGCACACGATATTGATTATTGATACTTACGTAAGAAGCCAATCAGTTATACTCAATTATTGCTACGGTAATTACTGCATAGTATCTCATATTATTGATTCAATTATTATCACAGTACCATCTGCATAATATTTTATATTATTAAATCATTAATTGAGACGACAAAGTTAGTCATATTATTATTTACAATATTGACGATGTCTAGAAAATTCTGTCAAGGAGAGGTTTTGTCACCTAATTGCGCGCCAATAGGGATAAATCCTTATCGGAAAGCCCCCTCTTTCCTGTGAAAGATCTAGTTGTTAAATATTGGGAGTTATACTATTAATGATGAATAATTGTTGAAAGATTAAATATGTGTTGATTGAAGATAAAATAATTTGTGGTAATATTTATTCAATCTTTGATATAAATAAGAAGTCTGTTATAAGACGTTTGTGGTAAGTTTGGTTTATTCTATGGGGGCCCATAGGTCATCATCTAAGAGTCACTTTTGTCAATAGTAATTGCCTTTACCAGACGTTAAACCACTTGCCATTTTATATTACAGGCGTCAAACCAATTGTCGTTTCACATTACAGGCATCGAACCAATTGTCGTTTCACATTACAGGCGTCAAACCAATTGTCGTTTCACATTACAAGCGTCAAACCACTTGTTGTTTCACATTACATGCGTCAAGCCACTTTTCTTTTCACATCATCAGTCGTCAAGCCACTTGCCTTTTCACATTGCAAGGGCTAAGTTAGAAATCTTCTATAAATAGAAGCTTAATTCTTCTTTCATTCTCACCAATTCACTATGACTCACAAGAGAATTCTATAGAGAGAGAATCAGAGAGAAAGAAGAAGAGTATTCTGTTACTACACTATTTCAGTATCCAATCTCCTACTAAGGTAAGGGGTATTATTTCTTTCGTATTCATATAGGGATATTATTTTTGTCCAATATTTGTATTAAATAATATTTTCTTCCATACTCTGTAGTATGTAAGTAATATTATTTCGTTTTAGATTCTGAATTCTACACTCATGTTGTTAAGTATTGCTTCTATACTCCTTGAAATTAGTAGAATATCCTTAAAATTTGCGCTTCATCTAGTATTGTTTTACAAGAATATTTTTCTGAACATTCTTGTTAAAGTTTAATCTTTTCATGTCGGAGTACTATTCACGGGGTACTATTCATGACAAAAAAAATTAATTTATTTTTTGTCCAAATTATTTTTGATACAATATTATTCTTGAATTTTACTCCACAAAGCAGTATCATGTTGATAATTTGGACATTATTAAATTCTGGATAAATTGAATTATAAATCTTTAAAATTTATCCTTGCTCTCATTTAATTGAATTCTTATATCATTGTCATCATCCTCATGCTTATATTATGATGAAAGTCATCTTTGGTCGTAGTGCATAAATGGACTGTTGATTAGTATGATTATGACTAGGGATCATTCGGTATAATCATGACCCGAAATATTACAAATGATGTGGTAAAAGTCATCATTGGCCCGTAGTGCTTTGATTGAAAGTTGTTGGTATGATCATGACCACTGGTGATAAAAATGAATTTCCTTGGCCCGCAGTGCATGGATAATTCAGTGATGTAGATTATTTATTTAGCTGAGTCCCAGCAATAAAATTGATGATAAACTTTTAAATCATAGAAGATAGTAGATATCATGCTCTACTTGAATCTTCTAATGGATTGCTTGTTCCACTGCAGTTAAACTTGATGTTTATTGTATTTTATCAGTTTAACACTGTTGGAGGCTAATGATAATTTATTCTCCATTATCTTAGTCATAATATTTCTTACTGGGCTAGTTGAGCTCACCCTTTTGCTTTCATTGTTCTCTTCAGGAAATGAGAATATAGCAGGGACGAGTCGGGAAATGGAGTGACGGTCCAGATAGGTGGCTATAGTAATCCTCACTATTATGTGAAATAGTGTGATAATAATTGTAATGAGAACTTCATTTGAGTTTTTATACTCTCTACAACACATTATCCATGTTGAAACTCTCAGTTACGTTTTGTCGTACTGTATAAAAAAAGTTTGTATTTAAATTATGTACCATATATTTGGCGACTCAAGATGGGTGATGTATACCTATTTTGGGTGTCGACGTCGGGAATTTTAGTTGTCCCTTTTCGTTACTTGTTCTTTGGTGTTCTCATATTAAGTGAGATTTGTTTGAAAAAACAAGTGAAAAAGGTCCGACATGTATATATATTAAAGTAGTAAATGCTCCAGACTGAAGTCTAGGCTCATCGAACAAAGTTCGACACACAGTTTATATATATATATGTGTGTATATATATATATATATATAAGTAAATAAATGCTCCAGACAAAAGTCTAGGCTCAATCGTGGCATAACTCGATAATGTTAGTCCATATATAAAATATATATATATAAATATATATGTATATACAAATTGAAATAAAACCACGGACCGAAGTCCTGGAAAACACAGGCAACATGACTCTCAACGTGAAGAAGGGTGTGTGTAAAGATGAAGAGAATGGCTTTAAGGTGTGTGAGAAGGCTTACAGTGGGCTACCAAAGAAGACTTCTATATCTTTAAAGGGATGAACAATCGACTCATGCCGGTACAAAAGTAGCTATATGTGAGCTCACAAGTGTATAAAATGAGAAAGCACTCAATATAGAGAGAGTACATAGTAAATTTGATAGGGCTTCCTCGCTTTTATTTTTTTTCTAAAATGGCCACCCCAAGCCCTCTATTTATAGAGGGGGGAGCTGCAGGTGTACCTGCAGCTAGGCCGCAGGTGTACCTCCAACTGTAGTAGCCCCGAATCCGGGCCCCAAATCGCAGCGGATTCGGTTCACTATTTCTATCACTATTTGCGGAAGACATAAACATAAATTGTTTATACATTAAACTTACACAATTTTCCCCAAAATCGAGTAACCTTAACTTAAACACAATTCATAAACGTTCTAACATATAACACATTTATCAAACTAAACTATTACAAAATAGCCGCACTTTATATCCCAAGCTGAACTTGGCTTTAACCTTTTCCTGTATCCGAACACATTCACATTATCTGCAATGTTTTATCATGATATAGCAAGGGTGAGCATGAAAGTTGCCCAGCAAGTTTATATACAACAATATAACGATATATCATGATTGAAGAGTATGAATAATGGGCTTGCTATAATTCATCAATATAATTGAGAACTAGCACGAACAAATTTTTGACTGAACAAGTATTATACATGAACAAACATTTCTGAACCAACTGGTAATGAAGGTGATCAGCCTTTCATACCTGACTTATACATGCAAGATGTACTGAGTACAAATTTCATGGCAATCAGCAATGATTAACCATAAGCTTGAATAAAACACTCTTATTAGAGTTTAGTACAAAGAAACTTGCCAGAACCGTTGATTACCGCAACACAATTTTTATCGCTTTACCCGAAGACCTAATATTAGTAATATAGATCCCCAATATTAGAATAATAACATCATATTATATTACTGTTATATTTATATCCACAGAATAACCTAAACACATCACCACATAAGCCTATCAGTCTATACAGCACATAAGATATAGCATCAAGTCAAACTATTTCAGTCTGACTTAAAATCGACACAATTCTATCATCTCGACGGTCTAGTCGGACAAAAATCGAATTTTAGTTCAATTAAACTCTGCCTAAACACTTAACCATTAACACAGATAATTTCTAATCAGACAAAATATTTTTCCTAGGCTCGTAATAATTTTCGGATAATTATTACCATTTATCAACATTTTTCAATCCTTAAAACCGTATTTAAATGAATTAAATACCACATAATACCTTAATCATTAATATTTATTTAATATAAAATATTAATGAAAATCATTACATAATATTATAATATAATTATAATATATCAAAGTATTTTTAATACCTTAAAATCATAACTATATAATTTTTAAACACTTAATTCCATTATCCGATAATTGCTATTATTATTAAAATATTAATATATTCATGGCAAAATATCAAAAGTTATATTTTGTAACTTAAAAATATTTTTCTAACACTTAAAAATTTTTTATATGATTTTTAAATCATTAATTCTATTTTTCCATAATTTATTTAATATATCTATTAAATAAACTAATTATCATTAATATTGATTAATTAATGAATTTCCTCACAAAATATTAAAAGTCATCAAAAATAACTTAAAATATTTTCTTATACCAGAAAATAATTTTTCATGATTTTTTATGAATTAAAACTATTTTTAAATAATTTATTTAATATTATAATTAAATAAATAAATACCATTTATATTCCAAAAATATTAAATATTTTCAAAATATACTCAAAATAGTTAAAAACTATTTTTCAGACTTTAAAATAATTTTTCAGAATTTATTATGTATTTTTAATAATTAAAAACCATTTTTTTCTATTTATTAAATAATTTCTGAAAATTAGAAATTAAAACTGTCACTAAAGGACTATAGCGACACTTTCTGTCGCTATAGGTGTTCTTGACTTAAGAACACTGACAAAGTCAGTGTGCGAGGGGCTGGTTTGACCGGTTTTAATTTCTTGTTCTGTGTATTTCTGGGCTGGCTATTATTCTAATCATGTAGTATAAGTGTAATATTACAACTACAATCAAACTTCATGGCCATAACACTTTACAACTGAGAGATCAAGGCTTCCAAACATTCTGTCAAACGTGTTCTTCGTTTTTCTGGGTTTACCAGAATCGAAGGTACCCACTTTGGGTCTTTATAACTTGCAATCTAGGTTTTATTTCTGTGATCTAAAGGTTCAGTCTTGTAGGGGATATGTAAGGCTACAATTACATATCAAAAACTATATCTAACAACAACATATACACAAGATTAAAGTTGGTCAAAGTTCTGACAAAAATTCGGATGATGATGTTCTGGGTTTTCCAGAAAACCTTCATCAGGCAGTTCGGTCAATGATGTTTGACCATGATTCTACACCGTTATATTAATGATCTGGGTGAAATAAAGCCATGTATCTGTACTCCTCATATCCGACTACAAGAATAAAACAAAAACATAACAAAAACACTAATGTACTGCAAGATCTAAGGCTCGCAAAACTTGTTAGATTTTTCTGGAAATTTTTGGGCTTGCCCAGAAATCAAATTCGTGACCGGTCAACGATGTTTGACCGCTTATAACTTTTATTCTACAATCAATCTGGCTTTGATTCTTTTTGCATATAAAAGACCACATAACAGACTACATTTACAACATTTAAAACACAAAAACAATCAACAGAAACCAATATAAGTGGTCTGGCATTTGCTTGTCAGACGATGTTTTAGCAATTTTTCCAGATTTCATAAAATGCAAGATTCGAGTATTTTGATGTTATGGATCTGGGATTTAACAACCCATATCCTCAATTGACACCTAAATACACAACATTAACTAATCAACAACAACATTTAACACCAAATCATGAGATTTCAAATTTTTAGGGTTTTATACCTTTTGAGCTTGATTTCTAATTTCTGATCCTTTGATCCTGATTATGAAAAGCTATATCTTGATCATGGCTAACTATTTCACTCTCTCACACTCTATATTTCGATATTTTGGAGAGAGAAAGTCTTGGAAGAAAAATGAGAACAAAATGGCCCTTTTCTCTCTCTAAATCTTTAAATACAATTGCTAGATGCATGAATTGTATTGAAAAAGGGGCTGATTTGCTGTCATATAAGTCAAGGGAGTGGTTTGGGTGGTTGAACCACTAAAGTGTTGGCCACAAATACAAGCTAGCTCACTAAAACACTTAGAATGGCACTTATGTCATTTCCTTAATTTCTAAAAATTTCCTTAGGGTTTAGGGTTTTTTAAGGTTTAGGTTTTGTTAGGGTTTAGGGTTTACCCTTTAAGGTTTAGATTTTAACCCTTAAATATTTAGCAACTTGGAATTCAAAAATTCTCTAATTAAATTTAAAATAGAAAATTTTGATTTCTAAATTATAATTAGGTCTTCCTAATTATATCATAATCTCCTAATTATAAATCAATCTTACTAATTAGGACTAATTTATCCTAATTAACATTGCTAATTTAGCACTTAGGCCCACAATTGTACATTAGGTTTCAAAACCACATTTTAGGGTTTTAAATAGAAAAATAATATTTCAATTTTTAGAAATTAAATTTCCTAATTAGATTAGGGTTTCTAATAATTTGACAATTAGGATATATATTTCCTAATTAACATTGCTAATATAGCAATTAAATCCATCACTACACAATTAGGGTTCAAAATGTTCATTAAGGTTTATAACCCAAAAATTAGGGTTTCTAATATAAAAATTATTATTTGCTAATTATAATTAGAATTCCCTTAATTATACTTAGGTTTTCTTAATCATAACTTAAACTTGCTAATTATGATTAATTTATCCTAATTAAGATTGCTAAAATAGCAGTTAAATCCATAATGGCATGATATGGTTTTTGACGGAATAATTAGGGTTCCAAAAATTGTAAATTAGGGTTTGCTAATTACTTAATCTTTACCCTAATTAGTACTAAATTAAAAGTACTAAAGAATTAAAATTCTCCTTTATATTCCCAGATTAGGGTTTCATTTTATCAGAATCTGAAATTAGGGTTTTCTAATAATCAATTAAGATTTTAGAGAATTCATTAGGGTTTTCCCTAATTAATTTAATATTATTGGCGTTTAACCTTGTATATACATTACATTCCCAATCTAGGGTTTTCAATATCCGAATTAGGATTTCGTACTCCCAGAACTGAAACTAGGGTTTCCAGAATCGATTATTAGGGTTTCTTATTAGACGTTAGGATTTTCTAACTGAACGTTGTCGTTCTAAATATATACTTAGGGTTTATCACAGATGTAATTTATCTGGTCAACCCATGACCCTTAACCACATTCTGAACACATCATTAACCATATACACAGAGCACATTTACATAAATCCTTAATCCTGAATAATTCTCCTATATCCTTCACCGAATTTTGAAATCCTCAAAATTTATTCCCAAAAACATCAAACGCATACACTTATTTTCTGTCTAGGTCTATTATTTAACCTTAAATCAATCATTTAAGATTTTTATAAATTGTCTAATTTCTCTGGTTTTCACATTCACCCCTCCTTATAAGAATTTTTTCCCCGAAATTCACCGTGCACCTTACACCGTGCACCTTACACCATTCACACATGTTTCACATGCTACCCAATACACCACTCACAAGGCTAAAAATTTTAAAACTGTGTTGAGGAATCGTATAGACTATTTGTTTTTCATTTTCGCAAAGGTTTTATGGAAATTCATCCGCAAACTGTCATTACATATGGACACAAATGGTGATTAGCCCGATATGCCCTGTACTGGCCAAGTACTGATTTTATCTGTTTTCCCATCACTGCCAAAGGCACAAAAATTCTACCTCAGTCTTATTTGATTCCACAGCAAAACAATTTGGTTTGGGAAAATTCTTTCAATAAACATTTTTGAGAATGACGTCATGATGCCGTACTGTATTTAACAGTCCGTTGAGGATTTCGTCATTTTGTGACTTTGTTATACTACATCATACTGTAGTGGGCTGGCGATCCTTAGATCACATCCAACACCAAGTAATTCTACATTGATAACTCCATCATTTTTTATCATCTCTGCACCAGGTCACATGGTACATAAGTGATAAATAAAAACAATTTTTTTTAAAAGGCACATAGTGCGTATTTAGCTTGATGTCAAAAATTGAGGTTTAACAAAGCTAGGGGTTTAGGAAAACCTAAATCTCCAATAATGATCATATTCTTAACAATCTATCTGTTCCTATAATCTTTAACACTCCATTCACACAACTATACCCAGTTCATAAAACCACACTTATGAGTTCATAACCTGGCCACAATTATATGAGTTTACGAACTTACCCTAGTCTGACCTTTGGCGTCCGTTCGCTGAGGGGCTCATAAAGATTTTATATAACTATAAGTCAAGAATGTCACATAAGTATGAGTTCTAAGAACTCATACTTAATCCTATATTCTCTACCTATGACCTATTTATCTGTATATAACAACTAGCGTGACACAACATTTCAATTATTACCAATGCCACCAACTAAGTAGTTTTTACACCAAGCACAATTCCCCGCCCATACAAGGAATCATACAACTCAGTTGCTGACACGAGTCCTCATTGAAATCCCCACCTAATCTTAACCCCCTTTTTCAATACGAATTCAATTCGTATTCATAATCCATAACTCTTTCATAAGTTTTCATAGTACCATTTCATAGTACAACTTACACAGCATCTTGCTGTAAACTTTTCAATCATAAGATTGATTCTTTCTGACTGTCATAACCTTATCAGATCACGGGGTGATCTTATCATATATATTACGATTTATTTCTATGCCTATGATCATTTTGTTTTACGATCTTCTATTTCTGCACTTTCAGTCTTTTAGACTTGATCTATTCACCATTACTGTTCAACTTTATTATCAGAGTTAGGGAACTCTGTGTCTTTACACTCGCCGAGATTCATCTTTGAATCTTACCGACCAACTAACTCTATGTGAGTTAGATCTTATCCTAATCACTGCGGTTATTGGAATCAGGTATTCCTACCTATGCTTCATAACCAACAGCTTTGATACCAATTGTAGTAGCCCCGATTCCGGGCCCCAAATCGCCGCGGATTCGGTTCACTATTTCTATAACTATTTGCGAAAGACATAAACATAAATTGTTTATACATTAAACTTACACAATTTTCCCCAAAATTGAGTAACCTTAACTTAAACACAATTCATAAACGTTCTAATATATAACACATTTATCAAACTAAACTATTACAAAATAGCCGCACTTTATATCCCAAGCTGAACTTGGCTTTAACCTTTTCCTGTATCCGAACGCATTCGCATTATCTGCAATGTTTTATCATGATATAGCAAGGGTGAGCATGAAAGTTGCCCAACAAGTTTATATGCAACAATATAACGATATATCATGATTGAAGAGTATGAATAATGGACTTGCTATTATTCATCAATATAATTGAGAACTAGCACGAACAAATTTTTGACTGAACAAGTATTATACATGAACAAACATTTCTGAACCAACTGGTAATGAAGGTGATCAGCCTTTCATACCTGACTTATACATGCAAGATGTACTGAGTACAAATTTCATGGCAATCAGCAATGATTAACCATAAGCTTGAATAAAACACTCTTATTAGAGTTAAGTACAAAGAAACTTGCCTGAACCGTTGATTACCGCAACGCAATTTTTATCGCTTTACCCGAAGACCTAATATTAGTAATATAGATCCCCCAATATTAGAATAATAACATCACAGTATATTACTGTTATATTTATATCCACAGAATAACCTAAACACATTACCACATAAGCCTATCAGTCTATACAGCACATAAGATATAGTATCAAGTCAAACTATTTCAGTTTGACTTAAAACCGACACAATTCTATCATCCCGACGGTCCAGTCGGACAAAAATCGAATTTAAGTTCAATTAAACTCTGCCTAAACACTTAACCATTAACACAAATAATTTCTAATCAGACAAAACATTTTTCCTAGGCTCGTAATAATTTTTGGATAATTATTACTATTTATCAACATTTTTCAATCCTTAAAACCGTATTTAAATGAATTAAATACCACATAATTCCTTAATCATTAATATTTATTTAATATAAAATATTAATGAAAATCATTACATAATATTATAATATAATTATAATATATCAAAGTATTTTTAATACCATAAAATCATAATTATATGATTTTTAAACACTTAATTCCATTATCCGATAATTGCTATTATTATTAAAATATTAATATATTCATGGCAAAATATCGAAAGTTATATTTTATAACTTAAAAATATTTTTCTAATACTTAAATCATTTTTATATGATTTTTAAATCATTAATTCTATTTTTCCATAATTTATTTAATATATCTATTAAATAAACTAATTATCATTAATATTGATTAATTAATGAATTTCCTCACAAAATATTAAAAGTCATCAAAAATAACTTAAAATATTTTCTTATACCATAAAATAATTTTTCATGATTTTTCATGAATTAAAACTATTTTTAAATAATTTATTTAATATTATAATTAAATAAATAAATACAATTTATATTCCAAAAATATTAAATATTTTCAAAATATACTCAAAATAGTTAAAAACTATTTTTCAGACTTTAAAATAATTTTTCAGAATTTATTATGTATTTTTAATAATTAAAAACCATTTTTTTCTATTTATTAAATAATTTCAGAAAATTAGAAATTAAAACTGTCACTAAAGGACTATAGCGACACTTTCTGTCGCTATAGGTGTTCTTGACTCAAGAACACTGACAAAGTCAGTGTGCGAGGGGCTGGTTTGACCGGTTTTAATTTCTTTTTCTGTGTGTTTCTGGGCTGGCTATTATTCTAATCATGTAGTATAAGTGTAATACTACAACTACAATCAAACTTCATGCCCATAACACTTTACAACTGAGAGATCAAGGCTTCCAAACATTCTGTCAAACGTGTTCTTCGTTTTTCTGGGTTTACCAGAATCGAAGGTACCCACTTTGGGTCCTTATAACTTGCAATCTAGGTTTTATTTCTGTGATATAAAGGTTCAGTCTTGTAGGGGATATGTAAGGCTACAATTACTTATCAAAAAGTATATCTAACAACAACATATACACAAGATTAAAGCTGGTCAAAGTTCTGACAAAAATTCGGCTGATGATGTTCTGGGTTTTCCAGAAAACCTTCATCAGGCAGTTCGGTCAATGATGGTTGACCATGATTCTACACCGTTATATTAATGATCTGGGTGAAATAAATCCATGTATCTGTACTCCTCATATCCGACTACAAGAATAAAACAAAAACATAACAAAAACACTAATGTACTGCAACATCTAAGGCTCGCAAAACTTGTCAGATTTTTCTGGAAATTTTTGGGCTTGCCCAGAAATCAAATTCGTGACCGGTCAACGATGTTTGACCGCTTATAACTTTTATTCTACAATCGATCTGGCTTTGATTCGTTTTGCATATAAAAGACCACATAACAGACTACATGTTACAACATTTAAAATACAAAAACAATCAACAGAAACTAATATAAGTGGTCTGACATTTGCTTGTCAGACGATGTTTTAGCAATTTTTCCAGATTTCATAAAATGCAAGATTCGAGTATTTTGATGTTATGGATCTGGGATTTAACAACCCAGATCCTCAATTGACACCTAAATACACAACATTAATTAATCAACAACAACATTTAACACCAAATCATTAGATTTCAAATTTTTAGGGTTTTATACCTTTTGAGCTTGATTTCTAATTTCTGATCCTTTGATCCTGATTATGAAAAGCTATATCTTGATCATGGATAACTATTTCGCTCTCTCACACTCTATATTTCGAAATTTTGGAGAGAGAAAGTCTTGGAAGAAAAATGAGAACAAAATGGCCCTTTTCTCTCTCTAAATCTTTAAATACAATTGCTAGATGCATGAATGGTATTAAAAAAGGGGCTGATTTGCTGTCATATAAGTCAAGGGAGTGGTTTGGGTGGTTGAACCACTAAAGTGTTGGCCACAAATACAAGCTAGCTCACTAAAACACTTAAAAGGGAACTTATGTTATTTCCTTAATTTCTAGAAATTACATTAGGGTTTAGGGTTTGTTAGGGTTTAGGGTTTGTTAGGATTAAGGGTTTAACCCTTTAGGGTTTAGATTTTAACCCTTAAATATTTAGCAACTTGGAATTCAAAAATTCTCTAATTAAATTTAAAATAGAAAATTTTGATTTCTAAATTATAATTAAGGCTTCCTAATTATATCATAATCTCCTAATTATAAATCAATCTTACTAATTAGGACTAATTTTACCTAATTAACATTGCTAATTTAGCACTTATGCCCACAATTGTACATTAGGTTTCAAAACCACATTTTAGGGTTTTAAATAGAAAAATAATATTTTAATTTTTAGAAATTAAATTTCCTAATTAGATTAGGGTTTCTAATAATTTGACAATTAGGATATATATTTTCTAATTAACATTGCTAATATAGCAATTAAATCCATCACTGCACAATTAGGGTTCAAAATGTTCATTAAGGTTTATAACCCAAATATTAGGGTTTCTAATATAAAAATTATTATTTGCTAATTATAATTAGAATTCCCTTAATTATACTAAGGTTTTCTTAATTATAACTTAAACTTGCTAATTAGGATTAATTTATCCTAATTAAGATTGCTAAAATGGCAGTTAAATCCATAATGGCATGATATGGTTTTTGACGGAATAATTAGGGTTCCAAAAATTGGAAATTAGGGTTTGTTAATTACTTAACTTTTACCCTAATTAGTACTTAATTAATAGTACTAAAGCATTAAAATTCTCATTTATATTCCCAGATTAGGGTTTCATTTTATCAGAATCTGAAATTAGGGTTTTCAGTTCTGATATTAGGGTTTTCTAATAATCAATTAATATTTTAGATAATTCATTAGGGTTTTCCCTAATTAATTTAATATTATTGGCGTTTAACCTTGTATATACATTACATTCCCAATCTAGGATTTTTAATATCCGAATTAGGATTTCGTACTCCCGGAACTGAAACAAGGGTTTCCAGAACCGATTATTAGGGTTTCTTAATAGACGTTAGAGTTTTCTAACTGAACGTTGTCGTTCTTAATATATACTTAGGGTTTATCACAGATGTAATTTATCTGGTCAACCCATGACCCTTAACCACATTCTGAACACATCATTAACCATATACACAGAGCATAATTACATAAATCCTTAATCCTGAATAATTCACCTATATCTTTCACTGAATTTTGAAATCCTCAAAATTCATTCCCAATAACATCAAACGCATACACTTATTTTTTGTCTAGGTCTATTATTTAACCTTAAATCAATCTTTTAAGATTTTCATAAATTGTCTAATTTCTCGGGTTTTCACATTCACCCCTCCTTATAAGAATTTCGTTCCCGAAATTCACCTTACACCTTACACCGTGCACCTTACACCATTCACACATGTTTCACATGCTACCCAATACACCACTCACAAGGGTAAAAATTTTAAAACTGTGGTGAGGAATCGTATAGACTGTTTGTTTTTCATTTTCGCAAAGATTTTATGGAAATTCATCCGCAAACCGTCATTACTTATGGACACAAAGGGTGATTAGCCCGATATGCCCTGTACTGGCCAAGTACTGATTTTATCTGTTTTCCTATCACTGCCAAAGGCACAAAAATTCCACCTCAGTCTTATTTGATTCCACAACAAAACAATTTGGTTTGGGAAATTTCTTTCAATAAACATTTTTGAGAATGACGTCATGATGCCGTACTGTATTTAACAGCCCGTTGAGGATGTCGTCATTTTGTGACTTTGTTATACTACATCATACTGTAGTGGGCTGACGATCCTTAGATCACATCCAACACCAAGTAATTCTGCATTGATAACTCCATCATTTTTTATCATCTCTGCACCAGGTCACATTGTACATAAGTGATAAATAAAAACAAATTTTTTTTAAAGGCACATAGCGCGTATTTAGCTTGATGTCAAAAATTGAGGTTTAGCAAAGCTAGGGGTTTAGGAAAACCTAAATCTCCAATAATGATCATATTCTTAACAATCTATCTGTTCCTACAATCTTTAACACTCCATTCACACAACTATACCCAGTTCATAAAACCACACTTATGAGTTCATAACCTGGCCACAATTATATAAGTTTACGAACTTACCCTAGTCTGACCTTTGGCGTCCGTTCGCTGAGGGGCTCATAAACATTTCATATAACTATAAGTCAAGAATGTCACATAAGTATGAGTTCTAAGAACTCGTACTTAATCCTATATTCTCTACCTATGACCTATTTATCTGTATATAACAACTAGCATGACATAACATTTCAATTATTACCAATGCCTCCAACTAAGTAGTTTTTACACCAAGCACAATTCCCCGCCTATACAAGGAATCATACAACTCAGTTGCTGACACGAGTCCTCAATGAAATCCCCACCTAATCTTAACCCCCTTTTTCAATACGAATTCAATTCGTATTCATAATCCATAACTCTTTCATGAGTTTTCATAGTACCATTTCATAGTACAACTTACACACAGCATCTTGCTGTAAACTTTTCAATCATAAGATTGATTCTTTCTGACTGTCATAACCTTATCAGATCACGGGGTGATCTTATCGTATATATTACGATTTATTTCTATGCCTATGATCGTTTTGTTTTACGATCTTCTATTCCTGCACTTTCAGTCTTTTAGACTTGATCTATTCACCATTACTGTTCAACTTTATTATCAGAGTTAGGGAACTCTGTGTCTTTACACTCGCCGAGATTCATCTTTGAATCTTACCGACCAACTAACTCTAAGTGAGTTAGATCTTATCCTAATCACTGCGGTTATTGGTCTCAGGTTTTCCTACCTAAGCTTCATAACTTTGATACCAACTGTAGTAGCCCCGAATCCGGGCCCCAAATCGACGCGGATTCGGTTCACTATTTCTATCACTATTTGCGGAAGACATAAACATAAATTGTTTATACATTAAACTTACACAATTTTCCCCAAAATCGAGTAACCTTAACTTAAACACAATTCATAAACGTTCTAACATATAACACATTTATCAAACTAAACTATTACAAAATAGCCGCACTTTATATCCCAAGCTGAACTTGGCTTTAACCTTTTCCTGTATCCGAACGCATTTGCATTATCTGCAAAGTTTTATCATGATATAGCAAGGGTGAGCATGAAAGTTGCCTAGCAAGTTTATATACAACAATATAACGATATATCATGATTGAAGAGTATGAATAATGGGCTTGCTTTAATTCATCAATATAATTGAGAACTAGCACGAAATTTTTTTGATTGAACAAGTATTATACACGAACAAACATTTCTGAACCAACTGGTAATGAAGGTGATCAGCCTTTCATACCTGACTTATACATGCAAGATGTACTGAGTATAAATTTCATGGCAATCAGCAATGATTAACCATAAGCTTGAATAAAACACTCTTATTAGAGTTAAGTAAAAAGAAACTTGCCTGAACTAATATTTTAATTTTTAGAAATTAAATTTCCTAATTAGATTAGGGTTTCTAATAATTTGACAATTAGGATATATATTTCCTAATTAACATTGCTAATATAGCAATTAAATCCATCACTGCATAATTAGGGTTCAAAATATTCATTAAGGTTTATAACCCAAAAATTAGGGTTTCTAATATAAAAATTATTATTTGCTAATTATAATTAGAATTCCCTTAAGTATACTAAGGTTTTCTTAATCATAACTTAAACTTGCTAATTAGGATTAATTTATCCTAATTAAGATTGCTAAAATAGCAGTTAAATCCATAATGGCATGATATGGTTTTTGACGGAATAATTAGGGTTCTAAAAATTGGAAATTAGGGTTTGTTAATTACTTAACCTTTACCTTAATTAGTACTTAATTAATAGTACTAAAGCATTAAAATTCTCCTTTATATTCCCAGATTAGGGTTTTATTTTATCACAATCTGAAATTAGGGTTTTCAGATCTGGTATTAGGGTTTTCTAATAATCAATTAAGATTTTAGATAATTCATTAGGGTTTTTCCTAATTAATTTAATATTATTGGCGTTTAACCTTGTACATACATTACATTCCCAATCTAGGGTTTTCAGTATCCGAATTAGGATTTCGTACTCCTGGAACTGAAACTAGGGTTTCCAGAACCGATTATTAGGGTTTCTTATTAGACGTTAGAGTTTTCTAACTGAACGTTGTCGTTCTTAATATATACTTATGGTTTATCACAGATGTAATTTATCTGGTTAACCCATGACCCTTAACCACATTCTGAACACATCATTAACCATATACACAGAGCATATTTACATAAATCCTTAATCCTGAATAATTCACCTATATCCTTCACCGAATTTTGAAATCCTCAAAATTCATTCCCAATAACATCAAACGCATACACTTATTTTCTGTCTAGGTCTATTATTTAACCTTAAATCAATCATTTAAGATTTTCATAAATTGTCTAATTTCTCGGGTTGTCACACCTGAGGCTAGGCCACTGGTGTACCTGAGGCTAACCGGGTTACCCCGGGTTTTACGGGTCGCGTTGTCTCGGAGTACGTGCACGTAGGCACTGTAGTGTCCGCTTGAACTTTCAGAATTGTAATCAGGGCATCCGACTGAGGTACATTGGACCTATTTCGGACCACCGTTGTTGAGAGTTACATAATGGCATGGGATTAGAGGTTGTACGAAGTCAGGAAGATGGGACGGTTCCCTCCGGTCTTTAAGCTTAAAATTCCATCCGTTACCATACGTAATAGTCACTCAGTATTGGTTTTTCTTGATTCTTGTGGGACATTGTTGTGTAGAAATGTATGTATGAGATGTTGAGACGACGTGATGTGGGCGTGAGGGTGCGAGATGCCGACTTTGCCCCTCACCGGAGTTATCGCCGGTTTGGGCAGGTAAAGCAGACATTGCTCAGGGTTATCTCTGAGATTGTACTGCTGCAAGTGTTGAAGGTCCTCAATGTCATCTTTGAGATGTGCCTTTCCTCCCGGTGTTATCTCCGGGCTTGGTCCTGAGTGCCTCGGTGTGAGTGTCAAGGTTGAAGCTAATTGCATGCACTTGAAACAAGCATTTCCAGGGTTATCGCCAAAACTGCACTCCTTGGGGTTATCACCAAGGTTGGTAGCTGTTATTCCCAGTGTTGGGACTAAGACTGGATACCTCGGGGTTATCTCTGATATTAATCGATCTTCTCCGGTGGAATTTCTGGTGTTGGAGCTGCATACCTTAGGGTTATCTCTGAGGTTGGAACGGTTACTCTATGTGTGTGTTCTGGGGTTGAGACTGAACTTCCGATAGTATCTGGACTGGATGTGAGCTGTCTTCCAGGGTTATCTCTGAAAGACGAATCTGCATTCCTGCAATGTTAGTGATAGGTGTGAAGAAAATTTTGAGTGTCTATAGATTCCCCTCTTTATAATATTCATGCAATGCAATGCATGGGTAGGATAAAGAATACTAGACACTTGAAATGCAACATGATGCAAATGTATGATGCATGTGTGATGATTGTCGGTTCCTTGTAACTTTTACCGAGGATTTGCAACTATGACCAGATTAGATGTGTGATCCAAATCTATTAGGATGTTGACGTTGGGGCTGTCACCAAAGTCCTTAATCCTTGATACAGACTTGATTCCGAAGAGGTGCATCTTAGGTGTAAGAGATATATGGGGGATAAAGCTCTGTCTGTTTAAGGATGTGTATAACATATTCCAACATCGATCCTCCTTGATGAAGCTGACCTTTCCCAGGTTGTATCGCCAGGGGATGTCAAGATTCTACTGGATTTACTGCCAACAACATATACTGTCAGGGTTGCCTGACCTTCATTGACATGTACTTCACTAATGTATGAATCAACGGATGAAAAGCCATATGGGGTAGACTGTCAAGGCTGCTTGACCTTTGGTGACGTGTGAATAAACGACTGATATGTGCTATAACCCCCGCCATGGAATCCGCTGGGGAATATGAATATCAAAGTACGCAATCATCGAACAACTTTCGATGCTTCGATGGGTTTACTTGTCAACGACTGACATAACATCAAGGCTGCTTGACCTTCATTGACACATACGTCAATGGATGACAATGCGTGGTATCCCCCGCCGGGGTATGCGTTGTAACCTCGCTGATGTATGTATCAACGGCTGATATCATCGGACGGCTTCCGACGCTTCATTGGATTTACTTGCCAACGGTCATACTGATGTCAAGGATGCTTGATCTTCGTTGATATGTGTGTCAATGGATGAACACGTATTGTAACCCCCGCCGGGGACTGCTTTTGAGACTTCATTGTGACCCTCGCCGGGGATCCTTTTTGAGTTTGCGTTGTGACCCCCACCGGGGAATGTTAGAGAATTAGGGTGTCGACCCTGAATTGGCGGCATTGGACCTGCGCAAGGTATTGTCGAGCGTGGTTGGTAACATTTGAGATCATCAGTATAGTGTAGCCTTTGTTTGGGAAAAAAACCAATGAGTTATGGGCAGACCCAAGGTTCAATCTGAGAAGACCAGGATTTGTAAGCTATTCCGCTCAATTGCGTAGCGTTTTATCCCTGATTTGACCTTTTCAGTCTGTACGAACTCCTTTGCAACTCAAATTGGACCGAGCCGGAGGGGTGGGACCCAAATAAGGGTGCCACAGGTGCACCTCTTTCAGCCGCAGATGGTCCTGCGGCCAACCGTGGATGTTATAATCCTGCAGGTTACTTTTACAAGTCATTTTCAACTTGCACCACGAAAGAAATCCGAGATCTCTTCTTTAGATATGGTGAGTTCGAGCGACTTTCTGCAAATTCTGTCACCGTACAAGTGTTCTACACTATCCTGGTAATGTATGTATGTATTTTTTTTCCAGTTTTTATCCGTTGGAAATTGACTTATCATATGAAATGCATCTAAACACATAGTAATGATTATGTATGCTTAAATGACTTGATAAAAAATATTCAACATAGTAAATGTTAGTATTAAACCATGATGAACATAATGATGTGAAAAAATTTGACTTTTGAGAAGGTCAAATTGGCACCTTTTGCTACTATTTTTTATCCTATTTGAGGAAAAATGAGCAAAAGATAACAAGGCAAAGTACTCATGGTATTGAGGTTAACCTTATGGATTGATGATTTTGATTATTGTGTATATGACTTTGGACAAGTGTGCTACTGAATGGCCACCTAGTCATGCATATGTGCATGTGGATAGTCCTACTTACAAAGAGGACTATGGCAAAAAATTTCAAAATGTAGGCATTTAATTAGTCATGCAGTTTTAAATCTACTGTAGATGTATGTTATAGTAATGCATGCATGCATGTAGTCATAAAATGCATTTTGAAAAGTTCCAAATCAGGAAATACCACACCCTTTCTAAGATGATTTGGAGATTTATTGTCAAGATATTATGGATCCGGATCAATCGAGTAGCTCCCGTAGGACCACGTCTGGTGTACGGAGGAGGGCTTCTGAAGTGCCTCAACCCCGTTCTGTTAGACAGCCTCGTCGGTTTGTGGAGGCAGTGATACGTCCAGTCCGGGTTGATGTGCCGGATGTTAAAGACGAGGAGGAAGATGTTCTGGTTGTGGATCCTGCTCCTGCTGCACATGTTCCCCGTAGGGACCTCCTGAGTATTCAGGTGGCAAACCCAGAGCTTCTGGGTGACTTGAGTCCACATCCCTCGATGTATTTGCATGATAACGTGGTATGACGTTAGATCTTGATCTTCATTCTTTTCTATTGATGAGGAGTAAAGGATTTTGATGTTGATCTGCATTTCATGTAGGTTCCCGGCTTCACACAACCTCGAGGGAACTAGTTTAGCATACACTCCATGTACCAGGCTTTTCATCTTGACTATTGAGCGATTGTGCATGACTGGGGATTCGGAGCATTCTTTTCCATCCTTCCCCGTCGATGTCCCTGGGGGTTATCTCAGGGAATTATCTGAGCTATGGTTTCATTAGACTCAGTCAATCCATTTACTGGACTGTGAGGTGTCGATGACGCCGATGGATTGGTAGTTTATCATAGGTATAGAGTTTGGAGGGGCGTCAGTGCCTTGTATTATGGATATTACCCCTATTGACTTCAAATCCTTGCTAGGAGTTCCAGCGGAGGAGCTCAAAGGCAGGACTATTCGTACAGGTCCTTTGAGCGTGGATGCTATGAGTGGGCTTTTGAGTGAGCCCATGCAAGATGATGTCAGAGTCAGGGATCACATTCTTCGATGATTTTTCCTGATGATCATTTGGGGCTGCTTCATAGCAGATAACTCTTCTACAGTGTTGTTCGCTTTGGTCAGCGCCACACGTCATGTGGACCATATTGGAGAGTATAATTGGGGTTCCTATACCTTTGCCTATTTCCTCAGGGGCATGCGTATGCGCTTGTAGGGTTTGACTGAGGCTTGGTTAGGATTCTACCCATTTCTACTGGTGAGTATTTCACTTGTCGTTTCCCATGTATAGGTTAAGAGTCTTTACTGACCGTAGATGTTTGCCTTTGTGTTGGCAGTTTTAGGCCTATGAGAGGCTTCCATGTTTGTGCCCTGTGAGCATGTTAGGTTTTTATACCTATCCACGAGGACGACGATGGCATCATTCTATATTGGCGGAGGTCCCTGTAGCTGAGGGTTTCACTCATTGCCGCCAATAGCTAGAGTTGCTGACAGCTAATATCATTATATGGATTCCCTATGCTGGGGAGCACTTGGCCATCAGTTTTGAGGATGGGTACCCGACTGGCGTCAAGTATGTGATCTCCACCTGGAGAGTTCCTCTCTTTACAGATGGAGGATGAGAGCTCTATTTAGGAGAGCTTGCTATTAGGAGCATCACAGGGGAGATTCGTATGCCGATCTTGCCTCCTGCCAGGCGTTATTGGCATGTATCACAGTCACCCATCATTGACATCCCATTGTTGGGGGTTGATGGTTTTGCATTATCAAAGGGCCTCTGCACTCAAGAGATATTCCAGCGTTGGTGGTTCCCTCGCACTATTGGATCCCAGACCCACGCCATTCAGTTCATAAGGGATATGGTTCCAAGATCTGAGATGATGACGGATTGGCTAGCATGTGTCCAAGATACGACTCATGTGACATGGATTGATAGTTTGACCCGGCGACTGGACCAGGCATATTTATTTATCCGATATTTGGGTAGAGATCCGATAGAGGCAGATTAGTTTGATCCTTCCAGCTCAAGCGCTGGCCCCTCAGATGACCCATTTTTCTTTACCGGTGCAGATCCTCCTCTGTATAGGCCTGACATCCCTGTTGATAGAGATCTAGTGACTCAGGAGGAGTTACATCAGGTGGATAGGATTGATGATGTAGATATTGACACCATTCTCTTCTTCTGATGTATATTCTCGTTATCTCTTTTGACAGGCCTCTGTTAGCTATTGGGTGGTTGTTCCTCATTCTCGCTATATCTTTTGATAGGCCTCTGTTAGTCGTAGGGCGTTTGTGCCCCATTTTCCTGTATTTTTAGTTGTATAAAGATGATGTATGTAGATGATGATATACTTAGGAATGTATGTACAATTTTTCATTCCCTATATCATATTGTCATCTATTACCTGTAATTCATGTATCATGTTATGCATATGTATGTATTTCAAGAAATATTCAGCATTGACCCCTGGATGGTCTTATGACACGGCCCGTGCATATGTCTTCTTCGACAATTAGCCGTATTGATCATACCCCACCATTATTGGTGGCATCTGGTATGCGATCGTGGTATGATAGCATGTCACCATCAGATAGGGTGACCGTAGATCACTTGTTACAACATACTATGACCCTGTTGATGTTTCAGGATCCTACAGGATTCGTGGATGGCATGCTGGCGCACTGGGTATCGGATAGGCAGGTTTTCCATTTTGGGACCCAGGAGTTGACTCCCACTCTGGAGGAGTATGTACGGTTGACGATGCTACCTCTGGACAAACCTTGCGTGCATATGGCTTTAGGGTACATGAGTCGACGATTCATGACCCTCATTAGATTCAAGCGTAAGGTGGTGCAGGATGAGCTTACATCTGGCTACGTTACATCCCAGCATTTTCTGTTTCACATATTTGGCTCTGAGTACAGTTATACACGACATTCTGGGGATTTCACAACACTGGAGGATCATTGGCGTCTAGCCAGGGTAGATGTACTGCTATTGTACGTACTATCATATGTATATATGCCATGGAATATGGATGAGTTGGACATAGGAGTTATCATGGCAGTGAGAGCTCTCAGGGACGGTCACACCATCATACCGATGATCATAGCAGAGACTCTAAGGTCAGCTATATACTATTGCACTTATCCGAAAGGAGTGTTTACTGGCAGCTCGGTCATGCTGTATGTGTGGTTGATGTCACACTTGAAACCGATCGGCACTTTTAGACGTCATGGATATTGTTTCACCCATGATATAGCCACATCATACTCCTTTTAGTCATCAGAGTGTATAGACGCCATGTCTTGGTCTATGTTCTTGGCAGATATCAGAGATCCGTTTATCATAATGTTGTGCACAGGGCTTAGCTCACCCTACATTTTTATTACTCATGCTCCGGGAATGGATTATCTCCCTCTGGCTGGTTTGAGGGGTATGACTACCTATCACCCGATTGCCGTGATGTCGCAGGTTGACCAGTTTCAGGATTTTCATCCTTTTGAGGGGGCGCTAGGTCAGCGTTTAGCTTTTCTCTATCTCCCAGCAGAGGATCGATCCCGTGTGTATGCTTGTTGGGACCAGCGTGAGATAGCTTCTTTCTCTATTAGCCATCCGGGATGTTCGCCAGAGTATTCTGCGTGGATGGAAACAGAGATTTCATCGACTGCGGTAGTATCGACAGTACCGGATAGTGATTCAGATAATGGAGAGCCCATGGAGGACATTGATTCCCACCTCGAGGAGGAGCTACTTGTCAGGTTTCTAGCATCTCTTTTAGATTCTCCCAGTACCAGTACCGTCGTGATCCAGCATTCGGCACAGTACTTTGAGCAGAGTCTTCATCTGATGACCTTCGAGAGAGACCAGGCTAGAGCCTTGATGTTGACTGCCCTTGATGGGAGAGACGCAACTCTATTTGAGAGAGACGATGAATTTTCTCGTAGAGACACCGCTGTTATCGAGTGGGATGAGGCTAGATCAGCCAGGGATGCAGTGATAGTTGAGCGGGATAGTGTTGTATCTGCCTGGGATGTAGCCATCACAGATAGTACTGCAGTGAGGTCCCTCACCTATGGCATTATTGCAGAGATGAGAACTTACATTGATGAGCATATGGTCACCATGCAGATGGCTGCAGATCTGTTGGGTCGTGTGGATACCCTCGTACAGGAGACCACAACTTCGTCTCCTTCTTTTGAGAGGGATGTCATGTTGGGCTTGTTAGCTCGCATATATCTTGAGTTGTAGATGGGCTTGATATTTTCCTACACAAACTAGCATAGCCATTTTGTCATGTACAGTTTACATTATGTATATCAAACAGCATTATGTATAGCAGGGAAATATATTTTTGTTCACTTCCCTTTTAGATATGTCTATGGCTTGCTTGATATTTTGCCTGTTTCTTTAGGGCTTGTGATCTTGATGTAATCTGAATTCCTCCTTGAGGGATGGACATTGAGTTGTCACTGGATAGTTTAGAATGGATCATTGATATGTGTGTATCCCTACCATCTTTGGTGTCTTGGGATTGGTTTCTGTATGGCGATATGGAGAGGACGGTGGCTTTCCTCTCTAAGATTGACTGCACCACAGATGGTCGTCAGTATTTCAGTTTAGGAGAAGCCTAGTTAATTCCATCGCTTATGGATTGTTGTTGCTCTTTGAGGCATAATCACATCTTAGATGGTCGCCGAATCTCCTATTTAGGAGGAGTTTAGGTAATTCCATCCCCTTGGTCTGAAGCCAAATGAAACGTAGTGGATTGAAGGATAATCCCAGTACCAGTTGACAAGGATTTATGTTTTGGCAGGGGGGTGAGACCGAACCATAAATGGCTTCCTACGTACTCCTATTGAAGAGGAGATCAGGTTTGCAGAGTTCGAACCTGGTGTAAGAGGTTCAACGCTATATGTGGCAGGAATGGTGTAGGAACTTTTTTTTGTTTTTGTTTTTGTAAGGAAAAGGGGGTAGAAATATTTTTGTTGTTTTTGTTTTATTGCGACTGGGCCATGTAAAATGGTTTCCTACGTACTCCTATTGAAGAGGAGATTAGGTCGGTGTAGTTCACCCCACAGGGCGAGTTGAAAAGCATGATCCCATGTGCAGGTCAGACTACGGGGCAGAGAAAGTTTGTTCCTAAGTTGAGGATAAACTACAGGCGTGAAAAGTTTGATCCCATGCTTGGGGGTAACAAATTATGAACGCAAAAAGGTTCAATCCCTGGTGGGATGACCAAAGTCATAGGAAGGCAGAGAAGCCAGGCTGCTGGTTTGAAGATTATGTTTCCTTGAGGGGCAAAGTATGGAAAAGGGTTGTATGTGGTAAGGGGTTAAAGAACCGGAATGACAGGCGATCTATTGATCCAACACCATGATGTTTGCTTGATGGTAACTTCAAACATAGTACCATTTCACGGTGTCCGGGTTGATGAGTTGTGGAAATTCATCGTCGTTCACTTCTTATAATCTGAGAGCACCTTCTGCCAATACTTCCTTGACAACAAATGAGCCTTCCCAGTTAGGGGAAAATTTTCCCTTAGATTGATCTTGGTTGTCAATGATCTTCTTCAAAACCAAGTCATGTTGTTTAAACTGTTGTAGCCAGACTTTTCTGTTGTAGGATCTGGCGATCCTCTGTTGATATAATTAACCATGGAAGATAGTCGTGGTCCGCCTTTCGTCTATTAGAGACAATTGGTGAAACCTGACTTGTACCCATTGATCTTCATCCAGCTGACGTCTATCAACACTTTGAGGGATTCCATTTCAAGTTCTATGGGGAGCACTACTTCCATCCCATAGGTTAAGGCATAGGGGGTTGCCCCATTTCAAGTTCTATGTGGACATCTTTTGCATAATCTTCTTAATGTTTTTGTTAGCCGCTTCAACAGCACCATTCATCTTCGGACGATAGATGACAGAGTTAAGATGTTTGATGTGGAATTTACTGCATAATTCCTCCATCATTTTGTTGTTGAGGTTCTTAGCATTATCTGACACAATCACCTCGGGTTGTCCATATCGACAAATGAAACTGTTTCTGATGAAAGCAATGACAACTTCTTTGGTAAACCTGGGGAAGGAGGCTGCTTCTACCCACTCAGTGAAGTAGTCGATCATGGTGAAGATAAATCGATGTCCATTATTGTCTTTAGGCTCAATGGGCCCGATAATGCCCATTCCCCACATTGAGAAGTGCCAAGGCGAACTCATATTATGGAGTTCCCATGGAGGGGCGTGGATAGCATTCCCATGCATCTGGCACTGATAACATCTCCTGACGTGGTCATTTCAGTCAACTTTGAGAGAGAGCCAGTAATGTCCTGTCCTGAGGATTTTCTTGACAAAGAGGTGGCCACTCATGTTAGGGCCACAAACTCCACCATGGATATCTTTCATGAGCGTTTGAGCTTGATCTTTGTCTAAACATCTGAGGAGACCTAGTCTTGTATCTCTTTTATAGGGTGCATCTCCACTCAAGTAAAATTTCATAACAAGTCGATGGATCCGCCTTTTCTCTATCGGGTTCGCCTCAGCAGGTGTATATCCATCTCGTAGGTACTCCTTGATATGTTGATACCAAGGATGCTGGATGGGAGGTAGCTCATCCGATACTTCTCAAACGTAGTTCCAATAGGATGGGGCCTTGTGCAGGGAAATTGTGACGCTTGGCAAGTGTCCCTTATCATATATGCGAATCAAGGAGGCCAAAGTTGCTAATGCGTCTGCAGAGTCATTCCTATTACGAGGAATGTGTAGAAAAGAAATTTCTTTGAACTCCATAACCAACTGTAAAACTTGCCGATGGTAAGGCAGCAAATATTGTTCCTTGGTTTGATAGATTCCCGTGGATTATCTGATTACCAACTCTGAATCCGCAAAGACAGTTAACCGCCTGATGCCCATTGAACGGGCAAGTTTTAGTTCCATGAGACAGCCTCCATACTCAGCTGTGTTGTTGGTGCTGACAAACTGCAATTTGATGGCGACGGGATACTGCTCCCCCGTACTGGATACTAGAACTGCTCCAGCTCCAGAACCTTCCATATTAATAGCTGCATCAAATATATCTTCCATGTTTGGCGTGTATCTTATTGATGGAGTTGCTGAACTGTCATTACTCCTTCATCAGGGAAGTATGTCTCCAAGGGTTTGAAGTCCCCGGAGGGTGTGGCGGCCAATTGATCCTCAATTTCTTGACCTTTGATAGACTTTTGAGTCACGTAGACGATGTAAAATTATTGTAGGATCAACTGCCATCTAGACAGCCGGCAATTTAACATGGGTTTGTTGAACACGTACTTGAGAGGATCCACGCGGGATATGAGATGAGTTGTGTGACCATGGAGGTAATGTTGTAACCTCATGGAAGCCCATGCCCAAGCACAACAAGTCTTCTCGATCAGAGTGTACTTATGTTCACTGCTGCTAAATCTTTTGCTGAGGTAATAGATAGCTCGTTCTTGGCCTCTATTATCTTTCTGTCCCAGCATGCAGCCCATGGCGTTGTCACTTAGGGACAGGTACATGAACAGGGGAACATCATCCCTAGGTGGTACCAAAATTGGAGCTTTGACTAGCTGTTCTTTGATTATGAGGAAGGCATTTTGATACTCATCATTCCATTTCATGGAGGATTTCTTCCTTAATAGCTTGAAGATTGGCTCTTAGGTTGCTGTGAGTTGAGAGATGAACCTGCTAATGAAGTTGATTCTTCCCAAAAATCACCATATTTCCTTCTCTGTCTGAGGAATGGGCATTTCCGTAATGGCCTAGATTTTGGTAGGATCCAGCTCAATCCCTTTGTGGCTGACTAGAAATCCTAGCAACTTGTCTGATTTAATGCCAAAGGCGCACTTTGATGGATTCAACTTCAAGTTGTACTTACGCAACCTGTTAAATAGCTTTCTGATATGGTTTAAGTGGTCCTCCTCCTTACGGTATTGAACAATGATTTCATCCATATAGATCTCGATCTCTTTGTGCATTAAGTCGTGGAAGAGAACCATCATAGCTCGCTGATATGTTGCTCCGGCATTGATGAGGTCAAATAACAACCGTCTATAGCAAAAGGTTCCCCAAGGCGTTATGAAAGTAGTTTTTTCACGATCTTCCTCAGTAACCATGATTTGATGATACCCCGCAAAGCAATTAGCAAAGGAGTACATGCAATATTGAGGAGTATTGTCAATGAGAATGTGGATAAATGGCACGGGAAAGCTATCTTTAAGGCAAGCTTTATTCCAGTCCCTATAATCCACCCAAACTCGTTCCTTTCATCCAGGTTTAGGCACAGGAATAATGTTGGATATCCACTCAGGATATGTAGACACCATAATGATGCCAGCTTGAAATTGCTTTACAATTTCTTCTTTCACCTTTAAACTCCCCTCAGGTTTCAATCGCCTGAGCTTCTGCTTGACTGGCTTGAATCCCTCTTTAATGGGAAGATGATGAAGTACAATGTTAGTGGACAAACCCACCATGTCATCATGAGACCATGCAAACACATCCTGGAATTGGGTTAGTAGCGTAACCATATCATTCCGCTGGTTTGGGGTAAGGTCTGAACCAACTGGATTAACCTAGGGCTTTCTAAGGTTCTAAGATTGAAGGAAGTGGTTTGATCAAGGTTGGGTTTAGGTTTGTCTTTGACCCATTCTTGAATTTCTGGAGGCACCTAAATGTCCTCATGTATTTCCATCAAGGCTGAATTCATCTCTACATCAAAGCTACAATCTTTGTGGAGAAGAGGCACCATATCAGCAAGTACAGGCACATCTAAATTCAGGGTCCTGAAAAAAAATATGCTTTCACTTAGTATATATGAAAAGGTTTGATCATACAAAGTGTTAGCATGTACTGGAAAAACGACTGCTAATACTGTACAGAAAAGTAAAAAGTTATTATATCTATAGGGCAGAAATAGTTTATGTCCGTTTTACCCTTGTCGACCAATGCAAGGAGTGCTGCTCCAATTAGCAAGGGCAACGTTCGGGTGGACTGCAGTGATAGAGGGGTTGTCATCATCCTTCCTATCCTAAATGATGGCCATTATTTCTAACCAATCATCGTCTAGGGTGTATCTATTTGTATGTTCGTCATGAACAATGACGTGTATACCTGACATCATCTGGATGACGTCTTGTTTAATTCTTTGTTTCTCTTCCTCCACTCGGGGATCTGGAACAAAGATTTCTTTCACCTTCACTGGTACCAGTTTGGGAAATAATATAGCCATCACGTTGGCTGGCACATTTACAAGAGGTTGTACGAACTCAGCAGTGGTAAGTGTAGACAAACGTCGTGTAACTGAAGCTGGAGGAATCTGAGGATGTTTATGTGGATTCCTGTTACTAGAACAGGCAGAATAGCCTAGCCTAGTTGTCCTAGTTTGACTAATAATTTGGATGGGGTACCTGATACCCTGGTCATCTTTACCCAGCCCTTATCTTGGCTGATGACCCAAGGATATCATTTCTTAAGTAGCCGACATTACTTCGGTAGAAATCTTGGGTGTGAGAGGTGGCTCCCTAATAGCATGGTACTGAGTGTTGCTCACCTCCAAGGCATGAAAACTGACTGGTTCAATATCTGAATTGACTTTGATGTATGGTATATCACTATGTGGAGGACACTCCGGTTCAGCGTTGACTATGACTAGGCTATTGTTAATAATGTATTTCAACTGTTGATGAAGGGTGGAGGGGACTGCCCCGACCATATGAATCCACGGTCTTTCAAGAGTAGGTTGTATCCTGATTCTATCTTGAGTACGTGAAAAGACACGCAGAATGTATGGGGACCAACTTCGATTGGCAGTTCAATTACTCCGACCGAATTTCGATTTATATTCATCTTCAACAAGGTAGCGTATGGACAGATATTTAGAGATGAGCCTCCATCTATCAAGACTCCATCTATCATGTATCTGGAGGACAAGACCGCAATGTGCAATAGCTTGCAATGACCGTTCCCTTCGGGCGGTATGTCATCAACAGTGAAGGATATCACATTGTTGTTGAAAATGTGATCAACCAAATGTTGAAATTTTTCTGCATCCACTGATTTTGGTAGATAGGCTTCTTCTAAAACCTTCAGCAAGATTGTCCGGTGATCCTCGGAAGTTAAGACCAAGTCCAAAATTGAGATTTGGTGTGGAGCTTCTTTTAAGCTTAAAATAAATTTGGCTTCGTTATGACCCATACTGCGGAGGAATTTTTCAATCTTCTCCATATGTATTTTCCCCTTTGATTTGATGGTAGACTTCATCACCCGTTGGGGAAGATACAGTGGATTTTCCTTCGACACTGCAGCAGCTGTATACGAGGTGGATCCTTCACATTCTCCATAATTCCATGGCACTTTGTTGAAGCTAACAATAGGATATTGTGCTCTGCATGGTAAGTTGATTGGCTCTGGAGCGGCCAATTTTAAAAAATTGTTGTTTCCTCTGAGTTGAATTGTTGGTATGGTGAGTGATTTGTTTGTCCCATCAGTTTTTGTAGATATGACTGCTACCAACCCCTTCCACTTGGTAGGACAGGTATTCTCACTCTCACGTAGCACAGTATCATCGTCTGCTAGTTGCAGGACACCACTGTCAATTACATTCTGGACAAGGTGGCGGAGTGCCCAGCATTCTTCTGTGCTGTGACCGCGAGAATGGGAGTGATATTGACATACTCCATCAGAATTGAACCATCCAGAACGGGGATTAACTGGAGGAAAAAGGGAAGTGATTCTTCCTTCATTAATTAGCATCTGCAGGATTTCCTCCATAGGTTGGCCCAGGTATGTAAATTCCCTTTTATTGGCAAAATCCCGAAGGGCTTTAGCATTTTCTCTCCTTGTCACTTTGTCCTCCAGTATTTCATTTTCTGAAGGTGACTAGAGTATATTTGTGATAAGAGGGAGGAGACTAGCATGCTCCTGGCTGACCAACTGGCGTGTTACTTAATGCTGATAAGTCACCAGTTCTGCCAATTATTCAATTTGCTTGCACAGAGCTTTCATCTTACGTTCCATTGCAAACTAGAATTTGGCATAATCTCATTTGTCAACCTCGTCTTTTGAGGCCTGAGATGATTCGCCATTGAAATTAGAACTCTTTCCATTGCTCCAATTAATCATTTTGACCTCTTCTACTTTGTGTTGAGGAAGAGGATTGTCTTGTACGTGAGGTTGATCTAGTTTGGTTACCACGATCTCACCGTTGTCTATAAGGTCTTGGATCTTATGTTTCAAGGACCAACAATCCTGAGTATCATGTCCAGGTGCCTCGACATGATAAACACATTTTTGAACAGCATTGAAACCACGTCCATTAGGGCTGGCTGGTGGAAGAAGATGCATGATTTTCTTTTGTGTTGTCAAAAGAGTGAGAATATTCTCGAGTGAGTCCCCTAAGGGTGTGAACACTCGAGGGCATTTGACTTCTCCACCTTTTGGTATTGGAGAGTTTGAAGACTGTGCTTGAAAGGGAGTGTAACTTCTCCTTTGGATAGGCATGTTCTGATTGCCTTTTTGACCCTGTAGTATCAGGGAAACATCTTCCTCTTTCTTTTTATGGACCCTCCGGGGGTTGTTTCCATAATTTTCAGATTGGATGTGCTCAGCAACAACTTTAAGGGCAGCTAGGTCTTGAATTTTTCTAAACTTCAATCCCATCTCATCCATCTCCCCATGTTTGACCATTTCAGAAAATGGTTTACCGATGCCGGCTAAAACTCTTTCATAGAAAGGAGCTTCTTGTATGTCTATGAACATTATGACCATTTCTGATTCTGTCATGGAGGGAATAACTTGGGCAGCCATGTTAGGTTTGTAATATTCATGAACGCAATCAAATTGCACAAAGAAGCGAAAACGTGTAAAAATCAGAGTTTTAAAATTTTACAAACCATATACCCGGATCACCCTTTATGCACAATTATTAATTTGCATAAAGGTTTGGCTCTGATGCCACTGTTAGGTTTTGTGAAAATCAAAGTAGCAATCAAATTGTAAAATAAGCGGAAGCGTAATAAAATCGGATTTTAAAATTTTTTTCACAAACCATTTACCCGGATCATTCTTTATGCATATTATTAATTAAGCGAAGAATAAGAAATTGTGTAATCATACTCGTGTAGAAACGAGCTTCCTCAGGTACGAGTTCACCTCCTACTTCTTCGCGATCTCCTTGAATCTCCGGGTAGGTTCCTTCCTTTGATCAATGTAAGCCACCCAAGTGTATGGCCTCTAGAGGTGATCCACCAAGGAAGAAGAATTTTCAAGAATAAGGGTATATTGGCTCAAACCCTAGTTTTTCCTATCTCTATAGAAAAAGGGGGCGTACTCTCCAACTCTTGGAATTACGTATATTTGATATCTGATATAAGACTCCTCTTATAAAGATATCAGGTAACCCTATTTTAATTAAAATAAGGTATTATTTATTTAATTAAACTCTTTTAATTAAATGGGCTCCCTAATCCTATTAGGGATAATTAATTAAACTCCTTTAACTAATTTTCCCTCCTAATCCTATTAGGAATAAATGAGAGTACTTATATTAAATTAATTCCTAAACTCTTTTAGAAATTAAAATAATAATAATTGTAATAATATTAATAAGACTCCTCTTATTAATTTATATTTAATATTTCTAAAATATTAAACAATAAATATTAAGCTATTTAATTTATTCTATCACCATAGATTAAATTAAATATACTTAATATATTATTACGATTATGCCATTAACTTCTTAAATAATTATTCTTCCTTTTATGGTGTGACCCTTTAGGTTCTCCATATTAAACCGGTTGTGAATAAATCAATTAGAACAATTCTAATCTCATTTAAATAAATAAATTAAACGAATAATTTATTTAAATAAATAATATTTATTCTACAATAGGGATAAGCCTCCCTAGTAATTCAATGTCTTATATTAATTGGGACATTGTATGGTGGAAGGATTGAATTGTATGGTAACTATTTACTCAAAGGTTTTTTTATGATTAATGTTGAAATCTATATTATTTGGAAAGTCGTTGATCGCTAAGCCTCCCCAGCGATCAACGACTTTCCAGATAATATAGATTTCAACATTAATCATAAAAGAACCTTTGAGTAAATAGTTACCATACAATTCAATCCTTCCACCATACAATGTCCCAATTAAATATAAGACATGGAATTACTGTCAAGTCTTATTTTATTTAATTATATGTATTTCGATTCCTAAATGCACAACTCCTAATGAATGCAAATTAGAAACTGCTTTCTAATTTAATTCCACCAAGGCCAAGGATTCTTGGGTTGTCATTTATCGAATCACATAGGACATTTCTCTTCTTTTACTAGAAGTGGTAGATTCTTTATTGATCATTCGTTATCTTCATATATAACTTATTACACCCAAGCATACCCTTTGATATACTCTAAGAGTCTTAAGGAATAAGTTAAAGTGTAATTAATTATATATAAGATAGTATGACGATCTCAAGTCTAAGGATCATTTGTACTACTATCACTACAGGAATTCCTATTGACAGGCATGTAAAACTCCATTAGGTATTCCTTAGCGAGTCACGTTCAGTGAACTTATTCTCTAATAAGCACCTACATACTTGCTTTAGTGTCTCCACACAAATGATCATGAGATCAATCATCCTCATCCAATGAGCAAGCAACGTACGTACCAATCTATCCGGATTCACTAATCCCCTTTTTAGTAATCCATTGATTGGGAACATTTTAGTTTTAAGCTATCTAAGAATTTAGATCTCTTTAGCATGATGTCATCATGATTCTAAAAGCATTGCTTAAAACTATGTGTTTACCACATATTATTAAAACAGCACCATGTAGATAATAAATGCCTTTAATAAATAATTCTTTTATTAATAAATAAATAAGATTGATTACACAGTATATGCTTTATCATCATACATGATTGGCTTGTATGCATAATACTTTCAAGCCAGGCGTCTCCACCTTTGAGCATACTCTCTAAAAGACTAGTTAGACTGTTTCTTGACCTTTGTAATTTGATACCGGTCAGGAGCCATCTGAGACTGAAAGCTGTATTGTGTGAGGAAGGTGTGTGCTAGCTCTTCCCAGCTATGGATCTTTGAATTGTCTAATCTGGTATACCACGAACGGGCTTCTCCAGTCAAACATTTATAGAACAGCTGCATTCTGAGCTTCTCGTCCTCTGCATAAGATCCGAGTTCTCCAATAAACACCTTCAAATATGTGTAGGGATCTCCTAACCCATCATATTTTTCGAAGTCAGAAGTCTTAAACTTTTCTGGATAATGAACACCAGGGAATATGCATAGGTCAGCATATGAAACACTCCCGTGTGTTCCAATTCCTTTGATAGCACGAAGGGTCTCTTCCATTTGGAGGACTTTCTTTTTGATGTCACCGGTGTCTGGATCTCCTGTGAGATGGATGGCATCATGAATTTTGTTGGTTGTATCCAACTGCAGTTCAGGTATCATAATGACCTGGGTTCCCCCTTGTGTAGATGATTCAGCATGTACGGGTATCTTTGGACCTTGAGTAGACTGGTGTAGGTTTTTAAGTAGAACAACCAAATCTTTAATTTGTTTGCTTAATCCGTCGAATTCTTTGCAATAAATTGGATTAAGGTCAGTCTGGTCAGACATGCTTGACTGTAGGCTTGAAGCCTTTTTGGATCTTGACCGGGTAGTGGGTCCGATTGGTTCCCTGCGAAAGACTTGCATAGTTTAGTCTTTAGGGAATGTATAAAAATAACATGCTATGTGATATTTCTTTTTTAGGAATTTTATCCTGCAACACGGATGTCAGCTGTTTGTAATACAGGATAGCATGTTATATATGTGTACACATTTCTTCATACTTCTCATTACATGGAGATAGATATAGAATGAAATTACAAGTAATTGTGTTTACAAGTAATTAAAATGAGAAAGCATGAAGAGACTTTCCTACATATTGGGTTTAACAGAGGCTAGCCTATCTAAGGTTACTCTCGCGGCTTTTTGGCAAGAAGGTTCCCAAATCATTGCAATTTACTCAACGGGAGATTAATCCGGTCTTCCAACTGGAGCGAATTTGGGTGGTGCCTTTCCTGAGCCTCGCGGGAATTAGTCTTCCTACGAGTTCAGTAATCAAACACCGACAGGATAGCCTCCTGGTGATGGGACCACACAACATACATTCACATACATCGCGTCTCACAGTATGGAAATGATGACATGTGCGAAGCACTAATAACACAACTAGATATGGTGTGAAGCACTAAGTACAATAAGTAAATGCATTCGTACATATTCATCATATATGTAAATGCAACATCCACACACAAGTAGATAATAGTTTTGAAAAAAATTAAAATAGCGGTTTAAGTGAAAAACGGCCATAACTTTTGATCCGGGAAGAGTTACAAGGCCTTCCACCTATCAAATCGAAGATATCGACGAGATCTACAACTTTTAATTTTTGAGAATTTAGAAATAACGAACAGATGAACGTCGATATTGGGCTGGAAGTGACTGCTATACAAATGGCCACCCAAAACAATGACGTTCGACGTCCGTTGGTACAAATGTCATAGCTCTTGCATCCGAACTCCGATTGGAATGATTCAAGTTATTCCGAATAGCTAAGAAGAAGCTCTACAATGTAATCCAAGTTTCAAACCAAGAACATTAAATAAACATAAAAGCCCAAACGATGTCCGGATTACTTTTCTTTGTGTTTTCATACCGAATAAGTAGGTATAAAACCTACTTATCAAATACCCCCAAACTTAAATCTTTGCTTGTCCTCAAGCAAAAACATAAAACAACAATGCTATGCAATGTAACTAATCTACATGCCTACGAATCCAGCAGTAATGATAAATACAAGTCTATTCAACCGGCCTTAGAAAAATCAAGTAAACACGATAATACATCATATCAGAACTCATCAGTAACTTCTTAATCAATCATCAAATCTTAGACTGTTATCACGAATATAGTGTGTGTGTGTGTGTGTGCTCCACAACAATGTTAACTGATATAAAATAAAATTTAACGCATAACAAGTCTCTTCGAAGGCATCATACAGTGTCAACATGGGATACTTATGCTTCATTTTTATCTACGGGGGCTTTTTGCTCTTATTTTCCGTTTTATTCAAAAAAAATCTCTTTCTTTTTTTTGATAGTGAGGGTGTTTTACTCTCCATCTCACGCCTGTATTTATGAGGAGTGCATTTCACGCTTCTTCTTGACCCACCACAGGACTCAATTTATTGAACTCAATATCTTTTTTTAGAAGCTTATATACCCTACTTTTTCCCCCAAAACTTAGGTTCTTGCCTAATTCTTCGCCGTCACTGTCTATCTTTGTCATTCTCTTATTTAAACTAGCATTATCCTTTAGAATCACATTATGTATCAATTTAAACTCAATCATTCACCAAGTTTTTTTTACTGTGCTATCCTTGATTATACCAGTTTCAAACAGGAAAAGATTCAATTCATAACAAGAAATCACATCAAAGCTCTAATAATTAGTACTATACTTGTCTACTCAATTCCAGTCTCATCATTGGCCAAAATAAACTGAACTATCTAACAGCTGGAATCATGCAAGATGAACATAGTAACTAACTAATATTTTTTTTGAATTTTTGATTTTTTATTTTTTTAGTTATAAATAAAAACTATTATATAACTACTCTACTATGCAAACTATTATGCAATTACACTACATGAATGCAAACATAAATATTTAACTCCCCCAAACTTAACAATTATAACGTCCTCATTATAAAATAAAGCATGAAGTGGACGAAAACTTCCATGTAATCATTTAAGTTTGTGGTGATGGTGGCGCTGGCGGCGACGATCATTTTCCTATCCATTGAACCTCCAATACCTGCAATGAAGAGAGACAACAAGGATTAGAATAACACTTGGATTCCTATCTACTAAATAAACTAGGAAAGCATATAAATAAATAAAAAAAATTCCTGGGTTGCCTCTCGGTTAGCGCTTGAATTATAGTCTTTCAACCTGAGTTTGTCTGGTCAACGCTATCCAATTCCTCTTCGGTAATTGAGGAACCCTCCATCCATTGGAAATAATGTAGCTTTTGGTAGGTTCCCATTTGTGATAGCAATTGCATTAAAGTCACCTAGCATGCTCTGATTTAGTATGCTCTCAATCGAGAACGTCCCACAGCTAGGTGTTTTCTCCATTGTGTATGTGATCACTTTGGGGCATGGAAGCTTGTCACACACAATGCGCTCTTCGTCTATATTCTCTTTCTCTTCCCACCATGGATTGAAAATTGTACTCACTCTTATGTCAACGAGAGCTTCGTCGACGACATGACTACCAAGTGGGCATGATTTTGCAAATCTGACCGACTCTTTGATCTTTGGTGGAGACCCATTTACATCTTCATGGACCACAATTTCATTATCCCCAATTGTCTCCACCCTTCCTATATCTTGTGACTCATCTAGTTGCAGATTTGGCTCGGGCACTTCATCAATCTCAGAATCCTCGTCATAACACCAATTGTTTTGAGGACAGTTGTTCAAGGCTTTGAGCATTTGATCTATTTGATTCTGCAGATTGTTACGTGATATCTCTTGATTCTGAATTGAGCGCTCTTGATTTATCCTCCTCTCCTCATTTGATGCTATGAACTTAGACATCAATTCCTCCAACTTTGACTTTTCTTCTTTTAATGGAGGTTGATATGAGAAATATGGCGTGTATGTTGGATCTGGAATTGAGTATTGGTCTTGATAGTTGTAGCTCCATGAAGAATCTGGGTGATACCCCCATACTTGATCATAATTATCACATGCATACTGATTGAGGTAGTTACCACCATAATATATCAGCCCAAGATTGATGGTGCGTTGATTACTCGGGTGATTGCCAGCACAATAGTCACAAATAACTGCAATCCTTCGACTCCTTTGGGCTGCAAAAACGTCCAAATTCCTTAAAAGTTCTTCAATCTGTGCTGACATTACGGAAAGTGTCGCGAGTCTGTCAATCTCCGCTCCCCTTGGCCGAGTCATTCTTGCCATCCTTCGACTCCGTTGGACTGCTATAACCTCCAACGTCTTCGAAGTTGCCTCAATTTGTATTGGCTCTATAGAAGATGTATTAAGTCCATCAATCCATGTTTCCCTTGGTTGAGTCATGTTCGTGTATGTCCATTGATACGCAAAGTCATCCATGGTACCTGAAAAGAGAGAAATATAGGAAGAGAATTAAAAATAAAAATCAAAATGTTTAAATTAAGACTAATTTGATTGAAATTAATATTGGCAAAGTGATATTAAACTAATTCCCCGGCAACGACGCCAAAAACTTGTTGGATAAAATCTATATACGGACAACACGCAAGTATACGTGGTCAACAAGTAATAAAGTGATGAGTAGAGTATCGTTCGCACAGAGAATTATTTAACAAAAATCACCAAGTACTAACCCGTAACCAACTCAATCTTATTTAAACGAATGAATTTCAAATTATATAAATTAAACTACTATTAAATTCCACTAGTTAAATTAAGATAACAGAGATTTAAGATCACAACTTCACTTATTGCTTCATTTAAGTTAACACACTTCTCATCAATTATTCTCTATCTTGAATTGTTAATCAAGAACACTAAAGCAGATAAAACCACCTCTCGATGCATAATACCCATTTTAACGTCAATCCACAATTAAGATAGAAATCCGTTAAACACCTTAATCAACTAACTCACTATATCTCTATGTGAATTACAATTGAAGAAGGTTTAAGAATGAGTTCCCTATCAGATTACATGCGGTGTCAAGCATATCTCTACCTTAACACTCATCAAGTTTAAGCTACTAATAAAATCCTGAACACATGCTATCATGATAAGATCTAAATCAATACTTCATCTCTCGAGTTCATATAGATTATCACAGTAATTGATGGCCAAACAATTAAACAATTAAGTCCAAATCATAATAGACAATCCTCGCAATAGAACATAATAATTGATAGCGAAGCATATTAAAATAAACTACACAATAAGATTCATTGTAATCTCAAACAAAGAATTAGTTCATTGAATTAAAACTAAGAATCCACAATTGAATACACAATAACAATTAAAGATAGAAGAAGATAAGAAGATAGAATCTGTTGTCTGCAGATTTGATGTTCCCTCCTTGCTCCTCCTTTGAATCTTCAATGGTCTACAAGTTGCTTCAATCTCCAAAACACATTAGAACTATGATTTTGATCTAATCTAATCTAATGGAATCCTTTCTCTAATCTCTAATCTCCAATCTCCCTAATCCTTGTGATTCTCCTCCTTTTATAAGTCTCTTCATATGTCTTTAAGTCCACTTGGAAGTCCTCTTGGAAGTCCTTGTGTCAATCAGATTGAAACAATCCTTCCCAGACTCAAATTGTACCAAAATTCGTATTTTTGCACTTTTTTTGGGCATACCCCCGCCCCGGCAGGGGTCTAGGCTTGTTTTGGGCCCATCCCGGTGGGCTTGGGGCATGTCTTGTGCCTTGCATGACAACCCCAGAGGCGGTTTTGCGAAGGAAATTTTTTTACTCTGACATCCTTTGATCCGGGAAGAGTTACAAGGCCTTCCACCTATCAAATCTAAGATATTGACAAGATCTACAACTTTAATATTTTGAGATTTTAGAAATAATGAACAGATGAAGGTCGAAATTGGGCTGGAAGTGACTGCTATGCAAATGGCCACCCAAAACAGTGACGTTCGACGTCCGTTGGTACAAATATTATAACTCTTGCATCCAAACTCCAATTGGAATGATTCAAGTTGTTCCAGAAAGCTAAGATGAAGCTCTAAAATTTAATCCAAGTTCCAAACCAAGAACATAAAATAAAAATAAAAGCCCAAATGATGTTCGAATTGCTTTTCTTTGCGTTTTCATACCAATTCTTGGCGATTTCAACTCCCAAGCATATAATCTACAAAACGAATGAAAAATGCATGAAAAGTAACTAAGACACATGAGATTAAGCAAATAATTCAAGTAACAGATATCGGATAAGTAGGTATAAAACCTACTTATCAGTGACTGCCTCTTTTCAAGAAACTATTATCTGAATGTGTGTGTGTGGGTCAATGTGCTGTTTATTTGAAAGTGGTGTGAGACCTCGTTCGCACCTATATACACAGGGTTTGAATTTTTGTAAAAATTCATTTTTTAGCAAGATATGTTAGTGATGGTTTATAAAAGAGGTTTTTCAAATCCTTGTGCTCAATAGTAATTGAGACATTTTACACTTCCATTTTATTAAGTGTTTGGTTGGATAAATTTTATTTTCGAAATGCGAAGCATCTATAAGAAAATAATGTACAACATAATGCTGACCTCCTCGTGGCTATGAAAACCATATGAGGAAATTCAGACACTGCAGAATAATTTACAAGATGCTTACAGCTGAAAATGTCCATCACGGGAACCGAATCTTGATCCAATAGGCTGAATTTGTGATCACATAATTCCTAGGCTCACATGATACCGCAATTTGTATGAAAGCAGTAAGCAGATATATATATAAAAAAGCTGTAAATATATATATACATATATATATATATACAAACATGATCAGCCACCACGAAGCACCTCCATAGGGGATAAAAAAATGTAAATAAAGTTGTAAATGCCATCAACAGCCATGGAGAAAATTCTAGGCGGGAAAAAACGTAAATAAAGCTGTAAAAGCGATTAACTGCCACGAAGTAAACTCCAGGAAGGACGAAACGTAAAGAAAGTTATAAAAGCGATCAACCACCACGAAGTAAACTCTAGGTGGAAAAAGTATATATATATATATATATATATATATATATATATATATATATATATAAAAATTGTTGTCGAACTTTGTTCGATGAGCTTGGATTTTATATCTGGTGCGTTTATCGCTTATATATATATATATATATATATATATATATATTAAAGAAGTAAACGTTCCAGACCGAAGTCTAGGCTCATCGAACAAAGTTCGACACATAGTTAATATATATATATAAGAAAATAAACGCTCCAGACCGAAGTCTAGGCTCAATCAAGGCATAACTCGATAATGTTAGTCCATATATATAAATATATGTATAAATATATATGTATATACAAACTTAAATAAAACCACGGACCGAAGTCCGGGCAAATACACACAACACGACTCTCAACGTGAAGAAGGGTGTGTGTAAAGATGAAGAGAATGTCTTTAAGGTGTACGAGAAGGCTTACAGTGGGTTCCCGCTTGTACAAAAGTAGCTATATGTGAGCTCACAAGTGTATAAAATGTGAAAGCACTCAGTATAAAATGAGCTCACAAGTGGCTTCCTTGCCTTTCTTTTTTTCTAAAATGGCCACCCCAATCACTCTATTTATAGAGGAGGGGAGCCGCAGGTGTACCTGTGGCTAGACCGCAGGTATACCTGAGGCTACACAGGTTTCCCCAGATTTTGTGAAACACGTCGTCTCGGAGTACGTGCACATTGGTACTGTAATGTCCGCTTGAACTTTTAGAATTGCAATCCGGGCATCCGACTGAGGTATATAGGACCTATTTCGGATCACTGTTGTCGAGAGTTACGTAATGACATGGGATTAGAGGTTGTACGAAGTCAAAAAGAAGGGACGATTCCCTCCGGTCTTCAAGCTTCAAATTCCATCCGTTACCCTGCGTAATAGTCACTCGAGATTGATTTTTCTTGATTCTTATTGAACATTGTTGTGTAGAAATGTATGTATGAGATGTTGAGACGACGTGATGTGGCCATGAGTTGGCGAGATGATGACTTTTCCCCTCACCGGAGTTATCGCCGGTTTGGACTAGTAAAGTAGACGTTGCTCAGGGTTATCTCTAAGATTGGACTGCTGCAAGTGTTGAAGGTCCTCAGTGTCATCTTAAAATTCAAAACAACCTAGATGGTCAAAGGCAACTCTCTCATCACACTAGCTAGCCCTGAATCACTCCTGCAAACCTGCCGGAAGAAAAACACAGCATGAGCCAATTGCCCAGTACGGATATAAAGATACAAAAGATATACAACTAAAATACAAGATCAACTGAGACAAAATATTGCCTCTAACAAAAATAAAATCTCTGAAGATTTGAATGGAATATATTTGAACCAACAGAATTAATGAAATAAACAGAATATTAAAGAATAACGAACTGAAGTGACCAATCCGATGAATTGAACTGAACAGAAGCCAACAACTAATACAATAAAATAATAGGCTGAAACAAATGGCTGGGGTTATTTCATACCGATTGAGCTCAGAAATATACCTTGCCACATAGGCAAGTCAAAACAATGCCACACAGGCAAGTCAAAATAATGCCACACAGGCAAGTCAAATGATGCCACACAGGCAAGTCAAAACCATGCCACACAGGCAAGTCAAAATAATGCCACACAGGCAAGTCACACATTGGACCGCGAATCCAAATGTATGCAAATCGGATAGGTGTGTTTGGCACAACATCACCAATCCGCAGAACAGAAAACTAGGGTTAACCCATACGCCTCCCACAACAAAACACCAAATGGCCCACTTACTCCGGAGCTCAAAACGGAGACGCCGTGGACTAATCACACCGCCACGGAGAGTGTCATGCCTCTCGTGCCAAGACGACATGCCTGTGGTACCCCCACAGGTGGTTATAGCTCAGGTATACCCTACGGTATGTTCTAATAAAAATACCATGTCACAACACATGCGACATAATACCAATAAAAGGGTTCTATATGTACATGTTGAACCAAATCAAATTATGGTCACAAGGTCTCAAAAGAAGGTAACAACATGTACCGCTCTACAATTATCAAAAATAAATATTAAACATGATATCCTAATTCAAAGAGTACAAATACGAGTCCAGTGTGTCAACTCCAAAATGAAACAAATATATGAATTTCACAAGAAATAATTATGTGAAATAATAACAGCATTTGAAACGAGGAACAAAACGAATAAATCAAATTTAACAAAAGTATCGCTGAAAAGTACGGAATCCGTACCTGATACTTTCAAACCATTTATAGCACACTCCACCAAATCTTACCCTCAATTGCCAACGATATCAAATATGAAACGTCATTCACAACCTAAACATATTCACCTCAAATTAAAATAATCCAAACTAATAATTTCTAAAATAATTCATAATCTATTTAATATGCCTTTAATCACCGCCTTATATCAATTTTTAATACTCCAAAATTTATATTCCAAGAATAACTCGTTAAATTCTCTCCGCTCAATCTAATAATAAAATAAAATTTTATTACAAATCTAACCATTACTAACATAATATTAATTAATTTTATTAAATAATTTTATTATTTTTTATTTTTTTTTAACAAATAAACGAATTCGATTTGAATTAATATACAAAACTTTCGGTATAATTTCTCAATATAACATAATAATTAGTTATTTATTAAGCTAGTATACTAACTTATCACCCCAGTGCCCCCACTGTCATCCAAAATCAGATTGATAAGAAGCAACATATCTAAGTTTACATTTTTCTCATTATAATACTCATAATTCATATAAAGACATGCTTATCTCATTATTCACACAATATGAATATGTGACATCCTTTTGCAATCCAATTATTATATGTACACTATCATGTGATTAAACTTACAGACTATAACTAGGAAAATAACAATTACTCACCGAAAAAAGAATGGCAATCGAAGTACTCTGTTGTTCTCCTGCGCCGCCACACTGCTCCGTTTTTTTTTCCTTCGCGTCATACTTATTATGGGTAAATTTAGGGTTTACTTATTTATTCACTTAAAAATAAATTTTATTAGTTAATATATTTATTAACTCTCCAACTATTAATAGGATTTTAAAATTACACAACTATAAATTAGGACTCACTTAGTTTTAAAGCCCAATTTTACCAATTTGATTTATCCATCATTTATTAATATTTATTAACCCACATAAATTAAATAACTAATTTGACCCAAATAAATGACAAAGTCCAATTAATATGTTTTAAAATAAAATTAATTTTTATTATTTAATATTTTTTTTCGGGTATTACAAGAACCCTGCTTAAAGAATTTTCACTGCTATTCTCTCACTTCCATATTGTCCTCTATATGCAGACAAATGACACTCGTGCATTATATTCTTTACCTCGTTGTAGGGCACACACCTTCTAATCATTTTGTCAACGCACTGTTTAAATAGGTATGGCTCATCCCATATGTAACACTTGACATCATATACGAATTTCTTTTTCTGTTGTTGTGTAAGATTAGGGGGAAGGATGTTGCTCACTAGATAGTTAGCAAAATCCGCGTACCACAGAAATTCTGCATTGACTCCAAACAGTTGCTCATCCAAAAATGACTCGTCAATTATACACTTATCCTCTTCAAGTAACAGATACCGGATAAGTAGGTATAAAACCTACTTATCAGTGACTGCCTCTTTTCAAGAAACTATTATCCGAATGTGTGTGTGGGGGTCAATGTTCTGTTTATTTGAAAGTGGTGTGAGGCCTCGTTCGCACCTATATACACAGGGTTTTAATTTTTGTAAAAATTTAATTTTTAGCAAAAAATGTTAGTGTTGGTTTGTAAAAGAGGTTTTTCAAACCCTTGTGCTCAATAGTAATTGAGACCTTTTACACTTCCATTTTATTAAGTGTTCGATTGGATAAATTTTATTTTCGAGATGCAAAACATCTATAAGAAAATAATGTACAACATAATGCCGACCTCCTCGTGGGTATGAAAACCATCTGAGGAAATTCAGACACCGCAGAATAATTTACAAGATGCTTACAGCTGAAAATGTCCATCACGGGAACCGAATGTTGATCCCATAGGCTGAATTTGTGATCACATAATTCCTAGGCTCACATGATACCACAATTTGTATGAAAGCAGTAAGCAAGTATATATATAAAAGCTGTAAATATATATATATATATATATACAAACATGATCAGCCACCACGAAGAACCTCCATAAGGGATCAAAAAATGTAAATAAAGTTGTAAAAGCCATCAACTTCCACGGAGGAAATTCCAGGCGAGAAAAAACATAAATAAAGCTGTAAAAGCGATCAACTGCGATGAAGTAAACTCCAGGAAGAATGAAACGTAAAGAAAGCTATAAAAGCGATCAACCACCACGAAGTAAACTCCAGGTGGGATAAATATATATATATATATATATATATATATATATATATATATACATATATATAAGTGATAAACGCACCAGATATAAAATCCAGGCTCATCGAACAGAGTTCGACAACAATTCATATACATATATATATATAAGCACGTAAACACTCCGGATGTAAAATTCAGGCTCATCGAACAAAGTCCAACACACAGTTAATATATATATATATATATATATATATATATATATATATATTAAAGCAGAAAACGCTCTATACCGAAGTCTAGGCTCATCGAACAAAGTTTGACACACAGTTAATATATATATATATAAGCAAATAAACGCTCCAGACCGAAGCCTAGGCTCAATCGAGGCATAACTCGATAATATTAGTCCATATATATAAATATATGTATAAATATATATGTATATACAAACTAAAATAAAACCACGGATTGAAGTCCGGGCAAACACACGCAACACGACTCTCAAAGTGAAGAAGGGTGTGTGTAAAGATGAAGAGAATGTCTTTAAGGTGTGCAAGAAGGCTTACAGTGGGCTCCCGCTGGTACAAGATTAGCTATATGTGAGCTCATAAGTGTATAAAATGAGAAAGCACTTAGTATAAAGAGAGTACGGAGCAAATTTGACATGGCTTCCTCGCCATTTTTTTTCTAAAATGGCCACCCCAAGCCCTCTATTTATAGAGGGCAGGAGCTGCAGGTGTACCTGTAGCTCGGCCGTAGGTATACCTGAGGCTACACAGGTTCCCCCAGATTTTGCGGGATACGTCGTCTCGGAGTACGTGCACGTAAGCATTGTAATGTTCGCTTGAACTTTTAGAATTGCAATCCGGGCATCCGACTGAGGTATATAGGACCTATTTCGGACTGCCGTTGTCGAGAGTTACACAATGACATGGGATTAGAGGTTGTACGAAGTCAGGAAGATCGGACGATTCCCTCCGGTCTTCAAGCTTCAAATTCCATCCGTTACCCTGCATAATAGTCACTCGGGATTGATTTTTCTTGATTCTTATTGGACATTGTTGTGTAGAAATGTATGTATGAGATGTTGAGACGACGTCATGTGGCCTTGAGTTGGCGAAAATGATGACTTTTCCCCTCACCGGAGTTATCACCGGTTTGGGCTGGTAAAGTAGACGTTGTTCAGGGTTATCTCTGAGATTTGACTGCTGCAAGTGTTGAAGGTCCTCAGTGTCATCTCTGAGATTTGACTTTTCTCCCGGTGTTATCTTCGGGCTTAGTCCTGAGTGCCTCGGTGTGAGTTCCGAGATTGAAGCTGATTGTATGCTTTAGAAACAAGCATTTTTGGGGTTATCGCCGGAACTGCACTCCTTGGGGTTATCACCAAGGTTGGTAGCTACTATTCCCAGTGTTAAGACTGAGACTGGATACTTCGTGGTTATTTTTGAGATTAATCAGTCTTCTCCGGTAGAATTTCCGGTGTTGGAACTGCATGCCTCAGGGTTATCTCCGAGGTTGGAACGGTTACTTCCGGTGTGTGTTCCGGGGTTGAGACTAAACTTCCGGTAGTATTCGAATTGGATGTGAGCTATCTTCCAAGGTTATCTCTGAAAGACGAATCTGTATTCCTGCAATGTTAGTGACAGGTGTGCATAAAATTTTGAGTGTCTACATTGGGGGCGTCACATCTATCGCAGCTTTTTACGAATTGGTGGGCGTCTTTAAATATTGTAGGCCAATAGAACCCTGCTTAAAGAATTTTCGCTGTTATTCTCTCATTTCCATAATGTCCTCTATATACAGACGAATAACACTCGTGCATTATATTCTTTACCTCGTTGTAGGGCACACACCTTTTAATCATTTTGTCAACGCACTGTTAAAATAGGTATGGCTCATCCCAATTGTACCACTTGACATCATGTACGAATTTCTTTTTCTGTTGTTGTGTAAAGTCAGGGATAAGGATGTTGCTCACTAGATAGTTAGCAAAATCCGCGTACCACAGAAATTTTGCATTGACTCCAAACAGTTACTCATCCTAAAATGACTCGTCGATTATACACTTTTTCTCTTCAAGTAACAGATACCGGATAAGTAGGTATAAAACCTACTTCTCAGTGACCGCCTCTTTTCAACAAACTATTATCCGAATGTGTGTGTGGGGGTCAATGTGCTATTTATTTGAAGGTGGTGTGTGGCCTCGTTCGCACCTATATACACAGGGTTTGAATATTTGTAAAAATTTAATTTTTAGTAAAAAATGTTAGTGATGGTTTATAAAAGAGGTTTTTCAAACCCTTGTGCTCAATAGTAATTGAGACCTTTTACACTTCCATTTTATTGAGTGTTTGGTTGGATAAATTTTATTTTCGAGATGCAAAGCATCTATAAGAAAATAATGTACAACATAATGCCGACCTCCTCGTGGGTATGAAAACCATCTGAGGAAATTCAGACATCGCAGAATAATTTACAAGATTCTTACAGCTGAAAATGTCCATCACAGGAACCGAATGTTGATCCAATAGGCTGAATTTGTGATCACATAATTCCTAGGCTCACATGATACCGCAATTTGTATGAAAGCAGTAAGCAGGTATATATATAAAAGTTGTAAATATATATATATATATATATATACAAACATGATCAGCCACCACGAAGAACCTCCATAGGGGATCAAAAAATGTAAATACAGTTGTAAAAGCCATAAACCGCCACGGAGGAAATTCCTGGCGAGAAAAACGTAAATAAAGCTGTAACTCCAGGAAGGACCAAACGTAAAGAAAGCTATAAAAGCGATCAACCACCACGAAGTAAACTCCGGGTGGGACAAATATATATATATATATATATATATATATATAAGCGATAAACGCACCAGATATAAAATCCAGGCTCATCGAACAGAGTTCAACAACAATTAATATATATAAGTATATATATATATAAGCACGTAAACGCTCCGGATGTAAAATCCAGGCTCATCGAACAAAGTCTGACACACAGTTAATATATATATATATATATATATATATATATATATATATATATATATATATATATATATTAAAGCAGTAAACGCTCCATACCGAAGTCTATGCTCATCGAACAAAGTTCGACACACAGTTAATATATATATATATAAGAAAATAAACGCTCCAGACCGAAGTCTAGGCTCAATCGAGGCATAACTCGATAATGTTAGTCCATATATATAAATATATGTATAAATATATATATATGTATATACAAACTGAAATAAAATCACGGACTAAAGTCCGGGCAAACACACGCAACACGACTCTCAACGTGAAGAAGGGTGTGTGTAAAGATGAAGAGAATGTCTTTAAGGTGTGCGAGAAGGCTTACAGTGGGCTCCCGCTGATACAAGAGTAGCTATATGTGAGAGCTCACAAGTGTATAAAATGAGAAAGCACTAAGTATAAAGAGAGTACGGAGCAAATTTGACATGGCTTCCTCGCCATTCTTTTTTTCTAAAATGGCCACCCAAAGTCCTCTATTTATAGAGGGTGGGAGCTGCAGGTGTACCTGCAGCTCGGCCGTAGGTATACCTGAGGTTACACAGGTTGCCCCGAATTTTGCGGGACGCGTCGTCTCAGAGTACGTGCACGCAAGCACTATATTGTCTGATTGAACTTTTAGAATTGCAATCCGGGCATCCGACTGAGGTATATAGGACCTATTTCAGACAACCATTATCGAGAGTTACGTAATGACATAGGATTAGAGGTTGTACGAAATCAGGAAGATGGGACGATTCCCTCCGGTCTTCAAGCTTCAAATTCCATCCGTTACCCTGCATAATAGTCACCCGGGATTGATTTTTCTTGATTCTTATTGGACATTATTGTGTAGAAATGTATGTATGAGATGTTGAAACGACGTGATGTGGCCTTGAGTTAGCGAGATAATGACTTTTCCCCTCACCAGAATTATCTCCAGTTTGGGCTGGTAAAGTAGACGTTGATTAGGGTTATCTCTAAGATTGGACTGCTGCAAGTATTGAAGGTCCTCAGTGTCATCTTTGAGGTTTGCCTTTCCTCCCGGTGTTATCTTCGGGCTTAGTCTTGAGTGCCTCGGTGTGAGTTCCGAGGTTGAAGCTGATTGTATGCTTTTGAAACAAGCATTTTCAGGGTTATCGCCGGAACTGCACTCCTTGGGGTTATCACCAAGGTTGGTAGCTGCTATTCCCAGTGTTGGGACTGAGACTGGATACTTCGGGGTTATCTCCGAGATTAATCAGTCTTCTCCTGTGGAATTTCCGATGTTGGAACTGCATGCCTCAGGGTTATCTCCGAGGTTAGAACGGTTACTCCCGGTGTATGTTCCGAGGTTGAGACTGAACTTTCGGTAGTATTCAGACTGGATGTGAGCTATCTTCCAGGGTTATCTCTGAAAGACGAATCTATATTCCTGCAATGTTAGTGACAGGTGTGCATAAAATTTTGAGTGTCTACATTGGGGGTGTCACATCTATCGCAGCTTTTTACGAATTGGTGGGCGTCTTTAAATATTGTAGGCCAATAGAACCCTGCTTAAAGAATTTTTGCTGCTATTCTCTCACTTCTATAATGTCCCTTATATGCAGACGAATGACAATCGTGCATTATATTCTTTACCTCGTTGTAGGGAACACACCTTCTAATCATTTTGTCAACGCACTGTTAAAATATGAATGGCTCATCCCATATGTACCACTTAACATCATGTACGAATTTCTTTTTCTGTTGTTATGTAAGGTCAGGGGGAATGATGTTGCTCACTAGATAGTTAGCAAAATCCGCGTACCACAGAAATTCTATATTGACTCCAAACAGTTGCTCATCCTGAAATGACTCGTCGATTATACACTTATCCTCTTCATCTGTACCTGGATTTTCCAGCCTCGATAAATGATCTGCAACTTAATTCTTCGTCCTCTTTCTATCCTTTATTTCTAAATCAAATTCCTGTAGAAGGAGGATCCAACTTATAAGTCGAGGCTTAGCGTCTTTCTTCAAAATTAAATATCGAATTGCTAAGTGATTTGTATAAACCACAACCTTTGTCCCAATTAGATATGCCCGAAATTTGTTAAAGGCATATACTACTGCAAGTTACTCCTTTTCTGTATTTGTGTAGTTCAATTGTGCATCCGTAAGGGTTTTACTTGCATAGTATATGGCATGGAATGTCTTCTCTCGGTGTTGACCCAAAACTGCCCCTACCAAAAAGTCACTTGCATCTCACATTAATTGAAAAGGCATATTCCAGTCCGGTGCAACAATAACTGGAGTTGTAGTCAATTTCTTCTTCAATATCTCAAACGCTAACTTACACACCTCATCAAACTTGAAAATTGAATCCTTCTTTAATAGACTACACAATGGTTTTGCAATCTTAGAAATTGGTGGTGGAAGATTTTCAATCGTTTTCAGCTTTGCTCTATCCACCTCTAAACCCTTTGCTGAGACTTTTTGCCCCAAAATTATTCCTTCTTCGACTATAAAATGGCACTTTTCCTAGTTAAGTACCAAATTGGTCTCTACTCATCGCTTTAAAACTATGACTAGGTTTTCTAAATAGACATCGAAACTATCCCCAAAGATCAAAAAGTCATCCATGAAAACTTCCACATTTTTCTCCACCATGTCTGAGAAGATAGCCATCATACAACGTTCGAAGGTTGCGAGTGCATTACACAAGCCAAATGACATTCTCCTGAATGCGAATGTGTCGTATGAGCACGTGAAAGTGGTTTTCTCTTGATCTTCAAGAGCAATGACTATCTGATTATATCCCGAATACCCATCCAATAAACAGTAAAATTTATGGCCCGCCAATCTATCCAACTTCTGATGGATAAAAGGAAAAGGAAAATGGTCTTTGTGGGTTGCCTTATTTAGCTACCTGTAGTCCATATATACCCTTCAACCGGTCACTATCCTCGTCCAAATTACTCATTGTCGTCGTTCTTTACTATGGTCATTCTGCCCTTTTTCGGCACACATTGAACGGGGCTAACCCAAGCACTGTCTGAAATTGGGTAAATGATCCCCGCATCCAACCACTTTAGAATCTCTTTCTTCACTAATTCTTTCATGATAGGGTTGAGCCGTCTCTGCTGTTCCACTATTGTCTTTAAATACTCTTCCATTAGAATTTTGTGCATGCAGAAGGATGGACTGATACCCTTGATATCAGTGATTGTCCATCCAATAGCTGATTTATATTCCCTTACCACTCTATGCAACTTATTTTCCTACATTTCGTTAAGCGCAGAAGCATTAATAACAGGTAAAGTATTAGAAATTCCTAAGTATGCATACATGAGGTGTTTAGGAAGTGGTTTTAGCTCAAGTGTAGGTGGCTCCTCCAATGAAGGTTTCATCCTTGTCATGGCTTTCTCTTCCATGTGTAATGGCTCAAATGGTGCTTTGAATCTTCTAACTTATGGCAAGGAATCCAGCATATGTAAATAATCTACAAACTCTGGATCATCTAAATCTTCATCCCCCAGTAATGTAGTTTCCAATGGGTCATTAGACAAACTTTCAACCATATCTTCGTTAATTATCTGATCAATGACATCCATCCTGAAACACTCCTCTTCATCCGTAGGGAACTTCATGGCTTTGAAAATGTTAAACTTCACTTCCTGATCTAGGACCCTCATAGTTAGTTCACCTTTTTGCACATCAATGAGAGTCCTACTCGTAGCCAAGAACGGTCTCCCTAAGATGATTGGGATGTTCTTATCTTCCTCAAAATCCAAAATTATAAAGTCCGCAGGGAATATAAATTTGTCTACATTGACCAATATATCTTCCATTATGCCTCTCGGGTACGTGACTGATCTATCTGCTAACTATAAAGATATATTGGTTGGTTTCGTAGCTGGTAAACCCAATTTGGTATATACTGATAATGGCATAAGGTTCACACTTACCCCCAAATCACATAAACATTTGTTGAACGCCATATTCCCAATTTTGCACGGAATGGTAAAACTCCCCGGATCTTTCAACTTTGGCAATAACTTTCGCTGTAAAACGACAATGCACTCCTCTATTAATGCCACAGTTTCAAAATCCTCCAACTTCTTTTTCCTATACAGAATTCCTTTCATGAATTTAGCATAACTAGGCATCTGCTCTAGGGCTTCTGCGAAAGGGATGTTAATCTGAAGATTCTTAAAAACTTCTAAAAATTTAGCGAACTGCTTATCTAATTTCTATTTTTGGACTCTCTGCTGAAATGGTGGAGGAGGATACACAACCGATTCGTTAACTGTCATTCTCTTTTCCACCTGCTTTTCTTGCCCTTGCTTGTCCTCAACCACTATGTTTTCACCTTCTTTATCATCATCTTTTGCAGCCAAATTTTCTATTTTCTGATTTTCAAGATGTTTTCCGCTCCTTAACATAATTTCCTGACATTTCTCATGATTCCCCTTTTAGATTTTTCTCCATATCATTGGGTAAAGTTCCTTGAGGCCTATTATTTAATACAAAAGACAGTTGTCCCGTCAGATTATCTAGGTTCTTGATGGTTACAGCTTGTGATTTCATAACTGCCTCATTGTTCATTATATACTTTGACAACAACTCCTCTAAATCTATTTTTCTCTCTTGATGCTGAGTTGTTTGTTTATGTTGATTCTGAAATCCTGGGGGATAAGATTGTCGTGGAGCTTGCTAATTATGATTGTTGCTCCATGAAAAATTAGGATGGTTCCTATTCCCTGGGTTATAGGCATTTTGATACATATTTTGTGGTGGTATACTGTTACAGCTGCCCACAAACTGAACCGATGTTGGGTTGATGGCGCACTGCTCCGTAGGATGTTCTCCAGCACATAACTCACACACATACGCCACCTGATGTGGTTGTGCACCTGACATGGTATCCATTTTCTTTGTTAAGGTAACAATTTGGGCTGCCAATGCGGTTACCAATTTCATATTAATCCAAATTTTATTAAACTAACCAATTTCAAGATTATAACTAAAAATATAAAAAATACTAAAATTACCACACAATCAACAGACCCTAAAAACTGAATTTTCAAACAAATATTGGAAAATTAGGCTTACAACTTCACCCTAAGCATCATTCTGATTATTACACCTTATTCCAGTTTAATTCATTATCCCAGTTTATTAATTAAGAACACTCAAGTAGAACTAGCCACCTCTCAATGCACTAATACCGTATTAACTCAAATCCACAACTTAGATAGAATTAAGTTAAACACGTTCATTAACTAACTCACTATATCTCTATGTGAATTACAATCAAAGAAGTTTTAAGTTCAAGTTCTCTATCCAATTACATACGATGCTAAGCAATCTCTACCCTAACATTCATCAAGATTCCATTCATTCAAAGAATTCCAGAACACATTCTATATTGACTAAGTCTAGACTCGTTCTTCATCTCTCGAATTCATATAAGTCCACATAAAATTGGTGATCAAGCAATTTATAAATTCAATCACAAACCAATATAGATAAACTGAGAAATAACTTATTAAACTGAAAATCAAAGTTATATAATCATCGTTCCACTCAAAGATCCGTTATAAGCCTAATAAAGAATTTAGCTCATTGTCAATGAATTAAATACTGAATTAATTAAAGTAAACATCATCCCAATTACAGAAATTAAAGTAAAGAAGAAGAATAAATCCAGAACCACCATTCTCTCTAGCTTTAATCTGCACTTGTCGTGAAATTTTCCTTCAGCGTTGCCCTCCAATGCTTCGCTCAGAAAATATGTATTCAATAGTATAATTGTGTGCATCTGAACAATCTTGTGTTTGTTGTATGTTATTTATGCCAATCCACGAATTCTTATTACAAGTCCATGCCAATATGAGTCTCAAGCCATCCCAAACACTTAAGCTTCACATTTGCAGCATTTAAAAAGAACAGGACTCTCCTCTACCCCGTACCCCCGCCTCTGCGGGGGTGTTAGTGTGTAAATAGCCATCCCCGGCTGGCATACAAGTTATCAACTGAGTTCAGTACCCCCCGCCCCGGCGGGGATTTTGTCTTGGAAATGGTTATCCTCGGCTGGGGTGCCTTCTGCTAACTGCTCCATTTTTCTCTCTTTCTTGCCACATTCCACCTTAAGTCCACCCTTTTTATCCAAATGCCACTCTACCGATCCTAAACACAAAAAAAACAAAACAAATAAAAATAAAACATAAAATCAAGGAATTAACACCGATTAAGCTTGAATTAGGAACCGATTCGTGGGTATAAAACCCATTTATCATCGGGTATCCCTCCTCAAAGCCGATAGTCAAATGTTCCCCAGAGTAGGGAACCCAAGTGATGGAATCAGATGTCAACAACTCCAACTGTAAGTGACAATGGGTGAAACCCTCAGCTACAGAAACCTCCGCCAAAATTAAGTGATGCCATCGCCTTCCTCGTGGATATGTATCTAAATTTAACACACTAATAGGACGCAAACATGGAAGCCTCTCATAGGCCCAAAATTGCCAACACAAAGGTAAGCATTTGCTGTCAATCAACACTCTTAACATGTACATGGGAAATCAAAAGAGAAATACTCACCAGTAGAAAAGGGTAAAATCCTAGCCAAGCCTCTGTCAAGCCCTACGCATGCGCATTCCCCTGAGGAAATAGACAAAGGTGTAGGAGCCCCAGTCATACTATCCAATACGGTCCACCTCTCGAGTGGCGCTGATCAAAGCGAATGACACCGTGGAAGAGTTGTTCGCTATGAAACAACCCCTGATAATAACCTGGAACAATCATTGAAGAATGGGATCCCTGACTCTCACATCAGCGGGCATGGGCTCAATCAACAGCCCACTCATAACATCTACACTCAAAGGACCCGTACAGACGGTCTTACCCTTGAACGCCTCAGCCAGAACTCCTAACAAGGATCTAACGGTAGTAGGGGTAATGTTCGCTGTACATGGAACTGGCGCCCGTCCAAACTCTATATCGGTGATAAATCGCCAATCCATCAGCGTCATCATCACCTCATAATCCAACAAATAGAGAGACTAAGTCTGGTGAAACCAGCACTCAGACAATGCCCTGAGGTAACCCCAAGGACAACGACGGGGAAGAATGGAAAAGAACGCCTCAAAGCCCCAACCATGCACAATCCCTCGGTAATCTGGATACAGAGCCTGATATAGGGAGTGTATATTGAACCAGTTCCCTCGAGGCTACGTAAAGCCGGGAACCTACACCACAAATGCAAATCAACATCAGAATCCTTGCTCCTCATCAATAGGAAAAAGGAAGATCAAACCCAGCTTTTACCTCGTTTGACTATAAGTAAACTGAGGGGTGGTGACTCAAATCATCTAGAAGCTCTAGAATCCTCATAAAAAAAGCCTGGAAGAACCCTACGGTGAGCATGAGCAGCAGGAGCTAGAGTCGCAACCGTTACATTCTCCTCCTCGTCCTCAACGTCCGGTATATCAACCCGGACAAGAAGAATCACCGCCTCCATCAAGCGATGAGGCTGTTTGACTGAACGGGGTTGAGGCACTTCAGAATCCCTCCTTTGCACACCTGAAGTGGTCCTGGGAACTACTCAACTGATGCATTTTATGACTACATGCATGCATGCATTATTTTAACATACGCCTACAATTGAGTTAAAAATGCATATCTACCCAATGCTTAAGCTCATGGAAAATTTTTTCCATAGTCTCCTTTGTAAAAAAGACTATTGTGACGCCCCCAAAATAGGTATACATCACCCATCTTGAGTCGCCAAATACATGGTACAAAATTTAAATACAACTTAATAATACAACTGTCGTGTAATATACGACATAACATAAACTGAGAGTTTTAAAACAAATATTGTCATCTAGACAATATCCACACTCAATGGAGTCCTCATTACATTTATTATAACACTATTTAACAGAATAATGAGGACTACTAATGCTATCATCTGGACCATCACTCCATTCCCCGACTAGTTCTAGCTATACTCTCATTTCCTGAAGAGAACAATGAAAGCAAAGGGTGAGCTCAACTAGCATAGTAAGAAATATTATGACTAAGATAATGCAGAATAAATTATTGTTAGCCTTCAACAGTGTTAAACTGATAAAATATAACAAACATCAAGTTTAACTGCAGTGGAACAAGCAATCCATTAGAAGAATCAAGTAGAGCATGATATCTACTATCTTTTATGATTTAAAAGGTTTTTCATCATTTTTATCGCTGAGACTCAGATTAATAAATAATCCACATCATCGAATCACCCCTACACTACGACCAAGGATATTCATTAGTATCCTAACCACGAATTATCCATGCACTACGGGCAAAAGGATATTCGCGTATTCATCAATGGTCATGATCATGCCAACAATTGTCCATCAATGAACTACGGGCCAATGAGGACTTTTACCACATCATTTGTAATATTACGGTCATGATTATACCGAATAATTCCTGGTCATAATCATACCAAGTCCATCTATGCACTACAGACCATAGATGATTTTCAACATAATATCAACATGAGGATGATGACAATGACATAAGAATTCAATAAAACAAGTTCAAGGATAAATTTTAAATATTTAAAATTTAATTTATCCAGAATTCAATAACGTTCAAATTGTCAATATTATACTGCTTTGTGGAGTAAAATTCAAGAATAATATTGTACCAAAAATGATTTAGACTGAAAACGAATCAATTTTTATCATGAATAGCACCCCGGGTGAATAGTACTCAAGTGAATAGTACCCCATGAATAGTACTTCATGAATAGTAATCTGTGAATAGTACCCCGGTATAAAAACGTTAAAACTTATCAAGAATGCCCAGAATAATATTTCCATGAAAAAATACTAGATGAAACGTAAATATCAAGGATATTCTACTAATTTCATGTAGTATAGAAGCCAAAACTTTAACCAACTGAGTATAGAATTCGAAATCTGAAACGAAATAATATTACTTATATACTACAGAGTATGAAAGAAAATATTATTTCAAGCGAATATTGAACAAAAATTACACCTCTTACCTTGAAAAGAAGAGTATTCCGACTGGTAGTGAGAGGATATTCTTGAAGAAAACTTATACTATTTTCTACGCTCAAAGCTTCCTTACACTCGAAAGAAATATGCTCAATATAATAGAAGAAGAATTCTCTGATCTTGGTGTGATTTTTAATTCTAACTAAGCATCCTATTTATAGGAAAACGGAAAGGATACTATTTGAATTTAGAAAATCAGGACTACACAGTAAATATTTGACGAACGAATTCACGGACTGATTTCTGAAAATAATTTGGTTTACTATACATCACTATGCATTAAAATATTCTAATAAAACGAAAATTTTAAATAAAATATAATATATTCTATTTATAATCAAATAAAACAAAACTCATAAAATTTATATATATATATATATATAATATTAATAACCTTTGCCTTACGGCAAAGGAAAATTTTTAGGCATGCATCTATATATATATATATATATATATATATATATACTTACCTCCCTTTCCCGTAACATTTCCCCGCCCCCCCACATTTCCAGTTCCATTTCATTCTTTTCTTCCTCCCGTGGTCCCCACATATGGCCCCACCTTTTATTATATAAAATAATTTTCTACTGGTTATTTTGAAAAATAAGTAAATGGGGTCCAAAATTTACATCAAATGCTTCATAAAAACCCTCTCAATATTTTTAACAACATTTATCATCATTATTATAATTCACAATATTTAACAACCAGGTCGTTCCCAAGAAAGAGGGGGCTTTCCAATAAAGATTTCTCCTATTGGCGCACAATTAGGTGACCAAACCTCTCCTTGACAGAACTTCTAGACATCGTCAATATTGCAAATAATAATATTAATAACTTTTTCGTCTCAATTATTAATTTAATAATATAAAATATTATGCAGATGATACTGTGACAATAATTGAATCAATAATATGAGAGATATGATGCAGTAATTATTGTAGCAATAATTGAGTATAATTGAGTGACTTATCACGTAGGCATCAATAATCAATACCGTGTGCTATTATGCAACCACACATATTACTGTACTTTTAACACCGATTATTTCAACAGTTAACGATAAAACTTTTGCCGTTATTTTTATAAAAAGATATTTTTATCGTTTTCTCAATCCGACAATAATTTCATTATGGGGTCCACCAATGATTGTGCCATCATACGAATATTCCCTGTTAAAATGAATATTCCCCGACCAATCGAATATAATATAACAACTTGTATACTTTGCAAAATTTATAAATATTACCCACAATTATAACATTATATCAAATTTACTTCATAATATTCAAAAATGATATTTATAGAAAATTCATCTTTATTCATAAAAGTTGGGGTCTTACAACCTCCCCTTCTTATGAAATTTTGCCCTCGAAATTAGGGTACATACCTGGTATGACAAAGAGGTGATGATACATTGATCTCATTTCAGATTCTAACTCCCAGGTCATTTCCTCAACATCGTGGTTTCTCCACAAAATTTTCTCTTGAGGTATAACCTTGGAGCGTAGAATATATTCCTTCTTAACCAAGATTTTAACAGGAACCTCTTCATACGTTAAATCTTCTGCTATTTCATCCGGTTCTAACTCAATAATGTGGTTCGAGTCTTCCACATATTTACGTAACGTGGATATGTGAAAAACGTTATGAACACGAGACATACTTGGTAGTAAAGCGAGTCTATAGGCTACAGTTCCTACTTGGTCAAGGATTTCAAATGGGCTAATATATCGAGGATTGAGCTTTTCTCTCTTTTCAAATCTCGTAACTCCTTTCCATGGAGCAACACGTAACAACACATGTTCTCCAACATTGAATACCACGTCCTTTCGATGAAGATCAGCATAACTCTTTTGTCGATCTAGTGAGGTTTTTATACGGTGTCGGATCATTTGAATCTTTTTCGTAGTCATGCATACCAATTTTGGTCCCAACAACGTTGCTCCACCCACCTCATCCCAGCATACTGGAGAACGACACTTTCTTCCATACAACACCTCAAATAGAGTCATGTCGATACTTGCTTGATAACTATTATTATAGAAAAATTCCACCAATAGTAAGAACTTGTCTCAACTTCCCTTGAAGTCAAGAAAACAGAGTCTTAATAAATCTCCAAGAGTTTGAATAGTCCTGTCTAACTACCCATCCGTTTGAGGATGATATGCTGAACTGAATTGCAAATCCGTGCCCATAGCTTTTTGCAAACTAACCCAAAACCGTGAAGTGAATCTTGGGTCTCGATCAGAAACTATGGATACTGGCATACCATACAGTCTTACAATCTCATTTATGTACAAACGAGCAAGACGTTCAACTGTATAAGTTTCTCGTATAGGAAAGAAATGTGCAGACTTGGTCAATCTATCAATAATGACCCAAATTGCATCTATGCCTTGACAAACCTTAGGAAGACCAGTAACGAAATCCATGGTAATGTGCTCCCACTTCCATTCTAAAATTTCAAGTGGTTACAATGGACCTTTTGGCACTTACTGCTCCGCCTTGACTCGTTGACAAGTTAGACACCTTGAGATAAACTCTGTGATCTCTCTCTTCATATTGCTCAACCAAAATGTATGTCGAAGATCACGATACATTTTGGTACTCCCAGGATGGATTGCAAATGGTGTGTTGTATGCCTCCATCATGATTTTATTCTTTAAATCAGGGTTGTTAGGAACACAAAGTCTAGAGTTGACTCATAGTATTCCTTCTTCATCAATTCTTGCTTCTGCGATAGCACCTTCTTGCACTTTCTTCCTCATACGCATCAGCTTCAGGTCTTTAACTTGAGCAACTTTAACTTTATCGATTAAAGTCAGTTCTATTTATATATTTACAATCATCACGTGGGTCCCTGAAGTCTTTAACTCTATCTCCATCCTTTGCAAGTCATACAAAATAGGCCTTTGCGTTGACAATAACGTACTCGTACTTGCATATGATTTTCTACTCAATGCGTCAGCTACTACGTTCGCTTTTCCAGGATGGTATTGAATAGTATGATCATAATCTTTCAACAATTCGAGCCAACGTCGTTGCCGCATGTTGAGTTCTTTTTTAGTGAAGAAATATTTGAGGCTTTTATGATCCGTATCCACTTTCTCCCCATACAGGTAATGCCTCCAAATTTTAAGTGTGAAGACAACGGCTGCCAACTCTAGTTCATGAGTAGGATAATTCCTTTCATATTATTTGAGTTGTCGCGAGGCATAGGCTATGATTTTCCCATGTTGCATGAGAACACATCCTAACCCTTTGCCTAAAGAATCACTGTAGATGACAAATCCCTCCAAACCAGATGGTATTGTCAGAACAGGTGCTGAAATGACTCTCCTCTTGAGTTCTTGAAAACTCTTCTCACATTCCTTGCTCCAACCGAATTTTGTATCTTTCTAAGTCAGTTGAGTTAATGGAGTAACATTTTGAGAAAACCCTTCTACGAATCTCCGATAATAACCAGCTAAGCCGAGAAAGATACGTACTTCGGTCACTGATTTAGGTTGCTCCCAACTTTGTATTGATTTAATCTTTAGTGTGTTAACAGATATTCTGTGATTTGATATCACGTGCCCAATGAATGCAACTTCCTCAAGCCAGAAATCACATTTCTTCAACTTGGCATATAACTTGTTTTCACGAAGCTTTTGGAGTATCAGACTCAAGTGTTGTTCATGATCTTCACGACTTTTGGAATATATGAGAATGTCATCAATAAAGACAAACACAAAATGATCCAAATATTCCTTGAATACTCGGTTCATCATATCCATGAAGGCAGCAGGAGCATTAGTCAATCCAAAGGACATAACTAGGAATTCGTAATGCCCGTACCGAGTTCTGAAAGCAGTCTTTGGAATGTCATCAGTTTTAATCTTTTACTGAAGATATCCAGAACGAAAATCGATCTTTGAAAAGAATTTTGCGCCTTGCAACTAGTCAAACAGGTCATCAATGCGTGGTAATGGGTACCTATTTTTTATGGTAGCGTGATTCAACTCCCGATAGTCAATACAAAGTCGCATACTCCCATCTTTCTTCTTTACGAATAGAACAGGAACACCCCAAGGAGACGTACTAGGATAAATGAAACCGATGTCTAATAACTCCTGCATTTGGGTTTTTAACTCCTGAAGTTCAATAGGAGCCATTCGATATGGGGCTTTGTAAATGGGTTTTGTACCAGGTTCAAGGTCGATACAAAATTCAACTTCACGCTCTGGGGGTAGGCCAGGAAGTTCTTCAAGGAATACGTCAGGAAATTTATTAACAATAGAAATATCATTCAAATTTGACGTATTTTTGTTTTAATCTGTGACATGGGCTAAGAATCCTTGACATCCATTTTTTTAATAACGAATAGCTTTGTGGCTTGAGATGACAGTGATTGATTTTAATGGTTTGGTTGCTTAAATTTGTATAATAGGTTGGATAGGAATATGAAAGCTAACAACCTTACAAAAATAATCAATTTTTGCAAGATGAGTAGTCAACCAATCAATCCCTAGAATTACGTCAAATGCAAGTATTTTCAATGAAATAAGATCATAGGTAATGTGAGGGTACCGATTTAAAACAAACAAGGCTTATAAATAGTGGATGTAATGAAGGTTTCTCCCAACGGAGTTTCAACAGATAAGTCAAAGTCTAATTTCTACGGATTCGAATTTAAACGTTGAGCGCAAGTAGGAGAAATAAAAGAATTGTTAGAACCGGTATCAAATAAGGTATATACTTCGCTAGAGTTTATGACAAGCTTACTAGTGATTACATCATTCGGGTTCCTAACTTTCTGGGAGGTCACAACAAACGCTCTTCCTTGAACTACTGGTTTTGACTTGTTTGGGACGGCATTTGGTGTCACCTTTCCAACTGGACTTGGCTTCCCTGTACGACAAAATCTAGCTAGGTGACCTTCTCTTCCATAATTGTAACACGTTTTGGACTGCTGCGCATAGTTTGGACTGATGTATCCCTCCCCTCCGCATTTGAAGTATATGATAGGTGGTCGTTCTCCTTCCTTAACAAAGGGTGTTGGTGTTGACGTCTTTCCATCATTGTTGAATCTCCTCTTCTTGAAATGTCCACCTTTATTGTCTTGACCATGATTACCACAGAAGTGGTTACCATTTCTGGAAATGTGACTCCCTCCACGTTTATTGTCGCCGCTTCGATGAATGCTACCACTGGTATTATCATTTTGTCGGCTGCTTTCTCTTGGTTGGGTTGACTCGTTATCGCGCTCCAATAACTGAGCCCTATTTACAACATCTGAATACAAATATAATTTATGATAAATTAGATATTAACGTATCTTGGGTTTCAAACCTCTTAAAAACATTCGTGTCATTCTCTCCTCATTATCAACCAAGTGAGACGCAAACCGGGACAACTCGGTAAACTTAGCTTTATACTGTGACACGGTCATATTGTTCTGCTCCAACGTGATGAACTCTACCTCTTTCATGTGACGAATACTTTCGGGAAAGTACTTGTCGTTGAATAGTTCTTGGAACTTATCCAAAGACATCTTCAGTGTGGCAGGTTAAATACGTTTTACCGATTCCCACCAGTAATTTGCCTCTCCTCGCAACATAAAGGTGGCAAAGAGAACCTTTTGCTCCTCGGAGCATCCCAAGACATCAAATATCATGGTGACCTGCTTTATCCACGTCTCCGCCTTAAGTGATTTTGGTTCTCCAATAAACTCTGGTGGTCCCAAATCCTTGAACTGTTTAGCGGTGACCGTTCGAGAGTTTCTAATGTTTCCACCTACATTTTGGACAGGAGCCGGTCTCGCCTGATGTTGCATGAATTGCATAAAGCCTCTGAACATTACATCGTTCATCATTTGATCGTTGTTGTTTACTTGAGGATTATTGTCTTTCTATTGCATATTATCCTGGGTATTAATTTGTGGTGACTCAACAATCTCATGTGCTCCATTGCTATTCTCAATATTCTCGGATGTCATTTTCAAATACTACCACAAAACAAAGGTTAATTGACATGCAACATATTATCCATATACTCTAACCAACCAATTAAATACCAAATAACTTAGGTAGGTCATACTAGTAAAGGAATTCCTCGTCTCTCCCCTCCTAGTTCTTGTCTCACATCTCAGCCAGGGATCATATCCCTAAGCTTTGATAATAACTGTGACGCCCCCAAAATAGGTATACATCACCCATCTTGAGTCGCCAAATACGTGGTACAAAATTCAAATACAACTTAATAATACAAATGTCGTGTAATATACGACATAACATAAACTGAGAGTTTTAAAACGAATATTGTCATCTAGACCGTCACTCCATTCCCCGACTAGTCCGAGCTATACTCTCATTTCCTGAAGAGAACAATGAAAGTAAAGGGTGAGCTCAACTAGCCCAGTAAGAAATATTATGACTAAGATAATGCAGAATAAATTATCGTTAGCCTTCAACAATGTTAAACTGATAAAATATAACAAACATCAAGTTTAACTACAGCGAAACAAGCAATCTATTAGAAGAGTCAAGTAGAGCATGATATCTACTATCTTCTATAATTTAAAAGGTTTTTCATCACTTTTATCGCTGAGACTCAGCTTAATAAATAATCCACATTATCGAATCACCCCTGCACTACGGCCAAGGATATTCATTAGTATCACAACCACGAATTATCCATGCACTATTGGCCAAGGATATTCGTGTATTCATCATTGGTCATGATCATGCCAATAACTGTCCATCAATGCACTACAGGCCAATGTGGACTTTTACCATATCATTTGTAATATTACGGTCATGATTATATCGAATAATCCCTAGTCATAATCATACCAAGCTCATATATGCACTACAGGCCACAGATGACTTTCAACATAATATAAACATGAGGATGATGACAATGATATAAGAATTCAATAAAAACAAGTTCAAGGATAAATTTTAAAGATTTATAATTTAATTTATCCAGAATTCAATAGCGTTCAAATTGTCAACATGATACTATTTTGTGGAGTAAAATTCAAGAATAATATTGTACCAAAAATGATTTGGACTGAAAACGAATCAATTTTTATCATGAATAGTACCCAGGGTAAATAGTACCCCGTGAATAGTACCCCGACATGAAAAAGTTAAAACTTATCAAGAATGCCCAGAATAATATTTCCAGGAAAAAAATACTGGATGAAACGCAAATATCAAGGATATTCTACTAATTTCATGGAGTATAGAAGCCAAAACTTTAACCAAACGAGTATAGAATTCAAAATCTTAAACGAATATTACTTAAATACTACAGTGTATGGAAGAAAATATTATTTCAAGCGAATATTGAACAAAAATAACATCCCTTACCTTGAAAAAGAGTATTTCGACTGGTAGGACGAGGATATTCTTCAAGAAAACTTATACTGTTTTCTACTCTCAAAGCTTCCTTACACTTTAAAGAAATACGCTCAATATTATAGAAGAAGAATTCTCTGATTCTGGTGTGATTTTTAATTCTTACTAAGCATCCAATTTATAGGAGAATGGAAAGGATACTATTTGAATTTAGAAAATCACGGACTGCACAGTAAATATTCGACGAACGAATTCACGGACTGATTTCTGAAAATAATTTGGTTTACTATACAGCACTATGCAATAAAATATTCTAATAAAACGAAAACTTTAAATAAAATATAATATATTCTTTTTATAATCAAATAAAACAAAACTTATAAAATTTATATATATATATATATAATATTAATAACCGTTGCCTTACGGCAAAGGAAAATTTTCAGACATGCATCTATATATATATATATATATATATATATATATATATATATATATATATATATATATATATATATATATATATATATATATATATATATATATATACTTACCTCCCTTTTCCCATAACCTATCCCCCCCCCCATTTCCATTTCATTCTTTTCTTCCTCCCGTGGGCCCCACATATGGCCCCACCTCTTATTATATAAAATAAATTTTTATCGATTATTTTGTAAAATGGGTATATAGGGGTCCAAAATTTGCATCAAATACTTCATAAAAATCCTGTCAATATTTTTAACAACATTTATCATCATTATTATAATTCGCAATATTTAACAATCAGGTCGTTCCCAGGAAAGAGGGGGTTTTCCAATAAGAATTTCTCTCTATTGGTGCCCAATTAGGTGACCAAACCTCTCCTTGACAGAACTTTTAGACATCGTCAATATTGCAAATAATAATATTAATAACTTTGTCGTCTCAATTATTGATTTAATAATATAAAATATTATGCAGATGATACTTGGATAATAATTAAATCAATAATATGAGAGATATGATGCATCAATTACTGTAACAATAATTGAGTATAACTGAGTGACTTCTCACGTAAGCATCAATAATTAATATTGCGTGCTACTATGCAACCACGTGTATTACTGTACTTTTAAAACTGATTATTTAAACAGTTAATGGTAAAACTTTTGCTGTTATTTTTATAAAAAGATATTTTTTGTCGTTTTCTGAATCCGATAATAACTACATTATGGGATCCACCAATGATTGTGCCATCGTACGAATATTCCCTGTTAAAATGAATATTCCCCGACCAATCGAATATAATATAACAACTTGCGTAATTTGCAAAATTTATAAATATTACCCACAACTATAATATTATATCAAATTTACTCCATAATATTCAAAAATGATATTTATAGAAAATTTATCTTTATTCATAAAAGTTGAGGTCTTACAACAATCCATATGCGCACAGGCATGACTAGGTGGCCATTCAGTAGCACACCTACCCACATTCATAAACATCCTATATGCATGAACATGTCAAAGTCATAATCCTTAAGGGTAGCCTAATTACCAGGATTACTTTACTTTTCAACCATTGCTCATTTGTCCTTAAATAGGATTAAAAATAGCAGAAAAAAGGTACTAATTTAAATGTTTCAAAAGTTAAATTTTTTCACATCATTATGTTCAGCATGGTTTAATTCTAACATTTACTATGTTGAATATTTTTTATCAAGTCATATAGGCATGCATATTCACTACTATGTCTTTAGACGCATTTTATATAATAACTCTTTTTCCAACGGACGAAAACTAGAAAAGAAGACATGCATACGTTACTAGGATAGTGTAAAACACTTGTACGGGGACAGAATTTGCAGAAAGCTGCCCTAACTCAACAGATCTGAAGAAAATCTCTCGAATTATCTGTGTGGCGCGATATGAAAATGACTTGTGAAAGCAACAGGACACTTAAGGCCACCCATTGTTGGTCGCAGGTGTACCTGCAACTGCGATAGGTGTACTTGCGGCTACCCTAGGAGGGTCTTACCCCTCCGGCTCGGTACAAGTCGAGTTGCAAAGGTGGTCTCACAAGTTGAAAAATTCAAATCGGGAAAAAAGATGCTACGCGATTGAGCGAAAAAGCTAAAAATCCTGGTTTTAACAATCCAGACTGCGGGTCTTTCTATCACTCATTGGTATTCGCCCGGACACAGGATTCACTATACCAATGATCACACCTGTTGCAAACTACAATCGGCAATACCTCACAAAGGTCTGATGTTGTCAGTACAAGGTCGTAACTCAAAAAAACCTCTCCCCAACGGAAACTTCATACATCATCAGCCGTTGAAGCACATTTCAACGAAGGTCAAGCAACCTTGACAGTCTTTAGTCATTGGAAAATAAATCCAACAAAGCGTCGAAAGCCATTCGATGATTTCACTTCGACGGAGGTCAACCAACCTTGACGTTCTTCTAGCTGTTGGCAATTAAACCCAACAAAGCGTCGGAGATGGTCCGATGGTGGTATCCATTGATACACATGTCAGCAAGAGTCAGGCAACCCTGACAACATAAACTGTTGGCAGTAACTCTGACAGATCACTTAAAGGACCTGACGATACAAACTAAGAAAAAACATCCTCATCGGGGAGGACCGATGATGGAATATGTTATACACAATCTGCATCAGACAAATGCTCATTCCCCCAGAGTCTCTTGCGCATGAGAGGAAAATCTATGGTGGAAAGTTTGTACCAAGGATTAAAGACTTTGGTGATAACCTCAATGTCAACATCATAGTATTTCCTGAGAAGCTTTGGAGCACATATTCAAGCAGTTCTTCAGAGACATCAGTTGTAACTTCAATTCCCTATCAGATGTCATGGGAGCAAATAGCCATCACATCTCGTTGGAAAATAGTCCAATGAACCACATACATCATACATTTGCATCATGTTGCAGTACATTGCATCATGAATATCTTTTCATATTTCAAGTATCTAGTGTTCTTTATCCTATCCATGCCATTACATTGCATGAATATGATAAAGAGGGACATCTGTAGACACTCAAAAATTTTGCATTCCTATTACTAACCTTGCAGGAGAACAAAGTCGTCTTCTAGAGATAACCCTGGAAGTTAAGTCAGCAAAGTCCCGGAGACAACCCCAGGATACTCAGTCAGTTCAATCTTGGAGATAACCCCGAGATATTCAATCCAATCCCGGAGACAACCCCATGATACTCATTCAGTCCACCCTAGAGACAACTCCGGGAGTTTCAGTTTTAACCTCAGAGATAACCCCAAGGAATGCAGTTCCAATCCCAGAGACAACCCCGAGAGATATAGTTCAAACATTAGAGACAACTTCGAGGCATGCAGTTGTAGTTTAGGAGATAACCCCAGAAATGCTTATTCCAAACCCCAACAATCAGCTTCAATCTCGGTGATAGCCTGAAAGCACTCAGTTCCAAACCCAAAGATAATCCTGGGAGGACAAGCATTCATCACTTGCCTCAACCCAATCTCAAAAAAAACCATGAGCAACGACTGCTAAATCATCCCAGAGCCGGAGATAACCCTGGTGAGGGGAAAAATTGTCATTTTGCCACCTCGATCCCATAATCACGCCGTCTCAAAATTTCTACCTACATGCTACACAGAAGTGTCCTGCAAGAACCATAACATCAATCCCTAATAACTACTACACAAGACAACACACCGGATGGAATTTGAAGACCTGAAGACCTGGGCATGGACCCATCTTCCCGACTTTGTACAACCTTCTATCCCATGTCATTGTGTAGCTCTCAACAACAGCATGCCATAAAAGGTCTTATACACCTCGATCGGATGCCCAAATTGAAGTTATTAATGTTCGAGCAGACAACACGTTGCACGAGTGCACGTACTTCGAGATAATAGGGCCCTAGGAGTTCGAGTCACCCCGGGCAGCCGCAGGTACATCTGCGGCTACTGCAAGTACACTTGCGGCTTCCCCCTCTATAAATAGAAGGCTTGGGGTGGCCATTTTGAAGAAGGAATAGGCGAGAATGCCATGTCCAATTTGCTCTGTACACACTATAAATTGAGTACTTTCTCATTTCAAATACTTGTGAGCTTATATTTGGCTACTTTTTACCGGTGGGAACCGAGTGTTCATCCATTTAAAGCTATTGAAGTCTTCTTTGACAGTCCACTGTAAGCGTTCTCACATTACTTAAAGCATTTCCTCCACTTTTCTGCACACACTTTTATTCACGTTGAGAGTCGCGCGTGTGTGTATGCCCGGACCGTCGTTCCATGGCTTTTATTGTTTTTCTATATATATATATATATATATATATATATATATATATATATATATATATTATATCGAGTTACCTTGATTGTGCCTAAATATAATATCCGGAGCGTTTACTGCTTTTATATATATATAAATACATATATATATATATATATATATATATATATATATATATATATATATATATATATATATATATATATATATATATATACTCGAATTCTAATTAACGAACCGAGCCTGGATCGATATATATCCAGTGCGTTTATCGCTTATATATATATATATATATATATATATATATATATATATATATATATATATATATATATATATATTTACATTCTTGTCTGGCCTGGAGTTCACTTCGTGGCCATTTATTGCTTTCATTTACATTTCGTCCCGCCTGGAGTTTACTTTGAGACGGTTGATCATTTATGTATATATATATATATATATATAATTGTTTATAACTTTCATACAAATTGCTACATCATGTGAGCCTAGGAATCATGTGATCACAGATTCAGTCTCCTGAATCTAGATTTGGTTCTCATGATAAACATTTTTAGTTGTATATGGCTTGTAAATTATTCATGGTGTTTGAATTTCCTTAGACGGCCCTTATTCCCATGAGGAATTCGGCACTGTTGTTTATCTTATTTTCTCGAAGATGCTTTGCATCTTGAAATATAAAAGCAATAGAGCCGAACACATAATAAAATGGAAGTATCAAAGGCCTCAATTACTATTGAGCACAAGGGTTTGAAAAACATCTTTTACAAAACAGCATTGCTATATCTTGTTAAAATTGAACTTTTATACAAAATTCGAACCCTTTGTATATAGGTGCAAACGAGGCATAGCACTACTTCCAGATAATTGCACATTAACACACATACACAATCAGATAATATTTTAAATTGAATAGTGGCGGTCACCGTAGTAACACGGATGTCAGGGGTGCCTAACACCTTCCCTCCGCATAATCAAGCCCCCGAACCCTAACGAATCTCGGTTTCACAGACCCGTTAAATAGTGTCACGTCACTAGGTCAATGTGCAAACATTTTCTCGATTGAGTTGGTGCAACTATTTAAAAATACCAACTGGCGACTCTTACAATCCAAATCGTCGACATATACATATCGGACCTTTTCACAACTTGTTTTTTCAAACAAATCTCACCTAACATGAGAACACCAAAAGACAAGAGCAGAAAAGGGACAAATAAAAATCCCGACGTCGACACCCGTGAATAGTATTCTGGCATAAAAAGCTTAAAATTTAATAAGAATGTTCAGAAAATATCCTTGTGAAATGATACTAGATGAAGCACAAATAAGGATATTCTACTAATTTTACGGTGTATAGAAGCAATACTTTAACAGAATGAGTGTAGAATTAGGAATACAAAACGAAATAATATTACTCACATACTACAGAGTATAAAAGAAAATATTATTTCTTATGAACACTGAAAAAAAATAATATCCCTTACATTAGAAGAAGTCTGGATACTGGAATAGTGAAGTAGTAGAATACTAGTCTTCTTTATCTCTATAGCTTCTCTATCTATATTTTCCCTTATGAGTCTTAGTGAATTGGTGGGAATGACAGAAGAATAAGCTTCTATTTATAGAAAAACATAGTTTTGATAATTGTACGATTAGGGGCTCGAATTATTACAGTATAGTACCTTCATCTATACCTCTATTTTTAATTTAGTCCTTCAAGTATTATCAATCTTGCAGCACCTTCCCTAATAGTACATGCATGTGAATCAATAGTTCTATACATGTGAACCAACAGTAATTTGCATGTGAACTAATAGCAATTAATTACTTATTTATTCGATTAATTGCCCGTTTGGTCAATCTAACATCCCAAAATCAATTATTATTGAAATAAATGTCGATTTCCACTCACACAAATAATCCCATTCATCTCTAATCAACACGAACTTATTCATCATTAATATTATAACTCACAATATTTAACAACCAGGTCATTCCCAGGAAAGAGGGGGCTTTCCGATAAGGATTTCTCCCTATTAGCGCGTAATTAAGTGATCAAACCCCTTTCCTCGACAGAACTTTCCAGACATCATCAATAATAAAAATAATAATATGAATAACTTTTTCTTCTCGATTATTGATTTAATAATATAAAATATTATGTTGATGATACTATGACCATAATTGAATCAATAATATGAGAGATATTATGCAGTAATAATTGAGTATAAATGAGTGACTTCTCACGTAAGCATCAATAATCAATAATGCGTGCTACTATGCAACCACACGTATTACTGTACTTTTACCATCGGTAGTTCAACAGTTTAATGGTAAAACTTTCGCCATTGATTTTATAAAAAGATATTTCTATCGTTTTCTAACTCTGACAATAATTCCGTTATGGGGTCCATCAATGATTATGTCGTCGTACGAATATTCCCTGCTAAAACGAATATTCCCCGACCAATCGAATATTTTATAACAACTTGCTTACTTTGCAAAATTTGTAAATATTACTCACAACTATAACATTATATCAAATCCATGCCATAATATTCAAAAATATATTTCGAGAAAAAATTAATCTTTATTCATAAAAGTTGGGGTCTTACACTATGAGTAAAAAATATCTCAATTGGCAACCCTTCACTCTATGGCAGATGATTTTGCAAAAACAAGAGTAACAGCTGAAAGGCTTAGGGTTTTAAAATTAAGGATGTCTCTCGATTTCATGGAAAGGAGGGTCACAACTATCTTACACTTTTCAAGGAGTACTGGGGACAAACTTTATCGACGACGACTGACTATCAAGATCGTATAATCTTCTTCTTGCATTTGGCGGGCATTTGCAGTGGCGAGAGCAGCACAACAGTAGGATGATGCTGAGGTAATCTTGTCATCATTTAGTTTTATGTTTAGTTTTGCATGTGTAACATTCCAGAATTTTAAATTATAATGTTAAATATTTATTGATTTATACAAATATTTAATGGATAGGTTTATTGTTAAATAAATAATTGTTCAATTTGAGTTGATGTGGTTTAGTTAATTATTTGTTGATTAAATAATTAAATTTTAAATATTTATTGATTTATATAAATATATAGTGGATATGTTTATTTTTGAATAAATAATTGTTCAATTTGAGTTGATGTGGTTTAGTTATTTATTTGTTGAATAAATAATTAAGGAGCTAAGAAAATTAATTGTTATGAGGTTATATACTAATTTATTTTAATAATTAAGTTAAAGAGCTAATAATGATTACATGAATTATAATATTTAAAAGAGATCGTTTCGAGGCATGGAGTGCCACTATCAATTGTGTCCGATAGAGATCCGCGATTCATGTCAAATTTCTAGAAGAGACTACAAGAATGCATGGGAACATAGTTGCGAATGAGTACGGCTTATCATCCACAAACAGATGGCTAAAGCGAATGAACAATTCAGACATTGGAAGATATGCTGAGAGCATATGTCATGGACTTTAAAGGAAGTTGGGAAGAACATTTACCGTTGGTGGAATTTGCTTACAACAATAGTTACCACGCAAGCATCAGCATGCCGCCTTACGAAGCGTTATACGGCAGAAAGTGTAGAACTCCACTGTGCTGGGATGAAGTCGGTGAACGTCAACTGCTAGGACGGGAACTAGTGCAACAAACTACTGACATTGTCAAACTCATCAGGACAAGATTGGTAGGAGCTCAAGACTGACAGAAGAAGTATGCTGATCAACACAGGCAAGATCGTGCATTTGATGTAGGAAGTTATATATTCCTAAAAGTTTCACCTTGGAAGGGGAAAAAAAATTTCGGTAAAAAGGGAAAGCTAAGCCCAAGATTTATTGGACACTTTGAAGTGCTGCGAAGAGTGGGTGAAGTGGCTTACAAAGTAGCTCTACCTCCAGAATTGGAAAACATTCACAATGTTTTGCACATTTCGGTGTTACGACCGTATAAACCCGACTACAAACACAAGAACAAGTACGAACCGTTACAGATCGAGAAAGATTTATCGAATGAAGAGGTTCCTATCTAGATAGTCGACAGGAAAGAACAAGTGCTCAGGAATAAAGTAATACCTTCTATGAAGGTGATATGGAGGAACCACAATGCTGAAGAAGCTACGTGGGAACTCGAAGAGAAAATGTTGAAACAATATCATGAGTTGTTTGTTTAATCCGTGTCTTTGATTCTGGGGACAAAATCTTTGTAAGTAGGGAAGAATGTAACGAATGATTTGTTTGAGTTGTGATTCTGAGGACAAAATCCTTGTAAGGAGGGAATGATGTAACATTCCAGAATTTTAAATTATAATGTTAAATATTTATTGATTTATACAAATATTTAATGGATAGGTTTATTGTTGAATAAATAATTGTTCAATTTGAGTTGATATGGTTTAGTTAATTATTTGTTTATTAAATAATTAAATATTTAATATTAAATATTTATTGATTTATATAAATATTTAGTGGATATGTTTATTGTTGAATAAATAATTGTTCAATTTGAGTTGATGTGGTTTAGTTATTTATTTGTTGAATAAATAATTAAGGAGCTAAGAAAATTAATTGTTATGAGATTATATACTAATTTAATTTAATAATTAAGTTAGAGAGCTAATAATGATTAAATGAATTATAATATTTTAATTAGAATTTGTGATTAAAATAAAGTGTTAGTTGGTTGAATAAAATTATAATTATAAAGGAAATTATAATTATGAGATAATGATTTGTGTGTTAAAGTAATTTAATAGATTAATATTTAATTGATTAAATTGATTATTTAATTTAAATAGAAGTGTGACAAATAACCTTGCTATAAAGGAGTTATTAAATAAATTAAAGGGGTTTAATTCAGTTTTGCCAAACAAGGCCTAATGCCTATTGAGTCTTTAATCTAATTGTGTTTTACCAAACAAGGCATAAGGATTATTTGATTATATTTTTATTAGCTTAGCCAAAAAAGGCTTATGTCTTTTGATTTTCAAAACTTACATAACTGATATCATTATATCTATATTTATATTATATATTTAATATATATTATGCCTTATACGTTATAATCCTAGTATGTATGTTATACTAGAGAAAGAAAATATCAGAAGAAGAAAAAGGGAGAGAAGAAGAAAACTCTGGAGAGAATTGAGAGAAATTCTAACAAATTTCTTTAAAAGTTTAGTTTTCTTCATCTTCCAAAAAGTCTCTGTAAAATAATTTTAACAATATGAATTGTTGATATATATATAACTTTATATGATAATTGTTTGTAAAAGGTTGTTCATGAGTTTACATATGATTATAGGGAAATTAAGTCATGTATGTATGTAATTGTGAGGAAAACCATATTACAGTGTTTATATGAATATATATGAATATGGCTTAGTTTAAAGTAAAAATTAAGGTTTTATTAGTTGTTAAATTGATAAATTGACTATTGAATTTGATAGAGTATGTATAATCATAACTATAATATTTTGAATTTACTGTTTTGGTTGAAAAACAAAATCACAGTGTTGATTTTCATTGAAAACATCAAAAATGGAGTTTTTATTAAAAACAGTGAAATTGGATGTTTTAAATTTGTTGTTTATGTTGTTGTATGGGTAGAAACATGTTAGGAGTTCTTGAATTATGTTCACATGAAGTTTTTGTATGAATTGCATGTGAATTGGTCTGTTAGAAACGAGCTTGTAGGCCAAAATTGGCTTTTTCTTGTACTATTACATAAGCTATCAGTCGAAATTGCAGTTTCGCACCGCGGCGCAGCCCAGCAGTACGTTATTGGCACCGCATCTCCATCGCCACGCCGCAGCGCGGCTTCGTAGTTTATTTACCGCACCGCAGCGCGACCCACAATTTAAATTGTGGCGCCGCGACGCGAGTTAGCAGAATGGTCTGACAGTGTATGTTGGGAGAATGCATTCTATGATTTGATGTTTTAATGTATAAGCTCATGATTGTTTGCAAGGTCCTTCAATGAATATATGTACAAGGACTTAGTGATAGATCAAAGTTGTTAGGTTGATCTAAGATCTTAACGTGTATCATTCTTTAATAGAATGTATAGATAGAAAAGATCAAAGCTATTAGGTTGATCTTGAGATGTAATAGATAGGGTTCGAAGAAATCGTAGTGTATCATCTGATCAATAGTGAAGAAGTCAAGGCAGAAACGTAGAGCTTAACGGATCATAGTGTGTTCCTGCCTTGAAGGGACTTTTCGAAAATTGTAGAGTGATCCCAACTTTTACCGAGCCAAACTCCACGATCGCAGTGTGCTGAAGGAAACATGAAGTTTACAAGTCAACGATCGTAGTGTGCTCTCGGGAACGTAGAGTCAACAACACGAGAAAGTAAGGATCGTAGTGTGCAAGGGTTTAAGAGAAATTGTAGTGCTCTCTAAATGATAGCATCAGATCAAGCACCAAGGCAACAAGTCACTACAATCTGAATCGTAGAGAATCATAATCCAAATCGTAGAGCATCATCTGTCTCATGTCAGAAAATTTCAAGCCTCATGATTTGTGTAAAGGTAGATTTCAGCATATGAGGAATGGATTCTAGACGCTGCAGTACTCATCAATCCCAGAGTAAAGAAATATCCTTAGTATGCAATAAAGAGACGTATTGAAGAAGCTAAGGATAATACCATGGATAAGAGGGACAAAACACCTTTTCAGGTGGTAGGTGAGAAAGCAGTCTGCTCTGTCAGTGGGCCGGAATGCAATTTCAGAAGATGTGCAGAAATGTCTCCATCACTATACAAAAAGTTTAGACGCATTTAATGCCACAACGGATGGATCCAACGGATAGTTTTCAACATCACATATATGTAGATCAGACAGATGAGAGAGAACTAAGCAAGCATTGAAAGAACAATGTAAACATCTCTCTCAAGCTCAACTCTACTATCTGAGATATTGCAAAGCTTGCTCAGCTACTCAGTTCTTTAGAACAAGTGCTTACACAGCGACTGAGTAGCAACCATCAAGAACACAACATTATCAATCAACTGAAGAAGAGTGCCAAGTCTGCTTGACTTAAAGAGTTCGTAGTGAACTATAAGAAAGCCAAGTTTCCTGGACATGAAGAGTTCAAGAGTGAACTAAGAAGTTCCTAGACTGCTGGTCTGGAAGGAATCTATGTGATTCTGAAGTTGTAACAGACATTTTTAGTGGATATCCTACTCGTTGAGTAGAAGAGTGGACTAGGAGCTTTAAGTGCTCTGAACCACTTAAAATGACTGTGTCATTTACATTCATATCATAACTGCTATATCTGTTATAAATGCCATAACTGCCTCACCCTCATTACTCCATTGCTTGGTAAAGAAGATTAAAACAAACATTTATTCCGCTAAGTTTTAATCATTACTAAAGAACAAGTTTAAAACAAAAAGATTTTTAAATATCTATTCAACCCCCTTCTAGATAACTATTGTGCGAACTAGGAACTAACAATTGGTATCAAAGCAGGTTCTATTTTATAGCTTACAACCTTTAGTAGATCCAATGGCACTCGTACCAAGAGAATCCAGGACCGGGGGAGGCAGCAAGCCACCAATGTGCAACAAGGATAAATTTGCTAACTAGAAAGTCAGGATGCAATCGTACATGGACTCAATAGATAAAGATCTATTTGAGACCGTTTAAAATGGGCCCTATATTCCAACCAAGATTGCACCAACCACTGACAATCCAAACCGTATACAGATCAAAGTTAGAGAAGAGTGGACAGACAACGAGAAAAGAGTTGTCCAACTTGATAAGAAGGCTAAGAACATCTTGTTCCAATCCTTAGAGGATGATTTATTTGAAAATGTTGTAAACAGCAAAATAGCTAAGGATGTTTGGGAAGCTCTACTGATCATGCACGAAGGAACTGAAGAAGTTAGAGAGAACAAACAGTCTCTTTTAACACAGCAGTACAAAATGTTCGTTCATGTGCAAGGAGAAAATGTAACTGCCACCTATGAAAGATTTAATGTTCTGCTCAACTCTCTACGAGCATATGGAATGGTCTATCCTAATAAAGATCTGACCATAAAATTCATGAGAGCCCTACCAAGCAGGTGGAATGCCAAGACCACTACCATAAAAGAGTCAAAGAATCTCAACAAAATGACAGTTCAACAACTATATGGAAATCTCCTGACATACGAACTGGAGCTGACCCAACGTGCTGAAACCTTATCAGAAGGAAGAAGGAAGGATAAGGATGTTGCTCTCAAGGCAACTGAAAGTGCATCAAAGGTCAACATTGAGATTGACTCTGATGATGATGACTTTGCTATGCTGGAAAAGAGACTAAGAAGGTTTAAGCATAAGGCAGAATCAGCAAGCCAAAGAAGGTCAGCAATTACAACAGTCAAGAGCAAATGAATGACCTGTGCTACAACTGTAAAAAGCCTAGCCACTTCATCGCCAACTGCAACAAACCTATCAAAGAAGAACTAAAGAAAAAAACACATGCAAAGAAGGAATACAAAGGAAACAAGAGGCCTCAGAAAAGAGACAAAGGCCTGGTAGCTGGAGGATCGTGGAGTGACTCAGATAATGACTCAAATGTTGACTTCGGAGACGAGGAAGAACAACATATGGAAAATCTGTGCTTAATGGCCAAACATGCAAAGGACAAACAAAGCCTTAATATACATGATGTAAGTCTCGACGAGGTATTTGATTTCAACTCACCTGATGTAGACATAAATGACTTAAGAACTGCACTGCATGGCATAACTACTTATCTACATCAATACATGAAGTGGTTCCGAGTCTTGTCTAAAGATCATTCACTTCTTCAAGAGGAAAATAAGAAAGTTCAAGAAGAGTTTGAAACAACCCTTCTAAGTACTAATCTTCTTTCCAAGCTTTAGGCTGAGAATGAGACCTTAAAACAGACAAACACACTCAATGCACAAAGAAAGTTTATTCTAACCTCTAAAGTTGAGGACCAAGAGAAGACTATCTCTGCATGGAACAAATCAACATCGTCCATGGACTACCTGCTCTCTAGTCAGAGAAGCACTTTTGACAAAATAGGTCTAGGCTTTGGGGAATTCATCTCAGAGCCTTGTGTGGAAAAGACAGTGGAAACTAGCACTAGTAATGCCTCAAGTTTTGATAGAGGCATTGCCTTTGTGAAATCCTCATAGTTAGAAGAGCCAGTTCAACCTTGTTATACTGTTTCTAGTTATACTCAGAGAAGTAAAGGATCTCACGCTGGCCTGGGATTTATAAAGGAGAAGAATAACCCAACCTCTACTCACCAACCTCGAAGAATCGTAGAGTCAAGCAAGACCAACTCTACGAATCAACTGGGAAGGTACAGTAGAGGTAAGGCACACTCATCACTATTTATGAAACCTAAGGACACGTGGAAGAAAGAGAATTAGTTTAACAAAAGGTTAACTAAAGAACCACACAAGTCTAAATGGAAGATGAATCATCATGCACACACAGACATGCATCATAATAGATGTTTCATATGCAATAAATATGGTCATAGGGTCGCAAATGTTATTATAACTCCATGCATGTGAGACCCAATATTAGATAAATTTGGGTCCCCAAAGGTACTAACAATGAAGGACCCATGCAAATATGGGTACCAAAATGAAGGTTCAAATATTTTGATAGGAAAGGAGCTCCATGACCTCAACATGGTATCTGGACAGTGGATGCTCGAGGCATAAGACAAGGAACAAAGCTCTACTATCTAACTACATAAAAAGAAGGTCCCTCAGTCATCTTTGGAGATAATGGCTCGGGCAAGACAAGAGGATAAGGCTCTGCTGGAAATGATGCAGTATCTTTCAGCAAAGTAGCCTATGTGGAAGGTCTTCAACATAACCTTCTAAGTATATGCCAACTCTGTAACAAGGGTCATCAAGTAACATTCCTCAATAATCAATGTCAAGTCAGAGATTTTGTAGCATCCCCGAATCCGGGCCCCGAATCGCCTCGGATCCGGTTCACTATTTCTTTCACTATTTGCTAAAGATATAAACATAAATTGTTTATACAATACATTACACAATATTTTACCCAAGTCGAGTAACCTTAACTTAAACACCATTCATATAATATCTATTATACAACAATATTTATCACAATATATTATTACAAACAAGCCGCACTTTATATTCCAAGCTGAACTTGGCTTTAACCCTTTTCCTGTATCCGAACACGTTCGCCTTATCTGCAATGTTTTATCATGATATAGCAAGGGTGAGCATAAAAGTTGCCCAGCAAGTTTAAATACAACAATATAACAATATATAATGATTGAAGAGTATGAATAATAAGCTGACTATAATTCATCAATATAGTTGAGAATTATTACGAACAAACTTGCCTGAACCGTGGATGAAGGTGATCATCCATGAACAAACATTTCTGAACCAACTGGTAATGAAGGTGATCAGCCTTTCATACCTGACTTATACATGCAAGATGTACAGAGTACAATTTTCATGGCAATCAACAATGATTAACCATCATCTTGAATAAAATACTCTTATTAGAGTTAAGTACAAGAAAAACTTGCCTGAACCGTGGATTACCGCAACGCAATTAATAACGCTTTACCAGAAGACCTAATATTAATAATATAGATCTCCAATATTAGAATAATATCATCACAGTATATTACTATTATATTTATATCCACAGAATAACCTAAACACATTACCACATAAACCTATCAGTCTATAACACAAATAAGACTAGGTATCAAGTCAAACTATTGCAGTCTGAGTTGAACCCGACACAATTCTAACATCCTGACGGTCTAGTCGGACTTTTATCAAGTTTAAGTTCAATTAAACTCTTTCTAAACACTTAACAATTATCACAGATAATTTCTTATCAGGCAAAACACTTTTCCTAGGCTCGTAATAATTTTCGGATAATTATTACCATTTATCAACATTTTTCAATCCTTAAAACCGTATTTAAATGAATTAAATACCACTTAATACCTTAATCATTAATATTTATTTATTATAAAATATTAATGAAAATCATTACATAATATTATAATATAATTATAATATCACAAAGTATTTTTAATACTTTAAAATCACTTCTATATGATTTTCCAACACTTTAATTCATTATCCGATAATTAATATTAATATTAAAATATTAATATTTTCATGCCAAAATATCAAAAGTTATAATTTATAACTTAAAATATTTTTATAACACTTAAATCATTTTTATATGATTTATAAAACATTAATTCTAATTTTCCATAATTTATTTAATATATCTATTAAATAAACTAATTATCATTAATATTGATTAATTAATGAAATTCATTCCAAAATATTAAATGTCATCAAAAATAACTTAAAATATTTTCTTATACCATAAAATTATTTTTCATAATTTTTCATGAATTAAAATTATTTTTAAATAATTTATTTAATATTGTAATTAAATAAATAAATACCATTTATATTCCAAAAATATTAAATATTTTCAAAATATACTCAAAATAGTTAAAAACTATTTTTCAGACTTTAAAATAATTTTTCATAATTTATTTTGTATTTTTAATAATTAAAAACCATTTTTTTCTATTTTTTAATTATTTTCCAGAAATTAGGAAATAAACTGTCGCTAAAGGCCTATAGCGACACTTTCTGTCGCTATAGGTGTTCTTGAGTGTTCTTGACAGACAACGAGTATGCTAGTTTGACCATAATTTAATCCATGCTACACTTAATTTCTGGTCTGCCAATGCTCATGGTTATGTAGTATAAGTGTAATACTACAATTAATGACTGATTTGAGGACCAAACAACAATAGATCCGCGAGATTCAGACCCTACAACATCGTGTCAGACCCTGTTCTTCATTTCTGGGTTTTCCAGAAATGAAGAACAGTCTAAGTGTCTACTTTTCAATCCTTGTAACTTGCAGTATATATATTGTCTGTGTGATCTAAAGGTTCTATCTTGTAGAACATATGTCATTGTACATTTCTATTACATCAGATCAACATATCAACATCAAAACAGTACGATCTAGATCGGTCAAACAAGGGGTCAGAAACTGTTCTTGATGAATTCTGGGTTTTCCAGAAATTCATCCGGACAGTTGGTCAAAGCTACTTTGACCATAATTTTCTTCCACTCCAGTTATGATCTAAAGGATCTGGTGACTTTAACATGTAGTATTCATGTCAGGCTGCAAAGATCTACCAACAACATGGCCTAACTACTAATACACAGCAAGATCAAGACCCTGCAAATTGATTGTCAGACAAGATCTGGGTTTCTGGGTTACCCAGAAACCAAATTCTGTGAACGGTCAACGGTCTTTGACCGGTCATATCTCTTAGTCCATTCATGATCGGGTCGTGTTTCTTGTTTCAGAGCACAGTCAATATTACATAGAACACATATATAACTTAAAACTTAACAAATCAAAAACATACAACGATCTATGGGCACTGACATATGGCTGTCAGGCCACTATTTTCCAATTTTTCCAGATTTCAAAAAAAAATAGATCCGAGCATTTTGATGTTATGGATCTGGGATTTGACAACCCAGATCATCAAATGACACCCTAATACATAACTTTTAACAATCAATTATAACATTTAACACCAAATCATGAGATTTTAAATTTTTAAGGTTTTATACCTTTTGAGCTTTAATTCATGAATCTGATTCTTTGATCCGTTTCTGGTACACGTGGGGCTTGAATTGAGACTGAAATCACACTATGATTTCGTGGGTTTGAGAGAGAATAGGAGTTGGTAAGAGCAAAAATGAGATTGTCTAAGTTTTTGGACACTTTCTCTCTCTATATCCTTATATAATTTGCTTGATTCATTGCATGTAGCTGATTTGCTAGCCATGTAGGCTGAGGTTGCTGGACATAAGTCAAATGCTAGGCTAGGTTAGGGTTAGGGTTGTTCAACAACCAAGATTTAGCCAAGATTGCAAGCAACCTCATTAAATAAAAAAAATATTAATGATATTTTACATACCATTTTAATTCTAGAATGATCATTTGATATAAACCCTTAGGTTTTTAGGGTTTGGATATTTTAGGGTTTAGGTTTTAACCCTTAACTTTGCAATTTACTTTCTAACATTTTCGAATTTCGGTTTTCAAATAAAAAAAATTAACATTCCAAAATTATAATTAGGATTTACTAATTATATTAAAATTCCTTAATCATACATTCATTCTTGCTAATTAGGATTAGTATTTCCTAATTAAAATCGCTAATTAAGCAATTAGGGTCAATATCACGGATTAGGGTTTATAATCCAATAATTAGGGTTTCTAATAGAAAAATTAATTTTCTAATTTTAGAAATTAAATCTCGTAATTAGATTAGGGTTTCTAATTACTCATAAATTGAACTAATTAGGATTAGGGTTTTCTAATTAACATTGCTACTTTTAGCAATTAAATCCACTACTGAATAATTAGGGTTTTTGACGGAACAATTAGGGTTCCAAAAATTGAAAATTAGGGTTTGTTAATTAATTAACCTTTACCCTAATTAGTACTTAATTAATAGCACTTAAGCATTAAAATTCTCCGTTATACTCCCAGATTAGGGTTTCATTTTATCAGTATCTGAAATTAGGGTTTTCAGATCTGGTATTAGGGTTTTCAAATAATCAATTAAGATTTTAGATAATTCATTAGGGTTTTCCCTAATTAATACAAATTAATGACGTTTAACCTTGTACATACATTGCATTCCCAATCTAGGGTTTTCAATATCCGATTTAGGATTTCGTACTCCCAGAACTGAAACTAGGGTTTCCAAAACCAGTTTCTAGGGTTTTCTTATTAGACGTTAGGGTTTTCTTATCCGAACGTTAAAGTTCTTAATATATAGTTAGGGTTTATCACAGATGTAATTTATCTGATCAACCCATGACCCTTAACCACATTCTGAACACATCATTAACCATAAACACAGAACATAATCACATAAATCCTTAATCCTGAATAATTCACCTATATCCTTCACCGAATTTTGAAATCCTCAAAATTCAATCCCAATAACATTAAACGCATACACTTATTTTCTGTCTAGGTCTATTATTTGACCTTAATTCAATCATTTAAGATTTTAATAATTTGCCCAAATTCTCGGGTTGTCACAGATTTGAAGACATCTGCTGTAAAGCTAACCGGGACAAGAGAAGGAAATGTCTACACAGTGGATCTTGGTTAACTAAGTTCAGATGAGACAATATGTTTTCTGGTAAAAGCATCTGAAGAAATGAGTTGGTTAACTAAGCTCAGATGAGACAATGTTTTCTTTAGAAATATTTTTCATCATCCTCAACCTTAAATGATGATATTATTGAATATCTTTGGCCTGTAGTGCAAAGATGAATGATTTCTAATGAATATCTTTGGCCCGTAGTGCAAAGATGAACAAGTGTTTAGATGAACATGACCAACTGATGAATATCTTTGGCCTGTAGTGTAAAGGTGACTTGTTGATGAAAATCTTTGGCCTGTAGTGCAAAGATGACTTGTTGATGAATATCTTTGGTCTGTAGTGCAAAAATGACTTATTTATGTATATCTTTAGCCGTAGTGCAAAGATAAATTTATTAGTATGATTATGAACATGAACTGTGATTTGGTATAACCATGATCTTTGATGTTTCAGGTGATAAAAATTATCTTTGTCCTGGATGAGAAAAAGAATTTAGAACAACAATTACGATTATGAGTTATACATGTGATTGTGGACAGGAATTGTTGATTGATGTTATAGGGATAAAACATTGTTGGTGGACTTTTAACATGGAGAAGATAATGGAATTTATAGGGTTTTCAATATCCGATTTAGGATTTCGTACTCCCGGAACTGAAACTAGGGTTTCCAAAACCAGTTTCTAGGGTTTTCTTATTAGACGTTAGGGTTTTCTTATCCGAACGTTAAACTTCTTAATATATAGTTAGGGTTTATCACAGATGTAATTTATCTGATCAACCCATGACCCTTAACCACATTCTGAACACATCATTAACCATAAACACAGAACATAATCACATAAATCCTTAATCCTGAATAATTCACCTATATCCTTCACCGAATTTTGAAATCCTCAAAATTCAATCCCAATAACATTAAACGCATACACTTATTTTCTGTCTAGGTCTATTATTTGACCTTAATTCAATCATTTAAGATTTTAATAATTTGCCCAAATTCTCGGGTTGTCACAGATTTGAAGACATCTGCTGTAAAGTTAACCGGGACAAGAGAAGGAAATGTCTACACAGTGGATCTTGGTTAACTTAGCTCAGATGAGACAATATGTTTTCTGGTAAAAGCATCTGAAGAAATGAGTTGGTTATGGCATAGAAGGTTGTCTCACTTAAACTTCAAAAGCATGTCCAAACTGCCATCAAAAGACCTAGTAGCTGGCTACCCAAGTTCAACTTCATAAAGGAAAGGCCATGCAATGCCTGTCAGCTTGGAAAGCAGACCATAAGCTCATTCAAAAGCAAGACTGCCAACTCTATTGGCAAGCCACTGCAGTTGCTTCACTTGGATCTCTTTGGACTAATCCAAAAAACCAGTCTTGGAGGAAAAAGATACTCTCTAGTTATAGTGGACGACTACACCAGATTCACATGGGTATTCTTCCTAACTTCAAAGGATGAAACGAGCTCCGAATTAATCAAGATGTTCAGACTGGTGGTGAACGATAAATGAGAGAAAATTAAGGCCATAAGGAGTGATCAGGGCAGAGAATGTGATTTCCCAAAAATGGATCCGTTCTGCACAGACAATGGGATCAGTCACAACTTCTCAGCTCCTCGAACTCCTCAACAAAATAGAGTAGCTGAAAAGAAGAACAGAACCTTGATTGAGGCTGGAAGAACTCTACTAGCTACAGCCCATCTACCTAAAGACTTCTGGGCAGAAGCTATCAACACTACATGTTACACGCAGAAAAGATCACTCATACAATCTATGATCAAGAAGATGCCCTACGAACTGTGGAAAGGAAGAAAGCCAAGTGTCAGCTATTTCCATGTCTTTGGTTGTGCATGCTACATTCTCAACAATGGAAAGCAGTATCTGATAAAATTCTAGCCCAAGTCAGACGAAGGGATCTAACTTGGATATGCCATAGACAGCAAGGCTTATAGGGTGTTCAACAAGAAGACACTGAATGTTGAAGTCTCAATACACATCATCTTTGATGAAACTAACTTAGAAAAAATAGTGCCTCAAGACACTATGACCGATAGTGCAGACACTACGAATGAAGTCATCGAGCTCAACAATACGATCGTAGTGCCAGATAGTGAAATCGTAGAGCATGAGAATGTAATCGTAGAGAGGTCCATGCAAGACAGCGAGCCTCCACTCCCAAAAGAAGAAATAGACCTTGAAGATTTAATACAGGAAGGCATCAGGACAGATGTCCCAACCAGGAGCAGATGGGCAAGAGATCACACTCAGGATCTAATCATTGGAGATCCGAGTGCCAGAGTCAAAACAAGAGCTGCTACTCAGAATGAATGTTTTTATCTAAGCTTCCTGTCATAAATAGAGCTAAAGAAGATAGAGGATTCTATGAAAGACTCCAGTTGGATAGAAGCCATGCAGGAAGAACTCAACCAATTTGAACGAAGCAAAGTATGGAGATTGGTACCAAGACCAAAGAGTCATCCTATAATAGGAACTAAGTGGGTCTTCAGAAACAAAATGGATGAAGATGGGGTCATCACCAGAAATAAGGCAAGACTAGTGGCAAAGGGATATTCTCAAGAAGAAGGTATCGACTACGAAGAAACATTTGCACCTGTTGCCAGACTGGAAGCCATCAGAATATTTCTTGCATTTGTTGTCCATATGAAGTTCAAAGTCTTTCAGATGGATGTCAAGAGTGCATTTCTAAATGGAGAACTCCAAGAAGAAGTCTATATAGAACAACCTCCAGGTTTCATCAATCCATCACTTTCTAATTATGTCTATAGATTAGATAAAGCCTTATATGGTCTTAAACAAGCACCTAGAGCATGGTATGAAACATCGACTAACTTCTTAATCCAAAATGGGTTCACTAGAGGTAGAGTAGATACCACACTGTTCCTTAGAAAGCATAAAGACAAAGTCTTACTAGTTCAAATCTATGTTGATGACATTATCTTTTGTTCTACTGACGAAAAGTTATGCAAAAAATTCTCTAAGCTAATGCAGAGCAAGTTTGAAATGAGTATGATGGGTGAGCTGAACTTCTTCCTTGGACTGCAAGTAAAGCAGACTGTAGAAGGAATTTTCATAAACTAAGCCAAGTACATCAAAGACTTACTAAAGAAGTATGGCATGGAATCAGCCTCTCCCATTAAAACACCAATTGCTCCTGCAACCAAGCTTGAAAAAGATGAGAAAGGTAAAAGTATTGATATCACTCAATACAGAGGTATGATAGGCTCTCTTTTATACCTAACTGCCAGTAGACTAGACATAATGTTTGCAACATGCATATGTGCTAGATTTCAGGTTAACCCTAAAGAGTCACATTTGTCTGTTGTAAAGAAGATCTTCAGGTATCTCAAGGGTACACCTTACTTGGGGCTGTGGTACCCCAAGGAATCCTTATTTGAACTAATAGGATACACAGATGCTGATTTTGCAGGATGCAAAATAGATAGAAAGAGTACCAGTGGCACTTGTCAACTTCTAGGAAACAGACTTGTGTCCTGGTTTAGCAAAAAGCAAAACTCAGTGTCTACCTCAACTGCAGAAGCTGAATATATTGCTGCTGGCAGTAGGGGTGAGCATTCGGTTATAACCGAACCGAAATGACTATTCGGTTATAACCGAAAACCGAAATTTTGATAAAACTACTATCCGAAACAATAACCGAAATTTAGAAATAACCGAATTACCGAATACCGAATTACCGAATGTACAATTCGGTAATTCGGACAATAACCGAACCTGTGCTCAAAAATAAAATTAAGAATAAAGCAACATCCAATCCAACATAAACAGTTAACATACTACAAAATAGCTTAAGTACTTGACTGTCCAGTAAATACAGCAACAAGAAGCAAATACAGCAGCAAATTAACTGTTACAAATTAACTGTCCAGTAAATTAAATAGGCAGCAACAAGCCCAACATGCAACAAGCAGCAACAAGCCAACACTACTGGCTGACTTAGCAACAAGCCCAACATACATGATGCAACAGGACAGGCAGCAACAAGAAGAACTGAAGAAGCCAACAACATGGTGTTTGTCTGTTTGAGATATCCCAAGTTCACAACAACAGCAACAGACAACACTACAACAGGAACAAAAACCTATTTTCCATCTGGCTGAACCCAACCCTCGTGACTACCCATGTAATTGTTCCATGTTGTTCACCTGTTATCTGAAAAACCTATTTTCCTCTGTTCTTTCCAGATTGATAGAGCAAAAGAAAACAAAAAAAAATAATATGAGCAATCTAATATCTGAAGTAAAATGAACAAATCAAAGTAATGGGGAAGGAGCAAGGGATAGTGAAACACGAAAGAGCATGAAAAGTATAAAAAAGAAAACACATTTAATTAAGCACAACAATAGTTATATATACACACATATATTTGAAAATCTAATACCAAGTGACTAATATCCCCAAATATTTGGCAGTCGTTAGCTTTAGAATGGAGGCAAGCCAAATTGCTAATTACAGTCAGGTAATTGTAGAATGATTCTGTTTATGAGCTTCAATAGAACATCATTATGCCATCAGATTCAGGGTAAGTCGAGAACATACCAATACAAACAGTGACCACTGAGACGTCAAATCGGCGACGACGAGAGGCGCGAGAGACAGACTGTGACCACTGACCAGTGAGTCAGAGTCAGTGAGGGTCGAGACGAGAGACGGACTGACGGAGACCGCGTCGGAGACTGAGACGGGAAGAGGTGGAGGCAGCGCTGGAGATTGAAAGTTGAGACTGTAGAAGTGTCGAGACTCGATCGAGAGGGCAAGAGGCTGAGGAGTGACTAGTGAGGACTAAGGAGTGAGGAATCGAGAATTGGAGATCTCAGTTCTCTGATCAGATCTGGAGTGGGAGCAGGTTAGGGACTTGGGGCAAAATGGGGGAAAACTTAGATATACTGATAGTCGATAGAATAGAAGTAATAAAAATTCGGTTATTCGGGTATCCGAATAATCTATTTTTACAAACCGGAACCGGAACCGAATATTGAATAATAATTCGGATATAACCGAAATTTCAAAAAAAACCGAAAAACCGAAATAATTCGGTTAAAATAATTCGGTTCGGTTCGGTAATTCGGTTTTATCCGTTTTTTGCTCACTCCTAGCTGGCAGCTGCTGTGCTCAGATCCTATGGAAGAGAAATCAGCTAGCTGACTATGGGTTCGACATCAAATCTATTCCCATACACTGTGACAACACAAGTGCCATAGCAATAACTCATAATCATGTCATGCATTCTAGGACTAAGCATATAGAAATAAGGTATCACTTCATTAGGGATCATGTGCAAAATGGAACTATATCTTTACAATATATCCCTACTGAAAATCAACTTGCTGATGTTTTTATAAAACCACTAGATGAATCCAGATTTAATAAGTTAATAAGTGAGCTAGGTATGCTAAATCTAAAACCATGAAATATATGCTCTAGATTGTGCTAACCATGACAGATACAAAGGCTTAACTCAAAATCGTAGACATGATCAAGGAAAGCTCACGATCGTAAAGCTGAACAGAAGACTACCTCAACGATCGTAGCAAAGACTTAACTATCGTAGTACAGACTCAACAATGACACAAGCCCCATTCATAAAGCAAAAATGTATCCTGTGATGACAAGCTTCATAACATAGCAATCTCTCTAAGAGGTGGCTCAAAAACAAACCTAACCCTTGAATCTCTCCAAGAGGTTGGCCCTTCCCGAGCTGCCTTAAAAGGATTCTTTATCAAGAACTCATCACAAGGATTCGGACAAACTCAACGATCGTAGGACAGACTCAATGAATGCTGATCAGACTCAACGACTTCCAGACAGACTCGACGATTGTAGGACAGACTCGACGATCGCAGAACAGACTCAGTAAACATAAGACTACCTCAATGATCGTAGTCTTCCTAAGGACAGCTCAACTCTGAAAAGTCCAAGGGCAAATCAGTACATTCCTGCACAGTCAAAATCATAGAGCCAAGCAAAAATCGACACCTGTCCCACTAAGTGAAAAAAAGAGAGGGAAGTTACAAGTACAAATTGAAATCATATTTTTGAAATCTGAAGTTCAAAAGATTATCTCTCTCATCCTCTCTCTCTCTCTCAAAGAGAAACCCTAAATCAGCAGAAAGCTCAGTCGTATCTCACTTTTAACTGCAGAATCAATGGCTGCTTCAAATGTATTTTCAAGCTACAGACTCCCATTCGATGAGTTCATGACTACTCCACCAAAATTTCACAAGACGCTGGCCTTACTGAAGAAGGCAGGTCTCGAAGAGGCGTTAAGCACCGATACACTCATCTATCCCAAACTAGTGAAGGAGTTCTATAAGAATAGTGTGTTCGAACACAACACCATCACTACTCGAGTAAAGGGAAGAGAAATGAGACTAAGGGAAGAGGACTTCAATCTGGCCCTAGGTTTCAAGAATGAAGGGCACCCATTCTTAGACAGCATAAACTTCCAAGAGAGTCTAAGGAAAATGCATCAGAAGAAAAACCTCTCTGTAAAAGGATACAAAAAGAAGGAGTTCCCACAAAGGTATGAGTTCTTGGCTGACATTATTGGAAAATGCATATGCTGCAAGAGCTCAGGTCGTGACTCGGTGATTGAAGCTCAACTTAAGCTCATGACGGCCATATTTTATGGCATACAACTCAACTATGGAGCTGTATTACTCAAGTGGATCGGCAGGTGGATCCTCAACTCTAAGAAATCAAAAAGCCCTCAAAAGATGCTATATGGGCGTTTCATAAGTATCATTCTGCAATCAGCACTGGGTGACAAAATCGGGGATGAAGAGGGAGAAGCCATAAACCCAAATCGAAGAATGACCCATCAGTTGTTTGAAAACTGGAAGAGAAACCCAGCAGAGCATGTTCGGATGATGACAGAATCTAGTGAAAGAACTGGGGATCTGAAGAATGCAGGCATTCCTGGAAACATGTTTGTTGTCAGGGAAGAAGAACAAGAAGGAGAAATCAACAAGGAAGAACCCTCTGCCCTTTCCACAAAAAGTAAGGGCAAGAGGAATCTAAGAGCTAGACAGATAGAAGAGCCTCAAGGTTCTACAACTGATATTCCTATAGAGTCCTCTGATATAGAGACTCCGAGATTGCTAAGAAGGAAGCAACAGCAAGATGAAGCTAATGAGGATCAAGCCACCATATCACAAATCCTAAAGAAGAACAAAGTTGGACATAAGTCCAAACGACCATCAGTCACCTCTATCGAAGAGTCTCTACTGCTCACTGAGACAAGACCAAGTGTGGCAGAAAAGGAGGTAACTGCTTCAAGTATAAAAGTTGTTCAGAAAGACAAAGCTAAAACTCAAAAGAGTCCTGAAATTGTGGCTAAACCCAGCAAATCAAGGAGAAAGCTGGTCAAGAAATACATTCTTGAAAATGAAAAGGTGCTGAAAAAGGAAGCCAAGAGTGTGGCTGCAAAAGAAGAACTGTCCCAAGCAAATAAAGAGGACAGTGCTCCAGCTGAGGGGGGGACCCCTGAAATTCACATGATAGAGAATATACCGGCTGAGGGGGAGAAGTCTGCAGCTCAAGAAGATGTTACAGCTGAGGGGGAGTTTCTAAACTCTCAAGAAAATGTTCCAGCTGAGGGAGATTTACTTATTTTACAAGAAGATAATCATGCTGAGGGGGAGCCTCATGATATCTCCATGGCAGAAGAAGAGATTCCTGCCCAAGATAAAAATGAATCAGTGCCAGACCATCCAGAGCCCATTGAGATAATAGAATCCACCAATGAAGAAAAAGAAGAGGAAGAAGAAGATGATGAGCTTGTAATCACTGGCGTGGGGAAAGATGGATATAAGAGCTATCTGTACACTCAAATGTTTTCCTACCTACCTATGATGACATACCATCAATGTAAGACCCCAAATTTTATGAAATAAAAGTATTCAATTTTTTTTATAATTATAATTCAGTAAATGGTTAAATTGATAAAAGGTTAAAGTCAAGGGTGATATATGAATTTTTTTCAAAATAAGCAAGTGATTATAAAATACTCATTGTTGTCGGGGAATATTCGTTTGGTCGTGGAATATTATTTCTGTCTGGGAATATTCGTACGACGGTGCAGCCTTTTGTGGGCCCCGTAACAAAATAACTGTCGGATAAAGAAAATGACAAATTAAAGTTTTTATAAATAACGGCGTAATCATTACTGTTAACACTGTTGGAATACCCGGTGGGTAAAGTAAAGTAATACGCGTTGTTGCACAGTAGCACACAGTATTGTACAGTATTTTTGAATTATTGATTCTTACGTAAGAAGAAACTACTCAATAATTGTTACAGTAATTACTATTCAGTATTTTATTTTATTGATTCAATAATTGTTGCATTGATATTTTATATTGCTGTTGTTTCAATAATTGTCCTTACACAGTATTTTCATTATTGAAGCAATAATTCATATTATCTGAATAATATTATTAGATAACATTATTGGCAATGTCTAGAAAGTTCTGTCTAAGGAGAGGTTTGGTCACCTAATTGCGTGCCAGTAAGGAGAAATTCTTATTGGAAAGCCTCCTCTTTCCTGAGAACGGCCTGGTTGCCAGTACTGTGATTCTGTAATATTATTTGTGAATAATTAATTATTGATTTATATGATGAGGAAAATATTTATTTTATGTGGATATAGATGGAGAAAATTTTTAATGTGACAATTGTTGGAAATTAATATTTTATCTTTTTCTGATAAAATAATTTATTTAAATATATTATTATATTTTAATAATATAATAATGATGATATTTTTACGATGAATGTGGGATATATGAGTATATATGGAATAGGAGTATTTTTTTACCAAAAATATTTAAAGAATATTTTATGTGTCGGTGGACCCCATTTCTTGACTGAAATTTGATTATAGCCTGTAAAATCGCCCGTTTGTGGATTTCGGTCAATTTTTATTTGGAATTTGGAAAAACTTTCTTCTGTAAAGTTGTAGAGAATTGAATTTCCTATAAAAAAAAACCCGTGATTTGAATTTTCTGATGAAAGGGCTATTTATTATGAATTATTGAAGTTCCGGAGTTCCGAAATAATTGATTTTTTGGAAGTTTTAATTGTTTAAAATAACAAAAACGTTTTTATGGTGGGTTGGTGGGTTCATGTGTTGTTAAGCATGCTGAAAATCTGAATTCAAAGTGGGCGTAGACAAAATTTGTTAATAATTATTAATTTATTAAATTTTCTACTTTGGTGTTCTAAGCATTTTCCTATAAATAGGGTGCTTAGGTTAGAAATAAAAATCACACCAGAAACTGAAGTTTTCTCTCTCTATAATATCGAGCGTATTCTTGTGAGTGTTTTGAGTATACTATGAGTTTTGCTATACGGTTCAAGTTCAAGTCATAGCCTATATCCGGTGTTTCAACTAGAAGTACTGTCTTTCGAGGTAAGGGATAGTAAGGGATGTTATTTTCTTCTCAAATGATATTATTTCTTCAATATCATTATGTCGAAATATTGGTTGGAACTTTTTATCAAATTTAGAACTTTTTCATGTGGGGTTACAATTCATGAGTTACTATTCATTAGTTACTATTCATGAGTTACTATTCACGAGTATTATTCACGAAGCGTGATGACATTTTTTGTGAAATTTCTATCTTCTGGTGTCGGAGTTACTATTTACGTATACGGCACTATTCACGTATACAATACTATTCACGAATACGGTACTATTCACTAAAAAATGAAAATTTTCCCTTTTCGTCTAAAATATCTATTGTGGATACTAGTTTTGATTGTATCTATGTTTTGATCATTCTTGAATTTTACACCAGTATGATTATTTTTTAGGTATTTTTGGACATGGATAAAACAAAGTATGAATCTTTAATCCTTAATCCTTGTCATTTTGTTTCACAGAATTCGTTTCTTTAGAAATATTTTTCATCATCCTCAACCTTAAATGATGATATTATTGAATATCTTTGGCCTGTAGTGCAAAGATGAATGATTTCTAATGAATATCTTTGGCCCGTAGTGCAAAGATGAACAAGTGTTTAGATGAACATGACCAACTGATGAATATCTTTGGCCTGTAGTGTAAAGGTGACTTGTTGATGAAAATCTTTGGCATGTAGTGCAAAGATGACTTGTTGATGAATATCTTTGGTCTGTAGTGCAAAAATGACTTATTTATGTATATCTTTAGCCGTAGTGCAAAGATAAATTTATTAGTATGATTATGAACATGAACTGTGATTTGGTATAACCATGATCTTTGATGTTTCAGGTGATAAAAATTATCTTTGTCCTGGATGAGAAAAAGAATTTAGAACAACAATTACGATTATGAGTTATACATATGATTGTGGACAGGAATTGTTGATTGATGTTATAGGGATAAAACATTGTTGGTGGACTTTTAACATGGAGAAGATAATGGAATTTATAGTCTATTTGACTCTTCTAATGGATTGCTCGTTCCGCTGCAACTATGGTTGAAAATTTTTATCATATACCATATGTTCTAAATCTCTGATTTATTACTGTAGAAGGCTATTGATAATTTATTTATCTTTAGTCATGACATTCTTTACTAAGCTAGTTGTGCTAACCCTTTTGCTTCACAATTCTTTTCAGGTAATACGAGTGTAGCTGGGTCGAGTGGGGGATAACAGGGGAATAGAATGGTGGTCATCATTTAGTAGTTATATTTGGTGAATCAACTAGGGTGAAACGAACCCAACGTTGGAAGGGTGTTTTGCCACTGTCATACAAGATGTCTAATGACATACCGCCTCGTGTCATCATAAGACATGGATGTGCTCATCCACTTGCTGAGTATATCTACCAGCACTATCTATATGATCTTGGAGTCTATTTGATATATAACTCTCAATTAGAGACAGTGGAGATAATGATATGTCAGGAGAAGACTCGCCATTGGAAAGAATATGATAGTAATCTTCTTGTTTTTCTTTGGGGTTTATTGGGTCAACCAAGGATAATTCTGTGGCCATATGATATCTATAATAACCTAGACGCATGGCCTCCCATGTACGAAGGTTTCCTTGAGCACTTCCCAAAGATTCTAATTTCTAAAATAGTTTTCGACTATACCTTTATGTAAGGTGTCATTATGAGGTGCTGTCCACGGTTGGGACATGAGTCACAGTTGATATATATTTGTATACAAACTCACAGCATATGTGTTGTTGTATTTTGCACGACAATTGTTGTAATAAAGTTGTTGTTGTTTTCTGTACCATGTATTTGGCGACTCAGAATGGGTTGGATGGAATGGACCTATTTTGGGGGCGTTACAGTTGGTATCAGAGCTTAGGGATATGATCTCTGGTGGAGATCAAAATTTGAACTAGGTGGGGAGAGATGAGTAAATCCTTCGCTAGTATGTCCTACCTAAGCTTAATTATTGGTCGGTCATACTATACGGATATTATGTGATATGTTAATTTGCTTAATTAACCCTTGTTTTATGGCAGTATTTGAGAATGGCAGCTGAGAATGCTAACAATGGAGTGAATGAGACTGTGGGGATACCTCTAATCATTAACCATGATAATGTGATGTCAGACGAAGAAGGAATTAGAGATGTCCATGTGGTGAGTGAAGAATTGATAGTTGCACCCGAGATAGTTGCAGAGGTAACAGCTGAGAGTGAAGCAGAAGAGGAAGAAGAGGTACCTAAGGAGAGTTTATTAGAGGTATTATATGATCAAAATGTAGAATTTCAAAATCGTATTCATGAGTTAGAAGAGCAGGCTGAAGAACGACAGGCAGTCGTGGAGCAAAAGGATGCAACAATTCAAGCTTGTGTTACCCGATATGTAATGCTTGAACAGAAGCATTCTTTGACAGAGTGTAAGATGATAAAGATGGAATCTGAGCTGAAAGAAGAAAAAACTGAACGAGTAAGAATGAGTGATGCATGGGTAAAAGCCACACGACACGTGGATATTGTGGAAAGAGATGTCCGATCTAAGAAGGCTAAAATAGATGATAAGAATTTCTCTTTTTGGAAAGCAATTGGGAGAACTCAACATTGAGTTTTGAATTACCCTGTATAGAGTGGTCAACCTGAATTTGATATGGATCGAAGATTGATGATTCAGATCATGAATCAGGAGTACGAAGAGGCAGTTGAGGGAGTAATATGCCCTATAGAACAGTATGTTCCAACGGTAGTGATGACGCCAAATGCTGCCCCAGACAAGTCAAAGCCGAGTAGTTCTAGGGATAGTGGTTGTCATGACTTCCCAGCAAATGAGGAACACAGATGAAGTTATCACGGGAGATGAGTAATGGAGAAATCATAATGACCCGGGAGATAGAATCTGAAATGAAAGCAAGGTATTCTCAACTTTTTGAAATACCAGGTACGGAAATTTTGGGGACGAAATTTCATAAGGAGGGGAGATTGTAAGACCCCGAATTTTATGAAATAAAAGTATTCAATTTTTCTTATAATTACAATTCAGTAAATGGTTAAATTGATAAAAGGTTAAAGTTAAGGGTGATATATGAATTTTTTTCAAAATAAGCAAGTGATTATAAAATACTCATTGTTGTCGGGGAATATTCGTTTGGTCGTAGAATATTCTTTCTGTCGGGGAATATTCGTACGACGGCGCAGCCTTTTGTGGGCCCCGTAACAGAATAACTGTCGGATGAAGAAAACGACAAATTAGAGTTTTTATAAATAACGGCGTAATCGTTACTTTTAACACTGTTGGAATACCCGGTGGGTAAAGTAAAGTAATACGCGTTGTTGCACAGTAGCACACGGTATTGCACAGTATTTTTGAATTATTGATTCTTACGTAAGAAGGCACTACTCAATAATTGTTACAGTAATTACTATTCAGTATTTTATTTTATTGATTCAATAATTGTTGCATTGATATTTTATATTGTTGTTGTTTCAATAATTGTCATTACACAGTATTTTCATTATTGAAGCAATAATTCATATTATCTGAATAATATTATTAGATAACATTATTGGCAATGTCTAGAAAGTTCTGTCTAAGGAGAGGTTTGGTCATCTAATTGCGCGCCAGTAAGGAGAAATTCTTATTGGAAAGCCCCCTCTTTCTTGAGAACGGTCTGGTTGCCAGTATTGTGATTCTGTAATATTATTTGTGAATAATTAATTATTGATTTATATGATGAGGAAAATATTAATTTTATGTGGATACTGATGGAGAAAATTTTTAATGTGACAATTGTTGAAAATTAATATTTTATCTTTTTCTGATAAAATAATTCATTTAAATATATTATTATATTTTAATAATATAATAATGATGATATTTTTACGATGAATGTGGGATATATGAGTATATGTGGAAGAGGAGTATTTTTGTTACCAAAAATATTTAAAGCATGTTTTATGTGTCGGTGGACCCCATTTCTTGACTGAAATTTGATTATAGCCTGTAAAAACGTCCGTTTGTGAATTTCGTTCAATTTCTGTTTGGAATTTGGAAAAACTTTCTTCTGCAAAGTTGTAGAGAATTGAATTTCCTATAAAAAGATGCGAGATTCGAATTTTCTGATGAAAGGGCTATTTATTGTGAATTATTGAAGTTCCGGAATTCTGAAATAATTGATTTTTTGGAAGTTTTAATTGTTTAAAATAACAAAAATGTTTTTATGGTGGGTTGGTGGGTTCATGTGTTGTTAAGCATGCTAAAAATCTGAATTCAAAGTGGGCGTAGACAAAATTTGTTAATAATTATTAATTTATTAAATTTTCTACTTTGGTGTTCTAAGCATTTTCCTATAAATAGGGTGCTTAGGTTAGAATTGAAAATCACACCAGAAACTGAAGTTTTCTCTCTCTATAATATCGAGCTTATTCTTGTGAGTATTTTGAGTATACTTTGAGTATTGCTATACGGTGCAAGTTCAAGTCATAGCCTATATCTGGTGTTTCAACTAGAAGTACTGTCTTTCGAGGTAAGGGATGTTATTTTCTTCTCAAATGATATTATTTCTTCAATATCATTATGCCGAAATATTGGTTGGAAGTTTTTATCAAATTTGGAACTTTTTCATGTCGAGGTTACTATTCATGAGTTATTATTCATGAGTTACTATTCACGGGAACTATTCACGAAGCGTGATGATATTTTTTGTGAAATTTCTATCTTCTGGTGTTGGAGTTACTATTTACGTTTACGGCACTATTCACGTATACGGCACTATTCACGAATACGGAACTATTCACTGAAAAATGAAAATTTTCCCTTTTCGTCTAAAATATCTATTGTGGATACTAGCTTTGATTGTATCCATGTTTTGATCATTCTTGAATTTTACACCAGTATGATTATTTTTTAGGTATTTTTGGACATGGATAAAACAAAGTATGAATCCTTAATCCTTAATCCTTGTCATTTTGTTTCACAGAATTTGTTTCTTTAGAAATATTTTTCATCATCCTCAACCTTAAATGATGATATTATTGAATATCTTTGGCCTGTAGTGCAAAGATGAATGATTTCTAATGAATATCTTTGGCCCGTAGTGCAAAGATGAACAAGTGTTTAGATGAACATGACCAACTGATGAATATCTTTGGCCTGTAGTGTAAAGGTGACTTGTTGATGAAAATCTTTGGCCTGTAGTGCAAAGATGACTTGTTGATGAATATCTTTGGTCTGTAGTGCAAAAATGACTTATTTATGTATATCTTTAGCCGTAGTGCAAAGATAAATTTATTAGTATGATTATGAACATGAACTGTGATTTGGTATAACCATGATCTTTGATGTTTCAGGTGATAAAAATTATCTTTGTCCTGGATGAGAAAAAGAATTTAGAACAACAATTACGATTATGAGTTATACATATGATTGTGGACAGGAATTGTTGATTGATGTTATAGGGATAAAACATTGTTGGTGGACTTTTAACATGGAGAAGATAATGGAATTTATAGTCTATTTGACTCTTCTAATGGATTGCTCGTTCCGCTGCAACTATGGTTGAAAATTTTTATCATATACCATATGTTCTAAATCTCTGATTTATTACTGTAGAAGGCTATTGATAATTTATTTATCTTTAGTCATGACATTCTTTACTAAGCTAGTTGTGCTAACCCTTTTGCTTCACAATTCTTTTCAGGTAATACGAGTGTAGCTGGGTCGAGTGGGGGATAACAGGGGAATAGAATGGTGGTCATCATTTAGTAGTTATATTTGGTGAATCAACTAGGGTGAAACGAACCCAACGTTGGAAGGGTGTTTTGCCACTGTCATACAAGATGTCTAATGACATACCGCCTCGTGTCATCATAAGACATGGATGTGCTCATCCACTTGCTGAGTATATCTACCAGCACTATCTATATGATCTTGGAGTCTATTTGATATATAACTCTCAATTAGAGACAGTGGAGATAATGATATGTCAGGAAAAGACTCGCCATTGGAAAAAATATGATAGTAATCTTCTTGTTTTTCTTTGGGGTTTATTGGGTTAACTAAGGATAATTCTGTGGCCATATGATATCTATAATAACCTAGACGCATGGCCTCTCATGTACGAAGGTTTCCTTGAGCACTTCCCAAAGATTCTAATTTCTAAAATAGTTTTCGAATATACCTTTATGTAAGGTGTCATTATGAGGTGATGTCCACGGTTGGGACATGAGTCATAGTTGATTTATATTTGTATACAAACTCACAGCATATGTGTTGTTGTTTTTTTTGACGACAATTGTTGTAATAAAGTTGTAGTTGTTTTCTGTACCATATATTTGGCGACTCGGAATGGGCTGGATGGAATGGACCTATTTTGGGGGCGTTACAATCAAGCTCAAATCCTGAACTCATGGGATCACATGTTTTGGAGCTTTAAAGAATATCCAGCCATCTCAGTTCTGGCTCATGGATTTCCAGGAAAATTCATCTTTGCCAAGAAGATGCTTACAAATACCTCTTCCTCAAAAGATAAACCCGAGGTACTGTCTATCCCTACCAAATTCTGAGTTAATCACTTACCATCATCTTCATTTTGCTATTTTTATGAATTTCTTCAATGGTTGGAAGTGAGTCTCAATCCAGTAAATCAATTTCCAGTTGCAGAATCCCAAAATTCTGTAACAGAAGAACCAAAGTAAGTCAACTTTACTTTGCTCCCACAAATCACCACCTCTACGATTCCAGACTCCAACCACATCGTAGAGTCGCACATCGAAATCGTAGAGTCACCTATCTCAAACATCCAAACCCAAGCCCCTCCATCAGACATAAAATCCTCCTCCTCAAATGACTACTTTAGTCTTGACCTTACTCTTTACAACTTGCAAGATCAACCCCAGCATACAACCCCTCCAACCAACAATCCTCACACCAATGATACTCTCCCAAGCCTGCCTACAAAAGATGACTTGAAAGAAACTTCTGAAAAAATGGTCAAGTCTATAGAAGCAAGTTTGGAATCTCACTCTGATCTCATCAACATCCGGCTGAATCAAAAGATCACAGCTGCAAATAATTTCCCTGGCACTATGAATACTAAGCTTACAAAGAATTTGAGGGAGATTATCCAAGAAATTCTTAAGAGGGCGAAGGACAGAGATGAAATTCACTTCCAGATAGCTACCAAGTAAAGAGAGGTTGTTCTTGCAATGTAGAAACATCAAGACGGCCAACATACACTGATGCTGGAGAATATCATCAACTTAAAAGCCTCTGTCTATGACTTCCAGAAATCTTATGCCAATCAGGAAAAACATAATGATTTGCTTCTTTCAGTTCTCCAAAATAAAGAAGCAAGATCTAAAAAACAGATCAAGGAAAATAGAGAGGACATTGCTCAGATACAAAGCCAACTGAACGATCTTGTCCAAGGTGTTAATCAACTGTATGCCGATATTCGAACCCTTGATGCTGACATAAAGGGGGAGAATAAAGGGAAAGGAGTTCAAGGAGGACAAGGCAGAGGCAAAGGAGGTCATGGAACTCAAGAAAGGGGAAGAGGAAAATATCAAGCTCAAGCATCACGAAGCCCTCCTGCAAGACAATTCCACAGCCAGACTCAACGATCTGATCAACAGGGAATTGTAATGGCTATACCATTAAGCCGTCAGGAGTCAACTCCCAGCTCACAAGATATGTCTACTGTACCCATAAGAATGCTAATTGGAGATCTTGCATTCATTCACAGGCATGAGGAGAATCCAATACTAAGTCTAAGCGAGCTAGAAAAGTTAGCCAGAAATGAGCAAGCTCAAAGAAAAAGAAGGGCAGAGGAGTACGCCAACCCACCTTCATGAAAGAGGTCAAAGAAATAGAGATAAGTTGAAGCTTAAATTCTTTTTGATGTAATGCTAAATTGTAATATCTTCTGATCATCAATAAATTCATGTTTATTCTCTAGAAATTTCAGCTGCTCACTTAAATACTAAGTCATGTTTAAATTTCCTGCAAATGCACCTAGTAACTAATAATCATGACGACAAATCTCCTTGGTTATGTCAACATCAAATAGGGGGAGATTGTTGGGAGAATGCATTCTATGATTTGACGTTTTAATGTATAAGCTCATGATTGTTTATAAGGTCCTTCAATGAATATATGTACAAGGACTTAGTGATAGATCAAAGTTGTTAGGTTGATCTAAGATCTTAACGTGTATCATTCTTTAATAGAATGTATAGATAGAAAAGATCAAAACTGTTAGGTTGATCTTGAGATGTAATAGATAGGGTTCGAAGAAATCGTAGTGTATCATCTGATCAACAATGCAAAAGTCAAGGCAGAAACGTAGAGCTTAACGGATCGTAGTGTGTGCCTACCTTGAAGGGACTTTTCGAAAATCGTAGAGTGGTCCCAACGTTTGCCGAGCCAAACTCCACGATCGCAGTGTGCGGAAGTAAACATGAAGTTTACAAGTCAACGATCGTAGTGTGCTCTCGGGAACGTAGAATCAACAACACGAGCAAGTAAGGATCATAGTGTGCAAGGGTTTAAGAGAAATCGTAGTGCTCTCTAAATGATAGCATCAGATCAAGCACCAAGGCAACAAGTCACTACGATTTGAATCGTAGAGAATCATAATCCAAATCGTAGAGCATCATCTGTCTCTTGTCAGAAAACTTCGAGCCTCGTGATTTGTGTAAAGGTAGATTTCAACATATAAGGAATGGATTCTAGACGCTGCAGTACTCATCAGTCCCAAAGTAAAGAAATATCCTTAGTATGTAACAAAGAAGCATATTGATGAAGCTAAGGATAGTACCATAGATAAGAGGGACAAAACACCTTTTCAAGTGGTAGGTGAGAAAGCAGTCTGCTGTGTCAGTGGGCCAGAATTCAATTTCAGAAGATGTGCAGAAATGTCTCCATCACAGTACAAAAAGTTCAGACGCATTTAGTGCCACAACGGATGGATCCAGCGAATAGTTTTCAACATCACATATATGCAAATCAGACAGATGAGAGAGAACTAAGCAAGCATTGAAAGAACAATGTAAACATCTCTCTCAAGCTCAACTCTGCGATATGAGATATTGCAAAGCTTGCTCAGCTACTCAGTTCTTTAGAACAACTGCTTACACAGCGACTGAGTAGCAATTAACCATCAAGAACACAACATTATCAACCAACTAAAGAAGAGTACCAAGTTTGCTGGACTTGAAGAGTTCAAGAGTGAACAACGAAGTTCCTAGACTGCTGGTCTAGAAGGAATCTGTGTGATTCAGAAGTTGTAACAGACATCTTTAGTGGATATCCTACTCGTTGAGTAGAAGAGTGGACTAGGAGCTTTAAGTTCTCTGAATCACTTTAAAACGTCTGTGTCATTTACATTCATATCATAACTACTATATCTGTTATAACTGCCTCACTCTCATTACTCCATTGCTTGGTAAAGAAGATTAAAACAAACATTTATTCTGCTAAGTTTTAATCATTATCAAAAGGTTTTTAAATATCTATTCAACCCCCCCCCCCTTATAGATAACTACTATGCCAACTAGGAACTAACAGTGTACTTTTTGTACACAAAATTTTAAGAAAAGTTATGTGATGATAGTAGGACTGTAAAATGTTGATTTTAGTATTTCTATACTATGAATAATTATGTTATTAAAGATTAACTTGTGTTATAACTTGATTATGTGATTAAATAATCAAACATACATGATGAATGTAGTTAGTTAAGTTGTAAAGTGGTAGTGACTAACTATGTCATGATGACGTATATATATATATATATATATATATATATATATATATATATATATATATATATATATATATATATATATATATATTTGTACATAGGGTATTGTGATTCGAATTGTTCAGTTTAATCTACAAACAAGGCAAGTTTTCTAAACTATTATCTTGTTAATTCAATTACTGTTTCAATTCGATTACAATATAATAATGTAAGTTATTCTGGAGCAAGTTATTCTTGTATTTAACTTGTTGTTTAGCATGGACAACTATATATACTAATGTCGAACATTTCTATCGTTCAAATTACTATGCATGCTTAGTATTAAATTCTAATTAACCTTGGCTTAGTATTGTTCAAGCAAGGTATGCTATAGTTATTCAAATTGTATGCTATTAGATTATTCCTAAAGCATGACTTTAGTTTACTATGATTGATTCAATCACGATTATTCTATAGTATAGTGTTATTAGTTTTATTCAACTACTCCTTAGTTGATGTTCGTTGAATTCCAAATTACCTTGAAAGCTTATCCAAACCAAACTTCCTTTGGTGCGGACTTGTACTCTAAATACTGAGATGAACAACCCTATTGTTATGATTAGGGGTTAATTTACGAATATCATTAAAATGTTTATGCAAAATACATTGTACGAAGGGCTGATCCCCCTAAGTACGAGGTCCTTATAGTCTGATGACTGTTAAAGTTGGAGTTGAAAGATTACTTGCAACTGTGGACGTAGTTCATGGTCTTACGACCCTCAGTGATGTATATTTTCTATATTTTGGGATTTCAGTTTCTGATTATTGTTGATAGAGTACTATTCACTGTTAATGAGCCTATTTTGGCAGTTATTATTGCTATACTCCTATTGATTCCATGTTATATCTAGTGAGCAATTGTTTTGCTCACTCTTGCATATTTATAAACTCATTGCAGCTAAAGAAGAGAAGGTAGGTGAACCTTCGACTAGCAAAGGAAAGGGAAAAATGTACAAGTGATGAAGACTTGTAATTTCTACTATGATTAAGATGTTAGACTTTTGTTATGATGATATTAGACTTTGTTTTTAAAGAAGTTATGTAATATTTTCCGCATTTGAATGATGATTGAAGGTTAGATAACCTGGGAGATTTTTATTATGTAACCCTTTAATGGGGAAGGTTTTTTTATTATTCAATTTTATTATGATTGAGTAGTTAGAAATGAATTTTTGATTAAGTGAACACCAAATCTTGAGGAAATGAAGTACCAGGATTTGGGGGTGTCACAAGTTGGTATCAAAGCTTTAGGTTATGAACCTTAGGTGGGGGAAAAAGCCTTAGGAAGTAACCTTTGAAAAGATAGTGGAGATAACTCTTATCGAGTTTTAAGAAAGAAGTAATAAAACACATATGTGCTTATGTGATTATAATTTATGTACTCGTGAGTGTCGAGTAGTAATGATTAATAATTAAAATATTAAAACTTTGTTTTCAGGATGACTAATTTCGGAGAATCCAGTCAGACTAGGGAGGAGGGACCACAAATGCGTATAGAGGAGGAGCCTCGCGACATTCAGGTAGTTTGGGAACAACTACTGCCACGGGAGTCAACCCCGTTGGTCATAGTAGTTGAAGATGAGGATGATAACATGGAAACAGATGAGGAAGATCCCGTGGAGCTGCCACAGATGGATGAAGAGGACGAGGAGGAAAGGAATCCACTTAACTCGATAGCTGGTCGTATATATGATGAGGTGCATGACCGTAACGTGGAACTTCAGGATACAGTTGAGAAGTTGCAGGAGATAGTAGCTGAACAACAGACTGCAATGACACAAAAAGACGGTGAGATCCAGGATTGTGAAGAATGACTGACAACTGTCGAGGAGAAACCAGTACAGACTGAAGGAGATAAAGAACAACTGATCGAAGTGGTCGCTGAACTGAAGAACAAGCTGAGAGAAGAAGCTGCTAAGAGGGCAAGAGCTGAAGATGCTTACGAAGAAGCTTTTCAACGAACCAGATTAGTAGCAAGAGACACGCAAGCAAAGAGGATGAAGATGGAAGAGATGGATAAAGTATTTAACACCGCAATTAATCGAGCTCAAGATTGGATCATGGGATATTTGATTCAGTTTGAGACGCTGCCATCATTCGTGTTAGATCGCAGAACAATGTTTCGAGTCATGGAGGAAGAATGTGATAGGGCTAAGAAGTATCTTAATAGAATATCGTAGCTGTTGTACGATGAGTGAAAGGTTAAATAAATTATAAATCCCAAGTGTTATGTAACCTATGGGATATAACTATGATGTTGTCTTGAAACTTTTGTAGTTCAGGAAAGTAATGTAGATAGCAGAGATGCTATTGTTTTATGTTTTCAAAAAGGTTATGAATAAATAAAAGTTGTTACTTTATTCATAGTGTTATGTGTTATGCGGTTAATTCTTTTTGGAGACAAGTTAAGTAGAAATTACTTAAAAGAATTGAATAATAATCTAATGAATGTACTTTTAATAGAAAATGCCTCCCAGACGTCAACCACCACGACAGAGAACCACTGAAGGAACTAATAACGACAATGTTGACAGTAGCCCCGTTCAACAACTAGTGACAATACTGACAGGAGCATTGCAGAATCAACCACAAAACTATGGTACAACATTTAAGGATTTCAAGGCGATTGGACCACCTGAATTCTGTGGGTCCATGAATCCAGTCAAAGCACTAACCTGGATTATGGAGATAGAAAAGGTGTTCGATGTCGCTAGGGTAGGGGATGACCAGAAGACTGCTTTCGCAACATTCATATTAAAAGCAGAAGCTAGTTATTGGTGGCAGACCAATAAAACTCGTGAAGGGCCAAGAGTGATGACCTGGGATAGGTTCAAGGAGTTGTTCTTTGAGACCTATTTTCTGGAGAGTTCGAAGAGTCAGCTAGAAGTGCAATTTCTAGAGTTAAAGCAGGGAACGATGATGGCATCTGAGTATGTCGCAAATTTCAATGAATTGGAGAGGTTTGCACCATATCAGTTCAGCACAGATGAGTGTAAGGCGAAGAGATTTGAACAGGGATTGAAGCCTTGGCTGTACAGTAGGGTTTCCATGTTCCAGTTGAAGACATTTACAGCAGTGATGGAGAAGGCAGTACTCGCTGAAGGTGGAGGCAAAGCAGTGACAAAGTTCAATTAGGAACAAAAGAAGAAGAAGAATGAGAATGAGTTTAAGAATGGAGGTGGTAGCGGTGGAAATAACAACAACAACAACAACAACAGTTTGAAGAGGAAGTGGAATGGAAACATGGGTGCTGGAAACCAGTAGGGTAACCAGCAAAAAAAAAGTTTGAGGCATGTCCAACATGCGAGAAATTTCACAGGGGTGCGTGCTTGATGAGGAAATGAGTTTACTTCAATTATTGCCAGGAGGGTCACATCGCCCCAAATTACACTCAACCAAAGAAGAATGCAAGCTTCATGTGCGGATCCAAGGATCACTTTGCTCGTGAATGCCCTAAGAAGAAGGATGGAGTGACTACCAGAAGCAATGGAGGTAACAATGGAGGTACATGGGCCATTGCACGACCTGCAGCATCAAATAAACCCACAACCAGAACCTTCAACATGACTTTGCCAGATGATGTACAATCAAAAGATGTGGTATCAGGTATTATCCCAATCAATGATATAAATGCTTATGTATTATTTGATTCAGGTGTTATTTGTTCGTTTATATCTGATGAATTTGCTAAGAGGTTAGAATTGCCTAGAAAAGAACTGAATTTTACTTTGAACATAGAAATTTTGAATAAAGAAGTAATCTCTATTAGATTCGTATACAAGAACTGTAGGGTGAACATTAAGGAAAATATCTTTATGGTAGATTTAATTCCTATTAGACTTGGAGAGTTTGATGTTATTTTGGGAATGGATTGGCTGTTCAAATATGGAGCGGTAATTGATTGTCAAAAGAAGTGTGTTAACCTTATGACTCCGTCAAAGATAGTATTTTATGGTAGCAAGTCGCCTAGACAAATGAAATGTCTGACGACTATGCAGGCCAAGAAATTGTTGAGTCAAGGCTGTGTGGGCTATTTAGCTTACATAGTCGATACTCAGAAGAAGGGTATAAAACTAGAAGAAATACCAGTGATGAGGGAATTCGAAGACGTGTTTCCAGAGGATTTACCAGGACTTCTGCCTGACAGAGAAATTGAGTTCGTGATCGACTTGGCGCTGGGAACATCACCAATATCGAAGGCCCCGTACAGAATGACTCCGGTAGAAATGAAGGAACTAATGGTACAATTGCAAGAGCTGCTAGACAAGAAGTATTTTCAACCAAGCATATCACCTTGGGGAGTGCCGGTTTTATTCGTGAAGAAGAAGGATGGGTCAATGCGTCTTTGCATTGATTATAGAGAATTGAACCAAGTCACTAATAAAAACAAATACCCGTTGCCAAGAATAGATGACTTGTTTGACCAGTTGAAAGGTGCTAAATACTTTTCAAAAATAGATTTGAGAAGTGGGTATCACCAGTTGAAAGTAAGGAAGGAGGATATACCATAAATGGCATTCAGAACTCGGTATGGACATTACGAGTTTCTGGTAATGTCTTTTGGTTTAACCAATGCACCTGCTGCATTCATGGATTTGATGAATAGGGTGTTTAAACCATTCTCAGACAAGTTTGTAGTGGTATTCATCGACGACATTTTAGTGTATTCCAAAACTCAAGAAGAACACGTGGAACACTTACGTTTGACATTGGAAACACTAAGAAATGAAAAGTTGTATGAAAAATTCTCTAAGTGCGAATTTTGGCTTGACCGCGTACAATTTTTGGGTCATATGATTGATAAAGATGGGATTTCAGTGGATCCGTCAAAAGTGGAAGCTGTGATCAATTGGGAACAACCAAGAACACCATCAGAAGTGAGGAGTTTCTTGGGATTGGCTGGTTATTATAGACGATTTATTCAAGATTTTTCTAAGATAGCCACTCCGCTAACAAATTTGACAAGGAAAGCTGTAAAATTCGTTTGGACGGAGAAATGTGAAAAGTGTTTCCAAGATTTGAAGAAGAAGTTAAGTGTGGCACCTGTGTTGGCATTACCAGATAATATAGGAAATTTTGTGGTGTATAGTGATGCCTCACACAAAGGGTTGGGTTGTGTTCTTATGCAGAACGGAAAAGTTATTGCCTATGCATCAAGACAACTGAAGGATTATGAGAAAGGGTATCCGACTCATGATTTGAAATTGGCTGCAGTTGTATTTGCTCTGAAGATATGGAGACACTATCTTTATGGAGAGAAATGTTAGATCTATACAGACCACAAAAGTCTGAAGTATATTTTCACTCAAAAGGATTTGAACATGCATCAAAGAAGGTGGATGGAATTGATAAAAGATTATGATTTTGAAATCTTTTATCATCCGGGCAAAGCGAATGTAGTGGCAGATGCTTTAAGCAGGAAAGGTCGGGAGAAGTTGATGCTGATAAAAACTCAGGAGGAGCTCATTTCAGCAATGACAAAATTGGAGTTGGAAATCAAATTTCCAAAAGAATCTGACGAACAACTATTCCAGATAGAAGCTGGTCTAACTTTAGCGGACAAAGTGAAGAATGCTCAACTACAAGATGAAGAGTGTGGGAAAATCAAAGAGAATCTGATTGAGAGTAGTGATGTAAAATACAAGATCGATACAGAAGGACTACTATGGTTTGAGGGAAGAATCTGGGTTCCAGCAACACCAAAGCTGAAAGAAGAAATTTTGACCGAAGGTCATAGCTCAAAATATTCAATTCACCAGGAAGCACGAAAATGTATTAAGATTTTCACCGACATTTTTGGTGGGCGAATATGAAAAGGGACGTTGCAGAATGCGTAGTGAAATGCTTGACATGTCAAAGAGTAAAAGTCGAACATCAAAGACCCAACGGATTACTTCAACCGTTAGAAATACCAAAATAGAAGTGGGAACACATCACGATGGATTTTGTGGTGGGTCTTCCAACTACTCAGAGAGGATGTGATGCGATTTGGGTGATAGTGGAAAAACTGATGAAGTCAGCGCACTTTTTACCAATAAAGATAAGATTCAATCTTGATCAGTTGGCAAGATTGTACATTAAAGAGATCGTTTCAAGGAATGGAGTGCCACTATCAATTGTGTCCGATAGAGATCCACGATTCACATTAAATTTTTGGAAGAGACTACAAGAATGCATGGGAATACAGTTGCGAATGAGTACGGCTTATCATCCGCAAATAGATGGCCAAAGCGAACAAACAATTCAGACATTGGAAGATATGCTGAGAGCATGTGTCATGGACTTTAAAGGAAGTTGGGAAGAACATTTACCGTTGGTGGAATTTGCTTACAACAATAGTTACCACGCAAGCATCGGCATGTCGCCTTACGAAGCGTTATACGGCAGAAAATACATAACTCCACTGTGTTGGGATGAAGTCGGTGAACGTCAACTTCTAAGATCGGAACTAGTTCAACAAACTGCTGACATTGTCAAACTCATCATGATAAGATTGCTAACAGCTCAAGACCGACAGAAGAAGTATGCTGATCAACACAGGCAAGATCGTGTATTTGATGTAGGAAGTTATGTATTCCTAAGAGTTTCTCCTTGGAAAGGGAAAATTCATTTCGGTAAAAAGGGAAAGCTAAGCCCGAGATTTATTGGACCCTTTGAAGTGCTACGGAGAGTGGGTGAAGTGGCTTACGGAGTAGCTCTACCTCCAGAATTGGAAAACATTCACAATGTTTTTCACATTTCGGTGTTACGACCGTATAAACCTGACTACAAACACATGATCAAGTACGAACCGTTATAGTTCGAGAAAGATTTGTCGCATGAAGAGGTTCTTATCCAGATAGTCGACAGGAAAGAACAAGTGCTCAGGAATAAAGTAATACCTTCTGTGAAGGTGATATAGAGGAACCACAATGCTGAAGAAGCTGCGTGGGAACTCGAAGAAAAAATGTTGAAAGAATATCCTGAGTTGTTTGTTTAATCTGTGTCTTCGATTCTAAGGACAGAATCTTTGTAAGTAGAGAAGAATGTAACGAATGATTTGTTTGAGTTGTGATTCTGAGGACAGAATCCTTGTAAGGATGGAATGATGTAACATTCCAGAATTTTAAATTATAATGTTAAATATTTATTGATTTATACAAATATTTAATGGATAGGTTTATTGTTGAATAAACAATGGTTCAATTTGAGTTGATGTGGTTTAGTTAATTATTTGTTGATTAAATGATTAAATATTAAATATTAAATATTTATTGATTTATATAAATATTTAGTGGATATGTTTATTGTTGAATAAATAATTGTTCAATTTGAGTTGATGTGGTTTAGTTATTTATTTGTTGAATAAATAATTAAGGAGCTAAGAAAATTAATTGTTATGAGGTTATATACTAATTTAATTTAATAATTAAGTTAGAGAGCTAATAATGATTAAATGAATTATAATATTTTAATTAGAATTTGTGATTAAAATAAAGTGTTAGTTGGTTGAATAAAATTATAATTATAAAGGAAATTATAATTATGAGATAATGATTTGTGTGTTAAAGTAATTTAATAGATTAATATTTAATTGATTAAATTGATTATTTAATTTAAATAGAAGTGTGACAAATAACCTTGCTATAAAGGAGTTATTAAATAAATTAAAGGGGTTTAATTCAATTTTGCCAAACAAGGCCTAATGCCTATTGAGTCTTTAATCTAATTGTGTTTTACCAAACAAGGCATAAGAATTAATTGATTATATTTTTATTAGCTTAGCCAAACAAGCCTTATGGCTTTTGATTTTCAAAACATACATAACTGATATCATTATATCTATATTTATATTATGTATTTAATATATATTATATCGTATACGTTAGAATCCTAGTACGTATGTTATACTAGAGAAAGAAAATATCAGAAGAAGAAAAAGGGAGAGAAGAAGAAAACTCTAGAGAGAATTGAAAGAAATCCTTACAAGTTTTGATAAAGGAATTGGGAAAAGAAGGTTCTTGATCAAAAGAGAAGGGTATCATCTTCTTAATCAAAGGTAGAAGCTTAATATTTTTCTTTAAAAGTTTAGTTTTCTTCTTCCAAAAAGTCTCTGTAAAATAATTTTGACAATAAGAATTGTTGATATATATATATATATATATATATATATATATATATATATATATATATATATAACTTTGTATGATAATTATTTGTAAAAGGTTGTTAATGAGTTTATATATGATTATAGGGAAATTAAGTCATGTATGTATGTAATTGTGAGGAAAACCATATTCCAGTGTTTATATGAATATATATGTATATGGCTTAGTTTAAACTAAAAATTAAGGTTTTATTAGTTGTTAAATTGATAAATTGACTATTGAATTTGATAGAGTGTGTATAATCATAACTATGATATTTTGAATTTACTGTTTTGGTTGAAAAACAAAATCATAGTGTTGATTTTCATTGAAAACATCAAAAATAGAGTTTTTATCAAAAACAGTGAAATTGGATGTTTTAAATTCGTTGTTTATGTTGTTGTATAGGTAGAAACATATTAGGAGTTCTTGAATTATGTTTACATGAAGTTTTTGTATTAATTACATGTGAATTGGTCTGTTAAAAACGAGCTTGTAGGCCAAAATTGGCTTTTTCTTGTACTGTTGCCGAAGCTGTCAGTCAAAACTGCAGTTTCGCGCTGCAGCGCAGTCCTGCAGTACGTTAGTGGCGCCGCAGTGCCATCGCCACGCCGCAGCGCTGCTTCGTAGTTTATTTACCACGCCGTAGCGCGACCCACAGTGTAAACTGTGGCGCCGCGGCGCGAGTTAGCAAAATGGTCTAACAGTGTACTTTTTGTAAACGAAATTTTAAGAAAAGTTATGTGATGATAGTAGGACTGTAAAATGTTGATTTTAGTATTTCTATACTATGAATAATTATGTTATTAAAGATTAACTTGTGTTATAACTTGATTATGTGATTAAATAATCAAACATACATGATGAGTGTAGTTAGTTAAGTTGTAAAGTGGTAGTGACTAACTATGTCATGATGACGTATATATATATATATATATATGTGTGTGTGTGTGTGTGTGTGTGTAAATAGGGTATTGTGATTCGAATTGTTTGGTTTAATCTACAAACAAGGCAAGTTTTCTAAACTATTATCTTGTTAATTCAATTACTGTTTTCAATTCGATTACATTATTCTGGAGCAAGTTATTCTTGTATTTAACTTGTTGTTTAGCATGCACAATTATATATACTAATGTCGAACATTTCTATCGTTCAAATTACTATGCATGCTTAGTATTCAATTCTAATTAACCTTGGCTTAATATTGTTCAAGCAAGGTATGCTATAGTTATTCAAATTGTATGCTATTAGATTATTCCTAAATCATGACTTTAGTTTACTATGATTGATTCAATCACGATTATTCTATAGTATAGTGTTATTGGTTTTATTTAACTACTCCTTAGTTGATGTTCGTTGAATTCCAAATTACCTTGAAAGCTTATCCAAACCAAACTTCCTTTGGTGCGGACTTGTACTCTAAATACTGAGATGAACAACCTTATTATTATGATTAGGGGTTAACTTACGCATAGCGTTAAAATGTTTGTGCACAATACATTGTATGAAGAGCTGATCCCCCTAAGTACGAGGTCCTTATAGTCTGATGACTGTTAAAGTTGGAGTTGAAAGATTAATTGCAACTGTGGACGTAGTTCATGGTCTTACGACCCTCAGTGATGTATATTTTCCATATTTTGGGATTTCAGTTTTTGATTATTGTTGATAGAGTATTATTCACTGTTAATAAGCCTATTTTGGCAGTTATTATTGCTATACTCCTGTTGATTCCATGTTATATCCAGTGAGCAATTGTTTTGCTTACTCTTGCATATTTATAAACTCATTGCAGCTAAAGAAGAGAAGGTAGGTGAACCTTCGACTAGCAAAGGAAAGGGAAAAATGTACAAGTGATGAAGACTTGTAATTTCTACTTTGATTAAGATGTTAGACTTTTGTTATGATGATATTAGACTTTGTTTTTAAAGAAGTTATGTAATATTTTCCGCATTTGAATGATGATTGAAGGTTAGATAACCTGGGAGGTTTTTATTATGTAACCCTCTAATGGAGAAGGTTTTTTTATTATTCAATTTTATTATGATTGGGTAGTTAAAAATGAAATTTTGATTAAGTGAACACCAAATCTTGAGAAAATGAAGTACCAAGATTTGGGGGTGTCAAAGCATGTTTATTTTTGCATACTTTAAACATAGAACTTAAGAAAGTAAGAATGAATAAACCAAGTCAGTTTTAGCCGGACAATATTTGTTTATGTCTATAATGTTAATGTTAGATGTCTAATGGATGTTATGATTCCAATGGTATATGTAGGACATTTGGTGAACGTGTAACTGTAAATTGTTTAACCTACGCATATTCAATTTTAGTCGGACAATTTTTGTTTATGTTTATACGTGCGTGGATATTTATATATATTGTGTTGGTTTTTAATTATATATATATATGAATCGATGGATCTCGATGAATTTGTAGGAATGTTGGTTTATATATAGATACTATTGTGTGTTGAGATATAAATTAGATACACGCAGGTACAGTTTTTTTTTAGAAATTCACCAAACATTCAATTTTTTTAAAAAAAATCAGAAATCAGTGGACGCATACGGTCGCTAATGTTTATCAGCGAGCGTTTATGAACCCAGGGTATTAGCGATCACATCGATCGCTATTAGTAGTCGCAAACACGTGGACCACGTCACCAATGCGAGCTAGCTCACAGTGACTTAGCTTAGCGACGGATTCGGTCGCTATATGGCGGTCGTAAACCTGTCGGTCGCTAAACGTTTTCGCTGTTGTGAAGACAATGACCATATTACATGGGACCAATATCAGCGACCGAATTCGGTGGCTGATAGATATCTGCGACCTACTGCGGTCGCAGATAAGCGGTCGCTGATAAGCCTTTTTTATAGTGAAAATAGAACTTTTTTTCTTAATTTTCATAATAACAATCATTTTCTGAATAAGATTCGAATAGTATCTCAATAATTACTTCCTCAATTCCAATTTTCAAATACTTCAACTTTTTTTCTTAGTAGGATTCGAGGGATGAGATAAAATCTCTTCAAAAAAAATTCCTCTATGCTCTCACATGAGAAAAAGGAATAAAGGTGTTCAAATACATTTTTATTAGATGAATGATTGAGATTAATAGTATATACGGAAAAAGTGTATAGGAGAGCTTATCTCCTTGAGAATATATCCCAACAAGTATGAGTCTTTTTTGTTGAATAGCGAGGATAATCTTAAGCATTAAAAAAACTTCCACTATCACATAAAAAAATCTTATTTATTAAATCTTTTTGTTTCACAAGATTTTTACCAACCTTATTTGAATAAAAAGAATAAAGTCCTTTCAATGACCAATTATTTATTAGGAGGGGACTCTGCTCTCTTACCAGAAAGGATCGAAAGCGGGTTTAGAATTTTTTTCATTTCAAATGAAATGGAGAGTTTCTATTTCAATACATTTTCTATCATTTTTTTCTCTCCCCATTATCATGATGTATTTTAACACATTTTAAATCTGGACCATGAAATAAAGACTCGGGAGTTTTAATTCCTTATTACCCTAAATTAGGATCCTCGAGTCTCTATTTTATGGTCCAGATTTAAAATATATTAAAATATGACATTATGATAATGGGAGAGAGATCATAATAAAAAATATATGTTGAAATAGACACTCTTTATTTTATTTGAAGGCTTAAATATAATTTACTATCCTAAACTATATGTCATATTCCACTTCGATGATCCACCTTTTAATTTTTTTTCAATTAGATGATTGTACTATTAATTTTTTTCACTTTCATTCAATAAGCCCTACCACATCAAAAATTGCTGACGTGACCCTTGAAGTGGGGCCATCTGCAGCTGATGTGTCTTAAAAAAATAATTTCTTTACCATTTTTTTAAATTAAAATATTAAAGTAGGGGTAAATTTGGCAAATCATTTTTTATTCTCTATTAAAACAAAGTAAAACAAAAATAAGTCAAATCTCCTTCTTCAGTCGACCGACAAAATATCCCCTAGTCTTTCGATCAGATCTGCGTTGATGAAGAATCGTCTTCCTCCTCAACTTTATTGACCGAGTCCGACTCTGAGTTGCCGTTCGAATCGGCAGTTAGTTCCGATGGCTCAGGAGCATCCGGCTCCAAATCCTCATGCTTGCACTTGTGATCCGAAGGGGCGGGCCTCGCCGCACCCATAACCTCTACCCCATGCTCGGCCATAGAGATCCGACATGGTTAAAGATTTGAAAGAAATTGTGCTTTGTGATACACTATCTCAGTATCGTCTGTGCAGTAAGTTTTTTGAGAGAGAGGGGAAAAACGTGGATGCTATAACCGGAATCCATGGAGTGACTTCGGTGTGTCTCCTCTTGTTGCGATGCAACCGTTCTGCATTGACGAGATTTTTGTTATTGCTCTTTGGTTTGTTGGGTGTTTGGCTGAGTTTTCCATTAATTGATCTGTTATTCTTCTACAAAGGTCAATTCTTGGTATTTTTTGTTTTTCTTCTGCAATTGTCAATTTTGGACTGTAGCTTTTTATTTAATTTTTTCTTCAAATAGAAGAAAGTAGCAGTAGAATTATAATGGCTCTTGAAAGATTTTTTTTGCATACTTTTTTTGCAATTCAATATGGAAATTATTTGTTAAAGAAGATCGCGGCTCCCAGTACTCTCATCCAAATTTATTATTGTGTTGCCTCTCATATGCAAGCCAATATGACTATTGCAAATTTATTATTGTTTCTGTATCAACCGTCTATTGCAAACATGATCTCTAGTAGAAAATGTAAATTATCTTGTTTGACGAATAAACAGAGGTTTTGGTATAAAGGCAATTTATAATGGAGTCTTTCTGGGTCGGACACTCACTTTAGTGGATGTCTTCGGGTTCGGCATCCGAGCCCCTTGGGCCGGAGCCTTATCCTGTTGTGTGCTGTTGAGAGTCGGGCCTTCGGGTCCTTTGGGCCGAAGCCTAGACCTGACAGTGGGATAGTTTGGGCCTGTACAATGGGCCTTCCTGCGTGCAGAGTTGGACGTCCCAATTATAATTGAATGCGGTTGCTCCAAAGGTAGTGATTAGATAGGATTCTACTTGCATCTTTTAAGGAGATTGTGTTGGACCCAAGTTATGGTAACTACCATAGCTAGGAGTCCTTAACCGATTAGGAGTAGGATTCTAAGGCAGTGAGATTATTATAAATACCAGGCCAGGGTTACAATTAAGAGGTAATTCATACTTTTGAGCACTAAACACTTAGCCTCCATTGTTAAAACCTTGTAACGGCATGTACTCATTCTCACACCGGAGCTATCCCCCGGCGGCACAAGCCGTCAAGCTTCTGTGTGATCTGTTATTGTGCAGGTTCTAGCGTGTGGATTCTGTGATTGAACTCGCCGGCGAAACTTGGCGTTAACATTGGCGCTAGAATGAGGGGTTTAGTGCTTAATCAATCACAATCAGATTCTTTTCCGGTGAGAAACTATGGCGAGCATGGAGTATGCAGTTTCAGATTGCGAAAAGGCCAAGACACACCAGACCACTCAAGTGAGAGGGTCGATGAAAGATAGACTGGGTTTCAGAATCCCGAAAGATCAGAAGGATCCGGCTGGCTCCCCCCGATGAAGGCTCTTCCATGAAAGCCAACAAACCCCCAACCAGGCTAGTCCGGCAGACGAAAATAATTCACGAGCCTTGGAGGCGCATGGGCAGAGCCGTGGCCAAGGTGGTCGAGATCAGAGAGAATTTATCCTGCAGAGAAAGATGCAGCAAAACAAAGATGTCATGATGGCCCTACGTCTTCAGCAGGAGGAGCTCGAACTACAGATGGCTAACGCGGTCGGAGAGCAAGAGGCGTCCTCTAAAAGGCATAGACACCGTAGCCAGTCTAGGTCACCTCGAAGGAGGGAGGCTGATAGGGAAAGGAGCAGGTACCGAACCCGTTCGAGGGATGGCCGAAGCTGGAGGAGGAGCCGATCAGCAAGACGACGATCTGAGCACCCGGGCAGGTCGGGGCAGAGGGGAGGAGACGAGATTCCTGAATGTGAGAGGGACAGACCCCGATCGTCCCCTCATAGAGGAGAATCTGACCCCCTCGCCCGAAGGGTAGCCAATTTGGAGAAGTTGCTGTCAGCCAAAAGCTCAACAGGGGCGCCTTCGGCCTGCGTAGGGTCACCCTTTTCGCCGAAAATTAATCGGGAGACAGCAGACTCCAAAAAGAAGATGCCCCGATGGAGACATATGACTGGATGGGGGATCCTTACGACCATTCCGATGGGTACGACAGATTGATGACTTATTATGGCCATTCTGACGCGGCCAAGTGTCACATGTTTGCCACTACCTTGAAGAAGAGTGCCCGGGAGTGGATGGGAACCCTGGCATCGGGATCGATAAATTCGTAGAATGACCTTCAGGAAAAGTTTCATGCCCGATTCGGGAGTAATAAGAGACGGGTGAAGATTACAGCATCCCTCGTGTAGGTCAGGCAACGATCAGATGAGAGCCTGGGGCAATATGTCAAAAGGTTTCGAGAAGCTATGGGGTCGGTGGCGGATTTAAATTCCCCTCAAGCCTTGGGATTCTTCAAAACGGGGCTAAACATCGGAAAATCGAAGAAGCTGATGAAGGACCTGGTGATCAACCCCCCAACCAACCTAACAGAAGCCTTTCACAGAGCCGAGGGTCACATAGCGATCGAGGGGTCGGGCAGTGGAAGACCACCCTTCCCAAACAAAAATGTCAACAAAGTGTACACCGCTATCAATACGGACCGGGCTAAGATACTGGAGGAGATGCGAAACAAGCCCTTTTTTGAACCATGCCCATCGATCTTGAAGCCAGTAAAAAGGGGTCAGAATAAGTATTGTACGTATCACCAGAGTCGGGGTCACACGACAGAAGATTGCAATAACTTGAAAGACTTGATTAAAAAGAATGTTCAGAATGGGCAGTTGGTACAGTACATAGTCGGCAGGGAAGGGTCGAAAGCCCCGCGAGAGGAAAACATAGAGCTCACCCGGGAAACACAACCGCAACCGAACCAGCATGCCCGAGGAATTATTGATGTGATATCGGGCGGGTCGGTAGGGCGTGTAACCGGTAGGAAGAGGAGTGGGCATCTCACTGCCATACTGTCGCTGGCTGGCTCCTCACCCAGAAGGGACAGGCCATATTCAAGCACGACCATCTCCTTCTCTGATGACGACTACCCTACTGACCACATTGAACCTCACGACAGAGCACTGGTGATAACGGCTCAGGTCGGGCCAGTGAACATGAAGAGAATGATGATCGACAACGGGTCCTCGGTCGACATACTTTACACACATGCATACCAGAGGATGGAGTTGGAGGAAATAAGATGGAATTGAGAGCAGAGGGCCCGTTATACGGTTTCAGTGGCGATCCGGTTCATGTGTTAGGTACGATAGAACTGCCAGTCAGATTCGGTATGGCCCCTCAGCAAACAGAAATTATGGTAAAAAAATTTGCCGTACAAGTGGATTCGGCTTACAACACCATCTTGGGAAGGCCCACTTTAGCAGCACTGCAGGCAGTAACGTCTATACCCCATTTCAAAATAAAGTTTCCAACACCGAACGGGATAGGGGAAGTAAAAGGAGATCTTGATATCACCTGAAGGTGTTATCGGAATACCTTGATTTCTTCAAGGGTCGGGGTCAGTAAGCAGAAACAGATGATGACCATTGAGATAGAGACGTTCACTGAGGGCAGCACTGAACCCATGGCTCTACCGGCAGAGGAAACAGAAGATGTTAAGTTGATACCGGGGAATCCAAACAAACTGATCAAAATCGGGGTGGGATTATCCGAACAGCTGCGAACGGGTCTGGTGGAATTACTTCGAGTGTATGCCGACATCTTCGCTTGGGAACCTAGCGACATGCCCGGAGTAAGCGAATCAATAGCATTGCATAGGCTTCATACTGATCCGAAGAGGAAACCAGTGATACAGAAAAGAAGGATCTTCGCCCCGAAAAGACAGAAGATTATAGATTAAGAGGTTACTAAATTGTTAGAGGCAGGGTTTATCTTCGAGATCGACTTTCCCGAATGGTTGGTGAATGTGGTCTTAGTTCAGAAACAAAATGAGAAGTGGAGGATGTGCATCGACTACACGGACCTGAACAAGGCATGCCCTAAAGAATTCTATCCCTTCCCCAACATAGACCAGCTAATTGATGCCACTTCGGGGTATGGAATTGTAAGCTTTATGGACGTTTTCTCGGGATATCACCAAATCTCGATGCACATGGAAGATATCCCGAAGACCAGCCTCATCATCCATCGGGCTATATACGCGTATCGGAAGATGACTTTCGGACTGCTGAACGCAGGAGCGACCTACCAATGGATGATGAACTTCGTATTCAGGAAACAGCTGGGGCGAAGTATGGAAGTGTACGTGGACGACATGATCGTCAAGAGCGTGTCAGTCCGGGATCATCTGGAGGATTTAGCAGACTGCTTCGAAATGGTAAGGAAACACAAACTGAGACTGAACCCAACCAAATGCACCTTCGGACTGGGTTCAGGGAAATTTCTGGGATATTGGGTCAGTAAGAGGGGAATCGAGGCCAATCCGGCAAAAATCTCGGAGATCTTAGACATGAAATCTCCAAATACATACAAAGATGTTCAGAGGTTGACGGGCCGAATAGCTGCCTTTCAGAGATTCGTGTCAAGGTCAGCTGAAAGACGTCTACCCTTTTTTAACACTCTAAAGGGTCCGAAAAATGATAAGATTTTCCAGTGGACTTCGGAATGTGAAGACGCATTCTAAGAGATCAAGAGGTACCTGGGTACGGCACCATTATTAATGAAACTGACCCCCCTCGGAACCTTTATACCTATATTTGGCTGCAAGACCGATGGCAGTAGGGGCGGCACTGGTGACGGATAAGGGAGGAAAGCAGTTCCCGGTGTACTATGTCAGCCATGTTCTTCGGGACGCAGAGACGAGATACCCAAGCCTGGAAAAGTTTGTCTACGCACTCATAATCGCTAGCAGGAAACTCGGGCACTATTTCCAGGGTTGGTTGATAGTGGTCTACACGGATCAGCCTTTGAAGAAGATTTTGCACAAGACCGAGGTGTCAGCTCGGTTGACCGCATGGGCGATGGAGTTAACACAGTTTGCTATAGAGTATCATCCTCGAACGGCAATTAAAGGGCAGGCATTGGCGGATTTCGTGGTAGAATGTTCTTTCACCGAACCTGAGGTGAGTATAGTGGCCGAAGTGCAACCAGGTCAGACCTCATTGACTTTATACGTGGATGGATCGTCAACTTCGGATGTCAGTGGAGCGGGTGTCATCCTGACAAGTCCTGAGGGGTTCAAGGTGCAGCAAGCTATTCGGTTCGGTTTTAAGGCCACAAATAGCGAAGCAGAGTATGAGGCCATCTTAGCAGGGATACGATTGGCCCGAAGCTTAGAAGTACAGAGATTGATCATCTACAGTGATTCGCAGCTGGTGGTCAAGCAGCTTTCAGGCAAGTACGAGGCTCGGGGGCAAGGATGGTGAAATATTTGGCCGAGGTAAAGGATAAGCTTATGTAATTCACATCGCACAGTTGTCAGGGGGTGAACCGGTCAGACAATACAATAGCAGATCCCCTGGCAAGGTTGGTAACTACTGAAGCAAGCTCTTTCAATGAATCAGTGTACCTGGAGGTTCTGGAAAAGCCCAGTGTCTCAAAGATAGAAGTCCTAGATTTGGACCAACTCAATTGCTGGCTCTCACCTTATATCTCATACTTGGCTAATGGGACCCTCCCTTCGGACCAAATCCTAGCCAGACAAGTCAAACATCAAAGCTCGAACTTCGTCCTGATAGATGGAGATCTATACAGAAGGGACTTTAGCTCTCCACTGCTCAAATGCTTGACTCCCTCAGAAGCAGACTACTTACTTCGGGAGGTGCATGAAGGGATCTGCGGGGATCACATGGGGGCGAAGTCACTGGCACATAAAATTCTGAGGCAGGGGTATTATTGGCCGACTATCTACACTGAGGCAAAGGAATTCGTTAGGAGGTGCCCCAAGTGCCAGCTGAACAGCAATATTCCGCATCAACCCCCTGAAGAGCTCTATTCGATCTTATCCCCAATTCCATTTGCTGTATGGGGCATTGACATCATGGGTCCTCTACCAAAAGCTAAGGGATAAGTTAGCTTTGTGATCGTGGCTATTGACTACATGATGAAGTGGGTCGAAGCCAAACCACTGCAAAAGATCACCGAGCAGGAGTGTCTAAAGTTTTTTAAAGAAGGAGTAGTCTACCGGTTCGGTATCCCAATGGCAGTAGTCTCTGACAATGGCAGACAGTTCGTGGGGTCGAAATTCGAGGGCTTTTTGAAAGAGTTAAGGATCCAATATCGCCAGACTTTGGTTGCCCATCCTCAGTCAAATGGTCAAGTGGAAGTGACCAATCGAACCCTACTCAATGGGATAAAGCGCAGATTGGATGAATTAAAGGGTCGGTGGCCCGAAGAGCTGCTATCCGTTTTATGGGCGTATCGAACTACTCCAAGGACCACAACTGGAGACTCTCCATTCAGACTGGCATTTGGGACCGACGCCCTCGTTCCTGTCGAGATCGGTTCCCCCACCCTTCGAGTCAGGTAGTATAAAGAGCTATACAATGATGAAGGCCTGAGAACAAATTTGGATCTGCTAGACGAAGTCTAAGATTCGGCTATGATGAGGTTGGCAATCTATCAGCAATGGATAGCCCGACACTACAATCAGAAGGTAAAGCCCAGGAGGTTTGCCGTAGGAGATCTAGTCCTCCGGGAGTCGGACGCTTCAACCCCCCAGAACACCGTCAAGTTAATGCCTAACTAGGAGGGGCCTTATGAGGTGGTAGGATTGCCGAAGCCAGGAACATACCAGCTTCGAGTAATGGACGGTTCGGAGGTAAAGAATACATGACATGCTGGAAGACTTAGAAAATTTTACCAGTAATAGTTATGTCATTCTTACTTTTACCCATGTAACCAATTCAATTCAAATGATATAAATGAAAAGCTCCTATTTCTATCAATGTTTAACTTTATTTATATTCATATATCCCATTACTACCCGAACAGACATGCTTCGGGCACTATCCGATCAAGAGGTTCGGAAAGACACCACTGATCGAGATAAGTCCCGAGCATAACTGACCGAGGGTTCAGTAAATTCTTAAAGTACAGATCTCGAGAACTATCCGATCAAGAGGTTCGAAAAGACACCTCTGATCAAGATAAGTCCAGGGTATAACTGTTAGACCCTTCAAGATCAGATAAACTCTAAGGACAATCCGATCAGAAAGTTCGGGTGGACATAACAGATCGAGATTAGTCATGAGTAAGACTGACAACAAACATTCATGGGCAAAAAGTATATCTCATTTACACTTAGAAAATTTTTACAAGCCCAATCGCCTACGATTCAGGCAAAGTACAAAAAAAATTAAATCCTAAATATCTACTCTGCATGGGATCATCTTCAGTTTTGGATTCGTCATCAGAAGAGTCAAGAACGAAGATATTAAGCCAAGCAACCATCAGCTTTGCCTTAGCCTTATCTCGATGAGTCTTATACCCTTCACTGAATTGGGCTATGACCTTATCATTCAAGGCTTCAGATTCTTCATATTCGGCGATGGCCTGCTGTCTGGCTTCGATAACCTTCTCGGGAAATGTGTTAATAGTGGCGGTTAAAGTGTTGTTCTCCTTGATCAAGAACATCATCTTATCGTGCATCTCGGAGAACTTGTGCGTAATGCTGTCAACAACATCCTCCCGATCCTTGACCTCCTTGAGTAGATGATCCCTCTCGGCCAAAAGAGTTCCGTGCTTATGCTCCAATTCTTTGATCTGGTCCTCTGCTCGGGTCGCCTTATTTCGGTTCTTGGAATGAGAATCCCGTTCCTTCTTCAGGTCCAACTGCAGACCCCGAACATCAGCCTCAAGCAGCTCCACCTCCGTTCCCAGCTGAATTTCTTTCTTTGTAGATCGGGCGAGGGGAGTGATGGCTCGGGCGAGTATAGTGTTGGCCTGCAGTGAACACATACATCAGTAAAAATCCAAGTCAATAGCAGTACTCAGATTGACAAAGGGAATTACCTGAGTCTGGGCTCGAACATAGGCCACCAAGAACTGAACAGAAGAATACCCTTTAAACCACTTGTCGTCACTAGGAAGTTTGAAGTGATCGAAGAGGGTAAAAGGGAAAACCTCTGACGGGCTCTTGGGCCAATAGGTAGTCGGCGATCCCTGGGAGGAGCTGGGCCCAGAAGAAGGATTGGGGGCACGATCCGGACCAGGGACCACCATCTGTCCCATCGGTTGATCGGAACCCTCCGACAATCGAGGTCTCTTGGATCGGGGTTCGAGAGGAACCTATTCGGTATCCTCCGAATCCTCGACCACCTCGGTCGGAGGAGGGGGCGATGGTAGAGTAGGCGCTTTGATGGTCGGCTTGGAGGGCTTCTTGGATTTCTACACCAAAGTCGCCTTCTCCGCGCGGCTCATCTTTAGCGCCCCTTTTTGTGTGGTCGGGGGCTCGGGCCCTGAGGTGGACCCCAGAGACATCTCGCTGATAGGGACCGTATCCTCTTCAGGAGCATCGTCAGTCACTGGGGGTCGGATGAACCCGATTGTGATGGTGGTGGGGATGAAGGCGTCGACAACGCCCTCCGGCTTGAAAATGGTCACTGCACGGGGAAAAATGGGTTAAGGCGTGGAACGCTTAAGAGAATAGGAGAAAAAATAAGGATACTTACAGCCGTGTTTGTACAACCAGGCTTCATCCATCAGAAGCCCCAGATTCCATTGGGTCTTCTTCCATTGCTTGTAGAACGTCCTGAAGGCATCAGCCCGACCCTTCAGGAACTTTAAAACATTGGCCGCCTGGTCGGTTGGATGGGCCTAGGAGGGAAGGAGTTGGAGGTCGGTTCCCTTGGCAAAAAACCACTGTTCGTGCCACCCCTTGTTGCTTGAAGGGGTTTTGATTGGGATGGTGCAGTTGGGGCGTTTGTTGAGTTGTCGGAGATCGGGTTCTTTCGACCCGCCGATGGTGAACAGGGCGAAGAATAGATCGAGCCCGGGAGTGATGCCCACCTCTTGGCAGATGGCTATGAAAGAGACTAAATGGATGTATGCGTTCGGCACAAGCTGCGCGAACCCTACTCCCATGAAGCTCAAGAAAGAAGAAATGAAATCGTGAATTGGGAACCGAACCCCGTATTTCAGAACGTACAAGGGGACGGCTACCCACTCGCCCTCGGGACACCAGAAAATCTTCTCATCGGGCGTCGGTACTCGGAGCTTGTATTCTTTAGGGATTTTAAAGAGGGTTCGGATGTCAGAGATCTGGGAGGGGTGATAGTGGAAGGAGTATGGAGGTGAGAAAACTCCTTTGAGGAGTGGTATGCATTTTGAACCCTAGCCTCGACGTCTACTGGACTAGGCAGGATCGAAGGTGTGGTAGATGCAGGGGCATCCGGCAGTTCGATCTCTAGTAGGTCGCCGGTGGTGACGGTGATTGGCTCAGTGGCCGAAATAGTGCTGAAATCGGCCATTGAAAAGGAATGTGATGCAAATAAGAAGTTTTGAAGAAGAGATGATCTAGACTAGAACTCAAATATCTGCAAAGTGGTGGAAATTTGGGGAGTTTGGGGAAGAAATGAGCTCGCCGAAAATTGCCTTACCAAAAAAAAATGAAAACAGAGAGTTTGGGAGAGAGGAGTCAGTAAAGGAGATAATGAGGTGGAAGAGGGGTTTTTATAAGGAGTACGGAACGAAACCCTAGGGAGGCTATTAAATGCTTAAAGTGGGGCCAGGTGTGAAAAGGTGTGCAACATTTCAAATATCAAGAATAGACTGTTTGGTTTTCCAAGACAGTTCATTATTAGCTGTCATGACCTTTCGAATACCTGACCTTTCAAGTCTCCAATCATAAGTACTTTATAATTGAAGACTGGGGGCAATGTTCGGGAGCATTCTGTTGACCTTCACTTGGGCTGAAGGCCCGACATCAGAGGAGTTGTATGAGTTCATTGGGACGAAGCCCATAGTGGATTTAGAGGTGTTCGGGTCGGCGTCTGATTCTTTCTGGGCCGGACCCTCACTTTAGTGGATGTCTTCGGGTTCGGCATCCGAGCCCCTTGGGCCGGAGCCTTATCCTGTTGTGTGCTGTTGAGAGTCGGGCCTTCGGGTCCTTTAGGCTGAAGCCTAGACCTGACAGTGGGATAGTTTGGGCCTGTACAGTGGGCCTTCCTGCGTGCAGAGTTGGACATCCCAATTATAATTGAATACGGTTGTTCCAAAGGTAGTGATTAGATGGGATTCTACTTGCATCTTTTAAGGAGATTGTGTTGGACCCAAGTTATGGTAACTACCATAGCTAGGAGTCCTTAACCGATTAGGAGAAGGATTCTAAGGCAGTGAGATTATTATAAATACCAGGTCAGTGTTATAATTAAGAGGTAATTCATACGTTTGAGCACTAAACACTTAGCCTCCATTGTTAAAACCTTGTAACGGCATGTACTCATTCTCACACCGGAGCTATCCCCCGGCGGCACAAGCCGTCAAGCTTCTGTGTGATCTGTTATTGTGCAGGTTCTAGCGCGTGGATTCTGTGATTAGACACGCCGGCGAAACTTGGCGTTAACAGTTGTGTACAGATGAACTCTTGGGGGGTTGCAGAAAATTTTAATGTTGGGTTTTGGCTGTTGGGTTCGATCTAATGAAGAACGAAGGAATGAATTGATGATTGTTTAATTGTTTTTTTCCCTTATGTTATACGAAAATGATTTTTATTTTTATGGAATAGTTTTTGTTTATTTTGATTGAATATGATATGAATGTTAAATTATTCTTTTACTCCTTCATTTTAATAAAATGATTTACAATAATTTAAAATTTATATTTCTTTTGACAAATAAGCATGGTATATATGCCACATGTTCATCTCCACATCAGCAATTTCTGACGTGGTAGGACCTATTGAATAAAAGTTGGGAAAAATTAATAATTCAATCATCTAATTAACAAAATTAAAAGATAAATTATCGAAGTTGAATATGGCTTATAGTTTAGGATAGTAAATTATATTTAAACCTTATTTGAAATAAAGAGAATCCTTGTCCGAAAATAAGAGGCTCTAGCCATCATTTTCTTCAAAGTTATAGTCACTTTTTCATAACAAGTTGCTCATGATAAGTTACCTATTTTTAGGCGCAAAAGTTAATAAATATCTTAATTGGGTCCAACACTCTGATTAATACAATTTTCTTTTACTTAAATTACTTTTTTGATAACTTATTGATTGAAGTATTTCTTTACATTTTTAGGATTCCAATAATTACTTTCCATCGTCAATTAATTTTTCAAATTTTTTTTTTTTGTAACTCTCATATTCTTAATAAATATATTAAATAAAAAGAGGTGTTATAGTAAAAGTGGTATACTATACACCAACTCCCAATATAAATATTTTTAAATTTATTCAATTTCTAATAAAAGTTGAGTAAAAAGATTATGAGGGTATAAGAGGAAGAATATGATAAATATAATTATTAATATAAAAATAGAACATTTATTTTGAAACATTCTAAAAATGAAATTAAGAGATTTAATATGAGACGAAGGGAGTATTTTATTACTGTAAGATAAATTACCAAATTCATTTGATTCTTTGATTGTTACACTGGATATAAGTCATAAATAAAATAAGGAAATTGTTAAATCCACAACACTTTTTGTTATTTCCACAATAAAAGTATCGCTATAGGAGTATAGTGACGGTTTTCATCGTCGTTATACACCTATAGCGACACTTTTATTGTGAAAATAATAATTTTTATTGTGAATTTAACAATTTCCATACTGATGTGATAAAAATATGTAACTACAAGTGCACAGTGTCTAATTGAAGAACTGGCAAGTACAGGTCGAACCCACAGAGACTAGATTAATTTTAATATTTTCTTACTATCTATTTTAGGCGAATTAGAAATAAATATGGTGGAGAGAATTTATTAACTAAATTATTCAAACTACTAATTAATAACGGAAACTATTAATGAGAAAAGATACCTAGGAATCAGAATCCACCAAATATTAACATAATAAATTATTTCTTATTTCCTAAATCAATTCCCAAATTATTCTCTCTTCCCTCTAAAAATAATGATTCATATAATTAATATGGGCAATCATAAGTTATGAAAAATTCACAGATTAACTATAACTTATCAAAACCTCGCAATCAATATAAAAATCATATGCAATTTATACGAAGAAAAATATGAAGGTGAAAATAATTAGGCATTAATTATAGAACGGAAAAAAGTATAATTATGAAATACTTAGTTTCATCATAATCCTAGGTATTAAAAATTTAGCTAATTATGAAATTAAAAACAAAAACAAATAATATTATTACTACAATTTGCATGAAATAAGAACATTAATTAAAAAGAGAATTTCTATTATATAATTAAAAAGAAAGTTACAAATACTCCCTGATAGTATGTTCCACACGTGATTGGAATAAGAGAGACAAACTCTAAATATCTTCTCCCTCCTACACTAGTGAAAAACTAATAAAAATAAAGTAACAAGTGATCTCCTTCTCTCTAAAACAAGATGCCTATTTATAGAAAAAATAACTTTGAACCCTAATTTACATTCATTGAACTTGGACAGTTTTGTTTCCAATCAACTTCTCAAAAAGATCTTCTACATATTCTTTCCCTTCTCTTGTTGGATTTGACTTGCACACCAAGATTGTTCAACCTCTTTCCTACACCTTGTAGGATTCTTCTTGGATATTTCTTATATGAATAAAAAAATTAAATATCCCTTGATCACCAATATTTTGATTTCATTGCAACAAATATTAAATCCTACAAAATAAAATAAAACATATTAATTTAATAAACTAATATAATTAAAAGGACAAAATTAAGGCTAGTAAAATATATGAATTATGTGTCTATCACATACTGTTGGGTCATGATATTTCCTCTCTTTGGGCCGCGTAAATTGGGCTCACTTATTTAATTAATCTATTGGGCCATCACTATTGAACCTTGAAAGTCATTGGGCCTAGTCACCATATTACTTCTATTTTAACCCTATAAGACTGGGCCGGTTCATTGGACTAACCCATTGGATCATTTAATATCTATTACTTTGACTTGTAATGATGAAAAAGCATGACAGTTGACTAAGACACCTTCCAAGCATTAATGTGGATGAGATTATAGCCGGCTGGCGGCATAAACAGTGACCAAAGGTAGTGAGTAGGCTGCAGGCAGGCGGCAGGACCCATCAGATCAAGGGGCTATGTCAGAGGTAGTGGGTGGCACGGTAAACCAGGCAAGAGAGTATAACCTATCAACCAAGTCTTCACAACCAGGTACGTTAACATTCACATACACACGCACACAACTGAGGATTATTATCTCTCTCAATACACTAGACATTATTATCCTCCATTGTTAACCTTGTGAACACGTATACTGACTCTCACGCCTGAGCTATCCCCAGGCGGTCCGGTTGTCAAGCTTGTGGTGTTTATCGTGTTTACTGTGCAGGATTAGAGCATCTTACGTGATTGGGACGTTGGAGAACATCTTGGCGTTAACATTGGCGCTAGAAGAAGGACTGAGTTCTAGTGTCATTGAAATTTTCAATCACAATCATTTAATCTACTTCGGAAGATAGTGAGGAGTAGAGATGGTACGCCAGAAGGGCAGGCGATGGCAGTTAGCTCGTCACTGCCTCGTGTTTCGATTAAGGATTGTCTGGGTCCTTTTAAAAGTGCTCACGCAAGCACGGCCTCTAAGCATAATTCGGATGACCTCCGTCCGAAAATCCATGGTGGAGCCATACGGAGGTTGGTCTTTGATGCGGATAAGGGGCATGATCGTGGTCATGGGCGAGCAGAGGGCTCGCCGACTAATACTCATCGTCGTAGTGGTCAGGAAGACAGAGCTGCCTAGTTAGCAAGGATGGCAGATGAAGCAGATAAAGCCTTGGATGTTCTGTTAAAGCAGAGGGAAGACATAGCCGAGCAGATGCTTCGGGTGGAGGAATTAAGGGACGAAGCATCTAGCCATGTTTAGTCCGAAAGACGGAGTAAGCATAAGGAGGTACATCGACGAGAGGGGAAAGAGCCGGAGCATTCCATAGATGTGTCTAGGGATCGCTCTCATGGTAGAAGGAGATCAAGGAGCAGAACTCCCGTGGCCTCAAAGAAGGCACTGGTGGTCGTTGGTTTTCAACATCGAGACGATAGGCGAAGGAGCAGGTCAAGGGAGGTCATGCCAGAAATAAGAAGAAGAGAGCATCAGCGTGACTATTCTCATCATGAGGATAGATTTGTGCACCGGAGTAGATCCAGGAGCCCAACAATGGCAGTGGGGTCGGCAGAATGTCATTCAGGAGAAAGAAGTCTCCTCGCAACCTGAAGGTGTTGATTTCTTAGTGAAGGAGCTGAAAGAGCTCTGGAAGCAGTTGGCTGAGGTTCAACGGGAGAAGGACACGCCGGAAAAAAAGGAATCACCTTTTTCCTCAGATATTCTTAAGGAGAAGACAGATATCACCAAGAAGTTTCCTCGCATGGAGAGTTACGATGGGTCCGTGGATCCTTACGACCATAGCCAGGCATTCGACCGGCTGATGGACTATTACGATTTCACCGATGCTGCCAAGTGCCACACATTTGTCACGACGCTGAGGAAAGATGTGAGGCAATGGATGGGGACCTTACCGTCAGATTCAATTTCCCCCTGGACCGAGCTTTGTGATAAGTTCTATGCCTGTTTTGGGAGCAACCAAAGGAGAGGGAAGCCCACTGGTTCATTAGCACAGGTCCAGCAGTTCACCAACGAGTCCTTGGGTCAATATGTGAAGAGGCTCAGAGAAGCAGTTGGTCAGGTGTCCGACCTCAACGATCTCCAAGCTGTAGGTTTGTTTCAGAACGGGCTAGACCTGGTAAAGTCCAAAAAGTTGGTGAAGAAGTTGATGTTCCACCATCCGAAGAGCCTGTCAGAAGCTTTTGACAAGGCAGAAGGTTATATTGTTGTGGAGGAGGCTATGAACAGTCTGAAGCGTCCCTCTTCGAATCAGTTAAAGGAGGTATATGCTCCTAAGGCAAATGGCGATCAGAGAAAGGGGGAGGATATAACGATCGACCAGAGGGCAGTTTGAAGAAGTTCAATAACTCATGGAGATAGGGGTAGCCGTCCACCTGCATCCGCCTCGAAGGTGAATAAGGTTTACACCAAGCTGAACACGGATAGGTCGATGATTTTAGACCAGATCAAGAACCAGCCATTCTATGAGCCGCCTCGTGACCACATCAAGCCAGGGCAGGGTAATACCCGAAAATATTGTGGCTACCATCAAGCCGCTGGTCACGATACTAATGAATGTTGCAATTTGAAAGATTTCGTAGAGAGGAATATTCAAAATAGTTTACTGGTTCAGTACGTGGTCGGGAGGGACCAACAAGGTCAACAGAATGTCGATTGTACTGTTCAGACGGTTCAAATGGTGCCACCCGTTCACAATGCTCCAATACCAACGCCAAGGCACGTCATTGATGTAATAACAGGCGGGACAGCAGGAAAGTTAGCAGGGAAGAAGAGGAGAGGATATTTGGATTCGGTCATGTCCGTGGCGGGTGTTCCCCCGAAGACCGACAGACCATTTCCCAGAACTATTATTTCTTTCACCGATGCGGATTATCCCTCGGAACCTATCGAGCCGCATGAGGGAGCGTTGGTGATTACAGCGTAGGTGGGTTCGGTAGATGTGAAACGCATGATGATAGACAACGGGTCTTGTGTAGACATTTTATATGCCCATGCTTATCAGAGGATGCATCTTGATGGGCGGAAGATGGAGGTCGGGCAGGAGGCTCCTTTATATGGTTTTAGCAACGATCCGGTCAGAGTTGCAGGCACCATCGAACTCCCAGTAATCTTCGGCACAGCTCCTCAACAGGTAGAATAATATGTAAATATTATGTTATGCATGTAGATTCGGCTTACAACGCCATATTGGGAAGGCCTACATTGACCGCTCTCCAAGTGGTAACTTCCATCCCTCACTTCAAAATCAAGTTCCCCACGACACATGGAGTCGGAGAAGTGGCAGGGGACTTAGATCTGGCCCGACGATGTTATAGAAATACGGTTATTTCCTCTGGAGTGGGGGTCAGCAAATAGAAACAAATCATGGCAATTGAGATCGAGCCCTTAACTGAAAGCAGATCGGAGCCATTGGTGATTCCTGCAGGAGACACGGAAGAGATCGAGCTAGTCCTTGGAAAGCCAGAAAAGACAGTGAAAATTGGTTTGGGTCTGCCAGAACCTCTTCGGACAAACCTCATGGAGCTCCTTCGCTGCTATTTGGATATTTTTACTTGGGAACCACAAGATATGTCAGGGATTAGCCGAAAGGTTGCTGAGCACAGACTGGAGGTAGACCCATCGAAAAAGCCAGTTTGGCAAAAAAGGTGAGTCTTTGCACCTGAGCGTCAGAGAATCATTGATGAGGAGATCGCCAAGTTGTTGGCTGCTGACTTCATCTACGAAATTGATTACCCGGAGTGGATGGCTAATGTGGTGTTGGTGCAGAAGCAGAATGGAAAGTGGCGGGTTTGCATCGATTACACCGACCTGAATAAAGCTTATCCGAAGGACTTTTATCCTCTGCCCCATATCGACTAGCTCATCGATGCCACTTCGGGGTATGCATTACTAAGCTTTATGGATGCTTTTTCAGGTTATCACCAAATATCCATGTGCAAGAAGGACATTCCGAAGAGTGCATTTATTACACACCGTTCGGTGTACGCCTACAAGAAGATGACCTTTGGCCTTATAAATGCTGAAGCCACTTACCAGAGAATGATGAACTTCATCTTCAACAGGCAACTAGGGAGAAACATGGAGACCTATGTAGATGACATGATCATGAAGAGCATGCAGGTTCAGAAGCACTTGGATGATCTGGAGGAATGCTTTCAGACTGTCCGTCACCACAAGCTAAGGCTCAATCCAGCAAAGTGTACCTTCAGACTCTATGCAGGGAAGTTCCTGGGGTATCTGGTCAGTTATAGGGGAATTGAAGCCAATCCGGAGAAGATCCAAGCCATTCTTGACATGAAGACTCCTCAGTCGTTCAAAGATGTCCAACGTCTGACTGACAGGATTACAACTCTGAGAAGGTTTATGTCGAAGTCTGCGGAGAGATGCTTGTCGTTCTTCGACACATTGAAGGGGCCAAAGAATGCGAAGATGTTCCAGTGGACTTCGGAGTGTGAGGACGCCATCCAAGGCATAAAGACATATCTATCTTCTGCTCCTTTATTGGTGAAGCCTGCCCCAGCAGAGACCTTATATTTGTACCTTGCAGCAACTTCGTTGGCAGTTGGAGCAGTGCTGGTTTGTGAGGTCAGTGGGAAGCAGCATCCAGTTTATTATGTCAGTCACGTCCTACGAGATGCTGAAACCGGCTACCCAAATATTGAAAAATTTTCTTTTGCTTTGATAACTGCTAGTAGAAAGCTTCGGCAATATTTTCAAGGTCGGCTCCTGGTCGTCTACACGGATCAGCCATTGAAGAAGGTGATGAGCAAGCCGGAGGTCTCAGGGAGGTTGGCAACATGGATGATGGAATTGTCCCAATTTTTTTATCGAATACCATCCCCGAACCGCTATCAAAGGTCAGGCCTTGGCCGATTTTATGGTGGAATGTTCGTTCACCGAAGCAGATGCCGAGCTGCCAGAGGCTGAGACGTCCGATTGAGCGGTTACTGTTCTACAGCACGGTCAGAATGCATGGATGCTGTATGTAGATGGGTCCTCTACGGCGAATGTTAGTGGGATAGGGATTATCTTGACAAGTCCGGAGGGATTCAAGGTGCAACAAGCCATTAGGTTTGGGTTCAAAGCAACAAACAACGAGGCCGACTATGAAGCAGTGCTAGCAGGAGTTCGACTGGCAAAAAGTCTAGAAGTTCAGAAGTTGATCATTTACAGTGACTCTCAGTTGGTCGTCAAACAACTGTCGGGAGATTATGAAGCTCGTGGGACCAGGATGATCAAGTATTTGGCATAATTAAAAGACCGACTTCAGTACTTCGCTTCTTATGAGTTTCAGGGAATAGAGCGTAACGACAATTCCATTGCCGATGCACTGTCGAAGCTGTCCACTACGGATGCAGATGTTTTCAACGGATCGGTTTACTTGGAAGTTTTGCAGTAGCCGAGTGTTCAGCATGAAGCGGTGATGTGTATCGAGCGATCTAACTGCTGGATGACTCCATACATCGAATATTTGGCAGATGGCGTCCTTCCTTCTGATCAGATGCTGGCAAAGAAGATCACGTACAAGAGTGCCAACTTCATTCTTATTGACAGTGATCTTTATCGAAGGGCATTTTCATCACCACTATTGAAGTGTCTGGTTCCGTCTGAAGCTGAGTATGCCCTTCGGGAGATTTATGAAGGCATTTGTGGCGATCACAAGGCTGCTAAGTTGTTCGCGTACAAAGTTCTTTGGCAAGGGTACTACTGGCCAACGATCTTCAAGGAAGCTACCGAGTATGTGAAGAAGTGTGAGAAGTGTCAGCTCAATTGTCCTATCCCACATCAGCCACCATAAGAGCTATACTCGATTCTATCTCCTATACCCTTTGCTGTCTTGGGGGTTGATATACTGGGTCCATTGCCAAAAGCGAAATGGCAGGTCAGCTTCGTAATAGTTGCTATTGATTATATGACCAAGTGGGTAAAGGCGAAGCCACTTCGGTTGATAACAGAGCAGAAATGTTTGAAGTTCATGAAAGAGTCCGTAATATTTCGCTTCGGAATTCCCAAAGTGGTGATATCAGACAATGGACGCCAGTTCGTGGGATCAAAATTTGAAAGATTTTTGAAGGAGCTGACGGTTCAGCACAAGAAGACTTCGGTGGCTCATCCACAGTCGAACGGGCAAGTCGAGGTGACCAACAGGACGCTGCTAAACGGGATCAAGCGCAGACTAGATGAAGCTAAAGGAAGATGGCCAGAAGAACTGCTCAGCGTGCTGTGGGCTTACCGGACTACACCGAGGACCACCACAGGGGATTCATCCTTTCGATTGGCCTATGGTATTGATGCCTTAGTCCCAGTCGAAATCGGATCTCCAAGTCTTCACGTCAATCAATTCAAAGAGATCTACAATGACGAAGGACTGAAGGCCAACTTAGATCTGCTAGAAGAAGTCAGGGAGGTAGCTTTGCTCAAATTGGCTGCTTATCAACGAAGAGTAGCCAAGCATTACAACAAAGGGGTCAAACTTAACAGATTCGAAGTAGGAGACTTTGTCCTCAGAGAAGCCGAAGCATCTACACCTCAAAACAGAGGAAAATTAATGCCGAACTGGGAAGGGCCGTATGAGGTGATCGAAGTACCAAAGCCAGGGACTTATCATTTAAAAGCATTAGATGGATCCAAGATCAAAAACACTTGGCATGCAGGTAGGCTTCGAAAATATTTCCAGTAGATATCGAGTCAGTTTACCAAGAAGCCTATACATGATTGTTCATCATCTATAAAAGTTCACTTTTTCACAACTGATCCTCTTCTTATCTGTCCTAAGTTCACAATGGTGTAAGGAGGTATGGTCAGACTCGCTGGCCATTCGATGGTAGCCCATTTATTTGTTGCCCAACGTGGTAGACAAATCCTATGTTCCTTTATATTGCTTTTACCGAGGGTGGTAAATCAATAGTTCACCAAAGAAAGGAGGACGGGGTGGACTCGCTGACCATTCGATGGTAGCCTCTTCGGCAGGAGTGTTCCTATGAATTTGTTATACCCTGCGTGGTAGACAAATTCTGTGATCCTTTTAATTTTGATTTACCGCGAGTGGTAAACAAAATGCACTGGAGTAAGGAGGTATGGTCGGACTTGCTGGCCATTCGATTGCAGCCTTATTGTCAGCGGTGTTCCTATGAATTTGTGACCCAGTGTGGTAGACAAATTCAGTGATCCTTATATCTTGGTTCCTATATAATTGTTTCACCCCGTATGGTAAACAAATTTCGTGATCCTTATATCTTGGTTCCTATATAATTTTTTCACCCCGTGTGGTAAACAAATTCCGTGATCCTTATATCTTGGTTCCTATATATAATTGTTTCACGCCGAGTGGTAAACAAAATTCTGATGGTACAAAGATGATCAGCCGAATTCATCTGGCACATGACCGATCTTACACTTCGGAAACGATAAGTATACATTACTTCATTTTGTTCAAGTGTTGAGTTCAGTTCATTCAATTCAGTTCATTAAATTCTATCCATTAAATTCAGTTCACTTCATTTTATTCTTAGCGGTCATATGCCCTAACTAGTTCACAATCTAAGCTCGGTTCATTCAAGACCATTGGTACTGAATTATTGACAAGAAACGAAAAACATCATGCATAAGTCATGACATAAAAAGCTGAAATTTGAACCATTCGATCTATTTATTCATATTGACAAACACATTGTGCAAAAACATAAATTCTAACGTAATTTCAGAACAATAGAAGTCTTGATAAAAGTTTTTAAAACAAAATCCTTAAACAATTTCCAAAATAAACAGAAATTTTCACAGATATTCTTGAATAAAACTCAGGAAAAACAAGAGCATTCACTTCAGACATCATCCTCGCCATCTGAAGAGTCGAGCAAGGATGGATTCATGTTAGCTGCAATCAACTTCTACTTGCCACGACTCTGGCATAGCTCATAGCTTTCAGAATATATCTTCATGATCTCTCCGTTAATCTCATCCGAGTTCCGATACTCTTCACAGATCTGCTTGCGAAGGTCATCGGTTAGAGGAGGCCCAAGGTCCCGAAGAGCCTTGAGTTCTCGGATCTCTTCTTCAAGCTTCTGGCTCTTATTCAGATGACGAGTTTTTGCTAGCTCTAGCTTCTGGATCATTTTAGTCAAGATCTTAGCATCGGCCTTTAGCTCTTTGATCTTCTCCATCCTTATTTTGCTCCTCTGAACCAAGTCAACATTCATCTTGACGATCTCCTCATATTGTGCTTTAGTTGACTTCAGTTCTTCATTGGATGTCTTCGCATCTCCTCTGGCTTGGACCAACTCTTTCCGAAGACCCTCATTCGTGTGAAGACCGCTCTCACATTGAGTCCTTTCCCGAGCCAGAGCAGACTTCAGGATGGCATTCTCCTTCCTCATTGCCTCTTCTTCGGATTCAGATTCGATGGACCTTGGATGCAGACGTCCGAATACAGCATTCGCCTGCGCACGTCCAGTATTATTTGATCAGTTTCAGATGTATAAGTATGAAGATAAATACGTAAATAAAGGAGAGAAGCATTTACCTTTGCCAGGTAGCTCATGCCTTCGCTAAGCAAATCCCCGTTCGAACTGTTCCCGAATCGATGGTCATCGGTTTCACGGACGAAGGCGTCAAACAGTTGAAAAGGAAAGTTGGCATTAAATCGAGGACACATGGTTGGAGAGGCCATAGCGTCATGCTGAAATTCAGAGGTTGAATGTCTTGGAGGAGAAGGCATGGTTTGATTGTGAATTGGCGAGGGATCCACATATATATTTTCCAAAGAGGGAGATCGAACAGGATTAGGTTCGTGGACTGGTGAGGGAGCCGAGGATGAACCTGGATGGCTATCTGATGGATATTTCCTTTTTGAGATAGGAGGGGGACAAACCTAACCAGTTCATCATCAGGCACTTGAATTTCAGTTGGGACTATTGGGGGAATGTCAGCCGAAGACGATGGAACTCGGAGCTCATCGGCAGTCAAAGGGGTAATCTTTGTCCTTATCTTCTTAGCACGGAGAACCTTCGCTTGATCGTGGAGAGGTATATCAAGCAGGCTTCTCTTAATCGGGACAGATTCGGAAGGTGTAGAGCTAGGGTTGGATGAGGGGTTTGCTTGTGGAATTGTTTCAGGAATTGTTTCCGGATCACTTTCAAGATTTGTTTCCGGCTGGGTGGATTTGAATTTCTTGGCGGCTCTCTTCCTTCGCCGAGGTCTGAGAGATTCTTCAGGAATGATGGGTTCATCAGTTTGGGGTTCGTCGTTCTGAAGAGAGACATTCGGTGGATCGGTGACGGGAGGATTAGTTTGGGAAGATTCTTCAGTCGGAGGCTCTTCACTTGCATCGGTAATTTTCCCTGCCAAAAAGTATTCCAATTCTTTTACTTCCGAAGAAGTTGGTTTGATCAGAGACACTGCAAATAACCATGTATCATAACCCATGTCACTTAAATGTCTCAAAAAACCGTGTTACAAAGTTGTTCGAAACTTACATTTATGGTCATATAACCAGGCTTGCTTAGTCATAAGTGCAAAACTCCATTCCTTCGGAGGAATCTTCTTCAAAAAATCTGCCATTTCCTTCACACGCTCTTCAGGGATATCTCCAAAATCAGCAGAGATCCGATCAGAGATAGTCCAATCAGGAAGAGAAGAGATTTCGGATCCTGCAACAAAAAACCATTTTTCGTGCCAACCCTTGTTGCTTTAAGGGGTATCCATCAGGGGTCTCTTCTCAAATCTGGCGTTGGGTCGAGGAGACTGTTTGCTCAACATTTTGAAACCTCGTTCTCGGGACCAACCGGCTGAAAAGAGGGTGAAGAAGATGTCGACAGAGGGAGGAATCCCTAATTTGTGGCAGAAGGCAATGAATGTCAGAATGTGGATGTAGGAATTAGGCACCAACTGGGCGAAACCCACTCCTATGAATCTTAGGAGGGTAACGACGAAGGCATGGAGGGGTAGACGAATCCCCTTTTCAAGAAAAGTAACTGGCATAGCGACCCAACCATCCGGTCGATGATACATGCGTTCTTCAGGAGCAGGAGCCCTTATAGCGTACATATCCGGAATCTGAAAGCGAGTCCGGAGGATACGTATCTCAGATTACGTAACAGTGGAGGGGGTATTGGCATGAGAAAATTGTTTCCCATCCTTGAAGAAGTCGGAAGGAGGCAGAGAAGGGATCAGGGGCGGATTCTTCCCCATGGTTGCTGTGGATTGGAGATTTGAACTCGAACCCTCTTGGTTAGGGTTTGGATTGGGGGAAACGGTGCACATGGGAGTCACGCGAAGGGGATAATTTTGGTTAGAGTTCACAGTCCACATTGTTGAGATTTCGTAAAACAGAGAAGGAAGTTCTGGGAAGGGGAAGAAAGCTCAAAGGTTCAAAGTTCAAATTGGCGGGTAAAATCGTCAAAATTGGTAAAGTTTATCTTTTATACTGACGGTTACACGAGTTACGAAGGCGGCATATTAAATGTTAGTAATGATGAGAATTCGAATGGGAAGCGTCCGGATCAATTCTTAGACATTTTATCAGATTGGGCTTCTCGGTTGGATCTCCGGTTTTTAGACCGTCTTGTTCAATTTCAATCCTTTATTGAATGGGCCTTTTACTCTGGACATTCAGCCATTCCCTATCTCATCTTATGGACCAAATTGGGTATGTCTCAATTACTTTCTGTTATGGGCCTTTAGTAAATTCTAATATCATGGACCATTTATAGTTTTCTATTAAACATTTTGTTCAACAAAAAACTAGGGGACAATGTTGGGTCATGATATTTCCCCTCTTTGGGCCGAGTAAGTTGGGCTCACTTATTTAATTAATCTATTGGGATATCACTATTGAGCTTTGAAAGTCATTGGGCCTAGTCGCCATATTACTTCTATTTTAACCCTATAAGACCGGACCGGTTCATTGGAATAACTCATTGGATCATTTAATATCTATTACTTTGACTTGTAATGATGAAAAAGCATGACAGTTGACTAAGACACCTGCCAAACATTAATGTGGATTAAATTATAGCCGACCGACGGCATAAACAGTGACCAAAAATAGTGAGTAGGCTGCAGGCAGGCGGCAGGACCCATCAGATCACGGGGGTTGTGTCAGAGGTAGTGGGTGGCACGGTAAACCAGGCAAGAGAGTATAATCTATCAACCAAGTCTTCACAACCAGGTACGTTAACATTCACATACACACGCACACAACTGAGGATTATTATCTCTTTCAATACACTAGACATTATTATCCTTCATTGTTAACCTTGTGAACACGTATACTGACTCTCACGCCTAAGCTATCCCCCGGCGGTCCGGCCGTCAAGCTTGTGGTGTTTATCGTGTTTACTGGCAGGATCATGGCGTCTTACGTGATTGAGACGTTAGAGAAGATTAACACATACCATAGCACCACAAGAATGAAACACAACAACACGAGGGAGCACTAATTATTTGATAATTTTACATGAAAGTATGAGGCCGTAGCAAATTAAGCCACTTAAACAACAGATCGAATACAATATCCATGGCACGAAACAAAGAGAGTGGGACGACAATATATGCCTTTTTTTCAGTCTTTAATTTTTGGCTTCCATCACAGACCATCTCCTCTCCGAGCAAGCTTTTTCATCAACAAGAACGCACTAAACGATGACTCTTATTTACTATTCATGTGAGCGGAATTTTTCATTAAGAAGAACACGCTGCATTTTCGCCTTGATTTTTGCTAGAAAATTAAGCTCATCTTCAAAGATGTTACCATCCAGAATTAAGCCGGAAATACAACTGATCGACAATCCAATGTAAGTACTCTATAATCGCGAGAGATTTGAGCCAACGGGAAAAAAAGAAACTATTATCGGTGCCCCTTTCGATTTCGCCTTGCTTAATTCGGATCTCTCCATTAAAGAAGGTGGATTTGCAGAGGATACACTAATATCGTTTATCCGCCAGGAAGAAGAAGAGGTTTGGATGAAGAAGCAGCTGAAAATACTTGAAAACAGAGACATTTTTAAGCTAAGATTATTATTTTTTGGTTATTTGCAGGAGGGAATGAGTTAATTGGTAATTAGGACTAATGGGAGGTGCTTATTTATAGCTAGGAGATTGTACTAATTTGCTTGATGGGCAAGAAAAAATCAACGCGTATATTTTATGTGTATGTATTAAAGCTGAGCAAAAAATTAAATTGGAATCAAAATTGTACCAAAAATTGTCTAAATCGCACAATCGGTTCCGGCGTATGTGGCGATTTTATGTGGTTAGAAAAATCAAATTTATGATTTCGGTTTGGTTATTAGCCAAAATCACACGCATAAAACTGAAACTATGTGCATGTATGATAAGTAGATGACAGTTTTTTGACAGTTGTATAAAATATAAGTGTTGGTAGGTTAGCCTATAATGTTTTTGATTATTTGTATAAATGGTGGAGAGAAGTGTTATATAGGAGCCTATTATGTAAACAATATATTGTCCTCCTTTAGAAAGAAATAAATAAAAATCTGGGTTGACCTTTTGGGATACTCAAATGCATGATCTTGATGTCTCTGAATGTATGACTGTAATGAAGTCAAACATGTTAAAAATTATTGATTGCACAATTAAAGGTTCCAAATGATTGTTCATTTGATTAGAGTAAAAAAAAAAATCTATTGAAGGCTTAGATTTTATTAGCAAAATGACTTATTCAAGTCACTACTAGTTGGATTGGAAGGGAGGTTTGCAAGTAGTGAATAACCATAGAGTTGGTCTAAGAAATAATTACACTAAAAGTCTGCACCAAAAAAATAACCGGCTCAAGAGAAAAATATTTTTCAAATATGGTCAAAGATTAAAGTAGTGATGCTAAATTGCATAAAATTTTGTTATTTCAATTAGTTTTAGAATCGAAACCGCACCGCACATTTCACAAAAAATTTCATGTGCGGCGTACCTAAACGGTTTCAAATATAGTTTAGATGGTTTCAAATATAGTTTAGATTTTAAACCGTACCAATTCGCACAATACGCACCCCTAGTATGTACCCAATACACCATTATGACAGTTCCTGTAGGGTTCCACAAAGGTTTCATTGGTTCAAGTTTCTTCTTGATGGGCAAGAAAAAAATCAATGTGTACATTTTTATTATTATTTTTAATATATATATATATATATATATATATATATATATATATACAAAACCGATCAGGTGAGGGTTTCTTTACTTTGTTAAAATGCGGACTTTTTTTTTGGATTTTTTTTTGGTTTTTTTTTTAAACAACTAAAAAAAATATTTAATATTTTATGGAACTGAAATTTTTTCATAATATAATGTTTTTGGCGTGTTTTGAATACCTATACCAAAAAGTGGTGGTACAGTCTGCCCAAAATACTGTATTATGAAAAAATTTCAGTTCCATAAAATATTAATTTTTTTTTTTAGTTGTTTAAAAAAAAAACCAAAAAAAAAAAGTTCGCATTTTAACAAAGTAAGGGAGCCCTTACCTGATCCTGACCCTATATATATATCTATCTAATAAAATACAAATGATTTTAAATTTTCCGCTCACTCAATAAATCATCTGGGCCGTCTAAAGTTTGGGATAAATCCCACCGTCCATACATCTATCTAATAAAATACATCTATCTATCATCTATCTAATCTATCTAATATATATCTAATAAAATACAAATGATTTTGAATTTTTCGTTCACTCAATAAATAATCTGGGCCGTTAAAAATTTGAGATAAATTTCACTGTTCATACAGTGTCGGAGGCACGGGACCCAGCTAGTATATATATATAGTAGGACCACATATAAGAAGATAAAATATCACAAGGACTAAGAAAATACAAAAAATAAAATAAATTCATGGCCGTGGGAGAATTTCTGAATGTTTTGACGAAGTAAGTTAGCCGGTTGCAAAGTCGTTAATAAATGGACACTAGGGATGGTATAATGTTAAAAAATACAATCAAATAATGATGATTACTCTTTTCGTTTCAAAATTAAAAATATATTTTAATTTTTAATAATTAATTCATAAAAATTTTAAAATTTAAATTTGATATAATTTCATTCAAATTTTATAATAGAAGTCCGCACAAAAGAAATAACTGGCTCAAGGGAAAAATATTTTCAAATATGCATGGTCAAATATTAGAGTAGTGATGTTAAATTGTATAAAATTTTGTTGTTTCAATTATTTTTAAAACCAAAACCGCACCACAAAGTTTAAAACCCCACCGTACCGCACCAATTACAAACAATTTCACGTGTAATTTTAAATTTATCAAATTGCACCTAAATACTCAGCCCTAGTATGTACCAAATACTCCATTATGATGGTTCCTGCAGGATTCCACAAGGTTTCATTGGTTCAAATTTCTTGATCGGCAAGAAAATATCAATGTGTACATTTTTATTATTATTTTTACAATATATATATATATAGTAGGACCACATATTCGAAGATAAAATATCATAAAGACTAAGAAAATACAAAAAATAAAATAAATTAGTGGCCATGGGAGAACTTCTGTATGTTTTGACGAAGTTAGCCGGTTGCAATGTCATTAATAAGTGGACACTGGGGATGGTATAATGTTAAAAAATACAATTAAATAGTGGTGATTACTTTCAAAATTAAAGATATATTTTAATTTTTAATAGTTAATTCATAAAAATTTTAAAATTTAAATTTAATATAATTTTGTTCAAATTTTGAAAATAACAAAGGTGATAATTAGTAGTATTTCATAGTTAGCTTACAATTATTATATTTGTTTGTATATATCAAAACTAAATAATTTCATATCAATTTTGAATTTTAAAATTTTACGAAATAATTTTAAAAAGTTAAAATATATCTCTAATTTTAAAAAAGATGGAGTATATGTTTTTCTATTAAATTCCTGTCACTTTCCACTTAATATGATAGTAAAATAAAATAGTATTAGTTCAATGGTAATTAGTTAATTTCTGTCACTCTCCACTTATGACTTAATACCTAAAATTATAAAGACTTGATTCTTATGTCAAAGTTACAACTATATCTATCTAATAAAATACAAATAATTTTAAATTTTTCGCTTACTCAATAAGTCATCTGGGTCTTCCAAAGTTTAGGATAAATCTCACCGTCCATACAGTACCAGAGGCACGGGACACATCTAGTATATATATATATATATATATATATATATATATATATATATATATATATATATATATATATATATATATAACAGAAGCATTGCTTTCTTTCGATATAGTATTATTAAAAAAAGTAAAATGGGAAGAAAAAAAAGTGACAGGTGTATCTTTTGGAAGTGGTTTGTGACGCCCCCAAAATTAGGTATACATCACCCATTCTGAGTCGCCAGATACATGGTACAAAATTTAAATACAACTTCATTTATACAACTGTTGAGCTGTCGTATAGAATACGACCACAGTTAACTGTGAGTTTTAATACAAATATATGTAACTCTCATGGTGCCTCAACCACAACCTTACAATGGTACTTTACATAAAAGTATAGTCAAAGACTGTTTTAGAAATTAAAATCTTTGGGAAGTGCTCAAGAAAATCTTCGTACATGGGAGGCCACGCGTCTAGGTTATAATAGATATCATATGACCACAGAATTATCCTTGGTTGACCCAACAGACCCCAAAGAAAAATGAGAAGATTACTATCGTTTTCTTTCCAATGGTGAGTCTTCTCTTGACATATAACTATCTCCACTGTCTCCAAGTGAATATAATATTTTAAATCAACTCCAAGATCATATAGGTAGTGCTCATAGATATAATCAGCAAGTGGATGCACACAACCCTATCTTATGATAACACGAGGTTGTATGTTATTAGACATCTTGTATGATAGTGGCAAAACAACCTTCCAAAGTTGGGTTCACCTCACCCTATTTGATTCACCAAATATAACTAATAAATGTTGTATAGAATACAACACACTTTTCTATACTGTTTAAGGAGAACTTCCACAGCTAGAGACTACTGTTCTATTCCCCTATTATCCCCACTCGACCCGGCAATACTCTTACGACAACAATCTTATTACCTGAAAGGAATTGTGAAGCAGAAAGGGTGAGCACAACTAGCTCAGTAAGGAATATCATGACTAAAGATAATTAAATTATTAATAACTTTCATCAATAATAAATCAGAGATTTAGAACATATGGTAGATGATAAAACTTTTCAACCATAGTTGCAGCGGAACGAGCAATCCATTAGAAGAGTCAAATAGACCATAAGGTCTATTATCTTCTCTATGTTAAAAGTCCACCAATAATGTTTTATCCATGTAAAATAAATCAACAGTTCCTGTCCACAATCATATGAATAACTAATAATCATAATTGTGGTTCTAAATTTCTCTTCGCAACTAGGACGAAGATAATTCTCATCACCTATCTTCACCTGAAACATCAAAAATCATGGTTATACCAAATCAGAATTCCTGCTCATAATCATACTAATAAATTCATCTTTGCACCACGACCAAAGATATTCATTAATAATTCATCTTTGCACTACATGCCAAAGGAATACAACTGTATTTAAGAAGAGTTAAGTAGAACATGATATCTACTATCTTCTACGCATTCAAAAGTGTATAATAAATATTTTATCGCTGAGACTCATCTTAATAAATAATCCACATCATCAAATCACCCCCGCACTACGGCCAAGGATATTCGTTAATATCACATCCATGAATTTATATTTCATCACTGAGCTCAGCTCGATAATCAATCCATATCACTGAATTATCCATGCACTACGACCAAAGATATTCATTATTATCACATCCATGAATTAATATTTCATCACTGAGACTCAGCTCAATAATTAATCCACATCATCGAATCATCCCTGCACTACAGGCCAAGAATATTCATTAGTATCACGACCACAAATTATTCATGCACTACGGGCCAAAGATAATCGTGTTTTAATCAACGGTCCTGATCATGCCATAAAATAATTCATCTTTGTACCCTTGGCCGAAGAGAATCCATAGCCATAATCATACCAAAAACTGTCCATCAATGCACTACGGCCCAATGAGGACTTTTTCTACATCATTTGTAACATTACGGTCATGATTATACCGAATAATCCCTGGTCATAATCATACCAAGTCCATTTATGCACTACAGGCCACAGATGACTTTCAACACAATATAAGCATGAAGATGATGACAATGATATAAGAATCAATCAAATGAGATAAAGGATAAATATTAAACATTTATAACACAATTTATCCATCGTTCAATAATAACCAAATGTTATCAATCACTTAATAATCTCATAATCTAATATCATTAATATTATAACAATATTTTAATCATTTCTTAAACTTATAAACAATTTATTTAAATTGTTTACACTTTATCAAATAATGCATTTAATCATTCAAAAATTCCATACTCATAGGATTTCATAATCAATGATCAAATCCCTCATCAAAATCTGCATATACCCTATATAGGATTCTCAAGCCATAAAATCTTATTTTCTAATTTTAGTACTTCACATAACATATTTAATTCATTTACCTCATAACAAATTCATTTTTATGAAAAATACCAAATTAGTCCCAAAAATATTTCTTTTCTGGCATTTAGCAGAATATAGTCCCATCTTGAACATATATTTTTCTCAGAATTTTTAAAATTCATTTACTATTTTTCATATGGATAAAACTGCCGAATATTTAGACATTTATCATAAATTGTACTTTTGTCCAAATATTCTGAAATTTACAGGGTATACTCCTGTTATATACATGTACTCCCAATAAAAATTTCACCAATTTTGGAGTTAACCACAAGGAGTTATAAGAGTTTACTTTTAAAATAATCTTTTCCCATAAAATCCATAACTCTTAATCTATACATCCAAAAATCGCCATTTTTGGACACAATTTAGAAAACTCATCAAATTATCATTTTAAATTTTTCCAAAATTTTTGAGGGTCAGAAAAATTATGAATCTACCCCTGGCAGAAACACTTTTTAATGAAAATACAATTCGTATGAATACGAAGGATCATTCACCATGCATGTGGTAATCCACATAGACAGGTTATTCCAATAGAATAATAAAGAATGGAATAACAGAAGTGTGACGCCCCCAAAATAGGTCCATTCCATCCAACCCATTCTGAGTCGCCAAATACATGGTACAGAAATAACTACAACTTTATTATTACAACATATAAACTGTCAGTTTAAATACAGATATTGTCGTCTAGACAATATCCACACGCAAATAAATCCCCATCATAATTATTGATACATTATTTTACAAAAATGGTGAGGACTACTAAACAACTCTCTCTAGAACCTTCATTCCATACCCCGACTAGTACTCGCTACATTCTCGCCTCCTGAGAAGAAAAATGGAACAAAAAGGAAAAGGGTGAGCTCAACTAGTCCAGTAAAGAATATTATGACTAAGATAATATACAACAAATTATCGTTAGTCTTCAACAGGGAAAAATCTAATAGAATAAAATAGACAACCAGTTTTAAATCAATCTTCGCAGCGGAAACAACAATTCATTAGAAGAGTTAAGTAGAGAATGCAAACTACTATCTTCTATATATGAATTTAAAAGTTCATCGTCGATATTTTATCCTTGTAACATCAATCAATATATATCTGGAATCAAATATTCATCTTTAAACTACAGGCCAAAGATATTCATCAGTTGGTCATGTTCATCTAAACACCTGTTCATCTTTGCACTACGGGCCAAAGATATTAATCAGTCGGTCATGTTCATCTTAACACCTGTTCATCTTTGCACTACGAGCCAAAGATATTCATCAAGAAAGTATTCATCTTGCACTACAGGCCAAAGATATTCAGTAATATCATCATTTAGGACTGAGGATGATAAAAAATATTTTAAAGAAAACGAATCCATTGAAACAAAAGAACAAGTATTAAGGATTCGTACTTTAAATAATCCAAGTTCAAAAATACTTCATAAATAACCAGAGTGCGGTAAAATTCAAGAATGATCAAAACATTGATACAATCAAAGCTAGTGTCCAGAATAGATATTTTGGACGAAAAGAAGAAATTTCATTTTTCGGTGAATAGTGTCGTATTCGTGAATAGTGTCATATACGTGAATAGTAACTCCGACACCAAAAGATAGAAATTTCATAAAAAACATCATCATGCTTCGTGAATAGTACTCATGAATAGTAACTTGTGAATAGTAACTCATGAATCGTAACTCGTGAATAGTAACTCATGAATAGTAACCCCGACATGAAAAAGTTCAAAATTTGATAAAAATTCCAACCAATATTTCGGCATAATGATAGTGAAGAAATAATATCATTTTTGAAGAAAATAACACCCCTTACCTCGAAAGACAGTACTTCTGGTTGAAACACCGGATATAGGCTATGACTTAAACTTGCACCGTATATCAATACTCAAAGTATACTCAAAATACTCACAAGAATACGCTCGATAATATAGAGAGAGAAAACTTCAGTTTCTGGTGTGATTTTCAATTCTAACCTAAGCACCTATTTATAGGAAATTGCTTATAACACCAAAGCAGAAAATTTAATTTAATATTATTATTATTTTTTCTAAATTTTCCTACGCATACCAACTGAATTCAGCCATCAACCACACATGCAAGACCCACACTCAAATCACCAAAAACGTTTTTCATATTAAAAATATTTTAAACTTCCAAAAATCAATTATTTCAGAGCTTCGGAACTTCAATAATTCATAATAAATAGCCCTTTTGTTAGAAAATTCGAATCTCGCAAATTTTTATAGGAAATTCAATTCTCTACAACTTTGCAGAAGAAATTTTTTCCAAATTCCAAACAGAAATTGACCGAAATTCACATACAGGCGATTTTACAAGCTATAATCAAATTTCAGTCAATAATTGTGTCCACCAACACACAAAATATGTGTTAAACATTTAATGCCACAAAAATACTCTTCCTCCTCATATACTCATATATCCCACATTCATTATAAAAATATCACCGTTAATATATTATTAAAATAATATATTTAAATGAATTAATTTATCAGAAAAAGATAAATATTAATTTTCAATAATTGTCACATTAAAAATTTTCTCCATCTATATCCACATAAAATCAATATTTTCCTCATCATATGAATCAATAATTAATTATTCACAAATAATATTACAGAATCATAATATTGACAACCAGACAGTTCCAAGGAAAGAGGGGGCTTTCCAATAAGAATTTCTCCTTACTGACGCGCAATTAGGTGACCAAACCTCTCCTTAGACAGAACTTTCTAGATATTGCCAATAATGTTATCTAATAATATTATTCAAATAATATGAATTATTGCTTCGATAATAAAAAATACTGTGTAATGACAATTATTGAAACAACAACAATATAAAATATCAACGCAGTAATTATTGAATCAATAAAATAAAATACTGAACAGTAATTACTGTAACCATTATTGAGTAGTGCCTTCTTACGTAAGAATCAATAATTGGTGCAATACCGTGTGCTACTGTGCAACAACGCGTATTACTGTGTTTTAACCATCGGGTATTCCAACAGTGTTAACGGTAACAACTACACCGTTATTTATAAACGACTTATACTTGTCGTTTTCTTCATCCAATCGCTTTCCTTTATGGGGCCCACAAAAGACTGTGCCGTCGTACGAATATTCCCCGACAGCAAGAATATTCCACGACCAAACGAATATTCCCTGACAACAATGAATATTTTATAACCACTTGCTTATTTTGAAATATTTACGCATTTTACCCATAACTATCCACATTAATCAAATCAACCCTTACTATTTCAAAATAATAAATAGAGAAAATTAAATTTCATTAATAATAAGTTGGGGTCTTACAACCTCCCCTCCTTATGAAATTTCGTCCTCAAAATTGACGTACGTGCCTGGTGTTTCGAAAAGATGAGAATACCTCGCTTTCATTTCCGTTTTCAACTCCCAGGTCATTTCCTCAATAGCATGGTTTCTCCACAAAACTTGTGGTATAACCTCGGTACATAAGACATGTTCTTTTCTATCCAAGATCTTGACAGGTACCTCCTCGTACGTTAAGTCTTCGGCTATCTCATCCGGTTCTAACTCAATGACGTGGTTCTGGTCGTCCACATATTTACGTAACATCGATACGTGAAAAACGTTATGAACACGCGTCATACTTGGCGGTAAAACGAGTCTATAGGCCACAGTTTCTATTCGATCGAGATTTTCAAATGGATTAATAAATCAAAGGTTTGAGCTTTCTTCACGTCGCCAATTCTCGCTTTTGGAATAACAACTTCTTGCACCTCCTTCTTCAAATTCATCAGCTCCGGTGTGTAGCTTGAACAACTTTAACTTTATCGATTAAAGTCGATTATACTCGTATATCATCACGTGGGTACTTAGAGTTTTCATGTCCATCTCTATTATTTGTAAATTATACGAAATGAGTCTTTGATAATATCGTACTCGTACTTGTATACGATCTTCTACTCAACACGTCAGCTACCATGTTCGCTTTTCCCGGATGGCATGGTCAGAACATGTGCTGAAATGAGTCTCCTCTTGAGTTCTTCGAAGCTCTTCCCACATTCCTTGCTCCATTCAAACTTTGTATCTCTACGAGTTAGCTTCGTTAATGGAATAGCGATTCGAGAATATCCTTCAACGAATCTCCGATAATAACCAACTAAACCTAAAAAGCTACGTATTTTGATTACCGACTTAGGTTGTTCTCAACTGTGACTCATATCCCAACCTTGGATAGCACGTCACAATGACACCTATCAGTTTACTATAACACGAATATGGTGTCCCCTACAGAGAGTCTGGCTTCGGTGCATTCCACAAAGGAAGTCACCATATAAAGGCTCGGGTACCAAATTCTATAGTTGAATTTTTAACTCCTGAAGTTCAATAGGAGCCATTCAATATGAGATTTTAGCAATGAGTTTGTACCGGGTTCAAAGTCGATACAAAATTTAATATCAGGCTTTGGGAGTAAGCCAAGAAATTCTTCAGGAAATACGTCAGGGATTTTACCAACAACAGAAATATCATTCAAATCTGACGTATTTTTGTTCAAGTCCATGACATGGGCTAAGAAAACTTGACATCCGTAATAAACGAATGACCTCATGGCTTGATATGAAAATGTTTGACTACAATGGTTTGATTGCTTGAATTCGAATAACAGGTTGCTTAGGAATATAAAAACTAACAACTTTACGAAAGTAATCAATTTCGGCATAATGAGTAGTTAACCTTAAAATCACATCAAAAGCAAATATCTCTATAGAAATAAGGTTAACAGGTAATGTGATAGTGCCAACCTGAATTAAGCAAGATTTCTAAACAACGGATGTAATGAAAGTTTCTCCTAACGAAGTCTCCATAAATAGGTCAAAGTCTAATTTCTCCATAGTCAAGTTCAAACGTTGAGCGCAAGCAAGAGAGATAAAAGAATGGGTAGAACCGGTATCTAGTAAGGTATAAACTTCGCAAGAATTTATAATTAACTAACCCGTGCTAACTTCGTTCGGGTTCCTCGCATTTTGATCGGTAACGACAAACGCTCTTCCAGGAACCGTTGACTTTGACTTTTCTGGGACATCCTTTTGAGTCACCATTCCCGCTGGACTGGGTTTCAATACCGTACAATCTCGAACGATATGTCCTTCTTTTCCACAATTATAGCATACCTTTAACTGTTGTGGGCAGTTTGGGCTGATATGTCCCTCTTACCCGTATTTGTAACATACGACCGGTGGTCTTTCTCCTCCCTTGGAACCAGTTGCTACTGGCGCTGACGTCTTCACATGGTCGTTGTTGAATCTCCTCTTTTTAAAATCTCCTCCCGAATCGCTTCTTCTATTTTCATGGCCACGATTACCACCAGAGTGGTTACCGCCTTTTTTCGTATTCTTCTTTCTCCGCTGGTTATCATTATTTTGATGACTGCTATCTTCAGTATGATCCTGGTTATGGTCCCTCGGTTGAAAGTACTCGTTATCTCGCTCTAACAACTGAGCTATGTTGACAACATCTAAATAGAGAGAAAATTTATGAGAAATGAGATACTGACGTATGCTGGGTTTCAAACCTCTCAGAAACATCCGCGTCATACGTTCCTTATTCTCCACCAAATGAGGTGCAAACCTGGATAACTCCTCGAAATTCGGCTCGTACTGGGACACCGTCATGTTATTCTGCTCCAGTCTAATAAACTCCACTTCCTTCATATGACGAATACTTTCAGGGAAGTACTTGTCATTGAACTGTTTCTGAAATGTCTCCCATGACATGCTGAGTGCGGCTGGATGTGTACGCTTCACAGACTCCCACCAGTAGTCTGCCTCGCCACGGAACATAAAAGTGGCGAATGGAACCTTCTGTTCCTCCGTGCATCCCAAGACATCGAATATCATGGTAATTTGTTTGACCCACGTCTACGCCTTAATCGGATCCGGCTTTCCCCAGAATTCTGGTGGTCCCAACTCTTTGAACTGCTTGGCTGTGACCACACGTGAATTGCTATCATATCCTCCTGTATTTTGAACACGAGTCTCCCTCGTCTGATTTTGCATGAACTGCAAAAAGCTTCTAAACATCCCCTCGTTCATCATCTGCTCAGTGGTGTTGTTCACAGGAGGTACATTGCCAGCCTGTTGCACGTTCTCCTCGTTGGTGAGCAAAGGTGTCTCCACGGTCTCATTTACTCCACTGTTAATATTCTCAGTATACATTCTCAAATATTGTCATAAAACAAGGGTTAATTAAGAAAATCAATATATCAAATAATATCCCTATATACTAACCAACTAACAAATAAGCTTAGGTAAGACACACTAGCGAAGGATTTACTTGTCTCTCCCCTTCTAGTTCTATTCTCCGATCTTCGCCAGAGATCATATCCCTAAGCTCTGATACCAACTGTGACGCCCCCAAAATAGGTCCATTCCATCCAACCCATTCTGAGTCGCCAAATACATGGTACCGAAATAACTACAACTTTATTATTACAACATATAAACTGTCAGTTTAAATACAGATATTGCCATCTAGACAATATCCACACGCAAATAAATCCCCATCATAATTATTGATACATTATTTTACAAAAATGGTGAGGACTACTAAACAACTCTCTCTAGAACCTTCATTCCATACCCCGATTAGTACTCGCTACATTCTCGCCTCTTGAGAAGAAAAATGAAACAAAAAGGAAAAGGGTGAGCTCAACTAGCCCAGTAAAGAATATTATGACTAAGATAATATACAACAAATTATCGTTAGTCTTCAACAGGGAAAAATATAATAGAATAAAATAGACAACCAGTTTTAAATCAATCTTCGCAGCGGAAAAAAAATTCATTAGAAGAGTTAAGTAGAGAATGCAAACTACTATCTTCTATATATGAATTTAAAATTTCATCGTCGATATTTTATCCCTGTAACATCAATCAATATATATCTGGAATCAAATATTCATCTTTGCACTACAGGCCAAAGATATTCATCAGTTGGTCATGTTCATCTAAACACCTGTTCATCTTTGCACTACGGGCCAAAGATATTAATTAGTCGGTCATGTTAATCTTAACACCTGTTCATCTTTGCACTAAGGGCCAAAGATATTCATCAAGAAAGCATTCATCTTTGCACTACAGGCCAAAGATATTCAGTAATATCATCATTTAGGACTGAGGATGATGAAAAATATTTTAAAGAAAACGAATCCAGTGAAACAAAAGAACATGTATTAAGGATTCGTACTTTAAATAATCCAAGTTTAAAAATACTTCATAAATAACCAGAGTGCGGTAAAATTCAAGAATGATCAAAACATTGATACAATCAAAGCTAGTGTCCAGAATAGATATTTTGAACGAAAAGAAGAAATTTTATTTTTCGATGAATAGTGTCGTATTCGTGAATAGTGTCATATACGTGAATAGTAACTCCGACACCAAAAGATAGAAATTTCGTAAAAAAACATTATCATGCTTCGTGAATAGTACTCATGAATAGTAACTCATGAATCGTAACTCGTGAATAGTAACTCATGAATAGTAACCCTGACATGAAAAAGTTTAAAATTTGATAAAAATTCCAACCAATATTTTGGCATAATGATATTGAAGAAATATCATTTTTGAAGAAAATAACACCCCTTACCTCGAAAGACAGTACTTCTGGTTGAAACACCGTATATAGGCTATGACTTAAACTTGCACCGTATAGCAATACTCAAAGTATACTCAAAATACTCACAAGAATACGCTCGATAATATAGAGAGAGAAAACTTCAGTTTCTGGTGTGATTTTCAATTCTAACCTAAGCACCTATTTATAGGAAATTGCTTATAACACCAAAGCAGAAAATTTAATTTAATATTATTATTATTTTTTCTAAATTTTCCTACGCATACCAACTGAATTCAACCATCAACCACACATGCAAGACCCACACTCAAATCACCAAAAACGTTTTTCATATTAAAAATATTTTAAACTTCCAAAAATCAATTATTTCGGAGCTTCAGAACTTCAATAATTCATAATAAATAGCCCTTTTGTTAGAAAATTCGAATCTCGCGAATTTGTATAGGAAATTCAATTCTCTACAACTTTGCAGAAGAAAATTTTTCCAAATTCCAAACAGAAATTGACCGAAATTCACATACAGGCGATTTTACAAGCTATAATCAAATTTCAGTCAATAATTGTGTCCACCAACACACAAAATATGTTAAACATTTAATGCCACAAAAATACTCTTCCTCCTCATATACTCATATATCCCACATTCATTATAAAAATATCACCGTTAATATATTATTAAAATAATATATTTAAATGAATTAATTTATCAGAAAAAGATAAAATATTAATTTTCAACAATTGTCACATTAAAAATGTTCTCCATCTATATCCACATAAAATCAATATTTTCCTTATCATATGAATCAATAATTAATTATTCACAAATAATATTACAGAATCACAATATTGACAACCAGGCAGTTCCTAGGAAAGAGGGGGCTTTCCAATAAGAATTTTTCCTTACTGGCGCGCAATTAGGTGATCAAACCTCTCCTTAGACAGAACTTTCTAGACATTGCCAATAATGTTATCTAACAATATTATTCAGATAATATGAATTATTGCTTCGATAATAAAAAATACTGTGTAATGATAATTATTGAAACAACAACAATATAAAATATCAACGCAGCAATTATTGAATCAATAAAATAAAATACTAAACAGTAATTACTGTAACCATTATTGAGTAGTGCCTTCTTACGTAAGAATCAATAATTGGTGCAATACCGTGTCCTACTGTGCAACAACGCGTATTACTGTGTTTTAACCATCGGGTATTCCAACAGTGTTAACGGTAACAACTACGCCGTTATTTATAAACAACTTATACTTGTCGTTTTCTTCATCCAATCGCTTTCCGTTATGGGGCCCACAAAAGACTGCGCCGTCGTACGAATATTCCCCGACAGCAAGAATATTCCACGAACAAATGAATATTCCTCGACAACAATGAAGATTTTATAACCACTTGCTTATTTTGAAATATTTGCGCATTTTACCCATAACTATCCATATTAATCAAATCAACCCTTAATATTTCAAAATAATAAATAGAGAAAATTAAATTTCATTAATAATAAATTGGGGTCTTACAAGAAGGATTCACCATGCGTGCGATAGACTGCACCGCCAGGTTATTCCCAACAGAATAATAAATCATGGAACCAGGTCCGGCGTAAACGCACAGACAGAATATTCTGACAGAATAATAAATAATGGAACCAGGTCCGGCGTAAACGCACAGACAGGATATTACAACATAATAATAAAGACGGAACCAGGTTCGACGTAAAACGCACAGACAGGATGTTCCAACAGAGTAATAAAAAAATGGAATAACAGAAGAATTTCACCAAGTATAGGGTAGCCCGCGTATACAGGTTATTCCAACATAATAATAAAGAATGGAATAACAAAAGTTCTCTTTATGAACACAAAAGAAATAATACCCCTTACGAGTAAAACAAATAATATCCCCTACCTTAGAAAGAAGAGTACTGGATATAGAAGTAGTGAAGTAGCAGAACACTTTTCTTCTTTCTCTCTATAGTTTCTCTCTCTAGAGTTTCAGTGAATTCGTAAGAAATAATGAAGGAACGAGCTTCTATTTATAGAAAAATGGATTGCATAGTAACTAACTCTTGAACGGTCCAAATTGATTTACTTTAATCTGACGGTCCATATTTAAAGCAAAATCTTTTAAATAAAATATAATAAATTCTATTTATAATCTAATAAAACGAATAACTTTATAAAAGATTTTACTATACAAATACTATGCACAATAGAATATAATATATTCTATTTATAGAACAACTTTATAAAAGTATTCTATTTTATATAAAAAGCTTTTCTGTTTTATTACATTAATAATACCAATAAAATAAAACTGAGTGACTTATCACATAAGCATCAATAATCAATACTGTGCTATTTACCAAAATAGAAAAAAAATTGAATACTTTTATTTCATAAAATTCGGGGTCTCACAATCACTCATCCTTATGAAATTTCGCCCTCAAAATTTATGTACGTGCCTGATAATTGAAGAGATTAGAATACCTTGCTTTCTTTTTAGATTGTACCTTCTCGGTTATATCATATGTATCATGATTTTTCCATTGCTCATCTCCTGTATTTCAGATATCATTCTAGAATATATCTTCAAAATAAAGGTTAATTGACATATCATAATTTGTCAACTTATCAAGTAAACAATTTCAGCTTAGGTAAGTCACACACTAGCGAATTATATAACTCGTCTCTCTCCCTCCTAGTTCTAGACTCTTATCTCCGCCAGCGACCATATCCCTAAGCTCTGATACCAAATGTGACTCTAAAACCTTGGATAACACCTCACATTGATACCTATCAGCTTGCCACCGAAAGACGGCGTCCCCTACGGAGAGTCTGGCTTCGGTGCATTCCAGGACTTGGATACCAATTGTGACTCCCCCAAAATTAGGTATACATCACCCATTCTGAGTCTCCAGATACATGGTACAAAATTTAAATACAACTTCATTTATACAACTATTGAGCTGTCGTATAGAATACGACCATAGTTAACTGTGAGTTTTAATACAAATATATGTAACTCTCATGGTGCCTCGACCACAACCTTACAATGGTACTTTACATAAAAGTATAGTCAAAGACTGTTTTAGAAACTAAAATCTTTGGGAAGTGCTCAAGAAAACCTTTGTACATGGGAGGCCACGCGTCTAGGTTATAATAGATATCATATGGCCACAGAATTATCCTTGGTTGACCCAATAAACCCCAAAGAAAAACGAGAAGATTACTATCGTCTTCTTTCCAATGGTGAATCTTCTCTTGACATATAAATATCTCCACTGTCTCCAAATGAATATTATATTTTAAATCAACTCCAAGATCATATAGGTAGTGCTCATAAATATACTCAGCAAGTGGATGCGCACAACCCTGTCTTATGATAACACGAGGTTGTATGTCATTAAACATCTTGTATGATAGTGGCAAAACACCCTTCCAAAGTTGGGTTCACCTCACCCTATTTGATTCACCAAATATAACTAATAAATGTTGTATAGAATACAACACACTTTTCTATACTGTTTAAGGAAAACCTCCACAGCTATAGACCACTGTTCTATTCCCCTATTATCCCGGCTCGACCCGAAAACACTCTTAAGGCAACACTCTTATTACCGGAAAGGAATTGTGAAGCAGAAAGGGTGAGCACAACTAGCCCAGTAAAGAATATTATGACTAAAGATAATTAAATTATCAATAGCTTTCATCAATAATAAATTAGAGATTTAGAACATATGGTAGATGATAAAACTTTTTAACCATAGTTGCAACGGAACGAGCAATCCATTAGAAGAGTCAAATAGACCATAAGGTCTATTATATTCTCTTTGTTAAAAGTCTACCAATAATGTTGTATCCATTTAAAATAAATCAACAGTTCCTGTCCACAATCATATGGATAACTCATAATCATAATTGTGGTTCTAAATTCCTCTTCGCAACTAGGACGAAGATAATTCTCATCACCTATCTTCACCTGAAACATCAAAAATTATGGTTATACCAAATCAGAATTCCTGCTCATAATCATACTAATAAATTCATCTTTTCACCACAACCAAAGATATTCATTAATAATTCATCTTTGCACTACATGCCAAAGCCATACAACTGTATTTTAGAAGAGTCAAGTAGAACATGATATCTACTATCTTCTATGCATTTAAAAATGTATAATAAATATTTTATAGCTGAGACTCAACTTAATAAATAATCCACATCATCGAATCACCCCTGCACTATGGCCAAGGATATTCGTTAATATCACATCCATGAATTCATATTTCATCGCTGAGACTCAGCTCAATAATCAATCCATATCACTGAATTATCCATGCATTACGGCCAAAGATATTCATTATTATCACATCCATGAATTAATATTTCATCGCTGAGACTCAGCTCAATAATTAATCCACATCATCGAATCATCCCTGCACTACAGGCCAATGATATTCATTAGTATCACGACCACGAATTATCCATGCACTACGGGCCAAAGATAATCATGTTTTCATCAACGGTCTTGATTATGCCATAAAACAATTCATCTTTGCACCCTTGACCGAAGAGAATCCATAGTCATAATCATACCAAAAACTGTCCATCAATGCACTACGGCCCAATGAGGACTTTTTCCACATCATTTATAACATTGCGGTTATGATTATACCGAATAATCCCTGGTCATAATCATACCAAATTCATCTATGCACTACATGCCAAAGATGACTTTCAACACAATATAAGCATGAGGATGATGACAATGATATAAGAATCAATCAAATGAGATAAAGGATAAATATTAAACATTTACAACACAATTTATCTATCGTTCAATAATAACCAAATGTTATCAATCACTTAATAATCTCATAATCTAATATCATTAATATTATAACAATATTTTAATCATTTCTTAAACTTATAAACAATTTATTTCAATTGTTTACACTTTATCAAATAATGCATTTAATCATTCAAAAATGCCATACTCATAGGATTTCATAATCAATGATCAAATCTCTCATCAAAATCTGTATATACCCTATATAGGATTCTCAAGCCATAAAATCCTATTTTCCAATTTTATTACTTCACATAACATATTTAATTCATTTACTCATAGCTGGTTCATTTTTATGAAAAATACCAAATCAGACCCAAAAATATTTCTTTTCTTGCATTTACCAGAATATAGTCCCATCTTGAACATATATTTTTCTCAGAATTTTTAAAATTCATTTACTATTTTTCATATGGATAAAACTGCCGAATATTTAGACATTTATCATAAATTGTACTTTTGTCCAAATATTCTGAAATTTACAGGGTATACTCCTGTTATATACATGTACTCCCAATAAAAATTTCACCAATTTTGGAGTTAACCACAAGGAGTTATAAGAGTTTACTTTTAAAATAATCTTTTCCCATAAAATCCATAACTCTTAATCTATACATCCAAAAATCGCCATTTTTGGACACAATTTAGAAAACTCATCAAATTATCATTTTAAAATTTTTCAAAATTTTTGATGGTCAAAAAAATTACGAATCTACCCCTGGCAGAAACCCTTTTTTAATGAAAATACTATTCATATGAATACGAAGGATCATTCACCATGGATGTGGTAATCCACATAGACATGTTATTCCAATAGAATAATAAAGAATGGAATAAAGAAGGATTCACCATGCGTGCGATAGACTACACCGATAGGTTATTCCCAACAGAATAATAAATAATGAAACCAGGTCCGGCGTAAATGCACAGACAGGATATTCCGACAGAATAATAAATAATGGAACCAGGTCCGGCGTAAACGCACAGACAGGATATTCCAACATAATAATAAAGACGGAACCAGGTCCGACGTAAAACGCACAGACATGATGTTCCAACAGAGTAATAAAAAATTGGAATAACAGAAGAATTTCACCAAGTATAGGGTAGCCCGCGTATACAGGTTATTCCAACCAAATAATAAAGAATGGAATAACAGAAGTTCTCTTTATGAACACAAAAGAAATAATACCCCTTACGAGTACAATAAATAATATCCCCTACCTTAGAAAGAAGAGTACTGGATATAGAAGTAGTGAAGTAGCAGAGCACTTTTCTTCTTTCTCTCTATAGTTTTTCTCTCTAGAGTTTCAGTGAATTCGTAAGAAATAATGAAGGAATGAGCTTCTATTTATAGAAAAATGGATTGCATAGTAACTAACTCATGAACGGTCCAGATTGATTTACTTTAATCTGACGGACCATATTTAAAGCAAAATCTTTTAAATAAAATATAATAAATTCTATTTATAATCTAATAAAACGAATAACTTTATAAAAGATTTTACTATGCAAACACTATGCACAATAGAATATAATATATTCTATTTATAGAATAAATTTATAAAAGTATTCTATTTTATATAAAAAGCTTTTCTGTTTTATTACATTAATAATACTAATAAAACAAAACTGAGTGACTTATCACATAAGCATCAATAATCAATACTGTGCTATTTACCAAAATAGAAAAAAAATTGAATACTTTTATTTCATAAAATTTGGGGTCTCACAATCACCCCTCCTTATGAAATTTCGCCCTCAAAATTTACGTACGTGCCTGATATTCGAAGAGATTAGAATACCTTGCTTTCTTTTTTGATTGTACCTTCCCGGTTATATCCTCTGTATCATGATTTTTCCATTGCTCATCCCCTGTATTTCGAATATCATTCTAGAATATATCTTCAAAACAAAGGTTAATTGACATATCACAATTTGTCAACTTATCAAGTAAACAATTTCAGCTTAGGTAAGTCACACACTAGCGAAGTATATAACTCGTCTCTCCCCTCCTAGTTCTAGACTATTATCTCTGCCAGCGACCATATCCCTAAGCTCTGATACCAAATGTGACTCTAATCACTTTACTTGGATAGCATCTCACATTGATACCTATCAACTTGCCACCAAAAGACAACGTCCCCTACTGAGAGTCTGGCTTCGGTGCATTCCAAGACTTGGATACCAAATGTGACTCCCCCAAAATTAGGTATACATCACCCATTTTGAGTCGCCAGATACATGGTACAAAATTTAAATACAACTTCATTTATACAACTGTTGAGCTGTCGTATAGAATACGACCACAGTTAACTGTGAGTTTTAATACAAATGTATGTAACTCTCATGGTGCCTCGACCACAACCTTACAATGGTACTTTACATAAAAGTATAGTCAAAGACTGTTTTAGTAACTAAAATCTTTGGGAAGTGCTCAAGAAAACCTTCGTACATGGGAGGCCATGCGTCTAGGTTATAATAGATATCATATGGCCACAGAATTATCCTCGGTTGACCCAACAGACCCCAAAGAAAAACGAGAAGATTACTATCGTCTTCTTTCCAATGGTGAGTCTTCTCTTGACATATAACTATCTCCACTGTCTCCAAGTGAATATTATATTTTAAATCAACTCCAAGATCATATAGGTAGTGCTCATAGATATACTAAGGAAATGGATGTGCACAACCCTATCTTATGATAACACGAGGTTGTATGTCATTAGACATCTTGTATGATAGTGGCAAAACACCCTTCCAAAGTTGGGTTCACCTCACCCTATTTGATTCACCAAATATAACTAATAAATGTTGTATAGAATACAACACATTTTTCTATATTGTTTAAGGAGAACCTCCACAGCTATAGACCACTATTCTATTCCCCTGTTATCCCCGTTCGAACCGAAAACACTCTTACGACAACACTCTTATTACCTAAAAGGAATTGTGAAGCAGAAAGGGTGAGCACAACTAGCCCAATAAAGAATATTATGACTAAAGATAATTAAATTATCAATGGCTTTCATCAATAATAAATCAGAGATTTAGAACATATGGTAGATGATAAAACTTTTTAACCATAGTTGCAACGGAACGAGCAATCCATTAGAAGAGTCAAATAGACCATAAGGTCTATTATCTTCTCTATGTTAAAAGTCCACCAATAAAGTTTTATCCATGTAAAATAAATCAACAGTTCCCGTCCACACTCATATGGATAACTCATAATCATAATTGTGGTTCTAAATTCCTCTTCGCAACTAGGACAGAGATAATTATCATCACCTATCTTTACCTGAAACATCAAAAATTATGATTATACCAAATCAGAATTCCTGCTCATAATCATACTAATAAATTCATCTTTTCACCACGACCAAAGATATTCATTAATAATTCATCTTTGCACTACATGCCAAAGGCATACAACTGTATTTTTAAAGAGTCAAGTAGAACATGATATCTACTATCTTCTACGCATTTAAAAATGTATAATAAATATTTTATCGCAGAGACTCAGCTTAATAAATAATCCACATCATCGAAACACCAATACACTACGGCCAAGGATATTCGTTAATATCACATCCATGAATTCATATTTCATCGCTGAGACTCAGCTCAATAATCAATCCATATCACTGAATTATCCATGCACTACGGCCAAGGATATTCATTATTATCACATCCATGAATTAATATTTCATCGCTGAGACTCATCTCAATAATTAATCCACATAATCAAATCATCCCTGCACTACAGGCTAAGGATATTCATTAGTATCACGACCACGAATTGTCCATGCACTACGGGCCAAAGATAATCGTGTTTTCATCAACGGTCCTGATCATGCCATAAAATAATTCATCTTTGCACCCTTGGCCGAAGAGAATCCATAGCCATAATCATACCAAAAACTGTCCATCAATGAACTACGGCCCAATGAGGACTTTTTCCACATCATTTGTAACATTGCGGTCATGATTATACCGAATAATCCCTGGTCATAATCATACCAAGTCCATCTATGCACTACAGGCCACAGATGAATTTCAACATAATATAACATTGAGGATGATGACAATGATATAAGAATCAATCAAATGAGATAAAGGATAAATATTAAACATTTAAAACACAATTTATTCATCGTTCAATAATAACCAAATGTTATCAATCACTTAATAATATCATAATCTAATATCATTAATATTATAACAATATTTTAATTATTTCTTAAACTTATAAACAGTTTATTTCAATTGTTTACACTTTACCAAATAATGCATTTAATCATTCAAAAATGCCATACTCATAGGATTTCATAATCAATGATCAAATCCCGTATCAAAATCTGAATATACCCTATATAGGATTCTCAAGCCATAAAATCCTATTTTCTAATTTTATTACTTCACATAACATATTTAATTCATTTACTCATAACTAGTTCATTTTTATGAAAAATACCAAATCAGTCCCAAAAATATTTCTTTTCTGGCATTTAGCAGAATATAGTCTCATCTTGAACATATATTTTTCTCAGAATTTTTAAAATTCATTTACTATTTTTTATATGGATAAAACTGCCGAATATTTAGATATTTATCATAAATTGTACTTTTGTCCAAATATTCTGAAATTTTACAGGGTATACTCCTGTTATATACATGTACTCTCAATAAAAATTTCACCAATTTTGGAGTTAACCACAAGGAGTTATAAGAGTTTACTTTTAAAATAGTCTTTTCCCATAAAATTCATAACTCTTAATCTATACATCCAAAAATCGTCATTTTTGGACACAATTTAGAAAAGTTATCAAATTATCATTTCAAATTTTTTTAGAACTTTTTAGGGTCATAAAAATTACGAATCTGCCCCAGGCAGAAACTATAAAACCCCAACTTTTATAAATAAAGATGAATTTTCTATAAATATCATTTTAGAATATTATGGAATGAATTTGATATAATGTTATAGTTGTGGGTAATATTTATAAATTTTGCAAAATACGCAAGTTGTTTTATAATATTCGATTGGTCGGGGAATATTCGTTTTAACAGGGAATATTCGTAAAACGGCAAAATCATTGGTGGACCCCACAACGGAATTATTGTCGGATTAACAAAATAATAAAAATACTTTATGAAAATAACGGCGGAAGTTTTACCGTTAACAGTTGAAACACCCGGTGTTAAAAGTACAGTAATACGCGTAATTGCACAGTAGCACACGGTTTTGATTATTTATGCTTACGTGAGAAGTCACTCAGTTTTGTTCAATTATTGCTATAGTAATTGCTGCATAATATCTCACGTTATTTGATTCAATTATTGTCAATATTTTATATATTATTATTAAATCAATAATTGATATGGCAAAGTTATTAATATTAATATTTGCAATATTAACGATGTCTAGAAGTTCTGTCAAGGAGAGGTTTGGTCACCTAATTGTGCGCCAATAGGGAGAAATCCTTATTGGAAAGCCCCTCTTTCCTGGGAATGACCTGATCGATTAATATTGTGAATTATAATAAAGGTGATAAATGTTGTTAAAATTATTAAGGTGATTTTTATGAAGTTTTGCTTATTTTATGGAACCCCATTTAACTATTTTTTCAAAATAATCGGAAGAAAATTATTTAAAGGTGGGGCCCACATATGGGGCCCATATGTGTTGAAAAAACTGATTTTTGAAATGGGTGAGAGGGAGTTACGTATAGGGGAGGAAATTGATATATATGTGTATATGATGTGTGTATATATAATGTGTGTGAGTGAAAATGGTAGAAAAGTAATTATATGAAAGTGATGGGTGTAAGATGTGTGTGTGTTATAGTGAACGACATGAGGTGTGAGTGTGTGATAGTGAAATGTATAAAAGTTTAGTGATAGTGATTTGGGGGGGGGATTGATGTTGGTTATGGGGGGGGGGGGGGATAAAAATCAAGTGGTATATATAATATTGATATATATAAATTGTAAGTGTAAGACCCCAACTTTTATGAATAAAGAATAATTTTCTCGAATTATATTTTTAAATATAATGGTATTGATTTGATATAATGTTATAGTTGTGGGTAATATTTATAAATTTTGCAAAGTACGCAAGTTGTTATATAATATTCGATTGGTCGGGGAATATTCGTTTTAATAGGTAATATTCGTACAACAGCACAATCATTGGTGGACCCCACAATGAAATTATTGTCGGATTGAGAAAACGACAAAAATACTTTATGAAAATAACTGCAGAGGTGTTACCGTTAAAACTATTGAACTACCTGGTAGTAAAAGTACAGTAATACGCGTAGTTGCACAGTAGCACACGGTATTGATTATTGATGCTTACGTGAGAAGTCACTCAGTTATACTCAATTATTGCTACAGTAATTGCTGCATCATATGTGACGCCCCCAGAATTAGGTATACATCACCCATCTTGGGTCGCCAGATACATGGTAAAGAATTCAAATACAACTTACTAATACAACTGTCATGTACAATACGACAAAACATAAACTGTGAGTTTGAATACAAATATTGTCTACTAGAGATTATACAAACTCAAAAGGAGTCCTCATTATAATTATTATCACACTATTTCACAGAATAGTGAGGACTACTAATGCTATCCTCTGGACAATCACTCCGTTCCCCGACTCGTCCCAGCTATATTCTCATTTCCTGAAGAGAATAATGAAAGAAAGGGTGAGCTCAACTAGCCTAGTAAGAAATATTATGACTAAGATAATACAGAATAAATTATCATTAGTCTCCAACAATGTTAAACTGATAAAATATAATAGACATCAAGTTTAACTACAGCGGAACAAACAATCCATTAAAAGAGTCAAGTAGAAAATAAAATCTATTATCTTTTATGATTTAAAAGGTTTTTCATCACTGTTATCGCTGAGAATCAGCTTAATAAATATTCCACAACATCGAATCACCCCTGCACTACGGCCAAGGATATTCTTTAGTATCACGACCACAATTATCCATGCACTACGGGCCAAAAATATTTGTGTATTCATTAATGGTCATGATCATGCCAACAACTGTCCATCAATGCACTTCGGGCCAATGAGGACTTTTACCACATCGTTTGTAACATTACGGTCATGATTCCACTGAATAATCCCTGGTCATAATCATACCAAGTCCATCTATGCACTACAGGCCACAAATGACTTTCAAAATAAATATAAATATGAGGATGATGACAATGATATAAGAATTCAATAAAACAAGTTCAAGAATTAATTTATCCAGGAACTAATAATGTCCAAATTGTCAACATGATACTGCTTTGTAGAGTAAAATTCAAGAATGATTAGAAGAATATTTTCATGAAAAGATACTGGATGAAGCGTAAATATCAAGGATATTCTACTAATTTCATGGAGTATAGAAGTCAAAACGTTAACCAACTCAGTATAATAAAGAATGGAATAACAAAAGAAATCACCATACATGCGGTATTTCGCATAGACAGGTTATTCCAACCGAATAATAATAACAAAACCAGGTTAGGCAAAATTTACATCGATAGGATGTTCCAACAGAATAATAAAGATGGAACCAGGTCCGGTGTAAAACACACAGACAGGATATTCCAACAGAATAATAATAAGACGGAACCATGTCCGGTGTAAAACACACAGACATGATGTTCCACAGAATAATAATAAAGACGGAACTAGGTCCGGTGTAAAACACACAGACAGGATGTTCCAACAGGATAATAGAAGAATGTCACCAAGTATAGGGTAGACTGAGTATACAGGTTATTCTAACAGAATAATAAGCAATGGAATAACAACAGTTCTCTTCATGAATAAGAAAGAATAACACCCCTTACCGTAAAAGAACTAAATATAAGAGTAGTTAAGTAGCAGAAATCTTTTCTTCTTTCTCTCTATAAATTTCTCTCTTTATAGTTTCAGTGAATTCGTAAGAAATAATGAAGAAATGAGCTTCTATTTATAGGAGAATGGAAGTGTACTGTTTATGAACGAATTATTTTTGCAGAATTATTTCTTTAACCAAATACAATAAAGTCAATCAACTAACCAATAAAATCACAACAAAAATTAAAATATAATACATATATATAAACACATGTTTTCAACTTATATATATCAATATTATATATACACCGCTTAATTTTTCTCCCCCATAACCAACATCAATCCCCCACCCACCCAAAAATCAATTTCACTACACTCTTACACATCACTATCACACTACCACTTTTCCACCATTTTCCACTCACACACATCACACACCTATCACTTTCACATATCACTTTCTCCTACCATATACTCAATACATACATATACTTCCATACGTATACTCTTCCGTTTCCAAAATCATTTTTCCAACATGTATGGGCCCCACATGTGGGACCCACCTTTAAATAATTTTCTACCGATTATTTTGAAAAATAGGTAAATAGGAATCCATAAAATAAGCAAACTTCATAAAAATTTCCTTAATAATTTTAACAACATTTATCATATTTATTACAATTCACAATATTAATCGACCAGGTCGTTCCCAGGAAAGAGGGGACTTTTCAATAAAGATTTTTCCCTATTAGTGCGCAATTAGGTGACCAAACCTCTCCTTGACAGAACTTCTAGATATCTTTCATATTGCAAATAATAATATTAATAATTTTGTCGTCTCAATTATTAATTTTAACAATATAATAAATATCGATAATAATTGAATCAAATAACGTGAGATACTATGCAACAATTACTATAGCAATAATTGAACAAAATTGAATGACTTCTTACGTAAGCATCAATAATCAATACCATGTGCTACAATGCAACCACGCGTATTACTGTGCTTTTACTACTGAGTAGTTCAACAGTATCAACGGTAAAACTTTTGCCGTTATTTTCATAAAAATATTTTTGTCGTTTTCTCAATTCGACAATAATTCTATTGTGGGGTCCACCAATGATTGCGCCGTTGTACGAATATTTCCTGCTAAAACGAATATTCCCCGACCAATCGAATATAATATAACAACTTGCATACTATGCAAAATTTATAAATATTACCCACAACTATAACATTATATCAATTTCACTCCATAATATTCAAAAATAATATTTATAGAAAATTCATCTTTATTCAAAAAGTTGGGGTTTTACAATCTCCCCTTCTTATGAAATTTCGCCCTCGAAATTAGGGTACATACCTAGTATGTCGATGAGGTAAGGATACCTTGATTTCATTTCAGATTCTAACTCCCAAGTCATTTCCTCAACATCGTGGTTTCTCCACAAAACTTTGACTTGAGGTATAACCTTGGTGCGTAGAATATGTTCCTTATTATCCAAGATTTGAACAGAAACCTCTTCATACGTCAAATATTTCGCTATTTCGTCCGATTCTAACTCAATAATGTGGTTCGGGTCTTTCACATATTTACGTAACATGGATATATGAAAAACGTTATGAACAAGAGACATACTTGGCGGTAAAGCGAGTCTATAGGCCACAGTTCCTACTCGATCAAAGATTCAAAATGGGCCGATGAATCGAGGATTGAGATTTCCTCTCTTTCCAAATCTTGTAAATCCTTTCCATGGAGAAACACGTAACAACACATGATCTCCTATATCTAATTCCACGTCCTTTCGATGAAGATCAACATAACTCTTTTGTCGATCTTGTGAGGTTTTTATACGTTGCCGGATTGTTTGAATCTTTTTCGTAGTCATACGTACCAACTCCGGTCCCAACAACGTTGCTTCACCCACCTCATCCCAGTATATTGGAGAACGACATTTTCATCCATACAACGCTTCGAATGGAGCCATGCCAATACTTGCTTGATAACTGTTATTGTAGGAAAACTCCACCAATGGTAAGAACTTGTCCCAACTTCCCTTGAAATCAAGGACACAAATTCTTAATAGATCTTCAAGAGTTTGAATAGTCCTCTTTGACTGTCCGTCCGTTTGAGGATGATATGCTGAGCTAAATCGTAAATCTGTGCCCATAGCTTTCTGCAAACTAACCCAAAATCGTGAAGTGAATCTTGGGTCTCGATAAAAAACTATGGATATTGGCATACCATGAAGTCTCACAATCTCGTTTATGTACATACGAGCAAGACGTTTAAGTGTATAAGTTTTTCGTATCTATAAAAAATGAGCAGACTTGGTCAATCTATCAACAATGACCCAAAATCGCATCTATACCTTGAGAAACATTAGGAAGACCGGTAACGAAATCCATGTTAATGTGCTCCCACTTCCATTCTGGAATTTTAAGTGGTTGCAATGGACCTTTTGGTACTTGATGCTCCGCCTTGACTTGTTGACACGTTAGACACCTTGAGATAAACAGTGCTACCTCTCTCTTCATATTGCCCCACCAAAATGTATGTCAAAGATCATGATACATTTTGGTACTCCCAGGATGGATTACAAACGGTGTGTTGTGCGCCTCCATCATGATTTTATACTTTAAATCAGGGTCGTTAGGAACACAAAGTCTGGAGTTGACTCGAAGTATTCCTTCTTCATCGATTGTTACTTCCAGCATAACACCTTCTTGCACTTTCTTCCTCATACGCATCAGCTCTAGGTCTGTAGCTTGAGCAGCTTTAACTTTATCAATTAAAGTCGGTTCTACTCGTATATTCGCCATCATCACATGGGTCCCTGGAGTCTTTAACTCTATCTCCATGCTTTGCAAGTTACACAAAATGGGCCTTTGTGTTGACAATATCGTACTCGTACTTGCATATGATTTTCTACTCATTGCGTCAGCTACCACGTTCACTTTTCATGGATGGTATCTGATGGTATGATCATAATCTTTCAATAGTTCAAGCCAACGTCGTTGTCGCATGTTGAGTTCCTTTTGAGTGAAGAAATATTTGAGGCTTTTATGATCCGTAAAGATCTCCACCTTCTCCCCATACAAGTAATGCCTCCAAATTTTAAGTGCGAAGACCAAAGCTGCTAACTCTAGGTCATGAGTAGGATAATTCCTCTCATATTCTTTGAGTTGCGTGAGACATAGGCTATGACTTTCCCATGTTGCATGAAAACACATCCTAACCCTTTGCCCGAAGTATCACTGTAGATGACAAATCCCCCCGAACCAGATGGTATTGTCAGAACAGGTGCTGAAATGAGTCTCCTCTTGAGCTCTTGAAAACTCTTCTCACATTCCTCGTTCCAACCGAACTTTGTATCTTTCTGAGTCAGCTGAGTTAGTGGAGTAGCAATTCGAGAAAACCCTTCTACGAATCTCCGATAATAACCCACTAAGCCGAGAAAGCTACGTACTTTGGTCATTGATTTTGGTTGCTCCCAGCTTTGAATAGCTTCAATCTTTGTTGGGTCAACAGATATTCCATGACTTGATACCACGTGCCCAAGGAATGCTACTTCCTCAAGCCAGAACTTGTATTTCTTTAACTTGTCATAAAGCTTATATTCACGAAGCTTTTGGAGTATCAGCCTCAAGTGTTGCTCATGATCTTCATAGCTTTTGGAATAAATAAGGATGCCATCAATAAAGACGACCACAATGTGATCCAAATATTCCTTGAATACTCGGTTCATCATATCCATGAAGGCAGCAGGAGCATTAGTCAATCCAAAGGACATGACTAGGAATTCATAATGCCCGTACAGAGTTCTGAAAGCCGTCTTTGGAATGTCACCGGTTCTAATCTTCAATTGGTGATATCCGGAACGAAGATCAATCTTTGAAAAGAATTTGGCTCCTTGCAACTGGTAAAATAGGTCATCAATACGTGGCAATGGGTACCTATTTTTGATGGTGGCATGATTCAACTCCCGATAATCAACACAAAGTCGCATACTCCCATCTTTCTTCTTCATGAATAGAATAGGAGCACCCAAGGAGAAGTACTAGGACGAATAAAGCCAATGTCTAACAATTCCTGTAGTTGAGTCTTGAACTCCTGAAGTTCAATAGGAGCCATTCGATATGGGGCTTTAGAAATGGGTTTTGTACCGGGTTCAAGGTCGATACAAAATTCAATTTCACGCTCTGGGGGTAGGCCAGGAAGTTTTTCAGGGAATACGTCAGGAAATTCATTAACAATAGAAATATTATTCAAAACTGACGTATTTTTGTTTAGATATGTGACATGAGCTAAGAAAGCTTGACATCCATTTTTCAATAAACGAATAGCTTTATGGCTTGAGATGACAGTGATTGATTTTAATGGTTTGGTTGCTTGAATTCGCATAATAGGTCGATTTGGAATATAAAAGCTTACAACCTTACGAAAACAATAAATTTTTGCATGATGAGTATTTCACCAATCAATCCCTAGAATTACATCAAATGCAAGTATTTTTAATGCAATAAGATCGACAGGTAATGTGTGGGTACCAACTTGAACCAAACAAGACTTATAAACAATGGATGTAATGAAGGTTTCTCCCAATGGAGTTTCCACAGATAAGTTAAAGTCTAATTTCTCCGGAGTCAAATTTAATCGTTGAGCGCAAGTAGGAGAAATAAAAGAATGGGTAGAACTAGTATCAAATAAGGTATAGACTTCGCTAGAGTTTATGATAAGTTTACCCATGATGACCTCTTTCGGGTTCCTTGCTTTCTGGGAGGTCACTACAAACGCTCTCCCTTGCACTACTGACATTGACTTTTTTGGGACGGCCTTTGGTGCCTCCACCCTAGCTGAACTTGTCTTCGGTGAATGACAAAATCGGGCTAGGTGACCTTCTCTTCCATAATTATAACATGCTTTGGACGGCATCGCGTAGTTTGGACTGATGTGTCCCTCTTCTCCGCATTTGAAGCATATGATAGGTGGTCGTTCTCCTTCCTTAACAATGGGTGTTGGTGCTGACGTCTTTCCATCATTGTTGAATCTCCTCTTCTTCAAATGTCCATTTTTACTGTCTTGGCCATGATTACCACCGACGTGGTTACCATTTCTGGCATGTTGATTCCCTCCACGTTTATTGTCGCTGTTTCGATGACTGATACCATTGGTATTTTCATGATGCCAGTTGCTTTCTCTTAGTTGCGTTGACTCGTTACCGCGCTGCAATAACTTAGCCCTATTTACAACATCTAAGTACAAACACAGTTTATGAGAAATAAGATATTGACGTATCTCCGGTTTCAAACCTCTTAAAAATATTCGCGATATTCGCTCCTCATTATCGACCAAATGGGATGCAAACCGGGATAACTCCATAAATTTAGCCTCGTATTGCGACATGGTCATATTGTTTTGTTCCAATTTTATAAACTCCACTTCTTTCATGTGACGAATACTCTGGGGAAAGTACTTGTCGTTGAATAGCTCTTGGAACTTCTCCCAAGACATCTTGAGTGCGTCAGGCTGGGTACGTTTTACAGATTCCTACCAGTAATCTGCCTTTTCACGCAACATGAAGGTGGCGAAGGGAACCTTTTGCTCCTCGGACCATCCCAAGACATCAAATATCTTGGTGATTTGCTTTATCCATGCTTCCGCCTTAAGTGGTTTTGGCTCTCCTATAAACTCCGGTGGTCCTAGCTCCTTGAACTGTTTAGCAGTGACCGTCCGAGAGTTTACAATGTTTTCACCTATATTTTGGACAGGAGCCGCTCTCGCCTGATGTTTCTTGAATTGCATAAAGCCTCTGAACAGTCCATCATTCATCATTTGGTCAATGTTGTTGTTTGCAAGAGGATTGTCGCCTTCCTGATGCACATTCTCCTGATTATTGATATGTGGAGACTCAACGGTCTCTTGTGCTCCATTGCTATTTTCAACATTCTCGGATGTCATTTTCAAATACTGTCACAAAACAAAGGTTCATTAACATATAACATATTATCCATATACTTTGACCAACCAATTAAATATTAAATAAACTTAGGTAGCTCATACTAGAGAAGAAATTCCCCGTCTCTCCCCTCCTAGTTCTAGTCTCACATCTTAGCCAGGGATCATATCCATAAGCTTTGATACCAACTGTGACGCCCCCAAAATTAGGTATACATCACCCATCTTGGGTCGCCAGATACATGGTACAAAATTCAAATACAACTTACTAATACAACTATCATGTACAATACGACAAAATATAAACTGTGAGTTTGAATACAAATATTGTCTACTAGAGATTATACAAACTCAAAAGGAGTCCTCATTACAATTATTATCACACTATTTCACAGAATAGTGAGGACTATTAATGCTATCCTCTGGACCATCACTCCGTTCCCCAACTCGTCCCAGCTATATTCTCATTTCCTGAAGAGAACAGTGAAAGAAAGGGTGAGCTCAACTAGCCCAGTAAGAAATATTATGACTAAGATAATGCAGAATAAATTATCATTAGTCCCTAACAATGTTAAACTAATAAAATATAATAGACATTAAGTTTAACTACAGCGGAACAAGCAATCCATTAAAAGAGTCAAGTAGAAAATAAAATCTTCTATCTTTTATGATTTAAAAGGTTTTTCATCACTATTATCGCCGAGACTCAGCTTAATAAATAATCCACATCATCGAATCACCCCTGTACTATGGCCAAGGATATTCTTTAGTATCACGACCACAATTATCCATGCACTACGGGCCAAGAATATTTGTGTATTCATTAATGGTCATGATCATGCCAACAACTGTCCATCAATGCACTTCGGGCCAATGAGGACTTTTACCACATCATTTGTAACATTACGGTCATGATTCCACTGAATAATCCCTGGTCATAATCATACCAAGTCCATCTATGCACTACAGGCCAAAGATGACTTTCAAAAAAATATAAATATGAGGATGATGACAATGATATAAGAATTCAATAAAACAAGTTCGAGAATTAATTTATCCAGGAACTAATAATGTCCAAATTGTCAACATGATACTGCTTTGTAGAGTAAAATTCAAGAATGATCAGAAGAATATTTCCATAAAAATATATTGGATGAAGCGCAAATATCAATGATATTCTACTAATTTCATGGAGTATAGAAGTCAAAACTTTAACCAACTGAGTATAATAAAGAATGGAATAACAAAACAAATCACCATGCATGCGGTATTTCGCATAGACAGGTTTTTCCAACAGAATAATAATAACGGAACCAGGTCAGGCAAAATTTGCACCGACAAGATGTTCCAACAGAATAATAAAGACAGAACCAAGTTCGGTGTAAAACACACAGACAGGATGTTCCAACAGAATAATAATAAAGACGGAACTAGGTCCGATGTAAAACACACAGACAGGATGTTCCAACAGAATAATAAAAGAATGTCACCAAGTATAGGGTAGACCGCGTATACAGGTTATTCTAACAGAATAATAAGCAATGGAATAAAAACAGTTCTCTTCATGAATAAGAAAGAATAACACCCCTTACCGTAAAAGAACTGAATATAAGAGTTGTTAAGTATCATAAATCTTTTCTTCTTTCTCTCTATAATTTTCTTTCTCTAGAGTTTCAGTGAATTCGTAAGAAATAATGAAGGAACGAGCTTCTATTTATAGGAGAATGGAAGTGTATTGTTTATGAACGAATTATTTTTGCAGAATTATTTCTTCAACCAAATACAATAAAGTCAATCAACTAACTAATAAAATCACAATAAAAATTAAAATATAATACATATATATAAACACATGTTTTCAAATTATATATATATCAATATTATATATACACTACTTAATTTTTCTCCCCCATAACCAACATCAATCCCCCACCCACCCAAAAATCAATTTCACTACACTCTTACACCTCACTATCACACTGCCACTTTTCCACCATTTTCCACTCACACATACATCACACACCTATCACTTTCACATATCACTTTCTCCCACCATATACTCAATACATACATATACTTCCATACGTATACTGTTTCATTTCCAAAATCATTTTTCCAACACATGTGGCCCCCACATGTGGGCCCCACCTTTAAATAATTTTCTACTTATTATTTTGAATAATGGGTAAATAGGAATCCATAAAATAAGCAAACTTCATAAAAATCACCTTAATAATTTTAACAATATTTATCATCTTTATTACAATTCATAATATTCATCGACCAGGTCGTTCCCAGGAAAGATGGGGTTTTCAATAAGGATTTCTCCCTATTGACGCTCAATTAGGTGACAAAACCTCTCTTTGACAGAACATCTAGACATCGTTAATATTGTATATAATAATATTAATAATTTTGTCGTCTTAATTATTGATTTTAACAATATAATAAATATCGACAATAATTGAATCAAATAACGTGAGATACTATGCAATAATTACTATAGCAATAATTGAACAAAACTGAATGACTTCTTACGTAAGCATCAATAATCAATACCATGTGCTACTATGCAACCACATGTATTACTGTACTTTTACTACTGAGTAGTTCAACAGTATCAACAGTAAAACTTCTGTCGTTATTTTCATAAAAATATTTTTGTCATTTTCTCAATCCGACAATAATTCTGTTATGGGGTCCACCAATGATTGCGCCGTTGTACGAATATTCCCTGCTAAAACAAATATTCCCCGACCAATCGAATATATTATAACAACTTACATACTATGCAAAATTTTTAAATATTACGCACAACTATAACATTATATCAATTTCACTCCATAATATTCAAAAATAATATTTATAGAAAATTCATCTTTATTCAAAAAGTTGGGGTTTTACATCATATTTCTCATATTATTGATTCAATTATTGTTACAGTATCATCTGCATTATATGATATATTATTAAATCAATAATTGAGACGGTAAAGTTATTCATATTATTATTTGCAATATTGACAATGTCTAGAAGTTCTGTCAAGGAGAGGTTTGGTCACCTAATTGCGCGCCAATAAGGAGAAATCCTTATCGGAAAGCCCCCTCTTTCCTGGGAACGACCTAGTTGTTAAATATTGTGAATTATAATATTAATGATGAATAAGTTTTTGTTGATTAAAGATGAATTTTATAGTTCCATTGTGTTGGACTTATTTGTGTTAGTATAATTGATGTCTGGAGGATATATTGTTCAATTGGGTATTCGGGACACTTTTCATGTCAGAGTACTATTCACGAGTTACTATTCATGATTTACTATTCACGAGTTACTATTCACGAGTTACTATTCATGAGTTACTATTCACCCCGTTACTATTCACTCTAGTATTATGCATTCGGGTATTTGGGTACAATATTATTCCATGAGGAGATGTGCTAATTTTTCAGACCGTTGGTTGAAGATATAATAGTAAATCAATATGGACCGCTAGTGGAGTTATAATAGTAAATCAATATGGATCGCTGATTTAAAGTTTTAATAGTAAATTAGTATAGACCGTTGTTTTAAGTTTTAATAGTAAACCAATATGGACCATCCGTTTAATAGTAAATTAATCTGGACCGTTCATGAATTAGTTACTATTCATTCCATTTTCCTATAAATAGAAGCTTATTCCTTCATTATTTCTTACGAATTCATTGAAACTCTAGAGAGAGAATTACAATAGAACCTATAGAAAAGTATTCTGCTACTTCCCTACTCTTATATTCAGTTTCATTTATGGTAAGGGATGTTATTAGTTGTACTCATGAAGAGAACTTCTGTTATTCCATTATTTATTATTCTGTTAGAATAACCTGTATACGCGGGCTACCCTATACATGGTGACATTCTTCTAATATTTCGTTCTTTATTATTCTGTCGGAATGTCCTGTCTGTGCGTTTACGCAAGACCTGGTTCCATTATTTATTATTCAGTCGGAATATCCTGTATGTACGTTTACGCCGGACCTGGTTCCATTATTTATTATTCTGTCGGAATATCCTGTCTGTGCGTTTACGCCGGACCTGGTTCCATCCTTTATTATTCTGTTGGGATAACCTGCCTGTGCGGTCTATCGCATGCATGGTGATTTCTTTTGTTATTCCATTCTTTATTATACTCAGTTGGTTAAAACTTTGACTTCTATACCAATGAAATTAGTGGAATATCTTTGATATTTGCGCAGTATCTTTTCATGGAAATATTCTTCTGAGCATTCTTGAATTTTACTCTACAAAGCAGTATCATGTTGACAATTTGGACGTTATCAGTTCCTAGTTAAATAAATTCTTGAACTTGTTTTATTGAATTCTTATATCATTGTCATCATCCTCAAGTTTATATTTTGTTGAAAGTCATCTGTGGCCTGTAGTGCATAGATGGACTTGGTATGATTATGACCATGGATTATTCGGTGTAATCATGACCGTAATTTTACAAATAATGTGATAAAAGTCCTCATTGGCCCGTAGTGCATTGATGGACAGTTGTTGGCATGATCATGACCATTAATAAATACATAAATATTCTTGGCCCGTAGTGCATGTATAATTTTGGTCGTGATACTAAAGAATATCCTTGGCCGTAGTGCAGGGGTGATTCAATGATGTAGATTATTTATTAAGCTGAGTCCCAGCGATAAAAGTGATGAAAAACCTTTTAAATCATAAAAGATAGTAGATTTCTTTCTCTACTTGACTCTTTTAATGGATTGCTTGTTCCGCTGCAGTTAAACTTGATATTTATTATATTGTGTCAGTTTAACATTGTTGAAGGCTAACGATAAATTATTATGCATTATCTTAGTCATAATATTTCTCACTAGGCTAGTTGAGCTCATCCTTTCTTTCACTGTTCTCTTCAAAAAATGAGAACGTAGCTGGGACTAGTCGAGGAACGGAGTGATAGTCCTAGATGGTGCATTAGTAGTCCTCACTATTATGTGAAATAGTGTGATAATAATTGTAATGAGGATTCCTTTTTGAGTTTGTATAATCTCTAGTAGACAATATTTATATTCAAACTCACAGTTTATGTTTTGTCGTTTTGTACACGACAGTTGTATTATTAAGTTGTATTGAAATTCTGTACCATGTATCTGGCGACTCAAGATGGGTGATGTATACCTAATTTTGGGGGCGTCACAGTAAGCATGTGTTTATATATATATATATATATATATATATATATATATATTATATTTTATTTTTTTGTTTGTTTTTTTATTGGATGGTTGATTGAATTTGAACATCTGTGCGTCTACAAAAATAATTTCGTTCATGAACAGTGCACTTCCATTCTCCTATAAATAGAAGCTCATTCCTTCATTATTTTTTACGAATTCATTGAAACTCTAGAGAGAAAAATTATAGAGAAACTATAGAAAAGTATTCTGCTACTTCCCTACTCTTATATCCAGTTTCTTTTATGGTAAGGGGTATTATTTCTTTTGTATTCATGAAGAGAACTTCTGTTATTCCATTATTTATTATTCTATTGGAATAACCTGTATACGCGGGCTACCCTATACTTGGTGAAATTCTTCTGTTATTCCATTCGTTATTATTTTGTAAGAATATCCTGTTTGTGCGTTTTACGCCAGACCTGATTCTATTCGTTATTATTCTGTTGGAATATCTTGTCTGTGCATTTTACACCGGACCTGATTCCGTCTGTATTATTCTGTTGGAATATCTTATCTGTGCGTTTTATGCCGGACCTGATTCCGTCTTTATTATTTTGTTAGAATATCTTGTCTGTGCGTTTTACGCCGGACCTGGTTCCGTTAATTATTATTCTGTTCGAATAACCAGCCTGTGCGGTCTATCGCATGCTTGGTGATTTCTTTTGTTATTCCATTCCTTATTATACTCAGTTGGTTAAAGTTTTAACTTCTATACTCCATGAAATTAGTGTAATATCCTTGATATTTGCGCTTCATCCAGTATCTTTTCATGGAAATATCCTTATGAACATTCTTGAATTTTACTCTATAAAGTAGTATCATGTTGACAATTTGGACGTTATTGGTTCTTGAATAAATTAATTCTTGAGCTTTTTTTATTGAATTCTTATATCATTGTCATCATCCTAATGTTTATATTTTTTTGAAAGTCATCTGTGGCCTATAGTGCATAGATAGACTTGGTATGATTATGACCAGGGATTATTCGGTATAATCATGACCTTAATGTTACAAATGATGTGGTAAAAGTCTTCATTGGCACGTAGTGCATTGATGGACAATTGTTAGCATGATCATGACCATTAATGAATACACAAATATTCTTGGCCCGTAGTGCATGGATAATTGTGGTCGTGATACTAAATAATATCCTTGGCCGTAGTGCATGGGTGATTCGATGATGTGGATTATTTATTAAGCTGAGTCCCAACGATAAAAGTGATAAAAAAACCTTTTAAATCATAAAAGATAGTAGATTTTATTCTCTACTTGGCTCTTTTAATGGATTGATTGTTCCGCTGCAATTAAACTTAATATTTGTAATATTGTATCAGTTTAACACTGTTTAAGGCTAATGATAATTTATTTTGCATTATCTTAGTCATAATATTTCTTACTGGGTTTGTTCAGCTCACCCTTTCTTTCATTGTTCTCTTCAGGAAATGAGAATATAGCTGGGACGAGTCGGGGAACGGAGTGATGGACCAGATGATAGTATTAGTAGTCCTCACTATTCTGTTAAATAGTGTGACAATAAATGTAATGCAGACTTATTCTAAGAGTGGATATTGTCTAGAAGACAGTATTTGTATTAAAACTCACAGCTCTCTTGTTGTATATTAAAGATTGTATTTGTATTCTGTACCATGTATTTGGCGACTCAGAATAGGTGATGTATACCTATTTTGGGGGCATTACAGTTGGTATCAAAGCTTAGGGATATGATCCCTGGCTAAGATGTGAGACTAGAACTAGGAGGGGAGAGACGGAGAATTCCTTCGCTAGTATGACCTACATAAATTTATTTGGTATTTAATTGGTTGGTCATAGTTTAGAGATAATATGTTACATGTTAACTAACCCTTGTTTTGTAGCAGTATCTGAAAATGACATCCGATAATATTGAGAATAGCAATGGAGCACAGGAGACCGTTGAGTCTTCACATATCAATAATTTGGAGAATGTGCATCAGGAAGGCGACAATCCTTATGCAAACAACAACACTGACCGAATGATGAATGATGGATTTTTCAGAGGCTTTATGCAATTCATGCAACATCAGGCGAGAGCGGCTCCTGTCCAAAATATAGGTGGAAACACTGGAAACTCTCGAACGGTCACCGCTAAATAGTTCAAGGAGCTGGGACCACCAGAGTTTATTGGAGAGCCAAAACCACTTAAGGCGGAAGCATGTATAAAGAAGATCACAAAGATATTTGATGTCTTGGGATGCTCCGAGGAGCAAAAGGTTCCCTTCGCCACCTTCATATTGCGTGAAGAGGCAGATTACTGGTGGGAATCTGTAAAACGTACCCAGCCTGACGCACTCAAGATGTCTTGGGAGAAGTTCCAAGAGCTATTCAACGACAAGTACTTTCCCGAGAGTATTCATCACATGAAAGAAGTGGAGTTTATCAAATTGGAACAAAACAATATGACCGTGTCGCAATACGAGGTTAAATTTGCGGAGTTATCCCGGTTTGCATCCCATTTAGTCGATAATGAGGAGCGAATGACACGAATGTTTTTAAGAGGTTTGAAATCGGAGATACGTCAATATCTTATTTCTCATAAACTGTGTTTGTACTCAGATGTTGTAAATAGGGCTCAGTTATTAGAGCGCGGTAACGAGTCAACGCAACCAAGAGAAAGCAACCGATAGCATGAAAATACCAGTGGTATCAGTCATCGAAACGGTGACAACAAACATGGAGGAAATCAACATGCAAAAAATGGTAACCACGTCGGTGGTAATCATGGCCAAGATAGTAAAAATGGACATTTCAAGAAAAGGAGATTCAATAATGATGGAAGGACATCAGCACCAGCACCTGTTGTTAAGGAAGGAGAACGACCACCTATCATATGTTTCAAAAGCGGAGGGGAGGGACAGATCAGTCCAAACTGCGCGATGTCGTCCAAAACATGTTATAATTGTGGAAGAGAATGTCATTTAGCCCGATTTTGTCGTTCACCGAAGACAATTTCAGTCAGGATGGAGGCACCAAAGGCCGTCCCAGAAAAGTTAAAGCCGGTAGTGCAAGGGAGAGCGTTTGTTGTGACCTCCCAGAAAGAAAGGAATCCAAATGAGGTCATCATGGGTAAGCTTATCATAAACTCTAGTGAAATCTATACCTTATTTGATACCGGTTCTACCCATTCTTTTATTTCTCCTACTTGAGCTCAACGATTAAATTTGACTCCGGAGAAATTAGACTTTGACTTATCTGTAGAAACTCCGTTGGGAGAAACCCTCATTACATCCATTGTTTATAAGTCTTGTTTGGTTCAAATTGGTACCCTCACATTACCTGTTGATCTTATTTCATTAAAAATACTTGCATTTGATGTAATTCTAGGGATTGATTGGTTAACTACTCATCATGCAAAAATTGATTATTTTCGTAAGGTTGTTAGCTTTCATATTCCTAACCAATCTGTTATGCGAATTCAAGCCACCAAACCATTAAAATCAATCACTGTCATCTCAAGCCATAAAGCTATTCGTTTATTAAAAAATGGATGTCAAGCTTTCTTAGCTCATGTCACGGATCTAAACAAAAATATGTCAGTTTTGAATTATATTTCTATTGTTAATGAATTTTCTAACGTATTCCCTGAAGAACTTCCTGGCCTACCCCCAGAACGTGAAATTGAATTTTGTATCGACCTTGAACCCGGTACAAAACCCATTTCCAAAGCCCCATATCGAATAGCTCCTATTGAACTTCAGGAGTTAAAGACCCAACTGCATGAATTGTTAGACATTGGCTTTATTCGTCTTAGTACTTCTCCTTGGGGTGCTCTTGTTCTATTCGTGAAGAAGAAAGATGGGAGTATGCGACTTTGTATTGATTATCGGGAGTTGAATCATGTCACCATCAAAAATAGGTACCCATTGCCACATATTGATAACCTGTTTTACCAGTTGCAAGGCATCAAATTCTTTTCAAAGATTGATCTTCATTCCGGATATCACCAATTAAGATTAAAACCGATGACATTCCAAAAATAGCTTTCTGAACTCGGTACGGGCATTATGATTTCCTAGTCATGTCTTTTGGATTGACTAATGCTCCTGCTGCCTTCATGGATATGATGAACAGGGTATTTAAGGAATATTTGGATCACTTTGTGGTCGTCTTTATTGATGACATCCTTATTTATTCCAAAAGCTGTGAAGATCAAGAGTAACACTTGAGGCTGATACTCCAAAAGCTTCGTGAATATAAGCTTTATGCCAAGTTGAAGAAATGCGAGTTCTGGCTTGAGGAAGTAGCATTCCTTGGGCACGTGGTATCAAGTCATGGAATATCTATTGACCAAGTAAAGATTGAAGCTATTCAAAGCTGAGAGCAACCTAAATCAGTGACCAAAGTTCGTAGCTTTCTCGGTTTAGCTGGTTATTATCGGAGATTCATGGAAGGATTTTCTCGAATCGCTACTCCACTAACTCATCTGACTCGGAAAGATACAAAGTTCGGTTGGAGCGAGGAACGTGAGAAGAGTTTTCAAGAACTCAAGATGAGACTCATTTCAGCACCTGTTCTGACAATACCATCTGGTTCAGAGGGATTTTTCATCTACAGTGATACTTCGGGCAAAGGGTTAGGATGTGTTCTCATGCAACATGGGAAAGTCATAGCCTATGCCTCACGACAACTCAAAGAATATGAGAGGAATTATCCTACTTATGATCTAAAGTCAGCAGCTGTTGTCTTCGCACTAAAGATTTGGAGGCATTACTTGTATGGGGAGAAAGTGGAGATCTTTACGGATAATAAAAGCCTCAAATATTTCTTCACTCAAAAGGAACTCAACATGCGACAATGACGTTGGCTTGAACTGTTGAAAGATTATGATCATACCATCCAATACCATCCTGGAAAAGCGAACATGGTAGCAGACGCATTGAGTAGAAGATAATATGCGGGTACGAGTGCGATATTGTCAACGCAAAGGCCCATTTTGTGTAACTTGCAAAAGATGGAAATAGATTTAAAGGCTCCAGGGACCCATGTGATGATGGCGAACATATGAGTGGAACCGACTTTAATTGATAAAGTTAAAGCTGCTCAAACTACAGACCTGGAGCTGATGCGTATGAGGAAGAAAGTGCAAGAAGGTGCTATGTCGGAAGCAAGAATTGATGAAAAAGGAATACTTCGAGTCAACTCCAGACTTTGTGTTCCTAACGACCCTAATTTAAAGTATAAAATCATGATGGAGGCACACAACACACCGTTTGCAATCCATCCTGGGAGTACCAAAATGTATCATGATCTTTGTCATACATTTTGGTGGAGCAATATGATGAGAGAGATAGCGTTGTTTATCTCAAGGTGTCTAACTTGTCAACGAGTCAAGGAGGAGCAACAAGTACCAAAAGGTCCACTACAACAACTTGAAATTCTAGAATGGAAGTGGGAGCACATTACCATGGATTTCGTTACTGGTCTTCCCAAGGTTTCTCAAGGCATTGATGCAATTTGGGTCATTGTTGATAGATTGATCAAGTCTGCTCACTTCTTGCCAATACGAGAAACTTATAAACTTGAACGTCTTGCTCGTATGTACATAAACGAGATTGTAAGACTGCATGGTATGCCAGTATCCATAGTTTCTGATCGAGACCGAAGATTCACTTCAAGATTTTGGTTAGTTTGCAAAAAGTTATGGACATGGATTTACGATTTAGCTCGGCATATCATCCTCAAACGGACGGACAGTCGGAGAGGACGATTCAAACTCTTGAGGATCTTTTAAGACTCTGTGTCCTTGAATTCAAAGGAAGTTGGGAAAAGTTCTTTCCATTAATGGAATTCTCCTAGAACAACAGTTATCAAGCAAGTATCGGCATGACTCCATTCGAGGCGTTGTATGGACGCAAGTGTAGTTCTCCAGTATGCTGGGATGAGGTGGGTGAAGCAACGTTGTTGGGACCTGAATTCGTATGTATGACTACAGAAAAGATTCAAATGATCCGCCAAAGTATAAAAACCTCACAAGATCGACAAAAAGAGTTATGTTGATCTTCATCGAAAGGATGTGGAATTCAACGTTGGAGAACATGTGTTGTTACGTGTGGCCCCATGGAAAGGAGTTACAAGATTTGGAAAGAGAGGAAAACTCAATCCTCGATTCATTGGCCCATTTAAAATCCTTGACCGAGTAAGAACTGTAGCCTGTAGACTCGCTTTATCGCCAAGTATATCTCGCGTTCATAACGTTTTTCACATATCCATGTTACGTAAATATATGGAGGACCCGAACCACATTATTGAGTTAGAACCGAACGAAATAGCGGAAGATTTAACGTATGAAGAGGTTCCTGTTCAAATCTTGGATAAGAAGGAACATATTCTACGCTCTAAGGTTATACCTCAAGTTAAAATTTTGTGGAGAAACCACAATGTTGAGGAAATGACCTGGGAGTTAGAATCTGAAATAAAATCAAGGTATCCTTACCTCTTCGACATACCAGGTACGTACCCTAATTTCGAGGGCGAAATTTCATAAGGGGAGGTTGTAAAACCCCAACTTTTATAAATAAAGATGAATTTTCTATAAATATCATTTTGGAATATTATGGAATGAATTTGATATAATGTTATAGTTGTGGGTAATATTTATAAATTTTGCAAAATACGTAAGTTGTTTTATAATATTCGATTGGTCGGGGAATATTCATTTTAACAGGGAATATCCGTACAACGGCACAATCATTGGTGGACCCCATAACGGAATTATTGTCGGATTAAAAAAATGACAAAAATACTTTATGAAAATAACGACGAAAGTTTTATCGTTAACTGTTGAAACACCTGGTGTTAAAAGTACAGTAATACGCGTAGTTGCACAGTAGCACACGGCTTTGATTATTGATGCTTACGTGAGAAGTCACTCAATTTTGTTCAATTATTGCTATAGTAATTGCTGCATAATATCTCACGTTATTTGATTCAATTATTGTCAATATTTTATATATTATTATTAAATCAATAATTAAGACGACAAAGTTATTAATATTATTATTTGCAATATTAACGATATCTAGAAGTTATGTCAATGAGAGGTTTGGTCACCTAATTGTGCGCCAATAGGGAGAAATCCTTATTGAAAAGCCCCCTCTTTCTTGGGAACGACCTGGTCGATTAATATTGTGAATTATAATAAAGGTGATAAATGTTGTTAAAATTATTAAGGTGATTTTATGAAGTTTTGCTTATTTTATGGACCCCCATTTTTTCAAAATAATCGAAAAAAAATTATTTAAAGGTGGGGCCCATATATGTTGAAAAAACTGATTTTTTAAATGGGTGAGAGGGAGTTACGTATAGGGGAGGAAATTGATATATATGTATATGATGTGTGTATATATATAATGTGTGTGTGAGTGAAAAATGGTGGAAAAGTAATTATATGAAAGTGATGGGTGTAAGATGTGTGTGTGTGTGTAATAGTGAAATGTGTAAGAGTGTAGTGATAGTGATTTTGGGGTTGGGGGTTGGGGGTGGGGGGTGGGGGGTGGGGGGTGGGGGTGGGGGTGGGGGATTGATGTTGGTTATGGGGGGGGATAAAAATCAAGTGGTATATATATAATATTGATATATATAAATTGTAAGCATGTATTTATATATATATATATATATATATATATATTATATTTTATTTTTTTGTTTGTTTTTTTATTGGATGGTTGATTAAATTTGAACATCCGTGTGTCTGCAAAAATAATTTCGTTCATGAACAGTGCACTTCCATTCTCCTATAAATAGAAGCTCATTCCTTCATTATTTCTTACGAATTCACTGAAACTCTAGAGAGAAAAATTATAGAGAAACTATAGAAAAGTATTTTACTACTTCTCTACTCTTATATCCAGTTTCTTTTACGGTAAGGGGTATTATTTCTTTTGTATTCATGAAGAGAACTTCTGTTATTCCATTATTTATTATTCTGTTGGAATAACCTGTATACGCGGGCTACCCTATACTTGGTGAAATTCTTATGTTATTCTATTCGTTATTATTCTGTTGGAATATCCTGTCTATACGTTTTACGTCGGACCTGATTCCATTCGTTATTATTCTGTTGGAATATCCTGTCTGTGCGTTTTACGCCGGACCTGATTTCGTCTTTATTATTCTGTTGGAATATCCTGTCTGTGCGTTTTATGCCAGACCTGGTTCCGTTAATTATTATTCTTTTAGAATAACCTGCCTGTGCGGTCTATCGCATGCCTAGTGATTTCTTTTGTTATTCCATTCCTTATTATACTCAGTTGGTTAAAGTTTTGACTTCTATACTCCATGAAACTAGTGTAATATCCTTGATATTTGCGCTTCATCCAGTATCTTTTCATGAAAATATTTTTCTGAATATTCTTGAATTTTACTCTACAAAGTAGTATCATGTTAATAATTTAGACGTTATTGGTTCCTGGATAAATTAATTCTTGAAATTGTTTTATTGAATTCTTATATCATTGTCATCATCCTCTTGTTTATATTTTGTTGAAAGTCATCTGTGGCCTATAGTGCATAGATGGACTTGGTATGATTATGACCAGAGATTATCCGGTATAATCATGACCGTAATGTTACAAATGATGTGGTAAAAGTCTTCATTGGCTCGTAGTGCATTGATGGACAGTTGTTGGCATGATCATGACCATTAATGAATACACAAATATTCTTGGCACATAGTGCATGGATAATTGTGGCCGTGATACTAAAGAATATCCTTGGCCGTAGTGCAGGGGTGATTCGATGATGTGGATTATTTATTAAGCTGAGTCCCAACGATAAAAGTGATGAAAAACCTTTTAAATCATAAAAGATAGTAGATTTTATTCTCTACTTGACTCTTTTAATGGATTGATTGTTCCGCTACAGTTAAACTTGATGTTTGTTATATTGTATCAGTTTAACACTGTTTAAGGCTAATGATAATTTATTCTGCATTATCTTAGTCATAATATTTCTTACTGGGCTAGTTGAGCTCACCATTTGTTTCATTGTTCTCTTCAGGAAATGAGAACGTAGCTGGGACGAGTCGGGGAACGGAGTGATGGATCAGATGATAGTATTAGTAGTCCTCACTATTCTGTTAAATAGTGTGACAAAAAATGTAATGCGAACTTATTCTAAGAGTGGATATTGTCTAGAAGACAGTATTTGTATTAAAACTCACAGCTCTCTTGTTGTATATTAAAGATTGTATTTGTATTATGTACCATGTATTTAACGACTCAGAATAGGTGATGTATACCTATTTTGGAGGCATTACAGAAACCCCTTTTTAATGAAAATACTATTCGTACGAATACGAAGGATCATTCACCATGCATGTGGTAATCCACATAGACAGGTTATTCCAACAGAATAATAAAGAATGGAATAACAGAAGGATTCACCATGCGTGCGACAGACTGCACCGACAAGTTATTCCCAATAGAATAATAAATAATGGAACTAGGTCCGGCGTAAACGCAAAGGCAGAATATTCTGACAGAATAATAAATAATGGAACCAGGTCCGGCGTAAACGTACAGACAGGATATTCCAACAGAATAATAAAGACGGAACTAGGTCCGACATAAAACGCACATACAGGATGTTCTAACAGAGTAATAAAAAATGGAATAACAGAAGAATTTTACCAAGTATAGGGTAGCCCGCGTATACAGATTATTCCAACAGAATAATAAAGAATGGAATAACAGAAGTTCTCTTTATGAACACAAAAGAAATAATACCCCTTACGAGTACAACAAATAATATCTCATACCTTATAAAGAAGAGTACTGGATATAGAAGTAGTGAATTAGCAGAACACTTTTCTTCTTTCTCTCTATAGTTTCTCTCTCTAGAGTTTCAGTGAATTCGTAAGAAATAATGAAGGAATGAGCTTCTATTTATAGAAAAATGGACTGCATAATAACTAACTCATGAACGGTCCAGATTGGTTTACTTTAATCTGACGGTCCATAGTTAAAGCAAAATATTTTAAATAAAATATAATATATTCTATTTATAATCTAATAAAATGAATAACTTTATAAAAGATTTTACTATGCAAATACTATGCACAATAGAATTTAATATATTCTATTTATAGAATAACTTTATAAAAATATTCTATTTTATATAAAAAGCTTTTCTGTTTTATTACATTAATAATACCAATAAAACAAAACTAAGTAACTTATCACATAAGCATCAATAATCAATACCGTGCTATTTACCAAAATAGAAAAAAAATTGAATACTTTTATTTCATAAAATTCGGGGTTTCACATGGTTAGCATGAAGTTTATTTTTGGATAAGTTGGTCAATTGATCAATGGAGTTCTGACACGCAGGCGAGTCTCTATATGTATCAGTATTCTATTGGCCAATTGACCAAATTATCAAAATATAAACTTCATGCTAACCGAATCCGTATCTTTCGTTGGTAAGTAATGTTACTGGTGTTTTGTTAAGTTGTACCAACTCCGTATAAAAAAAAGTCTCGTTTTAAATAAAAAACTAAAATGTAACTCTTTTCTTTTTTATGACCAAAGGAGTTCTCTTTAAAATTATTTTTTTTCTCCATACTTGCCCCGCATTATGTTATGTTAATACATAGAGAATAAATTCTATAACGACTGTTTTGAGAGAAAATCAAAGAGTTGTGATTGTGTTAAAATTATTAAATAGATTTTACCATAGTAAATAATACTCCCCTCCGTCCCAAATTAATTGTTCAGTTTTGATTTTTTAAAGTCAAATTGACCATTTTTAAAATTAATCTTTTTACTATTTTTGCTAAAATATAGTTGAAGAGATTCTAATCAAAAGAAAGTATATACAATTTATTATTAATCCTAATTTTTATAATTTTAGAAATATATTTATATATGCTTAATTATTAATTTTAAGAATAGTCAATTTGACTTAAAGAAGTCAAAACTGAGCAGTTAATTTGGGACGGAGGGAGTATTATATTCAAAATTTCTTGATATTCTCTAAAAATCTAAAGTTACTTGATTTTTATTAAATACTATAAAAACACTAGTTTACGGCAGTCCGTATAAAATCTATTCTCTAATATCAGTTATCAGCGTCATATTGCCAGCACACTAAACCTCCTTTTGATATTTTGGAAGGATATTCCGAAACAGAATATAATAGAACTTTTACTTTTCCAAAAATGCTTGTTATAAAATAATTTCATAATAAATCTCTTAATAAGCACGAATGATTTTTATAATTAATCTCTCAATTACAATATCGGTAAATTATATTATTTGTTCAATAAAAGATGTCTTAAAGTAAAGGTAAACCTATTATTAAGTTCGAATCTTATGTCCAGAGACGCAAGTACATACAAGTTTTTTTTTTTTTTTTCGAAAGGAGCAGGCCCTAATTTGATTTTTTATAATAGTTGTTTTTTGTTTTTTGTTTTTTATTATTTGTTTTTTGTTTTAATTTTTGTGAAGTTATTGGGACAATAGAGTTTCTGTTATGGCGTAGTACTCTCTCCGTTCTAAAATATAACATTCTTGTCGATTTTTAAGGTAATTTAAGACATTTTCAAACTTAAAATTAATTTGATTTTCTTTAATTTTAGTCGATACAATGATGAATATTATAAATTATCTAAAAAATATTATTCAGTGTAAAATTTATTATTTTATTTTTTTTAATAAATCATTTCAATTTTAAATTTAATTTGAAAATATCTTATTTTGACTTTCAAATTAAAAGTCAATTATATAAGAGAGTATTTTGTAACTTAATTAGCATAGTAATTAATGAGTCCTTAATCAATTGTCCATAATCTTTTTATAACACACTTGACCAAGGCAAAAAATAAACTAAAGAGACGTTGGAAATTTTCACCTTTCAATTCAATACACACAATAAAAACAAAAGTGAAACACAAATTCATTCATGAACAAATGTGGATAAATAATATCCCTTCATTAAAAATACAAAAAAATAAGAGAAAATTATACTCGTCAAGGATATGTTCGAGTACGAGTGTTTGTAACAGTAGCGTTTATTACATTTGGCAATCATATGAAAAAGGATACGGTGTGTTTGACTTTCAAACAATATATTTTCAAATGATGTGGCGTATTATTTGAGCTTCAAACACTGCATTTGTGAGTTAAATAAAATGCGCTTAGAATACTTGTGTTTGATTGCATCTTAATATTTTATATCTTAATACATCTTAACAACCCACATCTTTATATTAAGAGATACTCTGAATAGTTTAGACTCATATTTGTATCTTAACTATTTAGAGAATCTCTTAATACAAAGATGTAAGCTGTTTAGATATATTAAGAGGTTGACTATTAAGATGCATTAAGATGCAATTAAACACTTAAGTTGCATGTAGACGAACAAGATCCTCAATTGCCTATAAAATTTAAGATTCACAAAAAAGAAATACGAGAATTAGCAGGAAAATAAGAAACTGGAATCGGAGCTCCTCTAGTCGAATTTGATTTGCTTTTCTGTTTAGAAGATGAATTTGAAGGCTCCTCCTCCTTAACCATTGTTTTGTCGGATACTCGTGCCGATGAAGATTGCTTAAAGCAACTAAATATGGCTGATAAGAACAAAACCATTGTTAATATATTGTTCTGATTAAGCTAATTAAACTAGTGAAAGATGATGATAAGCTGAATTAAGGAGAAATTAAATTGAATAGCTAATAAATGGTGTAGGAGTACTAGATGAATTATATTTATAGGATAGTCTGGATGAAAGAATTTTTCAGCAGCTTGCTCAGGAAGGTAAACAAGTTAATTAATTATAATCCAATCAACTGCTCCACATTTGTTAAATTTTATATATTTATAATATTATATCTGTCCCTTTTAATTTATTGGATGTGCTGAGCAAGGAAGATAAGAAATTGTAGTGTAGTCTACATATTATACTACTTTATTAGAGCTTGCTGAGCAAGGAAGACATCCCACGTCTTGACTTCACAGTTCACACTCTCGTCTTATGGCCACCGATGGCGTATAAGGTCAGGATAAATATGTAAATTAATAAATTTCAGTAAATAAATTAATAGAATAATTAAATTTGGAGAAGGTAAAATAAATTTTATAAGCTAATTCAAAATAAAAGTATAAAAATTGTCTTAGTTTTAAGACTTGGAGAAATATTGGAAGTACAAAACTAGCTTATGCTTTGAAATTAATTCATGATTTTATTTGAATATAGAAAATAAATGGCAAAAAGCACCTTTACCCCGCTTGTGGTCGTCGACTTGTAAGCAATTGACCACTGAATTTTAAAAATATGCAATTGGACCACTATGCTTTCTAAAACTGAAAATTCAGGCCATTCCGTCCAATTTCTTGGACGGAAGTCAAATAATTACACACGTGACATTGAAAAAAAATTGAAATATTATTATTTTCTTATGTGGCAATACAAAAAAAAATCAAAAATAAAATCATTGATTATGTGGCAAAAAATGATTAAAATAATAATAATAATAAAATTAAAATAAATAATAATTAATTTATTTTAAAATATTTAATTTTAAAATAAAATAATTAATTTTAAAAATAAAATAATTAATTTCAAAATAAAATAATTAAAATAATAAAATTAAAATAAATATTTGGAATTAATGATTAATAATTAATCATTAACTTGTTAAATGATTATTTTATTTTTATTTTAAAAATTAATTATTAATCATTTCGGTTAAAAAAAGCATTAACTTGTAAAAAAATTATTTTTGCAACATAAAAAAATTCTGTTTTTAAAAATAAAAACAGAATTTTTTTTAACTTGTAAAATAAAATTTTGTTTTTTAAAAATTCCGTTTTTAAAAACAAAAACAAATTTTTTTTAACTTGTAAAATAAAATTCTGTTTTTAAAAAATTCTGTTTTAAAAAAAATTCTATTTTTAAAAACAAAAACATGAATTTTTTTATGACTATTTTAAAATTATTTATTTTATTTTTATTTTTTAAATTAATTATTTTATTTTAAAATAAATTATTTTAAAATGAATAATTATTATTTATTTTAAATTTATTATTATTTTAATCATTTTTTGCCATATAATCAATGATTTTTTATTTATTTTTTGTATTGCCACATAAGAAAATAATAATATTTTGATTTTTTTCAATGCCACGTGTGTAACTATTTGACTTCCGTCCAAGAAATTGGATGGAATGACCTGAATTTTCAGTTTTAGAAAGCACAGTGGTCCAATTGCATATTTTTAAAGTTCAGTAACCAATTGCTTACAAGTCGACGACCATAGGCGGGTAAAGGTGCTTTTTGCCATTAACTTTTGTTTTGTGGCAGTATCTGAAAATGATATCAGAGAATGTTGAGAATAGCAATGGAGCACAGGCGACCATTGATTCACCACATATCAATAATCAGGATAATGTGCATCAGGAAGGCGACAATCCTCATGCAAACAACAATACTGACCAAATGATGATTGATCAAATGTTCAGGGGCTTTATGCAATACATGCAACAGCAGGCGAGAGCGGCTCCTGTCCAAAATGCAGGTGGCAACACTGGAAACTCTCAGGCGGTCACCGTTAAACAGTTCAAGGAGCTAGGACCACCGGAGTTTAAGGGAGAACCAAAACCACTTATGGCGGAAGCATGGATAAAGCAGATCACCAAGATATTTGATGTCTTTGGATGCTCCGAGGAGCAAAAGGTTCCCTTTGCCACCTTTATGTTGTGCGGAGAGGCAGATTATTGGTTGGAATTGGTAAAACGTACTCAACATGCCGTATTGAAGATGTCTTGGGAGAAATTCCAAGAGCTGTTCAACGACAAATACTTTCTCGAAAGTATTCGTTACGTGAAGGAGATGGAGTTTATCAAGTTGGAATAAAATAATATGACCGTGTCGCAATACGAGGCTAAATTTGCGGAGTTATCCCGGTTTGCGTCCCACTTGGTGGATAATGAAGAGAGAATGACACGGATGTTTTTAAGAGGTTTGAAGCCGGAGATACGTCAACATCTTATTTCTCATAAATTGTATTTTTATTCAGATGTTGTAAATAGGGCTCAGTTAGTGGAGCGCGATAACGAGTCAACGCAACTAATAGAGAGCAGCCGAAAAAATGATAATACCAGCGAGAGCAGTCATCGAAGCGGTGACAAAAAGCGTGGAGGGAATCAACAGGCCAGAAATGGTAACCACTTCGGTTGTAATCAGGGCCAAAACAATAAGAATGGACATTTCAAAAAGAGGAGATCCAACAATGATGGAAAGACGTCAGCACCAGCATCTGTCGTTAATGAAGGAGAACGACCACCTATTATAGGTTTCAAATGCGAAGGGGAGGGGCACATCAGTCCAAACTGCGCGATGCCGTCCAAAGCATGTTATAATTATGGAAGAGAAGGTCATTTAGCCCGATTTTGTCGTTCACCGAAGACAAGTTCAGCCAGGATGGAGGCACCAAAGGTCGTCCCAGAAAATTTAAAGCCGGTAGTGCAAGGGAGATCGTTTGTTGCGATCTCCCAGAAAGCAAGGAACCCGAATGAGGTCATCACGGGCAAGCTTATCATAAACTCTAACGAAATCTATACTTTATGTGATACCGGTTCTACCCATTCTTTTATTTCTCCTACTTGCGCTCTTCGATTAAATTTGACTCCGGAGAAATTAGACTTTGACTTATCTGTAGAAACTCCGTTGGGAGAAACCTTCATTACATCCACTGTTTATAAGTCTTGTTTGGTTCAAATCGGTACCCTCACATTACTTGTAGATCTTATTTCATTGAAAATACTTGCATTTGACATGATTCTAGGGATTGATTGGTTAACTACTCATCATGCAAAAATTGATTGTTTTCGTAAGGTTGTTAACTTTCATTTTCCTAATCAACCTATTATGCGAATTCAAGCGACCAAACCATTAAAATCAATCACGGTCATCTCAAGCCATAAAGCTATTCGTTTATTGAAAAATGGATGTCAAGCTTTCTTAGCTTATGTCACAGATTTAAACAAAAATACGTCAGTTTTGAACGATATTTCTATTGTTAATAAATTTCCTGACGTATTCCCCAAAGAACTTCCTGGCCTACCCCCTGAGCGTGAAATTGAATTTTGTATCGACCTTGAACCCGGTATAAAACCCATTTCCAAAGCCCTATATCGAAAGTCTCCTATTGAACTTCAAGAGTTAAAGACCCAAGTGCAGGAATTGTTAGACATTGGCTTTATTCGTCCTATTACTTCTCCTTGGGGTGCTCCTGTTCTATTCGTGAAGAAGAAAGATGGGAGTATGCGACTTTGTATTGATTATCGGGAGTTGAATCATGTCACCATCAAAAATAGGTATCCATTGCCACGTATTGATGACATAAATTTATTTAATAATTATATTAAATAAATAGTTTAAAAATGGTTTTATTAATTTAAAAATCATTTAAAAAGGATATAAATGATTTAAAAATATTTTAAGTTATAATTAATGACTTTTAATATTTTGATAAATAATACATTAATACTTTAATATTAATGGTAATTATTTAAAAATGATTTTAAATGTTTTAAAAATCATTTAAAGGTAATATTAATACTTTAAAAGTATTTCAAGTTATTATAAATAACTTTAACATTTTGGAAATGATTTCATTAATAGTTTAATATTAATTAAATATTAATGATAATAGAATTATTTAATGTTTAAATCATTTAATAATGATTCCGATGTTTGAAATTTCATGATAAATTATAATAAATATTTCAAAATTATATTAAGTCATTTAAAAATAATATGACTGATACAAAGTTACAGGACAGAGTCTTAGACTCGATAATTACCCAATAAAGCTGTCGGTACCTCGACATATTTCAGAAATTGATCTGGACTTTGATAATTTAATTAGATATGTGATTATTTGTGATTCAATGGTTGTTAAACATGGGTAATAATGTGATTAGGTTATGTGCTGACTGCGAAATGAAGTACTATGTGTTATAATATATTGTTCTAATCGAACGAATGATCTGATTAATGATAGGTCGTGATATAAATGATAAATCTAAATTGCAAATTTTAAGCAGCGCATCAGGCAAGTATCTTACCTTTGCATTTTTTTTATGCAATGGACATGAGTAAGAATGTTTTTAAACTATATTATTACTGTACAGATTATTAACCCTATATTATATACGCTCATTGATTATCAACATGTTAGTATATGATAATTCAGATATATATTTTGTTCGTTAATTTCTATAAATGGTTACACAAGTGTCCCCACTTGGATAATCATTATTTTTAATTACATGTTGATATACCTTTGTCAATTACTCGTATACATATATGTTGAATTATAGATTATTGTTGAACAAGATAAAACCTTTGATTTGGAATCCAGACAAGTATGAACATCCCTACATGGGAAAACTTTTATGCACCCAAGGCGGACAGAGTGAACGATACCCTCGTTCTTGCATGTAGTATTGATCAATGCAGGGCATAACGGGCTGATCACCCCCCGTGCTCGTAAGTTATGACAGTTTGCAGATGAATTTTTGTTTAACCTATTTGAAAATTGAAAACAATGTTCATAGCATGTCACCTAAACTCTATTTATAGTCAGTATGTAGTTTCAAAAATTTGGTATAGAATTGATATATTATTATCATTGGTACATATTACTTCACAACTGTTGAATCGTTGTAGAAGGGTAGTATAAAGAAAACATTTAAATTCTTTCAGCTTATATATATATATATATAATTGCTATTACTTGTTGGGCACTCAAATGCTCATCCTTGCTTAATTTAAATGTTTTCAGCTAAGTGTGAACGACCAGAGAGCTCTGCTAAGAACAAGGGAAAGGGAGAGGTTGTTGAATGAGAGAAATGTTATTTTATGTAATAATTAACTTTATTAAGACAAGTATGATATATATTATCTATCATGGGTTGTAATGAATGTTTAAAGGTTACGTACTTGGGATTCAGACTCTGATGATATATAAATTAAGTTGATCTTTATATTATTGTTATTATTATTAGTATTATTCCGCTCATAGAAATGGTATCATAAAGCACCGATTTCGGGTTTCAAGTACCCGAATTTGGGGGCTTTACAGGTTGGTATTAGAGCTTAGGGTTAAAAACCTTAGGTGGGATAGACCTTAAGCTATAACCTTAGTACAGAGGGAAACGTTAAAAATATAAATAACTCATATAGAGTTTAAAAAGAGATGAATTAACTAAGTTCATCGTCAAACAAAATAAAAGATAACTTATATAAAACTATTATTTGTTGTGTGTATATACTATATGCTAATCAGGATAAATTGTGTGTGTAGATGTCTGGTGGAAAAGGCTTGTTATATGCTTATAGCATGAAGAAGAATCAAACCCATACACCCGAGCTGATATCGAAGGCAATAGATGAAATGGAGGCTCACAATGAAAATAACTCAGATGAGGTGGTTATTACAGAAAATGTAGTACCATATCCGGAGATGGTGGAGATGACAGATAGTGATTCGGACACTAAAGTTGAAGCTGATCAAGCATCAACGGAGGTGCAGGATCTGAGGAACAAGGTTTTTTCTCTGGAAAGGTTGTGGGAGATAGAAAAGTTGTTGAATAATCAATTGCGTTAAGATTTAATAGAAATAATGGAAGAACAAGATAAGCTTAAAATCCAAATTGATCAGATGGGAGCCACAAGCAACACAGCATTTGCATCTCTGAGCAAGAAGGGGAAAAGAAAGATAGGAGACCGTGACTTAGGAAAACCTGATAAGAAGAAAGGGAAAAGAATATGTTATCTGTGCAGTTATGAAGGACATACTACTCTGTATTTTCCTGACTACAAACCAGGAGCATGTTTTATCTGTGGGATAGAAGGTCATCTGGCAAAAATTAGTCCAAGGAAAAGGTGTAATAAATAAGTAGTATAGGTTCTGTTGTATAGGTGTGTTTAATGTAATATATATGATAGGTATGTCTATGTAATGTAATGTTCCCAACTTTTGTGTTAGTCAAGACTGTAAATCCTGACTTGTGTAGTCACCAAGGGATAACTGATGTTTAAAGCATTATGTGATATGTTATGTTAAATATTCGTTAAATGAATATGAATCTATGTTTGAGAAATGAAACAAGTTTAATATATTAAACTTATGCGATAAGGTTTAGAATGTAAGTTAAATTTATGATTTTATTTAAAGAGATTATGCCGCCAAGACATCGAACTCGCAACCAATGGGCAGAAGAATCTGTCAACAACGTTGAGGAAAAACAACAAGCAGACCCGATGCAACACTTTGCCAACATGGTAGCACAAGCTATGCAGCAAGGAATACCAGTCGTTGGGAATCAGTCGAATAATCGCATAGCAAACTTCAAAGACTTTAAGGCTGTAGGACCGCCAGAATTCAAAGGTACAACTGACCCTGTTGAAGCCTAAACTTGGGTCAAAGAGATTGAAAAAGCATTCGTGGTAGCTAGGGTAGATGAAGGGCAGAAGACTGCTTTTTCCACTTACATGATGAAGGGTAAGGCAAATTTTTGGTGGGAAGCGAATCAGGCAAGGGCAGGAGAAGGTATAGTTACATGGGATAGGTTCAAAACACTGTTTTTCGAAAATTATTTTTCACCCAGTATGCAGGCAAGGATGGAGGTTAAATTTGTAGGGTTGAGAATACGCTGCCAAATTTAATGAGTTAGCTAGGTTCGCTCCGCATCAAGTTGATACGGAGGCTAGAAAAACGAGAAGGTTTGAGCTGCGATTAAAACGCTGGCTCTACAACAAGGTGAAAGTGTTACAGATCCCTACATTTGCAGAACTCATGGAGAAGGTGATTATTACTGAGGAGGGAAATGAGGCTATGAGCCTTTACAACAAGGAGAGAAAGAACAAAGGCAAGGTAGAAGGGGTTAGGAAGGTGGAAATTAATAGTGGGAGCAGGAGTGTAGATGGCAAGAGGAAGGGGAACTATGTTGGGAATGTCCAGGTAAAACAAGAGGGAGTTAAGAAGTCTGCGGTACAGTGTAAGAATTGTAGGAAGAACCACTCGGGGGAGTGTTTGAAGGGGAAGTTTGTTTGTTATAAGTTTGGACAGGAGGGCCATATCTCTCCCAACTGCCCTAATCCTAGGATGAATAGTGGGTGTTTTCTGTGCGAATCGACTGAGCACAAGGTGAAAGATTATCAGAAGAGGAGGACAGAAGCAGGAAGTGTGAACACGGGCACTGGCAGCGGAACTTTAGCAATCACCGGACCTACGTCATCGAGCAAGCCAACAAAATCTACTGCAAGGGTCTACAACATGACAGTCCAGGATACGGCAGCAGCTGGCACTAGAACTCCAGGTATTATTCGTATAACTTTTATTTTCTTATATACATAATTTTCATATATATAGTAAATTATTTCTAAAGAAATTTTGAGGGAGGAATTTGAGTTCTTTTAGAAATTAAATTTTCGTTTAATCAGAAAGACAAGCTTTATGTGAACAGTTAAAGATCATTAGTTCGATCAAAGTTGATCAAGATCTACTTGCAATGTTTCTGTATGCTATGTACTGTGTATGTATAGGTTTTAGAACGGTGATTCCGGGGACAGAATCTTTATAAGGGAGGGTGAATGTAACAACCCGATATTTTCTATATAAATAAATAAGAAATTTTGCGTATAAATTTTTTTTTATTTAAGGATGAGGATTTGTACAAGATAATGTATATATATATATTTATGTGGTAAATAAAAATATATTTATTACATAAATGTTTACAAATAATTTTATTTTAGAATTATTGATTTTTATAAAGTATATTCTTATAATAATTAATATATAGCAAAAATGTTTTTATTAATTATTTTCAATGAAAATATACTCATATATTATTTAAATAATATATGAAGTGATTTTTAGAATAATTAGAATAATTATTTTATTATATGAATTTTAGTACAGATTATTAAGCTAATTATTTTACCTTAATTATTAAGATTAACTATGAAGAATAAATTAGATATGGAATCCAAACCATAATTTTGGATTATTGTCAAGGTATGAGAATAATAATATAATATTAATTATATTTTGATTTTTCAGTACTATGAATATGCACTGTATGTCCTTATTGATAATGGTTGGTCAACTTCGGTGTATTTTGACCAAACCCTAGTAATAATGTTAAACCCTAATTTGAGATCCAATTTAGAGTACAAGATTGTTATATAACCGTGTTATATAATTTATGTTGTGGATTAATTAGGTAAACACTAATTAAAAATCTAGAAACACTAATCTTTAGAAAACCCTAATTATAAAATTCTAAATTAGAAACCCTAATTAATATTTCGAAAACACTAATTTTTGAAATGAGAAAACCCTAACTTGAAACTCAATCAGGAGTTCGAGATTATTATATAATTGTGTTATGTGATTTCATGATTAATTAGGTTAACCCTAATTAACATTTAGAGATATTAATTTCTAGAAACCTTAATTTCTAAAATTAATAACCCTAATTAGAAATTATAAAAAAAACTAATTACTAATTTTAAAATATAATTGCTAAAGTAGCAAAGTTAATTATAATTAGTGATTTTAAACCATAATGTTCATGTATAAAGTAATTAAAAAATTAATCATAATTATGAAACCCTAATTTCAAAATTTTAGAAACTAAAATTTATTTTATTTTATTTTTTGTACAAACCCTAGTTGGAAAATCATTTAATTTGTGCTAAACCTTAGGGTTAAACCCTAAGGGTTTGACAAGTTACAAAATTGCCATTAAAATGATTTATCAAATGACCATTTTGTCCCTAGTTATATTATTTTGGCTAACTAGTAGGGTTTGACATTAGGAGGGGTTGTTCACCAAACTCAACAACTCTCTTGACTTATAATTGACAACACTCAGCCTCTAGATATCAGCCATACATGTATCTATGCACTATATATAGAATTGGAGAGAGAAAAATCTCATTTGCCCACTTATTTTGCACAAACTCTCATACTTGAGCCTCTCTCTCTAAAACCTACGAATTATCCTTCATAAATCAGTCACAAACCAAGCCCTACTATAAACCATAACCAAAACAGAAGCTAGAAATTAAGATTATTCAAAGAAGGTATAAACAAACCCTAGAAAATCTGTCCATTAATTCTGTTGTTAGATGTTAGTTTGATGTGTTAAATATGTTTTATAAGGTGTCTAAGGATGATCTGGGTTGCTAGATGTTAGATCCATAACATCTAGATGCTCGAATTTGAAGATCTTCAAAATCTGGGAAAAATTTTTTTGTTGTCTGACAACTAATGTCAGACCCGGTAGATCTTTATCTGTGTTTCGTTTTTGTGTGTTGAGCGTTGGTAATTATTGTATGTCAGGTGGTCTGTATTCTTTAACTTTAATCTAGCTCAGATCGTGAACAGAATGAAATATACGGGTGGTCAAACCTAATTGACTGCCCATGACTATCGAATTTCTGGAAAACCCAGATCGTGCCCAGAAACGTCTGACAAGATGTTCTTGGGCTATGATCTTTCCTTTGTATGTCGATTTATTATTTTTGTTGAATCTATGTTGTAGTGGGTAATATTAACTGCAATATTATGCCTTAAGATCATCTAAACATCAAATATTATGAGCACAGAGGCTGGTCAAAGTAGGTACCACTAGCACGTTTTCTATTTTCTGGGTAACCCAGAAAACAGATGAACGTGTCGTCTGACATCCTTTGACCATACGATATTTAGCAATTCTGTTATTGTTATAGTGATTTTAGATAATGGATCTCTTCATGTACATGTTGGTTAAATACTGCAAAGCTTAGATAACAAAAACAATACTCGAATCAGAAGTTATGGAAGCCCAAATTAGGCTAGTCGAACTGTTCTTCATTTCGGGGTAACCCAGAAATGAAGAACAGCTCTGACAGCCACTTTGAAGGCTTTGATCTTGTTGTATATTTATCGTTTGATCATGATGGTGGTTGAATATTGTAGTATTGCACTATGTCTACAAGATCTGACCATTATCTTTTCCAGAAACACAATACACAGTTCACGATTGCCGGTCAAACTAAGCCACTCGAAAGCTGGCATGAATGTTCTGGGTTTAGCCAAGAACAAGAAGAACACCTATAGCGACGGTTCTGTCGCTATAGGTAGTCTTTAGCGATAGTTTTATTAAATTAATTAAATTAATTTCTAAAAATCATTTAAAATAGAAATTAATTTCTGAAAATTACAAAAAAAATATTTTAAAAATTATTTTAAGTTATAAAAATAAACTTTTAATAATTTGAAATATTTTTCATAAATATTAGTATTTATTTAAATATATTGATATTTAATTTATTTATTAAATGCATTAAGTAAATTAATTAAAAATGATTTTATTATATTAAAAATCATATTAAATGATAATAAGTTATTTAAAAATATTTTAAGTTATAAAATATAACTTTTAATATTTTAAAGCAAATTTCATTAATTATTTAATATTAATGATCATTATGATATTTACTAAATGAATTAAATTAATTAATTAAAAATCATTTTATTATATTAAAAATCATTTTAAATAATAATAAGGTATTTAAAAATATTTTAAGTTATAAAATATAACTTTTAATATTTAAAGATAAATTTCATTAATTAATTATTATTAATGATATTAAAGTTATTTAATAATTATATTAAATAATTTAGTTTTAAAATGATTTTTATATTATAATAATCATTTTAAATAAAAATAAAGTGTTTAAAGATATTTTAAGTTATAAAATATAACTTTTAATATTTAAAGAATAATATCATTAATAATTTAATATTAATAATTATTAATTTATTATTAATGATATTAAATTTATTTAATAATTATATTAATTAAATAGTTTAAAATGGTTTTATTAATTTAAAAATCATTTAAAAGGGATATAAATGAATTAAATATAAATGAATTAAAGATATTTTAAGTTATAATTAATGACTTTTAATATTTTGATAAATAATACATTAATACTTTAATATTAATGGTAATTATTTAAAAATGATTTTAAATGCTTTAAAAATCATTTAAAGGTAATATTAATACTTTAAAAGTATTTCAGGTTATTATAAATAAATTTAACATTTTGGAAATGATTTCATTAATAGTTTAATATTAATTAAATTCATGATAAATTATAATAAATGTTTTAAAATTATATTAAGTCATTTAAAAATAATATGATTGATACTAAGTTACAGGACAGAGTCTTAGACTCGATAATTACCCGATAAAGTTGTCGGTACCTCGACATGTTTCAGAAATTGATCTGGACTTTGATAATTTAATTAGATATGTGATTATTTGTGATTCAATGGTTGTTAAACATGGGTAATAACGTGATTAGGTTATGTGCTGACTGCGAAATGAAGTACTATGTGTTATAGTATATTGTTCTAATCGAACGAATGATCAGATTAATGATAGGTCATGATATATACGATAAATCTAAATTGCAAATTATAAGCAGCGCATCAGGCAAGTATCTTACCTTTGCATTTTCTTTATGCAATGGACATGAGTAAGAATGTTTCTAAACTATATTATTACTGTACAGATTATTAACCCTATATTATATACGCTCATTGATTATCAACATGTTAGTAAATGATAATTCAGATATATATTATGTTCGTTAATTTCTATAAATGGTTATACAAGTGTCCCCACTTGGATAATCATTGTATTTAATTACATGTTGATATACCTTTGTCAATTACCCGTATACATATATGTTGAATTATAGATTATTGTTGAACAAGATAAAGCCTTTGATTTGGAATCCAGACAAGTATGAACATCCCTGCACGGGAAAACTTTTATGCGCCCAAGGTGGATAGATTGAACGATACCCTCATTCTTGCATGTAGTATTGATCAATGCAGGACATAACGGGCTGATCACCCCCCGTGCCCGTAAGTTATGACGGTTTGTAGATGAATTTCTGTTTAACCTATTTGAAAATTGAAAATAATGTTCATAGCATGTCACCTAAACCCTATTTATAGTGTAATACCCTGAAAAATAATAATAATAATATATATATGACATTTAATTTTATATTTTTTAAATATTTTAAGTGGGTTTTCTTATGTTTGGGAAAAACATTGTATTTAATTTATGTGGAATAAAATAAGTATAAGATTATATTAAATTGGGCCTTAAAATTTGATTGGGTTTAATTTACATGTGGGTAATATCTAATCCTATTAAAATTTGGAAAATTAATATAATATATAAAAAAAACTTAAAACCCTATACATTGTACCGTACCTTGTTCGTCTGATAAAAAAAAGAAAAAAAGAAAGAGGCGGTCGCTTACCGAGAAGGAGGGAGTGGGAGTTGTGAATTAGATTGCTGAAGAATCAAGAGGTGCAATCCTTTCTTCTTTTATATATATATATATATATATATATATATATATATATATATATATATATATATATATATATCATTACTTGTGGCCTTGTTGGATATTATCATGTATTAATGAAGCAGCCATGTGATGATTGGCTATCTATTGTATATATATAATATTTGATTTCACTACAGACTAAAGCATAGAGTCGCAACATACTTTTGATGATAATTTTTTTTTAATTTACGTAATCTTTGTGGCATTTGGTTAGAATTAGCAGATTTTACTAAGTATTGTTTAAGCTACTTGTAAATACAAGTATATATGAATTAAATTGTATTTTAATTACTGAAAGCAAAATATAAATATATTAAATAAGTTGAAATCATGGAAAAGGTGTTTGGTTCTTTACTAATTGGAATCACAGTAATTAAATCTAATTTTAAGATTATAAAAACTATATTAAAATTTTACATAATAATTCAAGTTGATTCATTTTATTGGTAAGAGTAATAAAATGTGTCTACTAATAAATTTAACAATATTATGTTATTATTGGATAAATTTATAATAAAATTTTATTTTATTATTAGATCGGACGGAGGGAATTTAAGGAGTATATTTGGAGTATAAATTTTGGGTATTACATTGCTTAATCCAGGTACAGATTCCGTACTCTTTCAGTAAGACTCTTTTATTTTTAATTCATTCGTTTCGTTATTCGTTTCGAAATTTAATGTTGTCTCTCATAATTGTTCCTTGTCAATTTATTGTGATAAATTTATTTTGGCGCTGTATTAGAACTCATATTTGTACTCTTTAGACTAGTGTATCATGTCTAAATTTTATTGTGATATTTATAGTGATGTACATGTTAGTATATTTTTAAAGACTTGTGTTGATGATTCGTTCGATTTAACATGTACACGTTAGAACCCCTTTATGTTGATATTTTGTCGCATGTGTTGTGAAATTATATTTTGTTAGAATACCGTTGGGTATACCTGAGCTATAACCACCTGTGGGGGTACCATAGGCATGTCCTCTTGGTACCGAGGCATGACACCTTCCGTGGCGGTGTGATCAGTCCACGGCGTCTCCGTTTTGTGCTCCGTTGGGAGTTGGCCATTTGGTGTTTTGTTGTGGGAGGCGTATGGGTCGACCCTAGTTTTCTGTTTTGTTCTGTTCTGCGGATTGGTGATGTTTGTGCCCAACACACCTTCCGATTTTACATGCATTGGATTCGCGGTCCAATGTGTGTGACTTGCCTGTGTGGCATTATTTGACTTGTCTGTGTAGCACTATTTTGACTTATCTATGTGGCAATGTATATTTCTGAGCTCGGTATGAAATAACACCCAACTATTTGATTCAGCTTATTATTTCGTTATGTTAGTTTTGTTATTTTCGTTTCAGTTAGTTTCGTTTATTTCATTTAATTGAGTTAATTATTTCAGTTTATTAATTGTATTCTATATCCGTACTGGGCATTTGGCTCATGCTGTGTTTTTCTTCCGGCAGGTAATCATGGGAATCAAGTGCAAGTGTGACGAGAGCTCCCTTCTATCCAATAGCTTTGATATATTTTGTTAGGCTATGATACATTGATTTATTTGGAGTTGTAATAGTTATTTCAGATTGTGGTTTGAGTCAGTGTGGCATTTATCAAGGTTTGTCTTAAGACATTTAATTAGTTTAAGACTATTCTTTTGTGGATTAGAGCCTTGCTATTAAATTCATCAGTTTTGTTATGTTTTGAGTAACCTCTCTTTCTATTTCGGAAAGGGTGTTACATATAGTCAGTATGTAGTTTCAAAAATTTGGTATAGAATTGATATATTATTATCATCGGTTCAGATTACTTCACAACTATTGAATCGTTGTAGAAGGGTAGTATCAAGAAAACATTTAAATTCTTTCAGCTTATATATATAATTGCTATTACTTGCTGGGCACTCAAATGCTCATCCTTTCTTAATTTCAATGTTTTCAGCTAAGTGTGAACGACCAGAGAGCTCTGTTAAGAACAAGGGAAAGGGAAAGGTTGCTAAATGAGAGAAATGCTATTTTATGTAATAATTAACTTTATTAAGACAAGTATGATATATATTATCTATCATGGGTTGTAATGAATGTTTAAAGGTTACGTACTTGGAATTCAGACTCTGATGATATGTAATTAAGTTGATCTTTATATTATTGTTATTATTATTAGTATTATTCTGCTCGTAGAAATGGTATCGTAAATCACCGAGTTCAGGTTTCAAGTACCCAGATTTGGGGGCTCTACATGACTGCTACCAACTCCAGATCATGAGTAGGATAATTCCTCTCATATTCTTTGAGTTATCGTGTGGCATAGGCTATAACTTTCCCATGTTGCATAAGAACATATCCTAACCCTTTGCCTAAAACATCGTTGTAGATAACAAATTCATTCGAACCAGATGGTATTGTCAGAACAGGTGTTGAAATGAGTCTCCTCTTCAGCTCATAGAAACTCTTCTCGCATTCCTCGCCCCATATGAATTTTGTATCTTTCCGAGTCAGCTGAGTTAACAGAGTAGTGTTTCGAGAAAATCCTTCCACGAATCTCTAATAATAACCAGCTAAGCCCAGAAAGCTACGTACTTAGGTCACCGACTTCGGTTGCTCCCAACTTTGTATTGCTTCTATCTTCGCCAGGTCAATAGATACTCCATGTTTTAACACCACGTGCCCAAGGAATGCTACTTCCTCAAGTCAGAACTCACATTTCTTCAGCTTGGCTTATAGCTTGTTTTCACGAAGCCTTTGAAGTACCAGCTTCAAATGGTGCTCATGATCTTCACGACTTTTGGAATAGATGAGGATGTCATTAATAAAGACAATAACGAACTGATCTAAATATTCCTTAAACACACGGTTCATCATATCCATGAAAGTCGCATGAGCATTAGTCAATCCAAAAGACATGACTAAGAATTCACAATGCACGTACGGAGTTCTAAAGGCAGTCTTCAGAATATCCTCAGTTTTAATCTTCAGCTGATGATATCCAGAACGAAGATCGATCTTTGAAAAGAATTATGCTCCTTACAACTGGTCAAACAGGTCATCAATGCGAGGTAGCAGATACCTATTCCTGATGGTGACATGGTTCAATTCCCGGTAGTCAACACAAAGTCGCATACTCTCATATTTCTTCTTTACGAATAAAAAAGGAGCACCCCAAGGAGATGTACTAGGATGAATGAAACTAATGTCCAACAACTCCTGTAGTTGGACCTTTAACTCTCATAATCACCTCGTTCGGGTTCCTCACGTTTTGGTCAGTCGCGACAAACGCTCTTCCACGAACCGCTGACTTTGACTTATCCGGAAAAGCCTTTGGAGTAACCATCCCCGCTGGACTTTGTTTCGCTACAGGACAATCTCAAGCTATATGACCTTCATTTCCACAATTATAACACACCTTGAATTATTGTGGGCAGTTTGGGCTGATGTGTCCCTCTTTCCCGCATTTATAACATACGATCGGTGGTCGTTCTCCTCCCTTAAAAACAGTTGATGATGGTGCTGACGTCTTCACGTTGTCATTGTTGTACCTTCTCTATTTGAAATCTCCCCCCGACTCGCTTCTTCTACTATCATGGCAACGATTACCAACAGAGTGGTTACCACTTTTGTCCAGATATTTTCCTCCTCGCTGGTTGTCGTTGCTCCGATGACTGCTGCCACCGGTACGACCCTGGTTGTTGTCCCCCAGTTGAACAAAATCATTATCTCACTCCAACAATTGAGTTATGTTCACAACATCTGAATATAGAGAAAATTTGTGAGAAATGAGGTATTGACGAATGTCGGGTTTCAAACCTCTCAGAAACATCCGCGTCATACGTTCCTCATTCTCTACCAAATGAGGTGCAAACCTGGATAACTCTGCGAACTTAGCCTCGTACTGGAACACAGTCATGTTTTTTCTTTTTCAGTCTGATAAACTCTACCTCCTTCATATGACGGATATTTCAGGAAAGTACTTATCATTGAATAGTTTCTGAAATACTTCCCAAGACATATTGAGTGTGGCAGGCTGGGTATGCTTAACAAATTCCTACCAGTAATCTGCCTCACCACGGAATATAAAGGTGGCAAATGGAACCTTCTGTTCCTCCGTATATCCCAAGACATCAAATATCTTGGTAATTTGCTTAACCCACATTTCTGCCTTGATCGGATCCGGCTTTTCCAAAAACTACAGCGGTCCCAACTCCTTGAATTTCTTAGCAGTGACCACCTGTGAGTTGCCACTGTTTCTACCTGTATTTTGAACAGGAGTCTCTCTCGTCTGGTTTTGCATGAACAGCAGAAAGCTTCTAAACATCTCATCGTTCATCGTCTGCTCAGTGGTGTTGTTTACAGGAGGAACATTGTCGTCATGTTTCACGTTCTCCTGGTTGGTGATTAAAGGTTTCTCCATGGTCTCATTCACTCCATCGTTAATATTTTTAGCTACCATTCTTAAATATTGTCACAAAACAAGGGTTAATTAAAGAAATTGACATGCAATAAAATAACCATATATTCTGACCAACCAACAAATAAGCTTAGGTAGGATATACTAGCGAAGCATTTACTCGTCTCTCCCCTCCTAGTTCTATTCCCAATCTCCGCCAGAGACCATATCCCTAAGCTCTGATACCAACTGTGACACCCCCAAAATAGGTATACATCACCCATTCTGAGTCGCCAAATATATGGTACAGAAAATAACTACAACTTCATTATTATAATTGTCGTGCAAAATACGACAACACATATACTGTGAGTTTAAATACAAATATTGTCTTCTAGACAATATTCAAACTCAAATAAGTCCTCATTACAATTATTGATACATTATTTTACAAAATAGTGAGGACTACTAAAATAACTTTCTAGAACCATCATTCCATACCCCGACTAGTACCCACTACATTCTCGCCTCCTGAGAAGAAAAATGGAACAAAAAAGAAAAGGGTGAGCTCAACTAACCAGTAAAGAACATTATGACTAAGATAATGTAGAAAAAATTATTGCTAGTTCTCAACAGGGAATAATCTGATAGAATATAATAGATAACAAGTTTTAGATCAATATTCACAGCAGAAATAACAATTCATTTGAAGAGTTAAGTAGAGAATGAAGTCTACTATCTTCTATGATTTTAAAGTCCATCATCAATATTTTCTCCCTATGACATCAATCAATATACATCTTGAATCAAATATTCATATTTGCTCTACGGCCAAAATATTCAACCGTGTCCCCAGTTGGTCATGTTCATCTCAACACCTGTTCATTTTTGCACTACAGGCCAAAGACATTCATCATGTAATCTTTCATCTTTGCACTACAGGCCAAAGATATTCAGTTATATCACCATTTAGGACTGAGAATGATGAAAATATTTTAAAGAAAACGAATCCAGTGAGATAAAATAACAAGGATTAAGGGTTCATATTTTAGTTCATCCATGTTTAAAAAAACTCCATAATAAACCATTGTGGAGCAAAATTTAAGAATAAAGATCAAAACATAGATACAATCAAAGCTACTAACCATAATAAACAACTTGGACAAGAAAAGAAAAAAATTTAATTTTTCTGTGAATAGTGGCGTATACGTGAATAGTGTCATATACGTGAATAGTAACCCCGACACAAAAAGATAAGAATTTCACAAGAATAATTTTATCAATATTCTGGTATAATGATATTAAAAGAAATAACATCATTTATGAAAAAAAAAAATAACATCCCTTACCTCAGAGGGACAGTATTTCTGACTGGAATACCGGATATAATGCTGAAAGAAACTTGCACCGTATAGCAACACTTAAATTATCAAAATACACACAAAAATACGCTCGATAATATATAGAGAGAAAACTTCAGTTTCTTGCGTAATTTTTAATTCTAACCTAGGCAGCCTTATTTATAGGAAAATGGTTAGAACACCAAAGCAGAAAATTTAATAAAATAATAATATTTTCTAAAAAAAAATTCCTACGCACACCACCAGTCAAAAACATCAACCACAAGTGGGACCCACCCCACAAAAAATAAAAAAAAATCCATTTTTCTTAAATAAAACATTTATAATTCCAAAAATTAATTATTCTGAAACTTTAATAATTCATAATAAATAGCCTTTTATCAGAAAAATTTGAATCTTATGTCCATTCCATAGGAAATTTAATTTTGTACAACTTTGAAGATTTAAGTTTTTCCAAATTCTAAACAGAAATTGACTGAAATTCACATACGGACGATTTTGCAGGCTATAATCAAATTTTAGTCAAAAATGAGGCCCACCAACACATTTAACATGTTTTTTGTAATATTCTTCCTCCTCACTTATTCATATCTCTCACATTCATTGTAAAAATATAATCATTATTATATTATCGCATTATACATTTATAATGTAATATAATAATATATTTGAATGCATTATTTTATCAAAAAAGATAAAATATCAATTTTCAACAATTATCACTTTTCTAAAAATTCCTCCATTTATATCCACATAAAGAATATTTTTCTTATCATATAAATCAATAATTAATTATTCACAAATAATATTATAGAGTCACAATAACGACAATCAGGTCGTTCCTAGGAAATAGGGGGCTTTTCGATAAGGATTTCTCCTTACTGGCAGGCAATTAGATGACCTATCCCCTTTTCCCGACAGAACTTTCTAGACATTGCCAATAACGTTATCTAATAATATTATTCAAATAATATGAATTATTGATATGATAATGAGAAATACTGTGCAGTGATAATTATTGAAACAACAATAATATAAATATCAACGTAACAATTATTGAATCAATAAAATAAAATATTGAACAGTAATTACTGTAACAATTATTGAGTAGTGCATTCTTACGTAAGAATTAATAATTGGTGCAATACCGTGTGCTACTGTGCAACACCGCGTATTACTATTTTTAACCGCCGAGTATTCCAACAGTGTTAACGGTAACAACTACGTCATTATTTATAAAAACTCATACTTGTCATTTTTTTCATCCAATCGCTGTCCGTTATGGGTCCCATAAAAGGCTGCGCCGTCGTACGAATATTCCCTGACAGCAAGAATATTCCACGACCAAACTAATATTCCCCGACAACAATGAATATTTTATAACCACTTGCTTTTTAAAAAATATTTGCGTATTTTACCCATTACTAACCACATTAATCAAATCAACCCCTTACTGTAAGACCCCAACTTATTATAAGTAAAATTGAATTTCCTCTAATTATTATTGTGAATAATAAGGTATTAATTTGATATAATTATCTGGTTATAGGTGAAATGTGCAAATTTTGCAAAATAAGCAAGTGGTTATAAAATATTCATTATTGTCGGGGAATATTCGTTTGGTCGTGGAATATTCTTGTTGTCGGAGAATATTCGTATGACGGCGCAGTCATTTGTGGGCCCCATAACAGAATAAATGTCGGATGAAAAAAATGACAAGTTTGAGTTTTTCTAAATAACGGCGTAGTTGTTACCGTTAACACGGTTGGAATACCCGGTGGTTAAAATATAGTAATACGCGTGGATGCACAGTATTGATTAATTATTGATCCTTACGTAAGAAAGCACTACTCAATAATTGTTACAGTAATTACTGTTCAATATTTTATTTTATTCAATAATTGCCACGTTGATATTTTATATTATTGTTGTTTCAATAATTATCACTGCACAGTATTTCCCATTATCATATTAATAATTCATATTATTTGAATAATATTATTAGATAACATTATTGGCAATGTCTAGAAAGTTTTGCCAATGAGAGGTTTAGTCACCTAATTGCGCGCCAGTAAGGAGAAATTCTTATTGGAAAGCCTCCTCTTTCCTAGGAACGGCCTGGTTGTCATAAATGTGATTATGTAATATTATTTGTGAATAATTAATTATTGATTCATATGATAAGAAAATATTTATTTTATGTGGATATAAATGTTGGATATATTTATTGTGGTTAAAAATGAAGGAGTTAATGTTGAGGTGTTTTATCAGTATTTTTATCGGAATGAAGGTATTAAAAATTAAACCCGTGTTTTTGAGATATATTGTGTGAGTTATAATTTTTAATCCGACCGTTGGATCGTTGTGATTTTTGGATATGTTATACATATATAAGTTGAGTATATGTCCACAAATTTTGAACCGTTAAAAATGAACGTATGATTTGTTATGAATTTTAAGAGGTGATTGATTCAGAAATTAGGTTTATAAATGATTTTGGTGAAAAATTCTAGAATTGAGTGGGCCTCACTTATGGTTGGTGAAGAAATGTGCTGAATTTTATTTCAAATGTGGTGGATGGCAATAGTAGCAGGTAAAGCCATCAGGTTGCAGGTCAAGTCTGCTTCGGCGTGCTAACACTTTTCTATAAATAGAGGGCTAAGTTAGAATTGAAAATCACACCAGAAATATAAGATTTCTCTCTTTCTCTCTCTATATTATTGAGCGTATTTTGTGAGTATTTAGATACTTTGTGAGTTTCTATTTTTCAGTACAAGTTTCTGTCAGCACTATATCCGAAATTCAGTCAGCAGTACGGTTATTTTGAGGTAAGGGATGTTATTTTCTTCATAAAAGATATTATTTCTTTCGATATCATTATGCCAAAATATTGGTTTGAACTTTTTATCAAATTTGGAACTTTTTGTGTCGGAGTTACTATTCACGTATACGGTACTATTCACGAATACGTCACTATTCACCAAAAAATGAAACTTTCTTCTTTTTGTCCAAGATGTCTATTATGGTTACTATCTTTGATTGTATCCTTGTTTTGATCTTTATTTTTGAATTCTGTTACAAAATTGGTTACTATGGGGTATTATTGATCTTGGATAAACTGTTATACGAATCCCTACTATTTGTCATTCTGTTTCACTGGATTCGTTTTCTTTAAAATCTTTTTCATCATCCTCGGTCTTAAATGATGATATTACTGAATATTTTTGGCCTGTAGTGCAAAGATGAATGATTAATTGATGAATATCTTTGGCCCGTAGTGCAAAGATGAACAGGTGTTGAGATGAACATGACCAACTGGTGAAACAAATGAATATCTTTGGCATGTAGTGCAAAGATGAATATTGATTAAAGATATATATTGATTATTGTTACAGGGATTAAATATTGATGATGGACTTTCAAATCTTAGAAGATAGTAGAAATCATTCTCTATTTGACTCTTCTAATGGATTAGTGTTTCCGATGCAGAATATTGATCTAAAACTTGTTGTTTATTATATTCTATCAGATTTTTCCCTGTTGAGGACTAATGATAATTTGTTGTATATTATCTTAGTCATAATATTCTTTACTGGGCTAGTTGAGCTCACCCTTTTCCTTTTTGTTCCATTTTTCTTCTCAGGAGGTGAGAACATAGAAGGATCTAGTCGGGGTATGGAGTGATGGTTCTAGAAATATGTTTTAGCAGTCCTCACTATTTCTGTAAAATAGTGTTTGAATAATTATAATGAGGACTTATTTGAGTGTGGATATTGTCTAGAAGACAATATTTGTATTTAAACTCACAGTATATGTTGTCGTATTTTGCACAACAATTGTATTATTGAAGTTGTAGTTTTCTTTCTGTACCATGAATTTGACGACTCAGAATGGGTGTTGTATACCTATTTTGGGGGCATCACAGTTGGTATCAAAGCTTAGGGATATGGTCTCTGGCGGAGATCGGGGAATAGAACTAGGAGGGGAGAGATGAGTAAATCCTTCGCTAGTGTGTCCTATCTAAGCTTATTTGTTGGTCAGTCATAATATAGGGATATTATGTGATATGTTAATTTGTTTAATTAACCCTTGTTTTATGGCAGTATTTAAGAATGGCTGCTGAGAACGTTAACAATGGAGTGTATGAGACTGTGGAACAACCTCTAGTTACAAACCAGGAGAACATGCAACAGGAAGGCAATATTCCTCTTGTAAACAATACTACCGAGCAAACGATGAATGATGGAATGTTTAGGAGCTTTTTATAGTTCATGCAAAATCAGACGAGGGAGACTCGTGTACAAAATACAGGTGGAAGTGATAGCAACGCAAGGTCTGTCACAGCTAAGCAGTTTAAGGAGTTGGGACAACCAGAATTTATTGGAAAGCCAGATCCGATCAAGGCGGAAATATGGGTCAAGCAAATTACCAAGATATTCGATGTCTTGGGATGTACGGAGGAATAGAAGGTTCCATTCGCCACATTTATGTTCCGCGGTGAGGCAGACTACTAGTGGGAGTATGTGAAGCGTACCCAGCCTGCTGCACTCAATATGTCGTGGAAAACATTTCAGAAACTATTCAATGACAAGTACTTTCCTGAAAGTATTCGTCATATAAAGGAGGTAGAGTTTATCAGACTGGAACAAAACAATATGACGGTGTCCCAGTACGAGGCGAAGTTCGCTGAGTTATCCAGGTTTCCACCTCATTCGGTAGAGAATGAGGAACGAATGACAAGGATGTTTCTGAGAGGTCTAAAACCCGAGATTCGTTAATACCTTATCTCTCATAAATTTTATCTGTATTCAGATGTTGTCAACAGGGCTCAATTATTAGAGCGAGATAGTGAGTATGTTCAACCGAGGGACCACAACCAGGGTCATACCGATGACAGCAGTCATCAGAGCGATGATAACCAACGAGGAAGGAAAAAATGAACAAAGGCGGTAACCACTCGGCTGGTCATCGTGGCCATGATAATAGGAGAGGTGAGTTAAGTGGAAATTTCAGAAAGAGGAGATTCAACAATGACGGGAAGACATCAGCACCAGCACCAGCACCAACAACAAATTATAGGGAGGAGAACAACCACCAATTAGATGTTACAAATGCAGGAAAGAGGGACATATCAGCCCAAACTGTCCACAACAATCCAAGGTATGTTACAACTATGGAAAGGAGGGCCATATAGCTCGAGACTGTTCTGTAGGAAAACTAAGTTCAACGGGGATGGTAACTCCAAGGGCTGTCCCGGATAAGTTAAAATCAGCGGTTCCTGGAAGAGCGTTTGTCGTGACTTGCCAAAACTTGAGGAACCCGAATGAGGTGATCACGGGTAAGCTAATCTTGAATTCTTGCGAAGTTTATACCTTACTAAATACTGGTTCTACCCATTCTTTTATCTCTCCTTCTTGTGCTCAACGTTTAAACTTGACTCCGGAGAAATTGGACTTTGAATTATCTGTTGAAACTCCGTTGCGTGAAACCTTCATTACATCTACAGTTTATAAATCTTGCATGATCCAAGTTGGCACTATCACATTACCTGTTGATCTTATCTCTTTAAAGATACTTGCTTTTGATGTGATTTTAGGAATTGATTGGTTAACCACTCATCATGCTAAAATTGATTGTTTTCGTAACATTATTAGTTTTTATATTCGTAACCAACCTGTCATACAAATTCAAACTACTAAACCACTAAAATCAGTTACTGTCATATTAAGCCACAAAGCTATTCGTTTATTGAAAAATGGATGTCAAGCTTTCTTAGCCCAAGTTATGGATTTGAACAAAGACAAGTCAGATTTGAATAATATTTATGTTGTTAGAGAATTTCCTGATGTATTTCCTGAAGAACTTCCCGGTATACCCCCAGAACGGAATGTTGAATTCTTTATTGACCTCGAACCGTGTACAAAACCCATTTCTAAAACCCCATATCGAATGGCTCCTATTGAACTTCAGGAGTTAAAAGTCCAACTACAGGAATTGTTAGACATAGGTTTCATTCATCCTAGTACATCTCCTTGGGGTGCTCCTATTTTTTTCGTAAAGAAGAAAGACGGGAGTATGCGACTTTGTATTGACTACCGAGAATTAAACCATATCACCATCAAGAATAGGTATCCGCTACATCGCATTGATGACCTGTTCGACCAGTTACAAGGAAAATAATTCTTTTCAAAGATCGATCTTCGTTTTGGATATCATCAGCTGAAGATTAAACCTAAGGATATTCCAAAGACTGCCTTCAGAACATGGTACGAGCATTATGAATTCTTAGTCATGTCTTTTGGATTGACTAATGCTCCTACTTCTTTCATGGATATGATGAACCGAGTATTCAAGGAATATTTAGATCAGTTCATTGTTGTCTTTATTGATGACATCCTCATCTATTCCAAAAGCCGTGAAGATCATGAGCACCATTTGAAGCTGATACTTGAAAGGCTTCGTGAAAACAAACTTTATGCCAAGCTGAAGAAATACGAGTTTTGGCTTGAGGAAGTAGCATTCCTTGGGCACATGGTGTCAAAACATGGAGTATCTGTTGACCCGGCGAAGATTGAAGCAGTACAAAGTTGGGAGCAACCGAAGTCGGTGACCGAAGTGCGTAGCTTTCTGGGTGTAGCTGGTTATTATCGGAGATTCGTGGAAGGATTTTCTCGAATCGCTATTCTGTTAACTCAGCTGACTCGGAATGATACAAAATTCGTATGGAGTGAGGAATGCGAGAAGAGTTTCCAAGAGCTCAAGAGGAGACTCATTTCGGCACCTGTTCTGGCAATACCATCTGGTACGGATGGATTTGTTATCTACAGCGATGCTTCAGGCAAAGGGTTAGGATGTGTTCTCATGCAACATGGGAAAGTCATAGCCTATGCCTCAAGACAACTCAAAGAATATGAGAGGAATTATCTTACTCATGATCTAGAGTTGGTAGCAGTCGTTTTTGCGTTGAAAATCTGGAGACACTACTTGTATGGGGAGAAAGTGGAGATTTATACGAACCATAAAAGTCTCAAATACTTCTTCACACAAAAGGAACTCAACATGAGGCAACGACGTTGGCTCGAGCTGTTGAAAGATTACGATCATGCCATTCAATACCATCCTGGAAAAGCGAACGTAGTAGCTGACGCATTGAGTAGAAGATCATATGCGAGTACGAGTGCGATATTGTCAATGCAAAGGCCCATTCTGTATAACTTACAAAGGATGGAGGTAGAATTAACGACTCCAGGGACCCACATGATGATCGCAAATATACGAGTAGAACCGACTTTAATCGATAAAGTTAAAGCTGATCAAGCTACGGACCTGGACCTGATACGTATGAAGAAGAAAGTGCAAGAAGGAGCTATTCCAAAAGCGAGAATCGATGAAGAAGGAATACTTAGATTCAACTCCAGACTTTATGTTCCTAACGACTCTGATTTGAAGCATAGAATCATGATGGAGGCACACAACACACCGTTTGCAATCCATCCTGAGAGTACCAAAATGTATCATGATATTCGACATACATTTTGGTGGAATAATATGAAGAGAGAGATCGAGGAGTTTATCTCGAGGTGTTTAACCTGTCAATGTGTAAAGGCGGAGCATCAAGTGCCAAAGGGTCCATTGCAACCACTTGGGATTCCGGAATGGAAGTGGGAACACATTACCATGGATTTCGTTACAGGTCTTCCCAATGTTTCTCAAGGCATAGATGCTATTTGGGTTATTGTTGATAGATTAACCAAGTCTGCTCATTTCTTGCCGATACGCGAAACTTATTCCCTTGAACGTCTTGCTCGTATGTACGTGAATGAGATTGTGAGATTGCATGGCATGCCAGTATCCATAATTTTGGATCATGACCCAAGATTCACTTCACGATTTTGGGTTAGCTTGCAGAAAGCTATGGGCACAGATTTACGATTCAGTTCGGCATACCATCCTCAAATGGACGGCAATCAGAGAGGACTATTCAAACCCTTGAAGATCTATTAAGACTTTATGTCCAAGATTTTAAAAGAAGTTGGGATAAGTACTTGCCACTGGTGGAATTCTCCTACAACAACAATTATCAAGCAAGTATAGGCATGGCTCCATTTGAGGCGTTGTATGGACGAAAGTGTTGTTCTCCAGTATGCTGGAACGAGATGGGAGAAGCAACGTTGTTAGCACCGAAATTAGTACGCATGACTACAGAAAAGATCCACATGATTCGACATCGTATTCAAACCTCACAAGATCGACAAAAGAGTTATGCTGATCTTCATCGAAAGGACGTGGAATTTAATATTGGGAATCATGTATTGTTACATGTTGCTCCATGGAAGGGAGTTACAAGATTTGGAAAGAGACGAAAGCTCAATCCACGATTTGTTGGTCCATTTGAGATTCTTGACCAAATAGGAAATGTGGCATATAGACTCGCAATACCTCAAAGTATGTCTCGTGTTCATAATGTTTTTCACATATCCATGCTTCGTAAATATGTGAAAGACCCGAACCATATTATTGCTTTAGAACCAGACCAGATAGCCGAAGATTTAACGTACGAAGAATTACCTGTTAAGATCTTGGATATGAAAGAGCATGTCCTACGCACGAAGGTTATACCACAAGTAAAGGTTTTGTGGAGAAACCATGCTATTGAAGAAATGACCTGGGAGTTGCAATCAGAAATGAAAGTGAGGTATCCTCACCTTTTCGAAACACCAGGTACGTACATCAATTTTGAGGACGAAATTTCATAAGGATGGGAGGTTGTAAGACCCCAACTTATTATAAATAAAATCGAATTTCTTGTAATTATTATTGTGAATAATAAGGTATTAATTTGATATAATTATCTGGTTATGGGTGAAATGTGCAAATTTTGCAAAATAAGCAAGTGGTTATAAAATAATCATTGTTGTCGGGGAATATTCGTTTGGTCGTGGAATATTCTTGTTATCGGGGAATATTCGTACGACGGCGCAATCATCTGTGGGCCTCATAATAGAAGAATTGTCGGATGAAGAAAATGACAAGTTTGAGTTTTTATAAATAATGGCGTAGTTGTTACCGTTAACACGGTTGGAATACCTAGTGGTTAAAATACAGTAATGCGCGTGGATGCACAGTATTGATGAATTATTGATCCTTATGTAAGAAGGCACTACTCAATAATTGTTACAGTAATTACTGTTCAATATTTTATTTTATTCAATAATTGCTGCGTTGATATTTTATATTATTGTTGTTTCAATAATTATCACTGCACAGTATTTCTCATTATCAGATCAATAATTCATATTATTTGAATAATATTATTAGATAGCATTATTGACAATGTCTAGAAAGTTCTGTCAATGAGAGGTTTGGTCACCTAATTGCGCGCCAGTAAGGAGAAATTCTTATTGGAAAGCCCCCTCTTTCTTGGGAACGGCCTGGTTGTCATAAATGTGATTCTGTAATATCATTTATGAATAATTAATTATTGATTCATATGATAAGGAAATATTTATTTTATGTGGATATAAATGTTGGATATATTTATTGTGGTTAAAAATGAAGGAGTTAATGTTGAGGTGTTTTATCAGTATTTTTATCGGAATGAAGGTATTAAAAATTAAACCAGTGTTTTTGAGATATATTGCGTGAGTTATAATTTTTAATCTGACCGTTGGATCGTTGTGATTTTTGGATATGTTATACATATATAAGTTGATTATATGTCCACAAATTTTGAACAGTTAAAAATTAAAGTATGATTTGTTATGAATTTTAAGAGGTGACTAATTCGAAAATTAGGTTTATAAATGATTTTGGTAGAAAATTATAGAATTGAGTGGGCCCCACTTGTGGTTGGTAAAGAAATATGCTGAATTTTATTTCAAATGTGGTGGGTGGAAATAGTAGCAGGTAAAGCCATCAGGTTGCAGGCCAAGACTGCTTCGGCGTGCTAACACTTTCCTATAAATAGAGAGGCTAAGTTAGAATTGAAAATCACACCAGAAACATAAGCTTTCTCTCTTTCTCTCTATATTATCGAGCGTATTTTGTGAGTATTTAGATACTTTGTGAGTTTCTATTTTTAGTACAAGTTTCTGTCAGCACTATATCCGAAATTCGGTCAGATGTACGGTTATTTTGAGGTAAGCGATGTTATTTTCTTCATAAATGATATTATTTCTTTCGATGTCATTATGCCAAAATATTGGTTTGAACTTTTTATCAAATTTGGAACTTTTTATGTCAGGGTTACTATTCACGTATACGGCACTATTCACGAATACGGCACTATTCACCAAAAAAATGAAATTTTCTTCTTTTTGTCCAAGATGTCTATTATGGTTACTATCTTTGATTGTAAACATGTTTTGATCTTTATTTTTGAATTCTATTACAAAATTGGTTATTATGGGGTATTATTGATCTTGGATAAACTGTTATACGAATCCCTACTATTTGTCCTTCTGTTTCATTGGATTCTTTTTCTTTAAAATATTTTTCATCATCCTCACTCCTAAATGATGATATTACTGAATATCTTTGGCCTGTAGTGCAAAGATGAATGATTAATTGATGAATATCTTTGGCCCGTAGTACAAAGATGAACAGGTGTTGAGATGAACATGACCAACTGGTGATACAAATGAATAACTTTAGCCTGTAGTGCAAAGATGAATATTGATTAAAGATGTTTATTGATTGTTGTTACAGGGATAAAATATTGATGATGGACTTTCAAATCTTAGAAGATAGTCGAACTCATTCTCTACTTGACTCTTCTAATGGATTGTTATTTCCGCTGCAGAATATTGATCTAAAACCTGTTTTTTATTATATTCTATCAGATTTTTCCCTGTTGAGGACTAATGATAATTTTTTGTATATTATCTTAGTCATAATATTCTTTACTGGGCTAGTTGAGCTCACCCTTTTCCTTTTTGTTCCATTTTTCTTCTCAGGAGGTGAGAACATAGCAGGATCTAGTCGGGGTATGGAGTGATGGTTCTAGAAAGATGTTTTAGCAGTCCTCACTATTTCTGTAAAATAGTATTTGAATAATTGTAATGAGGACTTATTTGAGTGTGGATATTGTCTAGAAGACAATATTTGTATTTAAACTCACAGTATGTGTTGTCGTATTTTGCATAACAATTGTATTATTGAAGTTGTAGTTTGCTTTCTGTACCATGTATTTGGCGACTCAGAATGGGTGTTGTATACATATTTTGGGGGCGTCACACTTACTATTTCAAAATAATAAATAGAGGAAATTTCATTTTATTCATAAAAGTTGGGGTCTTACATTATTAGATAGCATTATTAATAATGTCTAGAAAATTATGTCGAGGTAAGGGGTTAGGTCATATAATTGTGCGTCAGTAAGGAGAAATCCTTATCGGAAAACTCTTTTTTCCTAGAAATGATCTGGTTATCAGTATTGTGAATCTATAATATTAATTAGAAATAATTATTGAAGAATTGTAAATAATTGATGAATATGGTAAGTAAATATTTCTTTAAATTTTGATATAAATGGAGGAATTTTAGAATGAGACAATTGTTGAAAGTTTTTACTTTTATGAAACCATAATTATCTTCTCCGATAATATATTTATATATTATTATAATATTATATTATAATAGTATAATGTGATAATATAATAGTATAATTTTTATAATTGAAATGGTAATATTATTATATTTTTGGCATGTGAATTAAATAGAGTGAATATGATCAAATTGAATTTGAATTCTTTTATTTTCAAAAACATGTGATAAATGATGGTGAACAAGTTGGTGTTTTTTTTCAAAAGGAGTGCGTTGCACCATTTTCAAAATAATGTTCGTATGTGAATTTGTCAGAAGTGGCGTGCTACCACTTCCCTATAAATAGGTTGCGTAGTTAAACAATGAAACTCACACCAGAATTAGAAAATTCTCTTTATATAATATTGAGCGTATTTCTTGTGAGTATAAGGATATTTTTGAGTGTTAATAACAGTGCAAGATTTTCTCAGAATAGTATCTGATATACCAGTCAAATCCAGTTTTTACTAGGGTAAAGGATATTATTTTTTTCGTAAAAGGAGATTATTTTCTTTCAATGCTCGTAAATGATATTATTTCCTTCTATATTCGTAAGGGATATCATTTTCTTTCATACTTCATATTACGTAAGCGATATTATTTCATCTCGTATACCTAAATTTAAACTTACTATGATAAGTATTGCTTCTATAATTCTTGAAATGATTAGAAATTTTGTTTCATCTAATATCATTTCATTGGAATATTGGTCTGAAATTTCTTATTAAATTTAAAACTTTTCATGTCTGGGTACTATTCATGGGCATTATTCATACATACGGAACTATTCATCAAGAGTATTGCTCACAAAAAAATTTCTTCTTTGTCCAAGTTATCTGTTGTGACCCTTATTCTTGAAATTGAATCCATGTTATGGTCTCACTTGATTCATTCTTATTATCATTATCATAATTCTCAGACTTAAATTATGTTGAAAGTTATCTTTGGTCCGTAGTGCAAAGATGAACTGTTGATTGATGAATATCTTTGGCCCGTAGTGCATAGATAATTCATTGATTGAAAATAATTATTGATTGATGTTACAGGGATAAAATACGGATGATGAACTTTTAAATCATGGAAGATAGTAGACATCATGCTCTACTTTACTCTTCTAATGGATTATTTTTTTCGATGCAGTTGTTGATCTAAAACTTGTTGTCTATTGTATTCTATCAAATTTTATTCTGCATTATCTTAGTCATAATATTCTTTACTGGGCTAGTTGAGCTCATCCTTTTCCTTTGTGTTCCATTTTTCTTCTCAAGAGACGAGGATATAGCTGGGAATAGTCAGGGTGTGGAGTGATGGTTCAAGACAATTATTATAATAGTCCTCACTATTTTGTAAAATAATGTATAAATAATTGTAATGAGGACTTTATTTGAGTTTGGATATTGTCTACAAGACAATATTGTATTAAAACTCACAGCATATGTGTTGTCTTATTATGAGTGACAGTTGTATTAATGAAGTTTAAATTTTGTTTTATGTACCATGTATTTGGCGACTCAGAATGGGTTGTGTGGACCTATTTTGGGGGCGTCACAGTTGGTATCAGCGCTCAGGGATATGATCTTTGGTGGAGATCTGGGATTAGAACTAAGAGGGGAGAAACCAGTAAATCCTTTCCTAGTGTGTCCTACCTAAACTTATTTGTTTGAACGGTCAGAATATAGGGATAATATGTTTCATGTCAATTTCTTTAATTAACCCTTGTTTTGTGACAGTATTTGAGAATGACATCTGAAAATTTTGAGATGTGTAATGGAGCACATGAGACCGTTGAGACACTGACAATCAACAACCAGGATAATATGCATCAGGAAGGCAATAATCCTCCTGTAAACAACAACATCAACCAAATGATGAATGATGGGATGTTTAGGAGCTTTCTACAATTCATGCAAAACCAGACAAGAGAGACTCCTGTTCAAAGTGCAGGTGGAAACAATGGTAACTCACGGCTTGTCACTGCCAAGCAATTCAAGGAGTTGGGACCGCCGGAGTTTTTGGGAAAGCCTGAGCCACTTAAAGCAAAGGCATGGATTAAGCAAATTACATAGATATTTGATGTCCTGGGATGCACTGAAGAGCATAAGATTCCCTTCGCCAACTTCATGTTGCGCGGAGAGGCAGATTACTGGTGGGAATCTGTAAAATGTACCCATCCTTCCGCACTTAAGATGTCTTGGGAGAAGTTCAAAGAATTGTTCAACGACAAGTACTTTCCAGAAAGTATTCATCACATGAAGGAGGTGGAATTTATCAAACTGGAGAAAAATAATATGACAGTGTCGCAATACGAAGCCAAGTTTGCGAAGTTATCTCAGTTTGCATCTCATTTGATAAATAATGCAGAGCGAATGACGCGAATGTTTCTGAGAGGTTTGAAACCCGAAATTCGTCAACATCTTATCTCTCATAAACTATGTTTGTATTCAAATGTGATGAATTGAGCTCAATTATTGGAGCGGGATTATGAGTCAGCTCAACCAAAAGACAGCAACCGGCAGTAAGATAATAGCCATTCCAGTGGCAACAATCATCGAAGCAGTGATAACCAACGTGCCAGAAATGGTAACCACTTTGGTGGTAATCATGGCCAAGATAATAGGAGAGGTGAGTCAAGTGAAAATTTCAAAAAGAGAAGATTCAACAATGACAAGAAGACATCGACAGCAGCACCAGCACCAGTAACAAATTCTAGGGGAGGAGAACGACCGCTAGTTAGATGCTACAGATGCGGAGAGAAGGGACACATAAGTCCAAACTGTTCACAGCCTTCCAAGATGTGTTTCAGTTATGGAAAAGACGGTCATATAGCCCAATTTTATCCGTTAGCGAAGTCAAGTCTAGTTGGGATGGTGTTACCAAAGGCGACTACGGACAAAACAAAGTCAGTGGTTCAAGAGAGAGCGTTTGTCGTAACGTCCCAAAAGGTGAGGAACCCGAACGAAGTTATCATGGGTAAGCTAATTATAAACTCTTGTGAAGTCTATACCTTATTAGATACTAGTTCTTCCCATTATTTTATTTCTCCTGTTTGTGCTCAACGTTTGAACTTGACCCCTGAGAAATTAGACTTTGACTTATCTGTTGAAACTTCGTTAGGTGAAACTTTCATTACATCCACGGTTTATAAATCTTGCTTGATTCAAGTTGGCACCATCACGTTACATATTGATCTCATCTCTTTGAAAATACTTGCATTTGATGTGATTTTAGGGATTGATTGGTTAACTACTCATCGTGCTAAAATTGATTGTTTTCGTAAGGTTGTAAGTTTTCATATTCCTAACCAACCTGTTATGTGAATTCAATCAACCAAACCACTAAAGTCAATCACTGTCATATCAAGCCATAATGTCATTCGTTTATTGAAAAATGGATGTCAAGCTTTCTTAGTCCATGTCATGGATTTAAACAAAAAAAACGTCAGATTTGAATAATATTTTTTTTGTTAATGAATTTCCTGACGTATTTTCTAAAGAATTTCCTAGCCTACCCCTAGAGCGTGATATAAAATTTGTATTGACCTTGAACCCGGTACAAAACCCATCTCTAGAACCCCATATAGAATGGCTCCTATTGAACTTCAGGAGTTAAAAACCCAACTACATAAACTATTAGACATTGGTTTCATCCAAGTACATCTCCTTGGGGTGCTCCTGTTTTATTCGTAAAGAAGAAAGATGGGAGTATGAGACTTTACATTGACTATCGGGAGTTGAAGCATGTCACCATCAAAAATAGGTACATGTTACCTCGCATTGATGACCTGTTTGACCAGTTGTAAGGGGCTAAATTCTTCTTAAAGATCGATATTCATTTCGGATATCATCAGCTAAAGATTAAATTGATGACATTCCAAAGACTGATTTCAAGACTCGGTACGGGCATTATAAATTCCTAGTCATGTCTTTTAAATTGACTAATTCTCCTGCGGCATTCATGGATATGATGAACCGAGTATTCAAGGAATATTTGGATTATTTTGTGGTTTTCTTTATTGATTACATAATCATCTATTCCAAAAGTTGTGAAGATCATGAGCAACACTTGAGGCTGATAATCCAAAAGCTTCGTGAAAACAAGTTATATGCCAAGTTAAAGAAATGCGAGTTCTGGCTTGAGGAAGTAGCATTCATTGGGCACGTGGTATCGAAGTATGGAATATCAATTTACCCGACAAAGATTAAAGCAATACAAAGTTGGGAGCAACCTAAGTCAGTAACCGAAGTACTTAGCTTTCTAGGCTTAGCTGGTTATTATCAGAGATTCGTGGAAGGATTTTCTCGAATCGCTACTCCATTAACTCAGCTAACTCGAAAAGATACAAAATTCAGATGGAGCGAGGAATGTGAGAAGAGCTTCCAAGAACTCAAGAGAAGACTCATTTCAGCACATGTTCTGACAATACCATCAGGTTCGGAGGGATTTGTCATCTACAGTGATGCTTCAGGCAAAGGTTTAGGATGTGTTCTCATGCAACATGGAAAAGTCATAGCATATGCCTCATGATAACTCAAAGAATATGAGAGGAATTATCCTACTCATGATCTAGAGTTGGCAGCAGTTGTTTTTGCACTAAAGATTTGGAGGCACTACCTTTATGGGGAGAAAGTGGAGATGTATACAGATCATAAAAGCCTCAAATATTTTTTCTCCCAAAAGGAACTTAACACGCGGCAACGACGTTAGCTCGAACTGTTGAAAGATTACGACCATACCATTGAATACCATCTTGGAAAAGCGAACGTGGTAGCTGACGCGTTGAGTAGAAGATCGTATACGGGTACGAGTGCGATGTTTATAACATAAATACCCATTTTATATGACTTACAAAGGATGGAGATAGAGTTAAAGGCTCCAAGTACCCACGTGAGGATATCAAATATACGAGTAGAATTGATTTTAATCGATAAAGTTAAAACAGTTCAAGTAACAGACCCAGAACTGATGTGTATGAAGAAGAAAGTACAAGAAGGTGTTATTCCAGAAGCAAGAATCGACAAAGAAGGAATACTTCGAGTCAACTCTAGACTTTGTGTTCCTAACAACTCTGATTTGAAGTATAAAATCATGATAGAGGCACACAACACACCATTTTTAATCCATCTTGGAAGTATCAAAATGTATCATGATCTTCGACATACATTTTGGTGGAGCAATATGAAGAAGGAGATCGTGGAGTTTATCTCAAGGTGTTTAACTTGTCAACGTGTCAAGTCGGAGCATCAAGCACCAAAAGGTCCATTGCATCCACTTGAAATTCTAGAATGGAAGTGGGATCACATCAACATAGATTTTGTTACCGACCTTCCCAAGGTTTCTCAAGGCATAGATGCAATTTTGGTCATTGTCGATAGATTAACCAAGTCTACTCATTTCTTGCCTATATGAGAAACGTATTCACTCGAACGTCTTGTTGTATCAATTATTGAGAGACTTCTTACATAAGCATCAATAATCAAAGATACTGTGCAATACCGTGTGCTACTGTGTAACAACACGTATTACTATTCTTTTATCACTGGTATTTTAACAGCTAACGATAAAAGTTTTGTCATTATTTCTATCGCTTTCTATATCCGACAATTATTCCGTTGTGGGGTCCACCAATGATTGCATCGCCGTACGAATATTTCCAGACAAAAAGGATATTCTCCGACCAAACAAATATTGCTCGACACAACGAATATTTTATGACAACTTACTTACTTTATAAAACTTGAACATATCACTCTTAACTTTAACATTTTATCAATTTAACCATTTACTGAATAGAATAATAATTATAAGAAAAATTGAATACTTTTATTTCATAAAATTCGGGGTCTTACATTCTTTGAGAAAAAGAATATTCCCCGACCAAACGAATATTTTATGACAACTTGATTACTTTGTCAAATTTACACATATCACTCATAACTATAGCATTTATTAAAATATCACCTTACTATTTAAAAAAAAAAAAATATATATATATATATATATATATATAAAGAAAATCAAATCTTATTCATAAAAAATTGAGGTCATGATACACCTGCCCCAAGCGTAGATACGCCACTAAATGTTCATCTTTTGAATTTTAAGAAATATAAAAAAGTACAAAATTCTGAAGGATGAATTACATAATCTATTACATTTTTGAAAATAATTACAACAATAGTGTACTCATAAAATATTTATACAATTAATACAATTTCATATTTATTTATAATATTAGTGCAATTAGAATTTCTTAATTTAGAAAATTAGTATTCAATTAAGATTCATTAATTTAAGGGATTAATTATACCCATGATTTCTTCTCTCCTCTTCTCTCTCTCCTCAAACAAAATAACTTCATTGCTGCTATGGGAATAAGGGAAGCTTCAGAAGTCCCTACCCCGTGTGTTGCCTTAGAAAACGGAGAATGTGATATTAGTGTCTATGAAGGCCTTGAGAATCCAACTGCTGGGAAAAAGAAGATTGGTTTTGCAACTTTTGCCACCGAGATTTTTCATGGGCTGCAACCGGATGCGTTGATGATGGTCCTGCCTGCACTCGCTTTGCCTTCGCGTTTCGCTGGTGCTGCATTTCTGGGTATTGGTTGGGACTGTAATTGCAATGGGAAGTTATACTGGTTTTATAGGATCTTGTAGTCAGACACTAAAAGATAGGATCTCTTATTTCAGCTGCCCATTTTTTGGTTTATTTTTTATGAATATTTGGTTACTCACAAAATGTAGAATTGTTACCTTTGTACAAATATTTGGCTACCAACTGCACCGTATTCATAATAATTTTATTTTAAAAATGTTATTTATATGTTGGTAGCCAAACCTTCATAAAAAGGTAAATAATTCAGTTTTATTGGGTTACCAATTAATTATAAAAATATTTAAGAACAATTTCCAAGTGTTACGTGCAGATGGTATCTGAAATGCCATGTCTAAGTTTTCATTTATGTAGCTGTTAGTTACTTATTAATAACCTTTTAAAAATAAAATTATTTTGAATATAGTGCAGTTGGTAGCCAAAACTTAATACAAAGGTAACCATTTTAATTTTTGTGGGTAACCAAATATTCATAAAAAAAATTTGCTCGTTATTTTCTCTTTGTTCGGCTACTCCGAATTCATTTTGATCTGTTCTTGTTGGTTTGGTAACTCTGACTTCTTCTTTGATTTGTTTTGGCAACTCCGATTTCTTTTTCTTCTTCTTCTTCGATTTGTTTTGTTTTGGCTGTTCGTGATTCCTCTTTGTTCGGCTACTTCGAATTCGTTTTGGATCTGTTCTTGTTGGTTTGGTAACTTTGACTTTTTTTCTTTTTCAATTTGTTTTGGTTGTTCATGATTTTCTCTTTGTTTTATTTTCGATTTGTTTGGTAACTTTGAATATTTGAATTTGAATTATTATTTTGAATTTGAATTTATTTTTGTTGTTAGATCCAAGATATTTACATTTGAATTATTATTTATGGTAGTTATTTCTCCTTGATTTTAGGTTTCCTTATTATTATGAATTGAATCCTATACTAATTTCCTAAATTAAGAAATCCTAATTGCACTAATATTGTAAATAAATATGGGAAAGCTATTATGTTTGTAAATATTTTGGTGATGCACTAATAGTGTAATTACTTTTTAATTATTGTATATTTCTGTAAATAACCCAATTCTGAAAGCATATAAATTTTTTGTGTCAATGACTTTAGAGTCATGAAAAATGAGTAGATTCTAATGTTGAAAAATATACTTGTTCTTACACAATTTTAATAATGATGTTGAATAATTTAAATAATCTATAGTTTTGTATGATCTTTTCATTCATATTCCCAGAATTTTGTTTAAAAGGTTTCTAATGATTAGTTTTTATGACTTAAAAGGCAATTCTAATATTAAAATTTGACTTTGTAGGTGATGTGGTACATTTAATTTTTCATGCACTAGAAATAAAATGTTATACAGGCTGACTTTATATGACGTGGGAGCAATCCACCTGCTTGGCCAAGCAGGTGGCCTTCAATCTTCATCTAATTTTACTCCAAAATTAAAAAACATTTATTAACCCCTAAGTTTAAAATTCTTCATATTTTATCTTTCGAATTAATTATATTTTTATATTATCCTTAAGTTAAACTTTTATTTTTAAAATAAATAATGTAATACAAATTATTTGAGCAACAAGTGTGCCCTAGAGGCCTAGACCCTAGTCCCCTATCAGAAATAAAATGTTATAGAAGTTGATTTTTTGGTCAAATTCATAAAAATGTACCACATATTTTTATAAACTTTCTTGCTAGTTTGAAATCTGTGAATAGAATTCCTCTATAAGGGGATATGCACAAGTATCAACTTCTCTCCCTCCATCTTTACTCAATTTGTATGCCACAAAAATATTATAATTGTATATTGAGTCATGTTATATATTATAAAAGCATTTAACTAAATTATAATTATAATATATGTGTGTGTGTATATAAGAAAAGTAGAAATTAAAAGTGACTCCACCTTAATTTATTTTATGTTATCGCATAGACTCTCACATTGATCACAATTCAACTTCGATACATATTTGTCGACATATATCACTTATCTTGTTAATTAGTTAGAATATCAAGTGTGTCATTTAAAAAAAATATACCTTCAATATTAATTGATAAATTGAAAAAATAATACATATGTGAAACCCCAGATTTTATGAATAAATATTTAATTTTCTCGAAATAATTTTTTGAATATTATGGTGTGGATTTGAGATAATGTTATAGTTATGGGTAGTATTTATAAATTTTGCAAAGTACGCAAGTTGTTATATAATATTCAATTGGTCGGGGAATATTCTTTTTGTCGGGGACCCCGCAACGGAATTATTGTCGGATTGAGAAAACGACAAAAATATTTTATGAAAATAACGGCAAAAGTTTTACCGTTAATACTGTTGAACTACTCGGTAGTAAAAGTACAGTAATACGTGTGGTTGCATAGTAGCACACGGTATTGATTGTTGATGTTTATGTGATAAGTCACTCAGTTTTGTTTTATTGGTATTACTAATGTAATAAAACAGAATACTTTTATAAAGTTATTCTATAAATAGAATATATTATATTTTATTATCCATAGTGTTGCATAGTGTTTGCATAGTAAAATCTTTTATAAAGTTATTCTATAAATAGAATATATTATATTTTATTATGCATAGTATTTGCATAGTATTTGCATAATAAATTTTTTTATATAAAACAGAATACTTTTATAAAGTTATCTGTTTTATTAGACAATAATTAGAATATATTATACTAGCTGGGTCCCGTGCCTCCGGCACTGTATGGACAATATGATTTATCTCAAACTTTGAACGACCAAAATAATTTATTGAGTGAGCGGAAAATTTGAAGTCATTTGTATTTTATTAAATTATTATTAGATTGTTAGATAGATAGATGTATTTTATTAGATAGAGGTATGAACGGTGGGATTTATCCTAAACTTTGAACGGCCCAGATGATTTATTGAATGAGCGGGAAATTCAAAATCATTTGTATTTTATTAGATAGATTTTATTATGTATAGTGCCTGCATAGTGTTTGCATAGTAAAATCTTTTATAAAGTTATTCGTTTTATTAGATTATAAATAAAATATATTATATTTTATTTAAAAGATTTTGCTTTAAATATGGATCGCCAGATTAAAGTACATCAATCTCGACCGTTCATGAGTTAGTTACTATGCAGTCCATTTTTCTATAAATAGAAGCTCATTCCTTCATTATTCCTTACGAATTCACTGAAACTCTAGATAGAGAAACTATAGAGAGAAAGAAGAAAAGTGTTCTACTACTTCACTACTTCTATATCCAGTACTCTTCTTTCTAAGTAGGGAATATTATTTGTTGTACTCGTAAGGGGTGTTATTCTTTTGTATTCATAAAGAGAACTTATGTTATTCCATTCTTTATTATTTTGTTGGAATAACCTGTATACGCGGGCTACCCTATACTTGGTGACATTCTTCTATTATTCCGTCTTTATTATTCTGTTAAAATATCCTGTCTGTGCGTTTTACGTCGGACCTGATTCCGTCTTTATTATTCTGTTGGAATATCCAATCTGTGCGTTTTACGCCGGACCTGGTTCCGTCTTTATTATTATTCTGTTGGAATATCCCGTCTGTGCGTTTTACGCTGGAACAGATTCCATCCTTATTAGTATTCTGTTGGAATAACCTGTCTATGCGAAGTACCACATGATGGTGATTTCTGTTGTTATTCCATTCTTTAATATTCTGTTGGAATATCCCGTCTGTGCGTTTTACGCCGGACCTGGTTCCGTTATTTATTATTATGTTGGAATAACATGCATGTGCGGTCTATCGCATGCATGGTGATTTCTTTTGTTATTCCATTCTTTATTATACTCAGTTAGTTAAAACTTTGACTTCTATACTCCATAAAATTAGTGGAATATCTTTGATATTTGTGTTTCATCTAGTATCTTTTCATGGAAATATTCTTCTGAGCATTCTTGAATTTTAATCTACAAAGCAGTATCATGTTGACAATTTGAACGTTATCAATTCCTGGATAAATTAATTCTTGAAATTATTTTATTGAATTCTTATATCATTGTCATCATCCTCATATTTATATTTTGTTGAAAGTCATCTGTGGCCTGTAGTGCATAGATGGACTTGGTATGATTATGACCAGGGATTATTCGGTATAATTATAACCGTAATGTTACAAATGATGTGGAAAAAGTCCCCATTGGCCCGTAGTGCATTGATGGACAGTTTTTGGTATGATTATGGCTATGGATTCTCTTTTGCCGTAGTGCAAATATGAATTGTTTTATGGCATGATCAGGACCGTTGATGAAAACATGATTATCTTTAGCCGTAGTGCATGGATAATTCGTGGTCGTGATACTAAAGAATATCTTTGGCTGTAGTGCAGGGGTGATTCGATGATGTGGATTATTTATTAAGTTGAGTCTCAGCGATAAAAGTGATGAAAAACTTTTTAAATCATAGAAGATAGTAGATTTTATTCCCTACTTGACTCTTCTAATGGATTACTTGTTCCACTGCAGTTAAACTTGATAGTTATTATATTTTATCAGTTTAACAATGTTGAAGGCTAACGATAAATTATTCTGCATTATCTTAGTCATATTATTTCTTAATGGGCTAGTTGAGCTCACCCTTTCTTTCACTGTTCTCTTTAGGAAATGAGAATATAGTTGGGACGAGTCGGGAAATGGAGTGATGGTCCTTGATGGTGCATTAGTAGTCCTCACTATTTCTGTGAAATAGTGTGTTAATAATTGTAATGAGAACTCCTTTTGAGTTTGTATACTCTCTAGTAGACAATATTTGTATTCAAACTCACAGTTTATGTTTTGTCGTATTGTACACGACAGTTGTATTATTAAGTTGTATTTGAATTCTGTACCATGTATCTGGCAACTCAAGATGGGTGATGTATACCTATTTTGGGGGCGTCACAGTTGGTATCAGAGCTTAGGGATATGATCCCTGGCTAGGATGTGAGAATAGAACTAGGAGGGGAGAGACGGGGAATTCCTTCGCTAGTATGACTTACCTAAGTTTATTTGGTATTTAATTGGTCGGTCAGAGTATAGGGATAATATGTGATATGTTAATTAACCCTTGTTTTGTGGCAGTATTTGAAAATGACATCCGAGAATGTTGAGAATAGCAATGGAGCACATGAGACCGTGGAGACACCTCTAATCACCAACCAAGATAATGTGATTAGAGATATCCATGTGGTGATTGAGGAATTAAAAGTTGCACTCAAGCTAGTCGCAAATGTAGCAACTGAGAGTGAGGAAGAAGAGGAACCTAAGGAGGATTTATTAGAAGAACTTATTGATCAAAATATAGAATTACAAAATCGTATTCATGAGTTAGAATAGCAGGCTGAAGAACGAAAGATGGTCATGAAGCAAAGGAATGTAACAATTCAAAATTGTATTACCCGATGTGCGATAGCTGAACAGGAGCGCTCTTTGGCAGAGTATACGATATTAAAGCTAGAATCTGAGAATTCAAATGTCAAGGAGCAACTGAAAGAAGAAACAACTGAACGAGTGAGAATGAAAGATACATGGGTAAAAGCCACACGATGCGTTGATATTGTGGAAAGAGAAGTCTGATCTAAGAAAGCTAAAATAGATGATATGTATTTCTCTTTTTCGACAGCAATTGGGAGAACCCATCATCGAGTTTTGAATTACCCTATACATTGTGGTCAACCCAATTCGATATAGATCGAAGGCTAATGATTCAGATCATGGAGCAAGAGTACGATAAAGCATTTAAGGGTGGAATATGCCCTATAGAAAAAATTAATTCCAGTGGTAATGACGACACCAAAGACTGTCCCGAACAAGTCAAATTCGATAGTTTAAGGGAGAGCATTTTTCGTGACGAGGAATCGAACGAAGTTATCATGGGTTAATTATAAATTCTTGTGAAGTCTATACCTTATTCGATACCAGGTTCTACCTGTGACAACCCGAGATTTTGGGCAATTTATTAAAATCTTAAATGATTAATTTAAGGTCAAATATTAGACCTAGACAGAAAATAAGTGTATGCTTTTAATGTTATTGGGATTGAATTTTGAGGATTTCAAAATTCGGTGAAGGATATAGGTGAATTATTCAGGATTCAGGATTTAAGTGATTATGTTCTGTGTTTATGGTTAATAATGTGTTCAAAATGTGGTTAAGGGTCATGGGTTGATCAGATAAATTATATCTGTAACAAACCCTAAGAATATATTAAGAACGACAATGTTTAGTTAGAAAATCCTAGCGTTTAGCAAGAAATACTAGAAAATGGTTCTGGAAACCCTAATGTCAATTCCGGGAATCCAAAACCCTAAATCGATGTATGAAACCCTAAAACGGGAACGTAATGGCATAAATGTAAATATTCATAAGAATAATTAGGGTTAATCTTAACAAATTGATTTCAAAACCCTAATTTCCAATTTGAAACCGTAGTTTCAGTTCTGGGAATCCGAAACCCTAATTCGGATAATGAAAACCCTAGATTGGGATTGTAATGATATGTACAAGGTTAAACGTCAATAATTTCAATTAATTAGGGAAAACCCTAATGAATTATCTGAAATTCTAATTGATTATTTGGAAAACCCTAATACCAGATCTGAAAACCCTAATTTCAGATTTTGATAAAATGAAACCCTAATCTGGGAATATAACGGAGAATTATAATGCTCAAGTGATTATAAGTCTAATTAGGGTAAAGTTTAATTAATTAGTAAACCCTAATTTCAAGTTTTGAAAACCCTAATTACGGGATATGAAACCCTAATTTTATAATTATGGAAAAAGAAAGTGTTAATTTAATACTTTTATGTTAATTAGGATATATTAATCCTAATTTTAAAGTTAAGTAATTAGGAAACTCAAATCTAATTACGAATAATTAATTTCTATTTTAGAAAATTAATTTTTCTATTAGAAACTCTAATTTGAGGGTTGAAAACCCTAATTTATGATTTTAAACCCTAATTGTCCAGTGGTAAATTAATTGCTATATTAGCAATGTTAATTAGAAAATATAAATCATAATTACCAAGTTATTAGAAACCCTAATTGGATTAGGAAATCTAATTTCTTTATTTAAAAGATTACTTTTCTATTTAAAACCCTAAAATGTGGTTTTGAAACCTATTGTGCAATTGTGGGCCTAAGTGCTAATTTAGCGATTTTAATTAGGATAAATTAGTCCTAATTAACAAGATTGTTATGTGATTAGGAAATTACTAAATAATTAGGAAGTCCTAATTATAGATTAGAAATCAAAAATTTTCTATTTCAAAAATTTAATTAGAAAATTTTGGAATTTCCAAGTTGCTAAATATGTGAGGGTTAAAACCTAAACCCTAAATTTGTTCAAACCTTAAATCTAAGTATGTTCAAACCCTAAACCCTAAGGGTTTTATCATTTGGCAAATTCTAGAAAATTAAGGAAATGACCATAATGCCCTTAATTGTATTATTGGATGTTTCTTGCAAGAATTAACCTAAGGGGAGTGGTTGAGCAACCCTAGACCTAGCCATGTGCCAAAAAGCTCCAGCAATCAGCCTATGTTAGCATCCAAGCAAGCCAAATTCATTGCATCAAGCATGATATAAATAGATTTAGAGAGAGAAAATGTACAAAATGTAGCCAAATTAAATTTTTGCTCTCACCAACTTTTACTCTCTCTCAAACCCACGAAATATATAGCCAAATCAGTTCTAAAATACAGCCCCACGTTGATCAGAATCAGATCAAAGGATCAAAATCGAAAATCAAGCAAAAAGAGGTATAAAATCTCTAATTTTTGAAATCCTTCAATTCGTGGTTAATTGTTGCAATGGATTGTTGAAAGTAGTGTTAATAGGTGTCAATTGATGTTCTGGATTGTTAAATCCATGACCCATAACATCAAAGTGCACGAATTGAAAGTTTTTCAAAATCTGGAAATGGGAATTTTCGTTTTTTACAGTCAAATGTCAGATCCGATAGATCCGTGTGTGTTGTGTCTTTTTGATGTTTAAAACTTATAACATGTAGCCTGATATGTGATCTTTAAGTTTCAAAAAGAATCAGATCTATATCTATTATAGATTGCAAGATATACACGGTCAAACGTCGTTGACCGATCTGCCTAAAAACCACGAACCCAGAAAATTAGAACAGTGGTTCGTGTCCTAGTTTGACCGGCCATATCTTGTTCATGCTTTGATGTTTTTGTGTTATTTTGCTTTATAGTTGTAGTACTACCTGTTATCTACAACCTTTAATTGATAGATCGCATAAAGGTTGCACGATCACCAAGTTATAAAGCGTCAAAGGAGGTACCTTGACTGTTCTTCATTTTCTGGGTAACCCAGAAAATGAAAAACACGTCTGGCAGGTACTTTGGAAGCTTAGATCTTGCTATTCTTTTGTTATTTGGCCATGAAATTGAGTTTGAAGTTGTAGTACTACACGAGTACTACAACATCAAAGTTTTAACCAACCCAGAAACGTAAGGAACAATGAAATAAAACCGGTCAAACCTTGTCCCTCGCTCACGGCCGAAAATTCTGGGCAGGCCTCAAGAACACCTATAGCGACAGAAAGCGTCGCTATAGGCCTTTAGCGACGGTTTATTTATTATTTTTCCGGAAATTAAATTAAAATTAGAAAAAAAATAGTTTTTAATTATTAAAAATACATAATAAATTATGAAAAATTATTTTAATGTCTGAAAAATAGTTTTTAACTATTTTGAGTATATTTCGAAAATAATTAATATTTTTGGAATATAAATGGTATTTATTTATTTAATTATAATATTAAATAAATTATTTAAAAATAGTTTTTAATTCATGAAAAATCATGAAAAATCATATTATGGTATAAGAAAATATTTTAAGTTATTTTTGATGACTTTTGATATTTTGTGATGAAATTCATTAATTAATCAATATTAATGATAATTAGTTTATTTAATAGATATATTAAATAAATTATTGAAAATTAGAATTATGCTTTATAAATCATATAAAAATGATTTAAGTATTATAAAAATATTTTAAGTTATAAAATATAACTTTTGATATTTTGGCATGAAAATATTAATATTTTAATATTAATAGCAATTATCGGATAATGGATTAAAGTGTTGAAAAATTATATAAAAATGATTTTTAAAGTATTAAAAATACTTTGTGATATTATAATTATATTATAATATTATGTAATGATTTTCATTAATTTTTTATAGTAAATAAATATTAATGATTAAGGTATTATGTAGTATTTAATTTATTTAAATACGGTTTTAAGGATTGAAAATTGTTGATAAATGGTAATAATTATCAGAAAATTATTACGAGCCTAGGATAAATGTTTTGTCTGGTTAGAAATTATCGGTGATAATGGTTAAGTGTTCAGGAAGAGTTTAATTGAACTTAAACTCGATAAAAGTCCGACTAGACTGTCGGGATGATAGAATGGTGTCGATTTCAACTCAGACTTCAATAGTCTGACTTAATATTAGGTCGTATGTGCTGTAAAGACTGATAGGGTTATGTGGTAATGTGTTTAGGTTATTATGTGTGTATATATATAACAGTATTATTACTGTGATGATATTATTCTAATTATTGGAGATCTATATTATTAATATTAGGTCTTCGGGTAAAGCGTTATTATTTGCGTTGCGGTAATCAACGGTTCAGACAAGTTTTCTCATACTTAACTCTAATAAGAGTAGTTTATTCCAGCTTATGGTTAATCATTGCTGATTGCCATGAAAATTGTACTCTGTACATCTTGCATGTATAAGTCAGGTATAAAAGGCTGATCACCTTCATTACCAGTTGGTTCAGAAATGTTTGTTCATGTAAAATACTTGTTCAGTCAAAATTTTGTTCCTGCTAGTTCACAATCATATTGTTGAATTATAGCCAACCAATTATTCATACTCTTCAATCATGATATATTATTATGTTATTGTATATAAACTTGCTGGGCAACTTTCATGCTCACCCTTGCTATATCATGATAAAACCTTGCAGATAAGGTGAATGCGTTCGGATACAGGAAACGGTTAAAGCCAAGTTCAGCTTGGGATATAAAGTGCAGTTAGTTTGTAATAGCGTATATTTTGATAAATTTTGTTGTGTAATAGATATTTTAAGAATTATGTTTTAAGTTAAGGTTACTCGACCTTGGGTAATAGTGTGTAATGTATTGTATAAACAACTTATGTTTATATCTTCCGCAAATAGTGAAAGAAATAGTGTACCGAGTCCGAGGCGATTCAGGGCCCGGATTCGGGGATTGCTACTGTTGGTATCAGAGCTGTTGGTTATGAAGCTTAGGTAGGAATACCTGAGACCAATAACCGCAGTGATTAGGGTAAGACTAACTCATATAGAGTTAGTTGGTCGGTAAGATTCAAAGATGAATCTCGGCGGGTGTAAAGGACAGAGTTTCCTAACTCTGATAATAAAGTTAAAGGGTAATAGTGAATAGATCGAGTCTAAAAGACTGAAAGTGCAGGGATAGGAGATCGTAAAACAAAACGATCATATTGAATGGAATTGAATCGTAATATATACGATAAGATCACCCCGTGATCTGATAAAGGTTATGATATGGGAAATGAATCAATCTAATGATTGAAAAGTTTATAGCAAGATGCTGTGTGAAAGTTGTACTATGAAATGGTACTATGAAAATGAAAACTCATAAATGAGTTATGGATTATGAATACGAATTGAATTCATATTGAAAAAGGGGGTTAAGGTTAGGTGGGGATTTCAATGAGGACTCGTGCCAGCAACAGAGTTGTGTGATTCCTTGTATGGGAGGGAAATTGTACTTGGTGTAAAAACTACTTAGTTGGTGGCATTGGTAATAGTTGAAATGTTGTGTCACGCTAGTTATTATATAGATAAATAGGTCATAGGTAGAGAAAATAGGATTAAGTACGAGTTCTAAGAACTCATACTTATGTGACATTCTTGACTTATAGTTATATGAAATGTTTATGAGCCCCTCAGCGAACGGACGCCAAAGGTCAGACTAGGGTAAGTTCGTAAACTCATATAATTGTGGCCAGGTTATGAAATCATAAGTGTGGTTTTATGAATTGGGTATAGTTGTGTGTGAATGGAGTGTTAAAGATTATAGGAACAGATAGATTGATAAGCAAATGATCATTAGAGGAGACTTAGGTTTTCCCTAAACTCCTAGCTATGCTAAACTTCGAAATTTTTGACATCAAGCTAAATACGCACTATGTGCCTTTTAAAAAAAATGTAGACTCGTAATCATTTTTGAAACGGTTTAAAGTACAGTCTATGCTACTTATTTCGGCTAGACGCAAATGATTTGAAATATCAAAAATTGTTTTCAATTATCACTCATGTACCATGTAACCTGGTGCAGAGATGATAAAAATGTGATGGAGTTGTAAATACAGGAATACTTAGTGTGAACTTGACCTGAAGTCGCTGTTCCACTATTATATGATGTGTTATGACAAAGTCATACAATGACGGCATCCTCAAACGGACTGTTAATACAGTACGGCATCATGACGTCATTCTCGAAAATGTTTTCAAAAATTTTAAATTAGCCAACGGGGTTTAGCTACACCTAAATAATTCGATTGAATTGAATTATTGATATGAGTGTATGCTATTTGATTCAGCAAGACTAAAGTTATAAAAACTCCAAGTGTTCATTGAAAGAATTTCCCGAACCAAATTGTGTTGGTGCGGAATCCAATAAGACTGAGGTAAAGTTTATGCGCCCAAGGCGAAAAAGAGGAACAAATTGTTCCGACCAACAGTACCTGATCAGTACAGGGCATATCGGGCTGATCACCCTTTGTGTCCGTAAGTAATGACGGTTTGCGGATGAATTTCCATAAAACCTTTGCGAAAATGACAGACAAATAGTCTAAATGACTCCTCAGTACAATTTCAAAACTTTTACTCTAGTGAGAGGTGTATTGGGTAACATGTAATAATGTGTGTGAATGGTATATGTGTGAATGGTGTAAGGTGCACGGTGTAAGTTGTAAGGTGAATTTCGGGGACGAAATTCTTAGAAGGAGGGGTGAATGTGACAACCCGAGATTTTGGGCAATTTATTAAAATCTTAAATGATTGATTTAAGGTCAAATATTAGACCTAGACAGAAAATAAGTGTACGCGTTTAATGTTATTGGGATTGAATTTTGAGGATTTCAAAATTCGGTGAAGGATATAGGTGAATTATTCAGGATTCAGGATTTATCTGATTATGTTCTGTGTTTATGGTTAATGATGTGTTCAAAATGTGGTTAAGGGTCATGGGTTGATCAGATAAATTATATCTGTAATAAACCCTAAGAATATATTAAGAACGACAATGTTCGGTTAGAATATCCTAGCGTTTAGCAAGAAATACTAGAAAATGGTTCTGGAAACCCTAATGTCAGTTCCGGGAATCCAAAACCCTAAATCGATGCATGAAACCCTAAACCGGGAACGTAATGGCATAAATATAAATATTCATAAGAATAATTAGGGTTAATCTTAACAAATTGATTTCAAAACCCTAATTTCCAATTTGAAACCCTAGTTTCAGTTCTGGGAATCCGAAACCCTAATTCGGATAATGAAAACCCTAGATTGGGATTGTAATGATATGTACAAGGTTAAACGTCAATAATTTCAATTAATTAGGGAAAACCCTAATGAATTATCTGAAATTCTAATTGATTATTTGGAAAACCCTAATACCAGATCTGAAAACCCTAATTTCAGATTTTGATAAAATGAAACCCTAATCTGGGAATATAACGGAGAATTATAATGCTCAAGTGATTATAAGTCTAATTAGGGTAAAGTTTAATTAATTAGTAAACCCTAATTTCAAGTTTTGAAAACCATATGAAACCCTAATTTTATAATTATGGAAAAAGAAAGTGTTAATTTAATACTTTTATGTTAATTAGGATATATTAATCCTAATTTTAAAGTTAAGTAATTAGGAAACTCAAATCTAATTACGAATAATTAATTTCTATTTTAGAAAATTAATTTTTCTATTACAAACCCTAATTTGCGGGTTGAAAACCCTAATTTGTGATTTTAAACCCTAATTGTCCAGTGGTAAATTAATTGCTATATTAGCAATGTTAATTAGGAAATATAAATCATAATTGCCAAGTTATTATAAACCCTAATTGGATTAGGAAATCTAATTTCTTTATTTAAAAGATTACTTTTCTATTTAAAATCCTAAAATGTGGTTTTGAAACCTATTGTGCAATTGTGGGCCTAAGTGCTAATTTAGCGATTTTAATTAGGATAAATTAGTCCTAATTAACAAGATTGTTATGTGATTAGGAAATTACTAAATAATTAGGAAGTCCTAATTATAGATTAGAAATCAAAAATTTTCTATTTCAAAAATTTAATTAGAAAATTTTGGAATTTCCAAGTTGCTAAATATGTGAGGGTTAAAACCTAAACCCTAAATTTGTTCAAACCTTAAATCTAAGTATGTTCAAACCCCAAACCCTAAGGGTTTTATCATTTGGCAAATTCTAGAAAATTAAGGAAATGACCATAATGCCCTTAATTGTATTATTGGATGTTTCTTGCAAGAATTAACCTAAGGGGAGTGGTTGAGCAACCCTATACCTAGCCATGTGCCAAAAAGCTCCAGCAATCAGCCTATGTTAGCATCCAAGCAAGCCAAATTCATTGCATCAAGCATGATATAAATAGATTTAGAGAGAGAAAATGTACAAAATGTAGCCAAATTAAATTTTTGCTCTCACCAACTTTTACTCTCTCTCAAACCCACGAAATATATAGCCAAATCAGTTCTAAAATACAGCCCCACGTTGATCAGAATCAGATCAAAGGATCAGAATCGAAAATCAAGCAAAAAGAGGTATAAAATCTCTAATTTTTGAAATCCTTCAATTCGTGGTTAATTGTTGCAATGGATTGTTGAAAGTAGTGTTAATAGGTGTCAATTGATGTTCTGGATTGTTAAATCCATGACCCATAACATCAAAGTGCACGAATAGAAAGTTTTTCAAAATCTGGAAATGGGAATTTTCGTTTTTTACAGTCAAATGTCAGATCCGATAGATCCGTGTGTGTTGTGTCTTTTTGATGTTTAAAATTTGTAACATGTAGCCTGATATGTGATCTTTAAGTTTCAAAAAGAATCAGATCTATATCTATTATAGATTGCAAGATATACACGGTCAAACGTCGTTGACCGATCTGCCTAAAAACCACGAACCCAGAAAATTAGAACAGTGGTTCGTGTCCTAGTTTGACCGGCCATATCTTGTTCATGCTTTGATGTTTTTGTGTTATTTTGCTTTATAGTTATAGTACTACCTGTTATCTACAACCTTTAATTGATAGATCGCATAAAGGTTGCACGATCACCTAGTTATAAAGCGTCAAAGGAGGTACCTTGACTGTTCTTCATTTTCTGGGTAACCCAGAAAATGAAAAACACGTCTGGCAGGTACTTTGGAAGCTTAGATCTTGCTATTCTGTTGTTATTTGGCCATGAAATTGAGTTTGAAGTTGTAGTACTACACGAGTACTACAACATCAAAGTTTTAACCAACCCAGAAACGTAAGGAACAATGAAATAAAACCGGTCAAACCTTGTCCCTCGCTCACGGCCGGAAATTCTGGGCAGGCCTCAAGAACACCTATAGCGACAGAAAGCGTCGCTATAGGCCTTTAGCGACGGTTTATTTATTATTTTTCCGGAAATTAAATTAAAGTTAGAAAAAAAATAGTTTTTAATTATTAAAAATACATAATAAATTATGAAAAATTATTTTAATGTCTGAAAAATAGTTTTTAACTATTTTGAGTATATTTCGAAAATAATTAATATTTTTGGAATATAAATGGTATTTATTTATTTAATTATAATATTAAATAAATTATTTAAAAATAGTTTTTAATTCATGAAAAATCATATTATGGTATAAGAAAATATTTTAAGTTATTTTTGATGACTTTTGATATTTTGTGATGAAATTCATTAATTAATCAATATTAATGATAATTAGTTTATTTAATAGATATATTAAATAAATTATGGAAAATTAGAATTATGCTTTATAAATCATATAAAAATGATTTAAGTATTATAAAAATATTTTAAGTTATAAAATATAACTTTTGATATTTTGGCATGAAAATATTAATATTTTAATATTAATAGCAATTATCGGATAATGGATTAAAGTGTTGGAAAATTATATAAAAATGATTTTTAAAGTATTAAAAATACTTTGTGATATTATAATTATATTATAATATTATGTAATGATTTTCATTAATATTTTATAGTAAATAAATATTAATGATTAAGGTATTATGTAGTATTTAATTTATTTAAATACGGTTTTAAGGATTGAAAATTGTTGATAAATGGTAATAATTATCCGAAAATTATTACGAGCCTAGGATAAATGTTTTGCCTGGTTAGAAATTATCGGTGATAATGGTTAAGTGTTCAGGAAGAGTTTAATTGAACTTAAACTCGATAAAAGTCCGACTAGACTGTCGGGATGATAGAATGGTGTCGATTTCAACTCAGACTTCAATAGTCTGACTTAATATTAGGTCGTATGTGCTGTAAAGACTGATAGGGTTATGTGGTAATGTGTTTAGGTTATTATGTGTGTATATATATAACAGTATTATTACTGTGATGATATTATTCTAATTATTGGAGATCTATATTATTAATATTAGGTCTTCGGGTAAAGCGTTATTATTTGCGTTGCGGTAATCAACGGTTCAGACAAGTTTTCTCATACTTAACTCTAATAAGAGTAGTTTATTCCAGCTTATGGTTAATCATTGCTGATTGCCATGAAAATTGTACTCTGTACATCTTGCATGTATAAGTCAGGTATGAAAGGCTGATCACCTTCATTACCAGTTGGTTCAGAAATGTTTGTTCATGTAAAATACTTGTTCAGTCAAAATTTTGTTCCTGCTAGTTCACAATCATATTGGTGAATTATAGCCAACCAATTATTCATACTCTTCAATTATGATATATTTTTATGTTATTGTATATAAACTTGATGGGCAACTTTCATGCTCACCCTTGCTATATCATGATAAAACCTTGCAGATAAGGTGAATGCGTTCGGATACAGGAAACGGTTAAAGCCAAGTTCAGCTTGGGATATAAAGTGCAGTTAGTTTGTAATAGCGTATATTTTGATAAATTTTGTTGTGTAATAGATATTTTAAGAATTATGTTTTAAGTTAAGGTTACTCGACCTTGGGTAATAGTGTGTAATGTATTGTATAAACAACTTATGTTTATATCTTCCGCAAATAGTGAAAGAAATAGTGTACCGAGTCCGAGGCGATTCAGGGCCCGGATTCGGGGATTGCTATTGTTGGTATCAGAGCTGTTGGTTATGAAGCTTAGGTAGGAATACCTGAGACCAATAACCGCAGTGATTAGGGTAAGACTAACTCACATAGAGTTAGTTGGTCGGTAAGATTCAAAGATGAATCTCGGCGGGTGTAAAGGACAGAGTTTCCTAACTCTGATAATAAAGTTAAAGGGTAATAGTGAATAGATCGAGTCTAAAAGACTGAAAGTGCAGGGATAGGAGATCGTAAAACAAAACGATCATATTGAATGGAATTGAATCGTAATATATACGATAAGATCACCCCGTGATCTGATAAAGGTTATGATATGGGAAATGAATCAATCTAATGATTGAAAAGTTTATAGCAAGATGCTGTGTGAAAGTTGTACTATGAAATGGTACTATGAAAATGAAAACTCATAAATGAGTTATGGATTATGAATACGAATTGAATTCATATTGAAAAAGGGGGTTAAGGTTAGGTGGGGATTTCAATGAGGACTCGTGCCAGCAACAGAGTTGTGTGATTCCTTGTATGGGAGGGAAATTGTACTTGGTGTAAAAACTACTTAGTTGGTGGCATTGGTAATAGTTGAAATGTTGTGTCACGCTAGTTATTATATAGATAAATAGGTCATAGGTAGAGAAAATAGGATTAAGTACGAGTTCTAAGAACTCATACTTATGTGACATTCTTGACTTATAGTTATATGAAATGTTTATGAGCCCCTCAGCGAACGGACGCCAAAGGTCAGACTAGGGTAAGTTCGTAAACTCATATAATTGTGGCCATGTTATGAAATCATAAGTGTGGTTTTATGAATTGGGTATAGTTGTGTGTGAATGGAGTGTTAAAGATTATAGGAACAGATAGATTGATAAGCAAATGATCATTAGAGGAGACTTAGGTTTTCCCTAAACTCCTAGCTATGCTAAACTTCGAAATTTTTGACATCAAGCTAAATACGCACTATGTGCCTTTTAAAAAAAATGTAGACTCGTAATCATTTTTGAAACGGTTTAAAGTACAGTCTATGCTACTTATTTCGGCTAGACGCAAATGATTTGAAATATCAAAAATTGTTTTCAATTATCACTCATGTACCATGTAACCTGGTGCAGAGATGATAAAAATGTGATGGAGTTGTAAATACAGGAATACTTAGTGTGAACTTGACCTGAAGTCGCTGTTCCACTATTATATGATGTGTTATGATAAAGTCATACAATGACGGCATCCTCAAACGGACTGTTAATACAGTACGGCATCATGACGTCATTCTCGAAAATGTTTTCAAAAATTTTAAATTAGGCAACGGGGTTTGGCTACACCTAAATAATTCGATTGAATTGAATTATTGATATGAGTGTATGCTATTTGATTCAGCAAGACTAAAGTTATAAAAACTCCAAGTGTTCATTGAAAGAATTTCCCGAACCAAATTGTGTTGGTGCGGAATCCAATAAGACTGAGGTAAAAGTTTATGCGCCCAAGGCGGAAAAGAGGAACAAATTGTTCCGACCAACAGTACCTGATCAATACAGGGCATATCGGGCTGATTGTGTCCGTAAGTAATGACGGTTTGCGGATGAATTTCCATAAAACCTTTGCGAAAATGACAGACAAATAGTCTAAATGACTCCTCAGTACAATTTCAAAACTTTTACTCTAGTGAGAGGTGTATTGGGTAACATGTAATAATGTGTGTGAATGGTATATGTGTGAATGGTGTAAGGTGCACGGTGTAAGTTGTAAGGTGAATTTCGGGGACGAAATTCTTATAAGGAGGGGTGAATGTGACAACCCGAGATTTTGGGTAATTTATTAAAATCTTAAATGATTGATTTAAGGTCAAATATTAGACCTAGACAGAAAATAAGTGTACGCGTTTAATGTTATTGGGATTGAATTTTGAGGATTTCAAAATTCGGTGAAGGATATAGGTGAATTATTCAAGATTCAGGATTTATCTGATTATGTTATGTGTTTATGGTTAATGATGTGTTCAAAATGTGGTTAAGGGTCATGGGTTGATCAGATAAATTATATCTGTAACAAACCCTAAGAATATATTAAGAACGACAATGTTCGGTTAGAATATCCTAGCGTTTAGCAAGAAATACTAGAAAATGGTTCTGGAAACCCTAATGTCAGTTCCGGAAATCCAAAACCCTAAATCGATGCATGAAACCCTAAAACGGGAACGTAATGGCATAAATATAAATATTCATAAGAATAATTAGGGTTAATCTTAACAAATTGATTTCAAAACCCTAATTTCCAATTTGAAACCCTAGTTTCAGTTCTGGGAATCCGAAACCCTAATTCGGATAATGAAAACCCTAGATTGGGATTGTAATGATATGTACAAGGTTAAACGTCAATAATTTCAATTAATTAGGGAAAACCCTAATGAATTATCTGAAATTCTAATTGATTATTTGGAAAACCCTAATACCAGATCTGAAAACCCTAATTTCAGATTTTGATAAAATGAAACCCTAATCTGGGAATATAACGGAGAATTATAGTGCTCAAGTGATTATAAGTCTAATTAGGGTAAAGTTTAATTAATTAGTAAACCCTAATTTCAAGTTTTGAAAACCCTAATTACGGGATATGAAACCCTAATTTTATAATTATGGAAAAAGAAAGTGTTAATTTAATACTTTTATGTTAATTAGGATATATTAATCCTAATTTTAAAGTTAAGTAATTAGGAAACTCAAATCTAATTACGAATAATTAATTTCTATTTTAGAAAATTATTTTTTCTATTACAAACCCTAATTTGCGGGTTGAAAACCCTAATTTGTGATTTTAAACCCTAATTGTCCAGTGGTAAATTAATTGCTATATTAGCAATGTTAATTAGGAAATATAAATCATAATTGCCAAGTTATTAGAAACCCTAATTGGATTAGGAAATCTAATTTCTTTATTTAAAAGATTACTTTTCTATTTAAAATCCTAAAATGTGGTTTTGAAACCTATTGTGCAATTGTGGGCCTAAGTGCTAATTTAGCGATTTTAATTAGGATAAATTAGTCCTAATTAACAAGATTGTTATGTGATTAGGAAATTACTAAATAATTAGGAAGTCCTAATTATAGATTAGAAATCAAAAAATTTCTATTTCAAAAATTTAATTAGAAAATTTTGGAATTTCCAAGTTGCTAAATATGTGAGGGTTAAAACCTAAACCCTAAATTTGTTCAAACCTTAAATCTAAGTATGTTCAAACCCTAAACCCTAAGGGTTTTATCATTTGGCAAATTCTAGAAAATTAAGGAAATGACCATAATGCCCTTAATTGTATTATTGGATGTTTCTTGCAAGAATTAACCTAAGGGGAGTGGTTGAGCAACCCTAGACCTAGCCATGTGCCAAAAAGCTCCAGCAATCAGCCTATGTTAGCATCCAAGCAAGCCAAATTCATTGCATCAAGCATGATATAAATAGATTTAGAGAGAGAAAATGTACAAAATGTAGCCAAATTAAATTTTTGCTCTCACCAACTTTTACTCTCTCTCAAACCCACGAAATATATAGCCAAATCAGTTCTAAAATACAGCCCCACGTTGATCAGAATCAGATCAAGGGATCAGAATCGAAAATAAAGCAAAAAGAGGTATAAATCTCTAATTTTTGAAATCCTTCAATTCGTGGTTAATTGTTGCAATGGATTGTTGAAAGTAGTGTTAATAGGTGTCAATTGATGTTCTGGATTGTTAAATCCATGACCCATAACATCAAAGTGCACGAATTGAAAGTTTTTCAAAATCTGGAAATGGGAATTTTCGTTTTTTACAGTCAAATGTCAGATCCGATAGATCCGTGTGTGTTGTGTCTTTTTGATGTTTAAAACTTGTAACATGTAGCCTGATATGTGATCTTTAAGTTTCAAAAAGAATCAGATCTATATCTATTATAGATTGCAAGATATACACGGTCAAACGTCGTTGACCGATCTGCCTAAAAACCACGAACCCAGAAAATTAGAACAGTGGTTCGTGTCCTAGTTTGACCGGCCATATCTTGTTCATGCTTTGATGTTTTTGTGTTATTTTGCTTTATAGTTGTAGTACTACCTGTTATCTACAACCTTTAATTGATAGATCACATAAAGGTTGCACGATCACCATGTTATAAAGCGTCAAATGAGGTACCTTGACTGTTCTTCATTTTCTTGGGTAACCCAGAAAATGAAAAACACGTCTGGCAGGTACTTTGGAAGCTTAGATCTTGCTATTCTGTTGTTATTTGGCCATGAAATTGAGTTTGAAGTTGTAGTACTACACGAGTACTACAACATCAAAGTTTTAACCAACCCAGAAACGTAAGGAACAATGAAATAAAACCGGTCAAACCTTGTACCTCGCTCACGGCCGGAAATTCTGGGCAGGCCTCAAGAACACCTATAGCGACAGAAAGCGTCGCTATAGGCCTTTAGCGACGGTTTATTTATTATTTTTCCGGAAATTAAATTAAAATTAGAAAAAAAATAGTTTTTAATTATTAAAAATACATAATAAATTATGAAAAATTATTTTAATGTCTGAAAAATAGTTTTTAACTATTTTGAGTATATTTCGAAAATAATTAATATTTTTGGAATATAAATGGTATTTATTTATTTAATTATAATATTAAATAAATTATTTAAAAATAGTTTTTAATTCATGAAAAATCATGAAAAATCATATTATGGTATAAGAAAATATTTTAAGTTATTTTTGATGACTTTTGATATTTTGTGATGAAATTCATTAATTAATCAATATTAATGATAATTAGTTTATTTAATAGATATATTAAATAAATTATGGAAAATTAGAATTATGCTTTATAAATCATATAAAAATGATTTAAGTATTATAAAAATATTTTAAGTTATAAAATATAACTTTTGATATTTTGGCATGAAAATATTAATATTTTAATATTAATAGCAATTATCGGATAATGGATTAAAGTGTTGGAAAATTATATAAAAATGATTTTTAAAGTATTAAAAATACTTTGTGATATTATAATTATATTATAATATTATGTAATGATTTTCATTAATAATTTATAGTAAATAAATATTAATGATTAAGGTATTATGTAGTATTTAATTTATTTAAATACGGTTTTAAGGATTGAAAATTGTTGATAAATGGTAATAATTATCCGAAAATTATTACGAGCCTAGGATAAATGTTTTGTCTGGTTAGAAATTATCGGTGATAATGGTTAAGTGTTCAGGAAGAGTTTAATTGAACTTAAACTCGATAAAAGTCCGACTAGACTGTCGGGATGATAGAATGGTGTCGATTTCAACTCAGACTTCAATAGTCTGACTTAATATTAGGTCGTATGTGCTGTAAAGACTGATAGGGTTATGTGGTAATGTGTTTAGGTTATTATGTGTGTATATATATAACAGTATTATTACTGTGATGATATTATTCTAATTATTGGAGATCTATATTATTAATATTAGGTCTTCGGGTAAAGCGTTATTATTTGCGTTGCGGTAATCAACGGTTCAGACAAGTTTTCTCATACTTAACTCTAATAAGAGTAGTTTATTCCAGCTTATGGTTAATCATTGCTGATTGCCATGAAAATTGTACTCTGTACATCTTGCATGTATAAGTCAGGTATGAAAGGCTGATCACCTTCATTACCAGTTGGTTCAGAAATGTTTGTTCATGTAAAATACTTGTTCAGTCAAAATTTTGTTCCTGCTAGTTCACAATCATATTGGTGAATTATAGCCAACCAATTATTCATACTCTTCAATCATGATATATTGTTATGTTATTGTATATAAACTTGCTGGGCAACTTTCATGCTCACCCTTGCTATATCATGATAAAACCTTGCAGATAAGGTGAATGCGTTCGGATACAGGAAACGGTTAAAGCCAAGTTCAGCTTGGGATATAAAGTGCAGTTAGTTTGTAATAGCGTATATTTTGATAAATTTTGTTGTGTAATAGATATTTTAAGAATTATGTTTTAAGTTAAGGTTACTCGACCTTGGGTAATAGTGTGTAATGTATTGTATAAACAACTTATGTTTATATCTTCCGCAAATAGTGAAAGAAATAGTGTACCGAGTCCGAGGCGATTCAGGGCCCGGATTCGGGGATTGCTACTGTTGGTATCAGAGCTGTTGGTTATGAAGCTTAGGTAGGAATACCTGAGACCAATAACCGCAGTGATTAGGGTAAGACTAACTCACATAGAGTTAGTTGGTCGGTAAGATTCAAAGATGAATCTCGACGGGTGTAAAGGACAGAGTTTCCTAACTCTGATAATAAAGTTAAAGGGTAATAGTGAATAGATCGAGTCTAAAAGACTGAAATTGCAGGGATAGGAGATCGTAAAACAAAACGATCATATTGAATGGAATTGAATCGTAATATATACGATAAGATCACCCCGTGATCTGATAAAGGTTATGATATGGGAAATGAATCAATCTAATGATTGAAAAGTTTATAGCAAGATGCTGTGTGAAAGTTGTACTATGAAATGGTACTATGAAAATGAAAACTCATAAATGAGTTATGGATTATGAATACGAATTGAATTCATATTGAAAAAGGGGGTTAAGGTTAGGTGGGGATTTCAATGAGGACTCGTGCCAGCAACAGAGTTGTGTGATTCCTTGTATGGGAGGGAAATTGTACTTGGTGTAAAAACTACTTAGTTGGTGGCATTGGTAATAGTTGAAATGTTGTGTCACGCTAGTTATTATATAGATAAATAGGTCATAGGTAGAGAAAATAGGATTAAGTACGAGTTCTAAGAACTCATACTTATGTGACATTCTTGACTTATAGTTATATGAAATGTTTATGAGCCCCTCAGCGAACGGACGCCAAAGGTCAGACTAGGGTAAGTTCGTAAACTCATATAATTGTGGCCAGGTTATGAAATCATAAGTGTGGTTTTATGAATTGGGTATAGTTGTGTGTGAATGGAGTGTTAAAGATTATAGGAACAGATAGATTGATAAGCAAATGATCATTAGAGGAGACTTAGGTTTTCCCTAAACTCCTAACTATGCTAAACTTCGAAATTTTTGACATCAAGCTAAATACGCACTATGTGCCTTTTAAAAAAAATGTAGACTCGTAATCATTTTTGAAACGGTTTAAAGTACAGTCTATGCTACTTATTTCGGCTAGACGCAAATGATTTGAAATATCAAAAATTGTTTTCAATTATCACTCATGTACCATGTAACCTGGTGCAGAGATGATAAAAATGTGATGGAGTTGTAAATACAGGAATACTTAGTGTGAACTTGACCTGAAGTCGCTGTTCCACTATTATATGATGTGTTATGACAAAGTCATACAATGACGGCATCCTCAAACGGACTGTTAATACAGTACGGCATCATGACGTCATTCTCGAAAATGTTTTCAAAAATTTTAAATTAGCCAACGGGGTTTGGCTACACCTAAATAATTCGATTGAATTGAATTATTGATATGAGTGTATGCTATTTGATTCAGCAAGACTAAAGTTATAAAAACTCCAAGTGTTCATTGAAAGAATTTCCCGAACCAAATTGTGTTGGTGCGGAATCCAATAAGACTGAGGTAAAAGTTTATGCGCCCAAGGCGAAAAAGAGGAACAAATTGTTCCGACCAACAGTACCTGATCAGTACAGGGCATATCGGGCTGATCACCCTTTGTGTCCGTAAGTAATGACGGTTTGCGGATGAATTTCCATAAAACCTTTGCAAAAATGACAGACAAATAGTCTAAATGACTCCTCAGTACAATTTAAAAACTTTTACTCTAGTGAGAGGTGTATTGGGTAACATGTAATAATGTGTGTGAATGGTATATGTGTGAATGGTGTAAGGTGCACGGTGTAAGTTGTAAGGTAAATTTCGGGGACGAAATTCTTATAAGGAGGGGTGAATGTGACAACCCGAGATTTTGGGCAATTTATTAAAATCTTAAATGATTGATTTAAGGTCAAATATTAGACCTAGACAGAAAATAAGTGTACGCGTTTAATGTTATTGGGATTGAATTTTGAGGATTTCAAAATTCGGTGAAGGATATAGGTGAATTATTCAGGATTCAGGATTTATCTGATTATGTTCTGTGTTTATGGTTAATGATGTGTTCAAAATGTGGTTAAGGGTCATGGGTTGATCAGATAAATTATATCTGTAACAAACCCTAAGAATATATTAAGAACGACAATGTTCGGTTAGAATATCCTAGCGTTTAGCAAGAAATACTAGAAAATGGTTCTGGAAACCCTAATGTCAGTTCCGGGAATCCAAAACCCTAAATCGATGCATGAAACCCTAAAACGGGAACGTAATGGCATAAATATAAATATTCATAAGAATAATTAGGGTTAATCTTAACAAATTGATTTCAAAACCCTAATTTCCAATTTGAAACCCTAGTTTCAGTTCTGGGAATCCGAAACCCTAATTCGGATAATGAAAACCCTAGATTGGGATTGTAATGATATGTACAAGGTTAAACGTCAATAATTTCAATTAATTAGGGAAAACCCTAATGAATTATCTGAAATTCTAATTGATTATTTGGAAAACCCTAATACCAGATCTGAAAACCCTAATTTCAGATTTTGATAAAATGAAACCCTAATCTGGGAATATAACGGAGAATTATAATGCTCAAGTGATTATAAGTCTAATTAGGGTAACGTTTAATTAATTAGTAAACCCTAATTTCAAGTTTTAAAAACCCTAATTACGGGATATAAAACCCTAATTTTATAATTATGGAAAAAGAAAGTGTTAATTTAATACTTTTATGTTAATTAGGATATATTAATCCTAATTTTAAAGTTAGGTAATTAGGAAACTCAAATCTAATTACGAATAATTAATTTCTATTTTAGAAAATTAATTTTTCTATTAGAAACCCTAATTTGTGGGTTGAAAACCCTAATTTGTGATTTTAAACCCTAATTGTCCAGTGGTAAATTAATTGCTATATTAGCAATGTTAATTAGGAAATATAAATCCTAATTGCCAAGTTATTAGAAACCCTAATTGGATTAGGAAATCTAATTTCTTTATTTAAAAGATTACTTTTCTATTTAAAACCCTAAAATGTGGTTTTGAAACCTATTGTGCAATTGTGGGCCTAAGTGCTAATTTAGCGATTTTAATTAGGATAAATTAGCCCTAATTAACAAGATTGTTATGTGATTAGGAAATTACTAAATAATTAGGAAGTCCTAATTAAAGATTAGAAATCAAAAAATTTCTATTTCAAAAATTTAATTAGAAAATTTTGGAATTTCCAAGTTGCTAAATATGTGAGGGTTAAAACCTAAACCCTAAATTTGTTCAAACCTTAAATCTAAGTATGTTCAAACCCTAAACCCTAAGGGTTTTATCATTTGGCAAATTCTAGAGAAATTAAGGAAATGACCATAATGCCCTTAATTGTATTATTGGATGTTTCTTGCAAGAATTAACCTAAGGGGAGTGGTTGAGCAACCCTAGACCTAGCCATGTGCCAAAAAGCTCCAGCAATCAGCCTATGTTAGCATCCAAGCAAGCCAAATTCATTGCATCAAGCATGATATAAATAGATTTAGAGAGAGAAAATGTACAAAATGTAGCCAAATTAAATTTTTGCTCTCACCAACTTTTACTCTCTCTCAAACCCACGAAATATATAGCCAAATCAGTTCTAAAATACAGCCCCACGTTGATCAGAATCAGATCAAAGGATCAGAATCGAAAATCAAGCAAAAAGAGGTATAAAATCTCTAATTTTTGAAATCCTTCAATTCGTGGTTAATTGTTGCAATTGATTGTTGAAAGTAGTGTTAATAGGTGTCAATTGATGTTATGGGTTGTTAAATCCATGACCCATAACATCAAAGTGCACGAATTGAAAGTTTTTCAAAATCTGGAAATGGGAAATTTTCGTTTTTTACAGTCAAATGTCGGATCCGATAGATCCGTGTGTGTTGTGTCTTTTTGATGTTTAAAACTTGTAACATGTAGCCTGATATGTGATCTTTAAGTTTCAAAAAGAATCAGATCTATATCTATTACAGATTGCAAGATATACACGGTCAAACGTCGTTGACCGATCTGCCTAAAAACCACGAACCCAGAAAATTAGAACAGTGGTCCGTGTCCTAGTTTCACCAGCCATATCTTGTTCATGCTTTGATGTTTTTGTGTTATTTTGCTTTATAGTTGTAGTACTACCTGTTATCTACAACCATTAATTGATATATCGCATAAAGGTTGCACGATCACCAAGTTATAAAGCGTCAAAGGAGGTACCTTGACTGTTCTTCATTTTTTGGGTAACCCAGAAAATGAAAAACACGTCTGGCAGGTTATTTGGAAGCTTAGATCTTGCTATTCTGTTGTTATTTGGCCATGAAATTGAGTTTGTAGTTGTAGTACTACACGAGCACTACAACATCAAAGTTTTAACCAACCTAGAAACGTAAGGAACAATGAAATAAAACCGGTCAAACCTTGTCCCTCGCTCACGGTCGGAAATTCTGGGCAGGCCTCAAGAACACCTATAGCGACAGAAAGCGTCGCTATAGGCCTTTAGCGAGGGTTTATTTATTATTTTTCCGGAAATTAAATTAAAATTAGAAAAAAATAGTTTTTAATTATTAAAAATACATAATAAATTATGAAAAATTATTTTAATGTCTGAAAAATAGTTTTTAACTATTTTGAGTATATTTCGAAAATAATTAATATTTTTGGAATATAAATAGTATTTATTTATTTAATTATAATATTAAATAAATTATTTAAAAATAGTTTTTAATTCATGAAAAATCATGAAAAATCATATTATGGTATAAGAAAATATTTTAAGTTATTTTTGATGACTTTTGATATTTTGTGATGAAATTCATTAATTAATCAATATTAATGATAATTAGTTTATTTAATAGATATATTAAATAAATTATTGAAAATTAGAATTATGCTTTATAAATCATATAAAAATGATTTAAGTATTATAAAAATATTTTAAGTTATAAAATATAACTTTTGATATTTTGGCATGAAAATATTAATATTTTAATATTAATAGCAATTATCGGATAATGGATTAAAATGTTGGAAAATTATATAAAAATGATTTTTAAAGTATTAAAAATACTTTGTGATATTATAATTATATTATAATATTATGTAATGATTTTCATTAATATTTTATAGTAAATAAATATTAATGATTAAGGTATTATGTAGTATTTAATTTATTTAAATACGATTTTAAGGATTGAAAATTATTGATAAATGGTAATAATTATCCGAAAATTATTAAGAGCCTAGGATAAATGTTTTGTCTAGTTAGAAATTATCGGTGATAATGGTTAAGTGTTCAGGAAGAGTTTATTTGAACTTAAACTCGATAAAAGTCCGACTAAACTGTCGGGATGATAGAATGGTGTCGATTTCAACTCAGACATCAATAGTCTGACTTAATATTAGGTCGTATGTGCTGTAAAGACTGATAGGGTTATGTGGTAATGTGATTAGGTTATTCTGTGTGTATATATATAACAGTATTATTACTGTGATGATATTATTCTAATTATTGGAGATCTATATTATTAATATTAGGTCTTCGGGTAAAGCGTTATTATTTGCGTTGCGGTAATCAACGGTTCAGGAAAGTTTTCTCATACTTAACTCTAATAAGATTAGTTTATTCCAGCTTATGGTTAATCATTGCTGATTGCCATGAAAATTGTACTTTGTACATCTTGCATGTATAAGTCAGGTATGGAAGGCTGATCACCTTCATTACCAGTTGGTTCAGAAATGTTTGTTCATGTAAAATACTTGTTCAGTCAAAATTTTGTTCCTGCTAGTTCACAATCATATTGTTGAATTATAGCCAACCAATTATTCATACTCTTCAATCATGATATATTGTTATGTTATTGTATATAAACTTGCTGGGCAACTTTTATGCTCACCCTTGCTATATCATGATAAAACCTTGCAGATAAGGTGAATGCGTTCGGATACAGGAAACGGTTAAAGCCAAGTTCAGCTTGGGATATAAAGTGCAGTTAGTTTGTAATAGCGTATATTTTGATAAATTTTGTTGTGTAATAGATATTTTAAGAATTGTGTTTTAAGTTAAGGTTACTCGACCTTGGGTAATAGTGTGTAATGTATTGTATAAACAACTTATGTTTATATCTTCCGCAAATAGTGAAAGAAATAGTGTACCGAGTCCGAGACGATTCGGGGCCCGGATTCGGGGATTGCTACACTACCTATTCTTTTATCTCTCTTGCTTGCGCTCAACGTTTAAATTTAACTCCGGAGAAGTTAGACTTTTGACTTATTGGTTGAAACTTCGTTAGTAGAAACCTTCGTTACCTCCACTATTTATAAATCTTGTTGATTCAAATCAACACTTTCACGTTACCTGTCAATCTTATCTCTTTGAAAATACTTGCCGTTCATGCAATTTTTAGAAATTGATTGGTTAACTACTCATCATGCTTTTCGTAAGGTTGTTAGCTTTCATATTCCTAACCAACTTGTTATGCGAATTCAAGCAACCAAACCACTAAAGTCAATCATTGTCATATCAAGTCATAAGTAAAGAGCCTCGGTCCTTTCGTTGTTAACTTTCTTGTGTGGAATGCACCGAAGCCAAACTTTCTGTAGGCGATGTCGTGAATGACGATGGCAAGTTGATAGGTATCAATGTGACGTACTAACCAAGTCTTGGATGAGGGTCACAGTTTTGAATGATATTTCTATTGTTAATAAATTTCTGGACGTATTCTTGAAGACTTCTTAGCCTACCCCTAGAGCGTGAAATTGAATTTTGTATTGACCCCAGTACAAAATCCATTTCTTAAACCCTCAAATATTTTTACTTAAAACAAATATAACATGCGCCAAAGACGTTGGCTCGAGCTATTGAAGATTACGATCGTACCATTCAATACCATCGTAGAAAAAATGAACATGGTAGCTAATGCGTTGAGTAAAATATCGTATGCGGTTACAAGTGCGAATATACGAACCCACGTGAAGATAGCGAATATACGAACCCACGTGAAGATAACGAATATACGAGTAGAATCGACTTTAATCGATAAAGTTAAAGCCGCTCAAGCTACACACCCAGAGCTGATAAATTTGAAGAAGAAGGTTCAAGAGGGCGTTATTCTAGAATAAAGAATCGACGAAGAGAGAAAATCTCAACCGTCGATTTAATTGGTCCATTTAAAATTCTCGATCGAGTAGGAACTGTGGATTATAGACTCGTTTTACCGCCAAGTATGTCGCGTGTTCATAACATTTTTAACGTATCGATGTTACATAAATATGTGGACGACCCGAACCACATTATTAATTTAGAACCGGACAAGATAGCGGATGATTTAACGTTTGAGGAGATACGTGTTAAAATCTTGGATAAGAATAATCGTATTCAACACTCAAAGGTTATACCTCAAGAGTTAGAATTTAAAATGAAGTCGAGGTATCCTCACCTCTTCGGCATACCAGGGACATACATAAATTTCGAGGGCAAAATTCCATAAGGGGGAGAGATTGTGAGACCCCAGATTTTATGAATAAATATTTAATTTTCTCGAAATAATTTTTTGAATATTATGGTGTGGATTTGAGATAATGTTATAGTTGTGGGTAGTATTTATAAATTTTGCAAAGTACGCAAGTTGTTATATAATATTGGATTGGTCGGGGAATATTCTTTTTGTCGGAAAATATCCGTACAACGGTACAATTATTGGTGGACCCCGTAACGGAATTATTGTCGGATTGAGAAAACGATAAAAATATTTTATGAAAATAATGGCGGAAGTTTTACCGTTAATACTGTTGAACTACTCGGTAGTAAAAGTACAGTAATACGTGTGGTTGCATAGTAGCACACGGTATTGATTATTGATGTTTATGTGATAAGTCACTCAGTTTTATTTTATTGGTATTATTAATGTAATAAAACAGAATACTTTTATAAAGTTATTCTAAAAATAGAATATATTATATTTTATTATCCATAATGTTGCATAGTGTTTGCATAGTAAAATCTTTTATAAAGTTATTCTATAAATAGAATATATTATATTTTATTATACATAGTATTGCATAGTGTCTGCATATTATTTGCATAGTAAAATCTTTTTATATAAAACAGAATACTTTTATAAAATTATCTGTTTTATTAGACAATAATTAGAAAATATTATATTTTATTATGCATAGTGCCTGCATAGTGTTTGCATAGTAAAATCTTTTATAAAGTTATTTGTTTTATTAGATTATAAATAGAATATATTATATTTTATTTAAAAGATTTTGCTTTAAATATGGACCGTCAGATTAAAGTAAATCAATCTGGACCGTTCATGAGTTAGTTACTATGCAGTTCATTTTTCTATAAATAGAAGTTCATTCCTTCATTATTCCTTACGAATTCACTAAAACTCTAGAGAGAGAAACTATAGAGAAAAAGAAGAAAACTGTTCTGCTACTTCCCTACTTCTATATCCAGTACTTTTCTTTCTAAGGTAGGGAATATTATTTGTTGTACTTGTAAGAGGTGTTATTCTTTTGTATTTATGAAGAGAACTTATGTTATTCAATTCTTTATTATTCTGTTGGAATAACCTGTATACGCGGGCTACCCTATACTTGGTGACATTCTTCTATTATTCCGTCTTTATTATTCTGTTGGAATATCTTGTCTGTGCGTTTTACGCCGGACTTGATTCCGTCTTTATTATTCTGTTGGAATATCATGTCTGTGCGTTTTACGCCGGACCTGGTTCCGTCTTTATTATTATTCTGTTGGAATATCCTGTCTGTGCGTTTTACGCCGGACCTGAATCCGTCCTTATTAGTATTCTGTTGGAATAACATGTCTATGTGAAGTACCGCATGCATGGTGATTTCTGTTGTTATTCCATTCTTTATTATTCTGTTAGAATATCCTGTATGTGTGTTTTACGCCGGACCTGGTTCCGTTATTTATTATTCTGTTGGAATAACCTGCATGTGCGGTCTATCACATGCATGGTAAATTCTTTTGTTATTCCATTCTTTATTATACTCAGTTGGTTAAAACTTTGACTTCTATACTCCATGAAATTAGTGGAATATCCTTGATATTTGCGCTTCATCCAATATCTTTTCATGGAAATATTCTTCTGAGCATTCTTGAATTTTACTCTACAAAACAGTATCATGTTGACAATTTGAACGTTATCAGTTCCTGGATAAATTAATTCTTGAACTTATTTTATTGAATTCTTATATCATTGTCATCATCCTCATGTTTATATTTTGTTGAAAGTCATATGTGGCCTGTAGTGGATAGATGGACTTGGTATGATTATGACCAGGGATTATTCGGTATAATCATAACCGTAATGTTACAAATGATGTGGAAAAGTCCTCATTGGCCCGTAGTGCATTGATGGACAGTTTTTGGTATGATTATGGCTATGGATTCTCTTTGGCCGTAGTGCAAAGATGAATTGTTTTATGGCATGATCAGGACCGTTGATAAAAACATGATTATCTTTAGTCGTAGTGCATGGATAATTTGTGGTCGTGATACTAAAGAATATCCTTGGTCGTAGTGCAGGGGTGATTCGATGATGTGGATTATTTATTAAGCTGAGTCCCAGCGATAAAAGTGATGAAAAACTTTTTAAATCATAGAAGATAGTAGATTTTATTCCCAACTTGACTCTTATAATGGATTGCTTGTTCCGCTGCAGTTAAACTTGATAGTTATTATATTTTATCAGTTTAACACTGTTAAAGGCTAACGATAAATTATTCTGCATTATCTTAGTCATAGTATTTCTTATTGGGCTAGTTGAGCTCACCCTTTCTTTCACTGTTCTCTTCAGGAAATGAGAATATAGCTGGGACGAGTCGGGAAACGGAGTGATAGTCCTACATGGTGCATTAGTAGTCCTCACTATTCTGTGAAATAGTGTGTTAATAATTGTAAAGAGGACTCCTTTTGAGTTTGTATACTCTCTAGTAGACAATATTTGTATTCAAACTCACAGTTTATGTTTTGACGTATTGTACACGACAGTTGTATTATTAAGTTATATTTGAATTCTGTACCATATATTTGGCAACTCAAGATGGGTGATGTATACCTATTTTGGGGGCGTCACAACATACCTCTACAAAAAATAATTTGTTCAAGAGAACATGTTGTTTAATCCTTAATATGGTGTGTAGTCGGTCTTATTTATAATGTATTATAGCAAGTTGAATGAGATAGTTTTATACTAATTAGGTTCAGAAATTGGGAAAACTAAAGATCAAAATATTACTCCCTCCGTTCCTAAAAGATTGTCGTTTTAGGAAGTAATTTTTGTTCCAAAAATATTATCGTTTTGAGTTTATCAATACACATTAGCTATTTTTTCCCTACTTTACCCTTATTTAAAGCTTTCTTCCCTTCCCAATGATTCTTATTCAATTCAATGCTATAATCCAAGTAGTAATTGGTTGAATAAGAAGTAATTGGTTGAATTGAATAAGAAACATTGGGAAGAGAATAATTGGTTGAGACAATTAATAAGGGTAGTATAGTATTTTTGCTAGTTATTAATTATATTCCTTAATCTGTGTTCATTAACCTTAAACGACAATCTTTTAAAAACAGATAGATTATAATATATTCTCGATAACTCCAAAAATAGAAAACTTGAAAGTAATGTATGTAGTAATACTAATTTAAAATATACATTTAATGTTTAATAGTTAAACCAAAAATAAAAAATAAAAAAAATCCTTGGACTACTAAACATATAAGATTTAATATTGAAACCAAACAAAAACCCTTGGAGTACTGAGTTGAAAAAAAACTCTTAAACTATTGATTCGACTCGGGAACAATGAAAACGGTTTCTTTCAGAAGGTTGTAAGGAATAGGTAAGGATATAAAAATAAATATAAGAATTAGTGGAGGCATAATGGTAATAGTGGTATTCTAAGTAGATATATAGCTGAGTTGTAATTCTTTTTGGATAATGAAAATGAATGTGAAGTTTATCTTTATCTCTGTACGATTTTCTCTCCCAATTTCCAGTCTCTGTCTTCTTCTTCCCCAAATTCTTTCTTAATTCTTCTCAAAATACTTATTCTAGTTCTCTGTTCCTTACAATTGGTATCAGAGCCATTTCGATCCCAACTATAATGACAGCGAAAAATCACAATTGTACAACCCTAGAAAATAATTTTGAGAAAATTCGAGAATTGATGAAAGGACTGCAGAGTTATATGGATGAAGAGTTCAAGCAGGTTATGAAGAAATTTGATGACTTAAGAGCTTCCATTCCAAAGCATGATCGAAAAGTGCTTATTTGTGGCTATACCGAAGAGGAGGATTGCTTATGTGAAACTACAAATTCCTTAAATTCAGTATACCAAGACATTAATGATGAAGATGATGTGGATCTGGATTTTAAGGAGGAAGAAAGCCTTCAAACACAATTGCAGATCCAACAAAATGTTGGTTCGATTGTTCCTGAGATTGGAGGTCATGAGGATTTTCTGGCAGGAATTGAAAACCCAATCTCACTCGTCAATCAAGTTTGTACTGAATCAATTCAGAACAAGGTAACTTCTATTACAAAATGTGAATTCTCATCTCCTAACTTGGCAACAAACACTATGGAAGGGGCGTTCGTTGCAAATAAAAAAGAAATTGATGTTGCGTGCAAGGTATTCAATGAAATGTCATTTTGGAGTGTTCTCATTGATGTCTTAAGTCAATATGATCATTGCTTATGTGTTGTAAATAATTCGAACAAGCCGATGTATAATGATAGTAGGGGTAAAACTAGAACTATGCATATGAAGGCTTTGAGTGCGGATGATGGGATATGTAATGGTTCTCATAACCATAAGCTATTGTTGGGTGTTGAACTGCCTCAACCGACAAATATTGGCGAAACAATTTCTGCACCATTTGGCTTGCCAGAAATAAATGGGAAAATTTCAGAGTTGGTGCCACCAGAAGGTTTGGTGGAATCATTACAAACTAAATATGTTTATAAAAGCCAATTGAGGAATGCTCATAATGTGCCTTTGTTTGCTGGAAAAATTGGTTGCATTGTGGATGACTCGGATTTAATAATGATTACCATGGATATAATCAAGTTACATGATACCAACAAAATAGTGTATCCTCTTGAGCCTTTTGATGTTGGACTAAAACTACAAGCTGTTGGAATCTCAAACAGAAACAAGCATCTAGCCTTTACAGATGGTATTGTTGATCTAAGGTCTGAACTGGGAAGTAATGTAGGTCTTTCACAACAACCGATTGAAGTTTGTAATGGTGAATTTCCAAAAAAATCATCTCAAGCAACAGATTTCAGGGTTTCTCCGGCCCAAGATCATGCTGCTCCCAAAACAATACTGGTAACATTGAAGAAATTTATTGAAAATTCTCAATCTAGTGATGAAAAATCTAATTTTCTGGTTGGCGATGTTAATGTTTCCAATGTTTGTGTGGTTGCGCTAGAGGGATCAAACCATTGCAAGACATTCAAAATTATTTTTATAGCTTGTTTACGCGATGAAAAAGTAAAATGCTACCCTAATGTCGAAAATGAGTTCAATAAAGTTCATGAAGTGCTAGAAAAAGATATGTTATTCATACTTGGTAATAGTCTGCCCTTCACTCGAGCCAACTTCGAGGTGTTTACCTTGCTTCAAATTGAACTAGTTAAGGTGTCCACTTGGGATGTCATGACTGTTTTTTTTTGTGCTTAAATTCACTGCTAGTGCCACTTTGTGCAAAGGACTGAATAGAGGGTTAGGGACACTGGCAATCAACTCATTGTCATTCTTGGTGGAGTTTATTGTTACAAACCATGGGAGGGTATTTCGAGTTATCTACATTAGTGCTGCATTTTTTGTGCAAAAGTTGTTATTTGAAATGCTTCAGTGGAATCATATTGCATGGAAGGTAGTAAAATCAGGTTATTGTGGGAAGGTAGGCGCCATTGTTTTCGACCCGGGTGGTGAGGAATTTCATTATATTTGGTTTGAAGAACCAAATGTATTGTCATTTTGCTCTTTGAGTTGCTCCTTTTTCTATACAGGTTATGCTCAATGTGGGAAAATAAGGAAAGACGTGGTGATGGAGTATTCATGGTGGAGTTTTGACGAATTACCTCGATGGGAATTTTTTTAGGATTGGTTTATGGTGCCAGGGAACTCTAAAGAAAGCTTTGCAACTTCTGATTATTATTTTGGAATTGCATATAGACAATTTGAGTTGCCTACTTTTTTGGAAATTTTTCCTCAACAATGATGTGAGCAATTTTTCTGTGGTCAAATGTACTGCTAGAACCAACAACAATTGTCATGCTAATTTTATCAACACGACAAAATCAGACAACGAGTTCAAGACAAAGGAATTTTTAATATTTTTTCTCTGCTGGACTGTTTAGTTGATAATTGTTTGCATCTTTTTAGTTCCTTGTTGATCACCCTTGAGGGCAAGGGTGTTTTTGAGGAGCAGGGAATGTAAGAAATAGGTAAGGATATAAAAATAAATATAAGAATTAGTGGGGGCATAATGGTACGTAATAGTGGTATTCTAAGTAGTTATATAGCTGAGTTGTAATTCTATTTGGATAACGAAAATGAATGTGAAGTTTCTCTTTCTCTCTGTACGATTTTCTCTCCCAATTTTCAGTCTCTGTCTTCTTCTTCCCCAAATTCTTTTTTAATTCTTCTCAAAATACTTATTCTAGTTCTCTGTTCCTTACAATATAAAAATAAATATAAGAATTAGTGGGGGCATAATGGTAATAGTGGTATTCTAAGTAGATATATAGCTGAGTTGTAATTCTATTTGGATAATGAAAATAAATATGAAGTTTCTCTTTCTCTCTGTACGATTTTCTCCCAATTTCCAGTCTCTGTCTTCTTCTTTCCCAAATTCTTTCTTAATTCTTCTCAAAATACTTATTCTAGTTCTCTGTTCCTTGCAATCCCAAAAAAAAAACTCTCATGTCCAAAAAAATTCAAAAATTTTCCTACAATTGTAATATATTCATTTTTTATAATATATTTTACTCTGTTCATACTGTTTCAAGGGCAAAAATTGGAAAAGATGTGAATTTGATGGGAGAAATCCCTATAAAAAAACTTCATCCAAAAAATTAGAATGAAAAAAAATAGTTTAAAACACATAGCACGTGCTTTGCATGTGATTAGGGATGACAAGGGTACATTGGGTAATTCCAAATTGTTAGAAATTGGAATGCGCACCATATCATCTGCTTCCCTAAACCCAAAATTAATCGAAACCCATCTTGTGAAGATGCCGTTGAATGTATTGGAAGCGACCATTTCAAGCTTTGATGGGGTTTTCGAGAAGTTCAAATCGGAAGCGCCAAAGAACAAAGCTAATTTTATTCTCTTCTTGGCTGATATTGACCCATCTACCTCCCGCAGCTGGTGCCCTGGTAAATTTAATATATGTTATTCATCATTTAATTTTACCATATACCCTTTTATCCATGTTCTATGTTGTAATATACTGTACTTTTCTGTCGGCTATTTGTAATACGATTGAATATGAATTGGGTGTGTTGCAATACTATAAGATAGGATTGGATATGAATTGGGTATTTGGCTGTGCCATTTTAATGGGTTTTCTTTATCCAGCGCTTCTATATATATACATAGCTTTTAATATTTGAATTTACTATAATGATGTCATGAAATGTGTACAATTATACCCCTATTTATTTTGCATAGAGCATGTAAAATTGAGAAAAAAAAAATTAAAGTCATTTGCTCACAATCATTCTACTTTTTTGTGCTTTTGTTGAGTATTGCAAATTTCATATGAGGTGGGGAGGTGGGAGGTGGGAGTTGGCCATGGATAAGAATGTTGTTGGAGTTTAACAAGTTGTAAATTCGTTAGGTTTTTGGCTTACAATTGAAAACCAATTTGATTTAGGAAAAGTGGAAAATGCTTAGTCACCAGATTGTAAGCATTAATGTTTATTAAAGTTAAATATGTAATATGAATATATATTAAAATGGCCTGTGTTTACAAAGAGAGAAAAGACCTTTTATCTATAGGTCGAATATACTTGGTGACCAAGTATGTGTATTGGGAAAGTTTTCGACTTGGTACCGAGATAATCCTACTGGGTAATATAATATAATAGCACTCCCTCAATGTTGATTTTTAGAAGTTAATTTGAGATATTTTCAAATTCAGAAGTCAATACAATTATGAAAATTATAAACTATTCAAATTTACTTCTAATTTTAAGATTTATTATTTTTAAAAAGGTTAACTGAATTACGTCAAATTTGAATTTGGAAAACATCTTCAAATGACTTTGAAAAGTCAAACTTGATCTTATATTTCGGAACAGAGGGAATAGTATTAACACCTCCTCAAGTTCTAACTCTTTTATCAGTAGCTTTCTTATCAATATCTTTCGACTTATCCAAGCGCTGATAAAATAAAATCCCTAAAAATTGAAAAACACGTAGAGCTCAACTTGCTTTCTCTCACTATGCAAAGAAACATCATAAACCACGAGGCACGAGTGGTAGGATGTCACGAAGCATTACTTCCTTATCCAAAATTTCTAATGAAGCCATCAACTTATTACATGGACTCTTCACTTTACCGTAACATACTTATGTTCGAAACGCGACACTCAGACAATGGTATAGGTGTTGGACACTTTATTTTAGTGTGAAAAATTTGACAAAGTTGAGGAGTATGTTGGACTACTTCGCATATTACTTCTCGTATTAAGATACCCTATCTTATTTAGGATTTGGTGCTTCTATTGCTTTTAAATATGTTTTCTATTGTTATGTTGACGAAAACAGTATATTCAAGATAGCATAGATCTCTATTTAGTAACTAGGAGAGTAAGAGAATTTGATGTAGTTTTGGGTTTTGATTCGAGATTGGTTATTTCAATTGTTAGTGTATGTTCTTATAGAAAGGATGGATTTAGTCATGTCATTGGTTTAAATTGTTTGATCATTCTACTAGGCTATGTTTGTTTGCGAGTTTAAAGCCTGTGAATGGACTTGTGGTATTGTTTGATTGCATCTTAATGCATCTTAACAGTTCACCTCTTAATATATCTAAACAACTCACATCTTTGTATTAAGAGGTTCTCTGAATAGTAAAGATTCAAATATGAGTCTAAACTATTCAAAGGAACTCTTAATACAAATATGTGGGTTGTTAAGATGCATTAAGAGGTAAACTATTAAGACGCAATCAAACACAATGTCTCGTTTAAAAAATAATAATGTGTTTGTTTTGTCAGCTTCGGAATGGATTATTAGTCTTCTCTCAACCTCATTTGTAATAGAAACAAACATCAGAATATGTAGGAGCGCTGCATATAAGAAATTTACACCCATGCAATTCTTTATCTTGCATGAACAATACCTTAATTATTATTATTACTGTATTAGAATATATTAGTTGAATCACGTCTCTTAGCGGAGGAAATAATTTTCAATTACTGAACCCAACATATTTTGGTGTTTGTATTATTGTACAAGGCAGTTGGTTCGAATAGAAGTCATTTGAATATTTCTACAGCAAATGAAGATGATTTTTCGATCTACTATTACTGAGCTTTGATTTGCTGGAGGTTTTGAACTAGAGTTATTTGTTTTCCCTTCCTCAACTTTGTTTGATGCATGTATATGTTTATTGTTTCACTACTGTTTTCAGATTGTGTTAGAGCTGAACCCGTAATCTACAAAAACCTAGAAGCAAGCCCTGATGACGTGGCACTCCTGAGAGCCTATGTAGGAGATAGGCCCACATGGAGGAATCCTCAGCATCCTCTGAGAGTTGACTCAACTTTCAAGCTCAAAGGTGTTCCGACTTTAATCCTTTGGGAGAAGGATGCAATCAAGGGTCGCCTTGAAGACCATGAAGCTCACGTTGAACGCAAAATTGATGCCCTTCTTACTGGAAATTAAGTAACTCCAACAATAGTTTGGTGATAAATATACTACTTTAAGACCTAGCTGTGTTGCACTATAATTACTAGTGAAATGCTTTGCTATGACATTTACAGCTGAGAATAAGAAACTTTAGACTTTGAATTGTGGTTGTGTTCTGATGTTCAATTTAAGGAGCATCTCTCAATTTTTAGAACAATCAATGACCAGAGAAAATTCCAATATTTAGCCTTGTCTAAAATTCATTTGTAATGGTACTTTTCTTTTTGCTCTTATAAGATTATATTTTCTAAATAACCAAGTACAAGTTACAACTTACAAGGGCATATGATAAAAGAACAAGATATACTACAAAAGAAACTAATGCAATATTAAACATTTCAAGGGAAAAAACAGAAGTTAAAAAATGACATCCACTCTTTATTGGACTGAGGTAGTAATAAATCAAATAAATATGGAATATATATAATTTACTCGATCCAATCTCGTTTTGACCTAACCTAATTCAACACATCTTACCAAACAAGAAATAGATTCATCATCCCCCACATTAGATTCTAATGCAGCAGGATATATTACAATTAATTGTACAAAGAGAAAGGTGCAGTAATTTAGCACCATTTCTAGCAACCCCAGGAGCAAAACTGCTGATAAAATGCAACTTATGACTAACACAAACAGCGTTTCTTGTTTGTACAAGGTTATGAATCGAAGCTAGTGTACAATCCCAGCTGCATTTCAAAGATTTACTCGTTAGTGTCGATTGTTCTAGTTATTAACAATGTCTGAAAAATGGAATGCTATCCGGTGGGATTTATTTTTGTATGTTTTTTGCATGGAAACATATTTATACGATATAGTTGCGAAGAAAACATAAATATATGAAGGATAAAGAAAATTAAAAATGCAATGTGCGTATAAATTAAAAGCCAACATTTTACGAAGTTAAAACACAGAACGAGTAATTAGCTTCTTACCTAAAGATACACGAAGACTAGCAAAAGCACACTTAGCTGGAAAACTGCTCCTTTGAAAGTTTAGGCGTCACCTTCAAAGTGATTTCACCAAATGGTTCTTCTTGCTTCAAATCTACAAGTCCAAAATTCTTCAAAACCTAAAAAAAGGCCCAGAAGAAATTACACAACCATAATACTCCCTCCGTCCCATGATAAAAGTCTTTATTACTATTTTAGGTACTCCCATGTTAAATGTCTATTTTCCTTTAATAACCAAACTTTTACACATATTTTCCTATTATACCCGTATCATTAAATATCTCATATTTTTCTTATTTTAATTCTCTCTCCATATTTAATAACATTATTATGGACAATTTTATAATTTCAATCTTTTTAATATGCGTGAAAAGTTCACTAAAACTTTTATCCTAAGACGGAGAGAGTATTAGACAGTAGCCTTTTGACAACTTTTTTCCTCGTTTACAGTAACCTTTCGGTAACTTATACAGCTAGCAAGATAAATTTGCTTGCTTGTACGAGAAAAATCAGCGTATTGGTTAGAAAAGAAAGCATCAAGACTTACCAGTGTCTCAAAGACCATTCGAGCACATAATTTTTTTCTTTTCCCTTCTAAGATATTGTTCAAACTAAGATCTCCAGGCTGGCTTTCTGAGATAGGCGTGACTGACGATTTATTTTTAAGAAATTGAGCCACAGCCCTACACACGTCGACACAAAAACATACAGAGGCCACTGAAAACAGGAATATGAATGAAGGGAAAACGAAGAAACACAAACTCTAATTGATGACGAAAATTTCTGGGAAATGTTACCTTGTCCTCACAGATAACGTGTCAACTTCTGATGCTCCTGATTGTTTTCTTAAAAAGTAGTCTGGAGTTCCCTGTGATCCTGCGTAAGCACAGATATGTAATTGTTACCCACCATAATGTAAATTTCAATGAAAGTCTATTTGCGTCGCTATCAGTATTAACAGAAAAAAAAGTTTTATCGCCAATAAAAAATGCAAGGGTTACTCAGCTTACCAGCTGGGGTATTGTCATCTTCTGCCAGAAAAGATAGGTCCTGTGAAAAAAGCGTTGCCGGGTCAGCTGAAAGCTTAAACTAGGGCAACTGAGATTATGCAAATAAAACTACAAAGTGTGTCACAAGCCCTGATGTATGACTCAACTTGATTATGATATATAAATAGCATCTGTGTTTATCTTTCATGGATTCATTATAAAATGCAATTGATTTAGTTGGGTACATCAAAAGAGACTCAAAATAAACATCAAAAGAGATACTCCCTCCGTCCCAGAGTTATTGCAACACACTGGCACGGAGTCTAAGAAGTGCTAAAATCCATAAAATGCATAATGTTCTTTATCCATCACATCTGGAGGAAAAAACCCATCAAAAAACCTGAAATGTAAGTAATTGCCTTCAGGGGAGTTTCAGTACACAATCCATCCAGTGTAAAAACCAAAGTATGAACCTAAGCAATAGAGGCTCATAAATTAATGAAAGAAACCTAATGATTTTAATAACTCTAAGCGAAAAAGTAAATGAGCTAAAAACCTTGAAATTACAATAATTAATAAAAACATAATAAGCATACCCCATCTGCAGAATTCACCAACTCGGGAATGTCAGAAAGACAAGTGTTCTCAACACCTACTCGCTCCTCTAAAAATGTCATTGGTGTTTCCATGTTGGACCCAAAGGGTCCGGTAGATGCTGCCAGGTCGGATGTGGTTCCTATAGTTGTTCCCACCTGCTCAGACCATGAGCTTCTATCAGTGCCAATAACAGGAGTGCAGTCATCTCTTCTAGTTGGAGAAGGCATCAATCTGGTGGGAGAAGACAAAACTCTATTTGGCGAATGTATGAATTCAGGTAAAGTATTGCTTCCAGTAGGTTTTTCATAGTTTCTAAGGCGTTCAATTTCCATATCGGAGTCACGCATGGGAGCAGAAGATTCTGCAATAGCAGGACAAGCTTCCTCTACAAAAGCTAAATAAGGTTTTGCAGAAATGAAATCTTTCTTGCAAGTATCCTGTAGATCATTGCAGAACCCTAAACAAATACAATCCCATTATGCAATCAGCGTCAAAGACAAACAAGCACGAAGTGGAGTAACAAAGGAAAACCACTAACCAGTCATCAAGGGCTCAAATAGTACTGTATCTTTTTTTAATCTGTTGTTCATTTTCCAAATTCCCAAAGCAGAGCAAGGGCATTGCTTCTTTTTCCGTAGAATGTCACTAGAATCATCTAGTCGCCGTTTCATAAACCTGAATATCCAAGTCCTTATATTTAATCAATAACCGAAGAATCACAATATTCATACAGAACCTTACTAGAGAAAAATTATATAGATCATATAGCCAATTAGCAGTCCATACCTATTACTCAGTACTGTTAACTCATCATAATGCTGTCTTCTCCTTCTTGGTCTTTTTCTGGGCTGTTCAGCAGGTGGAGTTGACCGAATTACTAGTTCAGGTGTCACATGCTCTGCAACTTACAAAAGTAGAAATATGTGCAAGTAAAACAAGATACAATGCTGGTTGACCTATACTACATCTACATTCATGGAACCAAAAATAAGAAATTTGAACCCACCAAATGCATTGTGCGTATCAAAAACTTCAGGTCCCTGTTCTGACACAGCAGAAAATGGTTCTTGGTGCTGCTCTGATGGAAGAGGACCGCCAGAGGCCAATTCCATCTCTGGGATATGATTTTCCTTCTCGTTCATAACCTCCATCAAGACCATGTCCGGTTCCATTTTGTCATCCCTTTGGTCTGGCCAAAATGGAACATCTTCAGGGCCATAATCAAGGGAAGCATCACGCATAACTTCAATTTCCGGAAAACTTTGAGGAGTGCTAGCGCCATTAGGCCATTCAACTCTTGCCTGAGTACTAGGACCAGGATCTTGAGCACCGGCAGTTGCACCCACTGGAGTACGAGAACCTGAACTGTAATGGCAAAAAAAATTAACTTATTTTTTCCTAGAAGACGAGTAAGGATGGAGTTTCATAATATATCAAAGCATACTCTTCTTCCATAGGCTGGGGCCCTGATCCAGAAGAATCACCCACGCATGAAGAATTCCTCACAACATCCTATTAAAGAACAGAAATCGTTAGTACAATTCATATGCATTGAAATACAGAAGTTAAATATAAAGATAGAAGAAGCATTGTTACCTCATTGAAAGTAATAACAATAAAAGGATTTTGTCCAACCGGAATTTGATCTATAAATAATGAATGTCAAATTTTAAACATTTTAATCCACAAAAATTATATATAAAGAAATTCATAGAGAAAAGGCAAGAATAATATTTCAAAATTTGAGGAAGCACTTGTAATATCACCACCTTCTATTGTTATCTCCTCCAGGCTCTTAAGATGATTATCATGAAACCTAAAAAACAAAAATCAATCTTATCAGCATCCCCTGATAATAAATAAGCAGATGAAAAGGGTTGCCAAAAAATTACCTCTCCCTATGAAAGTCATCATCTAAATCCAAGGCATCAAGTTGAAAGTTGTCTGGCAAAGTGACAGCTTCTACTGTTGCATGAGTCGCATTTTCAGGTAGATTAACGTCTGCTGAAGCATAAGCCTTTCTCAACCCAATTAGTAACACATTGCAGTCTTGGAAAAAATAATCAACTTGCTTTGAAAATATCCGAACAACACCAAGCAAAAGATGGCCTGACATTCTGAGTGCTATGGGAACTTCTGGAAACATGATGCGTTCTACAAAACAGAAGTAGAGAAAAAACTCCAAAATCTTAACCTTACAAGTTACATGCAAAACAAATTGCATGTATTTGCTTTATCACTTTTGGTAAAACATAAATGATGAAGAAAGGACGGAAATTAATCAAATCATGTATACTCAAGCATAGCACCAGCATCTTGTAAACTGTAACGTAAATCGTCTTAATGCATGAATTTTATAAGAAACAAATTTTAATATATATTAACTCCAAATTGAAAGAATAAGACATACAAAGGGAAACACTAAAGTAAAAGGAGAAAATATTTTTCCTTTTCTCAAAACATTCAAAAGATGCAAAAGTATGTAAATTTCACTTGATGGTCCCCTTTGAAACTGTTATACCAACAGACCAATCAAAAGTTATTTCCACATCCTATGATGGGAATACGTACATCTATTAGAGTATTATAGTCAGAGTAACTTTGTCAGGTGCTACCGCAAATATGAAGCCAAGCCGTATATAAACTTGGACCAAAAGATCTTAAAATTGCACTCCCATGACCTGTTTTATTGGAAATATGCATAAAAACATACTAAAAGGCCATGTGCACCTACTAATATCAGATTACAATAAAGTATTAGTATGCATGAATAGATTATCTATCAACTTAAAAAGCAATTCTAAAGCCACTAACAGAAGCAGCTGGAATATTTCAAGCTTATGTGATACCAACAAATGTATCTAACAATTTATATAGCCTCCTAACAGGTGACGAGCGCTTTTTTGGTGCAAAACAGGTGATAAACTCATCAAGCTTTCTGTTCTTACAAACATTGGACTTCAAAATTATACTTCCACTGTATATATGTTATGATGATATCTCACAATCCAGAGTAGACAAATTAAAATTATAATAATAAAAAGTAATGTGTATATCTTGCGAGTAACTACTTCAAATGAAATTACTTTAATTTTTATATTAAGCAGTTTTGAACCCTGACCCCTATAAAAACAATGCAGACCAAAACCCCAAAGCCACTGGGTCAAAGAGCAATGAGCTTTAGCTCTGTGGTACCCCTCTCATCCCCTAACAAGGAGGTGCAGGCAAACCCCATCAGGGACTTCATAATCCATAAGGAGTCAAGTTCTTGTAGGGTCGAGTTTAGGTTTTATGACCCCTCACCCACCTTGATAATAAATAATTTTATAAATATTCTTTATTTTTCATATGCAAAACCTACATCATCTTTCTTCTATATAATTAAGTGCCAAATTTGGTCTATGTATTATACAATCAATGCAATTGCTCGGCCAAAAATCAATCCATTATCAATTTACGAAAGAGACCAAACTGTTTCTGCATTCATATTTTTCAATCAGAAGGCCTACTTTTAGAAGAGTGGATACAGTATAATACTTTGCTGTGGATTAATGTACTGAGTCTTTAGAATTATACCCAAAAAAGTAATCTTTATGGCATACAATTGACTATAAAATCCCTATCAATCCTATACGCGATAAAGGCCTGAACTTTGAACAAATTCCCCACATCTCTTACTAAACCTTCACCCACATTAAATAAAGAAACAATCTTTCTCACAAAAATCATCATAAAACAGCCAAAATAGACGCCCAGAAGGGCTAAAAGATGAATTGCTAAAGTCATGATTATTAAACAAATTCCCGATATGTCTTTCAATGAAAGGTCACCCATATTAAATAAAGAACCAATATTTTTTCACAAAAGAAGGGCTAAAAATTGAAACGAAGCTCATAATAATGGAATTGGTATACAATAATTGAAATGGATATGGACATAAAAAGAGTGGAAAACGAACCGACGGTTGTGGGTATATTAGTGGCGGTTATGTGAGACTTCTTGAGTTTGTGTTGTAGATGAGCCGCACACCAAACAGTCCCCAATGGCCCTTTTCTGGCCAAGAAAGTGTTTGAGTAGAACATCTTTTTTCCGGCCTTCAGTTAATTGCTTTTCTGGGTTTTTGTTACAGATATATACATATATATATATGTGTATATGTATATATATATATATATATGAGTGTGAATTATAGAGAGAGAATGTTTGCTGTTCTTGCTGAGAGTTTAATTGGGAAAATTTCAGTGATTAGATGAAATTTCAGAAGAGAAAGAATGTGGTTGATTATCCAGGGCGGGCTGGGGCTATAAAATTTGGGGAATTCGATTGAAGGGGCGGGAAACTCAAATAAAGGCGCCAATTAGAGCGAGAAGTGAGAACGTGTACGGCCCTTATCAGTTATCGGAAATGACGTGTGTGTGGACGAGTGACTAGAATTTAACTGCAACTAAAATATTTTTTAAAGTCACTTGATTTTATTTAATTAATTATTATTAAAAGACTTTTTAAATTTAGATTTTATCTTATGATCCCGAAAAGTTTTAAAATAATTTATTATTTTATAACTATAGAAGTTTTTTACTGATATTGATTCTCATAAGCCTAAATTAAAATACCTACGGATCATTGTTAATATATTTAACAATCATATATCATATAATAACAAATTATTCTACTATTATATCATAACTATTCATAAACTAAAATATTAAAACATAAATAAATTATATTAAGCTAGAACAATTTGAATTAGTATTTACAACATAAATGACATAATTATTATAATATAATTATACTAAAATATACAATCGTAATAATTAACTGAGATTAACTTATAAAAACACATAATGATAGTATTTTATGAGTGGTTGGTATTTTAGTTTGTTTTTTTTAAACAAAGCACAAGTTTATTTTATAAATAACATTATCTTTAACATTTTATTTGTTTTATATATGATATTTATAAAAAAAATCACAAATTAACTTATTATTGGCATTAAAATGATTACAACAATTGCTTTAAAATAGAATAAATATAAACCACATCCAATTGTATGCTACAATTAGTATTATATTATTTGATGAGCCTCATTCAGATATGAATCTATCTTATTAAAAAGGATAATTGTTTTCTAACCCCAACATAATATGATCATGGCATAACATCATAAGATTTTAATAATAAACAATTAAATAATAAAATTAAACTAAATTATATGTAATTAGTAAGTTAAGTTGTGAAATTATTCACTATTAAAAATAATTAATAGTTAATGTTAGAGAACAAATTTTAGTTTTTTAAAAATAAAAAGCAAAGCACAAGTTTATTTTATAAATAACATTATCTTTAACATTTTATTTATTTTATATATAATATTTATAAAAAAAAATTGAATTTCACAAACTAACCTACTATTGGCATTAAATTGATTAAAACATTTACTTTAAAAAATAAAATAAATATAAACCACATCCAATTGTATGCTACAATTAGTATTATATTATTTGACGAGCCTCCTTCATATATGCATCTGTTGGAAATTGCATATTTAAATTTGATGTTGAAAGTAAATAATCATGTTTATATGTAAAGTCTTTCAAGAAATACATGTACAAGGACTTAGTGACAGATCAAAATTGTTAGGTTTGATCTGTGCTTTATGTTTATCATTCTATAATGAATGTATAGAAGAAAAGATCAAAGTTGTTAGGTTGATCTAATTTTTGAGATGTAATAGATAGGCTTCAACAGAATCGTAGTCTATCGAGCCAGTCAAGAGATTGCAGAAGCCAAGGCAGAATTGTAAAGCATCGAGAATCGCAGTCTATCTGCTTTGGAGGGCCTCTCCCAGAATCGTAGAGTGGTCCAAACGCCTGCCGAGCTAACTCAAGAATCGTAGTGTGCTTTCGAAAGCGTAGAGTCTGCAAATCAAGCAAGCAAATATCGTAGTCTACCAGTGCTTAAGAGAAATCGTAGTGTTCTTTTCTATCAGTACCAAATCAAAACACTAATGTGGCAAGAAACCACTATCATGATCGTAGTGCATCATCTGTCTGCATTATAAGCATCAAGCTTTGTCCACTTGTTTAAGAATAAATTACAACAAATGTGGAATGAATTATTGACGTTGAGGCTCTCGGGAATCCCAATGACCCAACACTCATCCTTAGTATATAACAAAGAAACGTATTGAAGAAGCTAAGAAAAGTACTACATGACAGCCGAAAACACCTTTTCAGGTGTTAGGTGAGATATCAGTCTGTTGTGTCAGTGGACCAGACGCCTAAACAGAAGATTTGCAGAAAGTCACCGTCAGTGTTCAGAAATGTCAAATACAATTAATGCTTCAACGGATGCCTTCAAACGGATATATTTCAAAGGCACCTTATATACAAATCAAATGTAGATGCAAGAATTAAGCAAGCATACAACGAAAAGTTGAAGAACACTCAACGCTCAACTGTACGATCTGAAAAGAAAACTTGCTTAGCTACTTAGTTCTTTCGAACACAAGCTTAACGACAACTGAGTAGCACCATTCAAGAACTCAACCATCATTAAGTGAAGCAAGAAGTTTCAAATCTACTGGACTTGAAGAGTTCTGAGTGAACTAAAAAGTTCAAAGACTGCGGGTCTTGAAGGAATCTGTGTGATTCAAAGATTGTAAAGACATCCTTAGTGGATTTTCTACTCAAGGAGTGGAAGAGTAGACTAGGAGCCTTGAGTACTCTGAACCACTTAAATTATATGTGTCTTTAATATTCGTGCTTTAACTGCTATACTTGTTATATCTGCCAGTTAACTATTATCTCTGTTTATCTTAAAAGGGAACAAACAAATCATATACTCCGCTAAAACTGATTAACAAATTCGATAAAGTATTTTGAAAAAGAAAATTTTAAAATATCTATTCAACCCCCTCCCCCTTCTAGATAACTATTGTGCCTCTGGGAACTAACAATTGGTATCAGAGCAGGTTCACTCAATCAGCTTACAAAGCTTGAGTAGATCAAATGGCACATCTGATAAATGAATCAAAGACTGGAGGAGACAGCAAGCCACCAATATGCAATAAAGATAAATTTGCCAACTGGAAAGTTCGTATGCAAGCATACATGGACTCAATAGATGAAGAGCTATTTGAAATCGTCATAAATGTGCCTTACATTCCAACAAAGCTCGTACCAACTCTAAAAGATCTAAACATAGTGCAAATCAAGGCCAAAGCTGAATGGAATGACAACGAAAAGAAAGTTGTTCAACTCGACAAAAAGGCCAAGAACATTTTGTTCCAGTCTTTAGAAGATGACCTGTTTAAAAATGTGGTCAACAGCAAAACTGCAAAAGAAGTATGGCAAGCATTGCTCATTATGCACGAAGGAACTGAAGAAGTCAAAGAAAACAAACAATCTCTTTTGACTTAACAATACGAAATGTTTGCCCATGTTCCAGGTGAAAATGTCATTTCCACTTATGAAAGATTCAATGTTCTGCTCAACTCTCTTCGAGCTTTTGGTAACATCTATCCAAACAAAGATCTGATCATAAAATTCATGAGAGCTTTACCTAGCAACTGGGATGCCAAAACCACTGCCATTAGAGAATCAAAGAATCTCCATGAAATGATTGTTCAACAACTCTATGGCAACCTTCTCACCTATGAACTGGAGCTGACTCAACGAGCAGAGACTCTATCTGAAGGAAGAAAGAAGGACAAATGAGTTGCTCTCAAAGCAACAGATACCATCTTAAAAGCTAACATTGAAAATGACTCTGACTTTGAGGAAGATGATGATGAGGATATTGCAATGCGGGTAAGAAGACTCAAGAGGTTCATGCGTAAAGGAAGAAAAATCAAACCTATAAGATTCAACAACAACAACAGCCAGGAGCAGATAAATGACTTATGTTAAAACTGCAAGAAGCCTAACCACTTCATTGCAAACTGCAACAAACCTCTTAGAGAAGAACTAAAGAGGAAATCAAATTCAAAGAAAGAATTCAAAGGCAACAAGAGGCTCCAGAAGAAAGAAAAAGGTCTTGTGGCCAGAGGATCATGGAGTGACTCAGAAAACTACACAATTCTTGAGTATGGAGATGATGAAGATCCTCAAGTAGCAAATCTATGTTTAATGGCCAAACATGCAAAGGATAAGAATAACCCTGACAATCAGGAAGTAAGTATCGATGAGGTATTTGACTTTAACTCTCCTGATGTAGATATTGATGATTTAAGAATTGCACTACATGGAATAGCATCTGATCTGCATCAATACATAAAATGGTTCAGAGTTCTGTCTAAAGATTATTCTCTTCTTCAAAAAGAGAAAGAGAAAGTTCAGGAAGAACTGGAAACAACTCTTCTAAGTGCTAACTCTCTCTTCAAATTTGAGGATGAGAATAAACTCTTAAAACAGACATATGAACTTAATTCACAAAGAGAGTCAAATCTAACCTCTAAGATTGAGGAACTAGAAAAGACAATCTCAACATGGAATAGATCTTCTTCATCTATGGACTCCCTGATCTCCAGTCAGAGAAGTGAATCTGACAGAATAGGTTTAGGTTTTGGGGAATCCACCTCAGAACCACATATGGAAAAGTCAAAGGAAACTAACATCAACAATGCGTCAAACCTCAATAGAAGCATTGCATTTGTGAAATCCTCACAGAAGGAAGAACCAGCCCATCCCTGCTCTTCTGATCCAATCTATGCTACAAGACATAATGGATCCTATGCTGGCCTAGGATTCAGAAAAGAGAAGAATAACTTAGTCACTGCTCTCCAACCTCGAAGGATCGTGGAGTCGAACAAAATCAACTCCACGAACCAACCATGTGGAAATAGTAGAGTTAAGTTACACTCCTCACAAATCATGAATCACAAGGACACATCAAAAAGGAAGAATCAGTATAAAGGAAGGACTGCCAGAAATTCACATAAGTTCAAATGGAAAAAGAATCCTCACACACTCACAAACATGCATCATGCTAGATGTTTTGTATATAATAAGATTGGTCATAAGGCTGCAATATGTTACAATAATCCTATGCATATCAAACCCAAATTCAAGCAGATTTGGGTTCCCAAGGGTACTAACAAGATAGGACCCGTACAAGTATGGATACCGAAATTAGAGCTTAAATCTCAATGCAGGAACGGAGCTCCACGATCACAACTTGGTACTTGGATAGTGGATGCTCATGACACATGACTGGGAACAAAGCCCTCCTGTCTAACTTCATAGAGAAAGAGGGTCCAACAGTCATCTTTGGAGACAATGGCTTTGGCAAGACAAGAGGTTATGGCTCAGCTGGGAATGGTGCAGTATCCTTCAGCAAAGTAGCCTATGTGGAAGGAATAAAGCACAATCTTCTGAGTATAAGCAAGCTTTGCGACAAGGGTCATCAAGTTACCTTTCTCAATAATCAATGTCAAGTCAGAGACCTGAAGACCTCTTCTATAAAGCTTACCAGAACAAGAGAAGGAAACGTGTACACTATTAATCTTGGTCAACTGAGTTCTGATGAGACAATATGCTTTCTGGCTAAAGCCTCTGAACAAATGAACTGGTTGTGGCATAAAAGGCTATCTCATCTCAACTTCAAAAGCATGTCAAAACTGGCCTCCAAGGATCTAGTAGCAGGCATACCCAAGTTCAGTTTTGTCAAAGAAAGTTCATACAACGCCTGCCAACTTGGAAAACAAACTAGAAGCTCTTTCAAAGGCAAAACTATCAACTCAATTGATAAAACCCTGCAGCTACTTCACATAGATCTATTTGGACCAATTCCAATCACAAACCTTGGAGGGAAGAGATACTCATTAGTCGTAATGGATGACTACACAAGATTTACATGGGTGTTCTTTCTAAACTCAAAAGATGAAATAAGCTCCCAACTTATCAAGATGTTTAAGCTGGTGATGAACGAGAAAAGGGAGAAAATCAAGGCCATAAGGAGTGATCATGGTAGAGAATTTGACTTCTCTAAAATGGCTCAGTTCTGCACAGAAAATGGCATCAGTCACAATTTCTCAGCTCCACGAACTCCACAGCAAAACGGAGTAGCTGAAAGAAAGAACAGAACATTGATTGAAGTTGGAAGAACTCTACTAGCAGCAGCCCGTCTGCCTGAATACTTCTGGGCAGAATCTGTCAACACTGCATGCTACACTCAAAACAGATCTCTTATGCACTCTATGTTAAAGAAGACTCCCTACGAGCTATGGAGAAGGAGAAAGCCAAATGTTAGCTACTTCCATGTGTTCGGTTGTGCATGTTATATTCTCAACAATGGAAAGTAGTATCTGAATAAGTTTCAACCCAAGTCAGACGAAGGAATCGTTCTCTAATATGCCACAGACATTAAAGCTTATAGAGTATTCAAAAAAAGACGTTAAGTGTTGAAGTCTCGATTCACATCATCTTCGATGAAACAGACTCAGACAAATCTGTGCCTCAAGACACTACTATCGACGAATCAAACTCTACGAACGAGGTCTTTGAGCTCAACACCACGATCGTAGCCCTAGAAGAGGAAATTGTCGAGCCTGAAGAAGAGATTGTAGAGAGAACTACGCCAGACAACAAACCTCCACATCAAGGGGTAGAGAATGATCTTGAAGAAATCATACAAGAAGGCATCAGGACAGATGTTACAACATGAAATCGATGGGCAAGATATCACACTCAAGACCTAATCATTAGAGATCCAAATGCAAGAGTCAAGAAAAGATTTGTCACCCAGAATGAGTGTTTCTATCTAAGCTTTCTGTCACAAATGGAACCCAAGAAGATAGAAGATGCTATGGAAGACTCAAGTTGGATAGAAGCCATGCAAGAAGAACTAAATCAGTTTGAAAGAAGAGTTGGATAAACTTTAAAGATTTATAATTTAATTTATCTAGAATTTAAAAATGTCCAAATTGTCAACATGATAATGCTTTGTGGAGTAAAATTCGAGAGTAATATTGTATCAAAAATGATTTGGACCGAAACGAAATCGATTTTTGTCATGAATAGTACCCAGGGTGAATAGTAATCGAGTGAATAGTACCCCGTGAATAGTACTTCAGGAATAGTACTCCGTGAATAGTACTCTAGCATGAAAAAGTTAAAACTTATCAAGAATACTCAGAATAATATTTTCATGAAAAAAATACTAGATGAAGCGCAAATTTCAAGGATATTCTACTATTTTAATGGAGTATAGAAGCCAAAACTTAACAAAATGAGTGTAGAATTCAAAATTTGAAACAAAATAATATTACTTACATACTAAAAAGTATGGAGGAAAGTATTATTTCTTACGAGTATTGAACAAAAATAATATCCCTTACGAATACGAAAGAAATAATACCCCTTACCTTAGTAGGAGATTGGATACTGCAATAGTGTAGTAACAGAATACTCTTCTTCTTTCTCTCTGATTCTTTCTCTATAAAATTCTCTTGTGAGTCGTAGTGAATTGGTGAGAATGAAAGAAGAAATAAGATTCTATTTATAGAAGATTTCTAGCTTAGCCTTTGTAATGTAAAAAGTCAAGTGGCTTGACGACTGATGATGTGAAAAGAAAAGTGGTTTGACGCCTGTAATGTGAAATGACAATTGATTCGACACCTGTTATGTGAAACAACAAGTGGTTTAACGCCTGTAATGTGAAACGACAAGTGGTTCGACATCTGGTAAAGGCAAGTATTATTGGCGAAAGTGACTCTTAGATGATGACATATGGGCCCCATAGAATAAACCAAACTTACAACAAACCTCTCATAACGGACTTCTTATTTATATCAAAGATTGAATAAATATTTACCACAAATCATTTCATCTTCAATCAACACATTTTTTTAATCTTTCAACAATTATTTATCATTAATATTATAACTCACAATATTGACAACCAGATAATTTCCAAGAAAGAGAGGGTTTTTCGATAAGGACTTCTCTTTATTGGCGCGCAATTAGGTGACCAAACTTCTTTCCTCGACATAAATTTTTAGACATCGTCAATAATGTGAATAATAATATGAATAACTTTATCTTCTCAACTATTGATTTAATAATATAAAATATTGTATAGATTATATTGTGACAATAATTAAATCAATAACGTGAGATACTATGCAGCAATTACTGTAGCAATAATTGAGTATAACTGAGTGACTTTTCATGTAAGCATCAATAATCAATACAGTGTGCTGCTATGCATCCACGTGTATTACTGTACTTTTATCACCGGGTATTTCAACAGTTAAAGGTAAAACTTTCGCCGTTATTTTTATAAAAAGATAATTCTGTCGTTTTCTAACTTCGACAATAATTCTGCTGTAGGGTCCACCTATGATTGTGTCATCGTACGAATATTCCCCGACAAAAAGAATATTACCCGACCAAACGAATATTTTATAACAACTTGCTTACTTTGCAAAATTTATAAATATTACCCATAACTATAACATTATATCAAATTCAAGCCATAATATTCAAAACAATATTTAGAGAAAAATTAATCTTTATTCATAAAAATTGGGGTCTTGCACATAATAACAAAGAACAAGTCAAGATTAGTAGCCAAAGGTTACTCCCAAGAAGAAGGCATCGACTACGACGAGACCTTCGCACATGTTGCCAGATTAGAAGCCATCAGGATATTTCTTGCTTTTGCTGCCCACATGAAGTTCAAAGTCTTTTAAATGGATCTCAAAAGTGCATTTCTGAATGGTGAACTTCAAGAAGAAGTGTATGTGGAGCAACCTTCAGGTTTCATCAATCCAACTCTCTCTAATTTTGTCTATAGATTATACAAAGCCTTATATGGACTTAAACAAGCACCTAGAGCATGGTATGAAACACTAACTAACTTTCTTATTGAAAATGGCTACACTAGAGGTAGAGTAGATACCACATTATTCCTTAGAAAGCACAAAAATAAAGTCCTATTAGTTCAAATATATGTAGATAACATTATCTTTGGCTCTACTGATGAAAAATTGTGCAAGAGATTTGCCAAGCTTATGCAGAGCAAGTTCAAAATGAGTATGATGGGTTGGATTACAAGTAAATTAGGCTGGTGAAGGTATCTTCATTAACCATTTAAAGTCCCCGAACCCGGATACTTGAAACCCGAACTCGGTACTTCACGATACCATTTCTATGAGCGAAAATATTACTAATAAAAATAACACTAAAATAAATTATAAAATTATCTTACCTTTATCAGAGTTTAATCCCAAGTAAGCAACCTTTACTATATGACACCGTAAACCTAATCTGTTTGCTTTCCTTTTCACTTGTTCTTGACCGATCCTTCTGATTGATCACACTTATCTGAAAACATTTAAATTAAGCAAGGAAGAGCATTTGAGTGCCCAGCAAGTATTATATATATATATATAAGCTGAAAGAACTTAAATGTTTTCTTTATAATATCCATCTACAACAAGTCAATAGTTGTGAAGTATTCTGAACTGATATTAATAACATAACGACCCTCTTTCAAATTTTTGAAATTTCGTACTGACTATAAATAGGGTTTAAGTGACATTATATGAACATTGTTTTTATTTTCGAAAAGGTTTAGCAGAACTTCATCTGCAAACTGTCATAACTTACGGACACGGGGGTGATCAGCCCGTTGTGTCCTGTATTGATCAATACTACATTACAAGAACGATGTTATCATTTACTTGATCCGCCTTGGGAGCATAAAAGTTTTCCCGTGAACGGGATGTTCATATTTGTCAGGGTTCCAAACAAAAGGTTTTATTTTATCCAACAATAATCTATAATTCAACATATACGTATAACAAATGTGTATAAACATGTGATTAAATACAATGATTATGCAAGTGAGGACACTTGTATAATCATTTCTAAAAATTAACGAACAGAATATATATCTGAATTATCATATACTAACATGTTGATAATCAAAGGGTGTATATAATATAGGTTTAGCCATCTGTACATTAATAATAATAATTCTAAACTTCTCACTTCTGTCCATTGCATAAAGAAAATGCAAAATTAGGATACTTGCATGATGCGCTGCTTACAATTCTCAACTTAGTTCTACCCTTTTCTATCACAACCTATCATTAATCAAATAATTCGTTCGATTAGAACAATATAATATAACACATAGTACTTCATTTCGCAGTCAGCACATAACCTAATCTTCTTATCACACATGTTCTACAATCATGGCATCACAAACAAACACCAACACATTCCTAATCACATTGTCACACAACCTTAATAACCATTGAATCACAATTAAACAGTTAACTAATCACATTATCTAAGTCCAGATCAATTTCTGAAATATATCGGTCTACCGACATCTTTATCGGGTAATTATCGAGTCTAAGACTCTAAACAATTGACCAATATCCATTTAGACTAATTAAATAACAGTCATATCATTTTTCATGACCTTATAATAATTATAAAATAATTATTACCATTTACCATAATTTTTGAAATATCAGAATCATTATTAAATGATTTAAATATCAAACAATTCTATTATCATTAATATTTAATTAATATTAAACTATTAATGAAACCATTGCCAAATTATTAAAGTTATTAATAATAACTTAAAATATTTTTAAAACATTTATATTACCCTTAAATGATTTTTAAAACATTTAAAATCATCATTAAATAATCACCATTAATATTTCAATATTAATGAACTATTATCTAAATATTAAAAGCCATTAATTATAACTTAAAATATTTTTAATTTATTTATATCCCTTTTAAATGATTTTTAAATAAATAAAACCATTTTAAAATATTTATTTAATATAATTATTAAATAAACATAATATCATTAATATATCATTAATATTAAATTATTAATGAAATTATCCTTTAAATATTAAAAGTTATAGTTTATAACTTAAAATATCTTTAAACACTTTATTTTCATTTAAAATGATTATTATAGTAGTATTAAAATCATTTTTAAACTAATTTATTTAATATAATTATTAAATAACTTTAATATCATTAATAATCATTAATTAATGAAATTAAGCATTAAATATTTAAAGTTATATTTTATAACTTAAAATATTCTTAAATACCTTATTATTATTTAAAATGATTTTTAATATAATAAAATCATTTTTAATTCATTTATTTAATTCATTTAATAAATAACTTAACAATCATTAATATTAATTTATTAATGAAAATTATCACAAAAATATTAAAAGTTATCAAAAATAACTCAAAATTATTTTCTGACACAATAATATAATTTTTCATGATTTTTTATGAATTAAAACTATTTTTAAATAATTTATCTAATATTTTAATTAAATAAATAAATACCATTGACATTCCAAAAATATTAAATATTTTTGAAATATACCCAAAATAGTTAAAAACTATTTTTCAGACATTAAAATAATTTTTAAGAATTTATTATCTATTTTTAATAATTAAAAACCATTTTTATCAATTTTTTTATTAATTTCCGGAAATTATAAATAAAACTGTCGCTAAAGGGCTATAGCGACACTGTCTGTCGCTATAGGTGTTCTTGAGCCCAAGAACACTGACAGCCGGCTTATCAACCTATCACGTTTGACCGCGTGTAACGTTCAATCCAAAATGTTTCTTGGTAATTTCCAGCCATGATCTTGTAGTCATTACACCACACTACAAGTATCAATTAACATCTAGGCCATTCTACAAACACACAAAGAAATCCAAGCTCCTAAAAATGATGTCAGACCTTACCTGGGTTTCTTCAAAAACCTAGAACATCAACTGGTCACTTTCTAGTCTATTTTAATCCATGTTCTGGTCGTGTTACATGTGATATAAAGGTTTAAACTTATTGTCCATACATCAAGGAACAATATTAAAGCATTAACTGAATTTGTTATCATCAGAATCAACATGAAATACTCGGTCAAAGTATGTCAGACGGTGGCGTTCTTAATTTTCTGGGTTTTCCCAGAAAAGCAAAAGTCAGTTCGGGTGGTCTACTTTGACCACCTTTCACGATCGATTTGTTGAGTTTACAAGATATCAAAAGACCCAGATCTATAATACACATACCTAGATACAAAGTTTACCAAACAACAACAACAAAACATCAAAAACCTGCCAGATATAAAGCTCACAAAACATTGTCAGAGGCTGTTCATGCTGTTCTTCGTTGCCCAGATTTTGACCGGTCATGCCCGGTCAACGGGTTTTTACCGACCATATCTAGCAATCTAGACATTCAATGACTCTGATTCTTTTTGCATCTTAAAGAGAACATTACAGACTACATATAACAACTTAAAAACAACACAAATCATAAACGACCAAAGATTAAAATGGACTGACATTAGGCTGTCAGACCTCAAGAACAAAATTTCTAGATTTCATAGATCTTCAAATCTGAGCTTCTAGATGTTATGGATCTATCATCTAGCAACCCAGATCATGCTTAGACACTAATAACAACATATTTTAACAACAATTTATAAGATCTAACAACATATCATTAGAAAAATTTTAAGGCTAGGGTTTATACCTTTAATGTCCGAATTCTGATTTTGTGTTGTTGTTTTGGTTATGGTGTTAGTGGGCCTCGGTTCTTGACTGATCTTAGGAGAGAATTTCGTAGGTTTAGAGAGAGAGGGGCTTGGTTAGGTGTTATGTAATTTTTAGTGAACAAAAGCATTCTCTCTCTCCTTCAATCTATATATATACAACATGATGCATGGTATTTGGTTGTTAGGTGGCTGATAGCTATCCATTATGTATCAAGGGAGTGGTTAGGAGTGGTTGGATTTGGTAAAGTTAGGTCACCAACTCCATTCTTTAGCAAGATTTTCCAGAAATCCTCAATTATGCAATAAGGGCAAAATGGTCAATTGATAATTCATTTTAATGGTATTATGATAACTTGTCAAACCCTTAGGGCGTAGGGCTTGTGTCAATTTAGGTTTTATAAGCAAACAAAATCTAAGATTTTCAATTTAGGGTTTGTACAATAAAATAAAATAAAATAATAAACTAAAATTTTAGTTTATAAAAATACAAATTAGGGTTTACTAATTTAATTTAGATCTTTAATTATAGCACTTTTCTAATTAGGTTTAAGCAATACTAATTAGCATCTCATTTCCCAAACTGGCAATTAGGATTTACAATAAGCAATTTAGGGTTTCTAACTTTTGAAATTAGGGTTTATAATACAGAAAATTAATAAGGATTTTGAATAATTGCGATTCTCCCTAATTAGGGTTAATACATATACCACCAATCATAAATCACATTATCGTGATTACATAACGACTTAACCAATTCTCAAAGTCGTGAATGACTTTCACATTAAGGTTTCAAATCAATTAGGGTTTTAAGAAATTAATTTAGGGTTCTAGATTTTAGGGTTTTAATTTACTAATTAGATTCACCTTAATTAGTAATTAAAGTCTATCATACTTGATATTAATCATAGTAACACTATTTCTGACTGATCAAACCTCCGATTTAGGTTTCCGGATTAGGGTTTTCATTCATAGTTAGGGTTTTCTAATATCTAGAAAATACAAATATAAACTAGGGTTTTAATATTTATAATTAGGGTTTCCTAATTAGCATATCATGAAGTAGCACATAACATATATCACATAACACAGTTATATAATAGCCTTAAACTCACAATTGAGTTTCAAAATTAGGGTTTTCCCACAGTAAAACTAGGGTTTTCAAATACTGAACCACAATTACTTAATCATTACTAGCTCACATACATACAGTACATATCTATAGCATTGAAAAATCAAAATATAAATAATATTATATTTTTATCACCATTCCTTATTCCAGAACCAGAAATAGGGTTTATAAAAATACTATTAGGGTTTGGTCGTAAATATAATAAAATTGTTCCACACATTAACATTGCACACATAACCATACATATCTATAACACTGACAAATAATAGTATTATATTATTATTCTCATTCCTCAATCAAAACCCATAATTAGGGTTTGGATTCCATATCTGATTTATCTGTCATAAATAACCTTATTAAGTTAAAATAATTATCTTAATATTCTGAACAAATTCATATAATGAAATAATCATTATAATTATTCTAAAATCATTTCATATATTATTTAAATAATATAAGATTATATTTTCATAGAAAATAATTAATAAAAGCATTTCCAATAAGGAATTAATTAGTATAAAATTATAATTGATAATAAACAATGATTCTAAAATAAAATCATTTACAATTATTCATGTAATAAATATATTTTATATTTACCACATAAATACATATACACATTATCTTGTACAAATCCTCATCCTTAATATATATATAAAAAAAATTATACACAAAATTTCTTATTTATTTATATAGAAAATATCGGGTTGTCACAAACCAAGTCAAGTACATTAAAGACTTACTTAAAAAGTATGGTATGGAATCAGCCTCTCCCATGAAAACACCAATTGCCCCAACAACTAAACTTGACAAAGATGGAAAAGGTAAAAGTATTGACATTACTCAATACATAGGTATGATAGGCTCTCTTCTATATCTAACTGCCAGTAGACCAGATATAATGTTTGCAACACATATATGTGTTAGATTTCAAGTAAATCCTAAGGAATCACACTTAACTGTTGTAAAAAGAATTTTCAAGTATCTCAAAGGCACACCTCACTTGGGACTTTGGTATCCCAAGGAGTCCTCCTTTGAACTGACAGGATATACAGATGCTGATTTTGCAGGCTGCAAGATTGATAGAAAAAGTACCAGTGGCACTTGCCAGTTGCAAGGAAACAGACTTGTGTCCTGGTTCAGCAAGAAGCAAAACTCAGTATCTACCTCAACAGCAGAAGCTGAATACAATGTTGCCGGCAGCTGCTGTGCTCAAATCTTATGGATGAAAAATCAGCTAGTAGACTATGGGTTTGGTTTCAAATCTATACTTTTCATTGTGATAACACAAGTGCCATATCAATAACACATAATCCTATCATGCATTCTAGGACTAAGCATATAGAAATAAGATATCATTTTATTAGGGACCATGTTCAAAATTAAACTATATCTTTACAATACATCCCTACTGAAAATCAACTTGTTGATGTCTTTACAAAGCCTCTAGATGAATCCAGATTTAATAAATTGATAAATGAGTTAGGCATGCTAAATCTACAACCATAAACTCTATGCTCTAGTTTGTGCTAACCCTGTAGATAAAAAGGCTATGTTTAAAATCGTAGAGATTACTAAAGAGGAACCACGATTGTAGAGCAGCCTTGACATGACAAAGAAACATCATGTGATGACATTATTTCTATCAAATCCAAGCAACCCCTTTGATAAGCGCCTCAGGGACAAACCTAACCCTTAGTTCAGTCTAAGAGGTTGGCCCTTCTTGAGTTACCTTAACCCAGTAGGAATGCTATGTCAAAGCTCATCACAAGGACCAAGAGAAGAGTCACCAATGAACTCTACCATCTTAGTGCAACCTCGACGATCGTAGTCCTCCTAAAGGATACACTAGCTCAGTGGGAGCTAAGGGCAGATCAGTATTTTCAACACTATTTAAAATCATAGAGCCCGGTAGAACTTGACACGTGCCAAGAAGAACCCATCGCTTTGATAAGAAAAAGCAAGGGTAAGAGGAAAATGAAAGCTCAAACAACAGAAGAGCCTCAAGGCTCAACTACTGATGCACCCCAAAAGAGTTCGGGCACTGAAACTTTGAAGGAAATGAAGGGGAAAGAGCAGCAGTCTGAGGAGGAAGAAGACAGAGCCACCATTTCTCAGCTGCTTAACAAAGGAAAATGCAGCCACAAAACAAAGAAGTCTTTGCTCTCTTCGATCGTAGAGTCACTATCGATTCAGACTTAACATCACTCAAAAAGTGGATGCTGTAACAGTATCTCAATCAATCGTCAAAGTTGCAGCTGAAGAAAGCACCAAGGCTAAAACTCAACCCAAAAAGGCAAGGAAAAAGATCTTCAAGACATATGTAATTGAAATTGTAAAAGCTTTAAAGGAAGAAGAAAGGAAAATAGCTGCAGAAAAGGAGCTTCCTGAAGTTCCTACACTAGAGAATGCTCCAGTTGAGGGGGAGTTGCCTGAAGTTTAAATAAATAATCAGATTGAGGGGGAGTATCTCAAAGTTCCTGTGCAAGAAAAAGCTATAGTTGAGGGGGGAGATGCAAGAAAGGGAAATCGAAGGTGTAAGAGCTGTGGAGGAAGAAAAGGGTGATGATCAGACAAGGAATGAGGAGATGTTTGAAGTAGTGGAAATTTTAAATGAAGAAAATGAAGATCAAGAAGAAGAAGAGGAAGATGAAGTTGAGATCATAGCAGTGGGATGGAATGGATATAGGAGAGCCAACTACAATCAACTGTTTTCCTATTTACCTATGATGCCCTATTACAGAGCCCAAATTCTCAACTCCTAGAATCATATGTTCTGAACTTTCAAAGTTTATCCAGCAATCTCAGTGCTTGCTCACAGATTCCTAGGCAACCTCACGTTTGCTCAGAAGCTAATCACTAACCATCCTTCTTTAGAAACTGAGCATGAAGTATAATCAATTCCCATCTCTTTCAGGGTTAGTCATTGTCCTCCATCAACCTTAAACCAATTTTACGAATTGCCAAGATGGTTGGAAGTGATACTTCATCCACTAAACCAATTTCCAGCTACAGATTCCTAACATTCTGTAACTGATGAACCAAATATGCCTAATTTTATATTGATCCAGTCTCCTATCATCTCTTACTCTACAAATATTGATCCTACTCCAATCGTAGAGTCACCCACTCAGCAATTACCAATATCACCTCCTCTTGAAACTCAAACTCACACATCTACCCCTCCTTCAGATATTCCTTCCCCATCAACCAATAATTATTTTGATCTTGATCTTGCTCTCTACAATCTGAAAAATCAACATACTAGAGCCTCTCCTCCAAACAATCAGCAACTCCTTGAGCTTTTCTCAGATCTTCCTACCAAAACAGAGTTGTCTAATGTATCCCAGAAGGTGACCAAAGATATTCAAGAAGATCTTGAAAGTCACTATGCGCTTGTTAATATGAGGCTGAACCATTTGATCGATGTTGCCAACACCTTCCCCAGCAATCTGAGTACTGAGCTTACAACTAAGCTTAGGGAGATTATCAAGGATATGATCCATAGTATTAATGAAAGAGGTCAAATTGACTTTTAGGCTGCCAGGAAACACAAGGAAGCAGTTCTCCTTCTATAGAAGACTCAGGAATCTCAAAATAAACTTATGATGGAAAGTATTTCAAGTCTACGAACCTCAATGAAAGAATTCCAAGCATTTTCCATGGGTCAAATGCAAAAAATAGAAACTGTCTTGGCCATTCTACAAAAGAAAAAATCTCGAACTGATTCTCTAGTTCAAGAAAACCGTGAATACATTGCTCAATCTAGGAATCAGCTCCACGAGCTCGTCCAAGGCATGAATCGGCTATCTAAAGACATTCGAACCCTTTATGCTAACATAAAGGGGGAGAATAAAGGGGAAGGAGAGAAAGAAAAAGGCAGAGGGAAAATCATTGCTCAATCTTCAAGGAGCTTTCCCTCAAGACAGCCTCGCCATCAGACTCCACGACCTGAACAACATCAAATTATCATGGCGCAACCGCTAAGGAGTCAAGGGATATCTCCTAGCTCACAAGGGGTAACCACTACTGGCCTACATATGCCGATTGGAGACCTTGCCTTTATGAATAAACATGATCATAGAAAAAGACTGAGTCAAAGAGATCTGGAAGATATTGCATGGTGAGACGAAGCCAGCAGGAGAAGGAGAGCTGCAGAGCATGCCAATCCTCCAAGGAGCAAAAGGCAGAAGAAATAGAGATAAGTTGGAATTTATTTCTTATTGATGTAACTAAGCTTTATTGTAATATCTTCCTTTACAAACATCAATAAATTCATGCTTATTCTCTAGAAATTTTAGTTACTCACTGAAACATTAAGTCATATTTACTTTCTAGCAACTGCATCTAGCAATTGATGATCATAATACAAATCTCCTTGGTTACGTCAACATCAAAAAGGGGGAGATTATTGGGAATTGCATATTTAAATTTGATGTTGAAAGTAAATAATCATGCTTATATGTAAAGTCCTTCAAGAAATACATGTACAAGGACTTAGTAATATATCAAAATTGTTAGGTTTGATCTGTGCTTTATGTTTATCATTCTGTAAATGAATATATAGAAGAAAAGATCAAAGTTGTTAGGTTGATCTAATTTTTGAGATGTAATAGATAGGCTTCAACAGAATCGTAGTCTATCGAGCCAATTAAGAGATTGCAGAAGCCAAGGCAGAATCGTAGAGCATCAAGAATCGCATTCTGTCTGCTTTAAAGGGCCTCTCCCAGAATCTTAGAGTGGTCCAAATGCCTGCCGAACTAACTCAAGAATCGTAGTGTGCTCTCGGAATCGTAGAGTCTGCAAATCAAGCAAGCAAAGATCGTAGTCTACTAGTGCTTAAGAGAAATCGTAGTGTTCTCTTCTATCAGTACCGGATCAAAACACTAATGTGGCAAGACACCACGATCATGATCATAGTGCATCATCTATCTGCATCAGAAGCATCGAGCTTTGTCCACGTGTTTAAGAATAAATTACAACAAATGTGGAATGGAATATTGACGTTAAGGCTCTCAGGAATCCTAATGACCCAACATTCATCCTTAGTATATAAAAAAGACACTTATTGAAGAAGCTAAGAAAAGTACTACATGTTAGCCGAAAACACATTTTCAGGTGTTAGGTGAGATATCAGTCTGCTGTGTCAGTGGGCCAGACGCCTAAACAGAAGATTTGCAGAAAGTCACCATCAGTGTTCTGAAATGTCAAATACAATTAATGCTTCAATGAATGCCTTCAAACGAATACAATTTAAAGGAACCTTATATACAAATCAGATGTAGATGCAAGAAGTAAGCAAGCATACAAAGAAAAGCAGAAGAACGCTCAACTCTACAATCTAAAAAGAAAGCTTGCTTAGCTACTCATTTCTTTCGAACACAAGCTTAACGGCAACTGAGTAGCACCATTCAACAACTCAACCATCATTAAGTGAAGTAAGAAGTTTCAAGTCTGCAGGACTTGAAGAGTTCTGAGTGAACTAAGAAGTTCAAAGACTGTGGGTCTTGAAGGAATATGTGTAATTCAAAGATTATAAAGACATCCTTAGTGGATTTCCTACTCAATGAGTAGAAGAGTGGACTTGAAGCCTTGAGTGCTCTGAACCACTTAAATTCTCTGTGTCTTTTATATTCGTGCTTTAACTGTTATACTTGTTATATCTACCAGTTAACTATTAAAGGGGAACAAACAAATCATATATTCCGCTAAAACTGAATAACAACTTCAACAAAGTATTTTGAAAAAGAAAAATTTAAAATATCTATTCAACCCCCCTTTCTAGATAACTATTGTGCCTTTGGGAACTAATAGAATCTATCTGATTATAAAGGAAAAATTGTTTTCCAACCCCAACATAATATGATCATGGCGTAACATCATACGATTTTAATAATAAACGATTAAATAATAAAACTAAACTAAATTATATGTAATTAGTAAGTTAAGTTGTGAAAGTAGTCACTATTAAAAAAATAGTTAATATTAGATAACAAGAATTATTTTTATGGTCCTATAAATGTTAATGTTAACTTATTATTCTACAAAAAATTTATTCTATAGTTCTTTAATTATTTTGCCATGCAATACATTTTTAACTTAAAAACATGTTTATAATTTTACTTTACTCAACTTAGACTCTAAATAACTAAATATTAAAAATATAAAAAAAATATTATGATTACATAATAATTAATATAGGAGACTTTTAGTTAGTTAATGTTAAAAATAATTATGACTTATATATATATATATATATATATATATATATATATATATATATATATATATATATATATATATATATATATATATATATTGTGATTAAAATTTAGTTAATTTTTAAAACAAAAAGTCATAATGGTAACTTATTATTTTACAATAATTTTATTTCTAAATAACTTTATATTAAAAATATAGAAAATAATAATTAATATTACAAAATATAATATATATTACAAAAATATATTAATAATTAAACTTTAATAATATTTACTTAATCAATGTTATAAACAAATCTCACTTATATATAATTATTAAAATTTAAGTTACCATTAAAATTAAAAATTATGATGGTAACTTATTAATTTACAACAATTTTATGTAATATAGAATTCCTTAAACTTCAAGTTTAGGCTTTTAGGTTTCACTCATTTAATTTTTGAACTATGTATAAATTTGAAAGTTTGAAAATAAAAACTAAATATTAAATTTAAAAAATATATAAGACGAATATCATCCGATGATAATCCTCTAACGTGCACCGCCCATCCCCAATGGACGTGAACACACAGTAGTTCTTCCGTCGTGATCTTCCCATCGTGATCCGTGTTAAAAAATTCAAATGTTTCCCTCAGTTCGGCATCACAAGCCGGCGGCCCAAAAGTAGACCTGATCGCGCCAAGCTCTTCCTAGTTTATAAACCCATCGTCGTCCCTGTCGAACTCACTTAGCATCATAGTCATCTCCTCATCACTAAAGCGCTCAGCTCCGACTTTGCTCAGTAAGGCGCCAAGCTCGACTTGCGTTATTTTCTCATTACCGTCTCTGTCAATCACTTTAAAAGCATGTACCAGTTCGTAAAAATCGAGAATCCATGGGCTGGTTTCGTCGGATTACCAGTGGGGTGCTACAGTAGGAAGGGATGAGGAGGAGCTTGAAGAAGGCAACAAGGACAGAGAAAAAGATGAGTTCTTTGAGATTGTTAGTGGTAGATTTTGTTGGTCAACAACTGGTCCTCACCTATTTATTGCTCCCCGCCCATTGAATTTTCCCATGTTCCTGCCCTTTGAATTCCGCCTGTTCTTTTTCTTTGCTCACTCCCTCATATTTATGGCTATAAAAGGCAGGAGGGATAATACACACCAAAAAATCATATACTCCCATCCGAGAGAGGAAAAGAGAAAGGGAGAGAAAAACTTTTCTAAAGCTTTAGCAAAAATAGAGAGAAAGATAGTTCAAATAAAAGAGTATTTTATTTGGGTTCCATCACATAGTTATTGTGGTGAATTAATTTGAGTTTGTATTCAAATTAAGATATCTTTGTATTCTTTCATATTATTCTAGTGAATTCTTCGGAGTTTGTCCTGTGATTTTTACCTCTTAGTTTTAGAGAGTTTTACACGTAAAATCTTGGTGTCTCGTGGTTGGATATTTTCTACTCATTATTTCCTGCATGGTTATTATTTTGGTGGAACTGCAAATTTAATCTTTTTGGTTTGTGCATATATTTTATCCGTCTAATTTATCAAAGACAACAGTATCTGGGAGGTGATTTTTTCCCAATAACTGGTATCAGAGCTAAGGTTATTTGCTCGGTTATTTTTGATAAATTTTATGGAAAAGTCAGTCGGAGCCATGATTAAATTGACCTCTTCAATTTTTCGATCTGGAAAGCCAGAATGGAGGATATCCTTTATTGCAAGGATTTGTATGATCCGTTGGAGCTCAAGGGAAAGAAGCCCACGGATAAATCTGAGGCTGATTGGAATAAAATGAATAGGAAGACTATTGCTCAGTGGATTGATCAAAGTGTGTTCCACCATGTTTCGCAGGAGACAGATGCTCACACTTTATGGAAAACACTAGAGTCTATGTACGAGAAGAAGAATGCACAAAATAAAACTTTTGTCATTCGGAAATTGTGAATCTAAAGTACAAGGACGGGAGCAGTGTGTCGAAGCATATGAGTGAGTTTCAAGGTTTGGTGAACCAACTGTCCACCATGAAGTTGAATCTTGATGATGAGATTCAGGCTCTTTTTCTTCTCAGTTCGTTGCCAAACAGCTAGGAGACTTTGGTGGTGTCTTTAAACAATTCAGCTCCAGAAGAAAAAATAACTATGCAGATGGTCGAGGACAATCTTCATAATGAGGAGACGAGGCGAAAGAAGTAAGGCATAAATTTTGAGACACGTGCTCTTGTCACAAAGAACAGGGACAGAAGATATTTTAGGGGATCTCACAAAGGAGATAAAAGTCGCAACAAAAGCAAAAATCATAGGAGCAAGTCAAAGACCAGACAAGGTGAAACGTATCAATGCTTCCATTGTAATAAGGAAGGTCATTACAAAAGAAATTGTAAAATCTGGTTAGAAAAGAAGAAAAATGGTGAGCAAGAAAAGGTTGAAGAAAAGAACACTGTAGCCACAGTCATTGAAGATGTTGTGATTCTTTCATTTGGGGAAGAAAAATGTTTGCATGTTGATGATCAGAAAGTTGATTGGGTGGTTGATACTGGTACCTCGTATCATGCCACACCTAAGAGAGAATTTTTCACAACTTACAAAGCTGGAAACTTTGGGTACGTGAGGATGGGAAATACTGATCAGTCTAAGATTATTGGAATTGGTGATGTTTGCATTCAGATAGGTGTTGGTTGCACTGTTACCTTGAGGGATGTTAGACACGTTCCAAATTTGTGTCTCAACTCGATTTTTGGCATGGCCTTGGACAGAGAAGGCTATGAGAATCACTTTGGCAGTGGAAAGTGGAAGTTTACTAAGGGCTCTATGGTGATTGCAAGAGGTGTTACTTGTTGTTTGTTGTACAAGACTCATATGAATGTGTGTTCTAGTGAGTTAAATGCAGTTGAGGATGACTCTTCGTTAAACTTATGGCATAAGAGGCTTGGCCACATGAGTGAGAAAGTGTTGTAGTTATTATTAAAAAGGTCACTCATTCCTTTTACTAAAGGTATTATTTTAAGCCCTTGTGATTATTGTTTGTTTGGGAAACAACATAGAGTTTCTTTTACTAGTTCTGCTAAAAGAAAATTAGAGCTACTAGAGAGATTATATTCTGATGTATGTGGACCCATTGAGGTTGAGTCTTTGGGTGGAAATAGGTACTTTGTTACCTTTATTGATGATGCTTCGTGGAAGGTGTGGGTATTTTTGTTGAGAACAAAAGACCAGGTATTCCAGCATTTTTAGAGTTTTCATGCAATGGTTGAAAGGGAGACTGGAAAATCGTTGAAGTGTCTTCGTAGTGAAAACGGATGGGAATACACTTCAAAGGAGTTTGCTGAATATTGTAGTAAACATGGCATTCGACATGAGCAGACTGTTCCTGGTACCCCATAACATAATGGTGTGGCTGAGAGAATGAACCGCACTATTATTGAGAGAGTGCGATGCATGTTGAGAATGACTAAACTGCCAAAGTCATTCTGGGGTGAAGCTATTCGTACTACTTGTTACCTGATTAATAGATCTCCATCAACACCATTAGATTTTCAGATTCCAGAAAAGATTTAGAGTGTTAAGGATTTGTCTTATTCTTATTTGAGGGTATTTAGGTGCAAGGCTTTTGCACATATCCCCAAGGAACAAAGATCGAAACTTGATGAAAAATCTACTCTATGTGTTTTTGTTGGCTATAGAGATGCAGAGTTTGGATACCGGTTATGGGATCCAATACAGAAAAAATTATTCAGGAGCAGAGATGTGGTGTTTCATGAGCACCAGAATTATGAGCATTTTGATAATGCTACACAGCCCAAAGATAATTGAGTTCCAGACCTCAACGAAGTTCCATCTCCAGTATAGAATGCCACAGTTGGAGAAGGAAGTCAGAATGAAGATATGACTGATATACATTTGCACGATGGTGATGGGTCAGATGCAGAGAGTGTTGATCAGGGGGAGCAACCTGATATTAAAGAACCTTAGCTTAGAAGATCCACTAGAGAACGTGTACCATCAATCAAATATCATTCATCTGAATATCTTTTAGTTGTTGAGGAGGGGGAGCCATATGATTTTTAGGAAGTCAAGACTCATAAGGAGAAAAATAATTGGCTGAGAGCTATGCAGGATGAGATGGATTCTTTGCATAAGAATCACACTTATGAGTTAACTACACTTCCGAACGGTAGGAAAGTATTGAAGAATAAATGGGTGTTTAAGCTTAAGAAGGATGGTGAAAAACTAGTGAAATACAAGGCTCGATTAGTCGTCAAGGGCTTTGCTTAAAAGCAAGGTATTGACTTCGATGAGATTTTTACTCTAGTTGTGAAGATAACTTCTATTCGAGTCGTGCTGGGATTAGTTGCTAGTATGGATCTTGAGCTTGAGCAGTTGGATGCGAAGACTGTTTTTCTTCATGGTGATTTGAAGGAAGAAATCTACATGGAATAGCTAGAGGGATTTAAAGTTAAAGGGAAAAAACACTTGGTTTGCAAGTTGAAGAAAATGTACGACCTGAAACAAGCTCCAAGGCAATGGCACATGAAATTTGATTCATTTATGGTGGATCAAGGTTACAGTAGAACAGTTGCAAATCATTATGTGTATGTTAAAAGGTTTTCAGATGGTAACATCGTTATTCTGTTGCTATATGTAGATGTTATATTGATAGTTGGGCATGATGCTGATATGATTCGCAAGCTCAAGGGTAAGTTGTTCAAGTCATTTGATATGAAGGACTTAAGTCCAGCTAAACAGATTTTGGGTATAAAGATTGTTCATGATAGGAAAGCCAAGAGGTTGTGGTTGTTACAAGAGAAATATGTTGAGTAGGTGCTTGTAAGGTTCAACATGGGTGATGCTAAACCAGTTAGCACACCACTGGCTAGTCATATTAAGTTTACAAAGTGCATGTGTCCTTCTACCAAGGAAGGGAGAGATGATATGGCAGCAGTTCCCTACTCCTCTGCTGTAGGGAGTCTTATGTATGCAATGGTTTGTACGCGACCAGATATTACTAATGCAGTTGGCGTTGTGAGCATGTATTTTTCAAATCCTTGCAAAGAACATTAGGAAACATTAAGTGGATTCTCAGATACTTGAAAGCTACTACTGGTTTATGTTTGGGTTTTGGTGGTACGAGTCCAGTCTTGGAGGGTTTTACAGATGCAGACATGGCAGGTTATGAAGAGAAGAAGTTTACTTCGTGGTACTTTTGCAGGGGGAGCAGTATCATGGCAGTCCAAGTTGCAAAAATGTGTTGCTTTGTCTATAACTAAGTAATAATACATCGATGCTACTGAAGCAGTCAAGGAGATGTTGTGGTTAAAACAGTTTCTCCAAGAGTTAGGTTTGAAACTGTGACAACCTGATATTTTCTATATAAATAAATAAGAAATTTTGCGTATAATTTTTTTTTTATTTTAAAGATGAGGATTTGTACAAGATAATGTGTATATGTATTTATGTGGTAAATAAAAATTTATTTATTACAAAATATTTATAAATAAATTTATTTTAGAATTATTGATTATTATAAAGTATATTCTTATAATAATTAATTTAAAGATTGAAATGTTTTTATTAATTATTTTTTATGAAAATATAATCATATATTATCTAAATAATATATGGAATGATTTTTTTGAATAAATATAATAATTATTTTATTATAGAAATTTTAGTACAGAATATTAAGTTAATAAATTTTACCTTAATTATTAAGGTTAAATATGAAGAATAAATCAGATATGTAATCCAAACTCTAATTTTAAATTATTGTCAAGGTATGAGAATAATAATATAATATTAATTATATTTTAATTTTTCAGTGCTATGAATATGTACTGTATGTACGTAATATTGAGGGTTGGTCAATTATGGTATATATTGACTCAAACCCTAGCATTAATTGATTTAACCACGTTTATCAATGTAAATGGAAAATTTAAGACTACTATATAAATGTGTTATATGATATATATATATATATATATATATATATATATATATGTTTTGTGTTATGCAAATTAGGAAACCCTAAATATTAAAATTAAAACCCTAGTTTATATTTTTATTTTCTAAATATTAGAAAACCCTAATTTGAAATCTAAATTGGAGTTCGTGATCAGTCAGAAATTGTGTTACTGTGTTTAATAACACGTACAATAGACTTTAATTGCTAATTAAGGTAAACCTAATTAGTAAATTAAAACCCTAAAACCTAGAACCCTAATTTGATAATTAAAAAACCCTAATTATAATTATTTAACCCTAATTATCAAAACCCTAAACCCTAATTGGTATTTTGGCAAGGTTAATTATGATTAGTGGTACAAAACCCTAATGTTCATGTATAATGTAATTACTAACTTACCTAATTAGCAATTTTAATTTTTCAAAATTTTGGAAACTAAAATTTATTTTATTTAATTTTATTTTTGTGCAAATCCTAAATTTGAAATCCTACATTTGATCTGTGATAAACCTTAGGGTTAAACCCTAAGGGTTTGCCAAATGACAAAATGACCATTAAAATTCCATGCAAAAAGACTAAAATACCCCTCTTTGGATATTTTATTGTGATAACTTGTAAATCTAGTTAAATCTTGAGTTGTTAACCAACTCCAACCACTCCTTGTGACACAAAAATGCCAGCACTCATCCACTTTTCCAGCCATACATGCATCTAACATTTATATAAATAGATTGTAGGAGAGAGAAATGGCATTAGTTAGTCCATTTTTGTTCCAACACTCCACTAATTCTCTCTTCTTCAAAACCCACGAATTTCTCTAGCATATCAGTCCCTAAAAATAGCCCCATGAAATTCAACAACAAATCAGAAGCCAGAAATCAAAAATTGTTCATAAGAGGTATAAAACCTTAGCATGATTTCTGTCCAAAAATTGAATGTTTGATGTTGTTTTTTTTGTGTTAAACATGTTATATAAGGTGTATAATGATGATCTGGGTTGCTAGATGTTAGATCCATAACATCTAGAGGCTCGGATTTGAGTTTTTAGAAAATCTGGGAAAAAAATTTCTGGAGGTCTGACAGTTAATGTCAGGCCCTATAACTCTTTTATCATTTATGATTTATGTTGTTTAAAGGTTGATATGTGTAGCCTGACATGTGGTCTTTAGTCTGCAAAACGAATCAAAGTTAGATCTATAGTAGAACAAAAGTTATTCATGGTCAAATGTCATTGACCGACCATGACCAGGCAACAATCTGGGCAGCCCAGAAATGAATTTCAGTGTTTGACAAGTTCTTTAAGCCTCTAGATCTGTCAGTTTGTTAAAGTTTTGGTTATGTTGTTGTGACTAGTTTGTAGTATGTTATATACACTTTCGATCTATGCTTTTATTACATCTAAATATCAAATACAGTGGATTTAATGATTGGTCAAACTAGAACATTTGATCATAGATGCACTTTCTGGAAAATTCCCAGAAAAAGTTTTGGCTTATTTCTGACAATGGTTGACCGGCTATTACCGGCTAGATCTGTTGTTGTTATGATTATGTTTTGTGATAGATTTGTAGTGTTACATGTGAGATAGAACCTAGAAGTCATAGATCACAAAAACAGTGCATGTATTGCAAGTTGTGGAAGCCCAAAATTGGATGGACGAACTGTTCTTCATTTCTGGGTAACCCAGAAAATGAAGAACATGTCTGACAGCTTCTTTGAGGACTCAGATCTCCTTTATGTTATGTGTTATGATCATTTTTCTTGATGGATATTGTAGTCTTGCATTTCCTCTATCAGATCTGACCAAAAACAAGTCTAGATACATAACACACACGGATTTACACGTAGTCAAACATAGTCACTCGTTCACTGACTTGTGTTTTCTGGGCTTGGTGAAGAACACCTATAGCGACAGTTACGTCGCTATAGGCCCCTTTAGCGACAATTATTTATGAAATTAATTATTTTAATTTAATAATTATAGAAAATTAGAATTAAATTATTAAAAATACAAAATAAATTATTAAAAAATTATTTTAATGTCCGAAAAATATATTTTAATTATTTTGAATATATTTCAGAAATATTTTATATTTTGGAATATTAAAAGTATTTAATTTATTTAATTATAATATTAAATAAATTATTTAAAAATAATTTAAATACATGAAAAATCATTTAAAATTATATTATGATATAAGAAAATATTTTAAGTTATTTTTAATAACTTTTAATATTATTTGATAATTTTCATTAATAAATTAATATTAATTATAATTAATTTATTTTTTAAATGAATTAAATAATTAAATTAAAAATGATTTTATTATTTTAAAAATCATTTTAAATAATAATAAGGTATTTAAAAATATTTTAAGTTATAAAATATAACTTTTAATATTTAAAGATTAAATTCATTAATTAATGATTATTAATGATATTAAAGTTATTTAATAATTATATTAAATAATTTAGTTTAAAAATGATTTTAATATTATAATAATCATTTTAAATGAAAATAAAGTGTTTAAAGATATTTTAAGTTATAAAATATAACTTTTAATATTTAAAGAATAATTTCATTAATGATTTAATATTAATGATATATTAATGATATTAAATTTATTTAATAATTATATTAAATAAATAGTTTAAAAATGGTTTTATTAATTTAAAAATCATTTAAAAAGGGTATAAATGAATTAAAAATATTTTAAGTTATAATTAATGACTTTTAATATTTAGATAATAGTTCATTAATATTTAAATATTAATGGTAATTATTTAATGATGATTTTAAATGTTTTAAAAATCATGTAAGGGTAATATTAACACGTTAAGAATATTTTGAGTTATTATATATAACTTTAATATTTTGGCAATGGTTTCATTAATAGTTTAATATTGATTAAATGTTAATAATAATATAATTGTTTGATATTTAAATCATTTAATAATGATTCTGATATTTCAAAAATTATGGTAAATGATAATAATTATTTAATAATTATTATAAGGCTATGAAAAATAGTGCGACTGATGTTTAAGTTAACTATTTGGATATTGAACTTGGGGATAGAGTCTTAGACTCAATATTTACCCGATAAAGTTGTCGGTAGACCGACATGTTTCAGAAATTGATCTGAACTTAGATAATTTAGTTAGTTAACTGTTTATTTATGATTCAATGGTTGTTAAGGTTATGTGACTATGTGATTAGGAATGTGCTGACTGCAATAGGCAGTGTTATGTGTTACGTTATGTTATACTAATCAGTAAAATGATCTGATTAATGATAGGTGATCTCATAAAAGATAAAACTAAGTTGAGATTAGTAAGCAGCGCATCAGGCAAGTATCCTAACTTTGCATTTTCTTTATGCAATAGACAGAAGTGAGAAGTTCAGAATTATTATTATTAATGTACAAATTGTTAAACCTATATTATATACACCCTTTGATTATCAACATGTTAGTATATGATAATTCGGATATATATTCTGTTCGTTAATTTCTAGAAATGATTATACAAGTGTCCCCACTTGGATAATCATTGTATTTAATCACATGTTGATACACCTTTGATATACATATATGTTGAATTATATATTATTGTTGAACAAGATAAGACATTTGTTATGAAAATCCGACAGGTATGAACATCCCGATAATGGGAAAAATTTTATGCGCCCAAGGCGGACAAAGTGAACGATAACTTCGTTTTTGTACATGTAGTATTGATCAATACAGGGTACAACGGGGCTGATCACCCTCCGTGCCCATAAGTCATGACGGTTTACAGATGAATTTCTGTTTAAACCTTTTCGAAAATGAAAAAAATGTTCATAGTATGTCACAGAAACCCCATGTATAGTCATTACACAGTTTCAAAATTTGAAAGAGGGTTGTTATGTTATTATTATTGGTACAGATTACTTCACAACTATTGACTGGTTGTAGAAGAATATTAAAAAGAAAACATTTAAATTCTTTCAGCTTATATATATATATATATATATATATATATATATATATATATATATATATATAATACTTGCTGGGCACTCAAATGCTCATCCTTGCTTAATTTAAATGTTTTCAGCTAAGTGTGAAGGACCAGAAAGCTCAGGCCGAAACAAAGGAAAAGGAAAGCTAACAAATTAAGAATTTTGGCAGTATTTGTAATAGTTTTATAAGACTATGAAGACTATGATATGTATTTATGATATGTATTTATCTAATATCATGTAATGAATGACTAAAGGTTACGTACTTGGGAGGTAGACTCTGATGTATATGTAAATTAAGTTTAAGTTCTATATTATTGTTATTATTATTAGTATTATTCCACTCATAGAAATGGTATCGTGAAGTACCGAGTTCGGGTTTCAAGTATCTGGATTCGGGGACCTCACAGAAACAAGATGAGTACGTGGTTTATTGTAACAGTCAGAGTGCAATTGACTTGACCAAGAACGTCATGTATCACAATCGGACCAAGCACATTGATGTTCGTTATCACTGGCTTCGAGAAGTGATGGAAAAGGAATTGATGAAAGTGAAGAAAGTTCATACCGACGAGAACCCCTCAAACATGTTAACAAAAGTTGTCACTCGTGACAAACTAGAATTTTGCAAGGAATTGGCCGGGACGGACTCCATGTGACGGGGTCACATAGATTTTCTCCTTTAATGGGTTCGGAGGGGGAGATTGTTGGTCAACAACTGGTCTTCACCCATTTATTGCTCCCCACCCATTGAATTTTCCCATGTCCCTGCCCTTTGAATTCCGCCTACTCTTTTTCTTTGCTCCTTCCCTCATATTTATGGCTATAAAAGGCAGCAAATGAAGAGGGATAATACATACCAAAAAATCATATACTCCCATCCGAGAGAGGAAACGAGAAAGGGAGAGAAAAACTTTTCTAAAGCTTTAGCAAAAATAGAGAGAAAGATAGTTCAAATAAAATGATATTTTATTTGAGTTCCATCACATAGTTATTGTGGTGAAGTAATTTGTGTTTGTACTCAAATTAAGATGTCTTTATATTCTCTCATATTATTCTAGTGAATTCTTCAGAGTTTGTCATGTGATTTTTACCTCTTAGTTTTAGAGGATTTTCCACGTAAAATCTTGGTGTCTCGTGGTTGGATATTTTCTACTCATTATTTCCTGCATGGTTATTATTTTGGTGGAACTGCAAATTTAATATGTTTGGCGTGTGCTGATATTTTATCCGTCTAATTTATAAAAAATAACAGTATTTGGGATGTGATTTTTTCTCAACAGATTTTGTGGTATTGTGCTGGGTTTAGGTTGATTGTTGCTTCTTTGCTTTATCCTCTTTATTGGCTTCTAGACACCGGGGAGAATGAGGTTGAGAAATTTTGACCTAGGATTTTTTTTATTGAATTTGGGGCTTTTAGCGAGTCTGATGATTTTTAGTTTTTGAAGTTTTTCTATTAGTACTAATGTTTGATAAAGTGGTGTGAAAATTTTACCATTTAATATATCATAAATATTTAATTTCCTAATAAAAAATTAATTTTTTATACATATCAGCTAATTTATGTTCCATACGTCAACAACTTATGATATAGTAGTCTCAATTAAATGAAATTGATAAAAAAATCAATAATTCAATTATTTAATTGAAAATTTTAAAAGATGAATCATCAAAGTGGAATATGTTAGATAGTTTAGAGCATTTAAGCCATTTGTAAAAAACAAACATTTTATATTGAGTTGTTAATTCTTGTAAACATATATTCTAATAATTATTTTTAGCAAAAAAGTAAAAATTTATCAAACACTACGCTTGAGCGAGGAAGAATATAAAGTGAAGCTTTAGCTCCATAATTACAAGTTCAACCAAAAGTAGTTAGTATGAAGTTTATTTTTGGGTAAGTTGGTCAATTGATTAATAGAATGCTGACAAGCAAACGATTCTCTATATGTGTCAGTATTCTATTGGACAATTGACCAAATTACCAAAAAATAAACTTCATGCTAACCGGATATGCTACACTTAATGCATCTGTTCAATATAAAACAGGGGTCACAGTAGAAGGAAACAGACATCAAATGTAACTTCAAATACTCAGATTCTATCAACATTTTTGTTTTCGTTTCAATTCTTCTACAAAGAACATCCAAAATGTAGATGGTTACAACAAAATATCACTCTACTCAAGTCTCTGCCAGCTAAACTATGCTTTATTTACACGGATTTTCTGCCCTTCAAGCAACTGCAAAAAAAGAAAATGATTATGAAACAGATGAATTGTTTTATAGAAATAAAACTCTAAACGATTATCTTGACAGGTGATTGGCCAGTAACACGACACTAATTACAAAACTTGCTGAAAAATAAGAGGGGAAGGAGCCATGAGGGATCCGGGAAAATTACTAACCCTCCACCCATCAATACAGGTGGCCACATTTTTAAAAGTTCTTAAACGTTGATGTAACTACTATATTATGAAAATTTTCTACCATTATCTTTAATTTTTTTCTTTTTGTTTGTTGGGGTGCTTGGGGAACAAATAGACATACAAAGATGTAAAAAATGAAGGTCTACTCTACAGACTCTACACCTACAGGTTACAAGTTAAACTGCACTGCTTTGCTTGCGAGTGTTTTGCCAAGCTTCCACTAGACATAGTAGGGGTAGCAAGCTTACCGCATTATTAAAAGATGAGACGGCAGTTTTTACATCCTCTTCTGAGGAGAATGTAACAAAACCATATCCGCTGGATTTTGAAGTTCCTGGTACTCGAGATACCTTTGCACTAAGAACCTTTCCCTTCTCAGCAAAAAATTCTTTGAGTGTGTCAGAGGTTACTTCCTTTGCAAGATTACCGACGTAAACTTTGTAAGGGCTGTCAACAAATTGGGATTCTTCTGCTTGAAGAAGTGAAAAATCTGAAATTGACAAAGGCTTTTCTGTTACATTTACTTTGATTTGACGTTCTCCAATTTCCTATGACAAAACAAGATAAAAGGATCAACCTTTGTCTCATATAAATTATCAAAACACACATATATATATATATATATCTAAAATTGGTACATAAAATGAAGCTTACTGTGCCATTTAGCTTCTCAATAGCAGCATTTGCATCCTCAACAGTCTTCATCGTAACAAAAGCAAATCGTCGGCTCCTTCCAGAATACTTATCATACATAACCTATCAGAAGAATATGGAAAGAAGATTATTTGAAGTGAAAAATTAATATATTGATCTCTTGAGCCAGAAACTTCCAGTCCCCACCAAGGCACCTAACCATCAACCATCCCAATTTTCATGGTCACACACACACACACACACACACACACACACACACACATATATATAGGGGTTCCATCCACAGCAACCGGTTACTGTGGAGTAACCCCTTTTTTGGCCTGTTGAATTTTTTTTTCTCCGGCCGAAATTTTAACAGGCCAAAAAAGGGGTTGCTCCACAGCAACCGGTTGCTGTGGATAGAACCCCATATATATATATATATATATATATATATATATATAACAAAGGATGTAGCTACCTTTAGAAATGGGATCATTACATATATGTAGAACCTATAACAAACTGTTAGGCTTTCAAATATTTCCTTCAAATGAAATCCAAGCTTACACTGGCATCATGCCTGTATATCTCTTTTAATCTGGGGTTTCAAGAAGATAACTAGAGCCTAACAAGTTTACATGGATGAATCTATGGAGTGAAATGAAGGGACATAATGGAGTGCCTATAAAGGATCAAACAATAAAGGCATTGAGACAAATATTTTTTGAAAGGTGTTGTACCCTCAGATTTCAGTGTCCCTCTTTAGATAGGAAGCATAACAAACAAGTTATAGACTTATAGTATAGGTATTTGTTGAAGTTGTAATCTTTCTATTATATTAATGATTGTAACAGCTGTTATAGCCCAATTCTATGTTCTTAGCCTCTTACCAAATTTGCACTTAACATTGAAATCTTCATTGGAGTTATAAAAATAAATATGCATCATGATAATTCAAATTCATTCATTGCAAAGCTCTCAAACCCACTCGCTCATCTTATTCAAATGCCGCCTAAGGTCAACGTAAAGTTAATTAATTTGAAATAGATGAATCCTAATGTGACCTTATAAAAGATCATGTTCAAGTTTTACTGAGATTGAGTTTCATCTTGGTCTGATAGATATCATTAAAATGGCCAAGGGAAATGCTATTTATATTCATGATAGATTTTTTTTGTGCAAAATTCAGAATCAGTATTAGACTATTAGTACACTAATGAATAAAATAGAAATTTTTTCCAGAGTATGATGCATAGATATGTCAGTATTATATAGCGCGAGACATGGAAAAATTGAACCAAAACAGAGCTGTCATTAGGATTTAGGGGTATGGTGCCACTACATTGTTCCTAATTTGATACCACTAATGCAAGGCAGCATAACAAATTATATGAACTAACCTTACTAACGGATGGGGCATCAACCCACAAAAATTAATTAGTCCCACAAGTTCCATGCTCTGTCTTTCCTCTTTCAATATATCTCAACTACATTATTTACAAACTTTTTGTTGTTGTAAATATAGTCAATTGACATGGTCACTAACTCATTTCTCTTCCTTCGCCATTAATTAAATGAGCAAATCAACTTTCAATAATTAAATTCACATCTTGATTGCTGAATTTTCTTCCTGCTAAAATGCCTCTATTTGTATGCCCATCAAAATCATATGTATATTCCCTTTGCGTTCTCTTCTTTTTATTTTATAAAAACAAACCTAACTTTCATTGATAATGCAAATTGTTCAAATTTTTATCCACCTTATAAATCTCCCTCTCTATCAACATTAAAGACCTTACTTATCCAATATATCAAGCTACAATTCAAACAAAAAACGAACCCATAAAAACCCATTAATAATCTTATCAAATCACTACAAATACCTCAACTTTCTCAACAGCGCCATGCTCCTGCACAATCTTTTGTAGCTCATCATTATTGACAGTTCTCGGAATATTACCCACATACAGCCGCCTGGCCGCCTCTGAAGATGGGTCTTGACTCAACACAGCTGTTTCTTCAGCAAGAGCAGCAGAGACTCTTCTGGGCTCCGTAAGAGGAGAGAGACTGAATTTGTGGGAGATTTGAAATGGGTGTGATTGGAAGGTTTGGATAGAGAGTTTTGAGAGTTGTGACTGTTGGGTCATTGGGGATTTTGTTAATGGATAGTTTTGGAGGAAATTGGGGGATAATATTGAGGAAAATGTGGCCATTTTCCCTTAGTTATGTTTTGGGGAAGAATTGAAATGAAAGGGTTTTTGCAGTGGATAGTAAAGGAAAATGGGGATAAGAGAGGCGGAGAAAGGGGTTTATCCACTGTCTGGTCTGTGTTTTTTGTTGTTGCTGATTATTTGTTGCGGTCCGTTTGGTTCATCATTTTAGTGCAAAATATCAAGATAACCAATTTAGTTAGTTTGAGAGCAATCAAAATTAATCAATAGCGCCTCATGAACAATGTAAGTTTCTCCTTATTCTTTTAGTTATTATCAATAATTGGAGTCATAAAAACAAATGTTGATTACAATATATATTTAAAACAACTAAAAAAAATACATAAAATATTATGGAATTGAAATTTTTTCATAATACAGTGTTTTGGGTGTGATTTGGATATGTATAACAAAACATGTATGTACAGTCTGTGCAGACTGTACCACCATTTTTTGGTATATGTATTCAAATCACGTCCAAAACATTTTATTATGGAAAAATTTCAGTTCCATAAAATATTAATTTTTTTAGTTGTTTTAAAAAAAGCAAAAAAATAAAATAAAAATGGGATCCGTTTTTGATCAGGTCCGAGAGTCCGGACCTGATCCTTGCTATATATATATATATATATATATATATATATATATATATATATATATATATATATAGAATAGTTGGCCAAGTTCAGAAAGAATTCCCGCCAACTCCTTTATTAACTCCTCCAGTTACTACTCCGTCAGTTACAGCGGCCCCTGCCGTTGCTTCCTCCAGTTCATCTAGTAAACCTAAGGCAACTGATAAATCCGAGGAAAAATCAGTTGTTCCCCCTAATTCAGATGTTTCTAGTTACTCTCCTTCTGAGTTAAGGCGTCTTGCAGATGCCATTCACTTAAGACTTGATCAGTTACATGAAGAGTCAGAGAAAGCTTCTTCTCAGTCCAGAGGAGATAATTCTAGTCAAGACCTTGATGATGAAGATGATTGTGACCCATATGGCACAATTGCTCTTCAGGATGCTCAAGATCCATTTGCTTGAGCCCTGTCTTAATCAATCAAGTGTGGATGAGACATTTTCCATGCTTCAGTCAGCCAGCACCTGCTCCGGCAGCCTCAGTCACCTGCTCCGGCAGCCTCAGTCACCTGCCCCGGCAGCATAGTCAGCAGCATCTTCGGCTTTTCCACCGAAAGCAGCAATCAGTCAGACATCAGGCCCCACGGCCGCATTAGTCAAAAGCAAACGTCTGCTTTTCCACCGAAAGCAGATTCCTTTTACTTTTACTTTAGTAAAATGTTTTTACCTGTACTTTTACTTTAGTGAAATGTTTTTTACTTTTACTTTACCCCAGTTATTGTAATAGTAACATTGTAAACAGTTCGTTTCCTTATTCTATAAAAGGAAATCGAATTCATTTGGTTAGACAGACTTCGAAAGACTCAGAGTTCCTTCTCTGATAAATCTTTAGACTCAACTGCTGTTTAGCCTACTTAACCCCCCTTCATCTAATGTTCTTATTTCAGTAAATTGTAAGTCAATTGTAATCTTCTGTTTTGTAAATATCCAAGTTATCATAAATAAAATTGTTTTTATTTAGTTATTTGAATTGTGTATGTATGCGCCTCTCTGTACTTCTTACTTCTCTTCTATAGAATCTCCTTCCGCCCTCTCATGGTATCAGAGCCAAGTTTTTGTTGTTGGTAAGTGCCTAGTAAGATCTTTTTAATCAAACTTCTCTTTACTTTTTCAAAATTATCTTCTTCATCAACGTTCTGAAGTCACCTTACTTACCTGTAGTCCACCTAGTTCGTGTCTAACCTTTGTAAGTCTCCAGGGTGTGAGCAGTGTCGGGTTATAGAACATAGGTATGAGTCTACTTAGGGTAAACGGGGTATGCATGAATGAACCTTGAGTAAGAATTTATTTTGAAACAGTTAAAGATGAGTAGATTATTCAGGTCTAGCTCTTCAGTTAGTAACAGGTCTACTTTGCCTCCTGTTCCAGACATAGTAAACCAAGAAGAACTTAATTATGAAAATATTAATCAAGTTCTACATAATTGGAACATCCCTAAGGTATCTCCAAAAGATATTTATCAGTCAACTTTTTCAGACAAATTTAAAACTGACTATAATGTCAAAACAGTTGAAAGAGTTTATGCAATTAACAAAGAATACGAAAATTGTAGTCTTCTTTCCCCTGAAGTTATTAAAAAACACAGAAAAAAGGGTTATAATTTTATTCACATAGGTTTAGTTCAAGTTGCAGTTAAACCTCTTAACCGGAAAGGAATTAATTCATCTATCTACCTCTGCCTTAGAGATGCTCGATTTTTGAATTATTATCCTAGTATTATCGGTGCCATGGAAGCAAGTTTGCATAATGGACCGATCCATTTCAATTGCTTTCCTGATTTCACCCTGAGTCTTAGTGATCAAAATTTATTTAAAGCATTAACCTTAAATATTAAAACTGAAGGAGAGATTACTCAAATGATTGAGGGATCTCAGCCTATTGCTTTGATTTATCGGATTTATTACAAGACAATAAATCTGATGATAATCAGACACTGGATTACTAGGTTTAGATGAGGTAGCTGGGGTTTGACTGGCGTAGATATCAAATGGTTTTGGTTGACTAGCAAGAACTGAGGAGTAGGGCTTGGGAACTATTCCAAGCACCTGAAATTTATTATGTGTTTGTGTGACTGGGTGAGGAACAACAGTTCCTTTTGGTTGTAGTTATTGATAAAACTTTCTCAATACAACTCCCTGCTCTAGTTGATACTGGTGCAGATTTGAATTGTATTCAAGAAGGTATTATCCCCACTAAGTATTATAAGAAAACTAGTGAAAGACTTAATTCAGCCAACGGTAGTCAAATGGAGATAAAATATAAGTTACCTAAAGTTCATATTTGTCAAGACAGCATGTGTTTTAAGACTTCATTCGTCTTAGTTCGCAATCTTACTGACAAAATCATTTTAGGTCTACCATTTATATATTTGCTCTATCCATTCACTACTAGTAATAAAGGATTAAGCTGTGAGCATTTAGGTAAGAAAATTACATTTAAATTTTTAATTAAACCAAAAGAAAGAGATTTAAAATTTATTCAAGAAGAATCAATTTCTAATTCATTGAATCTGTTAAATTCTAAAGTTACTCACTTGAATTTCCTTAAAGAAGAGATCAAGTATCAACAAGTTGAAGAACAACTTAAAAGTAACAGAGTTCAAGAAAAAATAAAAGAGTTAAAAGAATACCTAATAAACAATTTATGTTCTGATTCTCCCAACGCCTTTTGGCATAGGAAGAAGCACACGGTTAGGTTACCTTATGCAAAAGAATTTAAAGAACATTTAATTCCTACTAAGGCAAGGCCTATTCAAATGAGTCATGAACAAATGGAGTTATGTAAGCAAGAAATTAATGATCTCCTCAGTAAAGGTTTAATTAGACATAGTAAGTCGCCATGGTCTTGTCCAGCCTTCTATGTTAATAATGAAGCTGAGAAAGAGCGGGGTGTCCCTCGGTTAGTCATTAATTATAAACCATTAAACAAAGTCTTAGAATGGATTAGGTACCCTTTGCCAAACAAGGATGATCTCCTTGGTAGGTTAAGTGTCTCCACCATTTTTAGTAAATTCGACCTTAAGTCTGGTTTTTGGCAAGTTGCTATTCACCCAGAAGATAGGTATAAAACTGCATTCACCACTCCGTTCGGACATTACGAATGGAATGTTCAGTCATTTGGACTTAAAAATGCACCCAGTGAATTTCAGAATATTCTTAATAATATTTTGAATCCTTTCAGTCATTTTATCATTGTTTATATCGATGATATTCTAGTTTTCTCCAAGACTATTGAAGAACATATTAAACATTTAAATTCATTCTTCAAAACGGTTAAAACCAATGGTCTTGTTCTTTCCCCTTCCAAGTGTAGTCTGTTTCTGACTAAGGTCAGGTTTCTCGGTCTAATCCTCTATCATGGTCTTACGCGGCCAATTGACAGAGCTATTCAATTCACCGACCGGTTCCCAGATAAGATTACCGACAAAACTCAGCTACAGAGGTTTCTTGGCTCGCTCAATTATATTGGCCAGTTTTACAAGGACCTCCGGAAGATTTGTAAGCCTCTCTTTCAGCGCTTACAAAGTAATCCACCTCCATGGACTGACATTCATACTTCTGTCGTCCAACAAGTTAAAAAATATGTTAAGGTTTTGCCCTGCCTTGGCATCTCTAATGATTCAGCATTCAAAATAGTTGAAACCAATGCCTCTGATATTGGATTCGGTGGCATACTCAAACAAAAATTAACTCCTACTTCTGATGAACAAATTGTTCATTTCCATTCTGGCGCATGGAACCCTACACAGTTAAAATACAGTACTATTAAAAAAGAGATTTTATCTCTAGTTTTATGTATTAAAAAATTTCAGAGAGATTTATTGAATCAAAAATTCTTGGTTAGGATAGACAGAAAATCAGCAAAATTTATCCTTGAAAAAGACGTTGAAAACGTCGCCTCTAAGCATTCGTTCGCTAGATGGCAAGCAATTTTAAGTATTTTTGAGTTTGATATTGAATATATTAAAGGTAGTAACAACTCAGTTCCAGATTTTCTCACTCGTGAATTTATTAACACAGGTACAGTCACAGCAAAATGAGTGTTCGAGGAGGTTCTTCTTCTCGTGGTCATGGCCGCTCCGCCGGTCCAGTTAATCAACCAAAAGGAACTGTTGTTCCTCACCCAGTCACACAAACACATAATAAATTTCAGGTGCTTGGAACAGTTCCCAAGCCCTACTCCTCAGTTCTTGCTAGTCAACCAAAACCATTTGATATCTACGCCAGTCAAACCCCAGCTACCTCATCTAAACCTAATAATCCAGTGTCTGATTATCATCAGATTTATGATCAGCACTTATTTCATATAGAGTTAGCCATGAAACCCAAGAATGACCCTATTCAACTGGCTGCCCAGTATTTTCCTGTTGGATGGCATTTCCTTCCTCTTGCTCCGTATAAATCTCTTGTGTATTATAGGGATATCCTTATTGAAACAGAGTCAGTATTCATTAAACCAATCTATGCCAACGATGATAAATCAAAACTCCTTTATCATTCGTTGTATATTAAACAAGTTCTCAATTTGTCCGATTGGGGTAGTCATCCTTCTGATCTCAAGTCACTCTCTAATCAGAATAGCTCTTATTGCTATTATGATTATATTGAAGCATGGCACAAAATCATGCTTCATCAAAATGAAGATAATAGTCATTCGTGGTTTTTTCAGTTCGACCACAAATTCAAGAGTTAATCCTTACACATCTAACGTTGTAAAAAATTGTCTATCCTTACAACAAATCTCGATCGTTCATCTGTATATCTAACGACCTATATTACTTCCGTCTGCAATTTAATTTACAGTATTCCACAGTTTAATACTGCGAACATGAAAAATGACCTAAATGCCCCTCATTGTGAAAATCTCTCGTCTGCAGTATTAAACTGTAGACTCTAGGTTTCTTATATATAAGACGGGATAGTATTGCAAACTTAAGGTAATGCAGAAGAGTTCGACCTAAAGCTCAAGAATTTTTTATTTCTTCTTGCATATTCTTATTCTTACTGTTTAATCTCATCTGGGATAGAGAGACATGAATGGCACAAGATTTGAAAGGCACAATATCTTGAAGGCTCTGTTTGCTGAAAACATTTCACCCCACTGACTCCTTTTATCCCGCCTTCCAAATATTTTTTTGCCATGTGTGTTTCTTGTAAAATCCCTAACTTTTATGAATAAAGATTAATTTTTCTTGAAATATATTTTTGAATATTATGGCGTGGATTTGATAAAATGTTATAGTTGTGGGTAATATTTACAAATTTTGCAAAGTAAGAAAGTAGTTATATAATATTCGATTGGTTGGAGAATATTCGTTTTAACAGAGAATATTCGTACGACGACACAATCATTGGTGGACCCCACAACGAAAGTATTGTCGTAGTTAGAAAATGACAGAATTATCTTTTTATAAAAATAACGGCGAAAATTTTACCGTTAAACTGTTGAACTACCCGGTGATAAAAGTACAGTAATACGCGTGGTTGCATAGTAGCACACGATATTGATTATTGATGCTTACGTGAGAAGTCACTCAGTTATACTCAATTATTGCTACAGTAATTGCTGCATAATATCTTTAATATTATTGATTCAATTATTGTCACAGTATCATATGCATAATGTGTTATATTATTAAATCAATAATTGAGACGACAAAGTTATTCATATTATTATTTTCAATATTGACAATGTTTAGAAAGTTCTATCAAGGAGAGGGTTGGTCACCTAATTCTGTGCCAATAGGGAGAAATCCTTATCGGAAAGCCCCCTATTTTCTGGGAATGATCTGGTTGTTAAATATTGTGAGTTATAATATTAATGATGAATAAGTTCGTGTTGATTAAAGATAAAATTGATATTTCCATTATGTTGAGATTATTAGTGTTAGTGGAAATTGACATCTATTTCGATAGTAATGGATGCCTGGAGGTTATATTGACCAATCGGTAGGGCTGAGCAAGTAACCAAATTGGAACCGAAACCGCACCAAAAACCGCACGAACCGCACCAATTAAAACCGCACCAACGGTTCCGGCGTATGTGTCGGTTTTAGGTGGGTTAAATAACCAAATTTACGGTTCCGGTTTGGTTTCTAGCCAAAACCGCATGCATAAAACCGAAACTGCACCATGTGTGTGTATGTATGTATTATCTCTAGTAAATTCTAAAGTTATTTTTCACTTGAACACGCTCAGAGAAAACCCCAATCTTGCATTGTCATTTTTTCACCAATTAAAAGATGATGTTAGAGGTTATAGAGTCAAAAATTAAGCAATTGAGTTTTGGAATTTCAAATTTGTTTGATGCGTTATTGGAGGGGCTTATAGCTGAGGGGCTCGAGCACTTGATGCATTAGTTAATGTCAATGCTATAATAGTAATAGTGTAATAGATTATTTTTCAAATTAGGTATAGTTATGATTATATTCTATAAGTCCTCCCTGCAATATATGAGATTGAATTTCATTCTATCTCCAGTATATACTTTCAATTTTTGGGGAACTAGATAAACATTATTGTTTGTTATCGAATATATGATCTCCGTTGTTTTATATAGTGTATGTTTTAGTTTTAAAGCATGCTTGATATAATTCTTATTGCCGACTCTGTCACTAAATTAATAGCTCGATGTAAGTTTTATGTTAAATTTTATTGAAGGCTTAGACTTTTTTGTTGTTTCAATTGGTTTTGGAACCGAAACCGCACCAATTAAAATCGCACCGCACACTTTAAAACCGCACCGCACCAATCACAAGCGGTTTTGGGTGCGATTTTGAATTTTTCAAACCGCACTTAAGCGGTTTCGGGTGCGGTTTGGACTTCAAACCGCACCAAACCGCACCATGCTCACCCCTACCAATTGGGTAATTAATTGGATAAATGAGCAATTAGTTACTATTAATTCACATGCTTATAACTATTTGTTCACATGCACGTACTATTGATTCACATGCACGTACTATTAGGGGAGGTGGTGCAAGATTGATAATACTTGCATGACTAAATTAAAAATGGAGGTATAGATGAAGGTACTATACTGTAATTATTTTTTTCACATGATTGTACTATTGATTCACAAGATGTACTATTAGGGGAGGTGGTGCAAGTTTGATAATACTTGCAGAACTAAATTAAAAATGAAGAAAAAGATGAAGGTATTATACTATAATATTTTGATCCCCAAAACGTGCAATTATCAAAACTATATTTTCCTATAAATAGAAGCTCATTCTTCTTTCATTCTCACCAATTCACTAAGACTCACAAGAGCAATTATAGAGAGAGAAACTATAGAGAGAAAGAAGAAGAGAAGTCAGCTACTTCACTATTCCAGTATCCAGTCTTTTTCTGAGGTAATGGATATTATTTTTGTTCAGTATTCAAAAAAAAATAATATTTTCTTCCATACTCTGTAGTATGTGAGTAATATTATTTCGTCTTGTATTCCTGATTATACCATCACTCTGTTAAAGTATTACTTCTATACTCCGTGAAATTAGTAGAATATCTTTGAAATTTGTGCTTCATCTAGTATCGCTTCACAAGGATATTTTCTGTACATTCTTGTTAAATTTTAAGTTTTTTATGTCGGAGTACTATCCATGAGTACTAATCATTTATACGGTACTATTCACAAAAATACTATTCACGAGTATTATTCACAAAGTACTATTCATAGAGTACTATTCCTAAAGTACTATTCACGGGGTACTATTCATCCGGAGTACTATATTCATAACAAAAATTGATTTCTTTTCGGTCCAAATTATTTTTGATACAATATCATTCTTGAATTTTACTCCACAAAGCAATATCATATTGGCAATTTGAACATTATTGAATTCTGGATAAATTAAATTATAAATCTTTAAAATTTATCCTTTGATTTCATTTAATTGAATTCTTATATCATTGTCATCATCCTCAAGCTTATATTGTGATGAAAGTCATCTTTGGCTTACGCGCATAGATGGACTGTTGATTGGTATGATTATGACCATGGATCATTCAGTATAATAATGACCCGTAATGTTATAAATGATGTGGTAAAAGTTTTCATTGGCATGTAGTGCATTGATGGACAGTTGTTGGTATGATTATAATCAAGGATTATTCGGTATAATCATGACCATTGATGATTACATGAATATCCTTGGCCGTGGTACAGGGATGATTCGATGACGTGATTTATTTATTAAGCTGAGTCTCAGCAATAAAGTTGATGAAAAACCTTTTTAAATCATAGAAGATAGTAGATATCATGCTCTACTTGACTCTTCTAATGGATTTCTTGTTCCGCTGCAGTTAAACTTGATGTTTATTATATTTTATTAGTTTAACACTGTTGAAGGCTAACGATAATTTATTCTGCATTATCTTAGTCATAATATTTCTTACTAGGCTAGTTGAGCTTACCCTTTGTTTTCATTGTTCTCTTCAGGAAATAAGAATATAACTGGGACTAGTCGGGGGACAAAGTGATGGTCCAGATGTTTGCATTAGTAGTCCTCACTATTCAGTTAAATAGTGTGATAATAAATGTAATAAGGACTCCATTTGAGTTTGAATACTGTCTAGAAGACAATTTTCGTATTAAAACTCCCAGCTTATGTTTTATCGTATTTTACACGACAGTTGTATAATTAAGTTGTATTTGAATTTTATACCATCTATTTAGCGACTCAGAATGGGTGATGTATACCTATTTTGGAGGCATCACATTTCTCATCATCCCAGATGAGTTGAATATATGTAACAACTAGTAAGAATATGCAGGAGGAATATATGATTTTTATCTTTAATAAGTTATATATATATATATATATATATATATATATATATATATATATATATATATATATATATATATATATATATATATATTGGATCTCATTTCATTTTTACAGTACCGATCTGGGACGAGTATAGTTCGATTTAGTGCTATTAAGTTTTCTATTTGTTCATGGGTATTATTTTCATCATCACAAGATAAGATGATGAATCTGCAACAATAATACCCAGGAAAATGGAAGACTAATAGCATTAAATTGAACTTTTCTCGTCTAAAGTACTTGTTTGCAGTTTAATACTGCGGACGATGGTTTATTATTAAAATAATGCTTTTTTTAATAAAAGCATACGACCGTAGAACTAAACTGCAGATTTTGAGTAATAAAAACCTAATTGCAAATGACTTTTGTTATTCTCTTTCATCGATAAATGATTCAATCAACTTGAGATCGCATAGCCGATTAGAAAACAAGCATACCTGCAGGCAAATATAACCAAAGATCGGTAATATGTAAGTTCATATTTAGAACTTATTCATTTGATTTACCATGGATTTGTTTGATGAAGAATCATTAAATTCAATATCAAGTACTGAGGAAAAATTGCATTATAATAATTGTTAGTTCCCAGAGGCACAATAGTTATCTAGAAGAGGGGGGGGGGGGTTAATAAATATTTTAAATTCTTTTCGGAATACTTTGATAGTTTTGTTAATGATTCAAACACAGCGGAATTAAGATTTTTTTGTTCTCCCTTTTAGATATAGTGAGTTAATGAGAGTGAGAAAGCTATAACAGTTATAGCAGTTATATCAGTTATAGTAAGAATGTAGGAGACACATCAGTTTTAAGTGGTTTAGGCACTTAAAGCTCCTAGTCCACTCTTCTACTCCTCGAGTAGGAAATCCACTAAGGATATCTTTTACATTTTCTGAATCTCACAGATTCCTTCAAGACCAGCATTCTTGGCACTTCTCAGTTCACTTTTGAACTCTTCAAGTCCAGCAGACTTGGTTCTTCACAGTTCACTTAGAACTCTTCAAGTCCTTCTGACTTGGAACTTCTTACTTCAGTTGATAGTAGTTAATGAGTTCTTGATTGGTGCTACTCAGTTGCAGTTAAGCTGTTTGTTCGAAAGAACTGAGTAGCTGAGCAAGATTTCTCTTTTCAGATCGTAGAGTTGAGCATTGAGTGTTCTTCAACGTTTTGTTTAATGCTTGCTTAGTTGAATCATCTGTTGATGTTTTGCATATATTAGGTCTTTGAAATCTATCCGTTGAAGACATCCATTGAAGATAGCCGTTGAAGCATTAAATGCGTTTGACATTTCTGAAATTTGATGGAGACTTTTCTGTACATCTTCTGATTTGCAGTCTGGCCCACTGACAAAACACTGCTATCTCACATAACACCTAAAAATGTATTTTCCTCTGACCCATAGTACTTTCCTTAGCTTCTTCAATACATTTTTTTGTTGTATACTAAGGATATCTTTTGTGTTATTGGGACTGGTGAGGACTTCAACGTTTATAATCCATTCCACATTTGTTGGGATTTATCCTTAAACAAATGGGCAAGGCTCGATGCTTCTGACACATGCAGATAATACTCTATGATTCTGATCGTGCTGTCTTGCCACCTTAGTGCTTGATCCGATACTAGCAAACGAGAACACTACAATTTCTCTTAAGGATTGGCACACTATGATCTTCACTTGCTTGTCTTGCAGACTCTACGTTTCCGAGAGCACACTACGATCTCTGAGTTGGCTCGGCGAACATTTGGACCACTCTACGATTTCTAGAGAGGCCCTTCAAGGCAGACACACTACGATCCTCGATGCTCTATGATTCTGCCTTGGCTTATGCAATCTCTTGATTGGCTCGATAGACTATGATTTTATTGAAGCCTATCTATTACATCTCAAGTCATAGATCAACCAAACATCTTTGATCTCTTCATCTATACATTCATTTACAGAATGATAAACATTACAAGCTTAGATCAACCTAACAAATTTGATCTATCACTAAGTTCTTGTACATATATTCCTTGAAGGACTTTATATATAATCATGAACATTTTACTTTAAACATCAAATCAAAATATGCATTCTCCTAACAATCTCCCCCTATTTGATGTTGACATAACCACGGAGATTTGTGCCATGATTATCAATTTCTAGATGCAGTTGCTGGAAAGTTAATATAACTTAACATTTTAGTGAGAAGCTAAAATTTTTAGAGAATAAGCATGACTTTATTGATGTTTGAAGATAGATATTACAGTTAAACTTAGTTACACCAATAAGAATTATGTTTCAACTTATCTCTATTTTTTTGCCTCTTGTTCCTCGGAGGATTTGCATACTCCTCAGCTCTTCTTCACCTCCTCGCTTTGTCTCTTCGTGCTAAATCTTCCAGCTCGCTTTGACTTAATCTTTCATGATGATCATGCATATTTATAAATGCAGGATCTCCAATTGGCATTCTTAGGCCTGTGGTGGTCACTTCTTGTGAGCTGGGAGAAGGCCCTTGACTCCTTAGTGGTTGTGCCATTATAATTTGCTGTTGATCAGATCGTTGAGTCTGATGGCAAGATCATGGAGTATGATGGTGTGTCTGTCTTGTAGGAGGGCTTCTTGAAGATTGAACGATTAATGTGCCTCTGCCTCTGCCCTTGTCTTTTTCTCATTTCCCTTTATTCTCCCCCTTTATCTCAGCATCAAGGGCTCAAATGTCATCAGATAGGCGAGTCATGCCTTGGACAAGCTCGTTGAGCTGACTTTGGGATTGAGCAATGTCTTCACAATTTTTTTTAATGAGAACATCATATAGAGCTTCCCTTCTTTGGAGAATGTCCAGGACACTTTCTGTCCATTTCATTTGGCCCATGGAGAATCCTTGGAATTCTTTCAATGCAGTTTGTAGATTCGTGATGCTGTCCATCATAAGTTTGTTCTGGGATTCCTGAGTAGTCTGTAAGATAAGAACAACATTTCTATGTCTCTTAGTAGCTTAAAAGTTGATTTGATCTCGGTCATTTATGTTCTTAAGCATATCTTTTATGATCGCCCTAAGCTTCTTTGTGAGCTCAGAACTTAGGGTGCTTGGAAAAGCGTTGACAACATTGATCATTTTAGTCAGCCTCATTTGAACGAGTTCAGAGTGGGCTTCAAGACTGTCTTTTATGTCCTTGGTCACTTTTTTGGATGTTTCTGACAAATCGGTTTTGGTGGGAAGATCTGAAGTGAGCTCTAGGATTTGTGGACTGTTTGAAAGAGGGGCTCTCGTGTATTGATCTTGAAGAGTGTATAGAGCAAGATCAAGGTTGAAATATTCATTTGAGGACGAGGATGGAATATTTGATGGAGGGGCTGGTGTGTGTGGTTGAGCTTCAGGAGGAGGTGACTCTACAACTTGAGCATGTGACTCTACGATTGGGCTCGAATTAGTAATCGTAGAAATGATAGGAGATTGTATTAAAATAAAGTTGGGCACATTTGGTGCATCAATTACAGAATGTTGGGATTCTGTAACTGGGAATTGATTGAGTGGATGTAGAATTACTTCCAACCATCTCGGCAATTCATAAAATTGGTTGAAGAAGGATGGTGGACAGTGATTGACCCTAAAAGAGATTGGGATAGATTGTACCTCATGCCCATTTTCTGAAGAAGGGCCATTTGTGATCAGCTTTCTGGCAAAGTTGAGGTTGCCTGGAAATCCATGAGCTAGCACTGAGATTGCTGGATATGCTTTGAAGCTCCAGAACATGTGATCCCAGGAGTTGAGAATTTGGGCTCTATGAAAGGGCATCATAGGTAGATAGGAGAACAACTGATTGTAGTTAGCTCTTTTATAACCATCACAACCCACATCTATAATCTCGACCTCATCATCATCATCTTCTTCTCTGTCTTCTTTCGAGGATTCCACTACATCAATGACCTCCTTTTGACTTTCTTACTCTGGTGCTCTCTCATCCTCCTTAGGTACAGCTTCAACTGACATATGGACATCACGAGGCTCCCCCTCAACATGATCATCTATTTGTATTTCAAATAGCTCCCCCTCAGTTGGAGAATTCTTTAGAGTGAGAAATTCAGGCAGCTCCCCCTCAGCTGGAGCATTCTTTAGAGTGAGAACTTCAGGTAGCTCTCCCTCAGCTTGAGCTGTGTTCCTTTGATCTACTTCGAATAGCCCCATCTCAATAGCTATCTTCTTGTCTTCTTCTTTAAGTACTCCTTCATTGACAAGGATGTACTTTTTGACCAATTTTCTTCTTGTTTTCCTAGGCTGAGCCACAACCTTAGGACTTTCTTCAGCTTTAACTCTGAATGGTCGATCAGCCTGAGAATCTGTTGCAGAAACTTCTTTGGGAGTGGTGTCCAGTCCGGTCTCTACAATCGGTAGAGAATCTACGATTGAAGAGACATAGGGCTTCTTGGACTTGTGACTGTGTTTACTCTTCTTAAGCAGCTGAGAGATTGTATCTCTGTCTTCATCTACCTCAGCCTGTTATTCTTTCCTTCTCAAGATCCTCAGAGCTTCTATGTCAGAACACTCTTGAGGTACATCAGTGGTTAAACCTTGAGGTTCATCTACCATTTGAGCCTTCAATTTTCTTTTTCCCTTGCCTTTTATGACTAAGGAAATGGGTTCTTCCTTGTTGATCTCTTCTTCCTCTTCTTTAGTTTCCTTGATGACTGACATGTTCCCCAAAATCCCGGACTCTTTCATATCACCAGTTCTACCACTAGACTCAGACATCATTCTTACATTCTCTGCTGGATTCCTTTTCCATTTTTCAAATAGCTGCCGGGACATTCTTCTATTCGGATTGATGGACTCTCCTTCATCATCCCCAATCTTATCACCCAAGGCTGACTGTAGAATGATGCTTATGAATCGCCCGTAGAGCATTTTCCCATGGCTCTTTGACTTCTTCGAGCTTAGTGTCCATTTCCCAATCCTGTCGAGTAGTAGGGCTCCATAGTTGAGTTGAATCCCACAACTGATGGCTGTCATGAGTTTAAGCTGCACTTTGTTTATAAAGTTATGACCAGAGCTCTTGCAGCATATGCATTTCCCAACAATGTCTGCCAAAAATTCATACCTTTGGGGGAACTCTTTCTTTTTGTACCCTTTGACAGTAGGGAACTTTTTGTGGTGCATCTTCTTTAAGCCTTCATGAAAATCGATGCCCTTTATGAACGAAAAATCCTTTCGATTTGAAACCTAGGGCTAGATTTATGTCCTCAGCCTTGAGCTTGATTTCCACGTCCCTGACCCTCATAGTGATGATGTCGTTCTCGAACACACCATTTCTGTAGAACTCCTTTATCAGCTTGGGGTAGATCCATGTGTTCGTACCCAGAGCTTCTTCAAGACCAGCTTTCTTTATCAGAGATAGAGTTTTGTGAATTTTTGGGTCAGCTGTCTTGAACTCATTGAAACAGAGTCGATAACCAGAGATGACATTTGAAGCTGCCATTGATTTCTTTGCACTGAGTATGGTTGATTGAGCTTTTCGAAAAGTTAGGGTTTCTACTTGTAGAGAGAGAGAGAGATAGAGATGAGCTTTTGGAACTTCTCATTTAAAAAGGTGTTTTCAAACTGTACTTGTAACTTTCCTCTCTCCATTTGCTTAGTGGGTCATGTGTCAAATTCTGCTTGGCTCTACGAATTTAACTGATGAGGAATATACTGATTTGCCCTTAGCTCCTTCTGAGTTAATGTGTTCTTTGGGAGGACTACGATCGTTAAGGTAGTCTTTATGATTGTCGAGTCTGCACTGTGATCTTTGAGACTGTTCTACAATCGTCGAGTTTTCTTTGCATTCGTTGAGTCTTCCCGGGTTCTTTTGATGAACTTTTGACTTAACATTCTTCTCGGTTTAAGGTAGCTCAGGAAGGGCCAACCTCATAGAGTGAATCAAGGGTTAAGTTTGTTCCTGAGGTGCTTGTCAAAGAGATTACTCTGTTTTGTTGAACTTTGTCATCACATGATGCTCTGCTGTTCTGTTGATGGAGCTCTGCTACCATTGAGTCTGCACTACGATCGTTGAGTCTGCACTGTGATTGTTGTCTTTCATATTACTGCAGCTCTATGATCGTGGACTTCCTTTTGTCATGTCTACAATTTCGAACATAACCTTTATATCTGCATGGTTAGCACAAACTAGAGCATAGATTTCATGGTTGTAAATTTAGCATGCCTAGCTCACTTATTAATTTGTTAAACCTTGATTCATCTAGAGGCTTTGTAAAGACATCAGCAAGTTAATTTTCAGTAGGGATTTATTGTAAAGATATGGTTCCATTTTGTACATGATCCCTAATGAAATGATACCTTATTTATATATGCTTAGTCCTAGAATGCATGACAGGATTATATGTTATTGCTATTGCACTTGTGTTATCACAGTGAACATGTATAGATTTGAATTCAAACCCATAGTCTGCTAGCTGATTTTTCATCCATAAAATCTGAGCACTACAACTGCCAACAGCAATGTATTCTGCTTCTGCAGTTGAAGTAGATACTGAGTTTTGCTTCTTGCTAAACCAGGACACAAGTCTGTTTCCTAACAGCTGACAGGTGCCACTAGTACTTTTTCTGTTTATTTTAAAACCTGCAAAGTCAACATTTGTATATCATGTTAGTTCAAATGCGGACTCCTTGGGATACCAAAGCCCAAAGTGAGGTGTGCCTTTGAGGTACCTGGAAATCCTTTTTACAACAGTTAAGTGTGATTCCTTAGGATTAGCTTGAAATCTAGCACATATACATGTTGCAAATGTGACGACCCGAGAATTTGGACAATTTATTAAAATCTTAAATGATTGATTTAAGGTCAAATAATAGACCTAAACAGAAAATAAGTGTATGCGTTTGATATTATTAGGGTGAAATTTTGATGATTTCAAAATTCTACGAAGGATATAGGTTAATTATTCAGGATTAAGGATTTATGTGATTAAGTTCTGTGAATATGGTTATGTATGTGTGCTGAATGTGGTTAAGTGTCAAGGGTTGACCAGATTAATTATATATGTGTCAAACCCTAATTATATATTAAGAACTTTAACGTTCGGTTAAAAAACCCTAGCGATTAATAAGAAATACTAGAAACTGGTTCTGGAAACCCTAATGTCAGTTCCGGGAATCTAAAACCCTAATTCGGATATTAAAAACCCTAGATTGGGAATGCAATAATATGTATAAGGTTAAACATCATTAATTATAAATTAATTAGGGAAAACCCTAATGAATTTCTGGAAATCCTAATTGATTATTAGAAAACCTTAATACCAGATCTGAAAACCCTAGTTTCAGATTCTGATAAATTGAAGCCCTAATCTGGGAATAGAAAGGATAATTATAATGTTTATGTGGTATTAATTATACTACTAATTAGGGCAAAACTTAATTATTATCAAACCTTAATTTTGGCATTTGAAACCCTAATTTTATAGTTAGGGAAAACGAAAGTGTTAATTTAATACTTTTTATGTTAATTAGGATATATTAATTCTAATTTTTAAGTTAAATAATTAGAAAACTCTAATCTAATTACGAATATTTAATTTCTAAATTAGAAAATTTATTTTTCTATTAGAATCCGTAATTAGTTGTTTATAAACCCTAATCCGTGATTTTGACCCTAATTGCGTAATTAGCAATTTTAATTAGGATAAATTAATCCTAATTAGTATGATTGATTTATAATTAAGAGATTATGATATAATTAGAAAGCCCTAATTATAATATAGAAATCATGATTTTCTATTTTATAATTTAACTAGAAAATCTTAGAAATCCAAGTTGCTAATTTTTTTAAGGGTTAAACCCTAACCCTAAATACTCCAAACCTTAAACCCTAAGGGTTTCATCAAATGGCAAATTCTAGAAATATATGGAAATGTCCAAAATGCCCTTTTTACATTTTTTTATTAGCTAACTTGTGAATCTTGCCTTATCTTTGGTTGTTCACCAACCCTAACCCTAACCTAGTGTAGCATGTGATTTAAAATATAAGCATTCAAACTGCGTTGACCAGCCACGAAATCTGGTTTCTGGATTACCCAGAAACCCAGAAGTCACTGACATCGTTTTTGCAGGCCATGAATCTTTCTGTTGTTTGTTAGTTTGGCCAAGTTGTTGTTGGAATGTTGTAGACTGGTATAAGGACTACACACTCATGCATTTAGATCACCTAGATCCTTAACAGAATCAAAAATAATAATGGTCAAAGTATCGTTGACCAACTGTTCTTGACGAAATCTGGAAAACCCAGAAATCGTGAAGAACAGCTCCTGACATCAGTTTGACCGGCTTTAATCTCTCACCTGTTATGTTTATTAGACTGATATGAGGTTATGTAGTTGTACCCTGACATGTTTTCTACAAAATAGCACCTTTAGTTCACACGAACAAGCTACAGAATGCAAGGTATAAGGATCGAAAGGTAGTCACTTGGACTGTTCTTCATTTCTGGGTAACCCAGAAAATGAAGAACAGGTCTGACAACGTTTTCTGCAGCTTAGATCTTGCAGATGTTATTTGTTTTGGCTATGAGATTTGCTTTAGATCATAGTATTACAGTTATACTACATAACCAGAAACATTAGCAGACCAGAAATCTACCGGAACCCAGAATCATTTGTGGTCAAACCATGTCCGTCAGTGACTGACTTGAAGTTCTGGGCAGGATGAAGAACACATGAAGAACACCTATAGTGACGGGTCTGTCGCTATAGGGCCCTTTTAGCGACAGTTTAATTAAGAAATTAATTAATAATTTCTGAAAATTATTTAAAAATAGATAAAAATAGATTTTTAATTATTAAAAATACATAATAAATTCTGAAAAATTATTTTGAAGTCTGAAAAATAGTTTTTAACTATTTTGAGTATATTTCGAAAATATTTAATATTTATGTAATATAAAAGGTATTTATTTATTTAATTATTATATTAAATAAATTATTTAAAAATGGTTTTAATTCATGAAAAATCATGAAAAATAATATTATGGTATAAGAAAATATTTTAAGTTATTTTTGATGACTTTTAATATTTTATGATGAAATTTATTAATTAATCAATATTAATGATAATTAGTTTATTTAATAGATATATTAAATAAATTATGGAAAAATAGAATTAATGATTTAAAAATCATATAAAAATGATTTAAGTGTTATAAAAATATTTTAAGTTATAAAATATAACTTTTAATATTTAGTCATGAAAATATTAATATTTTAATATTAATATTAATTATCGGATAATGGATTTAAGTGTTTAAAAATCATATAGATATGATTTTAAAGTATTAAAAATACTTTGTGATATTATAAAATATATTATAATATTATGACATTTATTTCATAATAAATAAATATTAATGATAAAAGAATTATGTGGTATTTAATTCATTTAAATACGTTTTAATGATTGAAAATTCGTGATAAATGGTAATAATTATTTGAAAATTATTATAAGTCTTTAAAAATTATTTTGACTGATAAGATAATTATCTGGGATAATTATTAAGCGTTTAAGTAGAGTTTAATTGAACTTAAACTCGAGTATTGTCCGACTAGACCGCCGGGATGATAGAATTGTGTCGGTTTCAAGTCAGACTGAAATAGTTTGACCTGATACTAAGTTTTATGTGTGTTATAGACTGATAGGGTTATGTGCTATGTATTTAGGTTATTCTATGTATATATAACAGTATTATACTGTGATAATATTATTTTAATATTGGAGATCTATATTACTAATATTAGGTCTTCGGGGTAAAGAGATATAAATTGCGTAGCAGTAATCAACGGTTCAGACAAGTTTCTTTTTACTGAACTCTAATAAGAGTGTTTTATTCAAGCTTATGGTTAATCATTGCTGATTGCCACGAAAATTGTACTCTGTACATCTTGTATGTATAAGTCAGGTATGAAAGGCTGATCACCTTCATTACCAGTTGGTTCAGAAATGTTTGTTCATGTTTAAAACTTGTTCAGTCAAAATTTTGTTCCTACTAGTTCACAATTATATTGTTGAATTATAGTCAGCCAATTATTCAAATCATTTCAATCATGATATATCGTTATATTGTTGAACTTAAACTTGCTGGGCAACTTTCATGCTCACCCTTGCTATATCATGATAAAACATTGCAGATAAGGCGAATGCGTTCGGATACAGGAAAAGGTTAAGGCCAAGTTCAGTTTGTGATAAAATGTACGGCTATTTTGTAATAGTATAGTTTGATAAATGTGTTATATGTTAGAAAGTTTATGAATTGTGTATTAAGTTAAGGTTACTCGACCTTGGGGAATAGTGTGTAATGTATTGTATAAACAATTTATGTTTATATCTTCCATAAACAGTTATAGAATGATTAGTGTACCGGATCCGCCGTGATTTGGGGCCCGGATCCGGGGCTATCACAGTTGGTATCAAAGCCGTTGGTTATGAAGCTTAGGTAGGAATACCTGAGACCAATAACCGCAGTGATTAGGATAAGTGCTAACTCAAATAGAGTTAGTTGGTTGGTAAGATTCAAAGACGAATCTCGGTGAGTTGTTAAGATACAAAGTTCCCTAACTCTGATAATAAAGTTGAACAGTAATGGTGAATAGATCGAGTCTAAAAGACTGAAAGTTCAGGAATAGGAGATCATAAAACAAAACGATCAAGTCATAGAATTGAATCGTAATATATACGATGAGATCACCCCGTGATCTGTTAAGGTTATGACAACCGGAAAGAATCAATCCGATGATTGAAAAGTTTACAGCAAGATGCTGTGTATCAGTTGTACTATGAAATGGTACTATGAAAACTCATAAAAGATTTATGGATTATGAATATGGATTAAATGAAATTCGTGTTGAAAAAGGGGGTTAAGATTAGGTGGGGATTTCAATAAGGACTCGTGTTAGCAACTGAGTTGTATGATTTCTTGTATGGGCGGGGAATTGTACTTGGTGTAAAAACTACTTAGTTGGTGGCATGGGTAATCATTGAAATGTTGTGTCACGCTAGTTATTATATACAGATAAATAGGTCATAGGTAGAGAATATAGGATTAAGTACGAATTCTTAGAACTCATACTTATGTGAAATTCCTGACTCATAGTTATATGAAATGTTTATGAGCCCCTTAGCGAACGGACGCCAAAGGTCAGACTAGGGTAAGTTCTTAAACACATATAATTGTGGCCAGGCTATGAACTCATAAGTGTGGTTTTATGAACTGGGTATAGTTTTGTATAAAGGGAGTGTTAAGGATTATAGGAATAGATAGATTGTTAAGCAAATGATCATTAGTGGAGACTTAGGTATTCCTAAACTCCTAGCTATGCTAAACTTCAAATTTTTGACATCAAGCTAAATACGCACTATGTGCCTTTTAAAAAAAAATATGTAGACTCTTAATCATTTTTGAAACGGTTTAAAGTATAGTCTATGCTACTTATTTCGGCTAGACGCAAATGATTTGAAATATCAAAAATTATTTTATTTATCACTTATGTACCATGTAACCTGGTGCAGAGATGATAAAAATGATGGAGTCATCAATGCATTATTACTTAGTGTGAATTAGACCTAAAGTCACTATTCCACTATGGTATGATGTAGCATGATAAAATCACCAAATGACGGAATCCTCAACAGACTGTTAATACAGTGCGGCATCATGACGTCATTCTCGAAAATGTTTTAAAAAAAATTTAATTTGCCAACGGGGTTTGGCTACACCTAAATAATTCGATTGAATTGAATTATCGATATGAGTCTATGCTATTTGATTCAGCTAGACTAATGTTATAAAAACTCCAAGTGTTTATTGAAAGAATTTCCCGAACCAAATTGCCTTGGTACGGAATCCTATGATAAGACTGAAGTGAACGATAATGTTTGGATAAATAATCTAATCTAGTAGCGTAAATATTCGCTAAAAATGATTAATACGTTATGCATGACGTAAGAGTACAATGGGCTGATCACCTAAAGCACTAGCAACGGTAGTTTACCTTCTTTGTCATTGTAAACATACCAAGTAATGTATTGTTTTGCGGTATGATCACTACCGTTAAAACTAAATGTGTTCATGGTCTAGATGACCCCTCAGTACAATTTGAAAACTTTTACTCTTGTGAGAGGTGTATTGGGTAACATGTGACATGTGTGAATGGTGTAAGGTGCACAGTGTAAGGTGTAAGGTGAATTTCGACGACGAAATTCTTATAAGGAGGGGTAAATGTGACGACCCGAGAATTTGGACAATTTATTAAAATCATAAATGATTGATTTAAGGTCAAATAATAGAACTAAACAGAAAATAAGTGTATGCGTTTGATATTATTAGGGTGAAATTTTGATGATTTCAAAATTCTATGAAGGATATAGGTTAATTATTCAGGATTAAGGATTTATGTGATTAAGTTCTGTGAATATGGTTATGTATGTGTGCTGAATGTGGTTAAGGGTAAAGGGTTGACCAAATTAATTATATATGTGTCAAACCCTAATTATATATTAAGAACTTTAACGTTCGGTTAGAAAACCCTAGCGATTAATAAGAAATACTAGAAATTGGTTTTGGAAACCCTAATGTCAGTTCCGAGAATCTAAAACCCTAATTCAGATATTAAAAACCCTAGATTGGGAATGCAATGATATGTATAAGGTTTTTCTATTAGAAACCTTAATTAGTGGTTTATATACCCTAATCCGTGATTTTGACCCTAATTGCGTAATTAGCAATTTTAATTAGGCTATATTAATCCTAATTAGTAAGATTGATTTATAATTAGGAAATTATGATATAATTAGAAAGCCCTAATTATAATATAGAAATCATGATTTTCTATTTTATAATTTAACTAGAAAATCTTAGAAATCCAAGTTGCTAAATTTTTTTTAAGGATTAAACCCTAAACCCTAAATACTCCAAACCCTAAACCCTAAGAGTTTCATCAAATGGCAAATTCTAGAAATATATGGAAATGTCCAAAATGCCCTTTTTACATTTTTTTATTAGCTAACTTGTGAATCTTGCCTTATCTTTGGTTGTTCACCAACCCTAACCCTAACCTAGTGTAGCATGTGATTTAAAATATCAGCAATTCAGCCCTTATTTGACAGCTATCTCAGATCATACATGCATCTAAGTGATTATTTAAGAGATTTAGAGAGAGAAAATGCCACTTTATTTCTTGTTCATGCCAACTCTCCTTCTCTCTATCTCAAATCCGAAAATCAAGAGTGAGAAAGTGTGATAAGATAAGCAAGTATCAGCCTTTAACTTCACAAGATCAGATCACAAGGATCAAATTTAAGAATCAAAGTTCAAAAGGTATAAAAATCCTAAATTTCGAAATATTATGATTTGTTATTAGATGTTGTAATTGATTGGTTAGATATGTGTAATAGGGTGTCTATAAGTGATTTGGGTTGATAGATCATGGATCTATAACACTTAGATGCACGAATCAAGCATTTTTCAAAATCTGGAAAAACTAAAATTTTTTGGCCTGACAGCCATATGTCAGGGCCCATAGATCTTTGTATGTTAATGATCTCTTGTGTTTGATGTTATAGATTTGTATTATGCCATGTTGTCTGTGATCTGGAACTAAAAACAGAGCTAGATCACGTGTATATTTCAAGATATAAGCAGTCAAACTGCGTTGACCAGCCACGAAATCTGGTTTCTGGATTACCCAGAAACCCAGAAGTCACTGACATCGTTTTTACAGGCCATGAATCTTTCTGTTGTTTGTTAGTTTGGCCAAGTTGTTATTCGAATGTTGTAGACTGGTATAAGGACTACACACTCATGCATTTAGATCACCTAGATCCTTAACAGAATCAAAAATAATAATGGTCAAAGTATCGTTAACCAACTATTCTTGACGAAATCTGGAAAACCCAAAAATCGTGAAGAACAGCTCCTGACATCAGTTTGACCGGCTTTAATCTCTCACCTTTCATGTTTATTAGACTGATATGAGGTTATGTAGTTGTACCCTGACATGTTTTCTACAAAATAGCACCTTTAGTTCACACGAACAAGCTACAGAATGCAAGGTATAAGGATCGAAAGGTAGTCACTTAGACTGTTCTTCATTTCTGGGTAACCCAGAAAATGAAGAACAGGTCTGACAACGTTTTCTGCAGCATAGATCTTGCAGGTGTTATTTGTTTTGGCTATGAGATTTGCTTTAGATAATAGTATTACAGTTATACTACATAACCAGAAACATTAGCAGACCAGAAATCTACCGGAACCCAGAATCATTTGTGGTCAAACCATGTCCGTCAGTGACTGACTTGAAGTTCTGGACAGGATGAAGAACACATGAAGAACACCTATAGCGACGGGTCTGTCCCTATAGGGCCCTTTTAGCGACAGTTTAATTAAGAAATTAATTAATAATTTTTAAAAATTATTTAAAAATAGATAAAATTCGATTTTTAATTATTAAAAATACATAATAAATTATGAAAAATTATTTTAAAGTCTAAAAAATAGTTTTTAACTATTTTGAGTATATTTCGGAAATATTTAATATTTTTGTAATATAAAAGGTATTTATTTATTTAAATATTATATTAAATAAATTATTTAAAAATGGTTTTAATTCATGAAAAATCATGAAAAATAATATTATGGTATAAGAAAATATTTTAAGTTATTTTTGATGACTTTTAATATTTTGTGATGAAATTTATTAATTAATCAATATTAATGATAATTAGTTTATTTAATATATATATATTAAATAAATTATGGAAAAATAGAATTAATGATTAAAAATCATATAAAAATGATTTAAGTGTTATAAAAATATTTTAAGTTATAAAATATAACTTTTGATATTTAGTCATGAAAATATTAATATTTTAATATTAATATTAATTATCGGATAATGGATTTAAGTGTTTAAAAATCACATAGATATGCTTTTAAAGTATTAAAAATACTTTGTGATATTATAAAATATATTATAATATTATGACATTTATTTCATAATAAATAAATATTAATTATAAAAGAATTATGTGGTATTTAATTCATTTAAATACGTTTTAATGATTGAAAATTCGTGATAAATGGTAATAATTATTTGAAAATTATTATAAGTCTTTAAAAATTATTTTGACTGATAAGATAATTATCTGGGATAATTATTAAGCGTTTAAGCAGAGTTTAATTGAACTTAAACTCGAGTATTGTCCGACTAGACCGCCGGGATGATAGAATTATGTCGGTTTCAAGTCAGACTGAAATAGTTTGACCTGATACTAAGTTTTATGTGTGTTATAGACTGATAGGGTTATGTGCTATGTGTTTAATTTATTCTATGTATATATATAACAGTATTATACTGTGATAATATTATTCTAATATTAGGTCTTCGGGGTAAAGCGATATAAATTGTGTAGCAGTAATCAACGGTTCAGGCAAGTTTCTTTTTACTAAACTCTAATAAGAGTGTTTTATTCAAGCTTATGGTTAATCATTGCTGATTGCCACAAAAATTGTACTCTGTACATCTTGCATGTATAAGTCAGGTATGAAAGGCTGATCACCTTCATTACCAATTGGTTCAGAAATGTTTGTTCATGTTTAAAACTTGTTCAGTCAAAATTTTGTTCCTGCTAGTTCACAATTATATTATTGAATTATAGCCAGCCAATTATTCAAATCATTTCAATTATGATATATTGTTATATTGTTGAACATAAACTTGCTGGGCAACTTTCATGCTCACCCTTGCTATATCATGATAAAACATTGCAGATAAGGCGAATGCGTTCGGATACAGGAAAAGGTTAAGGCCAAGTTCAGTTTGTGATAAAATGTACGACTATTTTGTAATAGTATAGTTTGATAAATGTGTTATATGTTAGAAAGTTTATGAATTATGTATTAAGTTAAGGTTACTCGACCTTGGGGAATAGTGTGTAATGTATTGTATAAACAATTTATGTTTATATCTTCCGCAAACAATTATAGAATGATTAGTGTACCGGATCTGCGGTGATTTGGGGCCCGAATTCAGGGCTATCACAATAAACATTATGTCTGGTCTACTGGCAGTTAGATATAGAAGAGAGCCTATCATACCTCTGTATTGAGTTATATCAATACTTTTACCTTTTTCATCTTTGTCAAGCTTGGTTGCTGGAGCAATTGAGATTTTCATGGGAGAGGTTGATTCTATGCCATACTTTTTAAGTAAGTCTTTAATGTACTTGGCTTGGTTTATGAAGATTCCTTCATCAGTCTGCTTTACTTACAGTCCAAGGAAGAAGTTCAGCTCACCCATCATGCTTATTTCAAACTTGCTCTGCATAAGCTAGGCAAATCTCTTACATAATTTTTCATCAGTAGAGCCAAAAATAATGTCATCAACATATATTTGAACTGATAAGACTTTGTCTTTATGCTTTCTAAGAAATAATGTGGTATCTACTCTACCTCTAGTGAACCCATTTTCAATAAGAAAGTTAGTTAGTGTTTCATACCATGCTCTAGGTGCTTTTTTAAGACCATATAAGGCTTTGTCTAATCTATAAACATAATTAGAAAGAGATGGATTGATGAAACCTAGAGGTTGCTCTACATAGACTTCTTCTTGAAGTTCACCATTCAGGAATGCACTTTTGACATCCATCTGAAAGACCTTGAATTTCATGTGAGCAGCAAAGGCAAGGAATATTCTGATGGCTTCTAATCTGGCAACCGGTGCAAAGGTCTCATCATAGTCAATGCCTTCTTCCTGAGAGTAATCCTTGGCTACCAGCCTTATTCCTGGTTATTACTCTATCTTCATCCATCTTGTTTCTGAAGATCCACTTGGTTCCAATGATAGGATGACTCTTTGGTCTTGGAACTAATCTCCATACTTTGATTCTTTCGAACTGATTTAGCTCTTCCTGCATGGATTTTATCTAGCTGGAGTCTTCCATAGCATCTTCGATCTTCTTGGGTTCCATTTGTGACAGAAAGCTCAAATAGAAACACTCATTTTGGGTGGCAGCTCTTGTTTTGACTCTTGCATTTGGGTCTCCAATGATTAAGTCTTGAGTGTGATCTCTTGCCCATCTATTTCTTATTGGAACATCTGTCCTGATGCCTTCTTATCTGAGATCTTCAAGATCAATTTTTACTTCTTGATGTGGGGGTTCATTGTCTTGCGTAGACCTCTCTACGATCTCATTTCCATGCTCAACAATTTCACTGTCTGGAACTACGATCGTGGTGTTGAGCTCGACGACCTTGTTCGTAGTGTCTGAACTGTCGTTCGTAGTGTCTTGAGACACTGTTTTGTCCATGTCTGTTTTATTAAAGATGATGTGAATCGAGACTTCAACACTTAGTATCTTTTTGTTGAACACTCTATAGGCCTTTCTGTCTGTGGCATATCCAAGAAAGATTCCTTCGTCTGACTTGGGTTGAAACTTTGTTAGATACTGCTTCCCATTGTTGAGAATGTAGCATGCACAGCCGAATACATGGAAGTAGCTAACGTTTGGCTTTCTTCCTTTCCACAGTTCATAAGGAGTCTTCTTAATCGTAGAGTGTATCAGTGATCTGTTATGAGTGTAGCATTCAGTGTTGACAGCTTCTGCCCAGAACTTTTTAGGCAGATGGTCTGCTGCTAGTAGAGTTCTTCCAGCCTCTATCAAAGTTCTGTTCTTTCTCTCAGCTACCCCATTTTGTTGAGGAGTTCGTGGAGTTGATAAGTTGTGACTGATGCCATTGTCTGTGCAGAACTGGTCTATCTTAGAGAAGTCGAATTCTCTGCTATGATCGCTCCGTATAGCCTTGATTTTCTCCCTTTTCTCGCTCATCACTAGTCTGAACATCTTGATCAGTTGGGAGTTTGTTTCATCTTTCGATTTTAGAAAGTACACCCATGTGAATCTGGTGTAGTCGTCCACTATGACTAGTGAGTATCTCTTCCCTCCAAGGCTCGTTGTTGGAATTGACCCAAATAGATCCATATGAAGCAGCTGCAGGGGCTTGTCAATTGAGTTGGCTGTTTTGCTCTTAAATGAGCTTCTAATTTACTTTCCAAGTTGACAGGCATTGCAAGGCCTTTCTTTGACGAAGCTGAACTTGGGTAAGCCTGCAACTAGATCTTTTGAGGCCGATTTAGACATGCTCTTGAAGTTGAGATGAAATAGTCTTCTATGCCATAACCAACTCATTTCTTCAGATGCTTTAGCCAGAAAGCATATTGTCTCGTCTAAGCTTAGTTGTCCAAGATTTACTGTGTAGACATTTCTTTCTCTTGTTCCTCTCAGCTTTATGGCAGATGTCTTCAGATATTTAACTTGACATTGATTGTTGAGGAATGTTACTTGATGACCCTTGTCGCAGAGTTGGCTTATGCTCAGAAAATTGTGTTGTAGTCCTTCCACATAGGCCACTTTACTGAAGGACACTGCACCATTCCCAGCTGAGCCATATCCTCTTGTCTTGCCAGAGCCATTGTCTCCAAAGATGACTGAGGGACCCTCATTCTATATGTAGTTAGATAGAAGGGCTTTGTTCCCAGTCATTTGCCTTGAGCATCCACTGTCTAGATACCAGGTTGTGATCGTGGAGCTCTGTTACTGTGGTAACATTAAACTTTCAGTTTGGTATCCAGACTTGCATGGGTCCTATTTTGTTAGTACCATTGGGAACCCAAATCTGTTTGATTTTGGGTCTCACATGCATAGGATTAAGATAGCAAATTGCAGCCTTGTGACCAACCTTATTGCACAAAAAATATCTAATATGATGCATGCTTGTGTGTGTATGCGGATTCTTCATCCATTTGGACTTATGTGGATTCTCAGCCATCCTCCCTTTAAACTGGTTCTCCCGCTTCCATGTATACTTGTGTTTCATGATTTATGAGGAGTGTACCTTTCCTCTACTGTTCCTCCTAAGTTGGCTCGTTGAGTTGATTTTACTCGACTCTACGATCCTTCGAGGTTGGAAAGTAGTGGCTAGGTTACTCTTCTCTTTTCTGAAACCCAAGCCAGTATGGGATCCTTTATTCCTTAGAATATGGATTGAATCAGAAGGGTAGGGTTGGACTGGTTCTTCCTTCTGTGAGGATTTCACAAATGTAATGCTTTTACTGAAACTTGAAGAATTATTAGGGCTAGTTTCCTTTATCTTTTCCATACATGGCTCTGAGGTGGATTCCGCGAAGCCTAAACCTGTTCTGTCAGATGCACTTCTCTGACTAGAGAGTAGGGAGTCTATGGATGAAGATGATTTATTCCATGTAGAGATTGTCCTTTCTAGTTCCTTAATTTTAGAGGTTAGACTTGATTCTCTTTGTGCATTGAGTTCATTGGTCTATTTTAAGAGCTTATTATCAGCTTCAAGCTTGGAGAGAGAGTCAGTACTTAGAAGGGTTGTTTCCAGTTCTTCCTGAAATTTCTCTTTTTCCTTTTGAAGAAGTGAATAGTCTTTGGACAGAACTCTGAACCATTTCATGTATAGATACATATCAGATGTTATGTTATGTAGTGCAGTTCTTAAATCATCAATGTCTACATCATGAGAGTTAAAGTCAAATACCTCATCTATATTTACTTTATGATGTTGGAGTTCTTTTTGTCCTTTTCATGCTTGGCCATCAGACAAAGATTTGCCATTTGAGGATCTTCATCATCTCCAGATTCTAGAGTTGAGTCATTGTCTAAGTTACTCAATGATGCTCTAGCTATAAGACCTTTGTCTTTCTTCTGAGGCCTTTTGTTGCCTTTGAATTTCTTCTTTGAGTGTGATTTCTTCTTCAGTTCTTCTCTAAGAGGTTTGTTGAAGTTTGCAATGAAATGGCCAGGATTCTTGCAATTGTAGCATAGATCGTTTATCTACTCCTGGCTGCTGTAGCTGTTGACTTTCTTTGGTTTGCTGATTCTGCCTTGACGCATGAACCTTCTGAGTCTTTTTACCAGCATTGCAAAGTCTTCATCATAGTCAGAGTCATTTTTAGTTTTGACTTTGGAGATGTTGTCAGTTGCTTTGAGAGCAACTCCTTTATCCTTCTTTCTTCCCTCAGATAGAGTTTTTGCTCGTTGAGTCAGCTCCAGTTCATATGTAAGAAGGTTGCCATATAGCTGTTGAACTGTCATTTCATGGAGATTTTTTTACTCTCTGATAGCTGTGGTTTTGGCATCCCACTTGCTAGGTAAGGCTCTCATGAACTTTATGATTAGATCTTTATTTGGATAGATCTTTCCATTCTCTCGTAGAGAGTTGAGCAGTACATTGAATCTTTCATAGGTGGAAGTGACGTTTTCTCCTTGAACGTGTGCAAACATGTCATATTGCCGAGTCAGGAGAGATTGCTTATTTTCTTTGACTTCTTCTGTTCCTTCATGCATGATGAACAATGCTTCCCAAACCTCCTTTGCTATATTGCTGTTGACCACATTCTAGAACAGATCATCTTCTAAGGATCGGAACATAATGTTTTTGGCCTTTTTGTCGAGTTGAACAACTCTCTTTTCGTTGTCTGTCCATTTTTCTTTGACCTTGATCTGTATTCTGTTTGGGTCGTCTGTAGTTGGTGCAAGCTTTGTAGGAACGTAGGGCCCATTCTGAACAGTTTCAAATAGATCTTCATCTATTGAATCCATGTATGCGTGCATCCTAACTTTCCAGTTGGTGAATTTGTCTTTATTGCACATAGGTGGCTTGCTGCCTCCTTCAGTCTTTGATTCGCTTATCAGATGTGCCATTGGATCTACTTAAGCTTTGTAGGCTATATGATAGAACCTGCTCTGATACCAATTGTTAGTTCCTGAAGGCACAATAGTTATCTAGAAGGGGGGGGGGGGAGGTTAAATATATATTTTAAATTCTTTTCAAAATACTTTATTAGTTTTGTTAATGATTCAAACACAACGGAATTAAGATTTATTTGTCATCCCTTTTAGATATAGTGAGTTAATGAGAGTGAGGAAGTTATAACAGTTATAGCAGTTATAGCAAGAATGTAAGATACACAACATTTTTAAGTGGTTCAGAGCACTTAAAGCTCCTAGTCCACTCCTTTACTCCTCGAGTAGGAAATCCACTAAGGATATATTTTACACTTTCTGAATCTCACAGATTCCTTCAAGACCAGCAGTCTTGGCACTTCTCAGTTCATTTTTAAACTCTTCAAGTCCATCAGACTTGGTTCTTCACAGTTCACTTAGAACTCTTTAAGTCTTTCTGAATTGGAACTTCTTACTTCAGTTGATAGTAGTTGATGAGTTCTTGATTGGTGCTACTCAGTTGCAGTTAAGCTGTTTGTTCGAAGGACTGAGTAGCTGAGCAAGCTTACTCTTTTTAGATCGTAGAGTTGAGCGTTGAGTGTTCTTCAGTATTTTGTTCAATGCTTTCTTAGTTGAATCATCTGTTGATGTTTTGCATATATTAGGTCTTTGAAATCTATCCGTTGAAGACAACCGTTGAAGCATTAAATGCGTTTAACATTTCTGAACTTTGATGGAGACTTTTCTGCACATTTGCTGATTTACAGTCTGGCCGACTGACACATAACTGCTATCTCACCTAACACCTAAAAAGGTGTTTTCCCCTGACCCATGGTACTTTCCTTAGCTTCTTGAATTCGTTTCTTTGTTGTATACTAAGGATATCTTTTGTGTTATTGGGACTGGTGAGGACTTCAACATTTATAATCCATTCCACATTTGTTGGGATTTATCCTTAAACAAATGGGCAAGGCTCGATGCTTCTGATACAGGCAGATGATACTCTATGATTCTAATCATGGTGTCTTGCCACCTTGGTGCTTGATCTGATACTAGCAAACGAGAACACTACGATTTCTTTTAAGGACTGGTACACTACGACCTTCATTTGCTTATCTTGTAGACTCTACATTTTCGAGAGCACACTACGATCTCTGAGTTGGCTCGACGAACGTTTGGACCACTCTACAATTTCTGGAGAGGCCCTTCAAGGCAGACACACTACGATCCTCGATGCTCTATGATTTTGCCTTGGCTTCTGCAATCTCTTGATTGGCTCGATAGACTACGATTTTTTTGAAGCCTATCTATTACATCTCAAGTCATAGATCAACCTAACATCTTTGATCTCTTCATCTATAAATTCATTTATAAAATGATAAACATTACAAGCTTAGATCAAACTAACAAATTTGATCTATCACTAAGTCCTTGTACATATATTCCTTGAAGGACTTTATATATAAACATGAACATTTTACTTTAAACATCAAAATATGCACTCTCCTAACAATAATGATGAATCTTCTTTAGTTGAGGATACCATTCCTTATGTTGGTCAAATATTTGATAGGTTGGAAGATGTTGAAATTTTTTACAAAAATTATGCGAAACGTGTTGGATTTGAGGTAAGAATAAAAACTAGCAGAAAACATGTGAGATATAAAGATTTCTATTTTAGAATGTATTAGTGTCGTAAAGCTGGATATATGATTGTTAAGAAAATGAGATTGTCATTGATGATGAAGATAATAATGTGGTTAAGGGAAAATGGAGGAGGGACTTAATCGATATAATAGAATGTAGAGCAAAATTTTATGTTGTGCATGATAGGAGAAAATATAAATGGTTTGGGTCTACACTTGAGTTGAATCACAATCATGAATTTGTGTCCACGAGTAAAGTTTCACAAATTCAAACACAAAAATATTTTATGAGTTGTTAGGGATTTGATTGAAACCCTTAATAATGCTGGGATTGGTCCAAGTAGGATGATGAATGTTATGAGCTCATTGGGAGGAGGTATGAGCAATGTTGGGTTCTCTGAAAAGAATGTGCAAAATATAGTTAGAGATATTTGATGTGATAATATTGATTCGAATGATGCACATGGTGAAATAGATTACTTAAGAAAGTTGCACCGTGAGAGTCCGAGCGAAGTTTATTAGTGTCAAACCAGGCATGGATAATCTTATCTGATGTATTATGTGGGTAGATTATCAGTTAATACTTGCTTATAAAAATTTTGGTGACGTTGTTACTTTTGATACCACATACCGAAGAAATAAATATTCCATGCCATTTACTCCTTTCACGGGTGTAAATCATCATTACCATTCTGTACTGTTTGGGTGTGCACTCTTGAGCAATGAGACTAAGGACACATTTGTATGGTTGTTTGAGCAGTGGCTTAAAACAATGAATTACAAACATCCCATAACCATTGTCATTGATCAAGATCGTGATATGTCGAATGTGATTGCTAGAGTTTTTCCTAATACACACCATGCATTGTGTACCTGGCACATTAGCAAAAAATATCCTGAAAAACTTAGGCATATCTATTCATCACATCTAACTTTTAAGTCAGATTTTAACGATTGCGTCTTTAAGTGTTTGACTATTCAAGAATTTGAGGAAAAATGGATTTTGTTGCTTGAAAACTATGGTTTACAGAATCACGAATGGTTGAAATCTCTGTATGAATTAAAAGAAAAATGGACTGGGGTGTATTCAAAAAATTTCTTTGCAGCGGGAATGACTACTACTTCTAGGAGTGAAAGTATGAACAATTTTTTAATGAGTTTGTCAATACTTCCACGGGGATTAGAGATTTTGTTTTAAAGTCCAAGAAAGCTATTGAGAAGCAGTACATCAGAGAGAACAAGATGATTATATCAAAGTTAATTATGCAAGAAAATTTGTTATTGGAGATCTGTTAGAGATGCATGCGGCTAAAATATATATCAAAAAAATGTTCCGACGTTATCAAATTGAACTGACAAAATCGCATAAGATAACTTCTAAAAAGGTGTCTGAGTTGTCAAATTCTGATTTTAAAAACTACTTGGCATTCAAAGTGATGGTTCCTGAATATTGATGCATGTATTTCACAGTTGTGCAATATATAGATACCGGGATGACAAAATATAATTGCAAAATATTTGAACATTTTGGTACTATATGCCGTCACATTCTTAGGCTACTAACTTTAAAGAACTTGGTTCAGATTCCTAAAGAATTGATTCACAAGTGATGGACTCATGATGCTAATAGAACCAGTGGTGTCACCCCGTACGTTCCCACCTCGGTCATAGATTATGCCGAGACACAAAACCGACCAGTTCAATCATTTAGCCAAATGATTTCTGAGTTTTGTACTAGATGCTTCATAATTTTATTTCTTTGTATGGATTTTAAGAAAGTTACTTGGGTAGTGTTATTGTTTGCTTGTGCTCTATCTCTGTATTCACATGCATGTTAATAAAATCCTTTTGAATTTTACAACTTCTCTAAATTGGCCCCTCATCCGCAGTATTAAACTGTGGACTTTAGATGGTAAAAGAAGCTGGGAAATGATGTCATTTTTAACAAGAAATGTGCTGCCAGATGATAAGTAGATTTTAGACCTACTTATTGGCTATCAACTTGCTAGAATTATGCTTAAACTTAAGTAGTTTTAGTATTATTTGATTACTTTTTATGTTTGTTTTGTAGGTTACATCAAGGAGACTCCAAATGCTTGGTGATGGCATGGAAATGGCATGGCATGGTAGGCTTGTGCTAAAATGAAGAATGTAGCTGAGCTAAAACATGTGAAGAGGGCATTTAGAAGTCAAGTGAAGGATGAGGAAGGCAAGTACAGAAAGAAGAAGAAGTTAGCAGCAACAGTGTAGCAGCAAAACACCAACACCAGCACCAGCAGTGCAGCAGAAGGCAATAAGAAGAGGTCAGCGCGGTTACGCCAACCAGTAGGCCAACTCCAGCGCGCACACGCCAGGAGAATCACAGATGCAGACACGGCGCGCCCTCTCCCAATTCCTTATACTCGTCTGCGCGGCCGCGCTAGTCAAGGCTATTAAATTGTTGACTTTTCATTAATTAACTGCTATAGCGTATTTTCCATAGAAGGGTGTATTTGCTGGTTACGAGACATTATTATCATCAGTTATATTTTACTATTTTAGGGTTTGATAGAGCTAGAGAGATTCCATAGCAATACTCTATTATTTTGCTCCCCTCTTTAAATCTATTAGCTAGTATTATTATTATTATTTAGCTTTGGATTGATGATGGATTTGAACTGAGTTGGAAGCTATCTTTGAGCAAGAGTTTAATCAGATTTGCATTCTCTTTTCTTTTTAATCTATTTATTTCCATAGAATCTTCTCATGTTTGGCTTAAATCCCATAATGGTTGTTGATTCAAAGATGAACTAATCACCATTATGAGATTCTAATGTAGCTTATTGTGTAGTTCAGATTTATATACCTTATTGTGATGCTTGAATGATTATAGTTGGATTGCCTAGTTTGGTTGTGCTTATTGCATAGATGCTTGATCACAATCTATCCTAATAACTTATATGGAATCGAAAAAGGTAGTATAAGTTCAGATTTGACCTTGTTAGCATATGTTCATGAGATTTGCATGCGTTAAGATTTTGTGATTAGTAACCCGGATAGACATATACCGGTTTGCCATGTGTAGTCGTTGAGAGAGATTGCACTTAAATTGATATTACTTACAATTCACATAGACATATAGTGGGTTAGGTAATATTAATTTTCATACAAATTCTATCTCTTTGTGGATTTTGTGTGATATGGAATGGTGTATTGAAAAATAGTCATGTTTCATTTTCGTGCTCTCGACTAGCAGTCCATAATAATTAATTAAGTTAAACAAGAGGTGTATAAACTGAATGAAGCAATAAGTGAAGTTAGGGTCCCATATCTTTCCAATTTGAATCTCTTCGTTATTTAATAAGTATTTTGTGTTGATAATTATTTTATTTTTAATTCAGCTGTCATTCAATAGTTTAAGCTGCCAGAAATAGCTATAAAGTCGTTGCATGATAGATTAGAAATATTTACCTTTCTCCTTGGGAATGATACTTGACTTACTCTATATTATTTGTTGACCGTGTATACTTGCACGAGTTTGATTGTTTTGTTAAACCCGAAACAAGCCAACAAGTTTTTGGCGCCGTTGACGGGGATATGTTTTTATTTTTATTACCGTCGTCATCAACTTAAGTTAAATTTGTCTGACTTGAACAATTCGTATCTTATCTCCTTTCTATTTTTCTTTTATTTGCGTTTCAGGTACTTGTGGGTAGTATATACACACTCGATCTTCAAACTCTGAATTGGTACCAAGGTAAGATAATATTAATGAAAAAGCTTGGAGACTGAGTGCACACAATTGTAGCACACAAGAGAATACTAAAACATCAAAAAATATGGCAGAAGAGCATAGAGAAGAGTACAGAGCTTTTAGGGACTATTTTATGCCAAAAATAAATAAGTTACAGTCTAGCATTGTAAGGCCAACAATAACAACAAACTCCTTTGAGATTAAGCCGGGAACAATACAGATGGTACATAATTCGGTTCAATTTGGGGGTGCTGTTACTGATCATCCTAATAAGCACTTGCTGAGTTTTATTGAGATATATGACACATTTAAGTATAATGGTGTGTCAGAAGATGCAGTGCGGCTCAGATTGTTTCCGTTCTCTTTTAGGGATAAGGAAAGAAGTTGGCTCCATTCATTGCCATCTGGGTCAATAACCACATAGGAGGACTTAGCACATAAATTTTTAGCCACATTCTTTCCTACGGCTAAAACAACGAAAATGAGGACTGCTATATCTCAGTTTGAGCAACAACATGGAGACTCGTTGTATGAGGCCTGGGAAAGTTACAAAGAGATGCTAAGAAAATGCTCTCACCACGGGATGCCTGACTGGATGGTCATTAATACCTTCTACAATGGGTTGGGTCGGCAGTCTAGGCCAATCGTTGATGCCGCTGCAGGAGGAGCTTTGTGGGCCAAGAGCTATGAAGAAGCCTATGAGCTTATTGAGACCATGGCGGTGAATGATTTATAGAATCCATCTGCCAGGATGCCTCAACTAAAAGTTACTGGGTTAATGAAGGTGGATGCCATCACAACGTTATCAACTCAAATGGTAGCTATGACAAAGAAAATTGATTCATTGGCGGAGAATAAAGTTAAGCAAGTTGCCTATGTCTGTGAGATTTGTGCATGGTCACACCAAACAGAACAATGTGCTATCACTGCAGAGTCGGTACAGTTCATTAACAACTACCAAAAGCCACAGAATCAGTTTCAAATTTCCTACCATCCCAACAACAGAAACCATCCCAATTTTAGTTGGAGCAATAATCAGAATGTTTAACAACACCAATCTAAATCTCAACAACAATATCAACCACAACAATCTCACCAATAATATGCACCTAAGCCTCCTTACCCACCTAGATTTCAGTAGCAACAACAACAACAACATCATCCACATCCCGCCCCTCAACCAGAAAAGAAGTCAGAGACGGAAGAGATGATGTTGAAATACATGGAGAACACTGAAGTGATGATAAAGAGCCAAGCGGTGGCTATTAAGAATTTGGAGACTCAAATGGGCCAAATGGCCAACATGTTGAACAATAGACCACAAGGAGCTCTGCCAAGTAACACTGAAGCCAATCCAAGAAGAGAAGGGAAATAGCAATGTCAAGCCATTACACTAAGATCAGGAAAACAGACTGCAGATTTGCAGACTAGCGCGCCCGCGCCCAATAACGAAGGAGATCTGGCATGCCCGCACCAAGGAGCAGTTAACCTAGAGAATGGCTTATCTGATGAGGGTTCTGAGCAGTGGGTAGTTGAGAAGGATCATGAGGAGTTGGCTGAGAAAGCCACAACCAAACCACCACTTGTTTACCCTCATGTTCCTTACCCACAAAGACTTCAGAAGCAAAGAGAAGACAAATAGTTTGCTAAGTTTTTGGAGGTCTTTAAGAAACTGCAGATCAATATACCATTTGTAGAGGCTGTAGAGCAAATGCCAAGATACACTAAGTTTATGAAGGGCATTCTATCAAGGAAGAAACGATTAGAGGATTATGAGACACTGACCTTGACAGAAGAGTGCAGTGCGGTGTTGCAACATAAGCTACCTCCAAAGCTTAAGGAAAACTCTCTTTCAACAAATGCCTATATGACTTGGGGGCAAGTATAAACTTGATGCCTCTATCGGTATTCACTCAATTAGGATTTCCAGCTCCAAAGCCGACAAATATATCACTACAGCTTGCCGATAGATCCATCACTTACCCTAGAGGTATTGTTCAAAATGTCTTGGTCAAAGTAGACAAGTTTATCTTCCTAGCAGACTTCATCATTTTGGACTACGAAGAGGACAAAGACATACTAATCATCCTTGGGAGACCTTTTCTAGCCATGTGGTGAACACTTATCGATGTACAGAAAGGAGATTTGACCATAAGAGTCCAAGATCAAGAGGTCACTTTCAATGCCTTTAAAGCTACGAAGTTCCCTACTGACGAGGAAGAGTGCTTTCGGATCGATGTTGTAGATAGAGTGTTAAAGGAAGAGGCTAGAAATCTGATTGACATTGAACCATTGGAGAATGCTATACTAGGAGAATCAAATATAGAAGATATTGAGGTGGTAGAGTACGTGCAAATTCTTGGCACAACACCACATATGCGAAAGTTCAAGATTCCCATTGAACCACTCAGACTTATTAGGGAGACATCAGAACGACTCAAGCCTTCTCTTGAGATGCCTCCCGATCTTGACCTTAAACCTCTTCCAAATCATTTAAGGTACGTATTTTTAAGTGAATCTTCAATGTTGCCTGTTATAATTGCTGCTGCATTAACATCTTACCAGGAAGATAAATTGCTACGAGTACTGCAAGAGTTTAAATAAGTAATTGGATGGACTATAACATACATCAAGGGGATCAACCCCTCAATTTGTATACACAAAATCGTTCTGGAAGATGATAGTAAGCCATCAGTAGAGCAACATCGAAGATTAAATCCTATCATGAAGGAAGTGGTTAAGAAGGAAATCTTGAAGTGGTTAGATGCAGGGATCATTTATCCCATTTTATATAGCTCTTGGGTGAGCTCAGTGCAGTGCGTGCCAAAAAAAGGGGGTATGACAGTGGTATCCAATGAAAATAATGAGCTAATACCTACCAGGACAGTTACGGGTTGGAGGATTTGCATGGACTACAACAGACTGAACAAAGCTACAAGGAAAGATCATTTTCCTCTCCTGTTTATTAATCAAATGCTGGATAGGCTAGCAGGTCATGAGTACTACTACCTTCTGGATGGTTACTCTGGATACAACCAAATAATGATAGCCCCCGAAGACCAAGAGAAGACTACCTTCACTTATCCGTATGGTACATTTACTTTTAGAAGGATGTCTTTCGGTTTGTGCATGATAGCCATTTTCTCTGATATGGTTGAGAATACTGTTGAAGTCTTCATGGATGATTTCTCAATTTTTGGAGACAACTTTGACTTGTGTTTAGAGAATCTAGTAATGGTACTGAAAAGGTGTGTTGAAACAAATTTAGTTCTAAACTGGGAAAAGTGCCATTTTATGGTACAAGAAGGTATCATTTTGGGACATAAAGTTTCAAGGAAAGGGTTAGAGGTGGACATGGCAAAATTGGAAACTATCGAGAACTCACCTCCACCTACTTCTGTAAAAGGCGTCCGTAGTTTTTTGGGGCATGCAAGCTTTTACAGTCAGTTTATCAAGGACTTCTCAAAGATTACTAAGCCACTTTACAGTTTGTTAGAAAAAGATGTCCAGTTTAGATTCGATGAGGATTACCTGACTATTTTTTAGCATTTGAAAAAGAAGTTGACTACGACACCCGTGATTACAGCTCCGGATTGGGATCTTCCATTCAAGTCACGATTTTTTTGTGCGAGCTGTATTGGGCCAACATAGGGACAAGGTATTTCATGTTATTTATTATGCTAGCAAGACCTTAACTAACGCCCAGTTGAACTATACGACCACAGAAAAAGAACTTTTAGCGGTGGTATACGCATTCAACAAATTTTGTGCATATTTGATTGGGACAAGAGTGATTGTATACACCGACCATGCAGCGATCCGATACTTGATAGCAAAGAAAGATGCTAAACCCCATCTGATCAGGTGGATCCTTCTTCTTTAGGAATTTGACTTAGAGATCAAAGATAAAAAAGGGACTGAGAACCAAGTGGCTGACCACTTATCTTGATTAGAGAATCCAGGAAGGGATATTAATGATAAAGTGATGATGAATGAATCCTTCCTAGATGAACAATTGTTTGTGGTGAAAGGCGAAGTGCCATGGTTCGCAGACTATGAAAACTTTCTAGTGAGAAATATCATTCCCTCTTATTTAACTGGACAACAAAAAAAGAAGTTTCTCCACGATGTTAAATGGTTTATTTGGGATGAACCTTACTTTTTCAAGCAATGTGCTGATTGAATGATTAGAAGGTGCATTCCATATAGTGAGACAGAGAGTATATTGCAGGATTACCACGTATCAGTTTATGGAGGTCAATATAGGGGAGAAAGAATAGCGGCCAAGGTTTTGCAGGCATGTTTTTATTGTCCGACTCTCTTCAAGGAAGCTTACAGCTTTGTGTAGAGATGTGATAGGTGTTAGAGGGTAGGGAATATATCAAATCGAAATGAAATGCCTTTGAATACAATCCTCAAAGAGGAGATCTTCGATGTCTGGGGGATAAATTTTATGGGGCCTTTCGTTTCGTTATGTGAGAACTTATACATCCTTATGGCAGTTGATTACGTGTCTAAATGGGTGGAAATGGCAGCCCTTCCTAAAAATGATGCTAGGGTGGTTCTGAGATTCCTTCACAAGAACATATTTACAAGGTTCAGGACTCCTAGGGTGATCATAATCGATGAAGGTAGCCATTTCTGTAATTGCCAGTTTACAACATTATTGGCCAAATATGGGGTGAACCATCGAGTAGCTACAGCTTACCACCCCCCAAAACATGGGCAAGCAAAGGTGTCAAATCGTAAGGTGAAGTGAATATTGGAAAAGATTGTGAACCCCACGGGAAAAGATTGGTCTTTGAAGCTGGATGATACAGTATGGGCATATAAGACTGCCTACAAAACACCATTGGGTATGTCTCCATTTTAACTAGTGTATAGAAAGGCTTGTCACCTTCCCATGGAGCTTGAACATAAGGCTTATTGGGCAATCAAGAAGATGAACTTCGACTTAAAGGCTACAGGAGAGAAATGCCTTCTTAAACTCAATGAGTTAGATGAATTTCGATTGTAGGCCTATGAAAATTCCAAGTTGTATAAAGAGAAGGTGAAGAGGTGGCATGATCGCAGAATTATAGAAAGAACATTTGAGCCAGAGCAAGCAGTACTTCTATTCAATTCTAGACTTAGACTCTTCCCAGGAAAGCTCAAATCAAGGTGGGCAGGACCTTTCACAGTAAAGACTGTATTTCCACATAGTGCAATTAAAATTTTCAACAAGTATCCAGACAAGCCGTTCAAAGTAAATGGACAGAGGCTGAAGCATTATTATGGTGGTGAGTTCGATAGACAGAAGGTCGCCTCAATCCTTTTAACAGCATAACCAAGGCAGAGATAGTCAAGCTAACGGACTATAAACAAGCGCTCGATGGGAGGCACCCCATCATCTCTATTCTCTCTCCTGTTTAATTCTACTTGCATCATGTCTACTTCTCCCAGCTATTTAATTCTCAATTACATATATCTTTACTTCTTCTTATTATTTAATTCTGATTGCATATATCTCTTATTTACCCCCTGTTTAATTCTTGGGATAATGAAAAATTTTGAAATCAATTTTGAGTAGGAGTTTAATGCACATATCTTTTTGATAGAAATTGCATATAGAGCATTTTTGGGTATACAATCATACATACATGTTACACAGTTCAAATTTTGATTTGGGAATAGGTATATCTCATTTTTGATAATGCTTGGTATGCAGGTTAGATAAAGAATATCATGTTGCTGCTTGTTCATTAATTATGCAGATCAGACTCAGTCTTGGGCTCAGGGTGGCACGGCCGCACCAACAACATAGCTAAACCCAGCGCACCCGCGCCAGGTAACAGTGCACACAGCCTTCCAGCGCGCCCGTGCCAGCCTTATGAGTGAATCAGGCGCGCCCGCGCTAGGCAGTATTGAGCATCAGCACTAAGAGCACCCGCGCCAGTCCCCATTCATACCCAGCGCGCTCGCGTCCGAGTTTGGGTCTAGAAAGATTTAAATACTTAAAAACATAACCCACTTCTTTATAACCTCTTCTTTCAGTTGAGCGACCACAAAGCTCTCATACACAACCCAAATGTCCTTCCTCCTTCTCCTACTCCATTCGGCCTCCACACACACATTCCTAGCCAACTACGACTCTCAATCTCCTCTCCTAATCAATCTCTGCAAGTCACCCTATATCAAAGTCATCAGAATATTTCCTTTTTTACATCACAAATTAAGTTTGAGGGGTTCTTCTTGAGTTGATTAGGGTTTGGCAATAACATACAAAGGCTGACTATTGCTGGAAGAAGACTCAGGAGTGCGTGATCGTGCTCTTTTTGGTCCTATAAGGTCCGTTAGATATTTTCCTTGCAAATCGTAGATTGTGATATGAATGGAGAGACGAATAATCCTTCGCTAGTGTGTCATACCTAAGCTTATTTGGTTGGTTAGTCGGAGCATATGGTTAATATGTGATATGTTAATTTTTTTAATTAACCCTTGTTTTGTGGCAGTATTTGAGAATGACAGCTGGAAATATTAACAATGGAGTGAATGAGACCGTGGAGACACCTTTAATCACCACCTAGTGAAACGTGCAACATGAAGGCAATATTCCTCCTATAAACAACACTACCGAACAAATGATGAATGATGAGATGTTTAGAAGCTTTTTACAGTTCATGCAAAATCAGACGAGGGATACTCGTATACAAAATACAGGTTGAAATGATAGCAATGCGCGACTTGTCACAGCCAAGCAGTTCAAAGAGTTGGGACCACCAGAATTTGTGGGAAATCCGGATCCGATCAAGGCGAAAATGTGTGTTAAACAAATAACCAATATATTTAATGTCTTGGGATGCACAGAGGAATAGAATGTTCCATTCGCCACCTTTATATTTTGTGGTGAGCCAGACTACTGGTGGGAGTCTGTGAAGTGTACCCAGCCAGCCGCACTCAATATGTCTTGGGAAACATTTTAGAAAACTGTTTAATGACAAGTACTTTCCTGAAAGTATTCGTCATATGAAGGAGGCAGAGTTTATTAGACTGGAAAAAAACAACATGACGGTGTCCCAGTACGAGGCGAAGTTCGCAGAGTTATCCAGGTTTGCACCTCATTTGGTAGAGAATGAGGAATGAATGACGCGGATGTTTCTGAGAGGTCTAAAACCCAAGATTCAGAAATATCTTATCTCTCATAAATTTTCTTTATATTCAGATGTTGTAAACATGGCTCAATTATTAGAGCGAGATAATGAGTATGTTTAACCAAGGGACCACAACCAGGGTCATACCAGTGGGGAGGAAAATATTCGGACAAAAACGGTAACCACTCTGGTGGTAATCGTGGCCATGATAATAGAAGGAGCGAATCTAGAGGAGATTTCAAAAAATAAGGTACAACAATGATAACATGAAGACGTCAGCACCAATATTCACTGTTTCCAGGGTAGGAGTACGATCACTGGTCGTTTGTTATAAATGCGGGAAAGAGGGACACATCAACCCAAATTGCCCACAACAATCCAAGGTGTGTTATAACTGTGGAAAGGAAGGTCATATAGCTAGAGATTGTCTTATAGAGAAACAAAGTCCAACGGGGATGGTGACTCCAAAGTCTGTCCTGGACAAGTCAAAGTCGGTGTTTCCTGGAAGGGCGTTTGTCGTGATTTCCCAAAACGCGAGGAACCCGAACAAGGTGATCATGGGTAATATAATCATAAACTCTTGCGAAGTTTATACCTTATTAGATACAGGTTCTACCCATTATTTTATCTCTCCTGCTTGTGCTTAACGTTTGAACTTGACTCTGGAGAAATTAGACTTTGACTTATCTGTTGAGACTCCGTTAGGAGAAACTTTCATTACATCTAATATTTATAAATCTTGCTTGATTCAAGTTGGAACCATCACATTACCTACCGATCTTATTTCATTGAAAATACTTGCATTCGATGTGATTTTAGGGATTGATTGGTTAACCACTCATCATGCTAAAATTGATTATTTTCGTAAGGTTGTTAGTTTTCATATTCCTAACCAACCTGTTATGCGAATTCAAGCAACCAAACCTCTAAAGTTAATCACTATCATATCAAGCCATAAAGCCATTCGTTTATTTTAAAATGGTTGTCAAGCTTTCTTAGCCCATGTCATGGACTTGAACAAAAATACGTCAGATTTGAATAATATTTCTATTTTTAGTGAATTTCCTGACGTATTTCCTGAAGAACTTCCGGGTCTACCCCCAGAACGTGAAATTGAATTCTTTATTGACCTTGAACCTGGTACAAAGCCCATTTCTAAAACCCCATATCGAATGGCTCCTATTTTACTTTAGGATTTAAAGGTCCAACTATAGGAGTTGTTGGACATCGGTTTAATTCGTCCTAGTACATCTCCTTGGGGTGCTCCTGTTTTATTCGTAAAGAAGAAAGATGGGAGTATGCAACTTTGTATTGACTACCGGGAGTTGAACCATGTCACCATCAAGATTAGGTATCCGCTACCTCGCATTGATGACCTGTTTGACCAGTTGCAAGGAACACAATTCTTTTGAAAGATAGATCTTCGTTCTGGATATCATCAACTGAAGATTAAATTGAGGATATTCCGAAGACTGCTTTCAGAACTCGGTACGGGCATTATGAATTCTTAGTCATGTCGTTTGGATTGACTAATGCTCCTGATGCTTTCATGGATATGATGAACCATGTGTTCAAGGAATATTTGGATCAGTTCGTTGTTGTCTTTATTGATGACATCCTCATCTATTCCAAAAGCCGTGAAGATCATGAGCACCATTTAAAGCTGGCACTTTAAAGGCTTCGTGACAACAAGCTATATGCCAAGCTGAAGAAATGTGAGTTCTATCATGAGGAAGTAGCATTCCTTGGGCACGTGGTGTCAAAACATGGAGTATCTGTTTACCCGATGAAGATTGAAGTAGTACAAAGTTAGGAGCAACCGAAGTCAGTGACTGAAGTACGTAACTTTCTAGGCTTAGCTGGTTATTATCGGAGATTCGTGGAAGGATTTTCTAGAATCGCTACTCCGTTAACTTAGCTGACTCGGAAAGATACAAAATTCGTATGGAGCGAGGAATGCGAGAAGAGTTTCCATGAGCTCAAGAGGAGACTCCTTTTGGCAGTTGTTCTGATAATACCATCTGGTTCGGATGGATTTGTTATCTACAACGATGCTTCAGACAAAGGGTTATGATGTGTTCTCATGCAACATGAGAAAGTCATAGCCTATGCCTCGCGACAACTCAAAGAATATGAGTGAAATTATCCTACTCATGATCTGGAGTTGGCAACAGTCGTTTTTGCATTGAAGATTTGGAGACACTACCTGTATGGGGAGAATGTGGAGATCTATACAGATCATAAAAGCCTCAAATATTTCTTCACCAGAAAGGAACTCAACATGCGACAACGACGTTGGCTCGAATTGTTGAAATATTACGATCATACCATCCAATATCATCCTGGAAAAGCAAACGTGGTAGCTGATGCATTGAGTAGAAGATCATATGCGGGTACGAGTGCAATGTTGTTAACACAAAGGCCCATTTTGTATGACTTGCAAAGGATGGAGATAGAGGTAAAAGCTCTAAGTACCCACGTGATGATATCAAACATACAAGTAGAACTGACTTTATTCGATAAAGTTAAAGCTGCTCAAGCTACGGACCTGGAGCTGATGCGTATGAAGAAGAAAGTGCAAGAAGGTGTTATTCCAAAAGCAAGAATAGATGAAGAAGGAATACTTTGAGTCAACTCTAGATTTTGCGTTCCTAACAATTCTAACTTGAAGCATAGAATCATGATGGAGGCACACAACACACCATTTATAATCCATCCTAGGAGTACCAAAATGTATCATGATCTTCGACATACATTTTGGTGGAACAATATGAAGAGAGAGATCGCGGAGTTTATCTCGAGGAGTTTAACTTGTCAACGTGTAAAGGCGGAAAATCAAGTGCCAAAGGGTCCATTGCAACCACTTGAGATTTCGAAATGGAAGTGGGAACACATTACTATGGATTTTGTTACGGGTCTTCGCAAGGTTTCTCAAGGAATATATGCGATTTGGGTTATTATTGATAGATTAACCAAGTCTGCTCATTTCTTGCATATACGGGAGACTTATTCCCTTGAACGTCTCGCTCGTATGTAAGTGAATGAGATTGTGAGATTGCATGGAATGCAATTATCTATAGTTTTAGATCGTGACCCAAGATTCACTTCACAATTTTGGGTTAGCTTGCAGAAAGCTATGGGCACGAATTTACGATTCAGTTCGACATAACATCCTCAAACGGACGGGAAATCAGAGAGGAATATTCAAACTCTTGAAGATCTATTAAGACTCTGTGTCCTAGATTTTAAAGGGAGTTGGGATAAATACCTACCATTGGTGGAATTCTCCTACAACAACAGTTATCAAACAAGTATATTTGTGGTTCCATTTGAAGCATTGTATGGACGAAAGTGTCGCTCTCCAGTATATTGGGATGAGGTTGATGAAGCAACATTGTTAGGACCAGAATTGGTACGCATAACTACAGAAAAGATCCAAACGATTCGATAACGTATACAAATGGCACATGATTGACAAAAGAATTATGCGGATCTTCATCGAAAGGACGTGAAATTTAATATTGGGGATCATGTATTTTTACGTATTGCTCCATGGAAGGGAGTTACAAGATTTGAGAAGAGAGGAAAGCTCATTCCAAAATTTATTGGTCCATATGAGATTCTTGATCGAATAGGAAATGTGGCCAATAGACTAGCATTACCTCCAAGCATGTCTCGTGTTCATAATGTTTTTCACATATCTATGCTTCGTAAATATGAAAAAAGACCCGAACCACATTATTGAGTTAGAACCAGACGAGATAGCTAAAGATTTAACGTACGAGGAGGTACTTGTTAAGATCTTGGATAGGAAAGATCATGTCCTACGCACCAAGGTTATACCATAAGTTAAGGTTTTGTGGGGAAACCATGCTATTGAAGAAATGACCTGGGAGTTGGAATCAGAAATAAAAGCGAGGTATCCTCACCTTTTCGAAACACCAGGTACGTACATCAATTTCGAGGATGAAATTTCATAAGCAGGGGAGGTTGTAAGACCCCAACTTTTTAATAAATAAAATTGAATTTCCTCTATTCATTATTTTGAAATAATAAGGTGATAATTTGATATAATACTTTGGTTATGGGTGAAATGTGCAAATTTTGCAAAATAAGCAAGTGATTATAAAATATTCATTGTTGTCGGGGAATATTCGTTTGGTCGTGGAATATTCTTGCTGTCGGTGCAGGCATTTGTGAGCCCCATAACGGAAAACGGTCGGATGAATAAAATGAAAAGTTTGAGTTTTTATAAATAACGGCGTAGTTGTTACCATTAACATTGTTGGAATATCCGGTTGTTAAAATACATTAATACGCATGGTTGCATAGTAGCATACAGTATTGCATAGTATTTTTGAATTATTGATTCTTACGTAAGAAGGCACTACTCAATAATTGTTATAGTAATTACTGTTCAATATTTTATTTTATTGATTCAATAATTGCTACGTTGATATTTTATATTATTTTTGTTTCAATAAATATCACTGCATAGTATTTCCCATTATCTGATCAATAATTCATAGTATTTAAATAATATTATTAGATAGCATTATTGGCAATGTCTAAGGAAGTTCTGTCTAGGAAAGGAGTTTGGTCACCTAATTGCTCGCCAATAAGGAGAAATCCTTATCGGAAAGCCCCCTCTTTCCTGGGAATGACCTGATTGTCATAATTGTGATTATGTAATATTATTTGTGAATAATTAATTATTGATTTATATGATAAATCAATATTTATTTTGTGTGAATATACATGAAGGAATTAATGCTGTGGTGTTCTATCAGTATTTTATAAGAATGGATGTATTAAAAATCATCCGTATGTGAATTTCGGTCATTTTTCGTTTGGAATTTGGAAAAACTTATAATTATAAAGTTGTAGAGAATTCGATTTCCTATGGAATGGATATATAATTCGTATTTTTCTAATAAAAGGGCTATTTATTATGAATTATTGAAGTTTCGGAAATAAATATTTTTATTTAAAACATGGTTGGGCTCCACTTTTGGTTGGTGTTGAATTGACTGATTTTGGTGGGCCCCACTGTAGTGTGTTGAAATCTGATCAAAAGTGGTGTGCTTGAAAATTTTGGAAATTAATATTTTATTAATTTAGTCTCCTTTGGATGTGACAACCCGAGAATTTAGACAATTTATGAAAATCTCAAATGATTGATTTAAGGTCAAATATTAGACCTAAACAGAAAATAAGTGTATGCGTATGATGTTATTAGGATGGAATTTTGAGGATTTCAAAATTTCGTGAAGGCTTTTAAATGAATTATTCAGGATTAAGTGTTTACGTGAATATGCTCTATGCATATGAATAATGATGTGTTCAGAATGTGGTTAAGGGTTATGGGTTGACCAGATAAATTACATCTGTGACAAACCCTATGTATATATTAAGAACGTCAACGTTCAGTTAGAAAACTCTAACGTCTAACAAGAAACCCTAGCAATCGGTTCTGTAAACCCTAGTTTCAGTTCCGGGAGTCCAAAACCCTAATTCGGATATTGAAAACCCTATATTGGGAATGCAATGTTATGTACAAGGTTAAACGTCATTAATTAGGAAAAACCCTAATTAATTACTGGAAATTCTAATTGATTATTAGAAGACCCTAATACCAGATCTGAAAACCCTAATTTCAGATTCTGATAAAATGAAGCCCTAATCTGGGAATAGAAAGGAGAATTATAATGCTTATGTGGTATTAATTATACTACTAATTAGGGCAAAGCTTAATTATTTAGCAAACCCTAATTTAGAATTTAGAAAAAACCCTAATTTCGGGATTTGAAACCCTAATTTTATAATTAGGGAAAAGGAAAGTGTTAATTGAATACTTTTAATGATAATTAGGATATATTAATTCTAATTTTCAAGATTTAGTAATTAGAAAAAATGTAATCTAATTACGAATATTTAATTTTTATTTTAGAAAATTAATTTATTAGAAACCCTAATCTAATTGGGGAATCTAATTCTAAAAAATTGAAATATTACTATTTTTCTATTTAAAACCCTAAAATGTGGTTTTGAAACCTAGTGTATAAATTTGACCCTAAGTGCTAAATTAGCAATTTTAATTAGGATAAAATGGTCCTAATTAGCAAATGATGATTCATGATTAGGAAATTACAAAATAATTAGGGAGTCCTAATTATAATTTGGAAATCAAAATTTTCTATTTTTAAATTTAATTAGAAAATTTTGGAAGTCAAGTTGCTAAATATTTAAGGATTAAAACCTAAACCCTAAATTTGTCCAAACCTTAAATATAAGTATGCTCAAACCCTAAACCCTAAGGGTTTTATCATTTGGCAAATTCTAGAAAATTAAGGAAATGACATAAATGCCCTTTTGTGCATTATTATTGGTAGCTTGCATATCTTGCTATGATTTTGGGTTGTTCAACAACCCTAAGCCTAAAACTAGCTAGCATTTGACAATTTGTATCTATCTCAGTCGAAAATTTGCAAGATCATAAGCAACATGTCATCTAATAAATAATTAAAGAGAGAGAGAATTACACTTAAAAATTCTCATTTTTCTCCAAACCCATTCTCTCATTAGAAATTTGAGATTTGAGGGAGATAGAGAGAGAAGGTAACACATAATTAGTGTCATACCAAGCCAAAGTCAGAATCAAGGATCAAAAAATGAAAATCAAAGCTCAAAAGGTATAAAATCTCTAAATTTTGAAATCCTTCGATTCTTTGTTAAATGTTGCAATTGATTGTGCAAAGATGTGTAATAGGATGTCAATTGATGTTCTTGGTTGTTAAATCCATGACCCATAACATCAAAGTGCACGATTTTGCATTTTTAGCAAATCTGGAAATCTAGAAAATTATGTTTTTCAGACAAATGTCAGATTCGATATATCCGTCTGTGTTATGAGTTTTTGATGTTTAAAACTTGTCAAGTGTATCCTGTTATGTGTTCTTTAAGTTGCAAAAAGAATCAGACCCAGATCTATTATAGATCGCATGTTATAAACGGTCAAAACCCGTTGACCAATCTACCTAAAGTCACGAACCCAGAAATTTTAGAGCAGTTGTCCGTGTCCTACTTTGACCGGCCATATCTTGCTCATTTTGTGATGTTTTAATGTTATAAAACCTTAAAGTTGTAGTACTACATATTGTCTACAAACTGTAATTGATAGATCTCATAAACGTTGCTCGATCGTCAAGTTATAAAGCGTCAAAGGAGGTACCTTGACTGTTCTTCATTTTCTGGGTAACCCAGAAAATGAAGAACACGTCTGTCAGACATTTCGGGAGCCCAGATCTCTCTTAGTTGTTGTTGTTTGGTCATGAAATTGGTGTATACTTGTAGTACTACATTAGTACTACAACATGAAAGTTTTTACAAGACCAGAAACGGAATAACCATTGAATTATAGACGGTCAAACCATGTCCCTCGCGACTGCCGGAAAAATCTGGGTTTGGCTCAAGAACACCTATAGCGACAGAAAGTGTCGCTATAGGCCTTTAGCGACAGTTTTAATTATTATTTTCCGGAAAATGATTAAAAATTAGAAAAAAATGGTTTTTAATTATTAAAAATACATAATAAATTATGAAAAATTATTTTAAAGCTTGAAAAATAGTTTTTAACTATTTTGAGTATATTTCGAAAATATTTATTGTTTTTGGAATATAAATGATATTTATTTATTTAATTACAATATTAAATAAATTATTTAAAAATAGTTTTTAATTCATGAAAAATCATGAAAAATAATATTATGGTATAAGAAAATATTTTAAGTTATTTTTGATAACTTTTGATATTTTGTGATGAATTTCATTAATAATTTATTATTAATGGTAATTAGTTTATTTAATGAATATATTAAATAAATTATGGAAAAAAAGTATTAAATGATTTAAAAATCATATAAAAATGATTTAAGTGTGATAAAAATATTTTAAGTTATAAAATATAACTTTTGATATTTTGGCATGGAAATATTAATATTTTAATATTAATATCAATTATCAGATAATAGATTTAAGTGTTTAAAAATCATATAATTATGATTTTAAAGTATTAAAAAATACTTTGATATATTATAATTATATTATAATATTATGTGATGATTTTCATTAATATTTTATAAATATTAATGATTAAAAGAATTATGTGGTATTTAATTTATTTAAATACGGTTTTAATGATTGAAAAATGTTGGTAAATGGTAATAATTATCCAAAAATTATTACGAGCTTAGAAAAAAATACTTTGATTGATAAAGAAATTATCGGTGTTAATGGTTAAGTGTTCAAGAAGAGTTTAACAGAACTTAAACTCGAGTGTTGACCGACTAGACTGTCGGGATGTTAGAATTGTGTCGATTTCAAGTCAGACTGAAATAGTTTGACCTGATGCTAAGTCTTATGTGTTGTATAGACTAATAGGGTTATTTTGTGAATATAAATATAACAGTATTATACTGTGATGATATTATTCTAATATTGGAGATCTATAATATTAGGTCTTCGGGTAAAGCGTTATAAAATGCGTTGCGGTAATCAACGGTTCAGGCAAGTTTTTCAGTTCTATTATGTTTGAGGATGGAATGTGGTTATATGTTAAATTACATAACATGCTCTATGAATTGTTGAAAGTCAAAATATGACTAAGTTAATTGGGTTATGGAACTCAATATATATGTGATTACATGTTGTATGAGGTAACTCGATAAAGTAGAAATGTATAATGCATGAATGAATGTTTTGTAAAGAATTATTGATGCATGTAGGATATGCATGGTAAAGAATATATGTTGCATGCATATATGCATATTAAAGGAAAGATAGTGCATATAGAATTGTGTGCTATGTGAAACATGATAGATTGTTAAATTTGCTGGGCTGTCGAGCTCAATCTTGCAAAAACAAACTTTTTGCAGGTTAATGATGTTAGACAATATTAATTGCTATACGGATGATGAAGATTGATTGATGCGCAAATGAATACATTTTCTTGAATTAAAAATGGTATAATTTATGATTGATAGTTTTGTCAAATGTAATTGACAGCTATGTAAAGTTTGAAATGTTGAATAGATAAAGTGCAACTATTTTGTAATAAAATAGTTTGATAAATGTGTTATAAAGATTATAAATTGTATTTAAGTTAAGGTTACTTGACCTTGGGGATAAGTGTGTAATGTTTAATGTATAAACAATTTATGTTTATATCTTCCGCAATTAGTGAAAGAATTAGTGTACCGAATCCGCGACGATTTGGGGACCGGATTCGGGGTCACTACATTTGGTATCAGAGCTGTTGGTTATGAAGCTTAGGTAGAAATACCTGAGACCAATAACAACAGTGATTAGGATAAGATCTAACTCATATAGAGTTAGTTGGTCGGTAAGATTCAAAGATGAATCTCGGCGAGTGTAAAGACAGAGTTTCCTAACTCTGATAATAAAGTTGAACAGTAATGGTGAATAGGTCGAGTCTAAAAGACTGAAAGTGCAGGGATAGAAGATCGTAAAATAAAACGATCAAGTCATAGAATTGAATCATAATTTATACGATAAGATCACCCCGTGATCTGATAAAGGTTATGATATGGGAAAAGAATTAATCTGATGATTGAAAAGTTTACAGCAAGATGCTGTGTCTATGTTGTACTATGAAATGGTACTATGAAAACTCATAAAAGAGTTATGTATTATGAATACGAATTGAATTCGTATTGAAAAAGGAGGTTAAGATTAGGTGGGGATTTCAATGAGGACTCGTGTTAGCAACTGAGTTGTATGATTCCTTGTATGGGCGGGGAATTGTACTTGGTGTAAAAACTACTTGGTTGGTGGCATTGGTAAGAATTGAAATGTTGTGTCACGATAGTTATTATATATAGATAAATAGGTCATAGGTAGAGAATATAGGACTAAGTACGAGTTCTTAGAACTCATACTTATGTGACATTCTTGACTTATAGTTATATGAAATGTTTATGAGCCCCTCAGCGAACGGATGCCAAAGGTCAAACTAGGGTCAGTTTGTAAACTCATATAATTGTGGTCAGGTTATGAACTCATAAGTGTGGTTTTATGAAATGGGTATAGTTGTGTGTGAATGGAGAATTGAGGATTATAGAAATAGATGGAGAGATAAGAGAAGAGAATTATTGATAGATTATTGCCAGTTATTTTGGCTAAATCAAGAATGAAAATTTGATGGGTTAGAGAAGAGAAGAGAAGTAAATAGAATTTGAAATCATAGTATTTGTGGTTAAATCAAAATCTTGATTCTAAAGACTGAGAATAACAACCTTTTATATAAAGGGAATATTTTATTGGGTGTGAATTTGACCTTTGCACGCGTTTTGAGTATCTTTGATAGATATCCAAGAAATTTGAGTATCTTTGATAGATACCCGAGAAATTTGAGTATCTTTGATAAATACCCGAGAAATTTGAGTATCTTTGATAGATACCCGAGAAGTTTGAGTATCTTTGATAGATACCCGAGAAATTTGAGTATATATCAAAGTAAATCATTGATAGATACCCGAGAAAATAAGTTCAAGATCTTGTGTGATCTCTCTGTATAAAAGGTGTAAGGTGCAAAGGTGTAAGGTGTAAGGTGAATTTCGGAGACGAAATTCTTAGAAGGAGGGGTGAATGTGACAACCCGAGAATTTAAACAATTTATGAAAATCTCAAATGATTGATTTAAGGTCAAATATTAGACCTAGACAGAAAATAAGTGTATGCGTATGATGTTATTAGGATGAAATTTTGAGGATTTCAAAATTTCGTGAAGGCTTTTAAGTGAATTATTCAGGATTAAGTGTTTACGTGAATATGCTCTGTGCATATGAATAATGATGTGTTCAGAATGTGGTTAAGGGTTATGGGTTGACCAGATAAATTACATCCGTGACAAACCCTATGTAAAATTAAGAACGTCAACGTTCAGTTAGAAAACTCTAACGTCTAACAAGAAACCCTAGCAATCGGTTCTGTAAACCCTAGTTTCAGTTCCGGGAGTCTGAAACCCTAATTCGGATATCGAAAACCCTAGATTGGGAATGCAATGTTATGTACAAGGTTAAACGTCATTAATTAGGAAAAACCCTAATTAATTACTGGAAATTCTAATTGATTATTAGAAGACCCTAATACCAGATCTGAAAACCCTAATTTCAGATTCTGATAAAATGAAGCCCTAATCTGGGAATAGAAATGACAATTATAATGCTTATGTGGTATTAATTATACAACTAATTAGGGCAAAGCTTAATTATTTAGCAAACCCTAATTTGGAATTTAGAAAAAACCCTAATTTCGGGATTTGAAACCCTAATTTTATAATTAGGGAAAATGAAAGTGTTAATTGAATACTTTTAATGATAGTTAGGATATATTAATTCTAATTTTAAAGATTTAGTAATTAGAAAAAATGTAATCTAATTACGAATATTTAATTTTTATTTTAGAAATTAAATTTATTAGAAACCCTAATCTAATTGGGGAATCTAACTCTAAAAAATTGAAATATTATTATTTTTCTATTTAAAACCCTAAAATGTGATTTTGAAACCCAGTGTACAAATTTGACCCTAAGTGCTAAATTAGCAATTTTAATTAGGATAAAATGGTCCTAATTAGCAAATGATGATTCATGATTAGGAAATTACAAAATAATTAGGGAGTCCTAATTATAATTTGGAAATCAAAATTTTCTATTTTTAAATTTAATTAGAAAATTTTGGAAGTCAAGTTGCTAAATATTTAAGGGTTAAAACCTAAACCCTAAATTTGTCCAAACCTTAAATATAAGTATGCTCAAACCCTAAACCCTAAGGGTTTTATCATTTGCCAAATTCTAGAAAATTAAGGAAATGACATAAATGCCCTTTTGTGCATTATTATTGGTAGCTTGCATATCTTGCTATGATTTTGGGTTGTTCAACAACCCTAAGCCTAAAACTAGCTAGCATTTGACAATTTGTATCTATCTCAGCCGAAAATTTGGAAGATCATAAGCAACATGTCATCAAATAAATAATTAAAGAGAGAGAGAATTACACTTAAAAATTCTCATTTTTCTCCAAACCCATTCTCTCACTAGAAATTCGAGATTTGAGGGAGATAGAGAGAGAAGGTAACACATAATCAGTGTCATAGCAAGCCAAAGTCAGAATCAAGGATCAAAAAATGAAAATCAAAGCTCAAAAGGTATAAAATCTCTAAATTTTGAAATCCTTCGATTCTTGGTTAAATGTTGCAATTGATTGTGCAAAGATGTGTAATAGGATGTCAATTGATGTTCTGGGTTGTTAAATCCATGACCCATAACATCAAAGTGCACGATTTTGCATTTTTAGCAAATCTGGAAATCTAGAAAATTATGTTTTTCAGACAAATGTCAGATCCGATATATCCGTCTGTGTTATGAGTTTTTGATGTTTAAAACTTGTCAAGTGTAGCCTGTTATGTGTTCTTTAAGTTACAAAAAGAATCAGACCCAGATCTATTATAGATCGCATGTTATAAATGGTCAAAACCCGTTGACCAATCTGCCTAAAGTCACGAACCCAGAAATTCTAGAGCAGTTGTCCGTGTCCTACTTTGACCGGCCATATCTTGCTCATTTTGTGATGTTTTAATGTTATAAAACCTTAAAGTTGTAGTACTACATATTGTCTACAAACTGTAATTGATAGATCTCATAAACATTGCTCGATCGTCAAGTTATAAAGCGTCAAAGGAGGTACCTTGACTGTTCTTCATTTTCTGGGTAACCCAGAAAATGAAGAACACGTCTGTCAGACATTTCGGGAGCCCAGATCTCTCTTAATTGTTGATGTTTGGTCATGAAATTGGTGTATACTTGTAGTACTACATTAGTACTACAACATGAAAGTTTTTACAAGACCATAAACGTAATAACCATTGAATTATAGACGGTCAAACCATGTCCCTCGCGACTGCCGGAAAAATCTGGGTTTGGCTCAAGAACACCTATAGCGACAGAAAGTGTCGCTATAGGCCTTTAGCGACAGTTTTAATTATTATTTTCGGGAAAATTATTAAAAATTAGAAAAAAATAGTTTTTAATTATTAAAAATACATAATAAATTATGAAAAATTATTTTAAAGCTTGAAAAATAGTTTTTAACTATTTTGAGTATATTTCGAAAATATTTATTGTTTTTGGAATATAAATGGTATTTATTTATTTAATTACAATATTAAATAAATTATTTAAAAATTTTTTAATTCATGAAAAATCATGAAAAATAATATTATGGTATAAGAAAATATTTTAAGTTATTTTTGATAACTTTTGATATTTTGTGATGAATTTTATTAATAATTTATTATTAATGGTAATTAGTTTATTTAATAAATATATTAAATAAATTATGGAAAAAAAAGTATTAAATGATTTAAAAATCATATAAAAATGATTTAAGTGTGATAAAAATATTTTAAGTTATAAAATATAACTTTTGATATTTTGGAATGGAAATATTAATATTTTAATATTAATATCAATTATCGGATAATAGATTTAAGTGTTTAAAAATCATATAATTATGATTTTAAAGTATTAAAAAATACTTTGATATATTATAATTATATTATAATATTATGTGATGATTTTCATTAATATTTTATAAATATTAATGATTAAAAGAATTATGTGGTATTTAATTTATTTAAATACGGTTTTAATGATTGAAAAATGTTGGTAAATGGTAATAATTATCCGAAAATTATTACGAGCTTAGAAAAAAAATACTTTGATTGATAAAGAAATTATCGGTGTTAATGGTTAAGTGTTCAGGAAGAGTTTAACTGAACTTAAACTCGAGTTTTGACCGACTAGACTGTCGGGATGTTAGAATTGTGTCGATTTCAAGTAAGACTGAAATAGTTTGACCTGATGCTAAGTCTTATGTGTTGTATAGACTGATAGGGTTATTTTGTGAATATAAATATAACAGTATTATACTGTGATGATATTATTCTAATATTGGAGATCTATAATATTAGGTCTTCGGGTAAAGCGTTATAAAATGCGTTGCGGTAATCAACGGTTCAGGCAAGTTTTTCAGTTCTATTATGTTTGAGGATGGAATGTGGTTATATGTTAAATTACATAACATGCTCTATGAATTGTTGAAAGTCAAAATATGACTAAGTTAATTGGGTTATGGAACTCAATATATATGTGATTACATGTTGTATGAGGTAACTCGATAAAGTAGAAATGTATAATGCATGAATGAATGTTTTGTAAAGAATTATTGATGCATGTAGGATATGCATGGTAAAGAATATATGTTGCATGCAGATATGCATATTAAAGGAAAGATAGTGCATATAGAATTGTGTGCTATGTGAAACATGATAGATTGTTAAATTTGCTGGGCTGTCGAGCTCAATCTTGCAAAAACAAACTTTTTACAGGTTAATGATGTTAGACAATATTAATTGCTATACGGATGATGAAGATTGATCGATGCGCAAATGAATACATTTTCTTGAATTAGAAATGGTATAATTTATGATTGATAGTTTTGTCAAATGTAATTGACAGCTATGTACAGTTTGAAATGTTGAATAGATAAAGTGCAGCTATTTTGTAATAAAATAGTTTGATAAATGTGTTATAAAGATTATGAATTGTATTTAAGTTAAGGTTACTTGACCTTGGGGATAAGTGTGTAATGTTTAATGTATAAACAATTTATGTTTATATCTTCCGCAATTAGTGAAAGAATTAGTGTACCGAATCCGCGACGATTTGGGGACCGGATTCGGGGTCACTACATTTGGTATCAGAGCTGTTGGTTATGAAGCTTAGGTAGAAATACCTGAGACCAATAACAACAGTGATTAGGATAAGATCTAACTCATATAGAGTTAGTTGGTCGGTAAGATTCAAAGATGAATCTCGGCGAGTGTAAAGACAGAGTTTCCTAACTCTGATAATAAAGTTGAACAGTAATGGTGAATAGGTCGAGTCTAAAAGACTGAAAGTGCAGGGATAGAAGATCGTAAAATAAAACGATCAAGTCATAGAATTGAATCATAATTTATACGATAAGATCACCCCGTGATCTGATAAATGTTATGATATGGGAAAAGAATTAATCTGATGATTGAAAAGTTTACAGCAAGATGCTGTGTCTATGTTGTACTATGAAATGGTACTATGAAAACTCATAAAAGAGTTATGTATTATGAATACGAATTGAATTCGTATTGAAAAAGGAGGTTAAGATTAGGTGGGGATTTCAATGAGGACTCGTGTTAGCAACTGAGTTGTATGATTCCTTGTATGGGCGGGGAATTGTAATTGGTGTAAAAACTACTTGGTTGGTGGCTTTGGTAAGAATTGAAACGTTGTGTCACGATAGTTATTATATATAGATAAATAGGTCATAGGTAGAGAAGAAATGAGTGTATGCGTTTGATGTTATTGGGATTGAATTTTGAGGATTTCAAAATTCGGTGAAGGATATAGGTGAATTATTCAGGATTAAGGATTTATGAGAATATGTTTGTGTAAGTGTTCAGAATGTGGTTAAGGGTCAAGGGTTGACCAGATTAATTGTATATGTGTCAAACCCTAATCTTATATTAAGAACTTTAACGTTCAGTTATAAAACCTTAACGTCTAATAAGAAACTCTAGAAATCGGTTCTGAAAACCCTAGTTTCTGTTCCGGGAATCCAAAACCCTAAATTTATGATATGAATATGGTGATTAAGTTAGAAAACTCTAGCGATATGTTCAGAAACCGTAATTTCAGTATCGAGAATTTAAACCCTAATTTAGGAATCCTAATACGAAGTATTAAACCCTAAGGGTTAAAAAGTTGTGTGTAAGGAATATGAACATTATGTGATGGTTTATATTTGTTTATTATATAAACAAACAAAAGAAACTAGTGTAACCCTAATTATTTATTAGGAATGAAGGATTTAATAACTTAAGGGTTATGAAAAAAGAGAATTGTGGTATTTAGGATACTTACTAATTCTAGGAGATTTATTTTATATATCTCAAATGATTAATTTTATAACCTAATTATAGCAAGTCTAATTGGGTTAAGGAAATAAGTGTGCATGAGTAAGGATTTGTGTTATAATTGAGGAAGTAAAAACCCTAATTAAATTATTTGGGTTGGATAAGAATTTAAGTTATTGGATTATTTATATTTTATAGCCCAAGTGTTGGCCAATGAAATTAGTTAGAGGCCCAAGCAATACATTAATCGAGTAGCTCGAATATTGTTATTGATAAGCCGAATTGAAGGAAGAGCATGATGGACATCTGATATTAGTAAAAGTGTTGGACTATGATTGATTTACATGGTCGGTGGATAGAGAAGGAAAAAGGAGGAAAGATTGAGCATGTGACTAAGATTTATTTTGGTATTTTATTTGTCTAAAGTTGGTTACCAACTCTTCCACCAACTCTCCACCAACTATCCACCAACTCCCACCTACTCCTCTTATGTGTCATCTTATTATTATGCCAATACTTATGGACATTCTTGCAAGCAAAGCTTTAGTGGTTAGTGTGGGAGAGAAAGAGCAAGAATTAGTGGGATCTAGTAATACTACATGGCCGGTTATGGAAGGGAAGAAAAGAGAGGGTGACATGTAATAAATTGAGCCACAATTTGTAAAGATATGTACAAGAATGCTAGGTGTCAAATGCATAAAGAAGCCACATTATTTCACCAAGATTTCAAACAATCTAAAAGATATTGGGTCAAGTGGCAAGACTAGAAATAAAAGAAAATGTCATTTTTACCATTTTGTCACATTTTTTTAATAAGTTGAGTGTAGATCTTGTCATGATCTTGGGTGGGTGAACTAACCCTAACCCTAACCTAAACCTTAAGAGTTTTTCAAACCCTAAATCTTAGATCGCTCAAAACCTAAACCCTAAGGGTTTGCAACAAATGGAAATTCTAGAAATAAAAGGAAAAGTCCAAAATGACCCTCTTGTATTTAATTAAGTTGGAGTGCAAATCTTGCATTACCTTTGGTTGTTCACTAACCCTGAACCTAAACCTACCTTGGCATGTGACTTTTATATCTAGCATGCCACCTTGCAATGTATAGATACATTGTATCAATTTAAAAGACTAGAAAGAGAGAGAAAAGCTCCATTTTATTTTGAAAAACAACCAAGTCCCATCTCTCTCTATATTTCGGATCTTGGAGTGTGAAATTGTGAGAAACCAAGTTAGGATCGTGTAAAAACACATCAATAACAGATCATGCACTACTACAAAACAGTAAATAGACAACGCGGAAAAAACGTTGTGGTTTCAGTCAGAAAAACGTCGTGGTTAAGGGTGTTGTCTATTTGACAACCTTACACAACGTTTTTAAAACGTTGTGGTTAAGCAAAATACACAACGTTTTTTAAGAAAAAACGCTGTAGATTTGTTTTCCAAAAATTAACAGATACTTAAAAACGTTGTAGAAGGTATGATTCCACAACGTTTTCTGGATAAAAACGTTGTAGTTTAATATATGAGACAACGTTTTTAACCAATTTATACAACATTTTTAAAATGTTGTAGATAAAGAAAAAAAAAGAAAAAAAATTGTGGTTCACCTATATTACCAATGCACCTGCAATATGCTAATAACATGATATATAGCTAAAAGGTCTAAATTCTCATTTAAATTTAAAGCCAAAATGTATCAACCATTCAAAATACATCCCAATAATATCATTCGTTTACATTTTCAAATTACTACATTCATAAAATATACCAAACTATCCATAAAATTAAGTTATGGAGCACTACCTAAACTGTGGTGCACTACCTAAGCTGTCGATCTTGGTCAAGAGCTCAACAAACTTGACAGAAATATGAGAGGTGTGGCAATCAAGAACTGGGGCATATCCATTTCCAATCTGTCCAGGGTGGTTCATGATGATGACTTGAGATGTGCAGTACTTGGCAGCACCCTTGGTAGCTCCCTTTAATGGATGTCATACGATTTTTAGATCTCTATGAAAATGCACACACATAGTTTCTTATGATTCAATAATTGCAATTAAACTTGCAGCAAGATAACTTAATGGAAACAAGTTTACGATTCCTCTCCAACAAATAATGGCTAAGTCTAAGAAAATAGAAAAGGGTTCAATGTCTCTGCACACAAACGATCCACAATAAGGGGTTTTCTTACCCATGAGAATTAACTGCAAATAATTGGAATTCTGCTAGATTTTCCGGAAGAAAGACAAAACCACAAAAAAATGACAGATTGATTTGAGTAATCTCTAAACTCCAAACCTGGTTGACAAATTAATACCTTACCAAGATCCCCAAAAAAATGACAGATTGATTTGAGTTTTTCCTCAAGACAATAAATATCCCCAAGTCAGAATTCACCCACATTCCTGATTCCCCACACTGAATGCCAAATTTAGCCAGACAAATCAAATGTAACCCATGTCCAATCAGTAAAATTGGAAAATTAGCAAATTTTAGGCAATAAAAGAACCTAGCAAATCAAATGCCTTTTATGATGATGATGAAGTGCAGCTTTAAGTATCAATCAACCTAATTAATTCAAGCTCTCTGAGCCAGAGGAGATGATATATATACCAGAAGAAGAAGAACAAAGGATAAAAATGAAAGAATTCAGTAATTAAATCAACCTTTGGACTCAATAACCTTCTCCAAAGTCTCTTGATCCCAATCCTCCATTGTTTCCTTCTCTTTCCCTATTCACAATTAAATCACACCCAACCACATCAAAATCATAAAGATAATAGCAATTAATCAATATTCCACGAATATACCATAAATCATACTCAAAGAAAGAAAATTAACCTTCATTGGAAAGCTTTTTAAAGGGTTCAGAGATCCAACTGAACTGCTAAGAATTCCATTGGACCCAAGCCTACAACCAAGAGATCAAATAATGTTTAATTAGACAATGCCATAAGAGGGGATGGACAAACTATCACTTCAAATCTTATCATATGCAGCTTCCTAGAGGTTTCAAAACTTGTTAACAGTTAAGCAATCAGTATGGGTAAAAGAAAAGCGCAACAGAATACAAGAGAACAAACCAAATTGTTAGAGAAAAAGCAGATAAGGAACATTGCAAATTTGAGGACAGATATGCTATCCCAGTCTTGCAGCGACTATAAAGAAGAATTTTCTGTATAAGGCTTGGAAGCTATACATGGCTTAACAAATATTTTGCATCAGTGTGCTTATAGATGTAATTAAGTCTACATAACCTCCGAATACCAAGCCTCTTATGAAAAACATAAAGTACAATCCAAGGGGGGGGGGGGAAACCATCTGAGTTCCAAAAAGAGGACAGAACTTTGATGCTTTGAAATTTAAAAATAAAAAAAGAAACATTCAAAAATATTTCTAATGCAGGGCAGCAGAGTTTCCAGAAATCTGAGAAATCCATAAAACAAATACTATTCTGAGATTATCATATAATATTCAATCTTTATGATCACACTATCAATCATGTTTAAAAGTAAAGCTTATGACAGATGCCCCAAGCCTTATCGCATTTTGCAATCATATTAAATGAAATTTGGGGAAAATACCTTGGAAACCTCCCCGGAAGAGGTGATCTTGAAGCAATCGGAACAGCTTGCAAATCCCAGTCATTTTCCATTGATGGGTGATAGACTTGGCATCATTACTAATATATGTTTTCAACGAGAAAGCTAACTGATGCAATCTCTTGTTCAGTGTCTTGCCTCAATAATCAATGAAAAAGAAACAAATCAAAAAATTGCCATAGAGACATGGATGTTCAAATAGAGACAAATAAACTGACATAGAGACAGTGTATAAGAATCATAAACTATAGACTTCAAATAAAAATACAACTGACCTCATCATCACTGTCATAGAGAACATGGATGTTCAAATAGAGACATGACCTCATCATCACTCTCATAAATACAACTGACTTCAAATAAAAGTACGCCTCTATGGTATGTTTATAACATGGATTGAAAAATTTAAATCATATGCTCAACCCAATGCAAATCCACAAACAACATATTCAGTCATGAAATCAATTGCAGCAGATTTTGAAACCTATAAGAGCATTAACCTATAACAGTCAATTATACTCGTAAATATGACAAGAATATAAATAACCTTCAAAAGCTTAAACAATCTGGAAATTAAAAGATAGTTGTCTTAAAAAAACAAATCTTTTTTTTACTTCTTTTCAAAATCCAATCAAATAAAAAATACATGAACTCAAAGTAAGAGTATTAATTAATTGATAAGAACAACAAAAATTAGTCCCCTTTCCTCTATTATGTATAGGGCAAAACAATAGAATTTCAATGGGTATGAAACACAGGGTTCAACTTCTTCAAGGTCTAGACTTAAGTAAGATGAGTATGTTCTTTCTTGTTGAGGCTGCATTTAAGATAAACAAAGGTCTCATCAGATTGCACTAACTGGAAATAAAACTTATTACAGATTAGATGGACAAATAAGTTTCTATCATTGTAACTAAGCTTACCTCGTTATAATCCACAAACATTTTATTAGCACGCAAGTAAGCTTCTATCATTGACACCTGAATTTAACCAAAGAATATCCACAAGGTTTACACAAAGATAGAGGAAAGGAAAAAAATATATATTATCATACCAACACTGGAATGCATATAAATGAGAAAAAAAATACTTACAGTATCATCGCTCCTTCCAGTTAATTTGATCTTTATTTCTTCCGAAAGTTGAGAACATTGAATTTCAATCTTCAATTCACAGACAAAACAGTCAAAACCCAAATTAATATTAACAAAAAATAACACTACCATAAGCTAACAAGGTTGGTCAAAAAACCTCAATCGCTGACGATAAGCAGTAAAAAGAAACAGACCACGCGAAGATGAAAACAAAAAAAAACAAAATCGAATGCTGAGAGTTGAGATACAGAAGATTCAGATATGGGTCAGGCGGGTTTTGTGGTGTGAACCCTAGATTTATCAGAGACGCTCATAAAAGCCCTAGATTTATCCAAATTTCTCAAACCAAAACCTCGAATTCCATGCTTGAAACCCGTGAAACAAACCGAATTAAAGCTCCTCAACGATTCTGAAGCTTCAAAAATGGAGGGATTTTGAGGAGAAATGGAAGGGAAAAGGAGAACTGAAGCTCTGCACGGAGACCAAACTGACGAAGACTGTAAATTGGTTGAAAATACTAAGCAGACTGTAAATGGGTTAAAATTAAACACATGCAAGAACGAATCCAAAGAGATGAAGAACTTACAATGAAACCCTAGCCCCAAAATAGCTTCAAACACCCAATTAAAGATCTTCAGATTTCAGCCTCAGAGAAGAGGTACACCCAATCAGATCGAACACAACCAACACTGCATAACCAGAGAAGAAAACGTTATCTAATTGACGAGCCTTTGGAGAGAAGAGAAGGAACGAAGAGAGAAGAAACGAAGAGAGAAGGAACGAAGGAAACCTCGATCTGCAACTTCGAAGGATTCCGACCGAAGCTCTCTGCACTGACCTATGCACTATCGAGCCCTTGGAGAGAAGAGAAGGAACGAACGAGCAGGCCTCTGCACTAACGAAAACTCTGCACTAACGAGCCCTATGCACTGCAACTTTGAAGGAAACCGATCGAAGGTCTATCTCCTCTGCACTGCACTGATCCGAGCCCTTGGAGAGAGAAAAAGACGTGTTTTAATTTTAAGTTCAATATTTGATGCTCCGTGTTTTTCTTAATAGATAACGTTTTTTTAAAAAAACGTTATCTAATTAAAATAAAAATAATGTCCTTCTAAATAGATAACGTTTTTGCATATATATCTACAACGTTTTTTCTAAAAACGTTGTAAAAAAAAAAACCACAACGTTTTTATAAAAAACGTTGTCTATTAAGCGTTGTCTATTAGGTACTTTGTACTGGTGATGCGGATCAGAAATCAAAATCAAGAGGATTATCACAAAAGGTATAAAATCCTAACTAGTTTATGTATTTGATTTTTGGTTATTTTGAACCATGAAGTTTATGATCTTGAACGTGAGAACTATAGATCTACTTGTTAAATGGTGTGTTATGCTTATATCTAACTATTTTGAGTATTAAAAGTTTAATCAAAACAAGAAAAGCAAAACAGTTTTCAAACCTTAAAGAAAAAAAAATCTAGTGGACTGCTGTCTCTAAAAGGAAAATTCCGGATTTGTTAGGGTGCTCTAAAAATTCTGGACTTGTGATATGTTGTAGTACACTAAATAAGATTTCCATAGACTCCAGAACGGACTAATTCCGACTCCGGATGAAGTAGTTATGACGTTCGGAAGAAGCATGATCAAAACTGCGATTTTTTTTTTTTGGAGAAACCAAGCATGATATGGAAATGATCTTATCTCTCATTCTACTTTGAATTTTAGAGTATGGTTAGTTTGTGGAGCTAGATATATGTGTTAGGGATAAAATCCCTTTGGAATTACTTAATTAGGTTGAATATTGAACAAGTTATGGGATTTCTCCCAAACTATTCAAAGATAAGAAAAACTGTTAGAAGGACAGTTTTTAACAGCCATTTTCGGGCTAAATTCCGGGATCTTAACATGTCCAAATATGGATTGTGATAGATGAAAACTGTAGTTCGGAAAGATACGAACCCAACAAACTTGGAGGATCATTAATCGGAGTTATAGATTTCATTGTATTTAAGTTTTGGTAAAGGACTCTAAAACTGCCAAAGTGCAAAAAGTTGCTGCCTAAAATTTTCTGGGGGCTGTTTCGGACATTTATTTAATGAGAAAATTTCTAGGCTTTTTGGAAATGAAAATATATGGTATTATGTAGCTCGTGTCCAAAAATGAGTTAATTCCGAGTTAAAACGACCAAGTTATGACCATTACAATTTTTGTGATTTTCTGACGGAAATCGCTATAAACGGAGTTCTACAACTCCGATTACCACAAAACTTAAAATGGAGCATCACGTTAATATATATAAGGTTATCCCAAGAGATGGGAATGTTTGGAGTTAAGCACAAGGTAGCTATTTTCTTAAGCTACGCACTAGAAATTAATTTTTGAAAAATATCAAAAAAAGTTAGAAAATTAATTTTTGAAAAATATCAAAGGAAGTTGGAAAATTATGAAAAAATAATTTTTGTGTATGAAATACATGTATATATGTTTGACCAAAGGATAGAAAAATAATAAATTGATTTGGAATTTTCGTGAAGAAGAATAGTGAATTCAGGTTGCTGAAATGAAATCCAGGTTGCTGGATTAGTATTTGACTTACTAGGTGTTAACGAATAACTTATGAAATGAAAAAGCGAATGTTAAATCATATAAATGTGATTCTAAGTAATTGTTAAGTGTTTAGGCAGAGTTTAATTGAAATTAAACTCGAGTATTGTCTGACTAGACTGTCGGGATGTCAGAATTGTGTCGGGTTCAACTCAGACTGAAATAGTTTGATCTGATACTAAGTCTTATGTGAATTATAGACTGATAGGCTTATGTGTTATGTGTTTAGGTTATTCTGTGGATATAAATATAACAGTATTATACTGTGATGATATTATTCTAATTATTGGAGATCTATATTACTAATATTAGGTCTTCGGGGTAAAGCGTTATTAAATTGCGTTGCGATAATCAACGGTTCAGGCAAGTTTTCTTTTACTTAACTCTAATAAGAGTAGTTTCTTCAAGCTTATGGTTAATCATTGCTGATTACCATGAAATTTGTACTCTGTACATCTTGCATGTATAAGTCAGGTATGAAAGGCTGATCACCTTCATTACCAGTTGGTTCAGAAATGTTTGTTCATGTATAATACTTGTTCAGTCAAAAATTTGTTCGTGCTAGTTCTCAATTATATTGATGAATTATAGCAAGCCCATTATTCATACTCTTCAATCATGATATATCGTTATATTATTGTATATAAACTTGCTGGGCAACTTTCATGCTCACCCTTGCTATATCATGATAAAACATTGCAGATAAAGCGAATGCGTTCGGATTACAAGAAAAGGTTAATGCCAAGTTCAGCTTGGGCTAAATGTGCGGCTATTTTGTAATAGTATAGTTTGATAAACTGTTATATGTTAGAAAATTTATGAATTGTGTTTAAGTTAAGGTTACTCGACCTTGGGGGAATAGTGTGTAATGTATAAACAATTTATGTTTATATCTTCCGTAAATAGTTTTAGAAATAGTATACCGGATCCTAGGTGATTTGGGACCTGGATTCGGGGATAGTACAGTTGGTATCAAAGCTGTTGGTTATGAAGCTTAGGTAGGAATACCTGAGACCAATAACCGCAGTGATTAGGATAAGATCTAACTCACATAGAGTTAGTTGGTCAGTAAGATTCAAAGATGAATCTCGGCGAGTGTAAAGCACAGAGTTCCCTAACTCTGATAATAAAGTTGAACAGTAATGGTGAATAGATCGAGTCTAAAAGACTGAAAGTGCAGGAATAGGAGATCGTAAAAAAAAACGATCAAGGCATAGAAATAAATCGTAATACATACGATAACATCATCCCGTGATCTAATAAGGTTATGATATGGGAAAAGAATCAATCTGATGATTGAAAAGTTTACAACAAGATGCTGTGTAAGTTGTACTATGAAATTGTACTATGAAAACTCATGAAAGAGTTATGGATTATGAATACGAATTGAATTCATATTAAAAAAGGGGGTTAAGATTAGGTGGGGATTTCAATGAGGACTCGTGTCAGCAACTGAGTTGTATGATTCCTTGTATGGGCGGGGAATTGTACTTGGTGTAAAAACTACTTAGTTGGTGGCATTGGTAATAATTGAAATGTTGTGTCACGCTAGTTGTTATATACAGATAAATAGGTCATAGGTAGAGAATATAGGATTAAGTACGAGTTCTTAGAACTCATACTTATGTGACATTCTTGACTTATAGTTATATGAAATGTTTATGAGCCCCTCCGCAAATGGACGCAAAAGGTCAGACTAGGGTAAGTTCGTAAACTCATATAATTGTGGCCAGGTTATGAACTCATAAGTGTGGTTTTATGAATTGGGTATAGTTGTGTGTGAATGGAGTGTTAAGGATTATAGGAACGGATATATTGTTAAGCATATGATCATTAGTGGAGATTTAGGTTTTCCTAAACCCCTAGCTTTGCTAAACTTCAATTTTTGACATCAAGCTAAATACGCACTATGTGCCTTTTTAAAAAAAATTGTTTTTATTTATCACTTATGTACCATGTGACCTGGTGCATAGATGATAAAAAAAATAATGAAGTTATCAATGCAGAATTACTTGGTGTTGGATGTGATCTAAGGATCGTCAGCCCACTACAGTATGATGTAGTATAACAAAGTCACAAAATGACGAAATCCTCAACGGACTGTTAAATACAGTGCGACATCATGACGTCATTCTCAAAAATGTTTTATTGAAAGAAATTTCCCAAACCAAATTGTTTTGCTGTGGAATCAAATAAGACTGAGGTAGAATTTTTGTGCCTTTGGCAGTGATGGAAAAATAGATAAAATCAGTACTTGGCCAGTACAGGGCATAACGGGCTAATCACCCTTTTTGTCCGTAAGTAATGACGGTTTGAGGATGAATTTCCATAAAACCTTTGCGAAAATGAAAAACAAACAGTCTATATGATTCCTCAGCACAGTTTAAAAGTTTTACCCTTGTGAGTGGTGTATTGGGTAGCATTTGAAATATGTGTGAATGGTGTAAGGTGCTCGGTGTAAGGTGTAAGGTGAATTTCGGGGACAAAATTCTTAGAAGGAGGGGTGAATGTGACATCCCGAGAAATTAGAAAATTTATGAAAATCTTAAATGATTGATTTAAGGTTAAATAATAGACCTAGACAAGAAATGAGTGTATGCGTTTGATGTTATTGGGATTGAATTTTGAGGATTTCAAAATTCGGTGAAGGATATAGGTGAATTATTCAGGATTAAGGATTTATGAGAATATGTTTGTGTATGTGTTCAGAATGTGGTTAAGGGTCAAGGGTTGACCAGATTAATTATATATGTGTCAAACCCTAATCGTATATTAAGAACTTTAACGTTCAGTTAGAAAACCCTAACGTCTAATAAGAAACTCTAGAAATCGGTTCTGGAAACCTTAGTTTCTGTTCCGGGAATCCGAAACCCTAAATTCATGATATGAATATGGTGATTAAGTTAGAAAACTCTAGCGATATGTTCAGAAACCCTAATTTTAGTATCGAGAATTTAAACCCTAATTTGAGAATCCTAATACGGAGTATTAAACCCTAAGGGTTTAAAAGTTGTGTTTAAGGAATATGAACATTATGTGATGGTTTATATTTGTTTATTATATAAACAAACAAAAGAAACTAGTGTAACCCTAATTATATATTAGGAATGAAGGATTTTATAACTTAAGGGTTATGGAAAAAGAGAATTGTGGTATTTAGGATACTTACTAATTCTAGGAGATTTATTTTATATATCTCAAATGATTAATTTTATAACCTAATTATAACAAGTCTAATTGGGTTAAGGAAATAAGTGTGCATGAGTAAGAATTTGTGTTATAATTGAGGAAGTAAAAACCCTAATTAAATTATTTGGGTTGGATAAGAATTTAAGGTATTGGATTATATATATTTTATAGCCCAAGTGTTGGCCAATGAAATTAGTTAGAGGCCCAAGCAATACATTAGTTGAGTAGCTCGAATATTGTTATTGATAAGCCGAATTGAAGGAAGAGCATGATGGACATCTGATATTAGTAAAAGTGTTGGACTATGATTGATTTACATGGTCGGTGGATAGAGAAGGAAAAAGGAGGAAAGATTGAGCATGTGACTAAGATTTATTTTGGTATTTTATTTGTCTAAAGTTGGTTACCAACTCTTCCACCAACTCTCCACCAACTATCCACCAACTCCCACCTACTCCTCTTATGTGTCATCTTATTATTATGTCAATACTTATGGACATTCTTGCAAGCAAAGCTTTAGTGGTTAGTGTGGGAGAGAAAGCGCAAGAATTAGTGGGATCTAGTAATGCTATATGGCCGATTATGGAAGGGAAGAAAAGAGAGGGTGGCATGTAATAAATTGAGCCACAATTTGTAAAGATATGTACAAGAATGCTAGGTGTCAAATGCATAAAGAAGATACCTTATTTCACCAAGATTTCAAAAAATCTAAGAGATATTGGAAGATATTGGGTCAAGTGGCAAGACTAGAAATAAAAGAAAATGTCATTTATACCATTTTGTAACATTTTTTTAATAAGTTGAGTGTAGATCTTGTCATGATCTTGGGTGGGTGAACTAACCCTAACCCTAACCTAAACCCTAAGAGTTTTTCAAACCCTAAATCTTAGATTGCTCAAAACCTAAACCCTAAGGGTTTGCAACAAATGGAAATTCTAGAAATAAAAGGAAAAGTCCAAAATGACCCTCTTGTATTTAATTAAGTTGGAATGCAAATCTTGCATTACCTTTGGTTGTTCACCAACCCTAAACCTAAACCTAAACCTAAACTTACCTTGGCATGTGACCTTTATATCTAGAATGCCACCTTGCAATGTATAGATACATTGTATCAATTTAAAAGACTAGAAAGAGAGAGAAAAGCTCCATTTTATTTTGAAAAACAACCAACTCCCATCTCTCTCTATATTTCGGATCTTGGAGTGTGAAATTGTGAGAAACCAAGTTAGGATCGTGTAAAAACACATCAATAACAGATCATGTGGATCAGAAATCAAAATCAAGAGGATTATCACAAAAGGTATAAAATCCTAACTAGTTTATGTATTTGATTTTTAGTTATTTTGAACCTTGAAGTTTATGATCTTGAACATGAGAACTATAGATCTACTTGTTAAATGGTGTGTTATGCTTAGATCTAACTATTTTGAGTATTAAAAGTTTAATCAAAACAAGAAAAGCAAGACAGTTTTCAAACCTTAAAGAAAAAATAAAAATCTAGTGGACTGCTGTCTCTAAAAGGAAAATTCTGAATTTGTTAGGGTGCTCTAAAAATTCTGGACTTGTGATATGTTGTAGTACACTAAATAAGCTTTCCATAGACTCAGTTGCTGATACTAAGTCTTATGTGAATTATAGACTGATAGGTTTATGTGTTATGTGTTTAGGTTATTCTTTGGATATAAATATAACATTATTATACTGTGATGATATTATTCTAATTATTGGAGATCTATATTACTAATATTAGGTCTTCGGGGTAAAGCGTTATTAAATTGCGTTGCGATAATCAACGGTTCAGGCAAGTTTTCATTTACTTAACTCTAATAAGAGTAGTTTCTTCAATCTTATGGTTAATCATTGCTGATTGCCATGAAATTTGTACTCTATACATCTTGCATGTATAAGTCAGGTATGAAAGGCTAATCACCTTCATTACCAGTTGGTTCAGAAATGTTTGTTCATGTATAATACTTGTTCAGTCAAAAATTTGTTCGTGCTAGTTCTCAATTATATTGATGAATTATAGCAAGCCTATTATTCATACTCTTCAATCATGATATATCGTTATATTTTGTTATAGTATAGTTTGATAAACTGTTATATGTTAGAAAATTTATGAATTGTGTTTAAGTTAAGGTTACTCGACCTTGGGGGAATAGTGTGTAATGTATTGTATAAACAATTTATGTTTATATCTTTCGCAATTAGTGAAAGAATTAGTGTACCGAATACGAGGAAATTTGGGGCCCGGATTCGGGGATACTACAGTTAGAATTGAAAATCACACCAGAAATAAGTTTTTTTTTCTCTCTATATATATTATCGAGCGTATTTTGTGAGTATTTAGATACTTTGAGAGTTGCTACTCAGTGCAAGTTTCCTTCAACATTACATCTGATATTCCAGTCAGAAGTACTGTTCTTTTGAGGCAAGGGATGTTATTTTATTCGTAAATGGTATTATTTCTATCAATATCATTATGCCGAAATATTGATATGAATTTTATTGTGGAATTTCTACCTTTTTGTGTCGGGGTTACTATTAACGTATACGGTACTATTCACGAATACGACACTATTCACGAATACAACATTATTCACTGAAAAAATGAAATTTTCTCGTCTTTGTCCAAGATGTCTTTTATGGTTACTATCTTTGATTGTATCCATGTTTTGATCTTAATTTTTGAATTCTGCATCATAATTGATTATTATGGAGTATTTTTAAACTTGAATAAACTGTAGTACGAATCCCTAATATTTGTCCTTTTGACTCACTAGATTCGTTTTCTTTAAGATATTTTTCATCATCCTCAGTCCTAAATGATGATATTACTGAATATCTTTGGCCTGTAGTGTATAACTGATTGATTACCTGATGAATATCTTTGGCCCGTAGTGCAAAGATGAACAAGTGTTGAGATGAACATGACCAACTAGTGATACAAATGAATATCCTTGGCCTGTAGTGCAAAAATGAATATTTGATGCAAGATGTATATTGATTGATGTTATAAGGATAAAATATTGATGATGGACTTTTTAATTCATAGATGATAGTAGATTTCATTCTCTACTTAACTCTTCTAATGAATTATTATTTTCGCTGCGAATATTGATCTAAAACTGGTTGTCCATTATATTTTATCTGATTTGTTGAAGGCTAACGATAATTTGTTATACATTATCTTACTCATAATATTCTTTACTGGGCTAGTTGAGCTCACCCTTTTCCTTTTTGTTCCATTTTTCTTCTCAGGAGGTGAGAATATAGCAGGAACTAGCCGGGGTATGGAGTGATAGTTCTAGAAAGTTGTTTTAGCAGTCCTCACTATTTTTGTAAAATAGTGTATCAATAATTATAATGAGGACTCCTTTTGAGTTTGAATAATGTCTATTAGACAATATTTGTATTTAAACTCACAATATATGTATTGTCGTATTTTGCACGACAATTGTAATAATAAAGTTGTAGTTGTTTCTGTACCATGTATTTGGCGACTCAGAATAGGTGATGTATACCTATTTTGGGTGCATCACAATAACATTCTGATAACATCTCTTTGCTTAGTTAAGACCCCCAAGGGCTTCACCGACGCCATTTGATGTAGGAAACTTTATTTTAAAATGGGGTAAGGAGGTCATCTCCTGTAGAGCCATCAATGTTGGTCTCCCAAGTATGGCGTTATACGGCGAATCTACATGTACCACGAAAAATTTACAGATCACTTCCCTTTGCCGAGGAGTTATCCCGAAGATGACCAGCAGTTCGATGACACCTGCTACATGAATTGGGTCGTTGCTAAATCTATATAGAGGAGGTTCCTGTCCAATCTCCATCTTTCTTCCCTCAAAATCAATCCTTTGGTATGCATGGGCGTACAATATATCGACCGATGAACCGTTATCAATCATGATCTTCTTCATGTCCGTCGATCCAACCTGTGCAGTGATTATTACTATTCCATCATGCGGTTCAATAAGTTCTGATGGGTAATCCTTATCAAAAAAAGAGATGACCGTGCCATGGCAATGTTGATCCTGTGATGTCCCCAAATTCGGGTTCTCTAACCTCGGGTTTGGTGCTCATGATCCATTATACACATCACATCTAACTACCCATTCATTACGGATCACATTATTCATTACATAACTTAGTACATGAATATAACATTATCGCAGCTTAACTAATCTTAACATTACATGCCCTATAATATAAAAGGTTTAAACCAAAAATATAATATAATAATCATCATTACACAATTGATTCTACTCGGTCGCCTTCGAACATTATGACTAAGATAATATTCAACAAATTAACAGGGAAAAATATGATAAAATATAATCGACAACAAGTTTTAGATCAACAAATACAGCGAAAATAGCAATCCATTAGAAGAGTCACGTAGAGGATGAATTCTACTATCTTCTAATATTTAAGAGTCCATCATCAATATTTTATCCCTGTAACAACAATCAATATACATCTTTAATCATCTTTGCACTACAGGCCAAAGATATTCATTTATATCACCGGTTGGTCATGTTCATCTCAACACCTGTTCATCAATTATATCCACATCAAATAAATATTTCCTTATCATATGAATTAATAATTAATTATTCTTAAATAATATTACAGAATCACAATTATTACAATCAGGCCGTTCCCAAGAAAGAGGGGGCTTTCCAATAAGGATTTCTCCTTACTGGCACGCAATTAGATGACCAAACCTCTCCTTGACAGAACTTTCTAGACATTTCCAATAATGCTATCTAATAATATTATTCAAATAATATGAATTATTGATCTAATAATGAGAAATACTGTGTAGTGACAATTATTGAAACAATAATAATATAAACTAATAATGCAGCAATTATTGAATCAATATAATAAAATAATGAACAGTAACTACTGTAACAATTATTGAGTAGTGCCTTCTTACGTACGAATCAATAATTCAACAATACTGTGCAATACCGTGTGCTACTGTTCAACCACGCGTATTACTGTATTTTAACCACCAGGTAACCCAACAGTGTTAACGGTAACAATTTACGCCGTTATTTATAAAACTCAATCTTTGTCGTTTTTTTTCATCCAACCGTTTTCCAGTATGTGACCCACAAATGGCTGCGCCGTCGTACGAATATTCCCCGACAGCAAGAATATTCCACGACCAAACGAATATTCCCCGACAAAAATGAATATTTTAATAACCACTTGTTTATTTTGCAAAATTTGCACATTTCACCCATAACCAAGGCATTATATCAAATTACAACCTTATTAATCAAGAATAATAATTAGAGGAAATTCGATTTTATTTATAAAAAGTTGGGGTCTTACAAGATAAAACTTTATTATCTAACCGAATTGGAATGTTATAAACATCCTAAATATGGGAAACTTTTATGCGGCTAAGGCGGAAATGCAGGACGAAAATTCGTCCTATAATGTAGTATTGATCAATACTGGGCATAACGGGCTAATCACCCCCCGTGCCCGTAAGTTATGACGGTTTACAGATGAAGTTCTGTTTAACCTTTTCGAAAATAGAAAATAATGTTCATAGTTTGTTAAATGATCCTCATTTGTAGTCAATACGTAGTTTCAAAAATTTGAAATCGAAATGATATATTGTTTATTATTGGTTCAGCTTACTTCACAACTGTTAATTCGTTGTAGATGTATCGTTCAAAGAAAACATTTAATTCATTCAACTAAATGTTATTGTTGCTATTACTTGTTGTGCACTCCAATGCTCATCCTTTCTTAATTTAAATGTTTTCAGCTAAGTATGAACAATCTGAAGGCTCTGCCAAGAACAAAGGGAAATGGAAGGTCACTGAATGAAAGATAATGCTATCTTTTGTAATAACAAGACTTTATTAGGATAATGATGATATATATTAATTATCATGTAATGTAACAAATGTTTAAAGGTTTCGTATTTGGGATTGAAAACTCTGATAATATGTAAAATTAAATTTGATAATCTTAATTATTGTTATTATTATTAGTATTATTCCGCTCATAGAAATGGTATCGTGAAGCACTGAGTTCGAGTTTCAAGTACCTGAATTTGGGGGCGTCACAGCATGGTATCAAAGCTATATGGTTAAAAACCTTAGGTGGGATAGACCTTAGGCTATAACCTTAGAACAGAGGGAAACGTTGAAAATATAAATAACTCATATAGAGTTTAAAAATAGATGAATTGGATAAATTTATCGTCAAACAAACTAAAATACAACTTATATAAAACCATTATGTGTTATATGTATATATATTATATACTAATCAGGATAATTTATGTGTGTAGATGTCAGGTGAAAAATGATTAGGATACCCTCAGATCGTAAAGAAGGAGCCGATATCAAAGCCAATAGCTGAAATAGAGGCTCAAAGAAAAGCAACCTCGATGAGGTGGTGATTGTGGAAAACGTAATACCAAATCCAGAAATGGTGGAATTGACAGATAGTGATTCAGACACTAAAGTTGGAGCTGATCAAGCATCAACCGAAGTACAGAATCTACGGGACCAGGTTTCCTCTTTGGAAAAGTTGTGAGAAATAGAAAAACTACTTAATAGTCAACTGCGGAAAGCATTAATAGAAACAATGGAAGAACAAGATAAGCTTAAAATCCAAATTGACCAAATTGGAGTTAAAAGCAACAAAGCATGCGCAGCTCCGAGCAAGAAGGGGAAACGAAAGATGAAAGACCGTGATATAAGAAATCTTGATAACAACCAAGGAAAAATTAATCGAATAGAAAGGTGTGCAAATTATGACAAGAAACATAAAGGTGTATGCAGAAAAGGGGAATATGTTTGCTACAATTACGGACAGAAGGGAGATTTCTCTCCTCCTTGTCCCAATCCAATGCAATGTGTCTATTTTAATTGTGGAATAGAAGGTCATCAAGCAAAAAGTTGTCCAAGGAAAAGGTGTAATAAATATGTAGTATAGGTTCTGTTGTGTAGGTGTGTTTAATATAATATATGTGATAAGTATGTTTGTGTAATGTAATATTTTCAACTTTTGTATGGGTCAAAGCTGTAAATCCTGACTTTTGTAGTCACAAAGGGATATCAATATGGGCTATGTTATGTAAATTACTTTGAATTAATGAAAATGAACCTATGTTTGAGTAATGAAACAAGTTTAATATATTAAACTTATGTAATAAGGTTTAGAATATAATTTAAATTATGTTTTATCTAATCAGATAATGCCACCAAGACGTCAAACTAGAAATCGAAGGGCAGAAGAATCTGTCTACAACGCTGGGGGACAACAACCAGATCCAATGCAACACTTTGCAAACATGGTAGCTCAGGCTATGCAACAAGGAATACCAGTCGCAGGGAACCAACTGGACAACCGCTTGGCAAACTTCAAGGACTTCAAGGCTGCAGGACCGCCCGAATTTAGAGGTACAATTGACCCTATAGAAGCCCAAACTTGGGTTAATGAAATTGAAAAGGCGTTCGTTATAGCTAGGGTAGCTGAGGGGAAAAAGACTGCTTTTGCCACCTACATGATGAAGGGTGAGGCAAATTTTTTGTGGGAAGCAAATCAGGCGAGGGCAGGAGCAGGTGTAGTTGCTTGGGAAGGGTTTAAAACTCTATTTTTCGAAAACTATTTTTCATCTAGTATGCAGACTAGGATGGAAGTTAAATTTCTTAAATTAAAACAGGAGAATATGACAGTTGCAGAATATGCCGCAAAATTTAATGAGTTGGCTAGGTTCGCCCTGCATCAAGTTGATACAGAGGCTAGAAAAGCACGAAGGTTTGAGATGGGATTAAAACTTTGGCTATACAACAAGGTGGTAGTGTTGCAGATCCCTACATTTGCAGCACTCATGGAAAAAGTAATTATTGCTGAGGAGGGAAGTGAGGCCATGAGCCTTTATAACAAAGAAAGAAGGAACAAGGGTAAAGTTGAGGGAACTGGAAAGATGGAAACAAAGAAGGGGAATATGAGTGAAAAGAGGAAGGGGAACAACTTTGGGGGTGTGCAGGTAAAATAAGAAGGTTCAAAGAAGAAGCAGTTGGTACAATGTGGGAACTGTGGAAAGAGCCATTTGGGGGAATGTCTGAAAGGTAAATTTGTATGTTTTAAGTGTGGGCAGGAGGGCCATATCTCTCCCTACTGCCCAAATCCTAGAACTGTTAATGGGTGTTTTCTGTGTGGATCAAAGGAGCATAAGGTGAAGGACTCTCCGAAAAGGAGGACAGAGGCAGAAAGAATGAACATGGGGAAAAGCGGCGAAACTTTGGCGATCACATGACCAACATCATCTAGCAAGCCGACAAAGTCTACTTCAAGGGTCTTCAACATGACAGTCCAGGATACGGCGGCAGCTGGCAATAGAACTCCAGGTAATTTTTCGTATAACTTTTATTCTCTTATACATGATTTTCCTATATATAATAAAAATTTTATAAAGAAATTTTGAGAGAGGAATTTGAGTTCTTTCAAGAAATCAAATTTCCGTTTACTCAGAAAGACAAGCTTTATATAAAAAGTTAAAGATCAGTTTGATCAATTATGATCGACGTTTACTTGAAATGACTGTGTATGTTATGTACTCTTATATGAGTAAGTATTAAAACGGTGATTCCGGGGACGTAATCTTTATAAGGGATGGTGAATGTAATAACCCGATATTTTCTATATAAATAAAACAAAAATTTTGCGCATAATTTTTTTTATTTTATTTTAAGGATGATGATTTGTACAAGATAACACCAGTACAAAGTACCTAATAGACAACACTTAATAGACAACGTTTTTTATAAAAACGTTGTGGTTTTTTTTACAACATTTTTAGAAAAAACGTTGTAGATATATATGCAAAAACGTTATCTATTTAGAAGAACATTATTTTTATTTTAATTAGATAACATTTTTTAAAAAAAACGTTATATATTAAGAAAAACACGGAGCATCAAATATTGAACTTAAAATTAAAAAACGTCTTTTTCTCTCTCTCGCTCTGCGATGTTGGTTTTATGCAGATGAGTTCCTCTCTCCTTTTCCCTTCCATTTCTCCTCAAAATCTCACCATTTTTGAAGTTTCAGAATCGTTGAGGAGCTTTAATTCAATTTGTTTCACGGGTTTGAAGCATGGAATTCGAGGTTTTGGTTTGAGAAATTTGGATAAATCTAGGGCTTTTATGATCATCATCAGCCGAATCGGACAAAGTTAGGGCTTCTCATATACTCGTAAAGCACCAAGGTTCTCGACGTAAGGCTTCCTGGAAGGACGCAGAAGGTCGAGTTATATAGCAACACCACTAGAGAAACTGAATAATATTGAATATTCAGGCTTTGATGTGATTTCTTGTTATGAATTGAATCTTTTCCTGTTTGAAACTGGTATAATTAAGGTTAGCACGTTAATAACAGCTTTGTTGAATGATTAAGTTTAAATTGATACATAATGGATTTTTTTAAGGATAATACTAGTGTGAAGGAATGAAAGACATGAATAGGCGGAGATGACTAAATTTTGATAAAAACTTAAGTTTGGGGGGAAATTTTGGGGTATATAAGCTTTAAAAAAAAACATGTTGAGTCTTGTGGTGGGTTGAGGAGAAACACTCCCCATAAACACAAGCGTGAGATGGAGCGTAAAACGCACTCACCAACCATCTATTAAAAAAAAAGAAATAAAAGAGAAAAAGAAAAAAAAAATTTAATGTGGCTAGTTTTATTTCGGGGACTTTGTTACTTGAGTAAGTACGCCCGAAGGGGTATCTTAAAACCTAGCACCCTAAGGTCTCATATGGTCTGGGAGTCGTTGGTCGAAAGCTCGCTAAGGGGTGACACTGTTAGCCTAATGGAATGAGACATTGCACAGTCATGGTTAAAAAAAAAAGCAATAAAACGGGAAAAGAGCAAAAAGCCCCCGTAATGAAAAGTAAAGCATAAGTATCCCAGATTGGACTCTTGAACTTGGTGGATGTTTGACTTTAGTTGGATCTAGCTTGCTCGTGAATTTTGTGAGTTTTCACTGTATGATGCCTTCGAAGATATCTATTATGTCTTAAATTTAACTTTATATCAGTTAACATTGTTGTGGAGCACACACGCACTATATCAGTGATAACAGTCTAAGATTTGATGATTATTTGGGAAATTACTGATTTGTTTTAATAGCATGTATTATCATGTTTACTTGATTTCTCTAAGGCCAGTTGAATAGACTTATTTCTGTCATTACTGTTGGATTCGTAGGCATATAGATTAGTTTCATTACATTGCATTGCATAACATTTTTGTGTTTTTGCTTGAGGACAAACAAAGGTTTAAGTTTGGGGGTATTTGATGAGTGAGTTTTATACACATGAATTGGGTACATTCGGGCTTAATTTATTGTTGTTCTCAAGTCTTTTAGGATATTTTTATGTGTTTGTGTCTATTCATGCATGTTTTATATTGTTTTGTAGGATTTGGGACAAAAGTTGCATGGATCGACGTTTGGGGTGGCTAGATTCGCGTTTTTGGCTTGTCATTTACATAGCAGTCACTTCCGAGCTAATTTGACTATAGCTCCGGACATTATTTCGAAAAACTTCAAGAATGAAAGTTGTAAATCTACTTTTCCTCGTTCCGGATCATCTTGAATCATCTAAATCGGAGTTTGTACGAAGAAGTTATGGCCGTTTTCCCAAAGGACGTCGGAGCAGAAAATGTTGACTTTTTGACCAGCGCCGGGGCGCCCATTTCTAGTGTATTTCCTGAGCCGGGGCGCTGGGGGGCAGAATGCCAGCGCCGGGGCGCTGGGGAAGGGTCTGGTGGGGGCCTGGACGCGTTTTGGGCGAATTTTGACACCTTTTTGACTCCAAATTGGATTAGGATTGTTCCTAAACTAAAAATTGGACTTGTAACCTATAAATACATGATGTAAGACATAAAATAAGAGGGGATTACATAGCTTAGCTTGGGGATTACATAGCTTAGCTTAGAGATTACATAGATTAGACTAGATAAAACACTCCTTTAGATTAGAACATAACCCTAGTTCTTATTAGTTTTGGAGATTGAAGCAACTTGGAGACCATTGAAGATCAAGAGCAAGAGCAAGAGGGGAGCATCAGATTTGCTGACAACAGATTCTATTCTCTTCTCTCATCTTACTTTTATCTTTTAATGTCTATTCAGTTGTGGATTCATGGTTTCCATTCATTAATTATGAACTAACTTTTTTATTAAGATGTCAATTGAACTTTTTATGGCTATGAATTAGTTATTCATTATATTCCAATTATTTATGTTAAAGTAAGTTGTTTATCTTGTCTTGTGCTTATTGCTTAATTATTTGATCAGTAATTACCTTGTTACTCTAGAAGGAATTGGAAGAGGAATTCTAGGGTTAGAACTGGGCATGATATCATGTGACTTAGTTATTTGCAAAGTGAATAATTAGGTTTGTGAATTGAATGGAAATATCTGTTCACCACATGTAACACATAAGGAATTGGAATTGAAGGAGTTTAATTCACTTATTTTGCATAGGAATATAGCAAGATTAATCTGGATTAAATAGAAGGCAATTGATCACTTGGAAAAGGACTTTTGGCATTTGAGAATTCCTGTTAACAATTCAGTAGACATAATAATTGGGATAATTGGATAATTGATTTATAATTCATAATTGGGGATATTGAAGTCTTAATCTTTATTTATTTGAATTCATTCGTTAAAATCATAGTTTTAATTGGTTAATTTAGTTTTCTTAATTAGAAAAAACACAATTTGAGATTGTTTAAATAAAATTAGTTTGGTTAATAATTAGTACTTGGTGATTTTTATTAAATAATTCCTCGTGGGAACGATACTTTTCTTATCACTTTATTACTCGTTGACCGTGTATACTTGCACGTATTCATTGATTGCGAAATCGATCAACAGTTGTTGTCTGAAGTGTTGGCTAGATGACCATGCCTCTAGAATCTTTATATCCTTCTCTGAATCAAAGTAATCAGTGGTCAAAGTGGTGTGGACGAAACTGCCGGATGAAGTTTCTGGGTAACCCAGAAACCTTCATAAGCAGTTTCTGACCACTACTTTGGCCGATCCATACTGGGTTGATGTGTTTTTGTTATGTTGATGTTTTGTGATAGAGCTATAGTACTACATGTGGTCTAGAACCTGAAAGCCTTAAATCACTTAAACATCAACAGGATATCAAGTTGTGGAAGCCCAAATATGAACAGTCGAACTGTTCTTCATTTTTGGGCAAACCCAGAAATGAAGAACTGCTTTGACAGCCACTTTGCAAGCTTATATCTTTCTGGTTTTATATTTGTTGGCCATGTTTGTTGTTGGATCGTGTAGTCTGACACTAGTACTACAACCTCTAATCATTTACTTACCCAGAAACACTATAACAAGAGACTAATGTGTGGTCAAACGTGCTCATTTGTTAACTGCTATGAATGTTCTTGAGGGCTCAAGAATACCTAAGGCGACAGATTTTGTCGCTAAAGGCTATATCGACAGTTTTATTTATTTTAATTAAATTAATTTCTAAAAATCATTTAAAAATAGAAATTAATTATTAAAAATTCCAAAAATAGTTTTAAAAATTATTTCAAGTTATAAAAAAATTAACTTTTAATACTTTGACATATTTTTCATAAAAAGTAATAATTATTTGGATATTATTTTAATTTTATTTATTTAATAAATGCATTAAATAAATTGATTAAAAATGATTTTCTTATGTTAAAAATCATTTTAAATGATAAAAAGGTATTTAATAATATTTTAAGTTATAAAATATAACTTTTAATATTTTAAGACAAATTTCATTAATTATTTAATATTAATGCTATTAGATTTAATTAGTAATTATATTAAATAAATTAATTAAAAATGATTTTTTAATTAGAAAAATCATTTTAAATGAAAATAAATAGTTTAAAAATATTTTAGGTTATAAAATATAACTTTTAATATTTAAAGGATAATTTCATTAATAATTTAATATTAATGATTATTAATTTATTATTAATAATATTAAATTTATTTAATAATTATATTAAATAAATAGTTTAAAAAATTTTTTAACTTAAAAATCATTTGAAAAAGGATATAAATGAATTAAAAATATTTTAAGTTATAATTAATGACTTTTAATATTTGATAAAAAGTACATTAATATTTAAATATTAATTATAATTATTTAAAAATGATTTTAAATATTTTAAAAATCATTTAAGGGTAATATTAATACTTTAAAAATATTTTAAGTTATTATAAATAACTTTAATATTTTGGCATTGGTTTTCTTAATAGTTTAATATTAATTAAATGTTAATGATAAAAATTACTTAATATTTAAATCATTTAATAATGATTCCGATGTTTGAAAATTCATGATAAATTATAATAAATGTTTAAAAATTATTATAAGTCATTTAAAAATAATATGACTGATACTAAGTTACAGATTAGAGTCTTAGACTCGATAATTACCCGATAAAGTTGTCAATACACCGACATATTTCAAAAATTGATCTGGACTTAGATAGGTTGACTTAATAAATGTTTATCTGTGATTCAATGTTGGTTAAACTTATATGATAATGTGATTAGGTTATGTGATGACTGCAAATAGCAGTACAATATGATATCATATGTTATTCTAATCGAACGAATGATCTATTTAATAATAGGGCTTGATGTAAAAGATAAATCTAAGTTGTGTAAGCAGCAGACAATGCAAGTATCTAACCCTTTGCATTTACTTTATGCAATGGATACGCGTAAGATAATATCTGAACTATTCTTTTCAATTATTCAAATATTTCAACCTTGGTATATACTTATGCAATGATTCTGTATAAGTAAGTTATTAAATGATAATATGTTGTACAAATTCCTTAATTCTGTTATTGTAGATCAAGAAATATATTTTGTTCGTTAATTTCTAAACTTGGTTATACACGTGTCCTCACTTGGATAATTAATATATTTTATCACATGATGATACATACTTATAGTTGTCTAGTATGTATACATTGAATTGAAAGCCGTCTAAGCTATTTGATCCGGCTAGACACAAATTTAAAATTTTTTGTTGAACAAGATAAAACTTTATTATCCAACCGAATTGTTTTTGTTTGGATTCAAGACTGTTATGAACATCCCAAATATGGGAAACTTTTATGCGCCTAAGGCGGAAATGTTGGACGAAAATAGCATCATATAATGTAGTATTGATCAATATAGGGCATAACGGGCTGATCCCCCCCTGTGCCCGTAAGTTATGACGGTTTACAGATAAAGTTCTATTTAACCTTTTCGAAAATAGAAAATAATGTTCATAGTTTGTCAAATGATCTTCATTTGTAGTCAATACTTAGTTTCAAAAATTTGAAATCGAAATGATATGTTGTTTATTATTGGTTCAGCTTACTTCACAACTGTTGAATTGTTGTAGACGTATCGTTTAAATAAAACATTTAATTCATTCAAATAAATGTTATTGTTGCTATTACTTGTTGAGCACTCCAATGCTCATCATTACTTATTTTAAATGTTTTTAGCTAAGTATGAACAACCTGAAGGCTCTGCCAAGAACAAAGGGAAAGGGAAGGTCACTGAATGAAAGATAATGCTATCTTTTGTAATAATAAGACTTTTATTAGGATACTGATGATATATATTAATTATCAAGTAATGTAACGAATGTTTAAAGGTTTCGTACTTGGGATTAAAAACTCTGATAATATGTAAAATTAAATTTGATAATCTGTATTATTGTTATTATTATTAGCATTATTCCGCTCATAGAATTGGTATCGTGAAGCATTGAGTTCGGGTTTCAAGTACCTGAATTTGGGGGCGTCACACCGCCTCTTTTCAAGAAACTATTATCTGAATGTGTGTGTGTGGGTCAATGTGCCGTTATTTGGAAGTAGTGCGAGGCCTCGTTCGAACCTATATACACAGGGTTTGAATTTATGTAAAAATTCAATTTTTAGCAAGATATTACAATGATGTTTTATAAAAAGGTTTTTCAAACCCTGATGCTCAATAGTAATTGATACCTTTTACACTCCCATTTTATTAAGTATTCGGCTTGATTGAATTTATTTTACGAATGCGAGGCATCCGTATGAAAATAATGTACAAAATAATGCCAACTTACTCGTGGGTATGGACCCCATCTGAGAAAATTTAGATATCGTAGAATAATTTACAAGTTGCTTACAGCTGAAAATGTCCATCACGGGAACCGAATCTAGGTCCAATAGGTTGAATCTATAATCACATGATTCCTAGGCGCACAAGGTACCACAATTTGTATGAAAGCAGTAAGCAGGTATATATATGAAAGCTGTAAATATATATATACAGACAGGATCACCAACCATGAAGCACCTCCACGGGGGATCAAAAAGTAAATAAAGTTGTAAATACGGTCAACCGCTACGAAGGAAACTCCAGGCAGGACGAAAAAATATATATATACATATATATATATATATATATATATATATATATATATATATATATATATATATAAAAGCAATAAACGCAGCAGATGGAAAATCCAGGTTCATCGAACAGAGTTCGACCACAATTCATATATATATATATATATATATATATATATATATATATATATAAAAGCGAATAAACGCACCGGATGTAAAATCCAGGCTCATCGAACAAAGTTCGACCACAGTTCATGTGACGCCCCCAAAATAGGTCCATTCCATCCAACCTATTCTGAGTGGCCAAATACATGGTACAAAAATAACTACAACTTTATTATTACAACATATAAACTGTGAGTTTAAATATAGATATTGTCGTCCAGACAATATCCACACGTAAATAAATCCCCATCATAATTATTGATACATTATTTTACAAAAATGGTGAGGACTACTAAACAACTCTCTCAAGAACCTTCATTCCATACCCCGACTAGTACTCGCTACATTCTCGCCTCCTGAGAAGAAAAATGGAACAAAAAAGAAAAGGGTGAGCTCAACTAGCCTAGTAAAGAATATTATGACTAAGATAATATACAACAAATTATTGTTAGTTTTCAACAGGTAAAAGTCTAATAGAATACAATAGACAACCAGTTTTAAATCAACAACTGCAACGGAAACAACAATTCATTAGAAGCGTTAAGTAGAGAATGCAAACTACTATCTTCTATATATGAATTTAAAAGTTCATCATCAATATTTTAACCCTGTAACATCAATCAACATATATCTGGAATCAAATATTCATCTTTGCACTACAGGCCAAAAATATTAATCAGTTGGTCATGTTCATCTAAACACCTGTTCATCTTTGCACTACGGGCCAAAGATATTAATCAGTCAGTCATGTTCATCTCAACACCTGTTCATCTTTGCACTACGGGCCAAAGATATTCATCATAAAATCATTCATCTTTGCACTACGGCCAAAGATATTCAGTTATATCATCATTTAGGACTGAGGATGATGAAAAATATTTTAAAGGAAACGAATCCAGTGAAACAAAAGAACAAATATTAAGGATTCGTATTTTAAACAATCCAAGTTCAAAAATACTTCATAAGTAATCAGAGTGGAGTAAAATTCAAGAATGATCAAAACATGGATACAATCAAAGCTAGTATCCAGAATATATATTTTGGAAGAAAAGAAGAAATTTTATTTTTCGGTGAATACTGCCGTATACGTGAATAGTGCCGTATACGTGAATAGTAACTCCGACACCAAAAGATATAAATTTCACAAAAAACATAATCATGCTTCGTGAATAGTACTTGTGAATGGTAACTCGTGAATAGTATCTCATGAATAGTAACTCGTGAATAGTAACCCCGACATGAAAAAGTTCCAAATTTGATAAAAATTTCCAACCAATAATTTGGCATAATGATATTGAAGAAATAATATCATTTTCGAATAAAATAACATCCCTTACCTCGGAAGATCAGTACTTCTAGCTGAAACACCGGATACAGGCTATGACTTGAACTTGCACCATATAACAATACTCAAAATATACTCAAAATAATCACAAGAATACGCTTGATAATATAGAGAGAGAAAACTTCAGTTTCTGGTGTGATTTTCAATTCTAACCTAAGCACCCTATTTATAGGAAATTGCTTAGAATACCAAAGCAGAAAATTTAATAAATATATTATTAATAATAAATTTTCCTACGCCTCTTTGGAAATCAGCTCCTAATATTTCCCACATGCAAGCCTTCTAGAAAAGTAATTAAAACGTTTTTCTAATTTAAATTATTTTAAACTTCCAAAAATCAATTATTTCGGAGCTTCAGAACTTCAATAATTCATAATAAATAGCCCTTTATCAGAAAAATTTGAAACTCACGTATTTTCATAGGAAATTCCATTATCTACAACTTTGCAGAAGGAAATTTTTTCAAATTCCAAACAGAAATTGACCGAAATCCACAAACGGGCGATTTTACAGGCTACAATCAAATTTTAGTCAAGAAATTGGGTCCACCGACACATAAAACATGCTTTAAATATTTTTGGTAACAAAAATACTCATCCTCTACATATACTCACATATCCCACATTAATCGTAAAAATATCATCATTATTATATTATTAAAATATAATAATATATTAAAATAAATTATATTATCAGGAAAAGATAAAATATTAATTTTCAACAATTGTCACATTAAAAATTTTCTCCATTTATATTCACATAAAATTAATATTTTTCTCATCATATAAATCAATAATTAATTATTCACAAATAATATTACAGAATCACAGTACTGGCAACCAGGCCGTTCTAGGAAAGAGGGGGCTTTCTAATAAGAATTTCTCCTTATTGGCGCGCAATTAGGTGACCAAACCTCTCCTTAGACAGAACTTTCTAGACATTACCAATAATGTTATTTAATAATATTATTCAGATAATATGAATTATTGCTTCGATAATGAAAAATACTGTGTAGTGACAATTATTGAAATAAGAGTAATATAAAAAAAATCTACGCAGTAATTATTGAATCACTAAAATAAAATACTGAACAGTAATTATTGTAACAATTATTGAGTAGTGCCTTTTTACGTAAGAATCAATAATTGGTGCAATATCGTGTGCTACTGTATTTTAACCACCGAGTATTTTAACAGTATTAACGGTAACAACTACGCCGTTATTTTTAAACAACTTATATTTCTCGTTTTCTTCATCCAATCGCTTTCCGTTATGGGGCCCACACATGGCTGGGCCATCGTACGAATATTCCTAGACAGTACGAATATTCCACGGCCAAACGAATATTCCCCGACAACAACGAATATTTTATAATCATTTGCTTATTTTGAAATATTTGCGTATTTTACCCATAACTATCCAAATTATTCAAATCAACCCTTACTATTTCAAAATAATAAATAGAGAAAATTAAATTTCATTAATAATAAGTTGGGCTCTTACAGTTCATATATATAGTATATATATATATATATATATATATATATATATATATATATATATATATATATATATATATAGATATATATATATATATAGACTGAAATGAAACCATGGACAGAAGTCCGGGCAAAAGCAAGTAACACGACTCTGAACGTGTAGAAGGGTGTGTGCAAAGATGAAGAGAAAGACTCTAAAGTGTGTGAGAAGGCTTACAGCTGATTGCTAAAGAAGACTTCTATATATTTAGAGTGGGTAAACACTGACTTTTGTAGGTACAAAAGGGCTATATATGAGCTCACAGGTGTTTAAAAGGGGAAAGTACACTTCATGAGATGAGTGTAGAGCAAATTGGGCAGGGCTTTCTCGCCTTTTTCTCTTCCAAAATGGGCTGCCCAAGCCCTCTATTTATAGGCATTTTAGCCGCATGTGTACCTACTGTTGAACCGCAGGTGTACCAGAAGTAACCCAGGTGGGCCCTAGTTTTTTGGGTTGGTTCGTCTTGGAGTACGTGCACTCAGGCACTGCAATGTCTACTCGAACTTTCAAAAGTACAATCTGGGCATCCGTTTGAGGTATACAGGACCTATTTCGGACCACCATTGTCGAGAGTTGTACGATGGTCTGGGATTAGAGTTTGTACGAAGTCATTGAAGATGGGATGATGCCCTCCGGTCTTCAAGCTTCAACTTTCATCCGTTACCCGCACAATAGTCACTCGGGATTAGTTAGTCTTTTGGGACATCATTGCGTAGAGACGTGATATGGCATCATGTTGACTAGATGACGATGTTGCCCCTCACCGGTGTTATCGCCGAATTGGGCTGATAAAGCAGACGTTTCTCAGACTTCGTTGAGATTGGATTGCTATAATTGTTGAAGGTCCTCATTGTCACCTTTGAGGTGTGCCTGTCTTCCCAATGTTATTGCCGAGTTGGTGCATCTCATTGTGAGCGCCGAGATTGAAGCTGGTCGAATTTGAAACAAGTATTTCCGAGGTTATCGCTGAAACTGCATTCCTTGGGGTTATCACCAAGGTTGGTGGCTATTCCCATGGTTGGGACTGAGACTGGATACCTCAGGGTTATCTCCGAGACTAATCGGTGTTCTCCGGTGTGTGTTCCGGTATTGGATCTGCATGCCTGGGGGTTACATCCGAAGTTGGAATTTTTACTCCCAGAGTGATCTGGGATTGATGATGAACTTCCGGTAGTATCCGCTATGATTTGGATTGTCTTTCAGGGTTCCCTCTTAAAAGACGAATTTGTCCTCCTGCAATGTTAGTGACAGTGGTACAGAAAATTTCGAGTGTTTACATTACATTTATTATCACACTAAATAGTAAGGACTACTAAAACATTTATCACATGCCATCATTCCATTCCTCGACTAGTCCTGGCTACGTTCTCATTTCCTGAAGAGAACAATGAAAGCAAAAGGGTGAGCTCAACTAGCCCAGTAAGAAATATTATGACTAAAATAATGCAGAATAAATTATCATTAGCCTTCAACAATTTTAAACTGATAAAATACAATAAACATCAAGTTTAACTGCAGCGGAACAAGAAATCCATTAGAAGAGTCAAATAGAGCATGATATCTACTATCTTCTATAATTTAAAAAGTTTATCATCAATTTTATTGATGGGACTCAGCTAAATAATTAATCCACATCACTAAATTATCCGTGCACTACGGGCCAAGGATATTCATTATTATCACCAATGGTCATGATCATACCAACAACTGTCCATAAATGCCTTACGTGCCAATGAAGATTTTTACCACATCATTTGTAACATTTTGGGTCATGATTATACCGAATGATCCCTGGTCATAATCATACCAATCAACAGTCCATCTATGCACTACGAAGAAAGATGCCTTTCATTATAATATAAGCATGAGGATGATGACAATGATATATGAATTCAATTAAAATAGAGCAATGATAAATTTTAAAGATTTATAATTCAATTTATTCAGAAATCAATAATGTCCAAATTGTCAACATGATCCTGCTTTGTGGAGTAAAATTCAAGAATAATATTGTATCAACAATAATTTGGACAGAAAAGAAATTAATTTTTGTCATGAATAGTACTCTGTGAATAGTACTTCATGAATAGTACCCCTTGAATAGTACTCCGACATGAAAAGATTAAACTTTAACAAGAATGTTCAGAAAAATGTCCTTGTGAAACGATACTAGATGAAGCACAAATTCTAAGGATATTCTACTAATTTCAAGGAGTATAGAAGCAATACTTAACAACATACGTGTAGAATTAGGAATATGAAATGAAATAATGTTACTTACATACTACATAGTATGGAAGAAAATATTATTTCTTACGAATATTGAACATAAATAATATTCCTTACGAGTACAAAAGAAATGATATCCTATACAATATAAAAGAATATACGAAACTGCAAATGGATTTTCACCCGTCATGCAGTAATCTGCGTAGACAGATCATTTCCACAGTTTAATAAAGAATGATTACAAAAGGTTATTCACTATGCATATGGTAATCCGCATAGCCAGGTTACTCCCGGAGATTAATAGAGAATGAATACGAAGGGTTATTCACCATGCATGCGATAATCTGCGTAGACAGGTTACTCCCACAGATTAATAAAGAATAGAATGACAACCCTTATGAGTATGAAGAAAATAACATCCTTTACGAATACGAAAGAAATAATACCCCTTACCTTAGTAGAAGATTGGATACTGAAATAGTGTAGTAACAAAATACTCTTCTTCTTTCTCTCTGATTCTCTTTCTATAGAATTCTCTTGTGAGTTGTAGTGAATTGGTGAGAATGAAAGAAGAAATAAGCTTCTATTTATAGGAGATTTCTAGCTTAGCCCTTGCAATGTGAAGAGGCAAGTGGCTTGACGACTGGTGATGTGAAAAGAAAAGTGGTTTGACGCTTGTAATGTAAAACAACAAGTGGTTCGACGCCTGTAATATGAAATGACAAGTGGTTTGACGCCTGTAATATAAAATGACAAGTGGTTTGACGCCTGTATTATGAAACGGCAAGTGGTTTGACGTCTGGTAAAGGCAATTACTATTGGCGAAAGTGACTCTTAGATGATGACATATGGGGCCCCATAGAATAAATCAAACTTACCACAAATGTCTCATAACAGACTTCTTATTTATATCAAAGATTGAATAAATATTACCACAAATCATTTTATCTTTAATCAACATATTTTTAATCTTCCAAAAATTATTCATCATTAATATTATAACTCATAATATTTAACAACCAGATCATTCCCAGGAAAGAGGGGGATTTTCGATAAAGATTTCTCCATATTGGCGCGCAATTAGGTGACCAAACCTCTCATCGATAGAACTTTTTAGACATCGTCAATATTACAAATAATAATATGAATAACTTTGTCGTATCAATTATTGATTTAATAATATAAAATATTATGTAGATGATTCTGTGATAATAATTGAATCAATAATATGAGATACTATGTAGCAATTACTGTAGCAATAATTGAGTATAACTGAGTGGCTTCTTATGTAAGCATCAATAATCAATACCGTGTGATACTATGCAACCACGCGTATTACTGTACTTTTTCCACTGGGTATTTCAATAGTTAACGGTAAAACTTTCGACGTTATTTTTATAAAAAAATATTTCTGTCATTTTCTAACTCTGACAATAATTCTGTTGTGGGGTCCACTAATGATTGTGACATCGTACGAATATTCTCCGACAAAAAGAATATTCCCTGACCAAAAAAATATTTTATAACAACTTGCTTACTTTGCAAAATTTATAAATAATACCCACAACTATAACATTATATTAAATCCACACCATAATATTCAAAATGATATTTAGAGAAAATTATTCTTTATTCATAAAAATTGTGGTCTTACAACCTCCCTTCTTATGAAATTTCGTCCTCGAAATGAGGGTACATAACTGATATGTCGAAGAGGTGAGGATACCTTGATTTTATTTCAGATTCTAACTCCCAGGTCAATTCTTCAACATCGTGGTTTCTCCACAAAACTTTTACTTGAGGTATAACCTTGGCGTAGAATATGTTCCTTCTTATCCAAGGATTTAATAGGTACCTCTTCATACGTTAAATTTATTGCTATTTCATTTGGTTCTAACTCAATAATGTGGTTGTGAAAACCCGATATTTTCTATATAAATAAATCATAAATTTTGCGTATAATTTTTTTTATTTATTAAAATAAATATGAATGATATGTGCCAAGGTAATGTGTAATTATAATTATATGTGTGATAAATAAAATTTATTACATTAAGTATTACAGATAAAATTATTTTAGAATTATTGATTATTATCAATTATATTTTTATACTAATTAATTCCTTATTGGAAATGTTTTATTAATTATTTTTCAAGGAAAATATAATCTTATATTATTTAAATAATATATGAAATGATTTTAGAATAATTATTTATTTTAAAGGTAAGAATGCATGAAAGGTATTATATAAGTATATATGTGATGAATATAAAATATATTTATTACATGAATGGTTATGAATAATTTTATTTTAGAATTATTGTTCATTATAAATTATATTCTAATAATAATTAATTTTATAGTAAAAATGTTTTTAATGTGTATTTTCCATGAAAATATGATAATTATATTATATATGATATGATTATAGAATTTTTATAATAAATATTTTATTATATGAAATTATTTCAGAATAGTTAAGTAAATTATTTCTACTTAATTATAAGGTTAATTATGACAGATAAATCAGATATGGGATTCAAACCCTAATTCCGGGTTTTGATTAAGGAATGAAAATAATAATATTATATTATTATTTATCAGTATTATAGATATGTGTGGTTATGTGTGTAATGATAGTGTGTGGAACAGTTTTAGTGTTAATGATAACCCTAACTTTGGTTATGGGAAAAGGAATAATGATAATAAAATTATAATATTATTATATTTTGATTTTTCAGTGCTATGAATATGTAATGTATTTTTGTATTGATAATGGTTGGTCAATTACGGTGTATTATGATCAAACCTTAGTAATAATGTTAAACCTTAATTTGAGATCCAAATTAGAGTGCAAGATTGTTTTATAAGTGCGTTATATAATTTATGGCGTGTATTAAATGTATTAATTATGTAAACCCTAATTAAAGTTCTAAAAATCCTAAATTATTAAAAACCCTAAATTGAAACTCAGCTGTGAGTTCAAGACTGTTGTTTAACTGTGTTATATGATATATGTTATGCATTATATAATTTTGTTATTTAGAAATCCTATTTAAAAATAGAAACCTAGTTTCATACTGTCAAACCCTAAATTAAAAATTAAATATCGCCTTAAGGCTGTTATGTAATCACGATAATATGATTTTTGATCGGTGTTATATGTATTAACCCTAATTAGGGAGAATCGTAATTATTCAAAATCCTTATTATTTTTCTATATTATAAACCCTAATTTCAAAAGATAAAAACCCTAATTTGCTTATGGTAACCCTAATTATCGAAATTGTAAACACTAATTTCTTAATTGGCAAGGTTAATATGTGTTGGGGTTCGAAACCCTAATGTTCTTGTATAATTTAATTATTAACCCAATTTAGCTAACAAATTTAATTTTTAAATTTTAGAAACTAAAATAATTTTATTTTCTTTATAAACCCTAGTAGCTAAATCCTAATTTTGGAAATCCTAGATTTTTGTTTGCTTGGATCAAACCCTAAACCCTAAACCCTAAACCCTAAGGGTTTGTAAATGATAAGAATGCCATTTAAATGAATTATCAAATGACCTAAATACCCCTCTTTGCATTATTGTAGGAAACTTGTGATTTTGGCCAACAACTTTAGTTGGTAATCTAATTCTACCAACCCTACCAACTCTTTGTGATACATAATTGACAACACAACAGCCACCTAGCAAACATACATGCATCTAGATTATATATATATGTATTAGAGAGAGAGAAAAATCATTTCTTGGCTCATTTTTACAACCAATACTCCATCAACTCTCTCCTTTCCAAAACCTACGATTTTTTGTAGTATATCAGTCCCTTAATGAGGCCCCACGATCAACAATAACAAATCAGAAGCACAAAATCAAAAATTGGATCAAAGAAAGGTATAAAACCCTAATTCTAGAAATCCTTCGATTTGTTGTTAATTGTTGCAATTGATTGTTTAAAGTTGTGTAATAAGGAGTGTATTAATGTTCTGGGTTGTTAAATTCATGACCCATAACATCAAAGTGCTCAAAATCAAAGTTTTTCCAACTTTTGAAAAACCGAACTCTGTTATTTTTAGGCAAATGTCAGGGCTTATAACTCTTTACTTGATCATGATTTTTGTTGTTTAAAAGTTGTTATATGTAGTATGTAATGTGCTCTTTAAGGTACAAAAAGAATTAGGTCCATATCTATTGTGGATCAAAAGTTATTTAAGGTCAAAATGGGTTGACCGGCATTGACCGGACAATTTCTGGGTAGCCCAGAATTTTCTAAGTGTCGATTTTTCTGACAACGTTTGACCATACTTTATCTGCTTAATTTCTTGTTGTTATGATGATGTTAAGCATTATAGTTATATTCCTACATGTTTTCTACAAATATCAATTGATAGATACCACAAACAATACACAGATTTCAAGTTATAAGGATCCAAAGTAGGCACCACGAACTGTTCTTCGTGAAGAACAGTCTTGTCAGACTTTTTGATGGCTAATAACTCTTAGATCTGATGATGTTAAGCCATGATGTTTGTTGTTAATTGTAGTATTACATGAGCACTACAAGATTTATGTGTTAGATCGCCCTGAAATATTTTGTACAGAAAGTTATACACGGCCAAACAAGCCACCATGAAGCTGGCCATGTCAGTGTTCTTGAGCTCAAGAATACCAACAGCGACGGTTGTCTGTCGCTATAGGCTTTAGCGACAGTTTTATTTTATTTTTAATTTCTGGAAATTCTGAAAATGATTAAAAAATAGAAAAAAATAGTTTTTAATTATGAAAAATACAAAATAAATTATGAAAAATTATTTTAAAGTCCAAAATATAGTTTTTAATTATTTTGAGTATATTTTAACAATATTTAATATTTTTGGGAATATAAAAGGTATTTATTTATTTAGTTATAATATTAAATAAATTATTTAAAAATAATTTTAATTCATGAAAATCATAAAAAATTATATTATTGTGTTAGAAAATATTTTAAACCCTTTCGAAAATGAAAAAAAATGTTCATAGTATGTCACAGAAACCCCATGTATAGTCAATACACAGTTTCAAAAATTGAACGAGGGTTGTTATGTTATTGTTATTGGTACAGATTACTTCACAACTATTGACCGGTTGTAGAAGAATATTATAAAGAAAACATTTAAATTCTTTCAACTTATATATATATATATATATAAATACTTGCTGGGCACTAAATGCTCATCCTTGCTTAATTTAAATGTTTTCAACTAAGTGTGAAGGACCGGAAAGCTCATGCCAGAACTAGTGAAAAGGAAAACAAACAGGACATGTTATTGATATATCTTGTAATAGTTAAATTGTATTAAGTTAATGATATGTATTATATATCATGTAAAGAATGTAGTAAATGTTGCGTACTTGGGATTAGACTCTGATAAATGTAAGTTATGTTTAAAATTCATATTATTGTTATTATTATTAGCAATATTTCCGCTCATAGAAATGGTATCGTGAAGTACCGAGTTCGGGTTTCAAGTATCCGGGTTCGGGAATTTTACAGGTTGGTAATAGAGATATAGGGTTAGAAACCTTAGGTGGCTTAGACTTTAGGCTATAACCTTAGAACAGAGGGAAACGTTGAAAATATAAATAACTCATATAGAGTTTAAAAAGGAGATGAATTGAATAAATTCATCGTCAAACAAAATAAAAGATAATTTATAAAACATTTATGTGTTGTGTGTATTTATTATTTGCTAGTCAAGATAATTTTTGTGTGTAAGTGTTAGAAAGGAACAAAATTAGGATACCCTTAAGTCGTAAAGAATAAGTCAACCTCCATGACTGAGCTAATATCAAAGCTAATAGCTGCAATAGAGGCTCAAATTGAAAGCTACCTCAAAGAGGTGGTTATTTTAGAAAGTATAGTACTGGATCAAGAAACGCTAAGTATAACTGACAGGTAAAGTATAGTTAAAGAATATGTGGTCAATGTTGAGTTCTTAAACTCGTATAATTATGGTGAGTTCTTAAACTCGTATGTTTGTGATGAGTTCTTAAACTCATAATGTGTTATAAGTTGTGACAAATTAGGTATAGTTGTGTGTAAATGGATATTGAGGATAATGGAAATAGATAAGTTATTAAGCAATTGATCGTTAGGGAAGGTGTAAGGAATAGGTAGTATTAGTATTAGTTGGATATATATGATTTTAGGTGGTATATATGATAGGTATGCTGGTGTAATGTAATGTTTTGTATAAGTTATGGCAGCGATTCCCGACTTTCGAGTCACAAAGGGATATCAGATGTTTAAATTAGTGTGTGCTAAGGCATGTCAAGTGGTATAAATATGAGTTTATGTTGGTTTAATGGGATGAATTAGTATAAAGATAGTAGATATTTATTGGTCACTGGTTATTACAGTAGACCGAGTTTTCAAAATCTAATATTTTGAGTACATGATTATTTGAATAGAAAATTTTGCGTCATATGTTAAGCATTTACGATAAGGATTAGAATGTAAGAATAATTTATAAAAATGCCGTCAAAACGAAAACAAAACCAAAGGAAGAAGGACCTGTGAACAAAGCTGGAGGACAACTAGACCCGACACAGAATTTTGAGAATGCGGACGATCAAGCTATGCAGAACGAAATACCAGTCGCGGGAAATCAACTAGACAATCGATCGACAAACTTCAAAGAATTCAAGACAACCGGACCGCCAGGATGTAGAAGATCAACCAACCCTGTTAAAGCGTATGTGATAGCTAGGATAACGGCGGGGCAAAAGACAACTTTTGTCACCTATATGATAAAAGAAGATAATTTTAATAAATAAGCCAGGAATGTGATTAAAAGAAAAGTTTGTGTGTGGAAAGTAAGGACAGGAGAGATATATATCTTTCTTAAATGTCCCAATCCAATAATGTATAATGAATGTGTTGTGTGCGAATCAATAAAGTATAAGGTAAAAGACTGTTCAAGAAAGGAAATGGAAACAAGAAATGCGAATACGGAACAAGGCAGCAGGACATTGGCGACAACGGGACCAACTTCAACAAACAAACCAACGAAATCAACCGCAAGCGTCTTCAGCGTGACTGTTCGGGATTCGGTAGCAGACAGGGATGCAACTCCAGGTATTAATCTAACCAATTTTTATTTTCTTATTTTTTTCTTATATATAGTAAATTATTTTATAAATTATTTTGAAGGAGGAATTTGAGTTCTCTTAGAAATCAAATTTCTGTTTAAGGGGATAGATAAGCTTTTTGCTGAATAGTTAAAGATCGGATCGATCAACCATGATCGAGATCTACTTGGAATGATTGTGTATGCTATGTACCCTGGTATGTATAGGTTTTAAAAGGTGAATCCGGGGACGGAATCTATATAAGGGAGGGTGAATGTGACAACCTGATATTTTCTATATAAATAAATCATAAATTTTGCGTATAATTTTTTTTTTTTTTTAAAATAAATATGAATGATATGTGCCAAGGTAATGTATAATTATAATTATATGCGTGATAAATAAAATTTATTACATTTAGTTTTACAAATAAATTTCTTTTAGAATTATTGATTATTATCAATTATATTTTTATACTAATTAATTCCTTATTGGAAATGTTTTATTAATTATTTTTCAAGGAAAAATATAATCTTATATTATTTAAATAATATATGAAATGATTTTAGAATAATTATTTATTTTAAAGGTAAGAATGCATGAAAGGTATTATATAAGTATTTATGTGATGAATATAAAATATATTTATTACATGAATGGTTATAAATAATTTTATTTTAGAAATATTGTTCATTATAAATTATATTCTAATAATAATTAGTTTTATAGTAAAAATGTTTTTAATGTGTATTTTCCATGAAAATATGATAATTATATTATATATGATATGATTATAGAATTTTTATAATAAATATTTTATTATATGAAATTATTTCAGAATAGTTAAGTAAATTATTTCTACTTAATTATAAGGTTAATTATGACAGATAAATCAGATATGGAATCCAAACCCTAATTCCGGGTTTTGATTAAGGAATGAAAATAATAATATTATATTATTATTTATCAGTATTATAGATATGTGTGGTTATGTGTGTAATGATAGTGTGTGGAACAGTTTTAGTGTTAATGATAACCCTAACTTTGGTTATGGGAAAAGGAATAATGATAATAAAATTATAATATTATTATATTTTGATTTTTCAGTGCTATGAATATGTAATGTAATTCTGTATTGATAATGGTTGGTCAATTACGGTGTATTATGATCAAACCTTAGTAATAATGTTAAACCTTAATTTGAGATCCAAATTAGAGTGCAAGATTGTTTTATAAGTGCGTTATATAATTTATGGCGTGTATTAAATGTATTAATTAGGTAAACCCTAATTAAAGTTCTAAAAACCCTAAATTATTAAAAACCCTAATTTGAAACTCAGCTGTGAGTTCAAGACTGTTGTTTAACTGTGTTATATGATATATGTTATGCATTATATAATTTTGTTATTTAGAAATCCTATTTAAAAATAGAAACCCTAGTTTCAAACTGTCAAACCCTAAATTAAATATTAAATGTCAGCTTAAGGCTGTTATGTAATCACGATAATGTGATTTTTGATCGGTGTTATATGTATTAACCCTAATTAGGGAGAATCGTAATTATTCAAAATCCTTATTATTTTTCTATATTATAAACCCTAATTTCAAAAGATAAAAACCCTAATTTGCTTATGGTAACCCTAATTATCGAAATTGTATACACTAATTGCTTAATTGGTAAGGTTAATATGTGTAGGGGTTCGAAACCCTAAAGTTCTTGTATAATTTAATTATTAACCCAATTTAGTTAACAAATTTAATTTTTAAATTTTAGAAACTAAAATAATTTAATTTTCTTTATAAACCCTAGTTGCTAAATCCTAATTTTAGAAATTCTAGATTTTTGTTTGCTTGGATCAAATCCTAAACCCTAAACCCTAAGGGTTTGCAAATTACTAGAATTCCATTTAAATGAATTATCAAATGACCTAAATACCCCTCTTTGCATTATTGTAGGAAACTTGTGATTTTGGCCAACAACTTTAGTTGGTAACCTAATTCTACCAACCCTACCAACTCTTTGTGATACATAATTGACAACACAACAGCCACCTAGCAAACATACATGCATCTAGATTATATATATATATATATGTATTAGAGAGAGAGAAAAATCATTTCTTGGCTCATTTTTACAACCAATACTCCATCAACTCTCTCCTTTCCAAAACCTACGAATTTTTGTAGTATATCAGTCCCTTAATGAAGCCCCACGATCAACAATAACAAATCAGAAGCACAAAATCAAAAATTGGATCAAAGAAAGGTATAAAACCCTAATTCTAGAAATCATTCGATTTGTTGTTAATTGTTGCAATTGATTGTTTAAAGTTGTGTAATAAGGAGTGTATTAATGTTCTGGGTTGTTAAATTCATGACCCATAACATCAAAGTGCTCAAAATCAAAGTTTTTCCAACTTTTGAAAAATCGAACTCTGTTATTTTTAGGCAAATGTCAGGGCTTATAACTCTTTACTTTATCATGAATTTTGTTGTTTAAAAGTTGTTATATGTAGTATGTAATGTGCTCTTTAAGGTACAAAAAGAATTAGGTCCATATCTATTGTGGATCAAAAGTTATTTAAGGTCAAAGTGGGTTGACCGGAATTGACCGGACAATTTCTGGGTAGCCCAGAATTTTCTAAGTGTCGATTTTTCTGACAACGTTTGACCATACTTTATCTGCTTGATTTCTTGTTGTTATGATGATGTTAAGCATTATAGTTATAGTCCTACATGTTTTCTATAAATATCAATTGATAGATACCACAAACAATACACAGATTTCAAGTTATAAGGATCCAAAGTAGGCACCACGAACTGTTCTTCGTGAAGAACAGTCTTGTCAGACTTTTTGATGGCTAATAACTCTTAGATCTGATGATGTTAAGCCATGATGTTTGTTGTTAATTGTAGTATTACATGAGCACTACAAGATTTATGTGTTAGATCTCCCAGAAACATTTTGTACAGAAAGTTATACACGGTCAAACAAGCCACCATGAAGCTGGCCATGTCAGTGTTCTTGAGCTCAAGAACACCAACATCGACGGTTGTCTGTCGCTATAGGCTTTAGCGAAGGTTTTATTTTATTTTTAATTTTTGGAAATTCCGAAAATGATTAAAAAATAGAAAAAAATAGTTTTTAATTATGAAAAATTATTTTAAAGTCCAAAATATAGTTTTTAATTATTTTGAGTATATTTTAACAATATTTAATATTTTTGGGAATATAAAAGGTATTTATTTATATAGTTATAATATTAAATAAATTATTTAAAAATAATTTTAATTCATGAAAATCATAAAAAATTATATTATTGTGTTAGAAAATATTTTAAACCCTTTCGAAAATGAAAAAAAATGTTCATAGTATGTCACAGAAACCCCATGTATAGTCAATACACAGTTTCAAAAATTGAACGAGGGTTGTTATGTTATTGTTATTGGTACAGATTACTTCACAACTATTGACCGGTTGTAGAAGAATATTATAAAGAAAACATTTAAATTCTTTCAACTTATATATATATATATATATATATATATATATATATATATATATATAAATACTTGCTGGGCACTAAATGCTCATCCTTGCTTAATTTAAATGTTTTCAACTAAGTGTGAAGGACCGGAAAGCTCATGCCAGAACTAGTGAAAAGGAAAGCAAACAGGACATGTTATTGATATATCTTGTAATAGTTAAATTGTATTAAGTTAATGATATGTATTATATATCATGTAAAGAATGTAGTAAAGGTTGCGTACTTGGGATTAGACTCTGATAAATGTAAGTTATGTTTAAAATTCATATTATTGTTATTATTATTAGCAATATTTCCGCTCATAGAAATGGTATCGTGAAGTACCGAGTTCGGGTTTCAAGTATCCGGGTTCGGAAATTTTACAGGTTGGTAATAGAGATATAGGGTTAGAAACCTTAGGTGGCTTAGACTTTAGGCTATAACCTTAGAACAGAGGGAAACATTGAAAATATAAATAACTCATATAGAGTTTAAAAAGGAGATGAATTGAATAAATTCATCGTCAAACAAAATAAAAGATAATTTATAAAACATTTATGTGTTGTGTGTATTTATTATTTGCTAGTCAAGATAATTTTTGTGTGTAAGTGTTAGAAAGGAACAAAATTAGGATACCCTTAAGTCGTAAAGAATAAGTCAACCTCCATGACTGAGCTAATATCAAAGCTAATAGCTGCAATAGAGGCTCAAATTGAAAGCTACCTCAAAGAGGTGGTTATTTTGGAAAGTATAGTACTGGATCAAGAAACGCTAAGTATAACTGACAGGTAAAGTATAGTTAAAGAATATGTGGTCAATGTTGAGTTCTTAAACTCGTATAATTATGGTGAGTTCTTAAACTCGTATGTTTGTGATGAGTTCTTAAACTCATAATGTGTTATAAGTTGTGACAAATTAGGTATAGTTGTGTGTAAATGGATATTGAGGATAATGGAAATAGATAAGTTATTAAGCAATTGATCGTTAGGGAAGGTGTAAGGAATAGGTAGTATTAGTATTAGTTGGATATATATGATTTTAGGTGGTATATATGATAGGTATGCTGGTGTAATGTAATGTTTTGTATAAGTTATGGCAGCGATTCCCGACTTTCGAGTCACAAAGGGATATCAGATGTTTAAATCAGTGTGTGCTAAGGCATGTCAAGTAGTATAAATATGAGTTTATGTTGGTTTAATGGGATGAATTAGTATAAAGATAGTAGATATTTATTGGTCACTGGTTATTACAGTAGACCGAGTTTTCAAAATCTAATATTTTGAGTACATGATTATTTGAATAGAAAATTTTGCGTCATATGTTAAGCATTTACGATAAGGATTAGAATGTAAGAATAATTTATAAAAATGCCGTCAAAACGAAAACAAAACCAAAGGAAGAAGGACCTGTGAACAAAGCTGGAGGACAACCAGACCCGACACAGAATTTTGAGAATGCGGACGATCAAGCTATGCAGAACGAAATACCAGTCGCGGGAAATCAACTAGACAATCGATCGACAAACTTCAAAGAATTCAAGACAACCGGACCGCCAGGATGTAGAAGATCAACCAACCCTGTTAAAGCGTATGTGATAGCTAGGATAACGGCGGGGCAAAAGACAACTTTTGTCACCTATATGATAAAAGAAGATAATTTTAATAAATAAGCCAGGAATGTGATTAAAAGAAAAGTTTGTGTGTGGAAAGTAAGGACAGGAGAGATATATATCTTTCCTAAATGTCCCAATCCAATAATGTATAATGAATGTGTTGTGTGCGAATGAATAAAGTATAAGGTAAAAGACTGTTCAAGAATGGAAATGGAAACAAGAAATGCGAATACGGAACAAGGCAGCAGGACATTGGCGACAACGGGACCAACTTCAACAAACAAACCAACGAAATCAACCGCAAGCGTCTTCAGCGTGACTGTTCGGGATTCGGTAGCAGACAGGGATGCAACTCCAGGTATTAATCTAACCAATTTTTATTTTCTTATTTTTTTCTTATATATAGTAAATTATTTTATAAATTATTTTGAAGGAGGAATTTGAGTTCTCTTAGAAATCAAATTTCTGTTTAAGGGGATAGATAAGCTTTTTGCTGAATAGTTAAAGATCGGATCGATCAACCATGATCGAGATCTACTTGGAATGATTGTGTATGCTATGTACCCTGGTATGTATAGGTTTTAAAAGGTGAATCCGGGGACGGAATCTTTATAAGGGAGGGTGAATGTGACAACCCGATATTCTCTATATAAATAAATCATAAATTTTGCGTATAATTTTTTTTTTTTATAAAATAAATATGAATGATATGTGCCAAGGTAATGTGTAATTATAATTATATGTGTGATAAATAAAATTTATTACATTTAGTTTTACAAATAAATTTATTTTAGAATTATTGATTATTATCAATTATATTTTTATACTAATTAATTCCTTATTGGAAATGTTTTATTAATTATTTTTCAAGGAAAAATATAATCTTATATTATTTAAATAATATATGAAATGATTTTAGAATAATTATTTATTTTAAAGGTAAGAATGCATGAAAGGTATTATATAAGTATTTATGTGATGAATATAAAATATATTTATTACATGAATGGTTATAAATAATTTTATTTTAGAATTATTGTTCATTATAAATTATATTCTAATAATAATTAGTTTTATAGTAAAAATGTTTTTAATGTGTATTTTCCATGAAAATATGATAATTATATTATATATGATATGATTATAGAATTTTTATAATAAATATTTTATTATATGAAATTATTTCAGAATAGTTAAGTAAATTATTTCTACTTAATTATAAGGTTAATTATGACAGATAAATCAGATATGGAATCCAAACCCTAATTCCGGGTTTTGATTAAGGAATGAAAATAAAAATATTATATTATTATTTATCAGTATTATAGATATGTGTGGTTATGTGTGTAATGATAGTGTGTGGAACAGTTTTAGTGTTAATGATAACCCTAACTTTGGTTATGGGAAAAGGAATAATGATAATAAAATTATAATATTATTATATTTTGATTTTTCAGTGCTATGAATATGTAATGTAATTCTGTATTGATAATGGTTGGTCAATTACGGTGTATTATGATCAAACCTTAGTAATAATGTTAAACCTTAATTTGAGATCCAAATTAGAGTGCAAGATTGTTTTATAAGTGCGTTATATAATTTATGGCGTGTATTAAATGTATTAATTAGGTAAACCCTAATTAAAGTTCTAAAAACCCTAAATTATTAAAAACCCTAATTTGAAACTCAGCTGTGAGTTCAAGACTGTTGTTTAACTGTGTTATATGATATATGTTATGCATTATATAATTTTGTTATTTAGAAATCCTATTTAAATATAGAAACCCTAGTTTCAAACTGTCAAACCCTAAATTAAATATTAAATGTCAGCTTAAGGCTGTTATGTAATCACGATAATGTGATTTTTGATCGGTGTTATATGTATTAACCCTAATTAGGGAGAATCGTAATTATTCAAAATCCTTATTATTTTTCTATATTATAAACCCTAATTTCAAAAGATAAAAACCCTAATTTGCTTATGGTAACCCTAATTATCGAAATTGTATACACTAATTGCTTAATTGGTAAGGTTAATATGTGTAGGGGTTCGAAACCCTAAAGTTCTTGTATAATTTAATTATTAACCCAATTTAGTTAACAAATTTAATTTTTAAATTTTAGAAACTAAAATAATTTAATTTTCTTTATAAACCCTAGTTGCTAAATCCTAATTTTAGAAATCCTAGATTTTTGTTTGCTTAGATCAAATCCTAAACCCTAAACCCTAAGGGTTTGCAAATTACTAGAATTCCATTTAAATGAATTATCAAATGACCTAAATACCCCTCTTTGCATTATTGTAGGAAACTTGTGATTTTGGCCAACAACTTTAGTTGGTAACCTAATTCTACCAACCCTACCAACTCTTTGTGATACATAATTGACAACACAACAGCCACCTAGCAAACATACATGCATCTAGATTTTATATATATATATATATATATATATATATATGTATTAGAGAGAGAGAAAAATCATTTCTTGGCTCATTTTTACAACCAATACTCCATCAACTCTCTCCTTTCCAAAACCTACGAATTTTTGTAGTATATCAGTCCCTTAATGAAGCCCCACGATCAACAATAACAAATCAGAAGCACAAAATCAAAAATTGGATCAAAGAAAGGTATAAAACCCTAATTCTAGAAATCCTTCGATTTGTTGTTAATTGTTGCAATTGATTGTTTAAAGTTGTGTAATAAGGAGTGTATTAATGTTCTGGGTTGTTAAATTCATGACCCATAACATCAAAGTGCTCAAAATCAAAGTTTTTCCAACTTTTGAAAAATCGAACTCTGTTATTTTTAGGCAAATGTCAGGGCTTATAACTCTTTACTTGATCATGAATTTTGTTGTTTAAAAGTTGTTATATGTAGTATGTAATGTGCTCTTTAAGGTACAAAAAGAATTAGGTCCATATCTATTGTGGATCAAAAGTTATTTAAGGTCAAAGTGGGTTGACCGGAATTGACCGGACAATTTCTGGGTAGCCCAGAATTTTCTAAGTGTCGATTTTTCTGACAACGTTTGACCATACTTTATCTGCTTGATTTCTTGTTGTTATGATGATGTTAAGCATTATAGTTATAGTCCTACATGTTTTCTATAAATATCAATTGATAGATACCACAAACAATACACAGATTTCAAGTTATAAGGATCCAAAGTAGGCACCACGAACTGTTCTTCGTGAAGAACAGTCTTGTCAGACTTTTTGATGGCTAATAACTCTTAGATCTGATGATGTTAAGCCATGATGTTTGTTGTTAATTGTAGTATTACATGAGCACTACAAGATTTATGTGTTAGATCTCCTAGAAACATTTTGTACAGAAAGTTATACACGGTCAAACAAGCCACCATGAAGCTGGCCATGTCAGTGTTCTTGAGCTCAAGAACACCAACATCGACGGTTGTCTGTCGCTATAGGCTTTAGCGAAGGTTTTATTTTATTTTTAATTTTTGGAAATTCCGAAAATGATTAAAAAATAGAAAAAAATAGTTTTTAATTATGAAAAATTATTTTAAAGTCCAAAATATAGTTTTTAATTATTTTGAGTATATTTTAACAATATTTAATATTTTTGGGAATATAAAAGGTATTTATTTATATAGTTATAATATTAAATAAATTATTTAAAAATAGTTTTAATTCATGAAAAATTATATTATTGTGTTAGAAAATATTTTAAGTCATTTTTGATGAATTTTAATATTTTGTGATGAAATTTCATTAATTAATTAATATTAATGATGTTTAAGTTATTTAATAAATTTATTAAATAAATTATGGGAAATAAAATTTATGATTTTAAAAATCATTTAAGGTATTATAAAAATATTTTAAGTTATAAAATATGACTTTTGATATTTTGTCATGAAAAATATTATTAATTTAATATTAATGATATTAATTTATTATTAGTGATATTTAATTTATTTAATAATTATATTAAATAAATTATTTTAAAAATGATTTTATTATTTTAAAAATCGTTTTAAATGAAAATAAAGTGTTTAAAGATATTTTAAGTTATAAAATATAACTTTTAATATTTAAGGGATATTTTCATTAATAATTTAATATTAATGATATTTATTTAATGATTAATGATATTAAATTTATTTGATAGTTATATTAAATAAATAATTTAAAAATAGTTTTATTTATTTAAAAATCATTTAAAAGGGATATAAATGAATTTAAAAATATTTTAAGTTATAATTAATGACTTTTAATATTTAGATAAATAGTACATTAATATTTTAATATTAATGGTAATTATTTAAGAATGATTTTAAATGTTTTAAAAATCATTTAAGGGTAACATAAATGTTTTAAAAATATTTTGAGTTATTATACATAACTTTAATATTTTGGCAATGGTTTCATTAATAATTTAATATTGAATAAATATTAATGATAATAGAATTGTGTACTATTTAAATCATTTAATAATGATTTTGATATTTCAAAAATTATGATAAATGATAATAATTATTTTATAATTATTATAAGGTCATGAAAAATGATATGACTGTTATTTAATTAGTCTAAATGGATATTGAACAACTATTTAGAGTCTTAGACTCGATAAATTACCCGATAAAGATGTCGGTAGACCGACATGGTTCAGAAATTGATCTGGACTTAGAAATTTAGTTAGTTAATTATTTTATTTGTGATTCAATGGTGGATAAAATTGTGTAACAATGTGATTAGGAATGAGTTAATGTTTGTTTGTGATAACATGATTGTTGAACATGTATGACAATGTGATTAGGTTATGTGCTGACTGCGAAATGCAGTACTATGTGTTAAGGTATATTGTTCTAATCGAATAAATGATTTGATTAATGATAGGTCGTGATAGAAAAGATAAATCTAAGTTGCGTAATTGTAAGCAGCGCATCAGGCAAGTATCCTAACTTTGCATTTTTTTTATGCATTAGACAAGTGTAAGAATGTTTCAAAATTATATTATTATTGTACAGATTGTTAAGCCTATATTATATATGCCCATTGATTATCAACATGTTAGTATATAATAATTCAGTTATATATTCTATTCGTTAATTTCTATAAATGATTATACAAGTGTCCCCACTTGGATAATCATTGTATTTAATCACATGTTGATACACCTTTAATATACATATATGTTGAATTATATAAGACCTTTGTTATAAAAACCCGACAGGTATGAACATCCCGATAATGGGAAAATTTTTATGCACTACGACGGACAAAGGATGAACGATAATATCGTTCTAGCAATGTAGTATTGATCAATACAGGGCCCATGGACTGTACACCCTCAGGCCCGTAAGCAATGGCCGATTTACAGATGAATTTCTGTTTAAACCCTTTCGAAAATTAAAAAAAATGTTCATAGTATGTCACAGAAACCCCATGTATAGTCAATACACAGTATCAAAAATTTGAACGAGGGTTGTTATGTTATTGTTATTGGTACAGATTACTTCACAACTATTGACCGGTTGTAGAAGAATATTATAAAGAAAACATTTAAATTCTTTCAACTTATATATATATAAATACTTGCTGGGCACTTAAATGCTCATCCTTGCTTAATTTAAATGTTTTCAGCTAAGTGTGAAGAACCGAAAAGCTCATGCCAGAACTAGTGAAAAGGAAAGCAAATAGGACATGTTATTGGTATATCTTGTAATAGTTAAATTGTATTAAGTTAATGATATGTATTATATATCATGTAAAGAATGTAGTAAAGGTTGCGTACTTGGGATTAGACTCTGATAAATGTACGTTAAGTTTAAAATTCATATTATTGTTATTATTATTAGCAATATTTCTGCTCATAGAAATGGTATCGTGAAGTACAGAGTTCGGATTTCAAGTATCCGGGTTCGGGGATTTTACAGTGGTTCGGGTATTCCACATATTTACGTAACATGGATATGTGAAAAATGTTATGAACATGAGACATACTTGGCGGTAAGGCAAGTCTATAAGCCACATTTCCTACTCGATCGAGGATTTCTAATGGGCCAATGAATCGAGGATTGAACTTTCGTCTCTTACCAAATCTTGTAACTCCTTTCCATGGAGCAACCTGTAATAACACATGATCTCCAACATTAAACTCCATCTCTTTTTGATGAAGATCAACATAACTCTTTTGTCTATCTTGTGAAGTTTTTATACGTTGTCGGATCATTTGAATCTTTTTTGTTGTCATGCGTACCAATTCTGGTCCCAACAACGTTTCTTCACCCACCTCGTCCCAGCATACTGGAAAACGATACTTGCGTCCATACAACGCCTCAAATGGAGCCATGCCAATACTTGCTTGATAACTGTTGTTGTAGGAAAATTCCACCAATGGCAAGAACTTGACCAACCTTCATTTGAAGTCAAGGACAAAGAGTCTTAATAGATCTTCCAGAGTTTGAATAGTCCTCTTTGACTGCCCATCCGTCTGAGGATGATATGCCAAACTGAATCACAAATCCGTGCCCATAGTTTTCTGCAAACTGACCTAAAACTGTGAAGTGAATCTTGGGTCCCGATCAAAAACTATAGATACTGGCATACCATGCAGTCTTACAATCTCATTTATGTACATACAAGCAAGACGTTCAAGTGAATAAGTTTTTCGTATGGGTAAGAAATGAGCAGACTTGGTCAATCTATCAACAATGACCCAAATAGCATCTATGCCTTGGGAAAACTTTGGAAGACCAGTAACAAAATCTATAATAATGTGCTCCCACTTCTATTATGGAATTTCAAGTGGTTGCAATGGACCTTTTGGCAGTTGATGCTCCGCCTTGACACATTGACACGTTAAACACCTTGAGATAAACTCTGCTATCTCTCTCTCTTTTTATATTGCTCCACCAAAGTGTATGTCAAATATTATGATACATTTTGGTACTCCGAGGATGGATTGCAAACAGTGTGTTGTGCGCCTCCATCATGATTTTATACTTTAAATCAGGGTCGTTAGGAACACAAAGTCTAGAGTTAACTCAAAGTATTCCTTCTTCATCAATTCCTGCTTCTGGAATAACACATTCTTATACTTTCTTCTTCATACGCATCAGCTCCAGGTCCGTATCTTGAGCAACTTTAATTTTATCGATTAAATTCGGTTCTACACGTATATTTGTCATCATCACGTGGGTCCTTGGAGTCTTTATCTCTATCTCCATCCTTTGCAAGTCATACAAAATGAGCATTTCCGTTTACAATATCGCACTCGAACCCGCATATGATCTTCTATTTAATGCGTCAGCTACCACGTTCGCTTTTTCAGGATGATATTGAATAGTATGATCATAATCTTTCAACAGTTCAAGCCAACGTCGTTGTCGTATGTTTAGATCCTTTTGGGTGAAGAAATATTTGAGGCTTTTATGATCTGTATAGATCTCCACTTTCTACCCATACAGGTAATGCCTCCAGATTTTAAGTGCCAAAACGACAGCTGCCAACTCTAGATCATGAGTATGATAATTCCTCTCATATTCTTTAAGTTGTCGTGAGGCATAGGCTATGACTTTCCCATGTTGCATGAGAACACATCCCTCTGCATGAAGCATCACTGTATATGACATATCCCTCCGTACCAGATGGTATTGTCAGAACAGGTGCTGAAATGAGTCTCATCTTGAGTTCTTGAAAACTCTTCTCACATTCCTCGCTCCAACCGAATTATGTTTTTTTTCGAGTCAGCTAAGTTAATGGATTAGCGATTCGAGAAAATCCTTCAACGAATCTCCGATAATAACCAGCTAAACCTAGAAAGCTACGTACTTCGGTAACTGACTTAGGTTACTCCCAGCTTTGAATTGCTTCAATCTTTGTCGGGTCAACAGATATTCTATGATTTGATATCACGTGCCCAAGGAATGCTATTTCCTCAAGCTAGAACTCGCATTTCTTCAACTTGGCATATAACTTATTTTCACGAAGCTTTTGGAGTATTAGCCTCAAGTGTTGCTCATGATCTTCACGACTTTTGGAGTGTAGACACTCAAATTTTCTGTATTACTGTCACTAATATTGCAGGAGGACAGATTCGTCTTTTAAGAGGGAACCCCTAAAGACAATCCATATCCATACCGGATACTATCGGAAGTTCAGCATCAACCCCAGAACACACTTTGGGAATAACAATTCCAACCTCGGATATAACCGCGAGGCGTGCAGATCCAATACCGGAACAGTACACATTGGAGAAGACCGATTAATCTCGGAGATAACCCCGAGGTATCCAATCTCAGTCCCAACCATGGGAATAGCAACCAACCTTCGTGATAACCCCAAGGAATGCAGTTTCGGCGATAACCCCAGAAATGCTTGTTTCAAATTCGACCATCTTCAATCTAGGCGCGCACAACGAGATACTCTGTACCAACCCGGAGATAACATCGGGAGGACATGCACACCTCAAAGATGACAATGAGGACCTTCAACAATTGCAGTAGTCCAATCTCAGCGAAGCTCTGAGCAACGTCTGCTTTATCAGCCCAAATCGACAATAACACCGGTGAGGGGCAACATCGTCATCTCGCTAACACGATGCCATGCCACGTCGTCTCAACATTTCATACACACATCTACGCAACAATGTCCCACAAGAATCAAGGATAATCAATCCCGAGCGACTATTGTGCTGGGTAATAGATAGAATTTGAAGCTTGAAGACCGGAGGGCATCGTCCCATCTCAATGACTTCATACAAACTCTAATCCTATGCCATTGTACAACTCTCGACAACGGCGGTCTGAAATAGGTCATGTATGCCTCAAACGGATGCCCGAATTGCACTTCTTAAAGTTCAAGTGGACATTGCAGTGCCCGAGTGCACGTACTACGAGACGACCAGACCCGAGAAACACGGGCCCACCCGGGTTGCCTCTGGTACACCTGCGGCTCAGCCGCAAGTATACCTGCGGCTCTATCCTCTATAAATAGAGGGCTTGGGGTGACCATTTTGCAAGAGAAAATGGCGAGGAAGCCCTGCCCAATTTGCTCTGCACTCACCCCATACAGTGTACTTTCTCATTTTAAACACCTGCGAGCTCATATATAGCTACTTTTGCACCTACAAAAGCCAGTGTTTACCCACTTTAAAGATATAGAAGTTTTCTTTGGCAGTCAACTGTAAGTCTTCTCACACACTTTAAAGTCATTCTCTTCATCTCTGCACACACCCTTCTTCACGTTAAGAGTCGGGTTGCGCGCATTTTCCCGAACTTCGGTCCGTGGTGTTATTTTAGTTTGTATATATATATATATATATATATATATATATATATATATATATATATATATATATATATATATATATCTAGACTAACATTATCGAGTTATGCCTAGATTGAGCCTAGACTTCGGTCTGGAGCGTTTACTTGCTTTAATATATATATTAACTGTGTGTCGGACTCTGTTCGATGAGCCTGGATTTTACATCCGGAGCGTTTATTTTCTTATATATATATATATTTATATATATGAACTATGTGTCGAACTTTGTTCGATGAGCCTAGACTTCGGTCTGGAGCGTTTACTTGCTTTAATATATATATACTTATATATATTAACGGTGTGTCGGACTCTGTTCGATGAGCCTGGATTTTACATCCGGAGCGTTTACTTGCTTTTATATATATATATATGAACTGTTGTCGGACTCTGTTCGATGAGCCTGAATTTTACATCCGATGCGTTTATTTGCTTATATATATATATATATATATACTTATATATATAAACTGTTATCGAACTCTGTTCGATGAGCCTGGATTTTACATCCGGTGCGTTTATCGCTTATATATATATATATATATATATATATATATATATATATATATATATATATATATATATATATATATATATATATATTCCGTCCCACCTAGAGTTTACTTCGTGGTGGTTGATCGCTTTTACAGCTTTCTTACGTTTCGTCCTGCCTGGAGTTTACTTCATGGAAGTTGATCGCTTTGTACAACTTTCTTTAAATTTTGTCCCGCCTGTAGTTTCCTTCGTGGCGGTTGACCATATTTACAGCTTTATTTACGTTTCGTCCCGCTTGGAAGTTCCTCCGTGGCGATTGATTTCTTTTACAGCTTTATTTACATTTCTGATCCTTCATGGAGGTGCTTCGTGATTGGTGATCATGTCTGTATATATATATATATATATATATATATATATATATTTACAACTTTTATATATATACATGCTTACTGCTTTCATACAAATTGTAGTATTTTGTGCGCCTAGGAATCATGTGATCATAATTCAACCCATTGGATCTAGATTCGGTTCATGTGATGGACATTTTCAGCTGTAAGCAGTCTGTAAATTATTTTACGGTGTCTGAATTTCCTCAGATGGTTTCCATACCCATGAGAAAGTCGGCATTATTTTGTACATTATTTTCGTACGGATGCCTCGCATCTGTAAAATAAAATTAATCAAGTCGAACACTTAATAAAATGGGAGTGTAAAAGGTGTCAATTACTATTGAGCATCAGGGTTTGAAAAACCTATTTTAAAACATCACTGCCATATCTTGCTTAAAAATGAATTTTTACATAAATTCAAACCCTGTGTATATAGGTGCGAACGAGGCCTCGCACTACTTCCAAATAACAACACATTGACCCACACACACATTTAGATAATAGTTTCTTTAAAAGAGGCGGTCACCGTGGTAACACGGATGTCGGGGGGTGTCTAACACCTTGCCTCCGCATAACCAAGTCCCCGGACTCTAATGAATCTCAGTTTCACCGACCTGTTTAGCAGTGTCACATCACTAGGTCAATGTGCAAACCTTTTCTCGGTTGTATTGGTATAACCATTTAAAAACCATCTGGCGACTATTAACAGTCCATCGTCGATATTATACATGTCAGACCTTTTTCACTTTTTTTTTCAAACAAATCTCACCTAAAATGAGAACACCAAAGAACAAGTAACGGAAAGGGACATCTAAAAATCCCGACGTCGACAGGTGGTGACTCTGCTGGGGACTCCAGTAAGAGGACTTAAGCCGCTATTACAATCTTTTCAAAATTGTTATCTGCTTATGTGTGGATGTTGCATTTAAATTTATGATGAATGTGTTAGAATGCATTTACTTATTGCACTTAGGGCCTCACACCATAAACTGCTTGTGATATTAGTGCTTCGCACATGTCATCATTTTCATACGGTGAGACGCGATGTATGTGAATGTATGTTGTGTGGTCCCTCCACCAGGAGGCTATCCCGTTGGTGTTTGATTACTGGACTCGTGGGAAGACTAATTCCCCAAAGCTCAGGAAAGGCGCCACCCAAATTCACTCCAGTTGAAAGACCGGATTAATTTCCCGTTGAGTAAATTTCGATGATTTGGGAACCTTTATGCCAAAAAACCACGAGAGTAACCTAAGATAGGTCAGCCTCTGATAAACCCAAAACGGAGGAAAGTCTCTTAATTCTCTCATTTTAATTACTTGTAAACACAATTACTTGTAATTTCATTCCATATCTATCTCATAAAAACCCAGGTCATTACAATACCTGAACTGCAGTTTGATACGACCAACAAAACTCATGATGCTGCCCATCCCACTGGAGATCCAGACACTGGTGACATAAAAAAAAAAAGTCCTCCAAATGGAAGAGACCCTTCGTGCTATCAAAGGAATTGGAACACACGAGAGTGTTTCATATGCTGATCTTTGCATTTTTCCTGGTGTTCATTATCCAAAAAAGTTTAAAACTCCTGACTTCAAAAAATATAACTGGTTAGGAGATCCTTATACACATTTAAAGGTGTTTGTTGGAGAAATTGGATCTTATACAGAGGACAAAAAGCTCAGAATGCAATTGTTCCAAAAGAGTCTAACTGGAGAAGCCCGTTTGTGGTACACAAGATTAGATAATTCAAAAATCCATAGCTGGGAAGAGCTAGCACATGCTTTCCTCACTCAATACAGCTTACAGTCTCAGATGGCTCCTAATCAGTATCAAATTACCAAGATCAAGAAACAGTCTTTCAGAGAGTATACTCAAAGGTAGAGACGCCTGGCTGCCCAAGTTAGTCCTTCCATGATAGAATCAGAGATGGTCATAACTTTCATAGATATACAAGAAGCGCCTTTCTATGAAAGAGTTTTAGCCGACATCGACAAACCATTTTTTGAAATGGTCGAACATGGGGAGATGGCTGAGATGGGATTTAAGTCCAGAAAGATTCAAGACCTAGCTTCCCTTAAAGCTATTGCTGATCACATCCAATCCAAAAATTATGGAAACAATCCCCGGAGGGTCCATAAAAAGAAAGAGGAAGATGTTTCCCTGATACTACAGGGTCAAAAAGGCAATCAGAACATGCCTATTCAAAGGAGAAACTACACTCCCTTTCAAGCACAGTCTGCGAACCCTCCAATACAAAAAGGTGGAGAAGTCAAACGCCCTCGAGTGTTCACACCCTTAGGGGACACCCTCGAGAACATTCTAAATCTTCTGACAACAAAGAAGAAAATTATGCATCTTCTTCTACCAGCCAACCCTAATGGACAGGGTTTTAATGATTCTCAGAAATGTGCTTATCATGCTGGGGCACCTGGACATGATACTCAGGATTGTTGGGCCTTGAAACACAAGATCCAGGACCTGATAGACAACGGGGAGATCGTGCTCACCAAACCAGATCAGCCTCACGTTCAAGACAACCCTCTTCCTCAACACAAAGAAGAAAAGTTCAACATGATAAATTTGAGTAACGGACAGAATTCCAATTTCAACTGTGAATCCTCCCAGACCCTCAAAGAAGGTGTTGACAAATGGGACTACGCAAAGTTCCAGTTCACAATGGGATGAAAGATGAAAGCTCTATGCAAGAAAATTGAATAATTGGCAGAACTGGTGACTTATCAACATCAAGTGACACGTCAATTAATCAGCTAGGAGCATGCTAGTCTCCTACCTCTTATCATGAATATTCGCTTGTCACTTTCAAAAAATGAAATGTTGGAAGACAAAGTGATAAAGGACCAAATGCCAAATCACGTCGGGATTTTGCCAACAAAAGGGAATTCACCTATCTGGGCCAACCTATGGAGGAAATCCTTCATATGTTAATCAATGAAGGAAGGATCAGTTCCCTTCTACCTCCAATCAACCCTCGTTTAGGGCGGTACAACTCTGATGGAGTATGTCAATATCACTCCCAGTCTCGCGCTCGCAGTAAAGAAGAATGCTGGGCACTCTGCCACCTCATCCAAAATCTAATTGACAGTGGTGTCCTGCACTTAGCAGACGACGATACTGTGTTACGAGCAAGTGAGAATTCAGGTCCTACTAAGTGGAAGAGTGTGGTAGCAGTCATATCCACTGAAACTGATGGGGTTAACAAATCACTCACAATGTTAATAATTCAACTCAAGGGAAGCAACAATCCTTTGAAAGTGGCCGCTCCGGAGCTGATCAACTTGTCGTCCAGAGAATAATATCCTATTGTTAGCTTGCTCAAAGTTCCGTGAAATTATGGAGAAGGTGAAGGATCCACCTCACATACAACTACTATAGTGTCGAAGGAAAATCCACTGTATCTTCCCCAACGGGTGATGAAGTCTACCATCAAATCAAAAGGGAAAATACCCATGGAGAAGATTGAACGATTCCTCCGCACTATGGGTCATAAGGAAGCCACGGTGGTTTTAAGCTTAAAAGAAGCTCCACAACAAATATCAATTTTGGACTTGGTCCTAACTTCCGAGAATCACCGAAAGGTCTTGTTGAAGGTTTTAGAAGAAGCCTATCTACCAACATCAGTTGATACGGAAAAATTTCAACATTTGGTTAATCACATTTTCAACAACAATGTGATATTCTTCACTGATGATGACATACCGCCCGAGGGGACAAGTCATTGGAAGCCATTGCACATTGCGGTCTTGTCCTCTGGATACATGCTAGCTGGAGTCTTGATAGATGAAGGTTCATCTTTAAATATATGTCCATATGCTACCTTGGTGAAGATGAATATCAATCTTAACCGAATTTAGAATAGCCATACTATCATCAAAGCTTTTGATGGAGCCCGTCGGAATTCAGTCGGAGTAATTGAACTGCCAATCGAAATTGGTCCTCATACATTTTGCGTATCTTTACATGTACTCAAGATAGATTCGGGATACAACCTACTCTTGGGACGACCATGGATCCATATAGCTGGGGCAGTCCCCTCCACTCTTCACCAACAATTGAAATACATTATTAACAATAGCTTGGTCACGGTCAACGCTGAACTAGAGTGTCCTCAACACGGGGATATGCCATTCATCAATGCAAATGAAAATGTTGAACCAGTCAGTTTTCATGCCTTGGAAGTAAGCAATACCCAATACCATGCTATTGGAATGCCATTACCCGAACCCAAGATTTCTGCCGAGGTAATGTCGGCTACTCAAGAAATGATGTCCTTGGGTCATAAACCGGGACAAGGGCTGGGTAATGATTGTCAGGGTATCAAATACCCAATTTAATTAACCAAGCAAACTGGAACAGCTGGACTAGGCTATTCTGTCAGTTCTAGTCATATGAATCCTCATAAGCATCAGCAGATTCCATGAGCTTCAACCATGTGGCGTTTATCTTCGCCTTCAAACTCTGAGTCCGCACAACCTCTTGTAAAGGTGCCAGCCAATGTAATTGCTATGTTATTTCCCAAGCGGGTACCAGTAAAGGAGAAAGAAGTCTTTGTTCCAAATCCTGCAGTGGAAGAGGAAGAACGAAGGATCAAGCAAGACGTCATCCGAATGATGTCAGGCATACGCATCATCGTTCATGATGAACATACCAACAGATACACCCCAAACGATGATTGCCCAGACGTAATGGCCATCATTCAGGACAGGGAGGATGATGACAATCCCTCCATCACTGCGGTCTACCCGGACTTTACCCTTGCCAATTGGAACAGCACTCCTTGCATTGGTCATCAAGGGTAAAGCAGGTAGAAACTCTTTCTGCCTTGTAGATATAATAAATGGTTACTTTTTTGTACAGTATTAGCAGTTTATTTTGCCAGTATATGCTAACACTGTGTATGATCAACACATTTTATATATACTAAATGAAAGCATATTTTGTTTCAAGACTCTGAATTTAGATGTGCATGTACTTGCTGATACGGTGTCTCTTCTCCACAAGTGTTGTACCTTTGATGTAGAGATGAATTCAGCCTTGATGGAAATACAGGATGACAATTAGGTGCCTCCAGAAATTCATGAATGGTTCAGAGACAAACCCAAACCCAAGCTTGATCAAAACACTTCTTTCAATCTCGGAACCTTAGAAAGCCCTAAGTTAATCCAGATTGGTTCATACCTTACCCCAAACCAAAAGAATGACATGGTTACGCTATTGACCAAATTCCTGGATTTGTTTGCATGGTCTCAGGAAGACATGGTGGGTTTGTCCACTGATATTGTCCTTCATCGCCTTCCCATTAAAGAGGGATTTAAGCCAGTCAAGAAAAAGCTCAGGCGATTGAAACCTGAGTGGAGTTTAAAGGTGAAAGAAGAAATTGTGAAACAATTTCAAGCTGGCATCATCATGGTGTCCACATATCCCATCATGGTGTCCACATATCCTGAGTGGATATCCAACATTGTGCCCGTGCCTAACCTGGAGGGAAGGTGCCAGTTTACGTGGATTACCGGGACTTGAACAAAGCTTGCTTAAAAGATAGCTTTCCTGTGCCATTTATCCACATTCTTATTGACAATACTGTGCAATATGACACGTACTCCTTTGCGGGGTACCATCAGATCATGGTTGCTGAGGAAGATCGTGAGAAAACTGATTTCATCACGCCTTGGGGAACCTTTTGCTACAGACAGTTGTCATTCGGCCTCATCAATGCCGGAGCCACCTATCAACGAGCTATGATGGCTCTTTTCCATAACTTAATGCACAAAGAGATCGAGATCTACGTGGATGACATCATTATCAAGTCCCAGAAGGAGGATGACCATCTAGACCATCTCAAATAGTTGTTCAGCAGGTTGCGTAAGTACAACTTGAAGTTAAATCTAGCTAAATGCGCCTTTGGTGTTAAATTAGGCAAGTTGCTAGGATTTCTAATTAGCCACAAAGGGATTGAGCTGGATCCTGCCAAAATCCAGGTCATCACAGAAATGCCCATTCCTCAGACAGAAAAGGAAATACGGGGATTTTTGGAAAGAATCAACTTCATTAGCAGGTTTATCTCTTAACTCACAGCAACCTTAGAGCCAATCTTTAAGCTATTAAGGAAGAACTCCTCCATGAAATGGAATGATGAGTGTCAAAATGCCTTCCTCACAATCAAGAAACAGCTTGTCAAAGCTCCCGTGTTGGTACCACCCAGGGATGATGTTCCCCTGTTCATGTATCTATCCATAAGTGACAATGCCATGGGCTGCATGCTGGGACAAAAAGACGATATAGGCCAAGAACGAGCTATCTATTACCTCAGCAAAAGGTTCAGCAGTAGTGAACACAAGTACACTCTGATCAAGAAGACTTGTTGTGCTTTAGCATGGGCTTTCATGAGGTTACAACATTACCTCCATGGTCACACAACAGATCTCATATCCCACGTGGATCCTCTCAAATACGTGTGCAATAAACCCATTAGTTTTCAACAAAGCTACGTTAAGGGGTTTTCATTATTCTTCTTCTCTTTAGTTTTATTTGTAATTGGAAGGATGTTTTCAACAAATTATTCAGTTTTTAATTCATTCGTTATGAACTAATTTACTCATTAGACTTGTGATGGATCTTTGGGTGAAACGATGATTCTATAGCTTTGATTTCCAATTCAATAATATATTTTCAGTTTATCTATGTTAATTTGAGCGTGAATTTATGAATTTCCTGATCAACAGTTCTTTGTGGATTTGAAAGGAATCGGGAGAGGAGATTCGAATCTAGACCTAGTTAATATAGCATGTGTCAGGAATTTTGTCAATAACAGATTTTTGATTATTGTTAAGGTATAGATATGCTTGACATCACATGTAATCGTATAGAGAGCTTAAACTTAAACCTTCTTTAATTGCAGTTCACATAGAGATATAGTGAGTTGGTTAATTTAGGTGTTTATAGTGAAATCATAAGTCTAATTCTCCATTAATTATTTGAAATTCTGGATTTTGATATTGGTGACTGTTTTGTGATAGTTTACTTATTTATTAATTTAGATTTTTTTATATAGTTTTAAAACCATTGAATTGAATAGTTTAATAGAATTAGGATTAATAGAAAATTGATAATTTTGAAGTTAAAGTTTTTGATAATTTGTCCTCGTGGGAACGATACTCTATTTACTACTATATTACTTGTTGACCACGTACACTTGCGTGTTTTTGCGCGTATTGATTTTACCCAACAAGTTTTTGGCGCCGTTACCGGGGACAATTTAGCCGAGATTTTAATACTTTTTTACGATATCAGTTTAATTAGTCCAGTTTTACTTAAACATTTTTTTGTTTTTGTTTCTCTTATAACAGGTTTTTGATATTAGTTTATGCAAACGCGATCCAAACATCCAGACTTACTTCCTTTTGAGGACGACATTGAAAGAAAATTTCAGAGGTTAAGTAAGTGGATCGAGGACACGAAGAACGAATTCAAAAATTCTGATAAGGAATAAATCATGGCTGCCGAAGACCAGAAAGTGTTGAGGGATTTTGTGTAAGACCCCAACTTATTATAAATAAAATTGAATTTTCCTTTATTCATTATTCTAAATTAATATGGGTTAATTTGATATAATACTTTGGTTATGGGTAAAATTTGAAAATTTTTACAAAATAAACAAGTGGTTATAAAATAATCATTGTTGTCGGGGAATATTCGTATGGTCGTGGAATATTCTTTTTGTCGGGAATATTCGTACGACGGCGCAGTCAATTGTGGGCCCCATAACGGAAAACGGTTGGATGAAAGAAAATGACAAAGATTGAGTTTTATAAATAATGGCGTAAATTATTACCGTTAACACTGTTGGGTTACCTGGTGGTTAAAATACAGTAATACGCGTGGTTGCACAGTAGCACAAGGTATTGCACAGTATTGTAGAATTATTGATTCGTACATAAGAAGGCACTACTCAATAATTATTACAGTAGTTACTGTTCAATATTTTATTGATTCAATAATTGTTGCGTTGTTTGTTTATATTATTATTGTTTCAATAATTGTCACTGCACAGTATTTTCCATTATCAGATCAATAATTCATATTATTTGAATAATATTACTAGATAACATTATTGACAATGTCTAGAAAGTTCTGTCAACGAGAGGTTAGGTCATCTAATTGCGCGCCAGTAAGGAGAAATCCTTATTGGAAAACCCCATCTTTCCTGGGAACGGCCTGGTTGTCATAATTGTGATTCTGTAATATTATTTAAGAATAATTAATTATTGATTCATATGATAAGGAAATATTTGTTTGATGTGGATATAATTAATGAATATATTATTTTATGTGGATATAATTGAAGGAATTAATGTTGAGGTGTTTTATCAGTATTTTATCGGACCGAAAGTATTAAAAATCATCCGTTTATGGATTTCGGATATTTTTTGTTGGGAATTTGGGAAAAGTTTCTTCTACAAAGTTGTAGAGAATTCGATTTCAGGTAGAATGGACATAAAATTCGTATTTTTTTGATAAACGATCTATTTTCTATGAATTGTTGAAGTTTTGAAAAATAAAAAGATTTTTATTAATTTATGGGTGGGACCCACTCTTGTTTGACAACATGTTGGCTACTGAAAATTGTTCAAAGATGGCTGGTATTATTTGTCAACAAAGCATGCATAGAGGTTGGTGTAAATAATAATATTATTTTATTATTTTAGTCTCCTTTGGCGTTCTAGCATTTTCCTATAAATAGAGGGCTAAGTTAGAATTGAAAATCACACCTGAAATAAGTTTTCTCTCTTTCCCTCTCTATATTATCGAGCGTAATCTTGTGAGTATACTTTGAGTGTTGCTATACAGTGCGAGTTTCTGTCAGCACTATACCGAAATTCAGTCAGAAGTACAGTTATTTTGAGGTAAGGGATGTTAGTTTCTTCTTAAATGATATTATTTTCTTCAATATCATTATGCCGAATTATTGGTGAACTTTTTATCAAATTTTGAACTTGTTGTGTCGGGGTTACTATTCACGTATACGGCACTATTCACGTATACGACACTATTCACGAATACGACACTATTCAACAAAAAATAAAAATTTTCCTTTTTGTCCAAGATGTCTACTTTGGCTACTATCTTTGATTGTATCCATGTTTTAATCGTTATTTTTGAATTCTGCCTCAAAATCAGTTGTTATGAAGTATTATTGATCTTGGACAAACTGTTGTACGAATCCCTAATATTTGTCCTTCTATCTCACTGGATTCGTTCTTAAAAATGTTTTTCATCATCCTCAGTTCTTAATGGTGATACTTGATGAATATCTTTGGCCTGTAGTGAAAAGATGAATGATTAAACTGATGAATCTCTTTGGCCCGTAGTGCAAAGATGAACATGTGTTGAGATGAACATGACCAACTGGTGATACAAATGAATATCTTTAGCCTGTAGTGCAAAGATGATTAAAGATGTATATTGATTGTTGTTACAGGGATGAAATATTGATGATGGACTTTTAAATCTTAGAAGACAGTAGAATTCATTCTCTATGTGACTCTTCTAATGAATTGTTGTTTCCGCTGCATTTGTTGATCTAAAACTTGTTGTCTATTATATTTTATCAGATTTTCCCTGTTGAAGACTAACGATAATTTGTTGTATATTATCTTAGTCATAATATTCTTTACTGGGCTAGTTGAGCTCACCCTTTCCTTCTTGTTCCATTTTTCTTCTCAGGAGGTGAGAACATAGCAGGATCGAGTCGGGGTATGGAGTGATGGTTCTAGGAAGATGTTTTAGCAGTCCTCACTATTTCTATAAAATAGTGTTTGAATAATTGTAATGAGGACTTATTTGCGTGTGGATATTGTCTAGAAGACAATATTTGTATTTAAACTCACAGTATGTATTGTCATATTTCACACGACATTTGTATTATTGAAGTTGTAGTTGTTTTATGTACCATGTATTTGGCGACTCAGAATGGGTGTTGTATACCTGTTTTGGGGGCGTCACATTTTATAACACCTAGGGTGACTGATCTACAGTTGAGTATTACTAGGCCTGCAAGAGATGCGAACACTTTTGAAATTAAGCCTGGGACCATTCAGATGATGCAGAACTCATATCAGTTTGGTGGAATGGCGAATGCCAATTCGAATGAGCATTTGATCAGTTTTCTAGAAATGTGAGACACATTCAAGTACAATGGGGTGTCGGATGAGGCAGTGAGACTTCGCTTGTTCCCATTCACTTTACGGGACAAGGCGAAGATTTGGCTACATTCTCTTCCGCCGGGGTCGATCACTACGTGGGAAGACTTGGCTCAAAAATTTCTTGCCAAATTTTTCCCACCAGCGAAGACTGCGAAAATGAGGAATGCCATCACAATGTTTGAGCAGCAGAATGGAGAGTCATTATATGAGGCATGGGAGCGATACAAGGAATTACTCAAAAAGTGCCCACATCATGGATTGCCCAAGTGGTTACAAATGAACACCTTTTATAACGGCCTACATGGAAATGTTAGAACCAACATTGATGCAGCATCGGGCGGTGCATTCATGGCTAAGAGTTACGAGGACGCATACAATTTGATCGAAACAATGGTGGCAAATAACTAAAAGTGGCCCACAGCAAGAATGACACAGGCAAAGGCAGATGGGATCTTGGAATTAGATGGAGTAATAGCTATACAAGCACAGCTTTCTGAACTTTCCATGAAGTTTGATACTATGAATGATAGGGTTAATACGATGACAGGGGCTCAAGTTCAGCAGGTTATGGTAGTATGTGAATTATATACGGGCGATCAACCGACAGATCAGTGCGCAATAAATCCAGCATCCGTTCAGTTCATAGGCAACTACAATAGAATTCCGCAAAATACATTCCAAAACACCTACAACCAGGGGAATAGGAACCACCCAAACCTCTCGGGGAGCAATAGCCAGCAAAATCAAGCTCCATGACCATCATACCCCCCTGGATTTCAGAGTCATCAAGAACCGGTTTAACATCAGGAAAGGAAATCTGATTTCGAGGAAATGGTGTCAAAGTTCCTAACCAGCACTGATGCATTAATAAAAAATCAAGCAATGGTGATGAAAAGTCAAGAGATGTCAATCAAGAATTTGGAAAATCAGATTGGACAGATGGCGTTAGCAATGAATAATAGACCACAAGGAACATTACCTAGCGACACTGAGAGAAATCCGAAGGGTAATCATGAGCAATGTCAAGCAGTTATGTTGAGAAGTGGAAAACATCTTGGGGGTAATAGTATAGAAAATTCAACAACACCGGAGGAAAACGTTGATGACAGTAACGTGGTGGAGGGTAACAAAAATAAAGAAAACAATGAGCCGATTATTTATCCTCTACCGCCGTTTCAGCAGAGGGTCCAAAAACAGAAATCAGATAAGCAGTTCGCAAAGTTTTTAGACGTGTTCAAGAAACTTCAGATTAACATCCCATTCGCAGAGGCCCTAAAGCAAATGTCGAGTTATGCGAAGTTTATGAAGGGAATTCTGTCTAGGAAGAAGAAATGGGAAGAATTCGAAACAGTGGCACTAACAGAGGAGTGTAATGCAGTGTTACAGAAGAAGTTACCACCAAAACTCAAAGACCCGGGGAGCTTTACTATCCCATGCACGATCGGGAAGATGTCGTTTAATAAATGCTTATGTGATTTAGGGGCAAGTATAAACCTGATGCAATTATCAGTGTACTTAGAATTGGGTTTGCCCACGCCAAAGCCTACGAATATTTCATTGCATTTGGCGGATAGGTCAGTCACATATCCGAGAGGAATTATTGAGGAAATTCTGGTAAAAGTGGATCAGTTTATATTCTTTGCATACTTTATCATACTGGATTTCGATGAAGATAAGAACATCCCAATCATCCTAGGGACAGCTTTCTTGGCCACGGAAAGGACACTCATAGACGTGCAAAAAGGAGAACTTACAATGAGGGTCTAAGATCAAGAAATAAAATTCAATGTGTTTAAGGCCATGAAATATCCTACGGATGAGGAAGAGTCTTATCGAATGGATTTAATTGAGCAAATTACCAGCGAAGATATTAGCAAGAGTTTGATCAATGATCCGTTAGAAACAACCTTATTGGGGGATAAAGAAAAAGACGACCCAGAATTTGTGGACTTATTACAGATGCTAGACTCGTTGCCACTAGTTAGCCGATTCAGAGCACCGTTTGAACCATTGCATCCTGAGGAGACAGTTGTAGAAAAATTGAAACCATCATTGGAGGAGCCACTGACATTGGAACTTAAGCCACTACCTAAACATCTCAGGTATGCGTATTTAGGCGATTCAAATTCTTTACATGTAATTATTTCTGTCGCACTTAACGAATTGCAGGAAGAAAAGTTGCTGAGGGTGCTTAGGGATCACAAATCAGCGATGGATGGATGATTGGGGATATAAAAGGTATTAGTCTATCATTTTGCATGCATAAGATTCTGATGGAGGATGATGCAAGTCCATCGGTGGAGCATCAACGTCGACTTAACCCAATCATGAAGGAAGTGGTCAAGAAGGAGATTCTGAAATTAATGGATGTCGGTATCATATATCCAATTTCTGACAGTAAATGGGTAAGTTCGATTCATTGTGTGCCAAAGAAATGGGGAATGATGGTGATACAGAATGAGGACAACGAGTTAATTCCAACAAGGACAGTGACAAGTTGGAGGGTGTGCATCGATTATAGGAGATTGAATAAAGCAACCCGAAAGGATCATTTCCCGCTACCTTTTATCGATCAAATGTTAGACAGGTTAGCGGGACATAAGTTTTACTGTTTATTGGATGGATACTCAGGATATAATTAGATCACCAACGCTCCTGAGGATTAAGAAAAGACAACATTTACATGCCCTTACGGCACATTTACGTTCAGGAAGATGTCATTAGGGCTATGCAACGCACCCGCAACTTTCCAACGGTGTGTGATGGCTATTTTTTCATATATGATGGAGAAGAATAATGAAGTCTCCATGGACGATTTCTCGGTCTATGGAGACAATTTTGATACTTGCCTAGAGAATCTGGTCATAGTGTTGCAGTGATGTAAGGATACAAACCTCATACTAAATTGGGAAAAATGCCACTTCATGGTTGAAGAGGGCATAATTTTGGGCTATAAGGTGTCAGCTCAAGGATTGGAGGTGGACATAGCAAAGTTGGATACGATCGAGAAACTACCTCCACCGAGCTCAGTTAAGGGTATTAGAAGTTTTCTGGGGCATGCTGGGTTCTACACGAGGTTCATAAAAGACTTCTCTAAGATTGCAAAACCTATATGCAGTCTTTTAGAGAAGGATGCTACTTTCAGCTTTATTGCAAAATGCAAGTCCACGTTTGAATTGTTGAAGAAGAAATTAACTACAGCCCCCGTGATAGTCGCACCGGACTGGAAAATGCCATTCGAGCTTATGTGTGATGCGAGTGACTATGCGGTTGGGGCTGTTTTGGGATAAAGAAGAGATAAGGTATTTCATGCCATATACTATGCAAGCAAAACACTCACAGACACTCAAATGAACTACACTACAACGGAAAAGGAATTGCTTGCAGTGGTGTATGCGTTCGACAAATTTCGGGCATACCTGATCGGGACTAAGATAATAGTCTACACGGACAATTCGGCGATTCGGTACCTAATAGCGAAAAAAGATGCTAAGCCACGCCTTATTCGATGGATTCTCCTACTTCAAGAGTTTGATTTAGAAATTAAAGATAGAAAGGGGACGGAGAATCAAGTTTCTGACCATTTATCAAGGCTGGAAAATCTAGAGAAAAAGGATGAAGATAGATGCACACTCAACGAGTCATTCCCGAATGAGCAACTATTTGGGTTAAATGCAGAATTTCCGTGGTATGCAGATTTTGCGAATTTTATGGTAAGCAAAATGCTTCCCCCGGATCTTACATGACAACAGAGAAAGAAGTTTCTTCATGACGTCAAGTGGTATATGTGGGATGAGCCGTATCTATTCAAGCAGTGCGCCAATAAGATGATTCGACGATGTATCCCCTACAGTGAAGTCCACAACATACTGCAAGATTGCCACTCATCAGCATATGGTGGACATTATGGGAGTGAGCGCACCGTGGCAAAAGTGCTTCAATCCAGGTTTTATTAGCCTACATTGTTCAAAGATGCCCACCAATTTGTAAAAACATGTGATAGATGCCAAAGGGTGGGAAACATATCGAAACGGAATGTGATGCCCCTACAAACAATTCTTGAAGTGGAAATTTTTGATGTATGGGGCATCGATTTCATGGGACCATTCCCTTCGTCATTAAGCAATCAGTATATTCTGCTCGCAGTGGATTACGTCTCGAAATGGGTCAAAGCTGTAGCACTACCATCTAACGGTTCTAAGGTGGTACTCAAATTTCTACAAAAAACATTTTCATGAGGTTTGGTACACAAAGAGTAATAATCAGTGATGAAGGTAGTCACTTTTGCAGTAAGTCGTTTACAGCTCTTTTGGCTAAGTATGGGGTCAACCATAAGGTGGCTACATCATATCACCCTCAAATAAATGGACATGCTGAGGTTTCGAACAGAGAAGTCAAGAAGATATTGGAAAAAGTCGTAAATCCGAGTCGAAAAGATTGGTCAATTCGATTGGATGTCGCATTATGGGCGTACCAAACTGCATACAAAACACCAATCAGGATGTCACCTTATCAACTCGTGTACGGAAAAAGCATATCACTTATCGGTGGAGCTACAACACAAGGCTTACTGGGCCATACAGAAATTGAATTTTGATCAAGCCGCTGTAGGAGAAAAGAGGCTACTCTAACTAAATGAGCTCGACGAATTCTGACTCCAAGCCTACGAGAACGCTAAGCTATATAAAGAAAAGGTTAAAAGATGGCACGACGAGAAAATTGTGCAACGAACATTCGAGCTGGGTCAATCAGTCCTCTTGTTCAACTCATGGCTGCGATTGTTCCCAGGAAAGCTTAAGTCGAGATGGTAGGGACCATTTACTATAAAATGCGTATTTCCTCATGGCGTCGTTGAACTCTACAGTCGTAATCCATTAGAGACGTTCAAGGTCAATGGTCAATGGATAAAGCATTACTGGGGTGGCGAGTCGAACTGTGACACTGACAACATTACCCTCACTGATACATAGTAAAACAGGGTGTAGTCAGGCTGAATGACTTAAAATCAAGCGCTAATTGGGAGGCAACTCAACTTTTCTTTATTTTTCATAGTTCATGTTTAATTGTATGGACGTAGTTTATTAAGCCGTAGTTAGGTCTTATCAAGTAAAAGTTTTGCTAAAAATCTCAATGAAACTCCAAGTCGTCATTAATCTAACATATTACATGTTTTTGGTTTCAGGAGAGGTCTAACGTGAGTATGAGCAACAACGACCAAGAAATGGAGGAAAATCATAGAATTTTGCATCTCAAAATTTTTGACTGAAATTCGAAGTCAGTGGGCATTTTTGGCCTAGCACCCTCCGCCGGGGCGGGGGTCCCAGATCCTGGGCAGACACGACTATTAAACACGCTGCCTGCTAAGTCTTGCCCATACACCCACACACGCCTACTCCTTTTCTTGCTCTTACTCTCGCTCAACATCACTACCTAGCTTCCATACCAACCCACTACTACCCATTACCTACATCAAAACCTCATCCCCACTACTAATTCCCCTGATCTCCACTACCCAAACTTCGCAATCACATATTATTCCCAACCACACCACCTCTATATATATATCACTCCATCTCATCTCTATTTATTCCCACAATCAATTTTCGAATTAGGGTATTCTGAGAGGTTATTTTTGAGAGAAAATTTAATTGCTTCCTTGGGGCTCCAACTCATCCATTCCACATACACTAATTTCCAAGTTCAGATATCAAATTGGGTAACCTACCCCAACTACACACCAAGTGTTTGATAAATTGACTGAACCACGTTTTAAGGGAAGGTAGGGTTTGCTAGAAAGTGTTCCCATCTGAAATTCAATGGCTTCTCAACCGACATCCAAACGCCAATGGGGGGAGAGTTCAAGCGTCGCTCAACCACAACGAACCTATAATCGCCGAAAATTTGTGAGTACCGCCGCCGCCGATCGGTATGATTACATGCTAACTAAAGAACTTACGCCAGAGCGTGGATTGGCCCCCGAGGGGGAATGATGGGGAGATGATGTCTCAAATTCACCAAAAGGGGTGGCTTCACTTCACTGAACATCTGATGCCCGTCGTTGTCAACATTGTCATGGAATTTTATGCAAATGTCGAAGACAAAGCTCCTTTCAAAGCGTTTGTACGGAGTCGCATGGTTCCGTTCAGTGACAGTGCCATTAATGCTTATTATCAGTTGCGGGTGCCACGACATTGTCAGTATGTCCAATTGAGGAATTCTGACCTTGACTATGAGGAGGTTATTACAAACATGACAAAGCCGGGAACATTTTGGATCAAAGGTAGAAAGGGAGGAACAGTGTTTAATAGCAAGGACCTTAGCCGGTATGGAAAAATATGGTACGCATTTCTTATGCGCGAAATTGATTTCGTCCCAACACAGTTCGGACGTCACCAAAGAGAAGGCATTACTGTTATACGCCATCGTGCAAGATTTCATTATTGACATCGGGGCCATCATCAATTTCTCAATCCGCCACTGTTTACGTGGGAATTTTTCAGGCGGTTTACCACATCCATCACTTATATGTACGTTGTGCCGCAATGCCAGGGTAAGATATTCTAATGATGAGCCCACTCAAATGCCTCTCTCTTTGCTTGATTCCAGAATGATTGCGCAGTATTCAGTTTGGCCTGGATGAGAGTCACATCCACGAGGTTTGAGTTTTATTTTTCCATCGGCGTCGGAAGACGAAGTCGATGCCGAAGATACTTTGGGGGATGAAGCGATGGAAGATCAAGGAACCCAGTAGTTACCGTAGATTGAGGCAATTTCTAGTCCTCAGTTCCTTGAGTTCTAAAATCAGATGAATGCGCACAATAGGGCAGCCTGTCGAGAAATGCAGCGATTGGCGATGCGCTAATATCATATGTTTGATGCAATGAACGCATCTTTCGCCTCACTGAACACAACACTCCAAAGTTTCAACCCGGCGGCTCAATTTCTATATCAACAACCCGGACCTTTACTTCGATTTCCTCCTAGTGATTCCGATGAAGAAGAGCACCAACCACCTCCCCAAACTTAGACTATTCCAGGGAAGTCCTCATGCACTTAATTTTTATCCAATGAGGGCATTGTCTTATTTAAGTTTGGGGGATTTATTTGTTAGATGCATGCATGTTGTTATTTTTGTTTTCATATCTAGTTTTGCATTATAGATTAGGTATTTGCATAGTAGTTAGGATTTTGCATTGTTTAAAAGAAAATAAATAAATAAATTTTTTTTAGTTAAATAGAGTGTTTGCATATTTCCAACGGTGTCATATTTTACAGTTTATTATGGCCAATGATGAGATTGTGAACAAGTTTAACCAATATAGTATGGATTATTAGAACTATGATATAATTTCTGTAATGAATCGATTCTTGGACTTGTTAGAAACTGTAATAAAAAGGGTAGCACTAATAACATCTTTGTTGAACGGTCAGTTCAAATTGATATATAAAAAATTTCTAAAAGATAATGCTAGGGTGAACCAGAAAATGACAAGGATAGGCAGTGAAGGCTTAAATTAGGCAAAAACCTAAGTTTGGAGGAATATATGTGGGGTATATAAGCTATAAAAAAAATAAAAATAAAAATAAAAAATGAAACATGTTGAGTCTTGTGGTGGGTTGAGGAGAAACACTGCCCATAAACATAAGTGTGAGATGGAGTGTAAAACACACTCACCAACCATCTATCAAAAGAAAAAGAAAAGGGAAATAATAACGGGAAAAGAGCAAAAAGCCCCCGCGTGAAAAAAAAAGAAGAAGAAGAAAAGAAAGTATAAGTATCCTGCATGTATCCTTGAATTTGGTTGTGTTTAATTTTAGTTGAGTCGTGCCTGTCTTTGAGATTTTTAAGTTTGCACTGTATGATTCCTTCTAAGAAGTTGTTTGTGTATTGAATTTGGGTCCGTATCAGTTATCTTAGATGTTGATCACACACGCACACTATACTAGTGATAATTGTTCAAGATTTGAGAATAAATACGTAAGTGTGGATTGGTTTTGATAATTCGTATTATAAAGTTGCTTGTTTTCTATGAGGCCGATAGGATAAGTTAGTTTATGCGATGTTGTTGGATTTTTAGGCATTTAGATTGTTATTACATTTCATTGCATTGCATAGCATGTAGTTTGTTTTGTGCTCGAGGACTAGCACTGTTTAAGTTTGGGGGATTTTGATAAGTGGATTTTATATACACGAATTGATATTCATTTCAAGTTTAAATTCGTAGTTATCTTCATGTTTTGTGTTCATTTTTATTCGTTTCATGTTATTTTATGTGTAGGGTGGTCGTGGAGGCAAGTGGTGAAGAAAGGCGGACTTTTGGAGCAAAGTTGGAAAAATGCATGAAGTCATAAGATTTTGTTAGCAGTGGACATGCCCGCCGGGGCGGGCCGTATTAGGCTTGTACCCCCCGCCGGGGCTGGGGTGCCAGATTCTGTAAGTGTCCTACTGCTATTTGAACTCTGCTGGGACTTGGTTTGTGGGACTTTGACGATGCGCATGGACTCTAATAAAAGGGGACTTCGGCCAAAACAGATGGAAAGCTAGAGATTACTTGGATAAAGAACAATCTTATAACACACGGAGCATAATTCAAGAGCGATTTCCAGGATTCAAGAAAAACTTTGGAGGAGTAATTTTCAGAGATTGTCACGACGGTTGCGAATCAAGGCTACGTGAAGGAGTTTTCATTATTCTTCTTCTCTTTAGTTTTATTTGTAATTGGAAGGATGTTTTCAACAAATTATTCAGTTTTTAATTCATTCGTTATGAACTAATTTACTCATTAGACTTGTGACGGATCTTTGGGTGAAACGATGATTGTATAGCTTTGATTTCCAATTCAATTATATATTTTCAGTTTATCTATGTTAATTTGAGTGTGAATTTATGAATTGCCTGATCAACAGTTCTTTGTGGATTTGAAAGGAATCGAGAGAGGAGATTCGAACTAGACCTAGTTAATATAGCATGTGTCAGGAATTTTGTCAATAACTAATTTTTGATTATTGTTAAGGTAGAGATACGCTTGACATCACATGTAATCGTATAGTGAGCTTAAACTTAAACCTTCTTTAATTGCAGTTCACATAGAGATATAGTGAGTTGGTTAATTTAGGTGTTTAACAGATTTCTATCTTAATTGTGGATTGATGTTAATACGGTATTAGTGCATCGAGAAGTGGCTATTACTACGTTCGTGTTCTTGATTAAGAAATTGGGATATTAAATTGAGATGGAATAAAGTTTTGACAATCAGAGTGAAGCTCAGGGTGAAATCATAAGTCTAATTCTCCATTAATTGTTTGAAATTCCAGATTTTGATATTGCTGTATGTTTTGTGATAGTTTACTTATTTATTAATTTAGTTTTTTTTATATAGTTTTAAAACCATTGAATTAAATAGTTTAATAGAATTAGGATTAATAGAAAATTGATAATTGTGAAGTTAAAGTTTTTGATAATTTGTCCTCGTGGGAATGATACTCTATTTACTACTATATTACTTGTTGACCACGTACATTTGCGTGTTTTTGCGCATATTGATTTTACCCAACAGACGGCGATGAATGTGACGCCCCCAAAATAGGTATACAACACCCATTCTGAGTCACCAAATACATGGTACAGAAACAACTACAACTTTATTATTACAACATAAAAACTGTGAGTTTAAAATAGAAATATTATCATCTAGACAATATCCACACTCAAATAAGTCCTCATTACAATTATTGATACACTATTTTACAAAATAGTGAGGACTACTAAAACAACTTCTAGAACCATCATTCCACACCCCGACTAATACTCGCAACATTCTCGCCTCCTAAGAAGAAAAATGGAACAAAAAGGAAAATGGTAAGCTCAACTAGCCCAATAAAGAACATTATGACTAAGATAACATAGAACAAATTATCGTCAGTCCTCAACAGGAAAAATCTAATAGAATACAATAGACAACTAGTTTTAAATCAATATTCGCAGCAGAAATAATAATTCATTAGAAGAGTTAAGTAGAGAATGAAATCTACTATCTTCTATATATGAATTTAAAAGTTCGATCTACAGGCAAAAGATATTCATCAGTTTGTCATGTTCATCTAAACAACTATTTATCTTTGCACTACGTGCCAAAGATATACATCAGAAATCATTCATCTTTGCACTACATGGATGATGAAAAATATTTTAAAGGAAACGAATCCAGTGAAACAAAATAACAAATATTAAGGATTCGTATTTCAGTTTATCCATGTCCAAAAATACCTCATAAATAATCATAGTGGAGTAAAATTCAAGAATGATCAAAACATGGATACAAGTAAAGCTAGTATCCATAATAGATATTTTGAACGAAAAACGAAAATTTATTTTTTCTGTGAATAGTGTCGTATTCGTGAATAGTGCCGTATACGTGAATAGTGTCGTATACGTGAATAGTGCCGTATACGTGAATAGTAATCCCGACACTAAAAGACAAGAATTTCACAAGAAAAATACTCTCAATATTTCGGCATAATGATATTGAAAGAAATAATATCATTTTGAAAAAAATAATATCTATTACCTCGAAAGAATAGTACTTCTGGCTGGAATACTGAATATAGTGCTGAAGGGAACTTGCACCGTATAACAACACTCAAAGTATCAAAATACTCACAAAAATACGCTCAATATATCGGGAGAGAAAGAGAGAGAAAACTTCAGTTTCTGGTGTGATTTTCAATTCTAGCCTAAGCACCCTATTTATAGGAAAATGCTTAGAACACCAAAGCAGAAAATTTAATAAATTAATAATATTTATTAACCAAATTCCTACGTATACCTTTTCCAACTGAATTCATCCCCTAGAACATGTTAATGATGCCCACAAAATGTAAAAAATCGTTTTTCTTTTAAAACAAATTTAAAACTTTTAAAAATAATTATTTCGGAACTTCAGAACTTCAATAATTCATAATAAATAGCCCTTTTATCAGAAAAATTCAAACCTCATGTCCTTTCCATAGGAAATTCCATTCTCTACAACTTTGCAGAAGAAAATTTTTCCAAATTCTAAATAGAAATTGACCGAAATCCATAAACGGACGATTTTACATGCTATAATCAAATTTCAGTCAAGAAATGGGGTCCACAAACATGAAAAACTTTTTTTAATCATTTAATGCAACAAAAATACTCTTCCTCTTCATATATTCATATATCCCACCTTCATTGTAAAAATATCAGCATTATTATATTATAATAATATAATAAAATATTATTTTATCAGAAAAGATAAAATATCGATTTTCAACAATTGTCACTTTAAAAATTTTCTCCATATATATCCACATAAAATGAATATTTTTCTCATCATATAAATCAATAATTAATTATTCACAAATAATATTACAGAATCACAATACTGACAACCAGGCAGTTCCCAGGAAAGAAGGGGCTTTTCAATAAGGATTTCTCCTTACTGGCACGCAATTAGGTGACCAAACCTCTCCTTAGATAGAAATTTCTAGACATTGCCAATAATGTTATCTAATAATATTATTCAGATAATATGAATTATTACTCCGATAATGGAAAATACTGTGTAGTGACAATTATTGAAACAACAGTAATATAAAATATCAACGCAACAATTATTGAATAAAATAAAATACTGAACAGTAATTACTGTGACAATTATTGAGTAGTGCCTTCTTACGTAAGAATCAATAATTGGTGCAATACCGTGTGCTACTATGCAACAACGCGTATTACTATGTTTTAACCACCGGGTATTCCAACAGTATTAACGGTAACAACTACGCCGTTATTTGTAAATAACTTATATTTGTCGTTTTCTTCATCCAATCGCTTTCCATTATGGGGCCCACACAAGGTTGCCCGTCGTACGAATATTCCCCGACAGTAAGAATATTCCACGACCAACGAATATTCTCCGATAAAAATGAATATTTTATAACCACTTACTTATTTAAAATATTTGCACGTTTTACCCATAACTAACCACATTAATCATATCAACCCTTACTATTTTAAAATAATAAATAGAGGAAATTTAATTTCATTAATAATAAGTTGGGGTCTTACAACCTCCCCTCCTTATGAAATTTCGTCCTCAAAATTGATGTACGTACCTGGTGTTTCGAAAAGGTGAGGATACCTTACTTTCATTTCCGTTTCCAACTCCTAGGTCATTTCCTCAATAGTATGGTTCCTCCACAAAACTTTAACTTGTGGTATGACCTTTGTACGTAGGACATGCTCCTTCCTATCCAAGATCTTGACAGGTACCTCCTCGTACGTTAAGTCTTCGGCTATCTCGTGCGGTTCTAACAAAATAACGTGATTCAGGTCTTTCACATATTTACGTAGCACATATATATGAAAAACATTATGAACACGAGACATACTCTGAGGTAATGCGAGTCTATAAGCCACATTTCCTACTCGATCAAGAATCTGAAATGGACCAATAAATCGTGGATTGAGCTTTCCTCTTTTCCTAAATCTTGTAACTCCCTTACATGGAGCAACATGCAACAATACATGATCCCCAATACTAAATTCCACGTCCTTTCGATGAAGATCCGCATAACTCTTTTGTCGATCCTGTGCCGTTTGTATGCGTTGTCGAATCATTTGGATTTTTTTGTAGTCATATGTACCAACTCGGGTGACAACAATGTTGCTTCACCCACCTCATCCCAACATATTGGAGAGCGAAACTTTCGTCCATTCAATGCTTCAAATGGAGCCACACCTATACTTGCATGATAACTGTTGATGTAGGAGAATTCCACCAATGGTAAATAGTTATCCCAACTGCCTTTGAAGTCTAGGACACAGAGTGTTAATAGATCTTCAAGAGTTTGAATAGTCCTCTCTGATTGTCCGTCCGTTTGAGGATGGTATGCCGAACTAAACCGTAAATCCGTGCCTATAGATTTTTGCAAGCTAAACCAAAATCTTGAAGTGAATCTTGGGTCACGATCCAAAACTATGGATTCTGGCATGTCATGCAACCTCACAATCTCATTCACGTACATACTAGCAAGACGTTCAAGGGAATAAGTCTCCCGTATCGACAAGAAATGAGTAGACTTAGTTAATCTATTAACAATAACCCAAATAGCATTTATGCCTTGAGAAACCGTGGGAAGACCCGTAACGAAATCCATGGTAATGTGTTCACACTTCCATTTCAGAATCTCAAGTGGTTGCAATGGACCCTTTGGCACTTGATGGTCCGCCTTTACACGTTGACAAGTTAAACACCTCGAGATAAACTTTGCAATCTCTCTCTTCATATTGTTCCACCAAAATGTATGTCGAAGATCATGATACATCATGATCTTGTACTTCAAATCAGAATCGTTAGGAACACAAAGTCTGGAGTGGACTTGAAGTATTCCTTCTTCATCTATTCTTGCTTCTGGAATAGCACCTTCTTACACTTCCTTCTTCATACGCAATAGTTTCGGGTTCGTGGATTGAGCAACTTTAACTTTATCGATTAAAGTTGGTTCTATACGTATACTTGACATCATTGCATGGGTCCCCGGAGTCTTGAATTCTATCTTAATCTTTTCTAAATCACATAAAATAGGCCTTTGTGTTAACAACATCGCACTCGTTCCCGCATATGATCTTCTAGTCAACGCGTCAGCTACCACATTCGCTTTTCCGGGATGGTATTCAATAGTGTGGTCATAATCTTTCAACAGCTCGAGCCAATGTCGTTGCCGCATGTTGAGTTCTTTTTGAGTGAAGAAATATTTGAGGCTTTTATGGTCTGAATATATCTCCACTTTCTCCCCATATAGATAGTGCCTCCAGATCTTTAGCGCGAAAACGACTGCTGCAAACTCTAGATCATGAGTAGGATAATTCCTCTCATATTCTTTAAGTTGTCGCGAGGCGTAAGCTATGACTTTCCACGTTGCATGAGAACACATCCTAACCCTTTACCTGAAGTATCATTGTAGATAACAAATCCATCCGAACCATATGGTATTGTAAAAACAGGTGCCGAAATGAGTCTCCTCTTGAGATCTTGGAAACTCTTCTCGCATTCCTCGCTCCATACGAATTTTGTATCTTTAAGAGTTAGCTGAGTTAACGGGGTAGCGATTTGAGAAAATCCTTCCAAAAATCTCCGATAATAACCAGCTAAGCCCAAAAAGCTACGTACTTCGGTCACCGATTTCGGTTGCTCCAACCTTTGTAATATTTCAATCTTCATCGGGTCAACAGATACTCTATGTTTTGACACCACGTGCCCAAGGAATTCTACTTCCTTAAACCAGAACTCGCATTTCTTCAGCTTGGCATATAGCTTGTTATCATAAAGCCTTGCAATACCAGCTTCAAATGGTGTTCATGATCTTCATGGCTTTTGGAATATATTAGGATGTCATCAATAAAGACAACAACGAACAGATCCAAATAATCCTTGAATACTCATTTCATCATATCCATGAAAGCCGCAGGAGAATTAGTCAATCCAAAAGACATGACTAGGAATTCATAATGCTCGTACCGAGTTCTGAAGGCAGTCTTCGGAATATTTTAAGTTTTAACCTTTAGCTGATGATATCCAGAACGAAGATCGATTTTTGAAAAGAATTGTGCTCCTTGCAACTGGTCAAACAGGTCATCAATGCGAGGTAACGGATACTTATTCTTGATAGTGACATGGTTTAATTCCCGGTAATCAATACAAAGTCGTATACTCCCGTCTTTCTTCTTTACAAATAAAATAGGAGCACCCCAAGGAGATGTACTAGGACGAATAAAACCGATGTCCAATAACTCATGTAGTTGGACCTTTAACTCCTTAAGTTTAATATGAGCCATTCGATATGGGGTTTAAGAAATGGGCCTTGTATCAGGTTCAAGATCATTAAATAATTCAACTTCACATTCCAGAGGTAGACCGAGAAGTTCTTTAGGAAATACGTCAGGAAAGTCAATAACAACATGATTATTATTCAAATATAACGTGTCTTTATTCAAATCCATAACATGGGCTAAGAAAGCTTGACCTCCATTTTTTAATAAATGAATGGCTTTATGGCTTGATATAAAAGTGATTGATTTTAATGGTTTAGTTGCCTAAATTCAGACAACAGGTTGGTTGGGAATATGAAAACTAACAACCTTACAAAAACAATCAATTTTGGCATGATGAGTAGTTAACCAATCAATCCCTAAAATCACGTCAAATGCAAGTATCTTTAAAGAGATAAGGTCAACAGGTAATTTGATGGTGCCAACTTAGATCAAACAAGATTTATAAATAATGGATGTGATGAAAGTTTCTCCTAACGGAGTCTCCATAGATAAATCAAAGTCTAATTTCTCCGGAATTAAGTTTAAACGTTGAGCACAAGCAGGAGAAATAAATGAATGGATAACACCTGTATCTAGTAAGGTATAAACTTCACAAGAATTTATTATTAGCTTACCAGTGATCACCTCATTTTGGTTCCTCGCATTTTGACCAGTCACGACAAACGCTCTTTCAAGAACCGTTGACTTTGACTTTTTTGGGACAGCCTTTTGAGTCACCATCCCCACTGGACTTGGTATCGCTATAGTACAATCTCGAGTGATATGTACTTCCTTTCCACAATTATAGCATACTTTGAACTGTTGTGGACAGTTTGGACTGATATGTCCCTCTTTACCACATTTATAACATAGGACCGGTGGTCGTTCTCCTCCTTTAAAACTAGTTGTTGCTGGTGCTGACGTCTTAATAGTGTCATTGTTGAATCTCCTCTTTTTAAAATCTCCCCCAACTCGCTTCTTCTATTTTCATGGCCACGATTACCACCAGAGTGGTTACCGCTTTTGTCCGTATTATTCTTTCTCCGCTAGTTATCAATGTTCTGATGACTGGTGTCACTGGTATGATCCTGGTTGTGGTCCCTCGGTTGACCGTACTCGTTATCTCGCTCTAATAATTGACCCATGTTGACAACATCTGAATAGAGAGAAAATTTATGAGATATTGACGTATGCCGGGTTTCAAACATCTATGAAACATCCGCGTCATACGTTCTTCATTCTCCACCAAATGAGGTGTAAACCTGGATAACTCCGCAAACTTTGCCTCGTATTGGGACACCGTCATGTTATTTTGTTCCAATCTAATAAACTCTACCTACTTCATATGAAGAACACTTTCAGGAAAGTATTTGTCATTGAACAGTTTCTGAAATATCTCCCAAGACATGCTGAGTGCTGAGTACGCTTCACAGACTCCCACCAGTAGTCCGCCTCGCCACGGAACATAAAGGTGGCGAATGGAACCTTCTGTTCTTCTGTGCATCCCAAGACATCGAATATCTTAGTAATTTGTTTAACCCACGTCTCTGCCTTGATCAGATCCGGCTTTCCAATTAATTTTGGTGGTCCCAACTCTTTAAACTACTTGGCTGTGACAAACCGTGAATTGTTATCATTTCCTCCTGTATTTTGAACACGAGTCTCCCTTGTCTAATTTTGCATGAACTTCAAAAAGCTTCTAAACATCCCATCGTTCATCATCTACTCAGTGATGTTGTTCACAGGAAGAACATTGCCAGCCTGTTGCACATTCTCCTCGTTGATGAGCAAAGGTGTCTCCACAGTCTCATTTACTCCACTATTAACATTCTAAGTCGACATTCTCAAATACTGCCATAAAATAAGGGTTAATTTAACAAATTAACATATCACATAATATCACTATATTATGACCGACCAACAAATAAGCATAGGTAGGACATACTAGAGAAGGATTTACTCGTCTCTCCCTCCTAGTTCTATTCCCCGATCTCTGCCAGAGATCATATCCCTAAGCTCTGATACCAACTGTGATGCCCCCAAAATAGGTATACAACACCCATTCTGAGTCGCCAAATACATGGTACAGAAACAACTACAACTTTATTAATACAACATAAAAACTGTGAGTTTAAAATACAAATATTGTCATATAGACAATATCCAAACTCACATAAGTCCTCATTACAATTATTGATACACTATTTTACAAAATAGTGAGGACTACTAAAACAACTTCTAGAACCATCATTTCACACCTCGACTAGTACTCGCTACATTCTCGCCTCCTGAGAAGAAAAATGGAACAAAAAGGAAAAGGGTGAGCTCAACTAGCCCAGTAAATAACATTATGACTAAGATAACATAGTACAAATTATTGTCAGTCCTCAACAGGGAAAAATCTAATAGAATACAATAAACAACCAGTTTTAAATCAATATTCGTATCGAAAATAATAATTCATTAGAAGAGTTAAGTAGAGAATGAAATCTACTATCTTCTATATATGAATTTAAAAGTTCATCGTCGATATTTTATTCCTGTAACATCAATCAATATATATCTGGAATCAAATATTCTTCATTGCACTACAGGCCAAAGATATTCATCAGTTGGTTATGTTCATCTAAACACATGTTCATCTTTGCACTATGGGCCAAAGATATTAATCAGAAATCATTCATCTTTGCACTACATGCCAAAGATATTCAGTAATATAATCATTTAGGATTGTGGATGATGATTTTTTTTTTAAAGGAAACGAATCTAGTGAAACAAAATAACAAATATTAAGGATTCGTATTTCGGTTTATCCATGTGCAAAAATACCTCATAAATAATCATAGTGGAGTAAAATTCAAGAATGATCAAAACATTGATACAATCAAAGCTAGTATCCATAATAGATATTTTGAACGAAAAATGAAAATTTAATTTTTCTGTGAATAGTGTCGTATTCGTGAATAGTGTCATATACGTGAATAGTGTCGTATACGTGAATAGTGTCGTATACGTGAATAGTAACCCTGACACTAAAAGGCAAGAATTTCACAAGAAAAATACTCTCAATATTTCGGCATAATGATATTGAAAGAAATAATATCATTTTAAAAAAAATAATATCACTTACCTCGAAAGAATAGTACTTCTGTCTGGAATACTGAATATAGTGCTGAAGGGAACTTGCACCGTATAACAACACTCAAAGTATCAAAATAGTCACAAGAATACGCTCAATATATCGAGAGAAAAAACTTCAATTTCTGGTGTGATTTTCAATTCTAGCCTAAGCACCCTATTTATAGGAAAATGCATAGAACACCAAAGCAGAAAATTTAATAAATTAATAATATTTATTAACCAAATTCCTACGTATACCTTTGCCAACTGAATTCAACCCCTAGCACATATTAATGATGCCAACAAAATGTAAAAAATCGTTTTTCTTTTAAAACAAATTTAAAACTTTTAAAAATAATTATTTCAGAACTTCAGAAATTCAATAATTCATAATAAATAGCACTTTTATCAGAAAAATCGAACCTCATGTTATTTCCATAGGAGATTCCATTCTCTACAACTTTGCATAAGAAAAGTTTTCCAAATTCCAAACAGAAATTGACCGAAATCCACAAACGGGCGATTTTACAAGCTATAATCAAATTTCAGTCAAGAAATGGGGTCCACAAACAAAAAAAACATGTTTTAATCATTTAATGCAACAAAAATACTCTTCCTCATCATATACTCATATATCCCACATTTATTGTAAAAATATCATCATTATTATATTATAATAATATAATAAAATATTATTTTATCAGAAAAGATAAAATATCGATTTTCAACAATTGTCACTTTAAAAATTTTCTCCATCTATATCCACATAAAATGAATATTTTCCTCATCATATAAATTAATAATTAATTATTCACAAATAATATTACAGAATCACAATACTGACAACCAGGCAGTTCCTAGGAAAGAGGGGGCTTTCCAATAAGGATTTCTCCTTATTGGCGCGCAATTAGGTGACCAAACCTCTCGTTAAACAGAACTTTCTAGACATTGCCAATAATGTTATCTAATAATATTATTCAGATAATATGAATTATTGCTCCGATAATGGAAAATACTGTGTAGTGACAATTATTGAAACAACAGTAATATAAAATATCAACGCATTAATTATTAAATAAAATAAAATACTGAACAGTAATTACTGTAACAATTATTGAGTAGTGCCTTCTTACGTAATAATCAATAATTGGTGCAATACCGTGTGCTACTGTGCAACAACGCGTATTACTCTGTTTTAACCACCGAGTATTCCAACATTATTAACGGTAACAACTACGCCGTTATTTATAAACATCTTATATTTGTCGTTTTCTTCATCCAATCTCTTTCTGTTATGGGGCCCACACAAGGCTGCACCTTCGTACGAATATTCCCTGACAGTAAGAATATTCCACGACCAAACAAATATTCTCCGCTAAAAATGAATATTTTATAACCACTTGCTTATTTAAAATATTTGCGCATTTTACCCATAACTAACCACATTAATCAAATCAACCCTTACTATTTCAAAATAAATAATAGAGGAAATTTAATTTCATTAATAATAAGTTGGGGTCTTACAATGAATTTCCACAACTCATCAATTCGGACGCCGTGAAATGGTACTATATCTGAAGTTGCCATCAAGCAAACACCCTGGTGTTGGACCATCAGATCACCAGTCATTTCGGTTCTTTAACCCTTTACCACATACAACTCTTCCACACTTTGCCCTTCAGGGAAACATACTTTTCAAGCCAGCAGCCTGGCTCCTTTGCATTCCTACGACTTAGGTCATCCCACTACGGATTGAACCTCTCACGTTTGAAGTTTGGTTACCCATACATGGGATCAAACTTCTCGTACCTACATTTTATCCTCAACCTAGGATTAAACCTTCTCCTACTCGCACTCTGACCTACACATGGGATTACGCTTTTTCCACTCACCCTGAAGGGCAAACTACGCCATCCCGATCTCCTCTTCAATAGGAGTACGTAGGCAACCATTTCATATGGCTCGATCGTAATAAAACAAAAATAACAAAAACATTTCTACCCTTACAAAAACAAAAACAACCGAAAACATTCCTACACCATATCTGCCATATACAGCGTTGAACCTCTTACACCAGGTTCGAACTACACAGACCTAATCTCTTCTTCAATAGGAGTACGTAGGCAACTGGTACTGGGATCATCCTTCAAACCACTACATTTCATTTGGCTTCAGACCAAAGGGATGGAATTACCTGAACTCCTCCCAAATAGGAGATTCAACGACCATCTAAGCTGCGGTCATACCTTGAAGAGCAACACCAATCCATAAGAGATGGAATTAACTAGGCTTCTCCTAAATAGAAGTTCTGGCGACCATCTATAGTGCGATCAATCTCAGATAGGAAAGCCACACTCCTCTCCATATTTTCATACAGAAACCAGTCCCAAGACACCAAAGATGGTAGGGATACATTCAGATCGATGATCCATTCTGAACTATCCAGAGGCAACTCAATGTCCATCCACCAGGAGGAATTCAGAATACATCAGGATCACAAGCCCTAAAGCAGCAGGAAAAATATCAAGCAAGTAGCAAAGTATATCTAAAAGGGAAGTGATCCAAAAATATATTTCCCTGTCATATATATAATGTTTTTTGATATATACAATGTAAACTGTACATGACAAAATGGCTAAGCTAGTCTGTGCAGGTAAATACAAGCTCATCTACAAGTCAGGGTATATGCGAGTTAACTAGCCCAACATGGCGTCCCTCTCAGAAGAAGGAGGCGAAGCTGTGGTCTCATGTACGAGAATATCCACATGACCCAATAGATCTGCAGCCATTTGCATGGTGACCATATGATCATCAATATATGCGCTCATCTCTACAATCATGCCAGTGGTAAGGGACCTCACTGCAGTAATATCTGTGACGGCTACATCCCGGGCAAATATGGCACTATCTCGCTCAACTATCACTGCGTCTCTGGCTGATCTAGCGTCATCCCGTTCAACAACAGTGACATCTCTGCGAACTAATGCCTTGTCTCTCTCTAATAGAGTTGCGTCTCTCCCATCAAGGGCAAGTCAACATCATAGATCGGGCCTGATCTCTCTCAAAGGTCATCAGATGAAGACTCTACTCAAAGTACTGTGCTGAGTGCTGAATCACAACAGTACTGGTACTGAGAGAATCCGGAGGAAATGCTGGCAACCCAGTAGCAGGATCCTCCTCGATGTAGGAATCGATGTCCTCCATGGGCTCTAAATCATCTGACTCGTTAATCGGTGCTGTAGATACTGCTGCAGCCGATACAATCTCTGTCTTTATCCATGCGGAATATGTGACAACCCGAGAAATTAGACAATTTATGAAAATCTTAAATGATTGATTTAAGGTCAAACAATAGACCTAGACAGAAAATAAGTGTATGCGCTTGATGTTATTGAGAAGGAATTTTGAGGATTTCAAAATTCGGTGAAGGATATAGGTAAATTATTCAGGATTAAGGATTTATGTAAATATGCTCTGTGTATATGGTTAATGATGTGTTCAGAATGTGGTTAAGGGTCATAGGTTGATCAGATAAATTACATCTGTGATAAACCCTAAGTTTATATTAAGAACGACGGCGTTTAGTTAGAAAACCCTAACGTCTGATAAGAAACCCTAGCAATCGGTTATGTAAACCCTAGTTTCAGTTCCGGTAGTCCGAAACCCTAATTCGGATATTGAAAACCCTAGATTGGGAAAACAATGTTATGTACAAGGTTAAATGTCATTAATATTGAATTAATTAGGGAAAACCCTAATGAATTACTGAAAATTTTAGATGATTATTAGAAAACCCTAATACCAGATCTGAAAACCCTAATTTCAGATTCTGATAAAATGAAAGCCTAATCTGGGAATATAACGGAGAGTTTTAATGTTCAAGTGTGATTAAGTATGAGGTTAATTAGGGTAAAGTTTAATAAATTTGAAAACTCTAAATCTCAAAATTTTTGGAACCTAAATTATTCCGTCAGAAACCCTAATTCTCAATTGTAGATTTAATTGCTAAAATTAGCAATGCTAATTAGAAAACCCTAATCCTAATTATTTCAATTTATGAGTAATTAGAAAACTCTAATCTAATTACGATATTTAATTTCTAAATTAGAAAATTAATTTTTTCTAGTAGAAACCCTAATTCAAGGGTTTTGAACCCTAATTGTGCAGTGGTGGATTTAATTGCTTTATTAGCAATGTTAATTAGGAAATATAAATCCTAATTGTCAAGTTATTAGAAGCCCTAATCGGATTAAGAAATCTAATTGTGGCCCTAAGTGCTAGAATAAACAAATTTAATTAGGAAAAATTAGTCCTAATTAGCAATATTGATTCATGATTAGGAGATTATGATATAATTAGGAAGCCCTAATTATAAGTTAGAAATTTAAAATTTTCCATTTTAAAATTTAATTGGAAATTTTTTGAAAATCCAAGTTGCTAATTATTTGTGGGGTAAAATCTAAACCCTAAAGGGTTAAACCCTAAACCCTAACAAGCCCTAAACCCTAATACAAAATCTAGAAATTAAAGAAAAGGACAAAAATGCCCTTTTAGTGTATTATTTAGGTTTCTTGCAAATCTTGCAAAATCATGGGTTTGGTGAACAACCCTAGAGATATCCTAGTCTAGCCATGTGCTAAAAAGTTCCAGCAAATCAGCCTTTTTCAACACCATACATGCATCATGTAATATATAAAGATTGGGAGAGAGAAAATGTACACATTTTTGCTTATTTGCTAAACTTGCTCTCACCAACTCTTACTTCTCTCTCAACCTCCGAAAATCTAAGTTAGATCAGTCACAATTCAAGCCCCACATGTACCAGAAACAGATCAAATGATCAGAATCATGGATCAAAGCATAAAACTGGTATAAACCCTAAATCTTAAAATTTTATGATCTGATGTTTGATGTTGTAATTGATTGGTTAAATATGTGTTTTAAGGTGTCAAATGATGATCTGGGTTGTCAAAACACAAACCCATAACATCAAAGTGCTCGGATTTGACATTTTAAGAAATCTGGAAAAATTTTAAAGCTGAGGTCTAACAATGAATGTCAGAGCCTCTAGATCTTTTTCTGTTGGATGATTAGTGTGTTTTATGTTATACATGTGTTCTATGTCATGTCTATTGTGCTTTGAATCAAGAAAAACGACCAGATCATGCATGGACTAAGAGATATGACCGGTCAAAGACCGTTGACCGTTCACGAAAAGTTAAATTCTGGGTAACCCAGAAAATTTTCAGTGGTCTGACAACATTTTTAACGTCTCAGATCTTACTATGGTTAAGTTGTTATGTGATGTTGTTGGTCTTATCTTGTAGAATGACATGTAGGCTACGCATATATGCCTTTATATCACTCAGATCCGTATCCTAATCGTAGAAATTAATGGTCAAACTATCGTTGACCAAGCTGTTCAAGAACATTTCTGGAAAACCCAGAAATGTTCAAGAACAGTCCGAACTACTACTTTGACCAAGCTAGATCTTTTGTTTGTAGTGTTAATTTGATGATCTGATGCTTTTTAGTTGTAGTCTGACATCATTTCTACAAGATTAAACCATTAGTTCTCATAAACGAAGCATAGACTGCAAGTTACAAGGATCGAAAACTTGTACCTCGTCTGTTCTTCATTTTCTGGAAAACCCAGAAAATTAAGAACATAGTTGTCAGATATTTCGGGAGCCCAGATCTGGCTGTTATGTTGTGTTTTGGCTAGGATCTTGGTTGATAATAGTAGTATTACACTTATACTACATACCCATCAGCATTAGCAGACCAGAAATTAAGTGTAGCATGGTTTAAATCACGGTCAAACCTACCCACTCGGTGTTTGTCAAGAACACTCAAGAACACTCAAGAACACCTATAGCGACAGAAAGTTTCGCTATAGGCCTTTATCGACAGATTATTTTATTTTTTCGGAAAATGATTTAAAATTAGAAAAAAATGGTTTTTAATTATTAAAAATACAAAATAAATTATGAAAATTTATTTTAAAGTCTGAAAAATAGTTTTTAACTATTTTAAGTATATTTCGAAAATATTTAATATTTTTGGAATATAAATGGTATTTATTTATTTAATTACAATATTAAATAAATTATTTAAAAATAGTTTTAATTCATGAAAAATAATGAAAAATAATATTATAGTATAAGAAAATATTTTAAGTTATTTTTGATGACTTTTAATATTTTGTGATAAAATTCATTAATTAATCAATATTAATGATAATTAGTTTATTTAATAAATATATTAAATAAATTATGGAAAAATGGAATTAATGCTTTATAAATCATATAAAAATGATTTAAGTGTTATAAAAATATTTTAAGTTATAAATTATAACTTTTGATATTTTGGCATGAAAATATTAATATTTTAATATTAATATTAATTATCGGATAATGGATTTAATGGTTTAAAAATCATATAATTATGATTTTAAGGTATTAAAAATACTTTGATATGTTATAATTATATTATAATATTATGTTATGATTTTCATTAATATTTTATATTAAATAAATATTAATGATCAAGGTATTATGTGGTATTTAAGTCATTTAAATACAGTTTTAAGGATTGAAAAATGTTGATAAATGGTAATAATTATCCGAAAGTTATTACGAGCCTAGGAAAAATATTTTGTCTGATTAGAAATTATCGGTGTTAATTGTTAAGTGGTTAGACAGAGTTTAATTGAACTTAAACTCGATAAAAGTCCGACTAGACCGTCGGAATGTTAGAATTGTGTCGGTTTCAAGTTAGACTGAAATAGTTTGACTTGATGCTATGTCTTATGTGTATTAAAGACTAAAAGGGTTATGTGGTAATGTGTTTAGGTTATTCTGTGGATATAAATATAACAGTAATATACTGTGATGATATTATTCTATTATTGGAGATCTATATTATTAATATTAGGTCTTCGGGTAAAACGTTATAAATTGTGTTGCGGTAATCAACGGTGCATGCAAGTTTTTCAGTTCTATTATGTTTGTGGATGGAATGTGGTTATGTGTTAAATTACATATCATGCTCTATGAATTGTTAAAAGTCAAAATGTGACTAAGATAATTGGGTCAAGGAACCCAATCTATATGTGATTACATGTTGTATAATGTAACCTGATAAATTAAAAATGTATAATGCATGAATGTACGCTTTGTAAGGAATTATTGATGCATGTAGAATGTGCATAGTAAAGAATATATGTTGCATGCAGATATGCATATTAAAGAAAATGTAGTGCATGTGAAATTGTGTGCTATATGAAACATGATAGACTGTTAAATTTGCTGGGCTGTTGAGCTCAATCTTGCAAACACAAACTTTTTGCAGGTTAATAATGTTAGACAATACTATTTGTTATACGGATGATGAAGATTGAGCGATGCATAAAATGAATACATTTTTTTTGATTTAGAAATGGTATAGATCTATGATTGATAGTTTTATCAAATGTAATTTTCAGCTATGTACAGTTTGAAATGTTGTATAGATAAAGAAGGGTTATTTTGAAATGAGAATAGATATGATTCTTAAATAAATGAATCATCGATAGAAAAGATAATGCCAAGTTCAGCTTGGGATATCATGTGCAGCTACTTTGTAAAAAAAATATAGTTTGATAAATATGTTATAAAGATTATGAATTGTATTTAAGTTAAGGTTACTCGACCTTGGGGATATGTGTGTAAAGTTTAATGTATAAACAATTTATGTTTATATCTTCCGCAAACAGTTATAGAAATAGTATACCGGATCCGAGGTGATTTGGGACCTGGATTCGGGGCTACTACAGTTGGTATAAGAGATGTTGGTTATGAAGCTTAGGTAGGAATACCTGAGACCAATAACCGCAGTGATTAGGATAAGACTAACTCAAATAGAGTTAGTTTGTCAGTAAGATTCAAAGATGAATCTCGGCGAGTGTAAAGACACAGAGTTCCCTAACTCTGATAACAAAGTTGAACAGTAATGGTAAATAGATCGAGTCTAAAAGACTGAAAGTGTAGGGATAGAAGATCGTAAAACAAAACGATCATAGGCATAGAAATAAATCGTAATATATAAGATAAGATCACTCCGTGATCTGATAAGGTTATGGCAGTCAGAAAGAATGAATCTTATGATTGAAAAGTTTACAGCAAGATGTTGTGTATCAGTTGTACTATGAAATGGTACTATGAAAACTCATGAAAGAGTTATGGATTATGAATACGAATTGAATTCGTATTGAAAAAGGGGGTTAAGTATTAGGTGGGGATTCAATTGAGGACTCTTGTCGGCAGCTGGGTTTTATGATTCCCTGTATGGGTGGTGAATTTGTACTTGGTTTTAGAATCACTTAGCTTCCTGGTCGATGTAGTGGTTAGGTTGACCAATTCTTTGTATGGGCGGGGAATTGTTCACTTAGCTTCCTATATTGATTAGTGGCCAAGTTCGGTTTGACAACCACTTAGTTTCTGGCACTGATAATCATTAAAATGTTTGTGTCACACTATTTGTTATATGTGTGTTAAGAGGGTGATTCCTTTCTCATGTGTATGACAGATAGATAGGTCATAGTTAGAGGATATAAGTTTAAGTACGAGTTCTTAAAATTCATACTTTTGTGACATACTTGATGAATAATTATATGAAATGTTTATGAACCCCTCAGTGTATGGACGTCAAAGGTCTGTCTAGGAAAGTTCTTAAACTCATATAATTGTGGTCAGGTTATGAACTCATAAGTGTGGCTTTATGAACTGGGTATAGTTGTGTGTGAATGGAGTGTTAAAGATTATAAGAACAGATAGATTGTTAAGAATATGATCATTAGTGGAGATTAAGGTTTTCCTAAACCCCTATCTATGCTAGATTTCAAAATTTTTGACATCAAGCTAAATACGCACTTTGTGCCTTTTAAAAAAAATGTGTTTTTATTTATCACTTATGTACCATGTGACCTGGTGCAGAGATGATAAAAAAAATGATGGAGTTATCAATGCAGAATTACATGGTGTTGGATGTGATCTAAGGATCGTCAGCCCACTACAGTATGATGTAGTATAACAAAGTCACAAAATGACGAAATCCTCAACGGACTTTTGAATACAGTGCAGCATCATGACGTCATTCTCAAAAATATTTTCAAAAACTTCAAGTGTTTATTGAAAGAAATTTCCCAAACCAAAAAGGTTTTTGCTGTGGAATCAAATAAGACTGAGATAAACTTTTTGTGCCTTTGGCAGTGATGGGAAAACAGATAAAATCAGTACTTGGCCAGTACAGGGCATATCGGGCTGATCACCCTTTGTGTCCGAAAGTTATGACGGTTTGCGGATGAATTTCCATAAAACCTTTGCGAAAATGAAAAACAAACAGTCTATACGATTCCTTAGCACAGTTTTAAAATTTTTACCCTTGTGAGTGGTGTATTGTGTAGCATGTGAAATATGTGTGAATGGTGTAAGGTGCACGATGTAAGGTGTAAGGTGAATTTCGGGGACAAAATTTTTAGAAGGAGGGGTGAATGTGACAACACGAGAAATTAGACAATTTATGAAAATCTTAAACGATTGATTTAAGGTCAAATAATAGACCTAGACAAAAAATAAGTGTATGCGTTTGATGTTATTGAGAAGGAATTTTGAGGATTTCAAAATTCGGTGAAGGATATAGGTGAATTATTCAGGATTAAGGATTTATGTAAATATGCTCTGTGTATATAGTTAATGATGTGTTCAGAATGTGGTTAAGGGTCATGGGTTGATCAAATAAATTACATCTGTGATAAACCCTAAGTTTATATTAAGAACGACAGCGTTCAGTTAGAAAACCCTAACGTCTGATAAGAAACCCTAGCAATCAGTTCTGTAAACCCTAGTTTCAGTTTCGGTAGTCCGAAACCCTAATTCGGATATTAAAAACCTTAGATTGGAAAAAAAATGTTATGTACAAGGTTAAACGTCATTAATATTCAATTAATTAGGGAAAACCCTAATGAATTACTGAAAATTTTAGATGATTATTAGAAAACCCTAATACCAGATCTGAAAACCCTAATTTCAGATTCTGATAAAATGAAAGCCTAATCTGGGAATATAACGGAGAGTATTAATGCTCAAGTGTTATTAAGTATGAGGTTAATTAGGGTAAAGTTTAATAAATTTGAAAACTCTAAATCTCATAATTTTTGGAACCTAAATTATTCCGTCAGAAATCCTAATTCTCAATTGTAGATTTAATTGCTAAAATTAGCAATGCTAATTAAGAAACCCTAATCCTAATTATTTCAATTTATGAGTAATTAGAAAACTCTAATCTAATTACGATATTTAATTTCTAAATTAGAAAATTAATTTTTTTAGTAGAAACCTTAATTCAAGTGTTTTGAACCCTAATTGTGCAGTGGTGGATTTAATTGCTTTATTAGCAATGTTAATTAGGAAATATAAATCCTAATTGTCAAGTTATTAGAAGCCCTAATCGGATTAAGAAATCTAATTTCTAAGATTGAATATTATTTTTATTTAAAATCCTAAATTGTGGTTTTGAAACCTAATGTACAATTGTGGCCCTAAATGCTAGAATAAACAAATTTAATTAGGATAAATTAGTCCTAATTAGCAATATTGATTCATGATTAGGAGATTATGATATAATTAGGAAGCCCTAATTATAAGTTAGAAATTTAAAATTTTCCATTTTAAAATTTAATTGGAAATTTTTTGAAAATCCAAGTTGCTAATTATTTGTGGGGTAAAATCTAAACCCTAAAGGGTTAAACCCTAAACCCTAACAAGCGCTAAACCCTAATACAAAATCTAGAAATTAAAGGAAAGGACAAAAATGCCCTTTTAGTGTATTATTTAGGTTCTTGCAAATCTTGCAAAATCATGGGTTTGGTGAACAACCCTAGAGCTATCCTAGTCTAGCCATGTGCTAAAAAGTTCCAGCAAATCAGCCTTTTTCAACACCATACATGCATCATGCAATATATAAAGATTGGGAGAGAAAAAATGTACACATTTTTGCTTATTTGCTAAACTTGCTCTCACCAACTCTTACTTCTCTCTTAACCTCCGAAAATCTAAGTTAGATCAGTCACAATTAAAGCCCCACATGTACCAGAAATAGATCAAAGGATCAGAATCATGGATCAAAGCATAAAAGTGGTATAAACCCTAAATCTTAAAATTTTATGATCTGATGTTTGATGTTGTAATTGATTGGTTAAATATGTGTTTTAAGGTGTCAAATGATGATCTGGGTTGTCAAAACACAAACCCATAACATCCAAGTGCTCGGATTTGACATTTTAAGAAATCTGGAAAATTTTTAAAGCTGAGGTCTGACAATGAATGTCAGAGCCTCTAGATCTTTTTCTGTTGGATGATTAGTGTGTTTTATGTTATACATGTGTTCTATGTCATGTCTACTGTGCTTTGAATCAAGAAACACGACCAGATCATGAATGGACTAAGAGATATGACCGGTCAAAGACCGTTGACCGTTCACGAATAGTTAAATTCTGGGTAACCCAAAAAATTTTCAGTGGTCTGACAACATTTTTAACGTCTCATATCTTACTATGGTTAAGTTGTTATGTGATGTTGTTGGTCTTATCTTGTAGAATGACATGCAGGCTACGCATATATGCCTTTATATCACTCAGATCCGTATCCTAATCGTAGAAATTAATGGTCAAACTATCGTTGACCAAGCTGTTCAAGAACATTTCTGGAAAACCCAGAAATGTTCAAGAACAGTCCGGACTACTACTTTGACCAAGCTAGATTTTTTGTTTGTAGTGGTAATTTGATGATCTGATGCTTTTTAGTTGTAGTCTGACATCTTGTCTACAAGATTAAACCATTAGTTCTCATAAACGAAGCATAGACTGCAAGTTACAAGGATCGAAAACTTGTACCTCGTCTGTTCTTCATTTTCTGGAAAACCCAGAAAATGAAGAACATAGTTGTCAGACATTTCGGGAGCCCAGATCTTGCTTTTATGTTGTGTTTTGGCTAGGATCTTGGTTGATAATTGTAGTATTACACTTATACTACATACCCATCAGCATTAGCAGACCAGAAATTAAGTGTAGCATGGATTAAATCACGGTCAAACCTACCCACTCGGTGTCTGTCAAGAACACTCATGAACACCTATAGCGACAGAAAGTTTCGCTATAGGCCTTTATCGACAGATTATTATTATTTTTCCGGAAAATGATTTAAAATTAGAAAAAAATGGTTTTTAATTATTAAAAATACAAAATAAATTATGAAAATTTATTTTAAAGTCTGAAAAATAGTTTTTAACTATTTTAAGTATATTTTGAAAATATTTAATATTTTTGGAATATAAATGGTATTTATTTATTTAATTACAATATTAAATAAATTATTTAAAAATAGTTTTAATTCATGAAAAATCATGAAAAATAATATTATGGTATAAGAAAATATTTTAAGTTATTTTTGATGACTTTTAATATTTTGTGATAAAATTCATTAATTAATCAATATTAATGATAATTAGTTTATTTAATAAATATATTAAATAAATTATCGAAAAATGGAATTAATGCTTTATAAATCATATAAAAATGATTTAAGTGTTATAAAAATATTTTAAGTTATAAATTATAACTTTTGATATTTTTGCATGAAAATATTAATATTTTAATATTATTATTAATTATCGGATAATGGATTTAATGGTTTAAAAATCATATAATTATGATTTTAAGGTATTAAAAATACTTTGATATGTTATAATTATATTATAATATTATGTTATGATTTTCATTAATATTTTATATTAAATAAATATTAATGATCAAGGTATTATGTGGTATTTAAGTCATTTAAATACAGTTTTAAGGATTGAAAAATGTTGATAAATGGTAATAATTATCCGAAAGTTATTACGAGCCTAGGAAAAATGTTTTGTCTGATTAAAAATTATCGATGTTAATTGTTAAGTGGTTAGACAGAGTTTAATTGAACTTAAACTCGATAAAAGTCCGACTAGACCGTCGGGATGTTAGAATTGTGTCGGTTTCAAGTTAGGCTGATATAGTTTGACTTGATGCTATGTCTTATGTGTATTAAAGACTGAAAGGGTTATGTGGTAATGTGTTTAGGTTATTCTGTGGATATAAATATAACAGTAATATACTGTGATGATATTATTCTAATATTGGAGATCTATATTATTAATATTAGGTCTTCGGGTAAAGCGTTATAAATTGCGTTGCGGTAATCAACGGTGCAGGCAAGCTTTTCAGTTCTATTATGTTAGTGGATGGAATGTGGTTATGTGTTAAATTACATATCATGCTCTATGAATTGTTAAAAGTCAAAATATGACTAAGATAATTGGGTTAAGGAACTCAATCTATATGTGATTACATGTTGTATAATGTAACCTGATAAATTAAAAATGTATAATGCATGAATGTACGCTTTGTAAGGAATTATTGATGCATGTAGAATGTGCATAGTAAAGAATATATGTTGCATGCAGATATGCATATTAAAGGAAATGTAGTGCATGTGAAATTGTGTGCTATATGAAACATGATAGACTGTTAAATTTGCTGGGCTGTTGAGCTCAATCTTGCAAACACAAACTTTTTGCAGGTTAATAATGTTAGACAATACTATTTGTTATACGGATGATTAAGATTGAGCGATGCATAAAATGAATACATTTTTTTTTTGATTTAGAAATGGTATAGATCTATGATTGATAGTTTTATCAAATGTAATTTTCAGCTATGTACAGTTTGAAATGTTGTATAGATAAAGAAGGGTTATTTTGAAATGAGAATAGATATGATTCTTAAATAAATGAATCATCGATAGAAAAGATAATGCCAAGTTCAGCTTGGGATATCATGTGCAGCTACTTTGTAAAAAAAAATATAGTTTGATAAATGTGTTATAAAGATTATGAATTGTATTTAAGTTAAGGTTACTCGACCTTGGGGATATGTGTGTAAAGTTTAATGTATAAACAATTTATGTTTATATCTTCCGCAAACAGTTATAGAAATAGTATTCCGGATCCGAGGTGATTTGGGACCTGGATTCGGGGCTACTACAGAATACTCTGTAGAACAACCTGGATGGCTCATAGAAAAAGAAATTATCTCCTGTTGATCCCAACAAGCATACACACGGGATCGGTCCTCTGTTGAGAGATATCGAGAAGCTGAACGCTGACCTATCGCCCCCTCGAAAGGATAAAAATCCTGAAACTAGTTAAACTGCGACATCACGGCCAGTGGGTGGTAAGTAGTCACGCTCCTCAAACCAGCCAGAGGGAGGTAGTTCATGCCCGGAGCATGAGTAATAAAGCAGTATGGTGAGCTAAGCCCCGAACATGGCAATATGCTGAATGAATCTCTTATATCTGACAAAAATGTGGACCAAGACAGAGCATCTATACACTCCGATGGCTGAAAGGAGTATGACATGGCTACATCATAGGAGAACCAATACCCATGCCGGCTAAGAGTGCCAATCGGTCTCAAGTGTGACATAAACCACACATACAGCATGACCAAACAACCTGTGAACACTCCTGTCGGATAAGTACAGCAGTAGGATGCTGACCATAGGGTCTCTACTCTAATGATAGGTATAATGGTGCGACGCTCCCTAAGAGCTCTCACAGCCATGATGACACCAATGTCTATCTCATCCATGTATCGTGGTATATAGACATATGACAGTACGCATAACAGCAGTACATCAACCCTGACCAAACGCCAATGGTCCTCCGGTACGGTGAAATCCCCGAAATTTCGTGAATAGCTATCCTCAGAGCAAAATTTGTCATACAAAAAACGTTAGGATATCACGTGGCCAGACGTCAGCTCATCCTGTACCACTCTGTGCCGCAATCCAGTGAGATTTATGAACTGTCTACTCATGTCTCCCAAAGCCATATACACGCAAGGTCTGTCTAATGGCAGCATCGTCAATCGTGCATACTCCTCCAGAGTGGGAGTCAACTCATGGGTCCCGAATCAGAAGACCTGCCTATTTGGTGCCCAATACTCTAGCATCCCGTCCATAAACCCTGCGGGAACTTGAAACGCCAATAAGGTCATGGAATGCTGCAGCAAATGATCTACAGTCACCCTATCTGGTGGTAACATACTATCATACCACGATCGCATACTCAATGCCACCAATGATGGTGGGGTATGATCTATACGGCTAACTGTTGAAGAAGACATTTATGTGGGCCATGTCATAAGACCATCTAGGGGTCAATGCTGAATATCTCTGGAAATACATACATATGCATAACATGATACATGCATAGCAGATAATAGATGGAAATATGGTATAGGCAATGGAAAAACTGTGAATACATTCCTAAGTATATTATCATCTAATAAATCATCTCTGTACAGCTACAAATACAGGGAAATGGGGCACAGACGCCCTACTACTAATAGAGGCCTATCAAATGATATAGCGAGAATGGGGTACAACCACCCAATATCTAACAAAGGCCTATCAAAAGATATAACGAGAATACACATCAGAAGAAGACAATGGTGTCGATATCCACATCATCAATCTTGTCCACCTGATGTAACTCCTCCAGAGTCATTGGATCTCTATCAACAGGGATGTCAGGTCTATATAAAGGAGGATCTGCACCGACAAAACCAAATGGGTCATCTGAGGGGCCAGCGCCTGAGCTGGAAGGATCATATGAAACCGCCTCTGTCGGATCTCTGCCCAAATACCGGATAAATATATGTGCCTGGTCCAACTATCGGGTCAGACTATCAATCTGTGTCATATGAGTCAGATCTCAGACAAAAGCTATTCAATCCATCATCATCACGGATCCTGGAACCATATCCCCCATAAACTATGTGGCACGGGACTGGCCTCCGATAGAACGAGGGAACCACCAACGCTGGAACGTCTCCTGAGTGCAAGGACCTCTGATAATATAAAACCGTCGACCCCCAATAATGGGATATCAATGATGGGTGACTGCGATACAGGACAATGACACCTGGTAGGAGGCAAGATCGGCATACGAATCTCCCATGTGGTGCTCCTAATAGCACCCTTGTAAGACCCCGACTTATTATTAATGAAATTAAATTTCCTCTATTTATTATTTTGAAATAGTAAGGGTTGATTTGATTAATGTGGTTAGTTATGGGTAAAACGTGCAAATATTTTAAATAAGCAAGTGGTTATAAAATATTCATTTTTATCGGAGAATATTCGTTTGGTCGTGGAATATTCTTACTGTCGAGGAATATTCGTACGACGGCGCATAATTGTGTGCGCCTGATAATGGAAAGCGATTGGATGAAGAAAACGACAAATATAAGTTGTTTATAAATAACGGCGTAGTTGTTACTGTTAATACTGTTGGAATACCCGGTGGTTAAAACACAGTAATATGCATTATTGCACAGTAGCACACGGTATTACACAAATTATTGATTCTTATGTAAGAAGGCATTACTCAATAATTGTTACAATAATTACTGTTCAGTATTTTATTTTATTCAATAATTGTTGCGTTGATATTTTATATTACTGTTGTTTCAATAATTGTCACTACACATTATTTTCCATTATCGGAGAAATAATTCATATTATCTGAATAATATTATTAGATAACATTATTGGCAATGTCTAGAAAGTTCTGTCTAAGAAGAGGTTTGGTCACCTAATTGTGCGCCAGTAAGGAAAAATCCTTACTGGAAAACCCCCTCTTTCCTGGGAACTGCCTGGTTGTCAGTATTGTGATTCTGTAATATTATTTGTGAATAATTAATTATTGATTTATATGATGAGGAAAATATTCATTTTATGTGGATATTGATGGAGAAAATTTTTAAAGTGACAATTGTTAAAAATCAATATTTTATCTTTTCTGATAAAATAATATTTTATTATATTATTATAATATAATGATGATATTTTTACAATAAATGTGGGATGTATGAGTATATGAGGAGGAAGAGTATTTTTGTTGCATTAAATGATTAAAACATATTTTTCATGTTTGTGGACCCCATTTCTTGACTGAAATTTGATTATAGCCTGTAAAATCTCCCGTTTGTGGATTTCGGTCAATTTCTGTTTGGAATTTGGAAACATTTTCGTCTACAAAGTTGTAGGGAATGGAATTTCCTATGGAAAGGACATGAGGTTTGAATTTTTATGATAAAAAGGCTATTTATTATAAATTATTGAAGTTCTGAAATAATTATTTTTAAAAGTTTTAAATTTGTTTTAAAAGAAAAACGTTTTTGTACATTTTGTGGGCATCATTAACATGTTCTAGGTGTACATAGGAATTTGGTTAATAAATATTATTAATTTATTAAATTTTCTGCTTTGGTGTTCTAAGCATTTTCCTATAAATAGGGTGCTTAGGTTAGAATTGAAAATCACACCAGGAACTGAAGTTTTATCTCTCTTTCTCTCCCGATATATTGAGCGTATACTTGTGAGTATTTTGATACTTTGAGTGTTGTTATACGGTGTAAGTTCCCTTCAGCACAACATTCAGTATTCCAGCCAGAAGTACTATTCTTTCGAGGTAAGGGATATTATTTTTTTTAAAATGATATTATTTCTTTCAATATCATTATGCCGAAATATTGAGAGTATTTTTCTTGTTAAAATCTTGTCTTTTAGTGTCGGGGTTACTATTCACTTATACGACACTATTAACGTATACGGCACTATTCACGTATACGGCACTATTCACGAATATGACACTATTAACAGAAAAATTAAATTTTCATTTTTCGTTCAAAATATCTATTATGGATACTAGCTTTAATTGTATCCATGTTTTGATTATTCTTGAATTTTACTCCACTATGATTATTTATGAGGTATTTTTGGACATGGATAAACCGAAATACGAATCCTTAATATTTGTTATTTTGTTTCACTGGATTCGTTTCCTTTAAAATATTTTTCATCATCCTCAATCCTAAATGATGATATTACTGAAAATCTTTGGCCTGTACTACATAGATGAATGATTTCTGATGAATATCTTTGGCCCGTAGTGCAAAGATAAACATGTGTTTAGATGAACATGACCAACTGATGAATATCTTTGGCCTGTAGTGTAAAGATGAATATTTGATTCCAGATATATATTGATTGATCTTACAGGGATAAAATATCGACGATGAAATTTTAAATTCATATATAGAAGATAGTAGATTTCATTCTCTACTTAATTCTTCTAATGAATTATTATTTCTGTTGCGAATACTGATTTAAAATTGGTTGTCTATTGTATTCTATTAGATTTTTCCTTATTGAGGACTAACGATAATTTGTTCTATGTTATCTTAGTCATAATGTTCTTTACTAGGCTAGTTGAGCTCACTCTTTTCCTTTTTGTTCATTTTTCTTCTCAGGAGTCGAGAATGTAGCGAGTACTAGTCGGGGTGCAGAATAATGGTTCTAGAAGTTATTTTTGTTGTCCTCACTATTTTGTAAAATAGTGTATCAATAATTGTAATGAGGACTTATTTGAGTGTGGATATTGTCTAGATGACAATATTTGTCTTTTAAACTCACAGTTTTTATGTTGTATTAATAAAGTTGTAGTTGTTTTTGTTCCATGTATTTGGCGACTCAGAATGGGTGTTGTATACCTATTTTGGGGGCATCACAGTTGGTATCAGAGCTTAGGGATATGATCTCTGGCGGAGATCAGGGAATAGAACTAGGAGGGGAAAGACGAGTAAATCCTTCGCTAGTGTGTCCCACTTAAGCTTATTTGTTGGTCGGTCATAAATATAGGGATATTATGTGATATGTTAATTTGTTAAATTAACCCTTATTTTATGGCAGTATTTGAGAATATCGACTAAGAATGTTAACAGTGGAGTAAATGAAACCGTGGAGACACCTTTGCTCACCAACGAGGAGAACGTGCAACAGGCAGTTAATGTTCCTCCTGTGAACAACACCACTGAGCAGATGATGAACGATGGGATGTTTAGAAGCTTTTTGCAGTTCATGCAAAATCAGATGAGGGAGACTCGTGTTCAAAATACAGGAAGAAATGATAGCAATTCACGGTTTGTCACAACCAAGCATTTCAAAGAGTTAGGACCACCATAATTTATTGGAAAGCCGGATCCTATCAAGGTAGAGACGTGGGTTAAACAAATTACCAAGATATTCGATATCTTGGGATGCACGGAGGAACAGAAGGTTCCATTCGCAACCTTTATGTGTGACAACCCGATATTTTCTATATAAATAAATAAGAAATTTCGTGTATAATTTTTTTTTTATATTAAGGATGAGGATTTGTACAAGATATTGTGTATATATATTTATGTGGTAAATATAAAATATATTTATTACATGAAAAATTGTAAATGATTTTATTTAGAATCATGGTTTATTCTCAAATATAATTTTATAATAATTAATTCCATATTGGAAAGGTTTTTATCAATTATTTTCTATGAAAATAAAATTTACTACTATTTAAATAATCTATGAAATTATTTTAAAATATTTATAACAATTATTTTATTAAATGAAGTTTGTTTAGATTATTAAGTTAATTATGTTATCCAAACCCTAATTTCGGGTTTTTATCAGGAAATGAGAATAATTATATTATATTATTATTTATTGGTATTATAGATGTGTATGATTATGTGTGGAACAATTTTATGATAGTATGACCAAACCCTAATAGAATTTTTACCAACCCTAATCTTGGTCTTGGATAACGAATAATAATAACATTATGATATTTAAATATTTTAAGTGTTATAATATGAACTGCATGTACGAGAGTTGATAATAATTGATCAATTGTGTTATAGTATTCGAAAACCCTAGTTTCACTGCATAAGATTTAATATTGTATATATCTGTGTCATATGATATAAATTTATGTGTTACTGTAAGGTGTACTAAATTAGAAACTTCAATTATAATTGTATTTTTTTTATACTAGAAAACCCTAATTGTGTTTTTAGAAATCCTAATTAATGGAATTGATAAACCCTAAATTGCTAAGATTAGCTAGATTAAATATACTAGTGTTATTAAACCCTAATACTTTGTCTAAATCATTTTTGTTCCATAAAAATTAATAATAAAATGACTTTTATGCCCTTTTTGCACATGTGCTAGTAGATGGAGTGTGAATCTTGCTATGATTTGAGTTGGTCACCAACTCTTGATATTTTCCAGATTTCCAGCAACATATGGCAGCATCATAACTCAGCCAATCATTCTCTAGATCTAGTATATAAGATTAAAGAAAGAAAAAATTGCTCATTTTGCTATTTTAATCACCAACACCCCATTTAGACTTTCTCTCTCTAAAAACAATGAAAATTAGTGCTAGGTTAGTCCCCAAAATCAAGCCCCACGAAATTCTATATCAAATCAGTAGCTTAGATCAAGATCAAACCCAAGAAAGGTATAAAATTCAAGCTAGAAAATCTGTCCATATTTTGTGTTTAGATTTTGTGTTTAAGTGTTGTAATATGTTAGTTTTAGTATCTAGTGATAATCTGGGTTGCTAGATGTTAGATCCATAACATCTAGACGCTCAGAATTGAAGATCTACAATGTCCGGAAATAGCTTGAGTCTGTGGTCTGATAATGAATGTCAGTGGTCACAGATCCTTGCTCGATGATGTTTTGTGTTGTTTTTAAGTTGTTAATAGTAGTCCTGCATGTTGTCTTTTATCTGTAAAAAGAACCAAGATCAAATCTGTTATAGATCAAAAGTTATTTAAGGTCAAAGCACGTTGACCGAGCTTGACCGTCTGAGTTCTGGGTAACCCAGAAATAGTTTTCAGTGTCTGACAATATGTTTGTGGCTTCTGATCTTGCTGGTAGTTGTTGTTTTGTTTGATTTGTTGAAGCTAGGTTGTAGTCTAGTATATTGACTATAGAATCATTCCTTTATATGGTTAAAACATTTCCTATACTGAAATTTGTGGCTGGTCAAAGTAGTAGAGAAATCCATATTTTCGGTTTTCTGGAAAACCCAGAAAACTTATGAACACTGATTCTGTAAGTGGTTGACCGGCTTGTATTTGATTGATGTGTTGATGTTTGGTTTATTTTATGTAATGAATAAGTAGTCCTACATGTGGTCTACACAATAAAGCTCTTAGATCTCAAAAATAGTTAACATGTAGCAAGTTGCTGGCGATCAAAAGTAGTCAGTCGGACTGTTTTTCAGTTCTGGGAAACCCAGAAATGAAGAACAACCTCTGACAACGAGTTTAGACGGCTAGATCTGGCTGGTGTTATGTGTTTTACCCATGATTATTGTTGTAACTTTTAAAATTTTGTGATGAATTTCATTAATTAATTATTATTAATGATATTAAAGTTATTTAATGATTATATTAAATAATTTAGTTTAAAAATAATTTTAATATTATAAAAATCATTTTAAATGAAAATAAGGATTTAAAAATATTTTAAGTTATAATTAGTGACTTTTAATATTTGGATAAATAGTACATTAATATTTAAATATTAATGGTAATTATTTAAAAATGATTTTAATTATTTTAAAAATCATTTAAGGGTAATATAAATATTTTAAAAATAGTTTGAGTTATTATAAATAACTTTTATATTTTGACAATGGTTTCATTAGTAGTTTAATATTAATTAATTATTAATGATAATGAAATTGTTTGAGGTTTAAATCATTTAATTATGATTCCGATGTTTAAAAGTTATATCCGATCAAACTAGCTGACTTGAGAACCGGTTATGAAGTTCATGATTTGATGAAGAACAACCATAATGACAGTTATGTAACTATAGATCCTTTTAGAGACGGATTTGAATGATTTTAAATTTTTCAATTTCTGGAAAATTCCTGATATTTATAGATGTTGAAGTACAGAATAAGAGTCTTAGACTCAGTATTTACCCGATAATTTTGTCGGTACGCCGACAAATGTCAGACCTTATAAAAGAAAGAAAAGGCTACTGTAAGAACATGGATGAGATATTTGAAAAATGTATAAAAATATTAATAGAATATGAACTAAAAGTATGATCACTGTGATTATGTGATGACGTGATTAGACTATGTGCTGACTGTAATAGACAGTACTATGTGTTATGTTATATTGTTCTAATAGAACGAATGATCTGATTATTGATAGGTTGTGATAAAGAGATAAAACCTAAGTTGAGATTTGTAATCAGCAAATCAGGCAAGTATCTTACCTTTGCATTTCCTTTATGCAATGGACATGAGTAATAGAGTTTCAGAATTCTTTTCTATTCCTGTACAGATTATGTACGCTTTGATTATCAACATGTTAGCTCAGATATATATTCTGTTCATTGATTTATAAATAGTTATACAAGTGTCCCCACTTGGATAATCATGGCATTTATTCACATGTTGATACACCTTTGTCAATTACCCGTATATATATATATATATATATATATATATATATATATATATATATATATATATATATATATATATATATATATATATTGAATTACATATTATTGTTGAGCAAGATTAAAAACCTTCGGGTTTGGAACCAGGCATGTATGAACATCCCTATATGGGAAAATTTTTGCGCCCAAGGCGGACAGAGTGAGCGATGAATTTCGTTCAAGTTATGTAGTATTGATCAATACAGGGTACAACGGGGCTGATCACCCTCCATGCTCGTAAGACAGAGCGGTTTGCGGATGAATTTCTGCTAAACCTTTTAGAAAATGAAAAACAATGTTCATGGTATGTTTCTTAAACCCTATTCATGGGTAGAGCCAGAGCCTAATTTCAAGAATTTGAAAGAGAGTTGTTATGTGAATTTTTTATCAGTACAGATTGCTTCACAACTTTCGATTCGTTGTAGAAGTGTTATGTAAAGAGAATACTTATATTCTTTCAGCTTATATATATAATTGTTATTACTGGTTGGGCACTCAAATGCTCACTCTTGCTTAAATTAAACATTTTCAGTCATGTATGAGCAACCTGAAGGCTCAGGCACAAACAAGGGGAAAGGAAAGCTGTTTGAATAAGTTGTATTATGAGTTAATGGTTATAGTTGTATTGGTTTCTATTCATGTATTGTAAGAAATGTATTTGAAGGTCACGTACCTGGGGACGTAAACTTTGATGTATGTAAATTAAGTTCAAATTATATTATTATTTAGTTTTATTCAGCTTAAAGAAATGGTATCGTGGAGAACCGAGTTCGGGTTGCAAGTACTCGGATTTGGGGTCGCCACAGGTTGGTATCAAAGCTGTAGGTTATAAACGTTAGGAATGTGAAACCTAGGTTATAACCTTAGTAGAATGGAGAACGAAAGTTAAGATAGACATTCAGTGAACCAGGAGACGAAGCACTCTGGTGAAGAATTATAGGATATGATGAGTTGAAGAGATCCATCAAGTTTTAGTGGTACTAAATAAAATATTCCTTCATTTTATCGATGAATATATTTTATTTCGGTACTAATGTTGTCTCGTTTATTGTGGTCATAGGATGGATGACGAAAGTCAAGATAGTAATTCCTTGACCCAAGAGACGATGGACTCTAGCGAGGAATACACAGACAGTGAGATGATAAGAGATTTGATAGTTAGGAACGACGACTTAACGGTTAGAGTTGAGCAGGCGGAGGCACAGAATCGTACTCTCCAGATTTCAGAACAGCAGTACAAGGATGCTGCTCACCAAACACAGATAGAATTAGCCGAGTTACAAGGAAGGTTGGAGCAGAGAGAGATACCGATAGGACAGTTGAAGGTTGAGATAGAAGCCAAAGACACCAAGATATATACCTTGGAGCAGGCTTTAGTCATTGCCTTTATGAAATTCGATGCAGAGTGGATGGAGCTGTCTTTCGGCAGAAAAAGATAGGCGTTGATGTGTTTATAGAGATGGATTGAATAAATTCATCGTCAAACAAAATAAGAGACAACGTATATAAAACTCTTGATTGTTGTGTATATATACTATATGCTAATCAAGGTAACTTATGTATGTAGATGTCTGGTGAGAAAGATATGTGGAATAAGAAGGATCAGATCCATACCTCCGAGCTAATATCGAGGCCAACAGCTGAAATAGAAGCTCACTCGGAACCCAAATCGGACGAGGTGGCTATCGTGGAAAACGTAGTATCAGACCCAGAAATGGTGGATTTAACAGATAGTGATTCAGACACTAAAGTTGAAGTTGCTCAAGCATCAACGGAAGTGCAGGATCTGGAGAACAAGGTTTCTACGCTGGAAAGGCTGTGGGAGATAGAGACGTTGCTTAATATTCAACTGCGTCAAGCATTGCTGGAAACAATGGAAGAGCAAGATAAGCTCAAAATCCAAATTGACCAGATGGGAGCCTCAAGCAACACATCGTGTTCAGCTCCGATTGGTAAAGGAAAAAGAAAGGTAGAAGATCCTGACTCAGGAAAACCTGATAAGAAGAAAGGGAAGAAGATATGTTATATTTGCGGCTGTGAGGGACATACCTCTCCTCGTTGCCCCGACTATAAGAAAGGTGGATGCTTTAATTGTGGTATGGAAGGACATCGAGCGAATGAATGTCCGAGAAAAATGCTTGGTAAATAAGTGGTATGGGTTATGTTGTGTTTATGTAATATGTGTGATAAGTAATGAACTATTTTCAACTTTTATGTTGGTCAAGATTTTAAATCCCGACTTTCGTAGTCACAAAGGGATAGTTGTTGATTAAAAACAGTATGTGCTATGTAAATATTCGATAATTGAATATGAATCTAAGTTTGAGAAATGAAACGAATTTAATACATTAATCTTATGTAATAAGGTTTAAAATGTAAGAGTATAATTTATGGTTTTATTTAATCATATAATGCCGCCAATCCGTCGATCTCGAAACCAAAGGGTAGAAGAATCTACTAATGCTGGAGAACGACAGCCAGAACTGATGCAAAACTTTGCAAACATGGTAGCTCAGGCTATGCAGCAGGGAGTACCAGCTGCAGAGAACCAGCCAGGCAATCACTTGGCAAGTTTCAAAGACTTCAAAGCCGTAGGACCACCAGAGTTCAGAGGATCAGCTGATCCTACAGAAGCCCAGACATGGGTGAACGAAATAGAAAAGGCGTTCATAATTGCTAGAGTAGATGAGGGGCAAAAGACCGCTTTTGCCACTTATATGTTGAAAGGGGAAGCTAACTTTTGGTGGGAGGCAAATAAGACTCGGGCAGGAGAAGAAGAAATTACTTGGGATAGGTTTAAGGATTTATTTTTCGAAAACTATCTCTCTGTTAGTATGCAGTCTAGAATGGAGGTAAAATTCCTGGAGTTAAAACAGGAGAACATGACTGTTGCGGAGTATGTCGCGAAGTTTAATGAATTGGCTAGGTTTGCTCCACATCAAGTGAGTACAAAAGCTAGAAAGGCAAGGAGGTTTGAGCTGGGCTTAAAACCCTGGCTCTACAATAAGGTGGTAGTACTGCAAATAAATACTTTTGCAGCACTCATGGAAAAGGCTATCATAGCTGAACAGGGAAGTGAGGCCATGAGCCTCTACAACAAGGAGAAAAAGAACAAGAGCAAGTCAGGAGGAGCAGTGAAGATAGAAAGTAGTAGTGGGAATCAGGGTGAGAAGAGAAGAAGGAATTTTTCAGGGAATGTTCAAGTGAAACAGGAAGTTACAAAGAAGCAGGTAGTGCAGTGCAAGAACTGCGAAAAGAATCACTCTGGCGAGTGTCTAAAGGGTAAGTTCGTGTGCTATAAGTGTGGGCAAGAGGGTCATATCTCTCCCAACTGCCCCAACTCAAGGAAAATCAGTGGATGCTTCATATGCGGATCGACTGAGCATCAGGTGAGGAACTGTCCAAAGAGGGGAATGGAGGCAGGAAACATAACCACAGGGAGAAGCAGTGGGACTTTAGCAATAACAGGACCAAACTCAACCAGTACCCCAACGAAAGCAACTCCGAGGGTCTACAACATGACGGTCCAGGATACGGTGGTAGCTGGAAACAGAACTCCAGGTGCTATGTGAATCACTTATATATCTTATATGTTTTCCTACATATATATATATAGTAGATGATTTTATTTTGAGTTCTTTTAGAAATCAAATTTTTGCCTAATTTAGTGTTATCAAGAATAGTTAAGTAACAGTTCGATCAAGTATTGATCGAGGTCTACATACAATGATTATATGCTATGTACCCTTCGACATATGAGTTTTTAAAACGGTGATTCCGGGGACGAAATCCTTATAAGGGAGGGTGAATGTAATAACCCGAGATTTCCTATATAAAATAAATAAGAAATTTTGCGTATAAATTTTTTTTTTATTTAATGACGAGAATAAGTGTCTAGTAATGTGAACGATAAATGCGAATATATTTATTACTTGAAAAATTAGAAATAATTTTGGAATAATTAATTACTACAAATTATATTTTTATGGTAATTAATTTCTGTAAGCAGAAATGTTTTTATTAATTATTTTCCATGAAAACATGATTGGAAATAATATATGAAGTGATAGTTAGATTTATATAATAAATATTTTATTATATGAATTGTTCAGAATATTTAAATCAAGTATTTTAACTTGATATGCGAAAGAAAAGTCAGATATGAGATCCAAAACCCTGGATTGGGATTGTGATCAAGAGATGAGAATAGTAATATTATATTATTGTTATAATGATTTTCAGTACTATAATTATGTACTGTGTATGTGCGGACAGATAATATTGTGCAATGACGGTCAATTAGGTCATAGCATATTACCATGCTGTGAAACCCTAATTATTAAACTCAGTTATGAGATATGACTGAGTAGTGACTGTGTATATGAAGTTACTGTGTATAAGAATATCGGTAAGTAGAAGAAAATCCTAATTACAGTTGTACGTCACTAATTAGGACAAACCCTAATTATTATAACCCTAACCGGTTGAAGTTAGAAACCATAACGACTGTGTTAGTAACATACACAGATAATTATAGAACCCTAATTTTAATTACCGTGTTTAATTTCGATGTTGTTGTATAAGTGTCTTAATTTACCAAAGGATAGAAGTTAATTGGTAAATTGTAAGAATTAAATCTAGTGATTAAATATTACATTTAATTTCCTTGTACAAGATTGCCCTTGAAATTATATGTGAAATGACCAAAATACCCTTTTTGGCAAAAAAAGATATAAGAACACTAAACCTAGAAATCCTTTGATTCGATGTTATTTGATGCATTTGATTGTTTAAAGTTGTTTAATATGATGTTAATTGATGATATGGGTTGATAAATCAAAGACCCGTAACATCAAAGTACACGAATTTGAAGATTTAAGAAATTTGGAAAATTTCATTTATGTGATTTTTTTCGTCAAATATCAGAGCTTATAGATCTTTGATCGATCATAATTTTTGTTGTTTTTAAGTTGTTATGTGTAGCTTGTTATATGGTCTTTAATCTGCAAAAAGAATCAAGTCCATATCATGTATAGATTAGAAGTTATAGATGGTCAAACATGGTTGACCGATCATGATAAACTGTTTTTGGGCAGTCTGTAATGGGGGCATTCTCGTCCACTTTTTGTGCTTTAAAAGGTCTGGGCTTTTGATATGTTGTAGTGCACTAAGTTAGGAAGCCATAGGCTTTGGAATGACCTCATTCCGACCTCGGATGAGGAAATTACGTTGATTGGAAGGAAATGTGTCAAATTTCTCAAAACTGAAAGTCAGCAGCGAGATGTGCTATTTGGGACACTGTTTTGATCAGTTAATGTTTCCAAAACCTTCTGGACTTTTGATATGTTGTAGTACACTGAATAAGCTTTCCATAGACTCCGAAACGGACTAAATCCGATATCGGAGGAGAGAGTTATGACATTTCAAAGTAGTAGTGTCAAAACTGTCCAACAAGTGCGGTGCAGTCCACTTGAACGGAATTTCTGGGCTGATGTGTTCGGAATTTGGAAATGGTCAAAGAATAAAAGTTGTAGCCCCAGAAGTTAGCTTCGCGTGGGCTCAAGAATCGCTCAAAAATGTTTTGAAACGAAAAAGTTATGACTGTTTTAGCGAGAGAGGGTAAAGCTGAAACGAAATTGAAAACTGTTATGAACGTCTACTTTTGACACACTGTTTGGGCTACCTAATGAACCCGAATTGGGTAATTCATATTTTATAAAAATAGTTTTACATACCATGTATAACATATCCAAAAATCAGATTAATCAGAGTTATGAGCAATGCGTGAGAAAATCGCAAAGTGAGCTATTGAAAGATTAGTTTAAACCAAGTCCCACATCGACTAAATTGAGAACTTCACCATTTTCTAAATCTATAAATAGAAGGGCTTGACCTTTGTTTCATTCACCAACAATAAGGCCTCCAATTTTTGAGAAAGGCTTTGTTGGAGGAGGACTTTTTATAAAGATCTCCTTAGTTAAATTTTGGCGTGGAAGTGCGTATTCAGTTTGTGGAATTCGTATTTTCGGGTATGTTTCTTATTTAATTTTTGTAATGTATTTAATTGTTAGTTAAAGTTTGAATTTTTGAAGTTTAATTAGTTTGTTAATAAACTAGTTAGTTTACTATATTTTTTTTGGCTTGGAATTGATTATGTAAATGAGTTATTTGTGATGACTTTTAAAATTTTGTGATGAATTTCATTAATTAATTATTATTAATGATATTAAAGTTATTTAATGATTATATTAAATAATTTAGTTTAAAAATGATTTTAATATTATAAAAATCATTTTAAATGAAAATAAGGATTTAAAAATATTTTAAGTTATAATTAGTGACTTTTAATATTTGGATAAATAGTACATTAATATTTAAATATTAATGGTAATTATTTAAAAATGATTTTAATTATTTTAAAAATCATTTAAGGGTAATATAAATGTTTTAAAAATAGTTTGAGTTATTATAAATAACTTTTATATTTTGACAATGGTTTCATTAGTAGTTTAATATTAATTAATTATTAATGATAATGAAATTGTTTGAGGTTTAAATCATTTAATTATGATTCCGATGTTTGAAAGTTATATCCGGTCAAACTAGCTGACTTGAGAACCGGTTATGAAGTTCATGATTTGATGAAGAACAACCATAATGACAGTTATGTCACTATAGATCTTTTTAGAGACGAATTTGAATGATTTTAAAATTTTCAATTTCTGGAAAATTCCTGATATTTATAGATGTTGAAGTACAGAATAAGAGTCTTAGACTCAGTATTTACCCGATAATGTTGTCGGTACGCCGACAAATGTCAGACCTTATAAAAGAAAGAAAAGGCTAATGTAAGAACATGGATGAGATATTTGAAAAATGTATAAAAATATTTCAAGTATAGAATATGAACTAAAAGTATGATCACTGTGATTATGTGATGACATGATTAGACTATGTGCTGACTGTAATAGACAGTACTATGTGTTATGTTATATTGTTCTAATCGAACGAATGATCTTATTATTGATAGGTTGTGATAAAGAGATAAAACCTAAGTTGAGATTTGTAATCAGCAAATCAGGCAAGTATCTTACCTTTGCATTTTCTTTAAGCAATGGACATGAGTAAGAGAGTTTCAGAATTCTTTTCTATTCCTGTACAGATTATGTACGCTTTGATTATCAACATGTTAGCTCAGATATATATTCTGTTCATTGATTTCTAAATGGTTATACAAGTGTCCCCACTTGGATAATCATGGCATTTATTCACATGTTGATACACCTTTGTCAATTACCCGTATATATATATATATATATATATATATATATATATATATATATATATATATATATATATATATATATATATATATTGAATTACATATTATTGTTGAGCAAGATTAAAAACCTTCGGGTTTGGAACCAGGCATGTATGAACATGCCTATATGGGAAAATTTTTGCGCCCAAGGCGGACAGAGTGAGCGATGAATTTCATTTAAGTTATGTAGTATTGATCAATACAGGGTACAACGGGGCTGATCACCCTCCGTGCCCGTAAGACAGAGAGGTTTGCGGATGAATTTCTGCTAAAACTTTTCGAAAATGAAAAACAATGTTCATGGTATGTTTCTTAAACCCTATTCATGGGTAGAGCCAGAGCCTAATTTCAAGAATTTGAAAGAGAGTTGTTATGTGAATTTTTTATCAGTACAGATTGCTTCACAACTTTCGATTCGTTGTAGAAGTGTTATGTAAAGAGAATACTTATATTCTTTCAGCTTATATATATAATTGTTATTACTGGCTGGGCACTCAAATGCTCACCCTTGCTTAAATTAAACATTTTCAGTTATCTATGAGCAACCTGAAGGCTCAGGCACAAACAAGGGGAAAGGAAAGCTGTTTGAATAAGTTGTATTATGAGTTAATGGTTATAGTTGTATTGGTTTCTATTCATGTATTGTAAGAAATGTATTTGAAGGTCACGTACCTGGGGACGTAAACTTTGATGTATGTAAATTAAGTTCGAATTATATTATCATTTAGTTTTATAAACCTAATTTCTGAATCAGTCACCTCTTAAAATTCATAATAAATCTTACGCTCATTTTTAACGGTTCAAAATTTGTGGACATATACTCAACTTATATATGTATAACATATCCAAAAATCACAATGATCCAACGGTCGGATTAAAAATTATAACTCACACAATAAAGCTGTAAGAACACTGATTTGATCTTTTAATACCTCCAATCCGACAAAATACTGATAAAACACCTCAACATTAACTCCTTCATTTATAACTACATAAATAAATCCATCATTTATATCCACATCAAATAAATATTTCCTTATCATATGAATCAATAATTAATTATTCACAAATAATATTACAGAATCACATTTATGACAACCAGGCTGTTCCCAGGAAAGAGGGGGATTTCCGATAAGGATTTCTCCTTACTGGCACGCAATTAGGTGACCAAACCTCTCCTTGACAGAACTTTCTAGACATTGTCAATAATGCTATCTAATAATATTATTCAAATAATATGAATTATTGATCTGATAATGGAAAATACTGTGTAGTGACGATTATTGAAACAACAATAATATAAAATATCAACGCCGCAATTATTGAACCAATAAAATAAAATATTAAAAAGTAATTACTTTAACAATTATTGAGTAGTGCCTTCTTACGTAAGAAACAATAATTCAAAAATACTGTGCAAAACTGTGTGCTACTGTGCAACCACGCGTATTACTGTATTTTAACCACCAGGTAATCCAACAGTGTTAACGGTAACAATTATGTCGTTATTTATAACAATCCAAACTTGTCATTTTTTTCATCCGACAGTTATCCTTTATGGGCCCACAAATGGTTGTGCCGTCGTACGAATATTCCCCGACAGAAAAAATATTCCACGACCAAACGAATATTCCCCGACAATAATGAATATTTTATAACCACTTGCTTATTTTGAAAATTTGCACATTTCACCCATAACCAAAGTATTATATCAAATTAATACTTTATTATTCACAATAATAAATAAAGAAAATTTAATTTTATTCATTAAAAAGTTGGGATCTTACATCGCGTATACAGGTTATTCCAACAGAATAATAAAGAATGGAATAACAAAAGAATTTCACCAACAAGAAAGAAGGAATACCCCGAACGAGTACAACAAATAATATTCCTTACCGTAAAGAAGAGTTTTTTGACTGGTAGGGCGATGATATACTCAAAGAAAACTTGTACTACGCTCAAAGCTTTCTTAAATTCTAAAGAAATACGCTCAAGATTAGAGAAGAAGAACTCTCTCTATAGTTTCTCTCTCTAGAGTTTCAGTGAATTCGTAAGAAATAATAAAGGAATGAGCTTCTATTTATAGAAGAATGGACTGCATTGTAACTAATTCATGAACAATCCAGATTGATTTACTTTAAACGGACGGTTCAGATTGGTTTACAATAAAATATAATACTCCCTCCTATTCATATTAAATATCTTTTTAGAGTTAAGCACAGTTATTAAGAAATAACACAAAATATCTTTTGTATCCCTAATTAATTATTTCTCTCTCCACAATGGTTCATGAAATTGCATTTACTAAGCATATTAAATAGAGGGGTAAATTAGGAAAAAATAGTGCAATATTGCATAGGGATTTCAAAACAACACTTATATAGAATAAAATGAAACACTCTAAAAAGACATTTAATATAAATAGTAGGGAGTATATTCTATTTATAATCTAATAAAACGAATAACTTTATAAAAGTATTCTATTTATATAAAAAGATTTTACTATGCAAATACTATACAGTCACTATGCAAACACTAAGCATAATAAAATATAATATATTTTAATTATTGTCTAATAAAACAGATAACTTTATAAAAGTATTCTATTTTATATAAAAAGATTTTACTATTAGTTTAATAAAATGAATAACTTTATAAAAGTATTCTGTTTTATATAAAAAGCTTTTCTGTTTTATTACATTAATAATACTAATAAAACAAAACTCATCATCAATATTATAATTCACAATATTAATCGACCGGGTCGTTCCCAGGAAAGAGGGGGCTTTCCAATAAGGATTTCTCCCCATTGGCGTGCAATTAGGTGACCAAACCTCTCCTTGACAGAACTTCTAGACATCGTTAATATTGCAAATAATAATATTAATAACTTTGTCATCTCAATTTTTGATTATAAAAATATTGACAATAATTGAATCAAATAACGTGAGATACTATGCAGCAATTACTGTAACAATAATTGAACAAAACTGAGTGACTTCTCACGTAAGCATCAATAATCAATACTGTATGCTACTGTGCAACTACACATATTACTGTACTTTTAACACCGGGTGTTTCAACAGTTAACGGTAAAACTTCCGCCGTTATTTTCATAAAGTATTTTTGTCGTTTTTTCAATCCGACAATAATTCGGTTGTGGGGTCCACCAATGATTGTTCCGTTGTACGGATATTCCCTGTTAAAACGAATATTCTTCTACCAATCGAATATTATATAATAACTTGTGTACTTTGAAAAAAATTTAAATATTACCCACAACTATAACATTATATCAAATTCATTCCATAATATTCAAAAATGATATTTATAGAAAATTCATCTTTATTCATAAAAGTTGGGGTCTTACAACCTCCCCTTCTTATGAAATTTCACCCTCAAAATTAGGGTACGTACCTGGTATGTCGAAGAGGTAAAGATACATTGATTTTATTTCAGATTCTAACTCCCAAGTCATTTCCTCAACATCGTGGTTTTTCCATAAAACTTTAACTTGAGGTATAACCTTGGAGCGTAGAATATGTTCCTTTTTATCTAAGATTTGAACAGGAACCTCTTTATACGTCAAATCTTCCGCTATTTCGTCAGGTTCTAACTCAATAATGTGGTTTGGGTCTTCCATATATTTACGTAACATGGATATGTGAAAAACGTTATGAACACGAGACATACTTGGCGGTAAAGCGAGTCTATAAGCCACAGTTCCTACTCGATCGAGGATTAAAAATGGGCCGATGAAACGAGGATTGAGCTTTCCTCTCTTTCCAAATCTCGTAACTCCTTTCCATGGAGCAACACATAACAACACATGATCTCCTATATCGAATACGTCCTTTCGATGAAGATCAGCATAACTCTTTTGTCGATCTTGTGAGGTTTTTATATGTTGTCGGATCGTTTGAATCTTTTCTTTAGTCATACGTACCAACTCCGGTCCCAACAACGTTGGTTCACCTACCTCATCTCAGCATACTGGAGATCGCACTTTCTTCCATACAACGCCTCAAATGGAGCCATGCCAATACTTGCTTGATAACTGTTGTTGTAGGAAAACTCCACCAATGGTAAGAACTTATCCCAACTTCCCTTGAAGTCAAGGACACAGAGTCTTAATAAATCTTCAAGAGTTTGAATAGTCCTTTCCGACTGCCCATCCGTCTGAGGATGATATGCCGAGCTAAATCGTAAATCTGTGCCCATAGCTTTCTGCAAACTAACCCAAAATTATGAAGTGAATCTTGGGTCTCAATCAGAAACTATGGATACTGGCATACCATACAGTCTTACAATCTCGTTTACGTACATACAAGCAAGACGTTCAAGTGTATAAGTTTCTCGTATCGGTAAGAAATGAGCAGACTTGGTCAATCTATCAACAATGACCCAAATCGCATCTATACCTTGAGAAACCTTAGAAAGATCGGTAACGAAATCCATGGTAATGTACTCCCACTTCCATTCTGGAATTTCAAGTGGTTGCAATGGACCTTTTGGTACTTGAGGCTCCGCTTTAACTCGTTGACAAGTTATACACCTTGAGATAAACAATGCTATCTCTCTCTTCATATTTCTCCACTAAAATGTATAACGAATATCATGATACATTTTGGTACTCCCAGGATGGATTACAAACTGTATGTTGTGCGCCTCCATCATGATTTTATACTTTAAATCATGATCTTTAGGAACACAAAGTCTAGAGTTGACTCGAAGTATTCCTTCTTCATTGATTCTTGTTTCCGGCATAGCACATTCTTGCACTTTCTTCCTCATACGCATCAGCTCTGGGTCTGTAGCTTGAACAGCTTTAACTTTATCAATTAAAGTCGGTTCTACTCGTATATTCGCCATCATCACATGGGTCCCTGGAGTCTTTAACTCTATCTCCATCCTTTGCAAGTCACACAAAATGGGCCTTTGTGTTGACAATATCGCACTCGCACTTGCATATGATCTTCTACTTAATGCTTCAGCTACCACGTTCGCTTTTCCAGGATGGTATTGGATGGTATGATCATAATCTTTCAACAGTTCAAGCTAACGTCATTGTCACATGTTGAGTTCCTTTTGAGTGAAAAAATATTTGAGGCTTTTATGATCCGTAAAGATCTCCACCTTCTCCCCATACAAGTAATGCCTCCAAATTTTAAGTGCGAAGACAACAACTACTAACTCTAGGTCATGAGTAGGATAATTCCTCTCATATTCTTTGAGTTGTCTTGAGGCATAGGCTATGACTTTCCCATGTTGCATGAGAACATATCCCAACCCTTTGCCCGAAGCATCACTGTAGATGACAAATCCCTCCGAGCCAGATGGTATTGTCAGAACAGGTTCTGAAATGAGTTTCCTCTTGATTTCTTGAAAACTCTTCTCACATTCTTCGCTCCAACCGAACTTTGTATCTTTCTGAGTCAGTTGAGTTAATGGAGTAGCTATTCGACAAAATCCTTCTACGAATCTCCGATAATAACCAGCTAAGCCGAGAAAGCTACGTATTTCGGTCACTGATTTAGGTTTCTACCAGCTTTGAATTGCTTCAATCTTTACCGGGTCAACTGATATTCCATGACTTGATACTACGTGCCTAAGGAATGCTACTTCCTCAAGCCTGAACTAACATTTCTTTAACTTGGCATAAAGCTTGTATTCATGAAGCTTTTGGAGTGTCAGCCTCAAGTGTTGCTCATGATCTTCACGGCTTTTGGAATAAATAAGGATGTCATCAATAAAGACGACCACAAAGTGATCCAAATATTCCTTGAATACTCGGTTCATCATATCCATGAAGGCAGCAGGAGCATTAGTCAATCCAAAGGACATGACTAGGAATTCATAATGCCCGTACCGAGTTCTGAAAGCCTTATTTGTAATGTCATCGTTTCTAATCTTCAATTAGTGATATCCAGAATGAAGATCAATCTTTGAAAAGAATTTAGTTCCTTGTAACTGGTCAAACAGGTCATCAATACGTGGCAATGGGTACCTATTTTTGATGGTGACATGATTCAACTCCCGATAATTAATACAAAGTCGCATACTCCCATCTTTCTTCTTCACGAATAGAACAGGAGCACCCCAAGGAGACGTACTAGGACGAATGAAACCAATGTCTAACAATTCTTGCAATTGGGTCTTTAACTCCTGAAGTTCAATAGGAGCCATTCGATATGGGGCTTTGGAAATGGGTTTTGTACCGGGTTCAAGGTCGATACAAAATTTAATTTCACGCTCTGGGGGTAGGCCAGGAAGTTCTTCAGGGAATACGTCAGGGAATTTATTAACAATAGAAATATCATTCAAAACTAACGTATTTTTGTTTAGATCCGTGACATGAGCTAAGAAAGCTTGACATCCGTTTTTTAATAAATGAATAGCTTTATGGCTTGAGATGACCATGATTGATTTTAATGGTTTGGTTGCTTGAATTCTCATAATAGGTTGATTAGGAATATGAAAGTTAACAACCTTACGAAAACAATCAATTTTAGCATGATGAGTAGTTAACCAATCAATCCCTAGAATCACATCAAATGCAAGTGTTTTCAATGAAATAAGATCGACAGGTAATGTGAGGGTACCGATTTGAACCAAATAAGACTTATAAACATTGGATGTAATGAAAGTTTCTCCCAACGGAGTTTCCACAGATAAGTCAAAATCTAATTTCTTCGGAGTTAAATTTAATCGTTGAGCGCAAGTAAGAGAAATAAAAGAATGGGTAGAACCGGTATCAAATAAAGTATAGACTTCACTAGATTTTATGATAAGCTTACCCGTGATGACCTCATTCGGGTTCCTTACTTTCTGGGAGGTCACATAAAACGCTCTCCCTTGCACTACCGGCTTTGACTTTTCTGGGACGGCCTTTGGTGCCTCCATCCTAGCTGAACTTGTCTTTGGTGAACGACAAAATTGGGCTAAATGACCTTGTCTTCCACAATTATAACATGCTTTGGATGGCATCGCATAGTTTGGACTGATGTGTCCCTCCCCTCCGCATTTGAAGCATATGATAGGTGGTCGTTCTCCTTCCTTAACAACGGGTGTTGGTGCTGATGTCTTTCCATCATTGTTGAATCTCTTGTTCTTGAAATGTCCATTCTTATTGTTTTGGCCCTGATTACCACTGAAGTAATTACCACTTCTGGCTTGTTGATTCTCTCCACGCTTGTTTTCACCGCTTCGATGACTGCTCGCACTGGTATTATCATTTTTTCGGCTGCTCTCTTTTGGTTGCGTTGACTCGTTATCGCGCTCTACTAATTGAGCCCTATTTACAACATCTGAATACAAACACAATTTATGAGAAAGAAGATGTTAACGTATCTTCGGCTTTAAACCTCTTAAAAATATTCGCGTCATTCTCTTTTTATTATCCACCAAGTGGGACGCAAACCAAGACAACTCAGCAAACTTAGCTTCATGCTGCGACACGGTCATATTATTCTTCTCTAACTTGATGAACTCAAACCTCTTTTATGTGATGAATACTTTTAGGAAAGTACTTGTTGTTGAATAGTTCTTGGAACTTCTCCCAAGACATCTTTAGTGCGGCAGGTTGAGTATGCTTTACCGATTCCCACCAGTAATCTGTATCTCCTCGCAACATAAAGGCAACAAAGGGAACCTTTTGCTCCTCGGAGCATCCCAAGACATCAAATATCTTGGTGATATGCTTTATCCATGCTTCCACCTTAAGTGGTTTTGACTCTCCAATAAACTCCGGTGGTCCCAGCTCCTTGAACTGTTTAGCGGTGACAGTCCGAGAGTTTCCAGTGTTTCCACCTACGTTTTGGATAGGAGCCGCTCTCTCCTACTGTTGCATGAATTGCATAAAGCCTCTGAACATTCCATCATTCATCATTTGGTCAGTGTTGTTGTTTGCATGAGGATTATCGCCTTCCTGATGCACAATCCTGATTATTGATATGTGGTGAATCAACGGTCGTCTGTGCTCCATTGCTATTCTCAACATTCTCGGATGTCATTTTCAGATACTGCCACAAAACAAAGGTTAATTCACATGTAACATATTATCCCTATATTCTGACCGACCAATTAAATACCAAATAAACTTAGGTAGACCATACTAACGAAAGAATTCCCCGTCCTCCCCTCTTAGTTCTATTCTCACATCTTAGCCAGGGATTATATCCCTAAGCTTTGATACCAATTGTGACGCCCCTAAAATCGGTATACATCACTTATTCTGAGTTGCCAAATACATGGTACAAAATTCAAATACAACTTAATTATACAACAGTTGTGTAAAATACGACTAAACATATGCTGTGAGTTTTAATACAAATATTGTCATCTAGACAATATACAAACTCAATGGGGTCCTCATTACATTTATTATCACATTATTTCATAGAATAGTGAGGACTACTAATGGTATTATCTGGACCATCACTCTGTTCCCCGACTAGTCCCTGCTACGTTCTCATTTCCTGAAAAGAACAAAGAAAGCAAAAGGGTGAGCTCAACTAGCCCAGTAAGAAATATTATAACTAAGATAATGCAGAATAAATTATCATTAGCCTTTAACAGTGTTAAACTGATAAAATATAACAAACATCAAGTTTAACTGCAGCGGAACAAGCAATCCATTAGAAGAGTCAAGTAGAGAATAAAATCTACTATCTTCTATGATTTAAAAGGTTTTTCATGACTTTTATCGCTGAGACTCAGCTTATTAAATAATTCACATCATCCATGCACTATGGCCAAGGATATTCATTAGTATTACAACAACAAATTATCCATGCACCACAGTAAAGGATATTCGTGTATTCATTAATGGTCATGATCATGCCAACAACTGTCCATCAATGCACTACGGGTCAATGAGGACTTTTTCGACATCATTTGTAACATTAGGATCATGACTATACCGAATAATCCCTGGTCATAATCATACCAAGTCCATCTATGCACTACAGGCCACAGATGACTTTCAACATAATATAAACATGAGGATGATGACAATGATATAAGAATTCAATAAAACAAGTTCAAGAATTAATTTATCCAGGAACTAATAATGTCCAAATTGTCAACATGATACTTCTTTGTAGAGTAACACTCAAGAATGCTCAGAAGAATATTTCCATAAAAAGATATTGGATGAAGCGCAAATAATAATGATATTCCACTAATTTCATGGAGTATAGAAGTCAAAACTTTAACCAACTGAGTATAATAAAGAATGGAATAACAAAAGAAATCACCAGACATGCGATAGACCGCACAGACAGGTTATTCCAACAGAATAATAAATAATGGAACCAGGTCATGCATAAACGCACTGACAGGATATTCCAATAGAATAATAAATAATGGAACCAGGTCATGCGTAAACGCACCGACAGAATATTCCAACAGAATAATAAATAATGGTACCAGGTCATGCGTAAATGCACCGACAGAATGTTCCAACAGAATAATAAACAACGGAATCAGGTCATGCGTAAACGCACAGACAAGATGTTCCAATAGAATAATAAATAATGGAATAACAGAAGAATTTCACCAAATATAGGGTATCCCGCGTATACAGGTTATTCCAACAGAATAATAAAGAATGGAATAACAAAAGAATTTCACCAATAAGAAAGAAGGAATACCCCGAACGAGTACAACAAATAATATCCCTTACCGTAAAGAAGAGTATTTTGACTGGTAAGGTGAGGATATACTCAAAGAAAACTTGTACTACGCTCAAAGCTTTCTTAAATTCTATAGAAATACGCTCAAGATTATAGAAGAAAAACTCTCTTTATAGTTTCTCTCTCTAGAGTTTCAGTGAATTCATAAGAAATAATGAAGGAATGAGCTTCTATTTATAGAAGAATGAACTGCATAGTAACTAATTTATGAACAGTCCAGATTGATTTACTTTAAACGGGCGGTCCAAATTAGTTTACAATAAAATATAATATATTCTATTTATAATCTAATAAAAACGAATAACTTTATAAAAGTATTCTGTTTTATATAAAAAGATTTTACTATGCAAACACTATGCAGGCACTATATAAACACTATGCATAATAAAATATAATATATTCTAATTATTGTCTAATAAAACAGATAACTTTATAAAAGTATTCTATTTTATATAAAAAGATTTTACTATTAGTCTAATAAAACGAATACATTTATAAAAGTATTTTGTTTTATATAAAAAGCTTTTCTATTTTATTACATTAATAATACTAATAAAACAAAAATCGTCATCATTATTATAATTCACAGTATTAATCGACCAGGTCGTTCCCAGGAAAGAGGGGGCTTTCCAATAAGGATTTCTCCCCATTGGCGTGCAATTAGGTGACCAAACCTCTCCTTGACAGAACTTCTAGACATCGTTAATATTGCAAATAATAATATTAATAACTTTGTCTTCTCAATTTTTGATTATAAAAATATTGACAATAATTGAATCAAATAACGTGAGATACTATGCAGCAATTACTGTAACAATAATTGAACAAAATTGAGTGACTTCTCACGTAGGCATCAATAATCAATATCGTGTGCTACTGTGCAACTACGCGTATTATTGTACTTTTAACACCAGGTATTTTAACAGTTAACGGTAAAACTTTCGTCGTTATTTTCATAACGTATTTTTGTCGTTTTCTCAATCCGACAATAATTCTGTTGTGGGGTCCACCAATGATTGTGTCGTTGTACGAATATTCCCTGTTAAAACGAATATTCCCCGACCAATCGAATATTTTATAACAACTTGCGTACTTTGCCAAAATTTATAAATATTACCCATAACTATAACATTATATCAAATTCATTCTATAATATTCAAAAATGATATTTATAAAAAATTCATCTTTATTTATAAAAGTTGGGGTCTTACACGTACTGTTGTATGTCTATATGCCATGGTACATGGATGAGATAGACATAGGTGTCATCATGGCCGTGAGAGCCCTCAGGGAGGATCGTACCATTATATCGATGATCATAGCAGAGACCCTGCAGTCAGCATCCTACTGTTGCACTTATCCGACAGGAGTGTTCACGGGTAGTTCGGTCATGCTGTATGTGTGGTTTATGTCACACTTGAGACCGATTGGCACTCTTAGACGACATGGGTATTGGTTCACCCATGATATAGCCATGTCATACTCCTTTCAGCCATCGGAGTGTATAGATGCTATGTCTTGGTCCACTTTTTTAGCGGATATCAGAGATTCATTTGCCATATTACTGTGTTCGGGGCTTAGCTCACCATACTGCTTTATTACTCAAGCTCCGGGTATGGAATACCTCCCTCTGACTGGTTTGAGGGGCGTGACTACTTACCACCCACTGGCCGTGATGTCGCAATTTGACCAGTTTCAGGATTTTCATCCTTTCGAGGGGGCGATAGGTCAGCATTCAGCTTCTCGATATCTCTCAGCAGAGGATCGATCCCGTGTGTATATTTGTTGGGATCATCGTGAGATAGCTACTTTTTCTGTGAGCCATCCGGGTTGTTCTGCAGAGTATTCCGCATGGATGGAGACAGAGATTTTATCGACTGCAGCAGTATCTACAGTACCGGATAGCGAGTCAGATGATATAGAGCCCATGGAGGACATCGATTCCTACATCGAGGAGGAGCCTGCTACTGGGTTGTCAGCATTTCCTCCGGATTCTCCCAGTACCAGTATTGTTGTGATTCAGCACTCGACACAGTACCTAGAGCAGAGTCTTCATCTGATGACCTTTGAGAGAGATCATACCTGATCTTTGATGTTGATTGCCCTTAATAGGAGAGACATAGCTCTATTAGAGAGAGACGAGGCATTAGCTCGCAGAGATGCCACTATTGTTGAGTGGGATGAGGCCAGATCATCCAGAGATGCAGTGATAGTTGAGCGGGATAGTGCCATATCTGCCCGGGATGTAGCCGATACAGATAGTACGGTAGTGAGGTCCCTTACCACTGGCATGATCGCAGAGATGAGCGCTTACATTGATGAGCATATGGTCACCATGCAGATGGCTGCAGATCTATTGGGTCGTGTGGATGTCCTCATACAGGAGACCACAAATTTACCTCCTTCTTTTGAGAGGGATGCTATGTTGGGCTTGTTAGCTCGCATACACGCTGATTTGTAGTTAGGCTTGGATTTTCCTGCACATACTAGCTTAGCCATTTTGTCATGTACAGTTTACATTGTATATATCAAACAGCATTATATATATGACAGTGAAATATATTTTTGGATCACTTCCCTTTTAGATATGCTTTGCTACTTACTTGATATTTTGCCTGCTGCTTTTGGGCTTGTGATCTTGATGTATTCTAAATTCCTCTTGGGTGGATGGATATTGAGTTGTCTCTAGATAGTTCAGAATGGATCATCGATCTTTATGTATCCCTACCATCTTTGGTGTCTTGGGAATGGTTTATGTATAGAATTATGGAGATGAGTGTGGCTTTCCTCTCTGAGATTGACCGCACCACATATGGTTGCCAGTACTTCTATTTAGGAGAAGCCTAGTTAATTCCATCTCTTACGATTTGGTGTTGTTTGTCAAAGTATGACCACAGCTTAGATGGTCGCCGAATCTCCTACTTGGGAGGAGTTCAGGTAATTCCATCCCTTTGTTCTGAAGCCGAATGAAATGTAGTGGATTGAAAGATGATCCCAGTACCAATTGACAATGGTTTGTGTTTTAGTAGGGGGTGAGACCGCACCATGAATGGCTGCCTACATACTCCTATTTAAGAGGAGATCATGTCTATGTAGTTCGAACCTGGTGTAAGAGGTTCAACGTTGTATATGTCAGAAATGGTGTAGGAATGTTTTTGGTTGTTTTTGTTTTTGTAAGGGTAGAAATGTTTTTGTTGTTTTTGTTTTATTGCGACCGAGCCATATGAAATGGTTGTCTACGTACTCCTATTAAAGCGGAGATCAGGTCGACGTAGTTTTCCCCTCACGGTGAGAAGAAAAGTGTGATCCCATGTGCAGATCTGAGTGCGGGGAAGAGAAAGTTTAATCCTAGGTTGAGGATAAATTGCAGGTACGAGAAGTTTGATCCCAGGTATGGGTAGCCAAACTACAAACGCGAAAGGTTCAATCCGTAGTGGGATGACCTAAGTTGTAGGAATGCAGAGAAGCCAGGCTGCTGGATTGAAGAGTATGTTTCCCTGAGGGGAAAAGTGTGGAAGAGTTGTAAGTGGTAAAGGGTTAAAAAACTGGAATGATTGGTGATCTGATGATCCAACACCAGGGTGTTTGCTTGATGAAAAGTTTAGACATAGTACCGTTTCACAGCGTCCGAATTGATGAGTTGTGGAAATTCATCGTCGTCCATTTCTTGCAATCTGAGAGCGCCTCCTGTCAATATTTCCTTGACAATAAACGAGCCTTCCCAGTTAGGAGTGACTTTTCCCTTAGATTGATCTTGGTTGTCAAGGATCTTCTTCAAAACCAAGTTATTTTATTTAAACTGCCATAGCTGGACTTTTTTTGTTGTAGGATCTGGCGATCCTTTGTTGATATAACTGACCATGGAAGATAGCCGCGGTTCGCCTTTCGTCTATCAGAGACAATTGGTGATACCTGTCTTGTACCCATTGGTCTTCATCCAGCTGAGCATCTATCAACACTCTGAGGGATTCCATTTCAACTTCTATGGGGAGCACCGCTTCCATCCCATAGGTTAATGTGTAGGGGGTTGCCCCAGTGGAAGTGCGCATTGAGGTTCTGTAGGCTAACAAAGTAAGAGGCAATAGGTCAGGCCAATCTTTGTGGTTGGCGAACATCTTTTGCATAATCGTCTTGATGTTTTTGTTCTCCACTTTAATAGCACCATTCATCTTCGGACGATAGATGACAGAGTTAAGATGTTTGATGTGGAATTTACTGCATAATTCTTCCATCATTTTGTTGTTGAGGTTCTTAGAATTGTCTGACACAATCACCTCTGGTCGTCCATATCGACAAATGACATTGTTTCTGATGAAAGCAATGATGACTTCTTTAGTAACCCTGGGGAAGGAGGCTTCTTCTACCCACTTGGTAAAGTAGTCGATCATGGTGAAGATAAATCGATGTCCATTACTGGCTTTAGGCTCAATGTGCCCGATAACATCCATTCCCCACATTGAGAAGGGCCAAGGTTAACTCATATTGTGGAGTTCCCGTGGAGGGGGGTGTATAGCATTCCCATGAATCTGGCACTGATAGCATCTCCTGACGTGGTAATTGCTATCAGCTTTGAGAGATAGCCAATAATGTCCTGTCCTGAGGACTTTCTTGACAAGAAGGGGGCCACTCATGTGGGGGCCACAGACTCCGCCATGGATTTCATCCATAAGCCTTTGGGCTTGATCTTTATCTAAACATCTGAGGAGACCCAGTCCTGCATCTATTTTGTAGAGTGCATCTCCACTCAGGTAGAATTTTCATAGCAAGTCGATGGATCTGCCTTTTCTCAGTCGGGCTCGCCTCAGCGGGTGTAGATCCATCTCGTAGATATTCCATGATATGCTGATACCATGGATGTTTGATGGGAGGTATCTCATCTGATACTTCTCCAACGTAATTCCCATAGGCTGGGGCCTTGTGCTGGGAAATTATGACGTTTGGCAAGTGTTCTTTATTTGATATGCGATTCAAGGAGGCCAAAGTAGCTAATGCGCCCGCAAAGTCATTCCTATTACGAGGAATGTGTAGAAAGGAGATCTCTTCGAACTCCAAAGCCATCTTCAAAACCTGCCAATGGTAAGGCAACAAATGTTTTTCCTTGGTTTGATAGATTCCGGTGGATTGTCTGATTACCAACTCTGAATCTCCAAAGAAAGTAAACCGCATGATGCCCAATGAACGGGTAAGTTTTAGTCCCATGAGACAGCTTTCATACTCAGCCGTATTGTTGGTGCTGACAAACTGTAATATAACGGCAACGGGATACTACTCCCCCGTACCAGATACTAGAACTGCTCCAGCTCCAGAACCTTCCATATTAACAGGTCCATCAAAATACATCTTCCATGTTTGGCGTGTATCGTACTGATGGTGTTGCTGAACTGTCATTACTCCTTCATCCAGGAAATATGTTTCCAAGGGTTTGAAATCCCCTGAAGGTGTGGCGGCCAGTTGATCCGCAATTCCTTGACCTTTGATGGACTTTTGAGTAACATTTACGATGTCAAATTGTTGTAGGATCAACTGCCATCTGGACAGCCGACAATTTAACATGGGTTTGTTGAACATGTATTTGAGAGGATCCACGTGGGATATGAGATGGGTTGTGTGACCATGGAGGTAATGTTGTAACCTCATGAAAGCCCATGCTAAAGCACAACACGTCTTTTCGATCAGAGTGTACTTGTGTTCACTTCTGCTAAATCTTTTGCTGAGGTAATAGATAGCTCATTCTTGGCCTCTATCGTCTTTCTGTCCTAGCATGCAGCCCATGGCATTGTCACTTATGGACATGTACATAAATAGGGGAACATCATCCCTGGGTGGTACCAACATAGGAGCTTTGACTAGCTATTCATTAATTATAAGAAGGGCATTCTGGCACTCATCATTCCATTTCATAGAGGAGTTCTTCCTTAATAGCTTGAAGATTGGCTCACAAGTTGCTGTGAGTTGAGAGATAAACCTGCTAATGAAGTTGATTCTTCCCAAATATCCCCGTATTTCCTTTTCTATTTGAGGAATGGGCATTTCCGTGATGGCCTGGATTTTGACAGGATCCAGCTCAATCCCTTTGTGGCTGACTAGAAATCCTAGCAACTTGCCTGATTTAACGCCAAAGGCGCATTTAGCTGGATTCAACTACAAGTTGTACTTACGCAACCTGTTGAACAACTTTCTGAGATGGTCTATATGGTCATCCTCCTTCCGGAACTTGACAATGATGTCATCCACGTAGATATCGATCTCTTTGTGCATTAAGTCGTGGAAAAGAGCCATCATAGCTCGTTGATAGGTACCTCCGGCATTAATGAGGCCGAATGACAACCTTCTATAACAAAAGGTTCCCCAAGGCATGATGAAAGAAGTTTTCTCAGGGTCTTCCTTAGCAACCATGATCTGATGGTACCCCGCAAAGCAATCAGTAAAGGAGTACATGTCGTATTGCGCAGTATTGTAAATAAGAATGTGGATAAATGGCACGGGAAAGCTATCTTTTAAGCAAGCTTTGTTCAAGTCCCGGTAATCAACACAAACTTGCACCTTCCCTCTGGGTTTAGGTACGGGAACAATGTTGGATATCCACTCAGGATATGTAGACACCATGATGATGCCAACTTAAAATTGTTTCACAATTTTTCTTTTACCATTAAACTCCACTCAGGTTTCAATCGCCTGAGCTTTTGCTTGACTGTCTTAAATCCCTCTTTAATGGGAAGGCGATGAAGGACAATGTCAGTGGACAAACCCACCATGTCTTCATGAGACCATGCAAACACATCTTGGAATTGGGTTAGTAATGTAACCATATCATTCCTTTGGTTTGGGGTAAGGTCTGAACCAATCTAGATTAACCTAGGGCTTTCTAAGGTTCCAAGATTGAAAGAAGTGGTTTGATCAGGGTTGGGTTTAGGTTTGTCTTTGACCCTTTCTTAAATTTCTTGAGGCACCGCAACGTCATCCTGTATATCCATCAAGGCTGAATTTATCTCTACATCAAAGGTACAATCCTTGTGGAGAAGAGGCACCGTATAAGCAAGTACATGCACATCTAAATTCAGAGTCCTGAAACAAAATATGCTTTCACTTAGAATATATGAAATGTGTTGATCATGCACAGTGTTAGCATATACTGGAAAAATAAACTGCTAATACTATACAGAAAAGTAAGTAGTTATTATATCTACAGGGCAGAAAGTGTTCTGCCCGTTTTACCCTTGTCGATCAATGCAAGGAATGTTGTTCCAATTGGCAAGGGCAAAGTCCCGTTGGACCGCAGTGATGGAGGGATTGTCATCATCCTCCCTATCCCAGATGATGGCCATTACATCTGGGCAATCATCGTCTGGGGTGTATCTGTTGGTATGTTCATTATGGACGATGATGCGGACGCCCGACATCCTTCGGACAACGTCTTGCTTAATTATTTGTTCCTCCTCTCCACTGTGGGATTTGGAACAAAAACTTCTTTCTCCTTCACCGGTACCAACTTAGGAAATAACATAGCCATTACATTGGCTGACACCTTTATAGGAGGTTGTACGGACTCAGAGTTTGAAGGTGAAGATAAACGTTGCATGGTTGAAACTGAAGGAATCTACTAATGCTTATGAGGATTCCTGTGACTAGAACTGGCAAAATAGCCTAGCCCAGCTGTTCCAGTCTGCTTGGTTAATCGAATTGGGTACTTGATACCCTGGTGATCTTTACCCAGCCCTTGTCCCGGTTGATGACCCAATGACATCATTTCCTGAGTAGCTAACATTACTTCAGCAGAAATCTTGGGTTCAGGTAATGGCATTCCAATATCATGGTATTGGGTATTGCTTATTTCCAAGGCATGAAAACTGACCGGTTCAACATCTGCATTGGCATTGATGAATGGCATGTCCCCGTGTTGAGGACACTCTGGTTCAGCGTTGACCGTGACCAGGCTATTGTTGATAATGTATTTCAATTGTTGGTGAAGAGTGGAGGGGACTGACCCAGCCATATGGATCCATGGTCATCCCAAGAGCAGGTTGTATCTCGAATCTATCTTGAGTACGTGGAAAGATATGCAGCATGTATGAGGACCAATTTCGATTGGCAGTTCAATTACTCTAACTGAATTCCGACGGGCTCCATCAAAAGCTTTGATGATAGTATGGCTACTCCAAATTCGGTTGAGATTGATATTCATCTTCACCAAGGTAGCATATGGACAGATATTAAGAGATGAACCTCCATCTATTAAGACTCCAGCTAGCATGTATCCGGAGGACAAGACCGTAATGTGCAACGACTTGCAATGACCGGTCCACTCGGGCAGTATGTCATCATTAGTGAAGGATATCACATTGTTGTTGAAAATGTGATCAACCGGATGTTAAAATTTTTCTGCATCAACTGATGTTGGTAGATAGGCTTCTTCCAAAACCTTCAACAAGACCTTCCGGTGATTCTTGGAAGTTAGGACAAATTCCAAAATTGATATTTGTTGTAGAGCTTCTTTTAAGCTTAAAACCACCGTGGCTTTGTTATGACCCATAGTGCGGAGGAATTTTTCAATCTCCTCCATGGGTATTTTCCCCTTTGATTTGATGGTGGATTTCATCACCTGTTGGGGAAGATAAAAAGGATTTTCCTTCGACACTGCAGCAGTGGTATGTGAGGTGGATCCTTCATCTTCTCCATAATTCCACAGAACCTTGTGCAAGCTAACAATAGGGTATTGTGCTCTGTACGGAAAGTTGATTGGCTCAGGAGCGGCCATTTTCATAGGATTTTTGATTCCTATGAGTTTAATTGTTGGCATTGAGAGTGATTTGTTAATCCCATCAGTTTCAGTGGATATGACTGCTACCACACTCTTCCACTTAGTAGGACCTAAATTCTCACTTGCACGTAACACAATATCGTCGTCTTCTAAGTGCAGGACACCACTGTCAATTAGATTTTGGATGAGGTGGTGGAGTGCCCAGCATTCTTCTGTGATGTGACAGCGAGACTGGGAGTGATATTGACATACTCCATCAAAATTGTACAGCCCTGAACGGGGGTTGATTGGAGGTAGAAGGGAACTAATATTTCCTTCATTGATTAACATCTGAAGGATTTCCTCCATAGGTTGGCCCAAATAGGTGAATTCCCTTTTGTTGGCAAAATCCCGACGGGCTTTGGCATTTGCTCTCTTTGTCACTTTGTCTTCTAGCATTTTATTTTCTAAAAGTGACAAGGGAATATTCATGACAAGAGGTAGGGGACTGGCATGCTCCTGGCTGATTAATTGACAAGTCACTTGATGCTGATAAGTCACCAATTCTGCCAATTGTTTAATTTGTTTGCCTAAAGCTTTTATCTTTCGTTCCATTATGAACTGAAACTTGTCATAATCCCATTTGTCATCACTGTTTTCGAGGGTCTGGGAGGATTCATAGTTGAAATTGGAATTCTGTCCATTACTCTAATTTATCATGTTAACCTCTTCTTTGTGTTGAGGAAGAGGGTTGTCTTGAACGTGAGGTTGATCTGGTTTGGTGACCATGACCTCACCGCTGTCTATCAGGTCTTGGATCTTGTGTTTCAAGGCCCAACAATCCTGAGTATCATATCCAGGTGCCCCGGCATGATAAGCACATTTCCGAGCAGCATTAAAACCCCGTCCATTAGGGCCGACTGGTGGAAAAAGATGTGTAATTTTCTTCTGTGTTGTCAGAATAGTAAGAATGTTCTCAAGGGTATCCCCTAAGGGTGTAAACACTCGAGAGCCTTTGACTTCTCCACCTTTTGGTATTAGAGGTTTCGCAGACTGTGCTTGAAAGGGAGTGTAGTTTCTCCTTTGAATAGGCATGTTTTGATTGCCTTTTTGACCCTATAATATTAGGGAAACATCTTCCTCTTTCCTTTTATGGACCCTCTGGGGTTTTTTTCCATAATTTTCAGATTGGATGTGATCAGCAACAACTTTAAGGGCATCTAGGTCTTGAATCTTTCCAGACTTCAATCCCATCTCAACCATCTCCCCATGTTTAACCATTTCAGAAAATGGTTTGCAGATGCCGGCTAAAACACTTTCATAGAACGGAGCTTCTTGTATGTCTATGAAAGTCATGACCATTTCTGATTCTGTCATGGAAGGACTAACTTGGGAAGCCAGGCGTCTCCACCTTTGAGAATACTCTCTGAACGACTCGTTAGACTGTTTCTTGATCTTGGTAATTTGATACCGATCAGGAGCCATCTGAGATTGAAAGTTGTATCGAGTGAGGAAAGCATGCGCTAGCTCTTCCCAGCTATGGATCTTTGAATTGTCTAATCTTGTGTGCCATGATCGGGCTTCTCCAGTTTGATTTTTTTGGAACAATTGCATTCTAAGTTTTTCGTCCTCTGCATAAAATCCAAGTTCTCCAATAAACACCTTTAAATGTGTGTAAGGGTCTCCTAACCCGTTATATTTTTCAAAGTCAGGAGTTTTAAACTTTTCTGGATAATGAACACCAGGAAAAATGCAAAGATCAGCATATGAAATACTCCTGTGTGTTCCAATTCCTTTGATAACACGAAGGGTATCTTTCATTTGGAGGACTTTCTTTTTTATGTCACCAGTGTCTGGATCTCCAGTGGGATGGGCAGCATCATGAGTTTTGTTGGTCGTATCCAACTGCAATTCAGGTATTGTAATGACCTGGGTTCCTCCTTGTGTATAGGATTCAGCATGTATGGGTATTTTTGGACCCTGATTGGACTGGTGTAGTTCTTTGAGTAGAACAACCAAATCTATAATTTGTTTGCTTAATTCGTCAAATTCTTTACGAGAAACTGGATTCAGTTCAGTCTGGTCGGATGACGACATGATTGACTGTAGGCCTGTAGCCTTTTTGGACTTTGACCGAGTAGTAGGTCCGATTGGTTCCTTGCGAAAGACTTGCATAGTTTAGTCTTTAGGTAATGTGTATAATAACATGCTATATGATGTGTCCATTTTAAGAATTTTATCCTGCAAAATGGATGTCAGCTGTTTGTAGCATGTTAATTAAAATATGTATGTGTACACATTTCTTCATATTTCTCATTACATGGAGATAGATATGGAATGAAATTACAAGTAATTGTGTTTACAAGTAATTAAATTGAGAGCATGAAGAGACTTTCCTCCGTTTTGGGTTTATCAGAGGCTGACCTATCTTAGGTTACTCTTGCGGATTTTTGGCATGAAGGTTCCCAAATCATCGCAATCTACTTGACGGGAAATTAATCCGGTCTTTCAACTAGAGCTAATTTGGGTGGTGCCTTTCCTAAGCCTCGGGGAATTAATCTTCCCACGAGTCCAGTAATCAAACACCGACGGGGTAACCTCCTGGTGGAGGGACCACACAATATACATTCACATACATCGCGTCTCACCGTATGAAAATGATGACATGTGCGAAGCACTAATATCACAAGCAGATATGGTGCGAAGCACTAATATCACAAGCAGATATGGTGGGAAGCACTAAGTGCAATAAGTAAATGCATTCGAACACATTCATCAAATGTAAATGCAACATCCACACACAAGCAGATAAAAGTTTTAAAAATATTGTAATAGCGGCTTAAGTCCTCTTACTGGAGTCCCCAGTAGAGTCGCCACCTGTCGACGTCGGGATTTTTAGATGTCCCTTTCCGTTACTTGTTCTTTGGTGTTCTCATTTTAGGTGAGATTTGTTTGAAAAAACAAGTGAAAAATGTCTGACATGTATAATGTCGACGATGGACTATTAAGAGTCGCCAGTTGGCTTTTTTAAATGGTTGTACCAACACAACCGAGAAAAGGTTTGCACATTGACCCAGTGATGTGATACTGCTAAACGGGTCAGTGAAATCGAGATTTATTAGGGTCCGGGGACTTGGTTATGCAGAGGGAATGTGTTAGGCACCCCCCGACATCCGTGTTATCACGGTAACCGCCTCTTTTCAAGAAACTATTATCTGAATGTGTGTGTGTGGGTCAATGTGTTGTTATTTGGAAGTAGTGCGAGGCCTCGTTCGCATCTATATACAAAGAGTTTGAATTTATGTAAAAATTCAGTTTTAAACAAGATATGGCAGTGATGTTTTATAAATGAAGTTTTTTAAACCCTGATGCTCAATAGTAATTGAGACCTTTTACACTCCCATTTTATTAAGTGTTCAGCTTGATTGATTTTATTTTACGAATGCGAGGCATCCGTACGAAAATAATGTACAAAATAATGTCGACTTCCTCATGGGTATGGAAACCATCTGAGGAAATTCAGACACCGCATAATAATTTATAAGCTGCTTACAGCTGAAAATGTCCATCACGGGAACCAAATCTAGAACCAATGGGCTGAATCTGTGATCACATGATTCCTAGGCGCACATGATACCGCAATTTGTATGAAAGTAGTAAGCAGGTATATATATAAAAGCTGTAAATATATATATATATATATATATATATATATATATAAAGACATGATCACCAACCACGAAGCACCTCCATGGGGGATCAAAAATATAAATAAAGCTGTAAAAGCTATCAACCACCACAGAGAAAACTCTAGGCTGAACAAAACGTAAATAAAGCTGTAAATACGGTCAACCGCCACGAAGGGAACTCCAGGCGGGACAAAATGTAAATAAGGTTGTACAAAGTGATCAACTGCCACGAAGTAAACTCCAGGCAGGACGAAACGTAAATAAAGCTGTAAAAGCGATCAACCATCACGAAGTAAACTCCAGGTGGGTCGAAATATATATATATATATATATATATATATATATATATATATATATATATATATAAGCGATAAACGCACCAGATGTAAAATCCAGGCTCATCGAACAGAGTTTCACAACAGTTCATATATATAAGTATATATATATATATATATATATATATATATATATATATATATATATATATTAAAGCAGAATAAACGCACCGGGGGTAAAATCCAGGCTTATCGAATAGAGTCCGACAACAGTTCATATATATATATATATATATATATATATATATATATATATATATATTTATATATAAGCAAATAAACGCTCCAGACCGAAGTCTAGGCTCAATCGAGGAGAAACTCGATAATATTAGTCCAGATATATAAATATATATATATATATATACAATATATATATATATATATACAAGCTGAAATAAAACCACGGACCGAAGTCTAGGCAAATGCGCACAACACGACTCTCAACGTGAAAATGGGTGTGTGCAGAGATGGTGAGAAAGGCTTTAAAGTGTGTGAGAAGGCTTGCAGTTGACTGCCAAAGAAGACTTCTATATCTTTAAAGTGGGTAAACACTGGCTTTTGTAGGTACAAAAGAAGCTATATATGAGCTCACATGTGTTTAAAATGAGAAAGTACACTGTATGGGCGAGTGCAGAGCAAATTGGGCAGGGCTTCCTCGTCGTTTTCTCTTGCAAAATTGCCACCCCAAGCCCTCTATTTATAGAGGATGGAGCCACAGATGTACCTGTGGCTAAGCCGCAGGTGTACCAAAGGCAACCCGGGTGGGCCCAGGTTTCTCAGGTCGTCTCGTAGTACGTGCACTCGGGCACTGTAATGTCCGCTCGAACTTTTAGAAGTACAATCTGGGCATCCGATTGAGGTATACAGGACCTATTTCGGACCGTCGTTGTCGAGAGTTGTACAATGGCATAGAATTATAGTTTGTACGAAGTCATTGAAGATGGGATGATGCCCTCCGGTCTTCAAGCTTCAAATTCCATCTGTTACCCCGCACAATAGTCACTCGGGATTGGTTTTCCTTATCTATTGTGGGACATCGTTGTGTATAGATGTATGTCTGAAATATTGAGACGACATGGCGTGGCATCGTGTTGGCGAGATGACGATGTTGCCCCTCACCGGTGTTATCGCCGGTTTGGGCTGATAAAGTAGACGTTGCTCAAAGCTTCGCTGAGATTGGACTATTGTATTTGTTGAAGGTCCTCATTGTCATCTTTGAGGTGTGCCTATCCTCCCGGTGTTATCGTTAGGTTGGTACAGCGTATCTCGTTGTGAGCGCCGAGATTGAAGCTGGTCGCATTTGAAACAAGCATTTCCGAGGTTATCGTCGAAACTGCATTCCTTGGGGTTATCACCAAGGTTGGTGGCTATTCCCATGATTGGGACTGAGACTGGATACCTCGGGGTTATCTTTGAGATTAATTGGTCTTCTCCGGTGTGTGTTCCATTATTGGATCTGCACGCCTTGGGGTTATCCGAGGTTGGAATTGTTACTCCCAGTGTGTGTTCTGGGGTTGACGTTGAACTTCCAGTAGTATCCGGAATGGATATGAACTGTCTTTCAGGGTTCCCTCTTAAAAGACGAATCTGTCCTCCTGCAATGTCAGTGACAGCAGTATAGAAAATTTTGAGTGTCTACAATCAGTATATAACTGTTAATTCTATTAGAAGTTCTTAGTCCTTAGTGACTTCTCAGTATTCATTAATTTTAAATCTCGAATTGATTAAGTATTGAATCTTATTGATATCTTTCCGTCTATAGTGACCTTTATCGAAAATCGTTGATAATTCCTGAATTATATTCACTATAGTACCCCAAATTTTATGAATAAAGATTAATATTCTCAAAATATTTTTTTGAGTATTAAGGTGTGGATTTGATATAATATTATAGTTATGGGTAATATTTACAAATTTTGCAAAGTAAGCAAGTTGTCATAAAATATTCGATTGGTCGGGGAATATTCGTTTTAACAGGAAATATTCGTACGACGACATAATCATTGGTGGACCCCACAACAAAATTATTGTCGGAGTTAGAAAATGACATAAATATCTTTTTGTAAAAATAACGACGAAAGTTTTACCGTTAACTGTTGAAATACCCGGTGGTAAAGGTACAATAATACGCGTGGTTACATAGTAGCACACGGTATTTATTCATGATGCTTACGTTAGAAGACACTCAGTTTATTTCAATTATTACCACAGTAATTGCTGCATAATATCTCACGTTATTTGATTCAATTATTGTCATAATATTTTATATTATTAAATCAAAAATTGAGATGACAAGTTATTCATATTATTATTTGCATAATTAATAACGTCTAGAAAGTTCTGCCAAGGAAAGGGGTTTGGTCACTTAATTGCGCGCCAATAGGAAAAAATCCTTATGGAAAAGCCCCCTCTTTCCTGGGAACGATCTAGTTGTTAATATTGCGAGTTATAATAATGATGAATAAATGTTATTAAAAATATTGAGGGAATTTTTATGAAGTATTTGTTATAAATTTTACTTATTATATGGACCCCCATTTACCTATTTTTCAAAATAATTGGTAGAAAATTATTTAGTATATATATAATAAAGGTGGGGGCCACATGTGGGGCCCACGTGTGGAAGAAAAATGAAATGGGAGGGAGTTTGCAGGATCACGGATGGAAGTATATTAATATATATTATAATAAGTTTTGTTTTTTATGAAAAATAGAATATATTATATTTTATTATGCATAGTGTTTGTATAGTGTCTGCATAGTGTTGGCATAGTAAAATCAAAAATTTTAGAATTCGTTTGAATTCTACTGTGCGTCCATGTTTAAAATTTCCAAATATTATCCTTTCATTCTCCTATAAATAGGATGCTCAATTTAGAAAAGAAAATCACACCAGAATCAGAGAATTGTTCTTCTATAATATTGAGCGAATTTCTTTAGAGTTTAAGGAAGCTTTGAGTGTAAAAAATAGTGAAAGTTTTCTTCAAGAATATATCCGCTATACCAGTCGGAATTACTCTCTTTTTAGGTAAAGGGTATTATTTATTTCATATTTGCTTACGATATTATTTTTCATATTTGTAAGAAAAAAAATTTTGTTCAATATTCGCAAGAAATATTATATTCGCTTAATATTCGTAAAAAATATTATCTTCGTTCAATATTCGTAAGGAATATTAATTTCGTTCAACAGTTGTAAGAGATGTTATTTTTGTTCAATATTCGTAAGAAATAATAGTTTCTTCCATACTCTGTAGTATGTAAGTAATATTATTTCATTTCAGATTCCAAATTCTACACTCATTTTGTTAAAGTATTGCTTCTATACTCCTTGAAATTAGTAGAATATCCTTGAAATTTCTGCTTCATCTAGTATCGTTTCACAAGGATATTTTTTTGAACATTCTTGTTCATTTTTAAGCTTTTCATGCTGGAGTATTATTCATGGGTACTATTCATTTATATGTCACTATTCATATGTATGACACTATTCATATATACGGGTACTATTCATAAAGTACTATTCACTCGAGTACTATTCACCCAGGGTACTATTCATGACAAAAATTAATTTCTTTTCGGTCCAAATCATTTTTGATAAAATATTAGTCTTGAATTTTACTCCACAAAGCAGTACCGTGTTGACAATTTGGACATTATTAAACTCTGGATAAATTTAAAGTCTTTAATATTTATCCTTGATTTCGTTTGATTAATGCTTATATCATTGTCATCATCCTCATTATTATATTGTGATAAAAGTCATCTTTGGCCTGTAGTGCATAGATGGACTGTTGATTGGTATGATTATGACCAGGAATTATTCGATATAATCATGACATGTAATGTTACAAGTGATTTTTTATTGAGCTGAGTCTCAGCGACAGTTGTTGGTTCATGACCATGTGTTCTCTTCGGCCAAGGGTGCAAAGATGAATTGTTGTTTGGCATGTTCATAACCATTGGTGAAAACAAGAATATCCTTGGCTCGTAGTACATAGATAATTCATGGTCGTGATACTAATAAATATCATTGGCCCGTAGTACATGGATAATTCAGTGATGTGGATTATTTATTAAGTTGAGTCTCAGCGATAAAATTGATGATAAACTTTTAAATCATAGAAGATAGTAAATATCATGCTCTACTTGACTCTTCTAATGGATTGCTTATTTCGTTACAGTTGTTGATCTAAAACTTATTGTCTATTGTATTCTATCAGTTCTTATACTGTTGAAGGATAAGGATAATTTTTTTTGCATTATCTTAGTCATAATATTTCTTACTAGGCTAGTTGAGATCACCCTTTTCTTTCATTGTTCTCTTCATGAAATGAGAAAATAGCTGGGACTAGCCGGGAAATGGATTGACGGTCCAGATGGTTGTTTTAGTAGTCTTCACTATTCCGTGAAATAGTATGATAATAATTGTAATGAGATTGATTTTGAGTTTTGATATTGTCTAGGAGAAAATATTTGTATTAAAACTCACAGCTTTTGTTTGTTGTATTTTCCACGACAGTTGTATAATTAAGTTTGTATTTGAATTCTATACCATGTATTTAGCGACTCGGAATGGGTGATGTATACCTATTTTGGGGGCGTCACACATACCTTTGAAGATTGAACTCTATATATAATTTCTCCTTATTGCGATTTTACTTGTTGGGCAAAATTGTTGCTCATCCTTGCTTTCCTTAAAACTTTTAGTTAAGGCAGAACGTGGTGAACCCTCTGGTGAGGACAAGGGTTAGAGAAGGCTTTGGAGTAGTTTTGTTTTATAGTACTAGGAATGTACTATTATTATGTTGTAGAATGACTTATTTACTATGATATATTCAGCTATGTTTAATTTAAGTTGTCATGTATTAGTAATGGTTGCGAGACCTTGGGACGGGAATAATTATGTTATAATAATGTAAATTTTTCTATAATTCTGTGGTTGATAATTTTAGTATGATATAAGAATTAGCACGTGACGAACCAAATTCAAGATATGAGTGTCTGAATTTGGGGGCGTCACAGTAACATTAGACTTCTTCTGAGGTATTCGGTTGAGAATATAATTTGCTGAAAGAATTGCTTCCCCCCACAAATTCTAAGGTAGCCCAAAACTTAATAATAATGCATTCATCATTTCTTTTAAAGTTCTATTCGTTCTTTCTGCAACACCATTTTGTTGTGGTGAATAAGGTGCAGTTGTTTGGTGTATTATACCATGTTGTGAACAAATTTCAACAAATAGAAATTCATATTTCCCACCTCTATCACTTCTAACTATCTTGATCTTTTTATCAAGTTGATTCTCAACCTCATTTTTGTAATGTTTAAACATTTCCAAAGCCTCATCTTTACTTCTCAATAAGTAAACATAACAATATCTTGTACAATCATCTATAAAACTGATAAAGTATTTCTTACCTCCTTTTGTCTATATATACTTTAAATCACAAATATCAGTATGTATTAATTCAAGAGGTTATGTACTTCTTTAAATTGATTTAAAAGAAGATTTTCAAAGTTTTGCCTCAACGCAAATTTCACATTTATGATTAGAGTTAATCTCATATTTTGGCAAACATTCCATATTAATTAATCTACGTATAGTATTATAATTATATGTCCTAATTTACCATGCCATAAATTAGATGACTCAATCATATAAGCAGAAGATGTAATTTTATTAATATTGGAAGGTATAATAGTCATTATGTAAGATCCCCAACTTTTATGAATAAAGATTAATTTCTCTCAAAATATATTTTTGAATATTATGGTGTGGATATGATATAATGTTATAGTGTTGGGTAATATTTACAAATTTTGCAAAATAAGCAAGTGGTTATATAATATTCGATTGGTCGGGGAATATTCGTTTTAATAGGGAATATTTGTATGAAGACACAATCATTGGTGAACCCCACAACGGAAGTATTGTCGTAGTTAGAAAACGACAGAATTATCTTTTTATAAAAATAACGGCGAAAGTTTTATTGTTAAACTGTTGAACTACCCGATAGTAAAAGTACAGTAATACGTGTGGTTACATAGTAGCACACGGTATTGATTATTGATGTTTACGTGAGAAGTCACTCAGTTATACTCAATTATTGTTACAGTAATTGTTGCATCATATCTCTCATATTATTGATTCAATTATTGTCACAGTATCATTTGTATAATATTTTATATTATTAAATCAATAATTGAGATGACAAAGTTATTCATATTATTATTTACAATATTGACAATGTCTAGAAGCTCTGTCAAGGAGAGGTTTGGTCACCTAATTGCGCGCCAATAAGAAGAAATCCTTATCGAAAAGTCCCCTCTTTCTTGGGTATGACTTGGTTGTTAAATATTGTGAGTTATAATATTAATGATGAATAAGTTCGTGTTGATTAGAGATGAAATTGATAGTTCCATTGTGTTGGGATTATTAGTGTTAGTGGAAATCGACATTTATTTTGATAATAATTGATGTATAGAAGTTATACTGACCAATCGGTTAATTAATCGGATAAATGAGCAATTAATTGCTATTAATTCACATACTTATAACTATTTGTTCACATGTGTGTACTACTGATTCATATTCATGTACTATTAGGGGAGGTGGTGAAAAATTGATAATACTTGCATGACTAAGTGAAAAATAGAGGTATAGATGGAGGTACTATACTGTAATTATTTTTTTCACATGTATAGAACTATTGATTCACATGAATGTACTATTGATTAACATGATGTACTATTAGGGGAGGTGGTGCAAGTTTGATAATACTTGCAAGACTAAATTAAAAATGAAGGAAAAGATGAAGGTATTATACTGTAATATTTCGAGCCCCAAAATGTGCAATTATCGAAACTATATTTTCCTATAAATAGAAGCTCATTCTTCCTTCATTGTCACCAATTCACTAAGTCTCATAAGAGCAATTATAGAGAGAGAATCTATAGAGAGAAAGAAAAAGAGAAGTCTGTTACCTCACTATTTCAGTATCCAGTCTTCTTCTGAGGTAAGGGATATTATATTTTTCAGTATTCGTAGAAATAATATTTTCTTCCATACTCTGTAGTATGTGAGTAATATTATTTCGTTTCATATTCCGGATTATACCCTCATTCTGTTAAAGTATTACTTCTATACTCCATGAAAGTAGTAGAATATCCTTGATATTTGCGCTTCATCCAGTATCTTTTCATGGAAATATTATTATGAGCTTTCTTGTTAATTATTGATCATTTCATGCCGAAATAATATTCATGAGTTACTATTTACGGGTTACTATTCACCCGGTTACTATTCACTCAAATATTATTCACTCGAGTATTCGGGGCACTTTTCATGTTGGAGTACTATTCATGAATTACTATTCACGGATTACTATTCACCCGAATATTATTCACTCGGGTATTTGGGGCACTTTTTATGTCGGGGTACTATTCACAAGGTACTATTCTCTAAGTACTATTCACGGGGTACTATTCACTCGGGTACTATTCACCCGGGGAATTATTCATGACAAAAATTGATTTCTTTGCTGTCCAAATTATTTTTGATACAATATTATTATTGAATTTTACTCCACAAAGCAGTATCATGTTGACAATTTGGACATTATTGAATTCTGGATAAATTAAGTTATAAATCATTAAAAATTTATCATTGAACTTGTTTTATTGAATTCTTATATCATTGTCATCATTCTCATGTTTATATTATGTTGAAAGTCATATGTGGCATGTAGTGCATAGATGAACTTGGTATGATTATGACCAGGAATTATTCAGTATAATCATAACCGTAATTGTAAGACCCCAAATTATTAATAAAATAAATTTAATTTTCTCTATTTATTATTTTGAAATATTAAGGGTTGATTTGATTAATGTGGTTAGTTATGGGTAAAATGCGCAAATATTTTAAATAAGCAGGTGGTTATAAAATATTCATTGTTGTCGGGGAATATTCGTTTGGTCGTGGAATATTCTTGCTGTTGGGGAATATTCGTACCACGGCGCAGTCTTTTGTGGGCCCCATAACAGAAAGCGATTGGATGAAGAAAATGACAAGTATAAGTTGTTTATAAATAACAGCGTAGTTGTTACCGTTAATACTGTTGGAATACCCGGTGGTTAAAACACAGTAATACGCGTTATTTGTATTGCACCAATTATTGATTCTTACGTAAGAAGGCACTACTCAATAATTGTTACAGTAGTTACTGTTCAATATTTTATATTATTGATTCAATAATTGATGCGTTGATATTTTATATTACTGTTGTTTCAATAATTGTCACTACACAGTATTTTCCATTATCGAATCAATAATTCATATTATCTGAATAATATTATTAGAAAATATTATTGGCAATGTCTAGAAAGTTCTGTCTAAGGAGAGGTTTGGTCACCTAATTGTTCGCCAGTAATGAGAAATTCTTATTGGAAAGCCCCCTCTTTCCTGGGAACGGCCTGGTTGCCAGTACTGTGATTCTGTAATATTATTTGTGAATAATTAATTATTGATTTATATGATGAGGAAAATATTGATTTTATGTGGATATAGATGGAGAAAATTTTTAAAGTGACAATTGTTAAAAATTGATATTTTATCTTTTCTAATAAAATAATATTTTATTATATTCAATAATAACGATGATATTTTTACAATGAATGTGGGATATATGAGTATATGAGGAGGAAGAGTATTTTTGTTGCAAAAGTTGTTTAAAACATGTTAAACATGTTGGTGTACCCATTTCTTGACTGAAATTTGATTATAGCTTGTAAAATCGCCCGTTTGTGGGTTTCGGTCAATTTCTAATTTGAATTTGGAAAAACTTCCTTCTGTAAAGTTGTAGATAATGGAATTTCCTATGGAAAGTCGTGTGTTTTGAATTTTTCTGACAAAAGAGCTATTTATTATGAATTATTAAAGTTCTGAAGCTCCGAAATAATTAATTTTTGAAGTTTAAAATATTTTAATTAGGAAAAATGTTTTTTTTTATGTTTTGGCATGTGTGGCTAATGTTGTGGGCTGGTAAGTGGGCGTAAGAAGTTGTGAGAAAAAATATATTATTAAATTAAATTTTTTACTTTGGTGTTCTAAGCATTTTCCTATAAATAGGGTGCTTAGGTTAGAATTGAAAATCACACCAGAAACTGAAGTTTTCTCTCTCTATATTATCGAGCGTATTCTTGTGAGTATTTTGAGTATACTTTGAGTATTGCTATACGGTGCAAGTTCAAGTCATAGCCAATATCCGGTGTTTCAACTAGAAGTACTGTCTTTCGAGGTAAGGGGTGTTATTTTCTTCTCAAATGATATTATTTCTTCAATGTCATTATGCTGAAATATTGGTTGGAACTTTTTTATCAAATTTGGAACTTTTTCATGTCGGGTTACTATTCATGAGTTATTATTCATGAGTTACTATTCACGAGTACTATTCACGAAGCATGATGATGTTTTTTGTGAAATTTCTATCTTTTAGTGTCGGAGTTACTATTCACGTATACGACACTATTCACGTATGCGGAACTATTCACGAATACAACACTATTCACAGAAAAATTAAAATTTTATTTTTTGTGACAACCCGATATTTTTATATAAATAAATAAGAAATTTTGTGTATAAATTTTTTTTTAAGGATGAGGATTTGTACAAGATATTGTGAATATCTATTTATGTGATAAATATAAAATATATTTATTACATGAGAAATTGTAAATGATTTTATTTAGAATCATGGTTTACTATCAATTATAATTTTATAATAATTAATTCCATATTGGAAAGGTTTTATCAAGTATTTTCTATGAAAATAAAATTGACTATTATTTAAATAATCTATGAAATTATTTTAAAATAATTATAACAATTATTTTATTAAATGAAGTTTGTTCAGATTATTAAGTTAATTATGTTATTCAAACCCTAATTTCGGGTTTTTATCAGGAAATGAGAATAATAATATTATATTATTATTTATTAGTATAGATGTGTATGATTATGTGTGGAACAATTTTATGATAGTATGGCCAAACCCTAATCATATTTTATCGACCCTAATCTTGGTCTTGGATAGCGGATACTAATAACATTATGATATTTAAATATTTTAAGTGTTATAATGTGAACTGCATGTACGAGAGCTGATAATAATTGATCAATTGTGTTGTAGTATTCAAAAACCCTAGTTTCATTGTATAAGATTTAATATTGTATATATCTGTGTTATATGATATAAATTTATGTGTTACTTTAAAGAGTATTAAATTAGAAAACTTCAAATATAATTGTATTTTCTAATTATTAGAAAACACTAATTGTGATTTTAGAAATCCTAGTTAATTGAATTGATAAACCCTAAATTGCTAAGATTAGCTAGATTAAATATACTAGTGTTATTAAACCCTAATACTTTGTCCAAATCATTTTTTTGTTTTGTTCCATAAAAATTAATAATGAAATGACTTTTATGCCCTTTTTGCACATGTGATTGGAGATGGAGTGTGAATCTTGCTATGATTTGAGTTGGTCACCAACTCTTGATATTTTCCAAAATTCCAGCAACACATGGCAGCAATCAAACTCAGCACATCATTCCTTAGCCATAGTATATAAGATTAAAGAAAGAAAAATGGCTCATTTTGCTAGTTTATTCACCAACACCCCTCTTAGACTTTCTCTCTCTAAAACCAACGAGCTTCAGTGCTAAATTAGTCCCATAAATCAAGCCCCACGAATTTCCATATCAAATCAGTAGCTTAGATCAAGATCAAACCCAAGAAAGGTATAAAACTTAAGCTAGAAAATCTGTCCATAGTTTGTTGTTAGATTCTGTGTTTAAGTGTAGTATTATGTTAATTTTAGTATCTAATGATGATCTGGGTTGCTAGATGTTAGATCCATAACATCTAGACGCTCAGAATTGAAGATCTACAATGTCCGGAAATAGCTTGATTCTGTGGTCTGACAATGAATGTCAGTGGCCACAGATCCTTGCTCGATGATGTTTTGTGTTGTTTTTAAGTTGTTAATAGTAGTCTTGCATGTTGTCTTTAATCTGTAAAAAGAAGTAAGGTCATATCTATTATAGATCAAAAGTTATTTGAGGTCAAAGCACGTTGACCGAGCTTGACTGTCTGAGTTCTGGGTAACCCAGAAATAGTTTTCAGTGTCTGACAACATGTTTGGGGCTTCTGATCTTGCTGTTAGTTGTTGTTTTGTTTGATTTGTTGAAGCTGGGTTGTAGTCTAGTATATTGACTATAGATTCATGCCTTTACATTGTTAAAATATTACCTATACTGAAATTTGTGGCTGGTCAAAGTAGTAAAGAAATCCATATTTTCGGTTTTCTGGAAAACCCAGAAAACTTATGAACACAGATTCTGTCAGAGGTTGACCAGCTTGTATTTGATTGATGTGTTGATGTTTGGTGTATTTTATGTAATGAATAAGTAGTCCTACATGTGGTCTACACATTAAAGCTCTTAGATCTCAAAAATAGTTAACGTGTAGCAAGTTACTAGCGATCAAAAGTAGTCAGTCGAACTGTTCTTCAATTCTGGGAAACCCATAAATGAAGAACAGCCTCTGACAACGAGTTTAGGCGGCTAGATCTGGCTGGTGTTATGTATTTTATCCATGATTATTGTTGTATCTTATAGTCTTGTAATTGTACTACACAATCTGACCAAAATCAAGTCCAGAATCACAGCACACACAAAGTTATGCACGGTCAAACATAGCCTCTCGGTTCTGAGTATGAAGTTCTGGGCATGAATGAAGAACATGAAGAACACCTATAGCGACGGTTCTGTCGCTATAGGTGGTCTTTAGCGACGGAAATCAGTTTATTTTCCGGAAATTAATAAAAAAATAGAAAAAAAATAGTTTTTAATTATTAAAAATACAAAATAAATTATTAAAAATTATTTTAAATTCTGAAAATTAATTTTTAATTATTTTAAATATATTTAATTAATATTTAATATTTTTGGAATATTAAAAGTATTTAATTTATTTAATTATAATATTAAATAAATTATTTAAAAATGATTTTAATATTTGAAAAATCATTTAAAAATTATATTATGGTATGAGATAATAATTTAAGTTATTTTTGATAACTTTTAATATTATTTGATAATTTTCATTAATAAATTAATATTAATGATAATTAAGTTATTTACTAAAATGAAGTAAATAAATAAATTAAAAATGATTTTATTATTTTAAAAATCATTTTAAATAATAATGAGATATTTAAGAATATTTTAAGTTATAAAATATAACTTTTAATATTTAATGGTTAATTTTATTAATTAATGATTAATAATGATATTAAAGTTATTTAGTAATTATATTAAATAATTTGGTTTAAAAATGATTTTTATATTAATAATCATTTTAAATAAAAATAAAGTGGTTAAAGATATTTTAAGTTATAAGATGTAATTTTTTATATTTAAAGGTTAATTTCATTAATAATTTAATATTAATGATATAATAATGATATTAAATTTATTTAATTATTATATTAAATAAATAGTTTTAAAAATAGTTTTATTTATCTAAAAATCATTTAAAAAGGATATAAGTGAATTAAAAATATTTTAAGTTGTAATTCATAACTTTTAATATTTGGATAATGATAAATTAATATTTTAATAGAATTGTTTGATATTTAAATCATTTAATAATGATTTTGATATTTCAAAAATTATGATAAATGGTAATAATTGTGTTAAAATTATTATGAGGTCATGAAAAATAGTGTGACTGTTGTTTAAGTTATCTATTTAAATATTTCGATATAGAATAGAGTCTTAGACTCGATTATTATATTATAAGGCTGTCGATACGTCGACATGTTTCAGAAATTAATCTGAACTTAGATAGGATTGACTTGTAAATTGTTTAATTATGATGTAATGGTCGTTAAGTTATGTGACAACGTGATTAGAAATGTGCTGACTGCTATATGCAGTAGAATATGTTATGATATAATGTTCTAATTGAACGATTGATTTTCTTAATGATAGGTTATGATAAAAAGGGTAGAATTAAGTTAAGATTTTGTAGCAGCGCATCAGGCAAGTACCCTACCTTTGCATTTTCTTTATGCATTGGATATATGTAAGAATGTTTCAAATTTATATTATTATTGTATAGATTTTTTTAAAGTCTATATTATATACGCCTATTGATTATCAACATTTTAGTACATGATAATTCATATATGTATTATGTTCGTTAATTTCCATAAATGATTATACAAGTGTCCCTACTTGGATAATCATAGTATTTAATCGCATGTTGATGCTTCTTTAATATATATATATATATATATATATATATATATATATATATATATATATATATATATATGTTGAATTATAAACTATTGTTGGATAATGTAAAACCTTTGGCTTGGAACCCTGACAAATATGAACAACCCTTACCAGGGAAAATTTTTATGCGCCTAAGGCGGATCATGTAAATGGTAACACCATTTTTGTAATGTAGTATTGATCAATGCAGGACACAACGGGCTGATCACCCCCGTGTTCGTAAGCTATGGCGGTTCACAGATGAATTTTCTATTTAACCTTTTCAAAAATGAAAATAATGTTCATACTATGTCATATAAAACCTTTATATAGTCTGTACGTAGTTTCAAAAAAAATTTGAAATAGTTATATAGTTATTGTGGATATAGATTACTTCACAACTGTTGCCTTGTTGTAGAAGAATAGTATATAGAAAACATTTAAATACTTTCAGTTTATATATATATTGTTAATACTTGATGGGCACTCCAATGCTCATCCTTGCTAATTTAAATGTTTTCAGTTAAGAGCGAACAACCTGAAGGTTCTGTCAAAAACAAAGGAAAAGGGAAGATAGCTGGTTGATTGAAGTTGTTATTAATTGTAATAGTTAAAATTATGAAGACTATGATATATGTTATTATTAATATGACTGTTAATGTATGTTTAAAGGTTACGTACCTGGGAGGTGAACTCTGATGATTAAGTATTATAAAATGTTTGTTTATATATTATTGTTATTATTAGTAGTAGATTCCGCTCATAGAAATGATATCGTGAAGTACCGAGTTCGGGTTTCAAGTATCCGGGTTCGGGGACTTTACATTTTTCGTCCTAAATATTTATTATGGATACTAGCTTTGATTGTATCCATGTTTTGATCATTCTTTAATTTTACTCCACTCTGGTTATTTATGAAGTATTTTTGAACTTGAATTGTTTAAAGTACGAATCCTTAATATTTGTTCTTTTGTTTCACTGGATTCATTTTTTTAAAAATATTTTTCATCATTCTCAGTCCTAAATGATGATATAATTGAATATCTTTGGCCTGTAGTGCAAAGATGAATGATTTTCTGATGAATATCTTTGGCCCGTAGTGCAAAGATGAACAGGTATTGAGATAGACATGACCAACAGATGAATATCTTTGGCCTGTAGTGCAAAGATGACTATTTGATTTATGATGTATATTGATTGATGTTACAAGGATAAAATATCTATGATGGACTTTTAAATTCATAGATGATAGTAGATTTCATTCTCTACTTAACTCTTCTAATGAATTGTTGTTTTCGCTGCAGTTGTTGATCTAAAACTTGTTGTTTAGTGTATTCTCTCAGATTTTTCCCTGTTGAAGACTAACGATAATTTTTTGTATATTATTTTAGTCATAATATTCTTTACTGGGCTAGTTGAGCTCACCCTTTTCCTTTTTGTTCCATTTTTCTTCTCAGGAGGCGAGAATGTAGCGAGTACGAGTCGGGGGATGTAATGATGGTTCTAGTGAGAGTTGTTTAGTAGTCCTCACCATTTTTGTAAAATAATGTATCAATAATTATGATGAGGATTTATTTGTATGTGGATATTGTCTAGATGGCAATATCTGTATTTAAACTCTCAGTTTATATGTTGTAATAATAAAGTTGTAGTTATTTCTGTACCATATTTTTGACAACTCAGAATGGGTGATGTATACCTAATTTGGGGGCGTCATAGTAATGTTACAAATGATGTGGTAAAAATCCTCATTGGCCTGTAGTGCACTGATGGACAGTTGTTGGTATAATTATGACCAGGGTTTATTCGGTATAATCATGACCATTGATGATTACATGAATATCCTTGGCCTGTAGTGCATGGATGATTCGATAATGTGGTTTATTTATTAAGATGAGTCTCATCGATAAAATTTGTGATAAACTTTTTAAATCATAGAAGATAGTAGATATCATGCTCTACTTGACTCTTCTAATGGATTGTTTGTTCCGCTGAAGTTAAACTTGATGTTTATTATATTTTATCAGTTTAACACTGTTGAAGGCTAACAATAATTTTATTCTGCATTATCTTAGTCATAATATTTCTTATTGGGTTAGTTGAGCTCACCCTTTTGCTTTCAGTGTTCTCTTCAGGAAATGAGAACGTAGCTGGGACTAGTCGAGGAACAAAGTGACGGTCTAAGATGGTGGCTATAGTAGTCCTCACTATTTTATGAAATAGAATGTTAATAAATGTAATGAGGACTTCAATTAAGTTTGAATACTATCTATGAGACAATATTCGTGTAAAAACTCTAAGCTACGATGTTTTCGTATTGTATAAAAGAAGTTTTTATTTGATTTATGTACCATGTATTTGGCGACTCAGAATGGGTGATGTATATCTATTTTGGGGGTGTCACATATTACATTCATTTTGAAGAGGTCATTGCTTATATAACCCTTCCCCACATACATCCCATTTGTAAGACCCCAAATTATTAATAAATAAAATTTAATTTCTCTAATTATTATTTTGAAATAGTAAGGGTTGATTTGATTAATGTGGTTGGTTATGGGTAAAATGCACAAATATTTTAAATAAGCAAGTGGTTATAAAATATTCATTGTTGTCGGAGAATATTCGTTTGGTCGTGGAACATTCTTGCTGTCGGGGAATATTCGTACGACGGCGCAGCCTTTTGTGGGCCCCATAACGAAAAGCGATTAGATGAAGAAAACGACAAGTATAAGTTATTTATAAATAATGGCGTAGTTGTTACCGTTAATACTGTTGGAATACCCAGTGGTTAAAACACAGTAATACGCGTTGTTGCACAGTAGCACACGGTATTGCACCAATTATTGATTCTTACGTAAGAATGCACTACTCAATAATTGTTACAGTAATTACTGTTCAATATTTTATTTTATTGATTCAATAATTGTTGCGTTGATATTTTATATTACTGTTGTTTCAATAATTGTCACTTCACAGTATTTTTCATTATCGGAGCAATAATTCATATTATCTAAATAATATTATTGGATAACATTATTGGCAATGTCTAGAAAGTTATGTCTAAGGAGAGGTTTGGTCACCTAATTGCGTGTCAGTAAAGAGAAATCCTTATTAGAAAGCCCCCTCTTTTCTGGGAACAGCCAGGTTTTCAAAATTGTGATTCTATAATATTATTTATGAATAATTAATTATTAATTTATATGATGAGGAAAATATTGATTTTATGTGGATATATATGGAGAATAATTTTTAAAGTGACAATTGTTAAAAATTGATATTTTATCTTTTTTGATAAAATAATATTTTATTATATTATTATAATATTATAATGATATTTTACAATGAATGTGGGATATATGAGTATATGAGGACGAGGAGTATTTTAGTTGCAAACGTTGTTTAAAACATGTTAAACATGTCTGTGGGCCCATTTCGTGACTGAAATTTGATTATAGCCTGTAAAATCACCCGCTTATAGATTTTGGTCAATTTCTATTTGAAATTTGGAAAAACGTTCTTCTGTAAAGTTGACAGGATTGAATTTCCTATAAAAAGTCGCAAGATTCGAATTTTCTGATAAAAGGGCTATTTATTATGAATTATCGAAGTTCCGAAATAATTAATTTTTGAAAGTTTTAATTATTTTTAATAAAAAAATGTTTTTTTGATTTAGTTGACTATTGGTGGCTATGTTGGATCTGATTTAGTGTGCGTAGGAATTTAATATATATATATATATATATATATATATATATATATATATTAATATTTTATTAAATTTTCTGCTTTGGTGTTCTAAGCAATTTCCTATAAATAGGGTGCTTAGGTTAGAATTGAAAATCACACCAGAAACTAAAGTTTTCTCTCTATATAATATCGAACGTATTTTGTGAGTATTTTAGTACTTTGAGTATTGCTATACGGTGAAAGTTCTTTCAGCACTATATCCAGTATTCCAGTCAGAAGTACTGTTTTTGCAAGGTAAGGGATGTTATTTTCTTCGTAAATGATATTATTTCTTCAATATCATTATGCCGAAATATTGGTCTGAATTTTTATAAAATTTGGAACTTTTCATGTTGGGGTTACTATTCATGAGTTACTATTCATGAGTTACTATTCACGAGTACTATTCACGAAGCATGATGATTGTTTTGTGAAATTTCTATCTTTTAGTGTCGGAGTTACTATTCACGAATATAGCTCTATTCACCGAAAAATGAAATTTTCTTCTTTTTATCCAAAATATCTATTATGGATACTAGTTTTGATTGTATCCATGTTTTGATCATTCTTGAATTTTACTCCACTCTGGTTATTTATGAAGTATTTTTGAACTTGGATTGTTTAAAGTACGAATCCTTAATATTTGTTGTTTTGTTTCACTGGATTCGTTTTCTTTAAAATATTTTTCATCATTCTCAGTCCTAAATGATGATATAACTGAATATCTTTGGCCTGTAGTGCAAAGATGAATGATTTTATGATGAATATCTTTGGCCCGTAGTGCAAAGATGAACAGGTGTTTAGATGAACATGACCAACTGGTGAATATCTTTGGCCTATAGTGCAAAGATGAATATTTGATTTATGATGTATATTGATTGATGTTACAGGGATAAAATATCGATGATGGACTTTTAAATTCATAGATTATAGTAGATTTCATTCTCTACTTAACTCTTTTAATGGATTGTTGTTTCCGCTGCAGTTGTTGATCTAAAACTTGTTGTTTATTGTATTCTATCAGATTTTTCCCTGTTGAAGACTAATGAAAATTTGTTTTACATTATCTTAGTCATAATATTTTTTACTGGGCTAGTTGAGCTCACCCTTTTCCTTGTTGTTCCATTTTTCTTCTCAGGAGACGAGAATATAGTGGGAACTAGTCGGGGTGTGGAGTAATGGTTTAAGACAGTTGTTTTAGTAGTCCTCACTATTTTGTAAAATAGTGTATCAATAATTGTAATGAGGACTAATTTGAGTGTGGATATTGTCTAGAAGACAATATTGTATTTAAACTCACAGTTTATGTGTTGTCGTATTTTGCACGACAATTGTATTAATGAAGTTGTAGTTATTTCTGTACCATGTATTTGGCGACTTAGAATGGGTGATGTATACCTATTTTGGGGGCGTCACAGTTGGTATCAAAGCTTAGGGATATGGTCTCTGGCGGAGATCGGGGAATAGAACTTGGAGGGGAGAGATGAGTAAATCCTTCGCTAGTGTGTCCTACCTAAGCTTATTTGTTGGTCGGTCATAATATAGGGGTATTATGTGATTTGATAATTTGTTTAATTAACCCTTGTTTTATGGCAGTATTTAAGAATGTCGACAGAGAATGTTAACAGTGGAGTAAATGAGACCGTGGAGACACCTTTGCTCACCAACGAGGAGAACGTGTAACAGGCTGGCAATGTTCCTCTTGTGAACAACACCACTGAGCAGATGACGAACGATGGTATGTTTAGGAACTTTCTAGAATTCATGCAAAACTAAATGAGAAAGACTACTGTTCAAAATGCAGGTGGAAACACTAGCAACTCACGGATGGTCACCGCTAAGCAGTTCAAGGAGTTGGGACCGCCAGAGTTTTTGGGAAAGACAGAACCACTTACGGCAGAGATGTGGATAAAGCAGATCACTAAGATATTTGATGTCTTGGGATGCTCAGGGGAGCAAAAGGTTCCTTTCGCCACTTTCATGTTACGAGGAGAGGCAGATTATTGGTGGGAATCCGTAAAGCGTACTCAGCCTACCGCACTGAAGATGTCTTGAGAGAAGTTCTAAGAATTATTCAATGATAAGTACTTTCCCAAAAGTATTCATCACATGAAGGAGGTATAGTTCATCAAGCTGGAGAAAAACAATAAGAACGTGTCGCAATACGAAGCTAAGTTTTCCGAGTTGTCCCGATTTGCATCCCATTTGGTTGATAATGAGGAGAGAATGACGCGAATGTTTCTGCGAGGTTTGAAACCCAAAATACGTCAATACCTCATTTCTCACAAACTTTGTTTATATTTAGATGTTATGAATAGGGCTCAGTTATTGCAGCGCAATAATGAGTTGGCTCAACTGAAGAATAATGACCAACAACTCGATCATAATCGTACCAGTGGCGACGGTCATCAGAACAATGATAACCATCGTGGAGGAAATTATCATGCCAGAAATGGTAACCACTTCAGTGGTAATCATGGCCAAGGTAATAGAAGAAATAACTCAAGTGGAAATTTCAAGAAGAGAAGATTTAACAATGATGGGAAGACGTTGGTACCAACACCAGCAACGAATTTTAGAGGAGGAGAAAAACCGCCAGTTAGATGCTACAGATGCGGAGAAGTGGGACACATAAGTCCAAACTATTCACTACCTTCCAAGGTATGTTATAATTGTAGAAAAGAAGGTCATATCACTCGAGATTGTATAGTAACGGATCCCAATCCAGCGGGGATGGTGACTCAAAAGGCTGTCCCAGAAAAGTCAAAGTCAACGGTTCCTGGAAGAGCGTTTTTCGTGACTGGTCAGGATGCGAGGAACCCGAACGAAGTTAGCACATGTTAGTTAATTATAAATTCTTACGAAGTTTATACCTTATTAGATACCGGTTCTACCCATTCATTTATCTCTCCTGCTTATACTCAACGTTTAAACTTGACTCCAGAGAAAATTAGACTTTGACTTATATGTTGAAACTCCGTTATGAGAAACTTTCGTTACATCCACTGTTTATAAATCTTCTTTGATCCAAGTTGGCACCATCACATTACCTGTTGACCTTATTTCTTTAAAGATACTTGCTTTTGATGTGATTTTGGGGATTGATTGATTAACTACTCATCATGCCAAAATTAATTGCTTTCGTAAGGTTGTTAGTTTTCATATTCCTAAGCAACCTGTTATTCGAATTCAAGCAACCAAAACATTGAAGTCAAACACTTTCATATCAGGCCATAAAGTCATTCGTTTATTGAAAAACAGATGTCAAGTTTTCTTAGCCCATGTTATGGACTTAAACAAAAATACATCATATTTAAATGATATTTCTATTGTTAGTAAATTTCCTGATGTATTTCCTGAATAATTTCTTGGCTTACTCCCAAAGTGTGATATTGAATTTTGTATCGACTTTGAACCCGGTACAAAACCCATTTCTAAAATCTCATGGCTCCTATTGAACTTCGGGAGTTAAAAATTCAACTGTAGAAGTTTGTACCCGAACCTTTATCTAGTGACTTCCTTTGTGGAATGCACCAAAGCAAAACTCTCCGTAGGGGATGCCATATTTGTGTGATAGTAAACTGATAGGTACCATTGTGACATGATATCCAAGATTGGGATATGAGTCATAGTTGAGAACAACCTAAGTCAGTAATCAAAATATGTAGCTTTCTAGGCTTAGTTGGTTATTATCGGAGATTCGTGGAAAGATTTTCTCGAATCGCTACTCCATTAACTCAACTGACTCGTAGACATACAAAATTCGAATGGAGCGAGGAATATAAAAAGAGTTTCCAAGAACTCAACATGCGGTAACAACGTTGGCTCGAGCTGTTGAAAGATTACGACCATACCATTCAATACCATCCTGCAAAAAAACGAACATGGTAGCTGACGCGTTGAGTAAAAGATTGTATGCGTTTACAAGTGCAATATTGTTAACACAAAGACCCATTTCGTATGACTTACAGAAGATGGAGATAGAGTTAAAGATTCCAAGAACCTGCGTGAAGATAACGAATATACGATTAGAATCGACTTTCATCAATAAATTAAAAGTTGTTCAAGCTACAGACTTGGAGTTGATGAATATGAAGAAGAAGATGCAAGAAGTCGTTATTCCAAAAGCGATAATCGGCGATGTGAGAAAAACTCAAACCTTCGATGTTATGTAAATATGTGGACGACCCGAACCATGCTATTGAGGAAATGACCTGGGAGTTGGAAACGGAAATGAAAGCGAGGTATCCCCATCTTTTCAAAACACCAGGTACGTACATCAATTTTGAGGATGAAATTTCATAAGGAGGGGAGATTATAAGACCCCAAATTATTAATAAATGAAATTTAATTTCTCTAATTATTATTTTGAAATAGTAAGGGTTGATTTGATGAATGTGGTTAGTTATGGGTAAAATGCGCAAATATTTTTAAATAAGCAAGTGGTTATAAAATATTCATTGTTGTCGGAGAATATTCGTTTGGTCGTGGAATATTCTTGCTGTCGGGAAATATTAGTACGACGACGCAGCATTTTGTGGGCCCCATAACGGAAAGAGATTGAATGAATAAAATGACAAGTTTAAGTTGTTTATAAATAACGGCGCAGTTATTACCGTTAATACTGTTGGAATACCCCGTGGTTAAAACACAGTAATATGCGTTGTTGCACAGTAGCACACGGTATTGCACCAATTATTGATTCTTACGTAAGAAGGCACTACTCAATAATTGATACAGTAATTACTATTTAATATTTTATTTTATTGATTCAATAATTGTTGCGTTGATATTTTATATTACTGTTGTTTTAATAATTGTCACTACACAGTATTTTCCATTATTGGACCAATAATTCATATTATCTGAATAATATTATTGGATAAAATTATTGACAATGTCTAGAAAGTTCTGTCTAAGGAGAGGTTTGGTCACCTAATTGCGTGCCAATAAAGAGAAATCCTTATTGGAAAGCCCCCTCTTTCTTGGGAACGGTCAGGTTGTCAGTATTGTGATTCTATAATATTATTTGTGAATAATTAATTACTAATTTATATGATGAGGAAAATATTGATTTTATGTGGATAGAGATGGAGAAAATTTTTTAAAGTGACAATTGTTAAAAATTGATATTTTATCTTTTCTGATAAAATAATATTTTATTATATTATTATAATATTATAATGATATTTTTACAATGAATGTTGGATATATGAGTATATGAGGAGGAAGAGTATTTTAGTTGCAAAAGTTGTTTAAAACATGTTAAACATGTCTGTGGGCCCATTTCTTGACTGAAATTTGATTATACCTTGTAAAATCGCCCGTTTATGGATTTCGGTCAATTTCTGTTTGGAATTTGGAAAAACTTTCTTCTGTAAAGTTGTAGAGAATTAAATTTTCTATAAAAATTCACGAGATTCGAATTTTCTGATAAAAGGGCTATTTACTATGAATTATTGAAGTTCCGAAGTTCTGAAATAATTGATTTTTGAAAGTTTTAATTATTTTTAATAACAAAAACGTTTTTTGATTTAGTTGACTATTGGTGGCTGATGTTGGAACTGATTTAGTGTGCGTAGGAATTTTATATATATATATATATATATATATATATATATATTAATATTTTATTAAATTTTCTGCTTTGGTGTTCTAAGCAATTTCCTATAAATAGGGTGCTTAGGTTAGAATTGAAAATCACACCAGAAACTAAAGTTTTCTCTCTCTTTCTCTCTCTATAATATCAAACGTATTTTGTGAGTATTTTAGTACTTTGAGCTATACGGTGCAAGTTCTTTCAGCACTATATCCAGTATTCCAGTCAGAAGTGCTGTTTTTGCGAGGTAAGGGATGTTATTTTCTTCGTAAATGATATTATTTCTTCAATATCATTATGCCTAAATATTGGTCTGAATTTTTATCAAATTTGAAACTTTTCATGTCGGGATTACTACTCATGAGTTACTATTCACGAGTTACTATTCATAAGTTATTATTCACGAGTTACTATTCACGAGTACTATTCACGAAGCATGATGATTTTTTTTTGTGAAATTTCTATCTTTTAGTGTCGGAGTTACTATTCACGTATACGGTACTATTCACCGAAAAATAAAAATTTCTTCTTTTAATCCAAAATATCTATTATGGATACTAGTTTTGATTGTATCCATGTTTTGATCAGTCTTGAATTTTACTCCAGTCTGGTTATTTATGAAGTATTTTTGAACTTGGATTGTTTAAAGTACGAATCCTTAATATTTGTTGTTTTGTTTCACTGGATTCGTTTTCTTTAAAATATTTTTCATCATCCTCAGTCCTAAATGATGATATAACTGAATATCTTTGGCCTGTAGTGCAAAGATGAATGATTTTATGATGAATATCTTTGGCCCGTAGTGCAAAGATGAACAGGTGTTTAGATAAACATGACCAACTGGTGAATATCTTTGGCCTGTAGTGCAAAGATGAATATTTGATTTATGATGTATATTGATTAATGTTACAGGGATAAAATATCGATGATGAAATTTTAAATTCATAGATGATAGCATATTTCATTCTCTACTTAACTCTTCTAATGAATTGTTGTTTCCGATGCAGTTGTTGATCTAAAACTTGTTGTCTATTGTATTCTATCAGATTTTTCCCTGTTGAAGACCAAGGATAATTTTTTGTACATTATCTTAGTCATAATATTCTTTACTGGGCTAGTTGAGCACACCATTTTCCTTGTTGTTCCATTTTTCTTCTCAGTTGACGAGAATATAGCGGGAACTAGTCGGGGTGTGGAGTAATGGTTTAAGACAGTTATTTTAGTAGTCTTCACTATTTTGTAAAATAGTGTATCAATAATTGTAATGAAGACTTATTTGAGTGTGGATATTGTCTAGAAGACAATATTGTATTTAAACTCACAGTTTATGTGTTGTCGTATTTTGCACGACAATTGTATTAATGAAGTTGTAGTTGTTTTTGTACCATGTATTTGGCGACTCAGAATGGGTGATGTATACCTATTTTGGGGGAGTCACACCATTTTTAGTTAGGACAAATTTGTCCGATACAAAGACTAATTGAAATCCCTTTTGACTAAGAAGGGATCCTGTCACTAAATTTTTCCTAATATTAGGCACATGGAGCACATTGTTGAGGATGAGTTCCTTGCCAGATGTCATCTTCAGAATTACCTTTCCTTGTCCAGCAATCTTAGATGAAGCCAAATTTCCCATGCATAATTGTTCTCCATTCACAATTTGTCAGAACACATATGGTGGGTTGCTCCAGTATCTACCCACCATTTCCTTAGATTCTCAACCATATTTTTTTCTGAAATAACCGCTGAAAGGTTCATTCCAGAAACATTTTTTAGAAGACAATCCACTTCCGTAACATTAACTTGTGCGGACTTCTTATTCTGGTCTTTGCGTTTTCGACAATCTTTTGCCCTATGTCCGGGCTTTTCACAAATGTAGCATTTTCTTTGGAACTTTTTATTTGTTCCCTGTTGAGGCACATTATTGGAGAAATTCGTCTTTTTGGACTTCGGACCTTGTTCCACCACGTTAGCTTTATAGTCCACAAAAATCCTTCCAGTTTTCTTCTCAAAGGCACGATTATCCTCTTTTATCCTTAATCTTATGATTAAGTCTTCAAGTTTCATCTCTTTGCATTTATGCTTGAGATAATTTTTAAAATCTTTCCACATAGGTGGTAGTTTTTCAATAATAGCAGTAACTTGGAAAGATTCATTTAAGGACATACCTTCTGCATGTATTTCATGCAGAATTACTTGTAATTCTTGGACTTGATTGATGACTGCCTTGAAATCCATTATCTTGTAGTCCAAAAACTTGCCAACTATGAATTTCTTTGTGCTAGCAACTTCTGTTTTATATTTTTTATCCAAGGAATCCAATAATTCTCTTGCTATTTTGAGAGAACTATATACATTATATAATGTGTTATCCAATCCATTAAGGATATAATTTTGGCACAAAAAATCTGCATGTTTTCATGCATCTATTGCGGCAACAACCTGCATGTCTGTTTCATCTTCTTTGAGCACAGGGGGGTCTTCGTGATGAAACCTCGCCAAGTTCAAAGTAGTAAGATATAGCAACATCTTTTTTTGCCATATTTTAAATTATGTTCCATTGAACTTTTCTGGTTTTTCACCATGGTTCACAGGAACATTTGGTATAGAAGGTGTAGAAGAAGAACCAATTATAGTAACAGAATTGGTATCCATATTTCTTGTAAATATATATAGAGAGAGATAAAGGATAACTGTCTTAAGATTGTTAGCAACCTTAAAAGGAAACTATATATATATATATATATATATATATATATATATATATATATATATATATATATATATATATATTAACTTATCTAAAATAACCAGAACTGTAGAAAAAATATTTGTCAAGGCTAGTACTTGGTACTATGTCCTTCAGATAATTATGTCCTCCGTATGGTGCTCAGAGTTGATAGCACTTGTCTCACAGGATACAATGACACCATATACTTTAGCAGCACTACTAAAAGTATATTCTTCGAACCTAAAGAAATGCTCTGACACTCTCTTAAAATTAACTTAAAGAAATTGATGAAGAAATAAAGACTAGAATGCTCTATATAAAAAATATTGGAGAATTGAATGAGTATGAAGTCTTCCCCCTCTTATCTATTTATAGGAGGGGTTGGTGACCCTTCGGATGTGCACTTCTCCCCTGAAAAGGCATTGGGTGCATCTGAAAAGCTATAATTGATATCTTTTGGTCAAAACGACGTAGTTTTGATCATTTATAGAATAGGCGCAACTATCCGGACCCATAAATGACGTAATTTTAGCATTAGCAGAAGTAAAACTACGTAGTTTTAGACTTAGTAGAAAAGGCGCGACAAAAACGACGTAGTTTTGGGTCGTTCGTTTAAATTGATACCCTTTCAGCAGATACCGCTTCTCAAAACGACACTTTTAATAATAAATAAGTAAAATTTAAATAAATTTTGTTTGAAAAATTATATACAAGGACCCAGACCCACGTGCCACATGTCACGTACCACGTCAGGCGGCGACGTGCGCGTGTGGGTTCGAATCAATTCTTGACTAGGTCCTCTCCCTTACACAAAAATTGGGTGACCCTTGGGGCCCAAACCCAAGAGCACTTTCCTTATATATAAACATATGAAATATTTAATTCCTAACCTATGTGGAACTTGGTTTTTCCCACATGTATTTCTTATCTTTTATCATTTCCAAGTGTGATCTTTGTGAGTTAATATCTCATTTATTACTCCATGGATTTGAGGTTCCAAATACTTAATTTAATCTACTCATAAATTAAAACACATTAATATATGAAATCATTAAAGATAATTAATGATACCCATATTAAATTAGGCTCAAATTCTAACATAATATACTAAATAAATATATTTTATACCTACTGAACTTATTGCAAACAATATATTGCACATAGTACATCTATCTAATAAAATACAAATGATTTTGAATTTCCCGCTCATCCTAACAAATAATCTAGGTCGTCCAAAGTTTAGGATAAATTTCACAGTCCATAGTGCCGGAGGCACGAGACTGTTACTAGTATACAATATTATACTACACTTAACCAAAAATCTTTTCCATGAAAACGAAAGTTATACATTAAATAAAAATATTTTATTTAATGTAATAACTTATTATATTAAAATAATTTATTATCGTAAATTATTTTAATATGCTATATTTTATGCATACAAAATATTTTGTATGCCTTAAATATATCCTTTCCTTTTATAAATCACTTTTAGCAACATCATTACATCATGCAATAAATATATTTATCACATCGCATTCCACACATAAATTATACCATAATTATTCATGAAAGCACTATAATAAATCAAATAAAATAATGATTCTATTCCTTTCACATTATAAATTATTTCTAACAATTTATTAAATATAGTAAATATAAGTTAATATATTTACCATATCACATACATTCACATATTACACTGCACGTAAATACCCCTACAATACAATATAATAAACTTATAAAAATAAAAATTATTTTATTAAATTTTTATTTTAATATTATCTGAAAACTTGGAATCGCTACAGGATAGAAGTCAATCTCCTTAAAGAAAGAAAGTCGAATATAATCCTAACTCTTTCCATAGAAATTATAATACAAACAGGAATGAAGATTCCTTAACAATCAAGTCTCCTGACTAGAATATACCTCCACGTGGGGTAATGATAAGTAGGATTTACACCTACTTATGGAGTACCAATTCACGCGAACTATGCCCATCTCAAGTATATTTTAGTCTGTTTTAGCTGTATTTTATGTTAAATTGCATTTTGTATACTTAAAACTCCTTTTGGTGAATAAGGGCAGGAATTGGCCTGATTTGGTGGTGATTTCGGGCACGAGGCTAATGAAAGCGTAAGACGAGGCAAAAGATAGGATGTGCATATGATTGAGTGGAGCATGGATGGACAAGCATGGATATATATAGGACATGTCAGTAGTAGCAGCAACATTGCAGAACCAAGCTAAGGAGCAGAATCAGAAGACAGCAACTGCAAGTCGCGCGGCAAAGATAGCTTGGAAGCGCGCGCCCGCGCGAGTTCCCAACCAAACCAGGACAACCTACTGCAAGTTGCGCGGCCGCGAGAAGGACAAGTCTAGGGAGCGCACGCCCGCGCGCGAGATCGGCCATACATACAAGCCTACTGCAAGTCTCGCGGCCGCGAGAATATCAAGCTAGAGGAGCGCGCGGCCACACGCGAGGCCTGAAGCTACTGACTTGTTTTATTTTATTTCTAAATTTTAAAGGTTGTAATTTATTTTAAAAATGAATCCTGACTGGTGTCAGGGGTATCACTTGGCATTTTATTAGTTTTTCATGTATCTTTACTTTGTAATTAAGATTTTACTCTCTGGGGGAGATTCCAACGTAGAAGGAGGCCACAACTATATCTTTCTGTTCTTTCTTGCAATTTTCTACCAGAGTGGGATTATTATTATTAGTTTTGTTGGAATCGTATGAGGATTTGAATTTTGATTTGTATTCAGCAATTGGGTTTGATAGTTTCATCTTCCATCTTTCAATTGTCGTTTATTGATCATGTTTAGATTTGATCCCATAATGGCTTTTGGTTCAGTCCTGAACTAAACTCCATTATGAGTTTCTAACGGATTTTAATATGTAGTTTGATTGCATGTTTAAATGTTGGATTGTTATGCATATCATATGGGATGTCTATCATGATTGTTTTGTATGTATGAATGCTTGATCACCATTCGTTTCAGTATTTGTATGGAATTGACAATGAACATGCAAATATGGAATGTAATCATAATAGTATACGTATATAGGGCTGAGTTATATGGCTTATGTATTTCGTGAACCAGATAGACATATATTGTTTCACCGTATAAGTCAGGATAAGTGCTTGAACTTAAATCAATATAATTGCAATTTCGCATAGACATATAATGATGTTGGTTATATTGATGATTACATAGAGTCTATCATATGTGGATGCTGTGTAAGTAGGTCTTAGTGCATTGAAAAATGGCTAATACTCTTTTAGTGCTCTTGGCTACTTTCCTGTGATATGTGAACAAGTCATGCATGATAATGGCGATTAAATGAAGTATTAAATGAAGTTAGAATCCCATTAGTTCTAATATCATTTATTCTATCGTTATTATTGTTTTAGTTATTATTTGCAATTCGAGAACAAACCAAGTTTAATCAATAGTTCGAGCATATAAATATAGTGATTTAATTAATGAATAGTAGTTTAAGTTAAACAACTTTCTCTGTGGGATCGATACTTTACTTGTTATGTATTACTTGTTGATGTATGTATACTTGCATAAGTTAGAGCTCTTTTGTTAGTTTTAAAAAGATGCAACAGGTAAACCCTACCAAATCATCCGGGCCCATCAAATCACACCCCAACAATATATATATATATATATATATATATATATATATATATATATATATATATATATATATATCAGAGCCGGCCCTGGGCATGTGCCAACAGGGCAACCGCCCAGGGCCCAAAGTTGAAGGGGCCCAAAAGTTTTTATAAATTTATGTATTTATGTGTATAAAAAAATAAATAATAAAAAGATTAACGATATTATGCATTGAAAATGATATGTTAAAAAATATTAAATATGATAGTATAATTTATGATTTTGCATCTAAAAGTGTAACAAGAAGATATTTTAAATGATGTTTTGTGGTTTTGATTTCATTGGGCAAAACTAAAAAAATATCCACTGTAGTTGGTAGGTTTTACTGATTAAAACCATTGAACTTTTAATTTTTTAAATTACACCGCTAAACTAATTATTATTTTGAAATTGGGTCATTATGTTAAAAAAAAAATAAACGGCCGTTAATTTTTTATCTACAAAACAAATAAATTATCCACTGTAGTTGGCACATTTTACTGATTACACCATTGAACTTTTAATTTTTTAAATTACCCCATCAAACTAATTAAAAATAATTATTTTAAATATTTTTCAAAATAATTATTATTTTAAGTAAAAAATATTAGAAACTTTTTTACTTCGTAAAATTAGTAGAGTTTCAAAAAATATAGATTCAAAAAAATTAATGTGATTTTAAATTAAATTAATGTCTACTTAATTTTTTAAAAGAATGACCCATTCTTAATATTATAATTTAAAAAAAAAACTAGAATAGAAATTAAATAAAAAAAAGTAAAAGATAAATAAAAAAACTGATTCAATTTTTTCAAAAAAGAAATTAATTATTTTTATAAATAAATATTATTTTCAAGAAAAAAATTGGAAAATTCTTCATATTTTAAAAAAATGAGTAAAATTTTATAAAATATAGATTCAAAAAAATAAAATTTATTTTCAAAAGAAAAAAAGTTTTTTTTTTAAAATCAGTAAGGTTTCATAAAACTTTAATTTTTTTAAATCTATATTTTATGAATTTTACTCATTTTATGGAAAAAATTAAAGTTTCTAATATTTTTTTACTGAGAATAATAACTATTTTTAAAAATATTTAAAATAACCATTTTTTAAATTAATGTAATAGGGTTATCGGAAAATTTAAAAGTTCAACGATATAATCAGTAAAACGTGCCAACTACAGTGAGTAATTCATTAGTTTTGTAGATAAAAAATTAACGTCCGTTTATTTTTTTAACGGAATAAACCAATTTCAAAATAATAATTAGATTAGTGAGGTATTTTGAAAAATTAAAAGTTCAATTGTGTAATCAGTAAAACTTATCAACTATAGTGTGTATTTCATTAGTTTTACCGATTTCATTGATATTTTTATTTTGTAGGTACATGTGATGAGTCTTTGCTTCGATAGCATTTTAAAGTGTTCTTCCTTATCTTTTGTAAATTCTTATAATTTTAATAAAATTAATTAGTTGATAATTTTTTTTAATTTTTTATTTAGTTTGTATAAAGGGGCACATTTAAAATTTTTTGCCCTGTGCCTTAAAAAATCCAGGACCGACTCTGATATATATATATATATATATATATATATATATATATATATATATATATATATATATATATACACACACACACACACACACCTTATTGACTTTACGCTTTCTGAATTTAATTTGTTCGTAAATACTTCATTTTTGTAATTTTTTAGAAGAATAATATATATTAGATTGTTATTTATTTTAAGAAGATTAGAAGGGCATGTATATATAAAGTAGGAGTGATATGAGATTGAGAAAGTTATAAAAATTTCAATTTGACCCGTACATTACAAGATTTATACAATTTCAGTAGGGTCAATTTATATACAAACTTTTTTTTCTTAATTTATCATATACACTATAAAGTATTTCTTTAATTGGTGGGGTTAATTGACCCCAATTGATCTCAATGTGATTTCGTCCCTGATGTAGATCTCGGAACCATGAATCAGAAAAGTTTCATCCAAAATCTTTGAAATTCATTAAATTCTTGTAGGTGTGGCTTGAATCGCAATAAGAAAGAACATATCTTCCCTATCTCTTAGTTTCTATCAATTAAACTTAAATCGTCACCTTGATTTAGCAAAGCCATCGATCTTCTTTTAAAAAAGTATCTCAACGAAAATCCCGGTCCCCACTAATTCGCCTTAGGCTCTTTGGTCCATGTAAGGTGGAAGGAATGGAATCATGCACGGATCCTGCCTCTTAGGTCAATGAGGTCAAATTTGAAATAAACAAATTCTCGCAAAAGAATATAGTAAAATAAATTACAAAATTAAATAATGCCCAAATATTATTTAAAGTAATATTTTCAGAGATTTCATTACTTATAATTGTTACATGATAGTCTCATTTTTATTAGTTACAAAACTCCATAAGCATATGCAATTACAAAAAAAAAACCGCAAGTAATTACAAAAAAACTCAAATCAATAGCTAAATTTGGAAATTATAAATAAAAAATACAACATATAGAATTTCCTCTAAAGTCGAACTAGTGGGAAGAATTAGGCCAAGCTGCTGGACGAGAAACGGAGAGAAAGAGTATTGGTATAAGATATGAACTTTGAAGAATTTAATACTATCACCATTCTAAAATTAAAAATATATTTTGACTTTTTAAAGTTAATTCACAAAATCCTAAAACTAAAATTGATATAAATTCGTTCAAATTTTAAAAACAACAAACATAATAATTAGCAAGGTTTTATGTTTAGTTTACAATTGTTATATTTGTTGTAGTAAAACTAATTAATAACTTCATATTAATTTTGAATTTTAAGATTTCTCGAATTGATTTTAAAAATCAAAATATATCTCGAAGTTTATAACGGAGATAATATTTTTCAATCTAAATTTTAAATATTTTATTAAATACCCTAAAATTTTACTCTTTTCTTTTTGACCCTGAAAAATCAGTGGGCTCAATTGCCCCTAATGCCTTACTTAGATCCGCCCCTGAATGGAATGAAGGGACCTGGAAGCATCTTATACCTTGATTCTATACTATACCCTATCCTCACTATGTAACGTAGGGACATAGAAGACCTTTGAACTAAGACTTTTCACCAAAAGACAAAATCGTTTATTGTGACTGCGTCAAATGTGAATGCCGTGTGATGACATGAAAATTAGAAGATAGAGCCAATTAGTTGAATGTAGCTTTCAGCAAAGATGACGAACTTCTTAAATAGACAACTTGTACAAGAATTAAAGCATACCATGCGCATAAGGATGAAGCTAAAAATAAATTCAAACATGTTATCGGTGTAACACTGAAACTTGATTCGGTTTTGATTCAAAGATAATTATAAAATTACTCAATACATGATTATGCCTATTCGTAAAGTATGATTAGGCCTATTCCTAAACATGTTTAGGTCTAGAGCATATTTTTTTGAGAATAATTTTGTATTTTTGGGATGAGTTAGGGTTCTTGTATTACACTGTACATGGGAAGGATTATGAACTTTATCATGTATGATTTTCTGAGATTGTCAGTGACTTGCCGCCGACTGTAGAGTACTGAACCATTGGGCGAGCTAAATTTTATATTTTTTGTGTGATTGTTTTTTCAATTTTTTATTTTTTGAATAGTTTTTTGACTGCTTTATAATTTAGTACTAACAATTACATCATTCTAATTAGACCTAACAATATAGTTGGTTAACTGTCGTTTCACCCCATATTAACTGGAACCAAATGGGTTGGTTAACTATTTTTATTTATTTGGGTTGGTTAAAGTTTGTAACCATATTTTTAAAAAGAAATATAGTTCCAACCCGGTTAACCATTTTTCGAACCATATTTTATTCCAAATCCAAATTAAAATTTATTTTCACCATATTTACATACTAGCTGGGTCCCGTGCCTCCGGCACTGTATGGACAATATGATTTATCTCAAACTTTGAACGACCAAAATAATTTATTGAGTGAGCGGGAAATTTAAAGTCATTTGTATTTTATTAAATTATTATTAGATTATTAGATAGATAGATAGATAGATGTATTTTATTAGATAGATGTATGAACGGTGTGATTTATCCCAAACTTTGGACGGCCCAGATGATTTATTGAGTGAGCGGGAAATTCAAAATCATTTGTATTTTATTAGATAGATTCAAGAAGCTCAACCACCCACGCCCATCCCACCCCACCCCACGCCACGCCACGCCACGCAATGCACCCACCCCACCCCCATCAAAAAAAATATTATGTATACACCCTGTTGGGTCATGATATTTCTCCTATTGCGCCTTATGGATTGAGCTTATTTGTTTAATTAGTCCATTGGGTTTCCATTATTGAGTCTTAAAGTTATTGGGCCTAATCCTTACATTATTTCTCCTTAACATTGGACCGGGTCCATGGGCTGATCCATTAGATCTTTTAATATCTAAGTCTTTGACTTGTAATGATGAAAAAGGAAGGCTGTTGACAAAAAGTCTGCAGATCATTAACGTGGATGAGATTTTATCCGGCCGGCGACATGTACAATGGGAAAAAGGTGACAACATGCATGCATCTGGCTGAGATCAGTAAAGAGTAGGGGGGCTGTGTTAGAGAGGAGTTGGTGGCACGGTAAATCAGGCAAGAGAGTATAACCTAACAAGAAAATCTCCGAGAGAAGGTACGCATACACACAACACACAATTCTAATCTCTCTAGCACTAGACATTTTTATCCTCTATTGTTAACCCTTGTAACGGCCTGTACTGACTCTCACGTCTGAGCTATCCCCCGACGGTCCAGCCGTCAAGCTTTTGGTGTTGACTGTGTTTACTGTGCAGGATCAGGATGTCTTACGTGATTGGGACGTGGTAGAAGATCTTGGCGTTAACATTGGCGCTAGAAGGAGGGCGTTCTAGTGTTCAAGAGTTGGCAATCACAAATATTTATTTGTTCTACGTTTTCAAAGATGGGGAGGAGTAGAGCAGATACATCTGAGGGACAACCGATGGCTGTCAGTGAATCAGCACCACGAGTTTCTGTTAATGATCGGTTGGGACCTGCATTAAGTGTTCATGCCAGCACAACGTCCAAACGTTCGCATGGAGATTCTCGTCCAAGGGTTGTGGGCAAAGCTAAGAGAAAGCTAGTCTTCACGGCAGAGAAAGAGTCTGGTCACGGTCAGAAACGAGTAGAAGGCACCTCGCCTAAAGCTCGATACCGAGATGACCAGGACGAAAAGGCCTCCCAGTTGGCTAAGATGACAAATGAAGCAAATAGGGCCATGGAGGCACTTATGAAACAACGGCAGGATATAGCTAAGCAGATGTCCCGGATGGTAGAGTTGAGGGATAAAGAGTCCAGTAATGTTCAGTCCGAAGAGTGTGGGCATCGGAGTGGGAAGGAGCCGGCTCATTCAGGACGTGAATCTCGGGGCCAATATCACGAAAGAAGAAGATTGAGAAGTCCTACTCCTCAAAGATCGAAGAGGGCACGTCACCCTATCGATTCTAAGGAGCATGATCGGGATGAACGAAGAGGCCGATCCAGGGAAGGTACTCCTGAGAATACAAAGAAAGCGATCATTGTTGCGCATTCTCATCACAGCCACAGAACCCAAAGACGAAGCAGATCTAGGGGCCGTACACCAGAAAGTCCACCAAGGGCACGTCGCTCTGTGAACCATTATCATCGTAAAAGTCCCTCGAAAATTGGGGGTTCTATGGTAAAAGATCAATCCACTCGAAAGAAGAAAGTCTCCCCGGAGAAAAAAGCGTCGTCTCAACCGGAGGGGGTAGATTATTTAGTTAAAGAGTTGAAGGAGCTCCGAAAGCAGTTGGCAAAGGTACAGCAGGTGAAGGACACCCTGGGGAAGAAGGCGTCTCCTTTTTCCTCGGACATTCTTAAGGAAAAGGCAGACATCACCAAGAAGCTGCCACGCATGGAGAGTTACGATGGGTCTGGGGATCCTTATGACCATAGCCAGGCGTTCGATCGGCTGATAGATTATTATGACTTTACCGATGCTGCCAAGTGTCACACGTTTGTCACAACACTAAGAAAAGATGCGAGGCAGTGGATGGGAACTTTACCGTCAGATTCAATTTCCTCTTGGACCGAGCTCTGTGACAAGTTCCATGCCCGCTTTGGGAGCAACCGAAGAAGAGGGAAGCCTACAGGTTCTCTAGCACAGGTTAGACAGTTCACCAATGAATCTTTAGGCCAGTATGTGAAGAGGTTCAGAGAAGCAGTTGGTCAGGTGTCCGACCTCAATGATCTCCAAGTGGTAGGGCTGTTTCAGAATGGGCTAGATCTGGTGAAGTCTGAAAAGCTAGTGAAGAAATTGATGTTCCATCATCTGAAGAGTCTGGCAGAGGCTTTCGATAAAGCAGAAGGTTATATTTTTATGGAGGAGGCTATTAATAGCCTGAAGCATCCTTCTTCGGACAAAATGAAGGAGGCGGATATTCCTAAGACTCAAGGCGATCACAGGAAGACGGGGGGGGGGGGTATAATGATCGGCCAGAAGGCAGTTCGAAGAAGTACAACAACTCATGGCAACAAGGAAGTAGTCGTCCACCTGCGTCCACCCCGAAGGTGAATAAGGTTTACACCAAACTGAATACGGATAGGTCGGTGATTTTCAACCAGATCAGAAACCAGCCATTCTTTGAGCCACCTCGTGATAATTATAGGACAGGGCAGGGCAACTCTCAAAAATATTGTGTCTATCATCAAGCCACATGCCATGATACTAATGAGTGTTTCAATCTGAAGGATTTCGTGGAGAAGAAGATTCAGAGTAGTTTGCTGGTTCAGTATGTGGCCGGGAGGGACCAACAAGATCAGCAGAATGTCGACCATACTGTTCAGATGGTTCAAATGGTTCCACCCGTCCACAATGCTCCAATACCACTGCCAAGGCACGTCGTTGATGTAATAATTGGTGGGACAACAGGGAAGTTAGTAGGGAAGAAGAGGAGAGGATATTTGGATTCGGTCATGTCTGTGGTGGGTGCTCCCATGAAGGCCGACAGAGCATTTCCAGGAACTATTATCTCTTTTACCGATGCAGATTATCCTTCGGAGCCCATCGAACCACATGAAGGAGCGTTAGTGATCACTGCACAAGTAGGCTCGGTGGATTTAAAGCGTATGATGATAGACAACGGGTCTTCTGTGGATATTCTGTATGCCTATGCCTATCAGAGGATGCATCTTGATGGGCAAAAAATGGAGGTTGGGCAAGAGGCTCCCCTATATGGCTTCAGTAACGATCCGGTCAGAGTGGCAGGAACTATTGAACTACCGGTCATCTTCGGTACTGCTCCACAACAGGTAGAAATAACTTATAAATTTTATGTTGTGCATGTAAATTCTGCCTACAACGCCATACTGGGAAGACCTACCTTGACTGCTCTCCATGCAGTGACTTCCATCCCTCATTTTAAAATCAAATTCCCTATGGCACATGAAGTGGGAGAGGTAGCAGGGGTTTTGGATCTGGCCCGACGATGTTATCGGAATGCTGTCAATTCCTCGGGATTAGGGTTTAGTAAGCAGAAGCAAACCATGGCGATTGAGATCGAATCCTTTACTGAAAGTAGTTCGGAGCCATTGGTTATTCCTACAGGGGAGATAAAGGAGATCAAGCTGATCCTTGGAAAGAAAGACAAGGCAGTGAAGATTGGTTCAGGTTTGCCGGAACCTCTCCGGACAAATCTTATAGAACTTCTTTGCTGCTATGCAGACATCTTTGCATGGGAGCCGCAGGACATTCCTGGGATCAGTCGAAAGATTGCCGAGCATCGGCTGGATGTGGATCAGTCAAAGAAGCCAGTTCAGCAGAAAAGGCGAATCTTTGCACCCGAACGTCAAAGAATCATTGATGAGGAGATCGCGAAGCTGATAGCCGCTGACTTCATCTTCGAGATTGACTATCCTAAATAGATGGAAAATGTAGTGCTGGTGCAAAAGAAGAATGGGAAATGGAGAGTCTGCATTGACTACACAGATCTGAACAAAGCATGCCCAAAGGACTTCTATCCTTTACCCCATATTGACCAACTTATTGATGTGACTTCGGGGTATGCACTACTAAGCTTTATGGATGCTTTTTTAGGTTATCATCAAATTTCTATGTGCAAGGAGGACATCCCAAAGACAACATTTATCACACACTGATCGGTGTACGCCTATTAGAAGATGACCTTCTGCCTGATAAATGCTGGAGCCACCTATCAGAGGATGATGAACCTTGTCTTCTAGAGGCAGCTGGTAAAGAACATGGAGGTGAAGAGCACGATGGTTCAGAAGCATTTGGATGATATGGAGGAATGCTTTCAAACAATCCGCCATCACAAATTGAGGCTCAATCCTACAAAGTGTACTTTCGGGCTCGGTACAGGGAAGTTTATAGGCTACCTGGTCAGTCAAAGAAGTATAAAGGCCAATTCGGAAAAGATCCAGGCCATTCTAGACATGAAGACTCCTCAGTCATTCAAAGATGTTCAACGTTTTACTGGTCGGATTGCAGCTTTGAGGAGGTTCATGTCCAAATCAGCAGAGAGATGCTTACCAATCTTTGACACACTGAAAGGACCAAAGAATGCGAAGACATTCCAGTGGACTTCAAAGTGTGAAGACACCTTCCAAGGCATAAAGACATATCTTTCTTCGACTCCTTTATTGATGAAACATGCCCCGGCAGAGACCTTGTATTTGTACCTTGCAGCAAGTTCATTGGCAGTTGGGGCAGTACTGGTTCAGGAGGTCAATGGGAAGCAACATCCGGTTATTTATGTCAGCCACGTCCTAAGAGATGTTGAAACCAGGTACCCTAATATAGAAAAATTTGCCTTTGCTTTAATAATTGCTAGTCGAAAGCTTCAGCAATATTTTCAAGGTCGGCTCCTAGTCGTCTACACGGATCAACCATTGAAGAAGGTAATGAGCAAACTAGAAATCTCAGGGAGATTAGCAGCATGTACTATGGAATTATCACAATTTTTTTATTGAGTATCATCCCCAAACTGCTATCAAAGGACAAGCCTTGACCGATTTCATGGTAGAATGTTCATTCTCCGAAGCAGACATTGAACTGCCAGAAGCTGAGAAGTCCGATAGAGTGGTTATAGTTCTTCAGCATGGTCAGAATGCATGGACGCTATATGCAGATGGGTCCTCTACGGTGAATGTTAGTGGGGAATGGATTATCTTGACAAGTCCGGAGGGATTCAAGGTGCAGTAAGCAATCAGATTTGGTTTTAAAGCAACAAACAACAAGGCCGAGTATGAAGCAGTGCTAGCAAGAGTTCGACTGGCGAAGAGTCTAGAAGTCCAGAAGCTGATCATTTACAGTGACTCTCAGTTGGTAGTCAAACAATTGTCGGGAGATTATGCAGCTCGTGGGACCATGATGATTATGTATCTGGCAGAATTAAAAGACCGACTTCAGTACTTTGTTTCTTATGAGTTTCAGGGTATAGAGCATAACGACAATTCCATTGCCGATGCACTGTTGAAGCTGGCCACTATGGATGCAGATGTTTTCAACGGATCGGTTTATTTGGAAGTTTTGCAGCAGCCGAGTATCCAGCATGAAGCGGTGATGTGTATCGAACGATCTAACTGCTGGATAACTCCATACATCGAATATTTGGCAGATGGCGTCCTTCCTTCGAATAAGATGCTGGCAAAGAAGATCAAATACAAGAGTGCCAACTTTGTTCTTATTGATGGGGATCTTTATCGAAGGGAATTTTCGTCACTATTATTGAAGTGGCTGGTTCTGTCTGAAGCTGAGTATGCTCTTCGGGAAGTCCACGAGGGCATTTGCGGTGATCATATGGCTGCCAAGTCTTTGGCTTATAAATTACTTCGACAGGGATACTATTGGCCTACAATTTACAAAGAAACTACAGAGTATGTCAAGAAGTGTGAAAAATGTCAGCTCAATAGTCCGATCCCACATCAGCCACCAGAAGAACTATACTCGATTTTATCTCCTATACCCTTTGCTGTTTGGGGGGTTGATATATTGGGCCCGTTGCCGAAAGTGAAAGGTCAAGTCAGTTTTGTCATAGTTGCTATTGATTACAAGACTAAGTGGGTAGAGGCAAAGCCACTTCGGTTGATAACGGAGCAAGAGTGCTTAAAATTCATGAAAGTGTCCGTAATATTTCGCTTCAGAATTCCGAAAGTGGTGATATCGAACAACGGACGCCAGTTCGTGGGATCTAAATTTGAAGGGTTTTTTAAGGAGTTGGGGGTTCAGAATAAGAAGACTTCGGTGGCTCATCCAAAGTCAAACGTGCAAGTTGAGGTGACAAATAGAACACTGCTGAACGGGATCAAGTGCAGACTGAACGAGGCTAAAGGAAGATGGCCAGACGAGCTGCTCAGTGTACTATGGGCTTATCGGACCACACCAAGGACTACCACCGGGGATTCACCTTTTCGATTGGCCTATGGCACTGATGCCTTAGTCCCAGTTGAAATTGGATCTCCAAGTCTTCGGGTCAGTCAATTCAAAGAGATCTACAACGACGAAGTACTGAAGGCCAACTTGGATCTATTAGAAGAAGTCAAAGAAGTGGCTCTAGTCAAGCTGGCAGCTTACCAGCGAAGAGTAGCCAAGCATTACAACAAGGGAGTCAAGCTTCGCAGATTTGAAGTAGGGGACTTCGTCCTCAAAGAAGCTGAAACATCTATTCCTCAGAACACGGGAAAGATGATGCCGAACTGGGAAAGGCCGTATGAGGTGATCGACGTACCAAAGCCAGGGACTTATCGGTTAAAAGCATTAGATGGATCCGAGATTGAGAACACTTGGCATGTGGGCAAACTTTGGAAATATTTCCAGTAGAGATCGAGTCAGTTTACCGGAAGTCTATAAATGATTGTTCACCATCAATAAAAAGTCACTTTTTCGCAAACTGATCTTCTTCCTATTTGTCCTAAGTTCACAATGGTGCAAGGAGGTATGGTCGGACTCGCTGGCCATTCGATGACAGCCTATTTATTTGTTACCCCGTGTGGTAGACAAATCCTATGGTCCTTTTAATATTGTTTTTACCAAGGGTGGTAAATCAATGGGCACTGAAGTAAGGAGGACATGGTGGACTCACTGACCATTCGATGGTAGCCTCTTCGGCAGGAGTGTCCTTATGGTTTTGTTATACCATGCGTCGTAGACAAATTCCATTGTCCTTTTTAATTTTGATTTACCGCGAGTGGTAAACAAAAGACACTGAAGTAAGGAGGTATGGTCGGACTTGCTGACCATTCGATGGCAGCCTTATTGACAGGAGTGTCCTTATGAATTTGTTACCTCGTGTGGTCGACAAATTCCATGGCCCTTATAAAATTGTTCTACCCTGAGTGGTAAACAAATGTCCTTATATACTTATTTTACCCCGAGTGGTAAACAAGATCTTGATGGTGCAAAGAGGATCAGCCAATTTCACCTTACGCATGATCTATCTCACACTTCAGAAACGATAAGTATACATTACTTTATTTTATGCAAGTGTTAAGTTCGGTTTAGTTCATTTAGTTCATTTTATTTCTTAACTTAACTGTTATACGCCTTATCTAATTTGTAGTTTAAGTTAAGTTAATTCAAGATCATTAATGCCAAATTATTTACAAGAAACGAAGTAAACATAAGTCATAGTAAAGAAAATTGAAATTTCATTAACACATAAACAAGTCCACTTAAATTTCTTTACAAAAAAAAAATTTTACACAAAATTCTAAAGATCCAAAACAGCAAGATCCTATTTATACATCATTTTCAAAATCAAGCAAGGCCGGATCTATCTGGGCTGCCACCAGCTTTTCCTTGCCTCGACCTCGGCAATCTTCGTATCCTTCGTAATATACCTTTAGAATCTCTGTGCCAAGCTCGTCGGATGTACGGTAGTCCGCCTGTATCTGCTTACGCAACTCTTCGGTCAAAGGAGGATCTCGTTCCTGAAGTGCCTTTATTTTACTACGAAGTTTACGACGTTTGGCCCTATGTGTTTTCCTATCATCCCGAGCCTTAGTCTGAACTTCGCCGAGTTCTGTTGACAATTTTTGATTGGCTGCAACAAGTCCCTCATTCTTATTCTTCAGAGCTTCGGTCTCTGCAACAAAGCGGACATTCATGTTGGCCAAGTTTTGTTCGCTGGCTTTTGTTGTCTTCAATTCTTCTCTGACTGAGATCAGCACATCATGAGTTCCCCTCAGATCTTCTTTATGTTGGGCTAATTCCCTTTGAAGGCCTTCATTGGCATGAAGAATGGCTTCGCGTTCATCTCTCTCCCGAGCCAATGAAGCCTTCAACATGTTGTTCTCCCTTCTCTGGGTCTCCTCATCAGACTCGGCATTTATGTGTCTGAGACGTAAACGCCCGAAGACTGCATTGGCCTGCACATATTTGACAATACCAAGTCAATTTCAGATACTTAAAATAGGAAAAGAGATATTTAACCAAGGAAACTGTCACTTACCTTTGCCAAATAACTCATGCCTTCATCAAGAAAATTCCCGTTTGTATGGCTATCGAATCGATGATCGTCAGTTTCCTGAACGAAGGCATCAAATAGCCGGAAAGGAAAATTTGCGTTGAACCGAGGCCACAAGGTCGGTGCTCCAGTAGCCTCGTCATGGAATTTGTTTGATGAAGGCCTCGGGGGGGGGGGGGGGAGGAATAGGTTGGTCACGAAGAGGAAAAGGATCTGTGTAAATATTTTCGGGAGAGGGAGATCGAGCTGGAGTAGGGTCGCGGACTGGTGAAGGTACAGGCATGGAGCTCGGGTGACTGTCAGATGGTTGTTTTCTCTTCCTAAAAGGTGCTACAGTGGTCTCAATTTGTTCTTTTTCAACAATAGTTTGAGTACCCACTAACGTTGAAGAGGGGGGAACATTCGAAGAAGATATCCTCATATCATCAGCAGTCAGAGGAGTGACCTGGGTCTTTAACTTCTTAATTTGAAGGATCTATCTACGATCGTCTGCAGATAGATCGAGTAGACTCCTTCGAGAGACTATTGGGTGGACAGTTAACGACACTAATTTGACAACTGGTGGTGTTGGGTCAACAACTAGTGGTGTTGGGTTGATAGTTGGCGGCACTGATTTGACAGTTGGTGGTATTGGATCGATAGGTGCGGGTATCGGGTTGACATTTGATTCAAATTCAGAAAAAGCTTCGAAATATGATGGTATGGAGATCTGTTTGGGCTTTCGGGCGGCCCTCTTTTTCGACGTGTTTTGAGTTGTATTTCTGGTAAAATGGGCTCTTCGGCCTCTGGCTCAATGGTCTGGGATTCAGCATTGACTTGAGGAGCTTTGGTAGGAGGTGCTTCAGTGGGGGGGGTTATCTTCAGGAGACTCTTCTATTAATTAAGTTTCAGGCTCTTCGATGGACTTCCCAGATAGGAATTCTACAAGGTTCTTTTCTTCCTCAGGGCTAGGCTTAATTAAAGACACTGAAAACGACAACAACCCATTTTTGAGTACATGTATTATCAGAAATTCCAAGGAAATAGAAATGAGGATATGAACTTACATTTATGGCCATACAACCATGCTTGCTTAGATAGAAGCCCGTATTTCCATTCTTCTTTCGAGAAATTATCAAAGAGATCTATCATGTCAACTATACGCTCTTCTGAAATGTCCCCGAAGTCGGCAGAAATTTTCTCGTCAGTAGCCCAGTTCGGAATAGTGACAATATTTGGTCCCTTAACGAAGAACCACTCTTTGTTCCATCCTTTGTTATTAGAGGGGGTAGTTACCAACGAACGCCTCTCGAATTTTTCACCCGTCTTCGACGCCTGCTTACCTATAACTTTGAACCCCTTTTCACGAGACTGACTAATCTTGTACACAGTGAAAAAGAAGTCGAGAGTAGGTTCGACTCCAACTTCATGACAGAATGCAATGAAGGCTACAATATGTATATAAGAGTTCGGTACCAATTGGGCGAGCCCGACACCGATGAACCCTAGAATGGTCACCAGAAATGGGAGGAGAGGAAACCTGACCCCTTTTTCATGAACAGTCGCAGCAACTGCCGTCCATCCCTCAGGTCGTTGATACATCCTTTCATCAGCTCTAGGAGCTCTCACTAAGTGGGTATCCGGAATATGGCACCGATCTCGAATTTTTCGTAATTCCTTCTCAGTGATCGTTGATGGAGTATTGGCATGGGTAAAAATTTCCTTACTCCTAAAAAATTCAGAAGGAGTAAGTCGAGGTTTAGGAGGCATTTTCTTTTTATCTAAAGTGGCAGCTTGGGGGTTAGAACTCGAAGCTTCTTTGCGGGGGCTGGGGTTAGGTGGAACTGTAGTGATGGGGGTTGCTCGAATGGGAGAATTTTGGTTGGTGTTTAGGTTTGCCATTGATCGTATTTTGCAGAGAAGGTAAGAAAAGCTATTGAAGGAAGGAGAGAGCTCAGAGGTCCGAAATTCAAATTGGCAGGTAAAACTGTCAAAATTAGTAAAGTTTATCTTCTATACTGACGGTTACATAGTATTCGAGGGCGGCACATTTAATTGACAGTCATGATCACGAATTTGAAAGGTTGCGTCCGGGCTGAGTTTTAATCATTTACCAGGTTGGGCCTTTCAATTGGGCTTCTTATTTTAATCCATCTTTTCAATTTATTTTTATCCTTAACCATTTGAGCCTTGGTAAATTTCAGTTTGAACTTATTTCAATCCTATCCAACCCAATAAAGTCATAGACCATTTATAGCTTTCCATTAAATATCCTATTTAATAGAAAACTAGGGGGCAATGTTGGGTCATGATATTTCCCATATTGGGCCTTATGGATTGGGCTTATTTGTTTAATTAGTCCATTGGGTTTCCATTATTGAGTCTTAAAGTTATTGGGCCTAATCCTTACATTATTTCTCCTTAACATTGGACCGGGTCCATGGGCTGATCCATTAGATCTTTTAATATCTAAGTCTTTGACTTGTAATGATGAAAAAGGAAGGCTGTTGACAAAAAGTCTGCAGATCATTAATGTGGATGGGATTTTATCTGGCCGGCGACATGTACAGTGGGAAAAAGGTGACAACCTGCATGCATCCGACTGAGATCAGTAAGGAGTAGGGGGCTGTGTCAGAGAGGAGTTGGTGGCACGATAAACCAGGCAAGAGAGTATAACCTAACAAGAAAATCTCTGAGATGAGGTACGCATACATACAACACACAATTCTAATCTCTCTAGCACTAGACATTTTTATCCTCCATTGTTAACGCTTGTAACAGCCTGTACTGACTCTCACGCCTTAGCTATCCCCCGACGGTCCAGCCGTCAAGCTTTTGGTGTTGACTGTGTTTACTGTGCAGGATCGGGACGTCTTACGTGATTGGGACATGGCAGAAGATCTTGGCGTTAACACATCCCTTACCCTAACCCCACCCCATACCACCCACACCCCCACCCCACCCCCACCCCCACCCACGCCAAAAAAAAATAATATTATGTTATTATGTATATTTCATAGCATTACTTAAGGAGTTCACCCCTTTTATCCGTCACTCTATCTATAGTATATATTAATTACATTTTTAAAAAAAATTATTTAAAAGTCAAAACATCTTAAAATAGTTAATATGGTTAATATGGTTTTTAACCATAACCATATGATTCCTGTAATATCCGAGTTTTATTTTTATTTATTTTTTAATATTTTTTATGTAATTTAAGAATTGTTAATAAACGAATTTATATGAAACTTTTGGGTGATTTCATTTATTAGATGTATGTGTGTGGTACATATATGTGTTATTTCAAGATATGTGATGAGATGTATTTAAATGGTTGGTTTAGTTTTATTTAACTATTTAAATAAAATTAAGAAGGGAATTATTCTATTTTATTACGTGGGATGGTATTAAATCATGAGCTGGAGTTAGGAGCAGAATTTAGAGATACGGACTGTGTATTCAAGTCCGGAACGTCAAAATTAGTCAGGATAGACTGTAATCACGAAAAAGTGTCACAGTTGACTTTTTGGTCAAACTCAAACTGTTGACTTTTTTGAGAAAAAAGTCAACTATGAATTTCAGAGATGAATTTGACTAAACGGATAGTCCCTTGACGTCCGGAACATCGACTTTAGTAGGAATCGATATATGGTTCGCAAAGTTTGGTTCCGAAAGGTAAAATAGTAAAATAGCTTATTAATTGATTAATTGATTAATTGATTAAAATAATATATGTATATTTTTTTAATAGAAATCAGCTGAATTGATGGACCCATGAGACTATTAAATTGGGACAAGGGAGGGAGTATACGAATATTACATAATAGCTAAGGTGGAAGTAATTTATTTTATTCCTTAAAATAAAAATTCTTTTTATTTTTCTAACTTCCACATTCATTTTCTCTAACTCCAACATTCTTCCTATTAATTAACTATATTATTGTAGTATTAAGTATTGTGAGAAACTAATCATTAGAGTTGGGGGTTATGGGAATCAAAAGACTATAACAAAGCTATACATATATACAAACACACTTTTCTTTTAAGAAAAATCCACCAAGTGAGTAAACATGGAGAAAAATTGAAAGCCTAAGAGAGTTAGAACTAATTTTGGAGGATTACTGAGGATTTGACAAGCAAGGAGAAGGAGCATTATATTAAACCAAGAAGAAATTCATCAAAAGGTAATTCATGAACCCATTTTATTTTTATAACAAAAATGAGAAGAAAATGCATATAAAATTGGTAAATGATTTGTTGTGGCTTTGTGTTGCCATGTTACTGTTGTTTGATGATTATAGATCATTAACAACAAAAGATATGGGTTAATCATGCATCAAATTCATAGAAAATCAAAGAATTAAGCAATGCATGCTCTACCTTTGATAAAATGTCTCTAAGGTGCTACATTAATCAAAAAGGTGGAATTTTGTTGAAGTTTGATGTTGTGAAATGTGAAAACATGTGAGAGTAGATGATCTGGACATTAAGAATAATTTAATTACATGCTAGAAGCAAAATCCCGGATTTTTGTCAAATTGGGTTTAACTAGTAATCTGTGATTTTTGGGATTTTTCAGAGCCTCGGGATCATGGTGTATATGACTCGATTAACGTATGTAATAATTTTATAAAATAGTATGTAACATGAGGTATAACCTGTCCAAATTTCATAGGAAAGGGAGTTAAATTGAGCAAGTTATGAAAATCGCAAGCATGCATGTTGGTAATAAAATCTGCAGAATTTTGGAAATTCCAAAAAAAAAATTCTAAATATAAAACTAGTGCTTGCACGCTTTTCTATGCAGTTGGTTTGTGGTCTTAGCATGCTAGTTTTATGAATGTTATAATTTTGTAAAATATCTTGATGTATGAAGGTTATTGTGTCCAAGAATCATGGTCATATCATATTTAGATTAGCGGGAATAAAATCGTAGAGTCGGTGAAAATCGTAGAGTAAACTCTGAAAATCGTAGAGTCAATGAAAATCATAGAGTTAACTCTGAAAATGGTAGAGTCAGTGAAAATCGTAGAGTAAACTCTGAAAATCGTAGAGTCAATGAAAATCGTAGAGTTAACTCTGAAAATCGTAGAGTCAGTGAAAATCGTAGAGTAAACTCTAAAAATCGTAGAGTCAATAAAAGTCGTAGAGTAAACTCTGAAAATCATAGATTGCAGCTAGTAGAGTCAACACTAAAAATCGTAGAGTCAGTGAAAATCGTAGAGTGAACTCTAAAAATCGTAGAGTGCGGATAGTAGAGTGAAAATCATAGAGTGAACTCTGAAAATTATAGAGTAAAGTTTATATTACAACTACAATACGTTGCTAATAGTTGATGTGCATGATTATACAATTGTGTAGGGCACATAAAGTGAAAATAGTTGTAAGCTGTTAATCTGTTATTGTTAAACAACGATCAAGTCAAGTTTTTTACCCTATTTTACATTATGAATTTATTCAACCCTTATTCAGTTTATTGCAGTGAGGGTAAGTTTGGACTTGTGATTAATTAATCATTCGTGCAAGCTCCTTTATTGTAAAGTTCTATAACTTCAATTGTGATGCGAAACGTTATTGATGATTATTCAGTTCCTATTGCAACTGCTATACTTTAAAGTTCGTATTCCCTTAATGAACTATATTAAGCATGCTTTCTAGCTTTCGTCCCAGCTAGATGTTATTGATGCAAACATAGTATATTGTTTAAACAATTCAAATCCTTTGAAGCTATTTGATGTTTACCAATCCAAATTGCTTTGGTGAGGTCCCGTATGAATACTAAGATGAACAACCCGGATAACGGGGTAGCTGATGACGGGCATATAGTCCCATTTATGCTTATGCGTTTAAACTTTATACTTGTGCACAATGTAGGGTACGATAGGCTGATCACCTGGAGTACTTGCAGAGACCGTTTACAATCTATTTGATTGTTAAACCGTCTGATGGTTTTTGATGAAACAAAGTAATGTTCAGGGTATCTAACACCCCTTAGTATGTAATTGAGAATTCCAGAACTCTTATCTTGATATTCCAGTTTATCTCTTGATATTTATTTCAACTATTGAGAAATATTAATACTAATGCTTCTACTTCTGATGTATGTTCTTAAACTACTTTATATACTTGTTGGGCAATTTGTGCTCATTCTTGCTTAAACTTTTCAGTTAAGGCTGATAACGCTGAGGGCTCAGGAAAGGAAAAAGGAAAGTCTAAGACGAAATGATGAGAGTTATTTATGTAATAATTATATTTCCGCATATGATGTGATGTAGCGATAAACGCTAAGTTTAAGTTTCAGTTTATTAAAGGTTGTAAAGACTTGGGACTTTATTTTGTATAAGTATGTAATAGTTAATATTATTATTTTTATTATTATTTTATTTTTAATATTTTTTATGTAATTTAAGAATTGTTAATAAACGAATTTATATGAAACTTTTGGGTGATTTCATTTATTAGATGTATGTGTGTGGTACATATATGTGTTATTTCAAGATATGTGATGAGATGTATTTAAATGGTTGGTTTAGTTTTATTTAACTATTTAAATAAAATTAAGTAGGGAATTACTCTATTTTATTACGTGGGATGATATTAAATCATGAGCTGGAGTTAGGAGCAGAATTTAGAGATGCGGACTGTGTATTCGAGTCCGGAACGTCAAAATTAGTCAGGATAGACTGTAATCACGAAAAAGTGTCACAGTTGACTTTTTGGTCAAAGTCAACTTGTTGACTTTTTTGAGAAAAAAGTCAACTACGAATTTCAGAGATGAATTTGACTAAACGGATAGTCCCTTGACGTCCGGAACGTCGACTTTAGTAGGAATCGATATATGGTTCACAAAGTTTGGTTTCGAAGGGTAAAATAGTCAAAGAGCTTATTAATTGATTAATTGATTAAAATAATATATGTATTTTTTTTAATAGAAATCAGCTGAACTGATGGACCCATGAGACTATTAAATTGGAACAAGGGAAGGAGTATACGAATATTATATAATAGCTAAGGTGGAAGTAATTTATTTTATTCCTTAAAATCAAAATTCTTTTTATTTTTCTAACTTTCACATTCATTTTCTCTAACTCCCACATTCTTCCTATTAATTAACTATATTATTGTAGTATTAAGTATTGTGAGAAACTAATCATTAGAGTTGGGGGTTATGGGAATCAAAAGACTATAACAAAGCTATACATATATACAAACACACTTTTCTTTTAAGAAAATTCCACTAAGTGAGTAAACATGGAGAGAAATTGAAAGCCTAAGAGAGTTAGAACTAATTTTGGAGGATTACTGAGGATTTGACAAGCAAGGAGAAAGAGCATCATATTAAACCAAGAAGAAATTCATCAAAAGGTAATTCATGAACCCATTTTATTTTTATAACAAAAATGAGAAGAAAATGCATATAAAATTGGTAAATGATTTGTTATGGCTTTGTGTTGCCATGTTACTGTTGTTTGATGATTATAGATCATTAACAACAAAAGATATGGGTTAATCATGCATCAAATTCATAGAAAATCAAAGAATTAAGCAATGCATGCTCTACCTTTGATAAAATGTCTCTAAGGTGCTAAATTAATCAAAAATGTGGAAGTTTATTGAAGTTTGATGTTGTGAAATGTGAAAACATGTGAGAGTAGATGATCTGGACATTAGGAATAATTTAATTGCATGCTAGAAACAAAATCTCGAATTTTTGTCAAATTGGGTTTAACTAGTAATCTGTGATTTTTGGGGTTTTTCGAAGCATCGGGATCATGGTGTATATGACTCGATTAACGTATGTAATAATTTTATAAAATAGTATGTAACATGAGATATAACCTGTCCAAATTTCATAGGAAAGGGAGTTAAATTGAGCAAGTTATGAAAATCGTAAGCATGCATGTTGGTAATAAAACAGAATTTTGGAAATTCCAAAAAATAAATTCTAAGTATAAAACTAGGGTTTGCACGCTTTTTTATGCAGTTGGTTTGTGGTCTTAGCATGTTAGTTTTATGAATGTTATATTTTTGTAAAATACCTTGATGTATGAAGGTTATTGTGTCCAAGTATCATGGTCATATCATATTTAGATTAGCGGGAATAAAATCGTAGATTCGGTGAAAATCGTAGAGCAAACTCTGAAAATCGTAGAGTCAATGAAAATCATAGAGTTAACTCTGAAAATCGTAGAGTCAGTGAAAATCGTAGAGTAAACTCTGAAAATCGTAGAGTTAACTCTGAAAATCGTAGAGTCAGGAAAAATCGTAGAGTAAACTCTGAAAATCGTAGAGTTAATAAAAGTCGTAGAGTAAACTCTGAAAATCGTACAGTGCAGATAGTAGAGTGAAAATCGTAGAGTCAACACTAAAAATCGTAGAGTCAGTGAAAATCGTAGAGTGAACTCTGAAAATCGTAGAGTGAAGATAGTAGAGTAAAAATCATAGAGTGAACTCTAAAAATTATAGAGTAAAGTTTATATTACAACTACTATGCGTTGCTAATAGTTGATGTGCATGATTATACAATTGTGTAGGGCACGTGAAGTGCAGATAGCTGTAAGCTGTTAATCTGTTATTGGTAAACAACGATCAAGACCAGTTTCTTACCCTATTTTTCATTATGAATTTATTCAACTCTTATTCAGTTGATTGCAGTGAGGGTAAGTTTGGGCTTGTGATTAATTAATCATTTATGCAAGCTCCTTTGTTGTAAAGTTCTATAACTTCAATTGTGATGCGAAACGTTATTGATGATTATTTAGTTCCTATTGCAACTGCTATACTTTAAAGTTCGTATTCCCTTAATGAACTATATTCAAGCATGATTTCTAGCTTTCATCCCATCTAGATGTTATTGATGCAAACATAGTATATTGTTTAAACAATTCAAATCCTTTGAAGCTATTTGATGTTTACCAATCCAAATTGCTTTGGTGAGGTCCCGTATGAATACTAAGATGAACAACCCGGATAACGGGGTAGCTGATGACGGGCATATAGTCCCATTTACGCTTATGCGTTTAAACTTTATACTTGTGCACAATATAGGGTACGATAGGCTGATCACCTGGAGTACTTGCAGAGACCGTTTACAATCTATTTGATTGTTAAACCGTCTGATTGTTTTTGATGAAACAAAGTAATGTTCAGGGTATCTAACACCCCTTAGTATGTTATTGAGAATTTCAGAACTCTTATCTTGATATTCCAGTTTATCTCTTGATATTTATTTCAACTATTGAGAAATATTCATACTAATGCTTCTACTTCTGATGTATGTTCTCAAACTAATTTATATACTTGTTGGGCAATTTGTGCTCATTTTTGCTTAAACTTTTCAGTTAAGGCTGATAACGCTGAGGGCTCGGGCAATGACAAAGGAAAGTCTAAGATGAAATGATGATAGTTATTTATGTAATAATTATATTTCCGCATATGATGTGATGTAGCGATAAATGCTAAATTTAAGTTTCAGTTTATTAAAGGTTGTAAAGACTTGAGACTTTATTTTGAATAAGTATGTAATAGTTAATATTATTATTTTTATTATTATTAGAGTTACTTAGATAGATGATGATGTATGTTATATCGTGAGCACCATGTCCTGTAATCGATGTTACACGGTTTTGGGGGCGTCACAATTCCAACCCACAACCCATATTAAAAATGGTTAAAATGGTTTTAGTTCTTAAATGGAACCATAATCATATTTTGAAAACCAAAACCAACTCATAACAATATTTTGTTAGGCCTAATTCTAATATATTTATTTTACGACTATTTGGGTAACAATTAAATATTTCTTTATTTAATATTACTTATTATAATTACAACTTGAATTACTTTATTTTTTAATTTCTGAACAGAGTATTTCTCTAATGTCCAACTTACGTGGGATATATATCCGACTTTTTCCAACACTTAATATTGTAAGGGAAAGTTTAACATAAGTGTTGACTAAAAAGCAAGTTGATAATATATTGGCTTACTATCGTAAGATTGCCCTTGTACTTATTATAATTACAACTTGAATTACTTTATTTTTTAATTTCTGAACAGAGTATTTCTCTAATGTTCAACTTACGTGGGATATATATCCGACTTTTTCCAACACTTAATATTGTAAGGGAAAGTTTAACATAAGTGTTGACTAAAAAGCAAGTTGATAATATATTGGCTTACTATCGTAAGATTGCCCTTGTACTTAGTTTTTGGACAAATGTTATACCTGGCTTTCTTTTTATTTTTATTAAGATTTACATAAAAATATTTTTTTAATGATTTTTTATTTTGTGTCATTAACTTTAACTTATTATTAGAAATTTATTTTTAAAAAGGTGTCTAAGTGCATTAATTCTATGTAAACTCTAATCTATATACTATAGATAATTCAAGTATAAGAGTGAGCTGTAGGCCGAATCAACTTAACAGTTTTGATATTTTAATTGAAAGTAATTAAAATATATCTATACTTGTATATTTAATTGGGTTACTTAGCTCACTCGATTTCCGTCCTGCTTAATAGAAAATACTGTCCTGTAGAACAAATGTGATAGCGTAGTGGTAGTGGTAGAGACGTATGTACAATATACCACAGACGAAGTCAGAATTAATCGATGCATGAAGATGGTAAATTTTCCCTAAGTTCCTCCCTAAACCTCTAAGATGAAATGTATCCCTAAATTTGAATTGTAATAGAATGTATTCTAAAAAAAAGAAAAAAGAAAAAAAACTCCTTGTGTTGATCAACTCATAATTTAATTTTTTACTGTTATTAGAATATAAATATAATTATTTGAGGTTTTTTTCGAACGTATGCTATTACTCCATTCGTCCCATAGTTATAGGTTGATTTTTCATTTTGAGATGTCCCAATATATATGCTACTTACTATTTACTCCCTCCGTCCCAAATTATCTGCTGTTTTAGAAAAAAAATTTGTCCCACAATATCTGCTTTTTTAAGATTTCAATACATTTTTTCCACTTGTTTTCCAAATTTGCTCCTTTATCTTAATTATTGATAATCATTACTCTCATTAATGTCTTTCCTCTTTTTTAAACATCCACATTCATGCTCCTCTCTCTCTCTTCAATTAATAATTGTTTCTCTCTATCTCTCTCTTCAATTAATGTGCTGCTTTCTCTCTCTCTCTTCAATGTTTCTCTCTCTCCAATTAATTAGCTGCTTTTTCTTTCTCTTCAATTAATAAAAAAGTCAGCACAAAGGGTATTTTAGTATTTTTATCATACATATTGGTATTTGTGTGAGACTCTAGAACAGCAGTTAATTTGGGACGGAGGGAGTATAAAATTTAGTTGGTTCATTGTTTTACTTTTATGCCCTTATAATAAATATTCAACAATTACTCTTTTTTTTAAAAAAAAACAACATTCAATGTCATTATTTTTATCACCACATTTAATGTTGTTGTACTCTCTTTGGTTAAAGTTTATGGATTTTAATGGTCAGTACACGTCAATCGATAAGTTGAGAGTTCCGGTGTGATAAATAAGGAGTAATTAACTTATTCATTAATTTCATATTAGGGGGTATATGTGGAAAATTAATGTTAAAATTGCCACTTAACTGATTTTCTTAAACTATGTGCCAAAAAAAATTAGCTTATAACTATGGGACGGAGAGAGTATTATTTAATTTTAAGATACATTTCAATCCAGGAGTATTTCTCTATATACATATAGAGTAATGCTACGCGGACAGGATTATTGGACAGGAATATTGGACCGGTCCACTTTTTTTTTTTTTTTTTTTTTTTTTTTTTTTAGTGACTCCCAAAAAATGTATAGTATTTATTCCAACAGAAATTTTTATAAAATGTAGTGTTTTAGGTGTAATTTGGATACATATACAAAAACAGGGTTATACAGACTGTATAACCATGTATTTGTATATGTATCCAAATTACACCTAAAACACCATATTTTGTAAAAATTCTGTTGGAATAAATACTATACATTTTTTGGGAGTCACAATAAAAAAAAAAAAAAAAAAAAAAATTGGCCGGTCCAATTTTCCTGTCCAGCTTTCCTGTCCGCCCAGACTTATCCATACATATATTGTCCTCTAGGCTCTAACCAATGTGGAATCCACTACTCTACTTTCATTACTTTGATAGCTGTTTGTAAAACAATGGCAGAAGCAATTTTTTGTGGCATTGCTAAAAGCGTTGGTGTAAAGCTTGGCTCTTTGTTTGGCTCTTTGGTTGGCTCTTGTTTTGGATTAGCATGGGGGGCCAAAAGCGAAAGTGACAAGCTCTCTCAAACTTTAGCTACAGTTGAAGTTGTGATGTTGGATGCCGAACGCCACCAAGAAACAAACCGTGAATTAGGCATATGGTTGGAAGGGCTTAAAGACGTTTATTCTTCTGCCCAAGATGTGCTCGATGAGTATCAAACTAATCTTGCTTCACAGCAGCAACTGATGCAAAGGAATACTCATGTGATGGAAAAAGTAAGTATCTTCTTTTCATCGTCAAATCCACTTTTGCTTCATGTCAAGATGGGCTATAAAATAATGAAAATAAGACGGGATCTAGTTGATATTGCTGATGATAAACAGAAATATCATATTTCACAACAGAATTTAGATCGAAAGGTTGAGGTATGGAGAGAAACTCATTCCTATGTTGATGCTTCCAATGTTATTGGCAGATATGCTGATAAAGAAGTGATTGTTAATCACTTAATCCAACCAGATAATGAAAAGTGTGTTTGTGTCATCCCTATAATTGGAATTGGCGGGCTTGGAAAGACTGAGCTTGCGAAATGTGTGTATAATGATGTGAGGGTGATTAAACATTTTGACTTGAGAAGATGGGTATGTGTGCTGGAGGACTTTGAGGTGAAAAAGATAATTCGAAATATGTTAAATTGCGATGATATTGTAAGTCTGCAAAATTTGATAGAACTTTTACATCAAACTTTGGGTGGTAAAAAATATTTAATTGTTTTGGATGATGTGTGGAATGAGGATCTTATGAGATGGAGAAATTTGATAGAGATTCTGAATTGTGGTGTCAAGGGATGCAAAATTGTTGTAACTACGAGAAGTCCGTTAGTTGCTTCAATCACAGATCCAACTTACACACACAGGTTACCGAGTCTTTCACATAAGGATTCCTTTTATTTGCTTAGGAGGTGGGCATTTGGGGTAGGGAGAGAGAATAAATATCCACACCTCGACAAAATTGGGAAGGATATAGCAAAAAAGTGCGGAGGGGTACCCTTAGCGGTAAGAACTTTGGGAAGCCTTCTGTATATGAAGACTGGTGTTAGCGAATGGCGCAGTGTGAGAGATAGTGAGTTATGGAACTTGGAACAAGGAGAGAGTGACATTTTGCCCGCATTGAAATTGAGTTATAATTATCTACCTTTTTACTTGAGACGATGTTTTGTTATTTGTTCCATGTTTGAGAGAGGCCATGAATTTGATGACATATCTATGGTCTATCTGTGGATGGCACTGGGGCTCCTTGATTCAAGTGATCAAACCCTAGAGTTGGAAGAGCGAGGCAAAAAGTATGTTACTCAGTTATTGTCAAGATCATTTTTTCAAGACTTCAAGAAATCGGATTATGAGTTTGAAGAAAGTTTTAAAATGCACGACCTTCTTCATGATCTTTCAATATCACTCACGAAAAATGATTATGCAAGGTTAAGTCGTGATAGCCTGGATGATGTATTTGTTGATAATAAAGTTAAGCACCTATCGTTTTACAACAAAAACTTGTTGAGCATGGAAGAGTTTCACAACTCTCTTCTTAACGTGACTAATTTGAGAACGATTCGAGTGGGTTGTGGCTCTCTCACTGCCACCAGCCAATATTTTGTGAATACATGTATTGCACAATTTAAGTTGTTGCGGGTGCTTGATTTGAAAATGTCAAGGTTTGAGGTGTTGCCAGATTCCATTGGCCATTTGAAGTATTTGAGATACCTAGACTTTTACGTTGGCATGGAGTTTCTCCCTAATAATCTATGCAAACTGCAGAATTTACAGTATCTTCGAATGAGGAATAGTCATCAAGGATTTGAGAAGTTGCCTGAAAATTTCGGACGCCTGATCAATCTTAGATACTTGAAAGTACAAACAAACGAGAAATGTTTTCCTGGAGAAGGAATAGGAAGCTTGATTAACCTCCGAACGCTCATCATACAGCGTTGCGATTATCTAGAATATCTCTTTGATAATTTTTATGAAAGGGATGGAGGGATGCAACGCAACCTCCCTAACCTTCGAATCCTAGTCATTGAGAGATGTCCGAATTTGAAATTTTTACCAGCCAGTTTAAGATACCTATCCAATCTAGAGACTCTGAAGATTGCCAATTGTAAATTGCTAAATTTGCCAAAAAACTATTTAGATCTACAAGTTGGCAATCTTGTGAGCCTCAAAGTTGTATTCATTGAAGGGCTACCCAAATTACAGGCTTTTCCCAATTGGCTTTCTCATTCTGGTGTTCTAAAGAAGCTTGCAATTCACAACTGTTTGAGCATGGCTAGATTTCCACAAGATCTCATGTATCCACAGGAGCTGATTATTAGATATTGTCCCAATTTGGGTACTATATCTGAGGGCGAAATCTCCTATTCCGAATTTTGCCAGATCAAAAGAACACCAATATAATGGTTCAAAATCTCTTGCATTTGTAAAAGGAAAAGTCCAACGAGATCATCAAGGTACGACACCCAAATGCTCTTTCTTTCTTCCACAAACATTTATAATTACATGTATATGCTCCTCAATGATTTACTTCCTTCCCATGGTATTTTAAAAAACTTTCCTTCAAAGATAAAAATCATTTTAACTGGTCAATTTCAATTAATATCTAGACATAGCGGCTTCTATTCTGTCGGTAAAATTTATTGAAAGAAATTTAAAACTACGTATGCCTAGGGGCGAAACTACATGTATGAGTGTGTGGTCAATGGACCCAACTGAATTATATATATATATGATGTAATAACTTTTTTATGAGTGTAATTTAGTAATTTGACCACACTGAAATTATTTTCTGGCTTAGCCACTAGCCCACTGCGTATGCCGAAATTGTTTTCACTGATTAATATTTCATCGGCAGAACAATGGGAGCTTATGCTTAAGGAGTTTTTGAAGGTTGATCCATACAATGTGCTTTTGAAGTGATGAGGAGACCGAATGGATCCCTTATATTAGTGTATTCGGTGAGGTAGCTTTTGGTCTCGGTAAATTGAGACATTTACTTGATGGCTTCCATTGCATATGTTGTCTAGTGTTATAGCTGTGTTTTAACAATGTCACCTTTGATATGTAATTCTAGTTTATACATACGCCGAGTCGGCATAAATCTAGTCGGCTGAAATTGAGTACAAAAAGGTGAGGAGATATCATTAGCCTTAAGTTAATGTTTGATTTAGTTGATTGTATTATGTGAAGAAACCGTCTAGTATATATAAATGTATAATAAATAATGGCTTTGGATAGAACAACTTTAATTCTTCCACTATTGCTAAGTTTTGAAATGGATTTCGCTTCTTTGTAAAAAGGAATGTTTGCTGTAAGGTGAGCTACACCTGATTAGAATCAACCAGCAGGCTTCCATTTGTGCTGAATTGGCTAGGATCTGAATAAATGTAAGAACTTAATGCATGATCTGTACACATCGCATGATTTATTTCTTATGCTTTTCGTAAGTTAAGATGTGTTGCATACAGTTGTTTACTGAGTTGCATTCATTTGTTTGTTGAGTTCTATTGAAGTTGGAAAACAATAATGATACTGTGTTTTTGATTTCTGATTTGGGAGGAGAGAAATTATTTTTTAAAACATAAATTTGTTAAAACGATGTAATTTTGACAGATTGAACACAAATAAAACATACACTGGTCTTCAAATATTATTAATATGTAGACACCCAAAAATTCAGGCTTCAAATATAATTTGTTAAAAAATTGAAAGCCCAAAATAAAGGTGCATAAAATAAAAACAGCTCAGAAAAAGGTCTTCAAACATGCGTATAGCCCTTTTACCACGACGAAGAGCTCAGAAAGAACTTTCCGAATTGTACTTGTTTAAAATGTAATTTTTTTCATGAACTAGGATAGGCAATTACACAAAGATGTATAAGGATTTGTGACAGTACTTTTGGTGGTCAAATATGAAACGAGAAGTAGCGGAGTACTTCAGCCGATGTCTAACATGCCAGTGGGTTAAAGCAGAGCACCAATGACCGAGCGGACTGCTTCAACCATTAGAGATTCCAGAGTAGAAGTGGGAGCACATCTCCATGAATTTTGTTGTGGGTCTGCCATCGACACACAATGGTTTAGACGCAATTTGGGTAATTGTGGATCGTCTGACCAAGTCTGCTCATTTTCTACCGATCAAGATATGGTACAATCTGGAGCAGTTAGCAAAGCTCTATGTGAAAGAAATCATATCGCGTCACGAAGATCTAACGATACCCAGATTCTCCCTTCAAACCTTATCAGTCATGTGCTATCAATCCTGTACTTAAGCTCCTCGCCTTCAACAATTCGCTTCTTGATACTATCACAATCTTCATTCTTCTCTTGAGCCTCCTTAATTTTATCCAATAAGGTCGGACTCACTATTATTGCAAATAATTTCTCGTCTGACTCCATCGCATATTTAACCTCCAATTTCAGTCGTTCAAAATCCCTTACCAGTTTTTCCTGAGTTGTCAGCTTCATTAATTTCTCCCTGCCTGTTCTGCTCAAGGCATCTGCCACTAGATTTGCTTTGTCTTGATGGTACAGAATTTCACAGTCGAAATCTTTGATCAATTCCAGCCATCGGCACTGCCTCATGTTTATCTCATTATGAGTGAAGATATACTTCAGACTCTTGTGATATGTGTATATCTCGCACTTCTCGTCATATAAATTGTTTCTCTAAATCTTCAAGGAAAAAACGACCACTGCTAACTCCAGGTCATGAGTCGAGTAACCCTTCTCATAGTCCTTTAACTTCCGTGAAGCGAACGCAATGACCTTGTCATGCTGCATCAATACACAACCAAGACCCTTGTGTGATGCATCACTATACACCACAAAACCTCCTTTGTCGTCCGGTAAATCCAACACAGGCGCTTGAATCAGTTTCTTCTTTAACTCCATGAAACTTTCCTCGCATTTCTCCGTCCAAACGAACTTCACCATCTTTCAAGTTAGATTGGTCAATGGCGATGCTATCCTCGAAAAATCCTGGATGAATCTTTGATAATATTCTACTAATCCCAAGAAACTCCTAATCTCAGTTGGCGTCTTCGACTGCTCCTAGTTGATAACCGCTTCCACTTTTGATGGATTCACTGAAACACCATTTTTGTCAATGACGTGACCTAGAAACGACACCCTTTGCAACCAAAATTCAGACTTAGAAAATTTCGCGTACAACTTCTCCCTTCTTAATGCCTCCAATACAATCCTTAGATGTTCATCATGCTCCTCCTCTGTCTCCGAATAAACCAAGATGTCATCGATGAATACGACCATGAACTTGTCCAAGTACTGCTTGAACACTCAGTTCATCATTTCCATGAATGTTCTAGTGTTGTCGTCAGTCTAAACGACATCACCAGAAACTCAAAATATCCATAAACGAGTTTTGAATGCAGTCTTCGGGATATCTTCCTGCCTCACCTTCAGTTGATGATAACCCGTTCTTAAATCAATCTTTGAAAAGTACTTCACTCCCTTGAGTTGATCAAACAAATCGTCTATTCTGGGCAACGGATACCTATTCTTAGTGGTAACCTTGTTCAACTTGCGATAGTCAAGACAAAGCCTCATCGAACCATCTTTCTTCTTTACGAACAAAACTAGAACTCCCCATGGTGATACGCTCGGTCTGATGTAACCTTTGTCTAACAACTCCTGCAATTGAACCATTAGCTCTTTCATCTCTACTGGTGCCATACGGTACGACGCCTTCGATATTGGTGCGGTTCCCGGTGCTAAGTCGATCACGAACTCAAGTCCTCTATCCGATGGCAACCCCATAATCTCATCTGGGAAAACGTCAGTGAATTCCCTTACAATAGTTATCTGAGTTAGTTCACCCTCGACTCGTCGAGTATCAACCACGTGAGCCAAATAACTTATGCACCCTTTCCTAAGCAACCTCCGTGCTTGCATCATCGTCAGAAAACAAGATTGTCTTGGCTATTTACTACCATAGAATACCACCTTCGACTTATTCAGAGTCTTCAGGTGTACATGTCGACGTCGGGATTTTTGGATGTCCCTTTCTGTTACTTGTTCTTTGGTGTTCTCATTTTAGGTGAGATTTTTTTGAAAAAACAAGTGAAAAAAGGTCTGACATGTATAATGTCGACGATGGACTGTTAAGAGTCGCCAGTTGGTTTTTTAAATGGTTGTACCATCACAACCGAGAAAAAGTTTGCACATTGACCCAGTGATGTGACACTGTTATACGGGTCGGTGAAACCGAGATTCGTTTAGGGTCCGGGGACTTGGTTATGCGGGGGGAAAGTGTTAGGCACCCCCCGACATCCGTGTTACCACGGTGACCGCCTCTTTTCAAAAAACTATTATTTGAGTGTGTGTGTGTGTGTGGGTCAATGTGCTGTTATATGGAAGTTGTACGAGGCCTCGTTCGAACCTATATACATAGGGTTTGAATTCATGTAAAAATTCAGTTTTTAGCAAGATATAACAATGATATTTTATAAAAAGGTTTTTTTTAAATCCTGATACTCAATAATAATTGAGACCTTTTACACTCCAATTTTTTTAAGTGTTCAGCTTGATTGATCTTATTTTACGAATGCGAGGCATCCATATGAAAATAATGTACAAAATAATGTCGACTTCCTTGTGGGTATGGAAACCATCTGAGAAAATTTAGACACCACATAATAATTTACAAGCTGCTTACAGCTGAAAATGTCCATCACGAGACCCAAATCTAGATCCAATGGGATGAATCTGTGATCACATGATTCCTAGGCGCACAGAATGCTGCAATTTGTATGAAAGCAGTAAGCATGTATATATATATAAAAGCTATAAATATATATATATATATACAGACATGATCACCAACCACGAAGCACCTCCATGGGAGATCAGAAATGTAAATAAAGCCGTAAGAGCGATCAACTAACACGAAAGAAACTCCAGGCAGGACGAATATATATATATATATATATATATATATATATATATATATATATATATATATATATATATATATAAGAAATAAACGCACCGGATGTAAAATCCAGGCTCATCGAACAGAGTTCAACCACAGTTCATATATATAAGTATATATATATATATATATATATATATATATATATATATATATATATATATATATATATATATATATATAAAAGGGAATAAATGCACCGGATATAAAATCCAGGCTCATCGAACAGAGTTTGACACACAATTAATATATATATATATATAGAAAAGCAAATAAATGCACCAGACCGAAGTCTAGGCTCAATCGAGGCATAACTCGATAATGTTAGTCAATATATATATAAATATAATATATATATACAGACTGGAATGAAACCACGGACCGAAGTCCGGGCAAAAGCAAGAAACACGACTCTCAACGTGTAGAAGGGACAGGAACAAATGAATGATTTATGCTATAACTGCAAGAAACCTGGTCATTTCATTGCTAACTGAAACAATCTTATCAAAGAAGAACTAAAGAAGAAATCTCATGCAAAGAAAGAATACAAAGGAACCAAGAGGCCTCAGAAAAGAGACAAAGGCCTGGTTGCCGGAGGATCGTGGAGTGATTCAGATAATGACTCAAATACAGACTCCGGAGATGAGGAAGAACCACATATGGCCAATCTGTGCTTAATGGCCAAACATGCAAAGGACAAAAAAAGCCTAAACATACATGATGTAAGTATCGATGAGGTATTTGATTTTAATTCTCCTGATGTAGATATAAGTGACTTAAGAACTTCTTTGCATGGCATAACCACTGACCTACATCAATACATGAAGTGGTTCAGAGTCTTCTCTAAAGATCATTCACTTCTTCAAGAGGAGAAGAAGAAAGTTCAAGAAGAGCTTGAAACAGCCCTTCTAAATACTAATCTTCTCTCCAAGCTTGAAGTTGATAATGAAACTTTAAAACAAACAAAAACAAATCATGCACAAAGAGAGTCTAAGCTAACCTCTAAAATTGAGGATCTAGAGAAGATTATCTCTGCATGGAATAGATCCTCATCATCCATGGACTGCCTGCTCTCTAGTCAGAGACGCACATTCGACAGAACAGGCTTAGGCTTTGGGGAATCTATCTCAGAGCTAAGTGTGGAAAAGACAATGGAAACTATCACTAGTAATGTCTCAAGTTTTGGTAGAGGCATTGCTTTTGTGAAATCCTCACAGTTGGAAGAATCAGTTCAACCTTGTTCTACTGTCTCTAGTTATACTCAGAGAAATAAAGGATCTCACGTTGGTCTGGGTTTCATCAAGGAAAAGAGTAACCCAACCTCTACTTACAAACCTCGAAGAATCGTAGAGTCAAACAAAATCAACTCTACGAATCAACTGGGAAGGTATAGTAGAGGTAAGACACACTCATTACTATTTATCAAACCTAAGGACACGTGGAAGAAAGAGAATCAGTTTAACAGAAGGTTAACTAAGGAACCACACAAGTCCAAGTGGAAGATGAATCACCACACACACACAGGCACGCATTATAATAGATGTTTCATATGCAATAAATATGGTTATAGGGCTACAAAGTGTTATTATAATTCCATAAATGTGAGACCCAAGATTAGACAAATTTGGGTCCCCAAAGGCACTATCAAAGAAGGACCCATGCAAATATGGGTACCAAAATGAAGTTTCAAATGTTTTGACAGGAAAAGAGCTCCACGACCTCAACATGGTATCTGGACAGTGGTTGCTCGAGGCATATGATAGGGAACAAAGCTCTACTATCCAACTACTTAGAAAAGAGGGTCCCTCAGTCATCTTTAGAGATAACGGCTCGGGCAAGACAAGAGAATATGGCTCTGCTGTCAATGGTGCAATATCTTTCAACAAAGTAGCTTATGTGGAAGGACTTCAACACAACCTTCTAAGCATCATCCAACTTTGCGACAAGGGTCACCAAGTAACATTTCTCAATAATCAATGTCAAGTCAGAGATTTGAAGACATCTGCCATAAAGCTGACCGAAACAAGAGAAGGAAATGTCTATATAGTAGATCTTGGTCAACTAAGCTCTGATGAAACAATATGTTTTCTGGCAAATGCATCCGAGGAAATAAGCTAGCTATGGCATAGAAGGTTGTCTCACTTAAACTTCAAAAACATGTCCAAACTGGCATCAAAAGATCTCATAGCTGGCCTACCCAAGTTCAACTTTGTGAAGGAAAGGCCATGCAACGCTTGCCAGCTTGGAAAGAAAACCAGAAGCTCATTCAAGAGTTAGACTGCTAATTAATGCATAGTAGTCTAAAGTTAACAACTTTCTCTGTGGGATAAATACTTTACTTACTCTGTATTACTTGTTGACCCGTGTAAACTTGCATGAGTTAGAGCTCTTTTATAAGAACTATAAAAGAGGCAACAAGTTTTTGGCGCCGTTGCCGAGGATTACCATATTCCTATGCGCAATTGCAATCCTATTGATTTTAAGCACAACCCTTACTCTAGCTCATACGGCAAAACAGTATATTCCTATCTGTTTCACAAAATATGCCATCCCCATATTCGCATGCTATCATGATTTCATCCATATTCATATGTTTATTTCCAATTCCATACAAATACTAACATGAAGATTATCAGTCATTCATACTTACAAACCAACCAGGATAGATAATCCATATGATATGCAAAACAAATCTAACATTTATATGTGCAACCAAACGACATATTAAAATCCGTTAGGATCCCATAATGGAGTTTAGTTCATGGCGGAACCATAAACCATTATGGGATCAAGACTAAACATGATCAATAATCAAGCAAATGAGATTAAGAGAGAAAGAACAATCAAACCCAAATGCTGAATAGTAATCAATGATTAACTATGAAAATCCCAAAGAATTCCATTAACAATAATCAAAATCCACAATGGTGAAGAACTCCAAGAAGAAGAAAATAAGACATTATGGCTTCGTTCTCCGTTGGACTCTCTCCCAAGGTGTAAACCCTAATTGCTAGTATGAAAGTTACATAATAAAAGTCAAGTCTCGTTCTCTGACACACGTCAGAATCGTTTTATACCACATTACACATCATTAAGTTGAGAAATAAAAATAAAAAAAATTACAGCATCAGCATCGCGCGCGGCCGCGTGCGTCCCTAGTGTTTTTGGCTCGTGGCCGCGAGACTTATAGTAGGTTCAGACCAAACCAGACGTCCTCTCGCGCGGTCATGCACTCATGCCTCGCGGGCGCGAGATGAGTCTCTCGCGGTCGCGCATCCCTTGCCTCGCGGGCGCTTGACTTTCAGAAGGTTCCCATGTAAAGTTCTATACTCGCGCGGGCGCGCGAGTCTGCCTTTGTAATACCGCGCGGCCTGTGTCCTACCATTCCTGAGTCTGGTTTCCTGCTTGCTGCTGCTGCTACTTGCTTTAATCCTCATGCTTGCTTGATTTCCATGCCTCATTGTACCCCCATGCCATGCACATCCTCGCCTTTCAACTAGCCTTCACGCATCAGCTCAACGATACCTCGAATTCCACCGAAATGAAGCCAATTCCTGTACTTATTCACCAAAAGGAGTTTTAAGTATATGTAATGCAAAATAATGTGAAATACAACTAAAATAAAATGAAATGTACTCGAGGTGGGCACAATTCGCATGGATTAATATACAATAAGTGAGTAAAAATATCACTTATCAAATACCCCCAAACTCGAACTTTTGCTTGCCCTTAAGCAATGCATATGAATGAACACTGAAAATATAACTACTAAACTATGCAACTACTTTATGATGCAACCTAGTCTCACATAATCTTAGCCATAACAGAATTTCAGCCCAAATTACCTCAGTGAACTATCCAGATTCAAGAACATAGTTTCAAACCAAACCATAGACATAACATCATACACTCAGATAATTCATGACTGCTATAGAGATGCTGTGTGTGTGTGTTGTTCACAGAAACTTGATCCAAGCAAAGATTATATATCCTACACTGCTCCAAACAGAAAATTATAGTCTAAATCAAGATTCATGTATATTCATGCAACATAGACTGTTTAAACATATCACCGCAAACTAAGGCTCATCAATGGGTTTATTGCTTTATTACTACTCACGAGGGCGATTTCACACTTTCCCGCGGTGTTTATTGCTATTTGCTCTTTTCCTTTTTTTTCATATGACCGTGCAATGTCTCAATCCATTAGGCACACTGCTACCCTTTGGCGAGCTTTCAACCAACAACTCCCAGACCATGAAAGACCTTAGGGCGCTAGGTGTAGAGACAATCCACTCGGGCGTACTTACTCAAGTAGCCAGGGCCCTGAATTAAGACTAGTCACGTTATTGCATATATATATATATATATATATTTTTATACACAGCATACCCATGTTTCCCCAAAATTTTCACCTCAATGACTCTACAATCTACAACACTTTCCTCATGTTTCTCATTTTTAATCTACATGTTCTATTGATCAATGCAAGACACACATCTTAGACTTACAAGTGAATATGAACACAATTGTGAAAACCAAAAGCATATAAACAGCCACATGAATCGCATTGTGTAAAACATTATATCCACGTTGTGTTATGCAACATATTCTAAAATCGTTCACAATTCACTATCATCATTGGCTTAGGCAAAAATTTCTATTTATACGCAAGAATTTATGTGAGACATTAAACTAAGCATACTATCAATGAATAAAAAATAAAAATTTTATGCTAAAATTTAACTACCACATATTCATGCAAAATTTTACTAAACATACTAAAATAAAATGCAACTAAACTACTATGCAAGTACACCAATACCCCCAAACTTAAAATGTTCAATGTCCTCATTGAATGAAGGTAAAGGGTACGAGAAAAACTCCCCTAATTATCGGCATGACCACCCTCCTCGGGTGGTGAATCTGGTGGTGGATACGGCACGACGGTCCCGAACTGGGGCCATTCAAGCATGGTTCCGTGCTGCGCGAATGCTTCGGCCAAAGCCCTGGAGATTCCCGGAGCAAAAATCCCAAGATTCTCATATAATGAGTCGACTTTACGCGCTGACCTTCGAAGGTGTCGATCGCCAAAGACAAGCTGCTTACGGGTTGATGGACCTGATGCATCAGGCTGTGGAGGCTGCTTGGTTGGCTCTGGCGAGGTGAATCGGCTAATGAATCCATGCCCGCACGGGTGTGGTTCACCACCCGTCCAATCCTGGAGCTTAGCTATTGTGGCTGATGTAATGTCATGACTCGACTTTTGCCGTGTCCTGTCCGTCCAAGGAACTCCCTGCTGCATACAAAGTAATGCTGCTGCCGCTGCATGCGGAATGCTCCCAGTCATGTTGCCTCGCCAATAACGCTGCATGTTTTGGTGAATGAGGTGGCCGACGTCTATGTACTTCCCTTCAATAATACCCCATAGAATGATGGCTTGCTTCTTCGTGACGACATGCTTGTGAGTGGACAAAATTAGTTTGGTGTAGATAAACAGATGTCATGCTTGGGCGTAGCGATTCAAAGTGGAAGCTGGAAATGAGAGAGGCTCAGTTGTTCTGACCTTACAGGTCCACTTAGTGCCCGGGATGCATAATTCCAAAATTAGAACATCCAAGCTAGTCGTTAAATGGTCACCTTGGACCCAATTGGCCGACCTAGTAGGTGGGGTATCAGTTATTCCATACACTGCTCTAATAGCTGAGGGGAGGAAATCCACTTGCACCTATCGAACGAGCGTTATGCTGTGTTGCTCCATGTCTTTTGCGTTTGCGTAGAATTCTCGAACGACTTCCATGGGGATAGGTACAGGTGTGGCGGTCAGGCTAACCCAGTTCCTTTCTTAGAGCATGCTCCATAGTTGTCCATCCATCTTGGTGGGTCTAAAGCCTCGTTCTGTCATAACTGATTTACTCAGAAGGTGATGATAGATGTGATGAGCCTCCCAGCTTAAGAAGTTTCTTCGTTTCGTGACATTGTCATCGGGATCACTGGATGAGGAATCAGAGGTTAAAGTGATTGAGGTTGCTCGGCTTCTTGTTGGACCCATGACCAACTGCTATGGAGAGAATGCGAGTGTTTTGCAGCAGATGATACTATCCCCAAACTTGCTTTCACCCAATCCCACAAGATAAACCCTAGGTTGACTCCAATGAGGATGGTGGTGATATACGTATGTATTGGTAGGGAATGGCCTTTTATTAGGGGAGAGTAGACTCATAATAAAACACGTAAATAATAATATCTCTACTGGGCGTAGCGCGCGGCCGCGTGACATGATATGGTTTATCTAGCGCGGGCGCACGAGTATGTGAAAACTGGCTGAGGGTTGCGCGGGCGCGAGCTAACAGCTGTTGGGGCATGCGCGGCCGGGAGCTGCTTTTCTTGAGCTGTAGTTTTGAACTTCCAAGTGAATGTTGTGATATGTGGATCCCAAATCACCTACAACAAGATGAGTGCAACACAGAGTAGGTATCAAGCAACATAGAATGACTCTAACTTCTATTGTACTTAAGAATTGAAAAAAGTTTCAAGATGAAATTGATGGTTTGCCTCCCATCCAGCGCTAAGTTATAGTCACTTTAGCTTGACTGTCTCAGGGGCTCATGTCGACGAGAGAATTATAGTGACATTATGTCTTTCCACTTCGTCACCAAAGTAATGCTTCAACCGCTGTCCGTTTACTTTGAAAGGGTTGTCTGGGAATTGGTTGTATATTTCAATTGCACCGTGTGGAAAGACAGTTTTCACTGTGAAAGGTCCCGACCAATGTGATTTTAGTTTTCCAAGGAAGAGTTTAAGTATGGAATTATAGAGCAACACCCTTTGCCCCGGCTCGAACGATCTATCCATTATCCTACGATCATGCCACCTTTTCACTTTTTCCTTGTATAATTTCGCATTCTCATAAGCCTATAATCTAAACTCATCTAGCTCATTTAGCTGAAGTAGCCTTTTCTCCCCTGCAGATGTTAAGTCAAGGTTGAGCTTCCGTATTGCCCAATAAGCCTTATGCTTTAGCTCCATAGGGAGGTGACAGGCTTTTCCATACACAATTTGAAAAGGTGACATCCCCAACGGGGTTTTGTATGCGGTACGATAGGCCCATACAGTGTCATCTAATTTTAACGACCAATCCTTACGTGTTGGATTCACAACTTTTTCCAGGATTCTTTTGACTTCTTGGTTTGATACTTCGGCTTGGCCATTTGTTTGTGGGTGATATGCTGTGGCAATGCGATGTTTCACCCCGTACTTAGCTAGTAAGGTGGTGAATTGCCTGTTACAGAAATGACTGCCTTCGTCACTAAAGATAGCCCTTGGAGTTCTAAACCTCGTAAAAATGCTCTTGTGCAGAAACTTGAGGACTACCTTGGAATTGTTGGTCGATAAAGCTGCAACCTCCACCCATTTTAAAATGTAATCCACTGCGAGAAATATATAGAGATTGCCGCAAGAAGAAACCAATGGTCCCATGAAATCAATGCCCCATACATCGAAAATTTCTACTTCTAGGATGGTATTCAATGGCATCTCGTTTCTTTTAGAGATATTACCCACTCGCTGACATTTGTTACATAGCTGGACGAAACGGTAAGCGTCCTTGAAGATAGTTGGACAGTAAAACCCTGCTTGAAGGACTCTCGCTGCTGTCCGTTCCCCGCCATAGTGACCTCCATACACCGATGAGTGACACTTGTGCTGAATCCCTTTGGTCTCGCTATACAGAATACACATTCTTATCACTTGATTCGAACACTGTTTGAACAGGTAAGGCTCATCCCATATATACCATTTGACGTCATACAGAAATTTCTTTTTCTGATATCCCACCAAGTCAGGAGATACCGTCTTACTTACTAGATAATTTGCGAAGTCTGCAAACCATGGCACTTCCCATTTCACCACAAATAACTGCTCATCTAGAAAGGACTCATTGATCATAACGTTATCCTGTACTTTTCTTTCCGGATTCTCAAGTCGAGATAAGTGGTCCGCCACTTGGTTTTCAGTTCCCTTTCTGTCCTTGATTTCCGAGTTAAATTCCTACAGTAGTAAGATCCATCTAATCAGCCGCAGTTTAATGTCCTTCTTGGCTATTAAATGTCGAATCGCTGCGTGATCTATATACACTATCACTCTTGTTCCAATTAGATATGCTCGAAATTTATCAAAAGCGTATACCACTGTCAATAACTCTTTTTCTGTGGTGGTATAGTTCAATTGCGCATCCGTTAGGGTCTTGCTGGCATAATAAATCACATAAAATATATTTTCTTTCCGCTGGCCCAACACAACCCCTACGGCGTAATCACTGGCGTCACACATCAATTCAAACGGTAAAGTCCAATTGGGTGCAGTAATTACTGGTGCTGAAATCAGTTTTCTCTTTAAGTGTTTAAATGCGGATACGCAAGTGTCATCAAAATTGAATTTTGCATCTTTCTCCAATAGGCTGCATAATAGTTTAGTGATTTTGGAGAAATCCTTAATGAACCTGCGGTAGAACCCTGCATGTCCCAGAAAACTGTGAACTCCTTTTACTGATGTGGGTGGTAGCGGGTGCTCAATAGTCTCCAGTTTTGCTCTATCCACCTCAAGTCCCGTCTTATAAACTTTGTGTCCCAAAATGATTCCTTCTTGTACCATGAAGTGGCATTTTTCCCAGTTTTGCACTAAATTTGTTTCAACGCATCTCTTTAACACCATAACTAGATTCTTGAGACATAAGTCAAATGAATCCCCGAAGACTGAGAAGTCATCCATAAATACTTCAACATTTTATTCCACCATGTCAGAGAATATAGCCATCATACCTCTTTGAAACGTGGCTGGAGCATTACACAACCCAAAAGACATTCGTCTGAAAATAAAAGTGCCATATGGACATGTGAAAGTAGTCTTCTCCTGATCTTCTGGAGCTATTATAATTTGATTGTAACCCGAATAACCATCTAGAAGGCAATAGTATTCATGCCTTTCTAGTCTGTCCAACATCTGATCGATAAATGGGAGCTGGAAATGATCTTTCCTGGTAACCTTGTTTAGCTTGCGGTAATCCATGCAAACTCTCCACCCCGTCACTGTTCATGTTGGGATTAGCTCATTATTCTCATTAGTCACAATGGTCATGCCACCCTTCTTCGGAACACACTGTACTGGACTCACCCATGCGCTGTCTGAGATTGGATAGATTATTCCTGCATCTAGCCATTTTAGTACCTCTTTCTTGACCACCTCCTTCATTATTGGATTAAGCCTCCTTTGTTGCTCAACTGTCGGCTTGCTACCATCTTCCATTAGGATCTTGTGTATGCAATACGAAGGGCTGATTCCTTTGATATCTGCTATGGTCCATCCAATAGCTGATTTGAACCCTATAAGCACTCGGAGCAGTTTTTCTTCCTGACAGGATGTTAGTGCAGAAGCAATAGTCACAGGTAATTTGGAATCTGAACTTAAAAATGCATACTTGAGATGTTCCGGTAGTGGCTTCAACTCTAATTCGGGAGGTGTCTCAAGAGATGGTTTTAGCTTTATTGAGGTATCTCCAGCTATCGACAATGGCTCTGCAGGGGGTCTAAATCTCCTGAATTGGGGGTTGGTATCCAGATAGTGAACAAATTCATCAAATTCTTTATCCTCTACATCTGAATCCTCATCAGTGATATTCCTCAAAGGTTCATAGTCTGCTAAACTCTGTATGTCATCATCTAGAATCCGATTCACCCAATCAATGAAGAAACAATCCTCCTCATCCGTTGGGAATTTCATAGCTTTGAATGCATTAAAAATGACCTCTTGATCCTAAACTCGCATCGTGAGTTCCCCTTTTTGTACATCTATCAAAGCTCTGCCCGTGGCCAAGAATGGTCTTCCTAGTATGATCGGAATATTCTTGTCCTCTTCGAAATCTAGGATGATAAAATCAGCCAGAAAGATGAACTTATCCACTTTAACCACTACATTTTCAACAATTCCCCGCGGATATGTGACAGACCGGTCAGCTAACTGTAATGATATGTTCGTTGGTCTTGGAGCCGGTAATCCCAACTGGTTGAATACAGAGAGTGGCATCAAATTTATACTTGCTCCCAAATCACATAAACACTTGTTAAACTCCATCTTCTCAATAGTGCACGGAATTGTGAAGCTACCCGGATCTTTCAGCTTTAGAGGTAATTTACGTTGAAGCACTACACTGCATTCTTCTGTCAAAGCTACTATTTCAAACTCAGCTAATCTCCTCTTCCTTGACAGTATACCTTTCATGAACTTTGCGTAGCTTGGCATTTGTTCCAATGCTTCGGTAAAAGGTATATTGATTTGTAGCTTTTTGAAGACCTCTAAAAACTTGTTGAACTGTTTGTCATCTTTCTGCTTTGCTAAACTTTGCGGATATGGTATTCGAGGGTGCAGTGGTTGCAGTGGAGTCTTGACCTTCTCTTCTGAACCTGCTTTATTCTTTTCGTTTTGCTGAACCTCATAATTTTCTAGATTTTTATCCTCATCGGTTTCTTTCTCTTCATCGAGCGGCCGCATGGCCTCCTTAATGGTATCATGCGTGGGCGCGCGACTTGCAGATACTATCAAGTCTTTCCCAGATCGCAATGTTATTACTTGACACTGCTCCTTCCCGTCTCTTCTAGGATTTGCCTATGTGTTACTTGGCAAAGCACCTTGGGGCCTATTAGTAAGCATGGTTGCCATTTGCCCCATTTGCGTCTCTAAATTCTTGATAGCCACTGCTTGGCTTTTGATCATGACCTCGGTGTTTGCCATGTATTTCAACATCATCTCCTCCAATTCTGATTTCTTCTCTGGATGTGATGCAGCTGTAGTGTGGTGTTGTTGCTTTAGAGTAAATCCCGGTGGAAATGGTGGTTTCGGTATAAACTGTGGTTGTGCTGACTGTTGTTGAAACTGTTGATTCGGCTGGAACTGATTTTGTTGTTGTCCTTGGTTGTTAGACCAACTGAAGTTTGGATGATTACAGTTGTTGGGGTGGTATGTGTTCTGGAATTGGCCTTGGTCCTTTCTGTAGGAGTTTACATACTGAACTGCTTTTGAGCTGATAGCACATTGGTCTGTGGAGTGTGACCCTGCATAAATCTCACAAACAAAAGCAACTGTCTTCACTTTACTCTCTGCCAACGTCTCTATTTTCTTAGACATGGCTGCCATTTGTGCCGATAGCTGTGTAATCGCATCCACCTCCAACATACCTGTAACTTTGGGTTGAGACATCCGAGTTGTAGGGTTCTGATAGTCATTCGCGGCCATCGTCTTGATAAGCGTATAGGCCTCATCATAGCCTTTTGCCCATAATGCCCCTTCTGCGACTGTATCTACAATCGGTCTGGACTGCCATCCCAAGCCACTATAAAATGAATTAATTACCAGCCAGTCTGGTAAACCATGATGTGGGCACTTCCTAAGCATCTCCTTATACCTTTCCCAAGCTTCATATAAGGATTCACCCTGTTGTTGCTCAAACTGAGATATGGTTGTCCTCATCTTTGCAGTCTTAGCCATTGGGAAAAACTTGGCTAAAAATTTCTGTGCTAAATCCTCCCATGTAGAAATCGATCCAGCCGGCAAAGAATGTAACCAACTCCTTGCTTTATCCCTCAATGAAAATGGGAATAACCGTAGTCTGATGGCATCTTTCGTCACACCATTATATCTGAATGTGTCACAAATCTCGATGAAGCTTAATAAGTGCTCATTCGGATCATCTGTAGCAGCACCCCCAAACTATACCGAATTCTGCACCATCTGAATAGTGCCCGTTTTTATTTCGAAGGTGTTTGTTGCTATCGCCGGTTTGACTATGCTAGATTGTAAGTCATTTATGTTAGGCATGGAATATTCCCTTAGAGCCCGATGCTCTTCTCTTGGATCAATCCTCTGTTTTTCTGCCATATTGACTGTAATGCTTTCTAACTGCTCTTGCAGATTTATCTGTACACTCGCTTTCCAACCTTTTCCGTTTATATATGTGTGTGTGCATGCGTGCTAAACAAGATGAGATAAATTAATAACAAACCCATCAAATATTTTATATTAAGTTGTAACGTTTAAAGATATTTGGAATATCGATTGTCGCCTTCTAGTATGATAGAAATAATAGAATATTGTATATTTAATATGAGTTTGTTGTGAACACACAAGGTAAGTATTAAATATTTAAGATGTTGTTTTTATTAAATATGATGTTTATAACGAATTGAACATTATTGCTTTGTTGTGCACACACAAGGGCTGTAGTTTTCTCTTCACTTATATGGAAATGTTGGGTCTGACTTTAGTTAAATCGTTTTAGTTCGGATGTGCACACACTTGACCATTATGATTTAAGAGGCAAAATATAAGGAGTTACATAGTTGATTTAATTGACAAGAGTTGTCTACCTATTTATTTATATATAGTTTGTTGTGCACACACAAGGCTATATACATTTGAAATGTGATCCTTATTCCCACTAGCATATCTTTAATTAGATATTGCCGAACTATATATATTGAGGGTAATATAGTTTGAAGAAAATAGTGGGAGTTACCAATTTAAAACAAGACCTAATTTATTTTGGTAATTAATAAAAGAATGTATGCTAAAATATTGTTAATTACAAATTCATTTACAGAATTTTACAATGTCTAAATTACTATCACTGCGAAACATATTAGATGTTATTTAACCAGACCGAATTACTCGGATTGGTTAAGGAATTTGAGAATAGTTCTCATGGCTGAAAAGTTATCTTATGTCCTTAATACGCCTATCCCTGTAATGGTTACAGACAATGCCTCTTTAATGCCTCTAAGGAAGAGATTGCTACTTTTAGAAAGTGGCAAGATGATGCACAGTTGGCTCAATACATCATGCTCGTATCCATGAGTAACGAGCTTCAGCGTCAACATAAAACTATGGATGCTCCTACTATACTCTTGCACATCAAGTAGTTGATGGTGAGGAAAGTAGGACTGAAAGATATCAGATATCTAAGAAGTTCTTCTGATCTAGAATGCCCAATGGCACTACAGTACAGACACATGTCCTAAACATGATCAATTTGATTGAACAATTAGGACAATGGGTTTTGTCATGGATGGAGAGTTGAACCAAGATTCAATCTTGCACTCACTCCTGGACTCCTTTCACAATTATTGTGAATTTTTCATATGAACAAGCTAGATATCAGCCTCGCTGATTTGCTTAACATGTTGAAAAATGTTGAGAGTCACTTTCCAACCAAGAAAGACCATGTCTTACTGGTAGGGGTCAAAGGATCTTCTGAAAAGAAGAATGATTCAAAGAAGGTAAATAGAAAGGCAAAAACAAAGGATAATAAGAACAAAACTGATATGGATAGCAAATGCATTTGCTTCCACTGCAATAAGCCAGGACACTGGAAAAAGAAACTGCGAGAAGCATCTTGCAGATCTAACCAGAAGAAGCTTAGTGAAGTTTCGATTACAAATATAATTTTGTTCATGATTTAAAATAAATTTTTCTTTAAGTCAATTTCTATTTGGGTATTGGATACCGACTTTGGTTATCATAAATATAGATTTACGAAGGGACCAATCAGAAGTAGAAAGCTAAACAAAGGATAAGTAATCCCATGTCTGGTAAATTAAGCAAAGGTTGCTACATTAGCCATATGAACTTATAGTTTAGCAATGCCTACGGGAAAATCTATTAAGTTAAGAAGTTGTTATTGTATTCAAGTACTTGTTAGAAACATTATTTCTATTTTATTGTTGGACAATGAAATCTTTGGTATTATATTTAAGAACAATTGTTGTTCTATTTATAATAATAATGTTTTGTATAGAACTGGAATATTACTTGATGGATTTTGCATACTTGACTTACATGAATATAATTTTGCAAATTGAACAAACTAGTATAAGAAAATGAGATGATCATTCAAAGAGTTGAATGTGTGTATTTGATGAAATACAAGTGTGAATTATTTGAAAGGTTCAAATAATTCAAAAGTGAAACAAATTGACAAAGTATTAAGATTCTTTGATTAGATTAAGGAATAAATACGTGTGCAATAAGTTTCTAGATCATCTAAAATGGTTTTCTCATAATGGACTTTTCCCGATGCGCAATAATTGATTGATGTATCTGAAAAAAAAATCGTACACTGTTGGACATGGTGCGGTCCATAATGATTTTACCGACATTCCAGTATCCTTTTGGGATACTGTCCCAGAAATGGTTGCATATCTATGAAAAGGTAACCTCAAAATCCGGCCCCGAGACTCCATAAAAGTTATGGACATTGAGGATACCTAATCTTAAGTATGTTAAGATAAGGGGTTGTCCAACTTATGTGAAAAAGGTTTCAAAGGATAAGCTTGGGACAAAAATTTGACAAAGTACAGATTTGTGGGACATCCTAAAGTAAGTTTAGGGTATATGTTCTATAATCCTACTTAGCAAAAGGTGTTTGCTGTGAAACATGCCGCCTTCTAAGATAAAGATGTTTATCATTGAAGAGGCTAGTGGGAGGATTGTAGACACTCAAAATTTTCTGTACTACTGTCACTAACATTGCAGGAGGACATATTCGTCATTTAAGAGAGATCCCTGAAAGGCAATCCATATCCATACCAGATACTACCGGATGTTCAGCATCAACCCCGGATCACTTTCTGGGAGTAACAATTCCAACTTCGGAGATAACCCCGAGGCATGAAGATCCAATACTGGAACACACACCGGAGAAGACCGATTAATCTCGGAGATAACCCCGAGGTATCCAGTCTAAGTCCCAACCATGGGAATAGCCACCAACATTGGTGATAACCCCAAGGAATGCAGTTTCGGCGATAACCCCAAAAATGCTTGTTTTAAATGCAACCAGCTTCAATCTCGGTGCTCATAACGAGATACACTGCACCAACCCAGTAATAACATCGGGAAGACAGACACACCTCAAAGATGACAATGAGGACCTTCAATAATTGTAGCAGTCCAATCTCAGCGAAGTCTGAGCAACGTGTGCTTTATCAGCCCAATCCGGCGATAACACCGGTGAGGGGCAACATCGTCATCTATCCAACACGATGCCACATCACGTCATCTTAACATCTCTACGCAACGATATCCCAGAAGACTAACCAATCCTGAGTGACTATTGTGCGGAGTAACGGATGAAAATTGAAGCTTGAAGACCAGAGAGCATCGTCCCATCTTCAATGACTTCGTACAAACTCTAATCCCATGCCATCGTACAACTCTTGACAATGGCGGTCCGAAATAGGTCCTATATACCTCAAACGAATGCCCATATTGCACTTCTGAAAGTTCGAGTGGACATTACAGTGCCTGAGTGCACGTACTTCGAGACGACCCGACTCGAAAAACCCGGGCCTACCCGGGTTGCCTCTGGTACACTTGTGGCTAAAATGTCTATAAATAGAGGGCTTGGGCAGCCCATTTTGGAAGGAAAAAAAGGCGAGGAAGCCCTGCCCAATTTTCTCTGCACTCACCCCATGCAGTGTACTTTCCTCTTTTAAACATCTGTGAGCTCATATATAGCCCTTTTGTACGTATAAAAGTCAGTGTTTACCCACTCTAAAGATATAGAAGTCTTCTTTAGCAGTCAGCTGTAATCCTTCTCACTCACTTTAGAGTCTTTCTCTTAATCTCTGCACACACCCTTCTACACGTTGAGAGTCGTGTTGCTTGATTTTACCCGAACATCGGTCTGTGGTTTCATTTCAGTCTGTATATATATATATATATATATATATGTATATATATATTATATATATACATATATATTGACTAACATCATCGAGTTATGCCTCGATTGAGCCTAGACTTCGGTCTGGAGATTTTATTTGCTTTAATATATATATATATATATATATATATATTAACTGTGTGTCGACTTTGTTCGATGAGCCTAGACTTCGGTCTGGTGCGTTTACTGCTTTAATATATATATATATATATATATATATATATATATATATATATATATATATATTAACTGTGTGTCGACTTTGTTCGATGAGCCTAGACTTCTAATATATATATATATATATATATATATATATATACATATATATATATATATATATATATACATTTATATATTAACTGTTTGTCGGACTTTGTTCGATGAGCCTGGATTTTACATCCGGTGCGTTTATTCGCCGGACCCTAATGAATCTCGGTTTCACTGACCCGTTTAGCAGTGTCACATCACTGGGTCAATGTGCAAACCTTTTCTCGATTGTGTTGGTACAACCATTTAAAAAACCAACTGGCAACTCTTAACAGTCCATCGCCGACATTATACATGTCCGACCTTTTTCACTTATTTTTTCAAACAAATCTCACCTAAAATGAGAATACCAAAGAACAAATAACGGAAAGGGACATCCAAAAAATCCCGACGTCGACAGGTGGCGACTCTGCTGGGGACTCCAGTAAGAGGACTTAAGCCGCTATTTTAATCTTTTCGAAACTGTTATCTGCTTTTGTGTGGATGTGGCATTTACATTTGATGAATGTGTATGAATGCATTTCTTTATTGCACTTAGTGTTTCGCACCATAACTGCTTGTGATATTAGTGCTTCATATCTGCTTGTGATATTAGTGCTTCGCACATGTCATCATTTTCATACGGTGAGACGCGATATATATGAATATATGTTGTGTGGTCCCTCCACCAGGAAGCTATCCCGTCGGTGTTTGATTACTGGACTCGTGAGAAGACTAATTTTCCGAGGCCCAGGAAAGGCACCACCCAAATTCGCTCCAGTTGAAAGACCAGATTAACGTCCCATCAAGTAGATTGCGATGATTTGGGAACATTCATACCAAAAAGCCGCGAGAGTAACCTAAGATAGGTCAGCCTCTAATAAACCCAAAAACGGAGGAAAGTCTCTTTATGCTCTCATTTCAAATTACTTGTAATTACATTCCATATCTATCTCCATGTAATGAGAAATATGAAGAAATGTGTAAACAGCTGACATCTGTTGTGCAGGATAAAATTCCTAAAATGGAAACATCACATAGCATGTTATTATATACATTCCCTAAAGGCTAGACTATGCAAGCCTTTCGCAGGGAATCAATCGGACCTACTACCCGTTCAAAGTCCAAAAAGGCAACATGCCTACAGTCAATTATGTCGTCATCCGACCAGACTGAACTTAATCCATTTTCTCGCAAAGAATTTGACGGATTAAGCAATCAGATTACAGACTTGGCTGTTCTACTAAAAGAATTACAACAGTCTACACAGGTTCAGAAAATACCCATACATGTTGAATCCTCCACACAAGGAGGAATCCCGGTCATTAACATACCTGAACCACAGTTGGATACGACCAACAAAACTCATGATGTTGCCCATCCCACATGATATCCAGACACTAGTGATATAAAAAAGAAAGTCCTCCAAATGGAAGAGACCCTTTGCGCTATCAATGGAAATGGAACACACGGGAGTGTTTCATATGCTGATCTGTGTATTTTTCCTGGGGTTCATTATCCAGAAAAATTTAAAACTCCTTACTTTGAAAAAAATGACGGGTTAGGAGATCCTTACACACATTTAAAAGTGTTTATTGGATAACTTGGATCTTATGCAGAGGACGAAAATCTTAGAATGCAATTATTCCAGAAAAGTCTAACTGGAGAAGCCCAGTCGTGGTACACAAGATTAGACAATTCAAAGATCCAAAGCTGGGAAGAGCTAGCACATGCTTTCCTCGCTCAATACAGCTTTTAAACTTAGATGGCTTCTGATCAGTATCAAATTATCAAGATCAAGAAACAGTCTAATGAGTCTTTCAGAGAGTATGCTCAAAGGTGGAGACGCCTGGCTGCCCAAGTTAGTCCTTCCATGATAGAATCAGAAATGGTCATGACTTTCATAGACATACAAGAAGCTCCCTTCTATGAGAGAGTTTTAGCCGGCATTGGCAAAGCATTTTCTAAAATGGTCAAACATGGGGAGATTGCTGAGATGGGATTAAAGTTTGGAAAGATTCAAGACCTAGCTGCACTTAAAGCTGTTGCTGATCACATCCAATCTGGAAATTATGGGAACAACCCCCGGAGGGCCCATAAAAAGAAAGAAGAAGATGTTTCCCTGATATTACAGGGGCAAAAAGGTAATCAAAACATGTCTATTCAAAGGAGAAACTACACTCCCTTTCCAGCACAGTCTACAAACCCTCCAATACTATAAGGTGGAGAAGTCAAACGCCCTCGAGTGTTTACACCCTTAGGGGATACCCTCGAGAACATCTTAAATCTTCTAACAATACAGAAGAAAATTACACATCTTCATCCACCAGCCAGCCCTAATGGACGGGGTTTCAATGCTGCTAGGAAATGTGCTTATCATGCCGGGGCACCTGAACATGATACTTAGGATTGTTGGGCCTTGAAACACAAGATCCAGGACCTGATAGACAACAGAGAGATCGTGGTCACCAAACCAGATCAGCCTCACCTACAAGACAACCCTCTTCATCAACACAAAGAAGAAGAGGTCAACATGATTAATTGGAGCAATGGACAGAGTTCTAATTGTAGTTCTGAATCTTCCCAGACCCTCAAAGATGGTGATGACAGATAGGATTATTCCAAGTTCTAGTTCACAATGGAACGAAAGATGACAGCTCTCTGTAAGCAAATTGAACAATTGGCGGAACTGGTGACTTATCAGCATCAAGTGACTCGTCAGTTAATCAGCCAGGAGCATGCCAGTCTCTTACCTATTGTCATGAATATTCCCTCATCACTTTCAAAAAATGAAATTCTGAAAGACAAAGTGACAAAGAGAGAAAATGCCAAAGCCCATCGGGATTTCACCAACAAAAAGGAATTCACCTATCTGGGCCAACCTAGGAAGGAAATCCTTCATAGGTTAATCAATGAAGGAAGGATCAGTTCCCTTCTACCTCCAATCAACCCCCTTTCAGGGCGATACAACTCTAATGGAGTATGTCAATATCACTTCTAGTCTCGTGGTCACAGCACAGAAGAATGTTGGGCACTCCGCCACCTTATTCAAAATCTAATCGACAGTGGTGTCCTGCGCCTGGCAGACGACGATACTATGTTACGTGCAAGTGAGAATGCAGGCCCTGCTAAGTGGAAAAGTGTGGTAGCAGTCATATCCACTGAAACCGATGAGATTAATACATTACTCATAACGCCAACAATTAAAATCAAGGGAGGCAACAATCCTTTGTAAGTGGTCGCTCCCGAGCAAATCAACTTTCCGTGCAGAGCACAATATCCTATTGTTAGCTTGCACACAATTTCGTGGAATTATGGAAAAGGTGAAGGATCCACCTCACATACAACTGCTATAGTGTCGAAGGAAAATCCACTATATCTTCCCCAACGGGTGATGAAGCCTACCACCAAATCAAAGGAGAAAATACCCATGGAGAAGATTAAAAAATTCCTCCGCACTATCGGTCATAACGAAGCCATGGTGGTTTTAAGCTTGAAAGAAGCTCCACAACAAATATCAATTTTGGACTTGGTCCTAACTTCCGAGAATCACCGGAAGGTCTTGTTGAAGGTTTTAGAAGAAGCCTATTTACCAACATCTGTTGATACGGAAAAATTTCAACATCTGGTTGATCACATTTTCAACAACAATGTGATATCCTTCACTGATGATGACATACCACCTGAAGGGACCGGTCATTGCAAGCCATTGCATATTGCGGTCTTGTCCTCCGGATATATGGTAGCTGGAGTCTTAATAGATGGAGGTTCCTCTCCAAATATATGTCCATACGCTACCTTGGTGAAGAAGAATATCAATCTCGACCTAATTCGGAGCAGCCATACTATCATCAAAGCTTTTGATGGAGCCCGCCGTAATTCGGTCAGAGTAATTGAGCTGCAAATCAAAATTGGTCCTCACACATTCTGCGTGTCTTTCTATGTGCTCAAGATAGAGTCGGGATACAACCTGCTCTTGGGATGACCATGGATTTATATGGCTGGGGCAGTCCCCTCCACTCTTCACCAACAGTTGAAATACATTATCAACAATAGCCTGGTCACAGTCAACGCCGAACCAAAAATTCCTCAGCACGGAGACATGATGTTCATCAATGCCAATGCAGATGTAGAACCAGTCAGTTTTCTTTCTGTGGAAATAAGCAATACCCAATACCATACTATTAGAGCACCATTGCCCGAACCCAAGATTTCTGTCGAGGTAATGTCGGCTACTCAAGAAATGATGTCGTTGGGTCATAAGCCGGGACAAGGGTTGGGTAAAGATTGCCAGGGTATCAAGTACCCAATTCGTTTAACCAGGCAAACTGGAACAGCTGGGCTAGGCTATTCTGCTAGTTCTAATCACAGGAATCCTCATAAACATCAGCAGATTCCTTCAGCTTCAACCATATGGTGTTTATCTTCGCCTTCAAACTCTAAGTCCGCACATCCTCCTGTAAAGGTGACATTTAATGTAATGGCTATGTTATGTCCCAAGCCGGTACCGGTAAAGGAGAAAGAAGTCTTTGTTCCAAATCCCGCAGTGGAAAAAGAGGAACGAAAAATTAAGCAAGATGTCATACGGATGATGTCCGGTTATACGCATCATCATTCATAATGAACATACCAACAAATATACCCCAGACGATGATTGCCCAGACGTAATGGCCATCATTCGGGACAGGGAGGATGATGACAATCCCTCCATCACTGAGGTCCGTCTGGACTTTTCCCTTGCCAATTGGAACAACATTCCTTGCATTGGTCGTCAAGGGTAAAGCGGGCATAAACTCTTTCTGCCCTGTAGATATAATAACTGCTTACTTTTCTGTACAATTTTAGCCATTTATTTTGCCAGTATATGCTAACACCGTGTATGATCAACACATTTCATATATACTAAGTGAAAGCATATTTTGTTTCAGGACTCTGAATTTAGATGTTCATGTACTTGTTGATATGGTGCCTCTTCTCCACAAGGATTGTACCTTTGATGTAGAGATGAATTCAGCCTTGATGGATATACATGATGACATTGAGGTGCCTCCAGAAATTCAAGAATGGGTCAAAGACAATCCTAAACCCAACCTTGATCAAACCACTTCCTTCAATCTTGGAACCTTAGAAAGCCCTAAGTTAATCCAGATTGGTTCAGACCTTACCCCAAACCAACAGAATGACATGGTTACACTACTAACCCAGTTCCAGGATGTGTTTGCATGGTCTCATGAAGACATGGTGGGTTTGTCCACTGACATTGTCCTTCATTGCCTTCCCATTAAAGAGGGATTTAAGCCAGTCAAGCAAAAGCTCAGACGATTGAAACTTGAATAGATTTTAAAGGTAAAAGAAGAAATTGTGAAACAATTTCAAGCTGGCATCATCATGGTGTCTACATATCCTGAGTGGATATCCAACATTGTGCCCGTGCCTAAACCTGGAGGGAAGGTGCGAGTTTGCGTGGATTACCGGGACTTGAACAAAGCTTGCTTAAAAGATAGCTTTCCCGTGCCATTTATCCACATTCTCATTGACAATACTTCGTAATACGACATGTACTCCTTTGCTGATTGCTTTGCGGGGTATCATCAGATCATGGTTGCTGAGGAAGATCGTGAGAAAACTGCTTTCATCATGCCTTGGGGAACCTTTTGCTATAGACGGTTGTCATTCAGCCTCATCAATGCCAGAGCCACCTATCAACGAGCTATGATGGCTCTTTTCCACGACTTAATGCATAAAGAGATCGACATCTATGTGGATGACATCATTGTCAAATCCCGGAAGAAGGATGACCATATAGACTATGTAACATTGCAGAATTTTAAAGTGTAATATTAAATATTTATTGATTTATATAAATATTTAATGGATATGTTTATTATTGAATAAATAATTATTCAATTTGAGTTGATGTGATTTAGTTAATTATTTGTTGAATAAATAATTAAATATTAAATATTTATTTGCAATATTAAATATTTATTGAATTATATGGCAATTTGAGTTGATGTGGTTTAGTTAATTATTTGTTGAATAAATAATTAAGGAGCTACGTAAATTAATTGTTATGAGATTATGTACCAATGTAATTTAATAAGTAAGCTAGAGAGCTTATAGTGATTTAAATAAATTATAATATTTTAAATGGGAGATTGTAATTTAAAATATTAGTTGGTTAAATAAAATTATAATTATAAAGAAATTATAGTTTTGTGATAATGATTTATGTACTAAAGTAATTTAATAGATTAATATTTGAATTGATTAAATTGATTATTTAATTAAATAGAAGTGTGACGAATAATCTTGCTATAAAGGAGTTATTAAAATAAATTAAGGGAGTTTAATTTAGTTTTGCCAAACATGTCTTATTGCATAATAAGTCTTTAATCTAATAGTGTTTTATCAAACAAGGTATAAGAATTAATCCATTTGTTTTAATTCAGTTTACCAAACAAGGTGTAAGGATTAAAGAGTTATTTTATTAGCTTAGCCAAACAAGCCTTATGGTTTTTGATTTTCAAATAAAATATAACTAATATAATTATATCTATATTTATATTATATTATATCATTAATATATATTATATCATATTCGTTATATTTTTATTACGTAGTTAGAGTTAGGAAGAGAAGAAGGCTCAGTTGAAGAAAAAGAAGAAAAGAAAAATACAGAGAGAAAAGTTGAGAGAAACTTAGAGAAAATTGAGAAAAGAATTGGAGAAAAGAAGATTGTAATCAGAACCATTTTCTTCTAAACTCTAGCGTATCATCTTCTTAATCAATGGTAGGATATTAATCCTTGTATTTTATTTTTAAAGTTTAGTTTTTTTCTCCAAAGAGTTCTCTGTAAATAATTATGGATGATGAATTCTTGTGTATATAGCTTTAGATGATGATTGTTGTTGTAAAACTGTTTTGTTGAGATTATTTATGATTATAATCAATTACTTTATGTATGTATGTAAATTGTGAAGAAATATATCACAATGAGTTCATATGAAAATATATATATGATTATGGCTTAGTTTAAATTAGAAATTAAGGTTTTATTTGTTGTTAAATTGATAAATTGATTGTTAGAGTTGATAGAATATGTAAAATCATAATCATGTTGTTTTGAATTTACTGTTTTGGTTGAAAAACAAAATCACAGTGTTGATTTTTATTGAAAGTATACAAAATGGAGTTTTGCCAAGAACATTGAAATTGGGTGTTGTATATTTGATGTTTGTGTTATTTTATGAGTATAAACATGTTAGAAGTCTTCACAATATGTTTATATGAAGTCTATATTTAAATTACATGATAATCAGTCTATTAGATTCGAGCTTTTAGGCAAATTTGGCTTTTTCTGGTACTGTTGCCTAAGCTGTCAGTCGAAACTGCAGTTTCGCGGCGCGGCGCAGTGCGGCCCAGTAGTACGTTCGTGGCGCCGCAGCGTGGCTTCGTAGTATAATCACCGCGCCGCAGCGCCATCACCACGCCGCAGCGCGAGTTAGCAGAATGGTCTGACAGTGTACTTTTTGTACACGAAATTTTAAGAAAACATTTTTGTGATGATAGTAGGACTGTAAAATATAGATTTTAGTATTTCTATACTATGAATAATTATGTTATTAAGGATTAACTTGTGTTATAAGTTGATTATGTGATTAAATAATAAAACCTATGTGATGAATGTATTAGTTATGTAATAATGACTAACTATGTCACGATGACATATGTATATAGGATATTGTGATTCAAATTGATTTGGTTTAGTCTACAAGCAAGGCAAGTTTTCTAACTCAAAACTCCATTGTGCGAGTTTAATTTCATTTGGTACATTATTGTTTTCAAATTCAATTACAATTGTTGTAAGTTGCTACTTCTACACTTTCATAGAGCTAGATTTCCTACGATTGAGTAAGTCATTGTATCTAGTTACTCAGGACGATGCAAGTTTTCTTATCCTTTGTCTTATTGAGCTAATTATTGTTTTCAATTCGATTATCTTATAATGATGTAAGTGGTCTAAACTTTGGTTTGATGTTGAACAAGTTATTCTTGTATTTCAATTATTGATTAACATGCATAACTGAATTTCCATGCATGTTTAGTATTCAATCCTAATTAACCTTGGCTTAGTATTGTTCAATCAAGGTATGCTATATTTATTCAAATTGTATGCTATTAGATTATTCCTAATGCATGGCTTTAGTTACTATGATTAATTCAATCACTATTATTCTATAGTATAGTGTTATTGGTCTTATTCAACTACTCCTTAGTTGATGTTCGTTAAATTCCAAATTTCCTTGAAAGCTTATCCAAACCAAACTTACTTTGGTGCAGACTTGTATTCTAAATACTGAAATGAACAACTCTTTTAACAGAGGTTTACGCTTAGCGATTGAAATGGTTGTGCACAATACATTGTACGAAGGGTTGATCCCCCTAAGTACGTGGAGTCCTTATAGTCTTATAACTGTTAAAGTTAAAGTTGAAAGATTACTTATAACTGTGGACATGATTCATGGTCATTAGACCCTCAGTGAATGTTATAATTTTTAGAAAGTTAGTAGAATATATTGTTCAGTTCTATTGAGCCTAGTATTGGCAATTGATGTAAAAGTTTAAAGATTTATTTATTGTTATTTCAAGTGGGCCTTGTTTGCTCACTCTTGCCTATAAAATTTCTTACAGCTAAAGTTGAAACTGGTGACGTACCTAGCACCAGTAAAGGAAAAGGAAAGATGAACAAGTACTGAAGACTTGTAATAGATTTGATAGTATTATTATTAGACTTTGGTTTAAAGATTGTAATGAAGTTTATTTAATTTCCACATTTGAATGATTGTTGTTAAAGGTTAGAAAACTTGAGGAGATTTTTATTTGAGTTTAATCCTGTATGGGCAGATTTTTATTATTCAATTTTATTATAATTAGGTAGTTATAAATGAATGTTTTAATTAAGTGAACACTGAATCCTGTGGAAATGAAGTACTAGGATTTGGGGGTGTCACAGGTTGGTATCAAATCTTTAGGTTATGAACCTTAGGTGGGGGGGAAAGCCTTAGGAAGTAACCTTTGAAAAGATAGTGGAGATAACTCTTGTCGAGTTTTAAGAAAGAAGAAATGTCGGAGATAACTCGTGAGTGTCGAGTAGTAATGATTAATAATTAAAACTTTAAAACTTTATTGTCAGCATGACTAATGTCGGAGAATCCAGTCAGGCTAGGGAGGAGGGACCTCAAATGCCTATAGAGGAGGAGCCTCATGACATTCAGGTAGTTTGGGAACAACTACTGCCACAGGGAGTCAGCCCCGTTGGACATAGTAGTTAAAGATGAGGATGATGATGTGGAGACAGATGAGGAGGATCCCGTTGAGTTACCACAGGATGATGAGGATGACGAGGACGAGGAGGAAAGGATTCCACTTAACTCGATAGCTGGCCGTATATACGATGAGGTGCATAACCGTAACATAGAACTTCAGGATATAGTTGAGGAGTTGCAGGAGATAGTAGCTGAACAACAGACTGCAATGACAAAAAAGAAGGCGAGATCTAGGATCGTGAGGAACGACTGACAAACACCGAGGAGAAACTAATACAGACTGAAGGAGAGAAAGAACAATTGATCGAGATGGTTGCTGAACTGAAGAGCAAGCTGAGAGAAGAAGCTTCTAAGAGGGCAAGAGCTGAAGATGCATACGAGGAAGCTTATCAATGAACTGGAAGAGCAGTAAGGAAATCACAGGCGAAAAGGATGAAGATGGAAGAGATGGATAAAGTATTTGACACCGCAATTAATCGAGCTCAAGATCGGGTCATGGGATATCCAATTCAGTTCGAGACGCTGCCATCATTCGTGTTAGATCGCAGAACAATGTTTCGAGTCATGGAGGAAGAATGTGATAGGGCTAAGAAGTATCTTAATAGATCATTGTAGAAAATGTGCCTGTAAAGCACATAATAAGTATTAAATAATGTGTAAATCCTTAGTGTTAAGTAACCATGTGATATGATAATAATGATGTTGTCATGTAACTTTTGTAGTTCAGGAAAGGAATATAAATAGCAGTGATGCTATTATTTTTATGTTTTTCGAAGTAATGATGAATAAATAAAAGTTATTATTTTATTCAAAGTGTTATGTGTTATGTGGTTATTTCTTTTATGGAGGCAAGTTAATTAGAAAATACTTAAAGAAGTTGAGTAATAGTCTAATAGATGTTTTATTTTAACTAAAAATGCCTCCCAGACGTGAACCACCCCGACAGAGAAACAATGAGAGAACTACCAATAATGACAATGTTGACGGTAACCCCGTTCAATAACTAATGACACTACTGACAAGAGCATTGCAAAATCAACCACAAAACCATGGTACAACGTTTAAGGATTTCAAGGCGGTTGGACCACTTGAATTCCGTGGGTCCATAAATCCAGTCGAAGCACAAACCTGGATTATGGAGATAGAAAAAATGTTCAATGTCGCTAGGGTAGGGGATGACCAGAAGACTGCTTTCGCAACATTCATGTTGAAAGCAGAAGCTAGTTATTGGTGGCAGGCCAATAAAAATTGGGAAGGGCCAGGAGTGATGACCTGGGATAGGTTCAAGGAGTTGTTCTTCGAGACCTATTTTCTTGAGAGTTTGAAGATTCAGCTAGAAGTACAGTTTCTAGAACTAAAGCAAGGAACGATGACGGTATCTGAATATGCCACGAAGTTCAACGAATTGGCGAGGTTTGCACCATTTCAGATCAGCACATACGAGCGTAAGGTAAAGAGATTTGAACAGGGACTGAAGCCCTGGTTGTACAGTAGGGTTTCCCTGTTCCAGTTGAAGACATTTGCAATGGTGATGGAGAAAGTAGTACTCCCGGAAGGTGGAGGCGAGGCAGTGACAAAGTTCAACCAGGAACAAAAGAAGAAGAGGAATGAGAATGAGACTAAGAATGGAGGTGGTAGCGGTGGAAACAACAATAACAACAACAACAACAACAACAACAATAACAGCTTGAAGAGGAAGTAGAATGGGACAATGGGTGCTGGACACTAGCAGGGTAACCAACAAAACAAAAAGTTTGAAGCATGTGCGACATGCGGGAAATTCCATAAGGGTGCGTGCTGATAGGGAAGCGAGTATGCTACAATTATGGCCAGGAGGGTCACATCGCCCCAAATTGCACTCAACCAAAGAAGAATGTATGCTTCAGGTGAGAATCCAAGGATCACTTTACTCAGTGAATGCCCTAAAAAGAGGGAAGGAGTGACAACCAGAAGCAATAGAGGTAACAATGGAAGTACATAGGCCATTGCAGGACCTGCAACATGAAACAAACCCACAGCCAGAACCTTCAACATGACTGTGCAAGATGTTGTGCAATCAAAAGATGTAGTGTCAGGTATTATCCCAATCAATGATATAAATGCTTATGTATTATTCGATTCGGGTGCTACTTGTTCGTTTATATCTGATTAATTTGCTAAGAGGTTAGAATTGCCTAGAGAAGAACTGAATTTTTCTTTGAACATAGAAATTGCGAATAAAGAAGTAATCCCTGTTAGATTCGTATACAAGAACTGTAGGGTGAAAATTAAGGAAAATATTTTGTTGGTAGATTTGATTCCGATTAGACTCGGGGAATTTGATGTAATTTTGGGGATGGATTGGCTGTTCAAATATGGAGCAGTAATCGATTGTCACAAGAAGTGTGTAAACCTTATGACTCCGTCAAGGTTGTATTTTATGATAGCAAGTCGCCTAGACAAATGAAATGTTTAACGACTATACAGGCAAAGAAATTATTGAGTCAAGGTTGTGACGCCCCCAAAATTAGGTATACATCACCCATCTTGGGTCGTCAGATACATGGTACAAAATTCAAATACAACTTACTAATACAACTGTCGTGTACAATACGACAAAACATAACTATGAGTTTGAATACAATTACTGTCTACTAGAGATTATACAAACTAAAAAGGAGTCCTCATTACAATTATTAACACACTATTTCACAGAATAGTGAGGATTACTGATGCTATCCTCTGGGCCGTCACTCCATTCCCCGACTAGTCCATGTTACGTTCTCATTTCCTGAAGAGAACAATGAAAGAAAGGGTGAGCTCAACTAGCCCAGTAAGAAATATTATGACTAAGATAATGCAGAATAAATTATCGTTAGCCTTCAATAGTGTTAAACTGATAAAATATAACAACATCAAGTTTAACTGCAGCGGAACAAGCAATCCATTAAAAGAGTCAAGTAGAGAATAAAATCTACTATCCTTTATGATTTAAAAGGTTTTTCATAACTTTTATCGCTGGGACTCAGCTTAATAAATAATCCACATCATCGAATCACCCATGCACTACGGTCAAGGATATTCTTTAGTATCACGACCACAAATTATCCATCCACTACAGCCAAGGACATTCGTGTATTAATTAATGGTCATGATCATGCCAACAACTGTCCATCAATGCACTACGGGCCAATGATAACTTTTACCACATCATTTGTAACATTATTGTCCTGATTACACCGAATAATCCCTGGTCATTATTATACCAAGTCCATCAATGCACTACAGGCCACAGATGACTTTCAACATAATATAAACATGAGGATGATGACAATGATATAAGAATTCAATAAAACAAGTTCAAGAATTAATTTATATAGGTACAAATAATGTCCAAATTGTCAATATGATACTGCTTTGTAGAGTAAAATTTAAGATTAATCTGAATAATATTTCCGTGAAAAGATACTGGATTAAGCGCAAATATCAAGGATATTCTACTAATTTCATGGAGTATAGAAGTCAAAACTTTAACCAACTGAGTATAATAAAGAATGGAATAACAAAAGAAATCACCATGCATGCGGTACTTCGCATAGACAGGTTATTCCAACAGAATAATAATAACGGAACCAGGTCAGGCAAAATTTGCACCGACATGATATTCCAATAGAATAATAAAGACGGAACCAGGTCTGGTGTAAAACACACAAACAGGGTGTTCCAATAAAATAATAATAAAGACGGAACCAGGTCTTGTGTAAAACACACAGACAAGATGTTCCAACAGAATAATAATAAAGACGGAACCAGGTCCGGTGTAAAACACATAGATAGGATGTTCCTACAGAATAATAGAAGAATGTCACCAAGTATAGGGTAAACCACGTATAAAGGTTATTCCAACAGAATAATAAGCAATGAAATAACAACAGTTCTCTTCATGAATAAAAAATAATAACACCCCTTACTGTAAATAAACTGAATATATGAGTAGAGAATGAGCATGATGCTTTTCTATAGCTTCTCTATAATTTCTCTCTCTAGAGTTTCAGTGAATTCGTAAGAAATAATGAAGGAATGAGCTTCTATTTATAGGAGAATTGAAGGGGCACTATGTAAGAAAAATTCATGGGTGTGCAACTCACGGACGCTCTAATAATTTACAGATGCTCTAATAATTCACAGATGCATTATTTAGTCTCATTGATGCATGTTTTCAATCAATTAACGATATAATATATATATATATATATATATATATATATATATATATATATATATATATATATACATGAACACACATGTTATAAATATATATCTATATATATAATACTCATTACCTTTTTATAAAGCAAACTCTCTCTCCCCCCATTTCCACCCGAGAACAAATAAATCCACCCCCCCAAAAGTCATTATTCTTCCAACATGTGGCCCCCATGTGGGCCCCCACCATTATAAAATAAATTTTCTACCGATTATTTTAAAAAATGGGTACGTGGGGGTTCAACTAATAAACAAAATTAACAACAATTACTATAGCAATAATTGAACAAAACTGAGTGACTTCTCACGTAAGCATCAATAATCAATACCGTGTGCTACCGTGCAACTACGCGTATTACTGTACTTTTAACACCGGGTGTTTCAACAATTAACGGTAAAACTTCCACCGTTATTTTTATAAAGTATATTTGTCGTTTTCTTAATCCGACAATAATTTTATTATGGGGTCCACCAATGATTGTGCCGTTGTACAAATATTTCCTGTTAAAACGAATATTCCCCGGCCAATCAAATATTATAAAACAACTTGCGTACGTTGTAAAATTTATAAATATTACCCACAACTATAACATTATATCAAATTTACTCCATAATATTCAAAAATGACATTTATAGAAAATTCATCTTTATTTATAAAAGTTGGGGTCTTACAACCTCCCCTTCTTATGAAATTTCGCCCTCAAAATTAGGGTACGTACCTGGTATGTTGAAGAGGTAAGGATACCTTGATTTCATTTCAGATTCTAACTTCCAAGTCATTTCCTCAACATCGTGGTTTCTCCACAAAATTTTGACTTGATGTATAACCTTGCAGCGTAGAATATGTTCCTTCTTATCTAAGATTTGAACAGGAACCTCTTCATACGTCAAATCTTCCACTATTTCGTCCAGTTCTAACTCAATAATGTGGTTCAGGTCTTTCACATATTTACGTAACATGGATATGTGAAAAACGTTATGAACACGACACATACTTGGCGGTAAAGCGAGTCTATAGGCCATAGTTCCTACTCGATCGTGGATTAAAAATGGGCCGATGAATCAAGGATTGAGTTTTCCTCTCTTTCCAATCTCGTAACTCCTTTCCATGGAGCAACACGTAACAACACATGATCTCCTATATCGAATTCCACGTCTTTTCGATGAAGATCAACATAACTTTTTTTTCGATCTTGTGAGGTTTTTATACGTTGTCGGATCGTTTGAATCTTTTTTGTAGTCATACGTACCAACGCCGGTCCCAACAACGTTGCTTCACCCACCTCATCCCAGCATACTGGAGAACGACACTTTCTTCCATACAACGCTTCAAATGGAGCCATGCCAATACTTGCTTGATAACTGTTATTGTAGGAAAACTCCACTAATGGTAAGAACTTGTCCCAACTTCCCTTGAAATCAAGGACACAGAGTCTTAATAGATCTTCAAGAGTTTGAATAGTCATCTCAGACTGTCCGTTCGTCTGAGGATGATATGCCGAGCTAAATCGTAAGTCTGTGCCCATAACTTTTTGCAAACTAACCCAAAATCATGAAGTGAATCTTGGGTCTCGATCTGAAACTATGGATACCAGTATACCATGCAGTCTTACAATCTCGTTTATGTACATATGAGCAAGAAGTTCAAGTGTATAAGTTTCTCGTATCGGTAAGAAATGAGCAGACTTGGTCAGTCTATCAACAATGACCCAAATCGCATCTATACCTTGAGAAACCTTAGGAAGACTGGTAACAAAATCCATGGTAATGTCCTCCCACTTTCATTCTAGAATTTCAAGTGGTTGCAATGGACCTTTTGGTACTTGATGCTCCGCTTTAACTCGTTGACAAGTTAGGCACCTTGAGATAAACAGCACTATCTCTTTCTTCATATTGCTCCACCAAAATGTATGACGAATTTCATGATACATTTTGGTACTCCCAGGATGGATTACAAACTGTGTTATGTGTTTCCATCATGATTTTATACTTTAAATCAGGGTCATTGGGAACACAAAGTCTGGAGTTGACTCGAAGTATTCCTTCTTCATCAATTCTTGCTTCCAGCATAGCACCTTCTTGCACTTTCCTCCTCATACGCATCACCTCCAGCTCTGTAGCTTGAGCAGCTTTAACTTTATCAATTAAAGTCGGTTCTACTCGTATATTTGCCATCATCACATGGGTCCCTGGAGTCTTTAACTCTATCTTCATCCTTTGCAAGTCACACAAAATGGACATTTGCGTTGACAATATCGCATTCGCACTTTCATATGATCTTCTACTCAATGCGTCAACTACCACATTCGTTTTTCTAGGTTGGTATTGGATGGTATGATCATAATCTTTCAACAGTTAAAGCTAGCGTCGTTGTCGCATTTGAGTTCCTTTTGAGTGAAGAAATATTTGAGGCTTTTATGATTAGTAAAGATCTCCACCTTCTCCCCATACAAGTAATGCCTCCAAATCTTTAGTGCGAAGACAACAGCTTCCAACTCTAGATCATGAGTACGATAATTCCTCTTATATTCTTTGAGTTGTCTTGAGGCATAGGCTATGACTTTTCCATGTTGAATGAGAACACATCCCAACCCTTCGCCCGAAGTATCACTATAGATGACAAATCCCTCCGAGCCAGATGGTATTGTCAAAACAGGTGCTGAAATGAGTCTCCTCTTGAGTTCTTGAAAACTCTTTTCACATTCTTCGCTCCAACCAAACTTTGTATCTTTCCGAGTCAGCTGAGTCAATGGAGTAGCGATTTGAGAAAATCCTTCCACGAATCTTCGATAATAACCAGCTAAACTGAGAAAGCTACGTACTTCGGTCACTGATTTAGGTTGCTCCTAGCTTTGAATAGCTTCAATCTTTGCTGGTTCAATAGATATTCCATGACTTGATACCGCGTGCCCAAGGAATGCTACTTCCTCAAGATAGAACTCGCATTTCTTTAACATGGCATAAAGCTTATATTCACGAAGCTTTTGGAGTGTCAGCCTCAAGTGTTGCTCATGATCTTCACGGCTTTTGGAATAAATAAGGATGTCATCAATTAAGACGACCACAAAGTGATACAAATATTCCTTGAATACTCGGTTCATCATATTAATGAAGGCAGCAGGAGCATTAGTCAATCCAAAGGATATGACTAGGAACTCACAATACCCGTACCGAGTTCTGAAAGCCGTCTTTGGAATGTCATCGATTCTAATCTTCAATTGGTGATATATGGAATGAAGATCAATCTTTGAAAAGAATTTGGCTCCTTGCAACTTGTCAAACAGGTCATCAATACGTGGCAATGGGTACCTATTTTTGATGGTGACATGATTCAACTCCCGATAATCAATATAAAGTCGCATACTCCAATCTTTCTTCTTCGCGAACAGAACAGGAGCACCCCAAGGAGAAGTACTAGGACGAATAAAGCCAATGTCTAACAATTCCCGCAGTTGGGTCTTTAACTCCTGAAGATCAATAGGAGCCATTCGATATAGGGCTTTAGAAATGGGTTTTGTACTGGGTTCAAGGTCGATACGAAATTCAATTTCACGCTCTGGGCGTAGGCCAGGAAGTTCTTCGGGGAATACGTCAGGAAATTTATTAACAACAGAAATATCATTCAAAGCTGATGTATTTTTGTTTAGATCTGTGACATGGGCTAAGAAAGCTTGACATCCGTTTTTCAATAACGTATAGCTTTATGGCTTGAGATGACCGTGATTGATTTTAATGGTTTGGTAGCTTGAATTCGCATAATAGGTTGATTAGGAATATGAAAGCTAACAACCTTACGAAAACAATCAATTTTTGTATGATAAGTAGTTAACCAATCAATCCCTAGAATCACGTCAAATGCAAGTATTTTTAATGAAATAAGATTGACAGGTAATATGAGGGTACCGATTTGAACCAAATAAGACTTATAAAAAGTGGATGTAATGAAGGTTTTTCCCAATGGAGTTTCCACAGATAAATCAAAATCTAATTTCTCCTGAGTCAAATTTAATCGATGAGAGCAAGTAGGAGAAATAAAAGAATGGGTAGAACCGGTATCAAATAAAATATAGATTTCGTTAGAGTTTATGATAAGCTTACCCGTGATGACCTCATTCGGGTTCCTTCTTTCTGGGAGGTCACAACAAACGCTCTCTCTTGCACTATCGGTTTTGACTTTTCTGGGACGACCTTTGGTGCCTCCATCCTAACTGAATTTGTCTTCGGTGAACGACAAAATCGGGCTTAGTGACCTTCTCTTCCACAATTATAACATGCTTTGGATGTCATCGCGCAGTTTGGACTGATGTGTTCCTCCCCTCCGCATTTGAAACATATGATAGGTGGTCGTTCTCCTTCCTTAACGACAGGTGCTGGTGCTGACATCTTTCCATCATTGTTGAATCTCCTCTTCTTGAAATGTCCATTCTTATTGATTTGGCCCTGATTACCACCGAAGTGGTTACCTTTTCTAGTATGTTGATTCCCTCCACGCTTGTTGTCACCGCTTTGATGACTTCTCTCACTGGTATTATCATTTTGCCGGCTGCTCTCTTTTGATTGCGTTGACTCATTATCGCGCTCTACTAACTGAGCCCTATTTACAACATCTGAATACAAACACAGTTTATGAGAAATAAGATTTTGACGTATCTCAGGTTTCAAACTTCACAAAAACATTCGCGTCATTCGCTCTTCATTATCCACCAAGTGGGACGCAAACTAGGACAACTCAGTAAATTTAGCCTCATACTGCGACACGGTCATATTATTTTTATCCATCTTGATAAACTCCACCTCTTTCATGTGACGAATACTTTCGGGAAAGTATTTGTCGTTGAACAGCTCTTGGAACTTCTCCCAAGACATCTTCAGTGCGGCAGGTTGAGTACGCTTTACCGACTCCCACCAGTAATCTGCCTCTCCGCGCAACATAAAGGCGACAAAGGGAACCTTTTGCTCCTCGGAGCATCCCAAGACATGAAATATCTTGGTGACCTGCTTTATCCATGCTTCCGCCATAAGTGGTTTTGGCTCTCCCTTAAACTCTGATGGTCCCAGCTCTTTGAACTATTTAGCGGTGACCGTTCAAGAGTTTCCAGTGTTTCCACCTACATTTTGGATAGGAGCCGCTCTCACCTGTTGTTTCATGAATTTTATAAAGCCTCTGAACAATCCATCATTCATCATTTGGTCAGTGTTGTTATTTGTATGAGGATTGTCGCCTTCCTAATGCACATTATCCTGATTATTGATATGTGGTGAATCAACTGTCGCCTGTGCTCCATTTCTATTCTCAACATTCTCGAATGTCATTTTCAGATACTGCCACAAAACAAAAGGTTAATTGTCATGTAACGTATTATCCCTATATTCTGACCAACCAAATAAATAAAAAAACATAGGTAGGTCATACTAGTGAAGGAATTCCCTGTTTTTCCCCTCCTAGTTTTATTCTCACATCATAGCCAGGGATCATATACCTAAGCTTTGATACCAACTGTGACCCAAAATTAGGTATACATCACCCATCTTGGGTCATCAGATACATGGTACAAAATTCAAATACAACTTACTAATACAACTGTCGTGTACAATACGACAAAACATAACTGTGAGTCTGAATACAATTATTGTCTACTAGAGATTATACAAACTCAAAAGGAGTCCTTATTACAATCATTAACACACTATTTCACAGAATAGTGAGGACTACTAATGCTATCCTCTGGACTATCACTCCATTCCCCGACTAGTCCCTGCTATGTTCTTATTTCCTGAAGAGAATAGTGAAAGAAAGGGCGAGCTCAACTAGCCCAGTAAGAAATATTATGACTAAGATAATGCAGAATAAATTATCGTTAGCCTTCAACAATGTTAAACTGATAAAATATAATAACATCAAGTTTAACTGCAGCGAAACAAGAAATCCATTAAAAGAGTCAAGTAGAGAATAAAATCTACTATCTTTTATGATTTAAAAGGTTTTTCATGACTTTTATTGCTGGGACTCAGCTTAATAAATAATCCACATCATCGAATCACCCATGCACTACGACCAATGATATTCTTTAGTATCACGACCATAAATTATCCATGCACTACAACCAAGGACATTCGTGTATTCATTAATGGTCATGATCATGCCAACAACTGTCCATCAATGCACTATGGGCCAATGATAACTTTTACCACATCATTTGTAACATTACGGTCATGATTACACCCAATAATCCCTGGTCATAATCATACCAAGTCCATCTATGCACTACAGGCCACAGATGACTTTCAACATAATATAAACACGAGGATGATGACAATGATATAAGAATTCAATAAAACAAGTTCAAGTATTAATTTATCCAGGAACTAATAATATCCAAATTGTCAATAGGATACTGCTTTGTAGAGTAAAATTCAAGAATGATCAGAAGAATATTTCCATGAAAAGATAATGGATGAAGAGTAAATATTAAGGATATTCTACTAATTTCATGGAGTATAGAAGTCAAAACTTTAACCAACTGAGTATAATAAAGAATAGAATAAGAAAAGAAATCACCATACACGCGGTACTTCACATAAATAGGTTCTTCCAACAGAATAATAATAACGGAACTAGGTCAGGCAAAATTTGTACCGACAGGATATTCCAACAGAATAATAAAGACGGAACCAAGTCCGGTGTAAAATACACAGACATGATGTTCCAAAAAAATAATAATAAAGACGGAACTAGGTCCACAGAATAATAATAAAGTCGGAACCAGGTCCGGTGTAAAACACGCAGACAAGATGTTCCAACAGAATAATAATAAAGACGGAACCAGGTCCGGTGTAAAATACACAGACAGGATGTTCCAACAGAATAATAGAAGAATGTCACCAAGTATAGGGTAAACCGCGTATATAGGTTATTCAAACAGAATAATAAGCAATGGAATAACAACAGTTCTCTTCATGAATAAGAAAAAATAACACCCCTTATCATAAATAAACTGAATATAAGAGTAGGGAAGGAGCATGATACTTTTCTATAGCTTCTCTATAATTTCTCTCTCTAGAGTTTCAGTAAATTCATAAGAAATAATGAAGGAATGAGCTTCAATTTATAGGAGAATTGAAGGGGCACTGTGTAAGAAAAATTCACGGATGTGTTACTCACGGACGCTCTAATAATTCACAGATGCTCTAATAATTCACAGATGCATTATTTAGTCTCACTTATGCATGTTTTCAATCAATTAACAATAATATATATATATATATATATATATATATATATATACACATAAACACACATGTTATAATTATATATCTATATATATAATACTCATTACCTTTTTATAAAGCAAACTCTCTCCCCCCATTTCCACCCGAGAACAAATAAATCCACCCCCCAAAAGTCATTATTCTTCCAACATATGGGCCCCCACCATTATAAAATACATTTTTTACCGATTATTTTGAAAAATGGGTAAGTGGGGGTTCAACTAATAAACAAAATTAACAACAATTACTATAGCAATAATTGAACAAAACTGAGTGACTTCTCACGTAAGCATCAATAATCAATACCGTGTGCTACTGTGCAACTACGCGTATTACTGTACTTTTAACACCGGGTGTTTCAACAGTTAACGGTAAAACTTCCGCCATTAATTTCATAAAGTATTTTTGTCGTTTTCTTAATCCGATAATAATTCCGTTGTGGGGTCCACTAATGATTGTACCGTTGTACGAATATACCCTGTTAAAACGAATATTCCCCGACCAATCGAATATTATAAAATAACTTACGTACTTTGCAAAATTTATAAATATTACCTACAACTATAACATTATATCAAATTTACTCCATAATATTCAAAAATAACATTTATAGAAAATTCATCTTTATTTATAAAAGTTGGGGTCTTACAAAGGTTGTATGGGCTATTTAGCTTACATAGTCGATACTCAGAAGAAGGGTATGAAACTAGAAGAAATTTCGGTAGTGAGAGAATTCGAAGACGTGTTCCTAGAAGATTTGCTAGGACTTTCGCCTGACAGAGAAATTGAGTTCGTGATCGACTTAGCTCCGGGAACAGCACCGATATCGAAGGCCCCGTATAGAATGGCTCCGGTAGAAATGAAGGAACTGATGGTACAGTTGCAAGAGTTACTGGACAAGAAATATATTCAACCAAGCGTATCACCGTGGGGAGTTCCAGTTTTATTCATTAAGAAGAAGGACGGATCAATGCGTCTTTGCATTGATTATAGGGAGTTAAACAAGGTCACTATTAAGAATAGGTATCCGTTACCTAGAATAGATGACTTGTTTGATTAGCTGAAGGGTGCTAAATATTTCTCAAAAATAGATTTGAGAAGTGGGTATCACCAATTGAAGGTAAGAGAGGAGGATATACCTAGAACGACATTCAGAATTCGGTACGGACATTACGAGTTTCTGGTGATGTCTTTTAGTTTAACAAATGCCCCTGCCGCATTCATGGATTTGATGAACATGGTGTTTAAACCATTCTTAGACAAGTTTGTGGTGGTATTTATTGATGACATTCTGGTGTATTCCAAAACTCAAGAAGAACACGTGGAACATTTACGTGTGACATTGGAAACACTAAGGAAGGAAAAGTTGTACGCGAAATTCTCTAAGTTCGAATTTTGGCTCGATCGTGTACAATTTTTGGGTCACGTGATTGACAAAGATTGGATTTTAGTGGATCCATCAAAAATGGAAGCTGTAATCAATTGGGAACAACCAAGAACACCGTCAGAAGTGAGGAGTTTCTTGGGACAGGCTGGTTATTATAGAAGATTTATTCAAGATTTTTCTAGGATAGCCACTCCGCTAATAAATTTGACAAGGAAAGCTGTAAAATTCGTTTGGACAGAGAAATGTGAAGAGAGTTTCCAAGATTTAAAGAAGAAGTTAAGTATGGCACCTGTGTTGACATTACTAGATAATACAGGAAATTTTATGGTGTATAGTGATGCCTCACATAAAGGGTTGGGTTGTGTTCTTATGCAGGACGACAAAGTTATTGCGTATACATCAAGATAACTAAAGGATTATGAGAAAGGGTATCCGACTCATGATTTGGAATTGGCTGCAGTTGTATTTGCTCTGAAGATATGGAGACACTATCTTTATGGAGAGAAATGTGAGATCTACACAGACCACAAAAGTCTGAAGTATATTTTCACTCAGAAGGATTTGAACATGCGTCAAAGAAGGTGGATGGAACTGATAAAAGATTGCGATTGTGAGTTCTTTTATCATCCGACAAAAGCGAATGTGGTTGCAGATGCTTTAAGCAGGAAAGGTCGAGAGAATCTGATGTTGATAACAACTCAGGAGGAGCTCATTTCAGCAATGACAAAACTGGAGTTGGAAATCAAATTTCCAAAAGAATCTGACGAACAACTATTCTAGATAGAAGCTGGTCCAACTTTAGTGGACAAAGTAAAGAATGCTTAACTACAAGATGAAGAATGTGGGAAAATCAAAGAGAATCTGGTAGAAGGCGGTGATGTAAAATACAAGGTCGATACAGAAGGATTACTACGGTTAGAGGAAAGAATTTGGGTTCCAGCAGTGCTAGAATTAAAAGAAATTTTTTTGACCTAATCTCACAGCTCAAAATATTCAATTCATCTAGGAAAATGGATGTTGCTGAATGCGTAGCAAAATGCTTGACATGTCAGAGAGTAAAATCCGAACATCAAAGACCCAGCGGATTACTCCAACCATTGGAAATATCAGAATGGAAGTGGGATACATCACGATGGATTTTGTGGTGCGTCTTCCAACTACTCGGAGAGGATGTGATGCGATGCGATTTGGGTGATAGTGGACAGACTAACAAAATCAGCACACTTTTTACCAATAAAGATTAGATTAAATCTTGATCAGTTGGCAAGATTGTACATTAAATAGATCGTTTTGAGGCATGGAGTGCCAGTATCAATTGTGTCCGATAGAGATCCGCGATTCACATCAAATTTTTAGAAGAGACTACAAGAATGCATGGGGACACAGTTGCGAATGAGTACGGCTTATCATCCACAAATAGATGGCCAAAGCGAACGAACAATTCAGACATTGGAAGATATGATTAGAACATGTGTTATGGACTTTAAAGGAAGCTGGGAAGAACAATTACCATTGGTGGAATTTGCTTACAACAACAGTTATCACGCGAGCATCGGCATGCCACCTTATGAGGCATTGTACGGCAGAAAGTGCAGAACTCCACTGTGCTGGGATGAAGTCAGTGAACGCCAACTGTTAGGACCAGAACTGGTACAACAAACTGCTGACATTGTTAAACTCATCAGGACAAGATTAGTAGTAGCCCAAGACAGACAAAAAAAGTATGTTGATCAACACAGATAGGATCGCGCATTCGATGTTGGAACTTTTGTATTCCTAAAAGTTTCTCCTTGGAAGGGGAAAATTCATTTCGGTAAAAAGGAAAGCTAAGCCCGAGGTTTATTGGACCCTTTAAAGTGCTGCGAAGAGTGGGAGAAGTGGCTTACGAGGTAGCTCTACCTCCAGAGTTGGAAAACATTCATAATGTTTTTCACATTTCTGTGTTATGACCACATAAACCCGACTACAAACATGTGATCGAGTACAAACCGTTACAGTTCAAGAAAGATTTGTCTTATGAAGAGGTTCCTATCCAGATAGTCGACAGGAAAGAACAAGTGCTCAGGAATAAAGTGCTCAAGAAATATTCGTTTTCGGTCCAAATTATTGTTGGTACAATATTATTCTTGAATTTTACTCCACAAAGCAGTATCATGTTGACAATTTGGACGTTATTGATTTCTGGATAAATTAAATTATAAGTGTTTAAAAATTTATCCTTGAACTTGTTTTACTGAATTCTTATATCATTGTCATCATCCTTGTGTTTATATTATGTTGAAAGTCATATGTGGCCTGTAGTGCATAGATGGACTTGGTATGATTATAACCAGGGATTATTCATATAATCATGACCGTAATGTTATAAATGATGTGGTAAAAGTCCTCATTGGCCCGTAGTGCATTGATGGATAGGTGTTGGCATGATCATGATCATTGATGAATACACGAATATCCTTGGCCCGTAGTGCATGGATAATTTGTAGTCGTGATACTAAAGAATATCTTTGGCCGTAGTGCAGGGATGATTCGATGATGTGGATTATTTATTAAGCCGAGTCTCAGCAATAAAAGTGATGAAAAACCTTTTAAATTATTGAAGATAGTAGATTTTATGCTCTACTTGACTTTTCTAATGGATTATTTGTTCCGCTGCAGTTAAACTTGATGTTTATTATATTTTATCAGTTTAACACTGTTGAAGGCTAACGATAAATTATTCTGAATTATCTTAGTCATAATATTTCTTACTGGGCTAGTTGAGCTCACCCTTTTGCTTTCATTGTTCTCTTCGAGAAATGAGAACGTAGTCGGGACTAGTCGGGGAACAGAGTGATAGTCCAGATGTTTGCATTAGTAGTACTCATTATTCTATGAAATAATGTGATAATAAATGTATTAAGGACTCCATTTGAGTTTGAATACTGTCTAGAAGACAATATTTGTATTAAAACTCACTGCTCATGTTGTATATTTAAGTTTGTATTTTTATTTTGTACCACGTATTTGGCGAATCAGAATGGGTGATATATACCTATTTTTGGGGCTTCATAAAAGACTTTAATAAATTAATACTTTTTATTAATAAATGAATAAGATTGTTACAAAGTATATGCTTTATCATCAAACATGATTGACTTGTGTGCATACTAATTTCAATCTTCTAGTTACACTAAAGCCAATCGACATTGTATCTCATACCCTTCTTCTCTAAGTGATGATTATCCTGCTGTTGGATAAGCTTTAGTTAATGGATATGTAATGTTGTTCTTGAGAGTTCACTATCTCTATAGTGATTTCCAATATTTCAATGATTCATATAATCAAATAAAAGTGCAACCACACATGTTTAGATCCAAGATGAGGCTTAAGAACTATTCCTAGTTCTGTTATGAACTTATCATCCAAATAATCAACTTGTAGCTTCATTTACAGCTATATACTTTGTCTTTATCACTAAACCAACAATTCTTTGTTGTTTGGAACCTTTCCAATTCACTTCACCACTGTTCAAGGTAACACCTTACTCTAAATTGGATTTGTCGTCATCTTGGTCAGTCTGAAAAACTTGAGTTTGTTAAGCCCTCTAGTTTTAATTCAGACCCACCATAAATATGATCACATCTTTAGTGTCGGTTAAGTACTCTAAGATGTTTTTCACTGTCTTACAGTGATCTTCTTTAGAATATGACCGATCAACATCAGGTCTCGTATATTTCATTGTATACATGATTGTCACTCATGCGATCTCTCTTCTCAGGAGTCTGTGGTGACTATTAAAAGAGGTACACTCCATGGCTCATCAACATGAGACATTTCTTGGAGTTTGTCATGTTAAACGACTTTAGCATCAAATAAATATACGTTCCTTGGGTTAAGCCGATCATCCTTTTAAATATATCTATATAGATTTTTATCCCCAATTACGATACTCTTCCCAAATCATTCATGGAAGAATATTTAGACAACTTTATCTTTACTGATTGTAGCATTAATATGTCATTCATTATCCGTAATATATCAAAATATAATACTAAAAATGTCGCGACGCTCCCACTGACCCTTTTGTACAAACTAGGTTCATTTTTGTTTTTGATAAAATTAAACTCTTTTGATTATCTCATCAAAATGAATGTTCCATATTTGAGAAGCTTGTTTCAATCAATTTCTCTGAGTGTCTACAACTCTTACCTCATCGTATGTAATTGGATCATCATCTTCTATGATGTGTACCTAATCATCATCATCAATGATGAATTCATACCTCCCAGGTATCTTCGGTACTATTCTAGATTTACGATTTGGTTGTGGTACAATAGTTCTATCTACAAGTTCCTCTTATTTGACTTATAGTGTTTTGTGGTTCTTGAACTCTTCGAGATTTTATTATCCCCCACTAGCCCCATTAATGATAAACACATTTATCTTAGAAGGTAGCGTGTTTCGCAATAAACACCTTTTTCTAAGTAAGATTATAGAACATATACCCTAAACTTACTTTAGGATGTCCCACAAATCCATACTTGTCAAATCTTGTCCCAAGCTTATCCTTTGAAACCTTTTCACATAAGTTGGACAACACCTTATCTTAACATACTTAAGATTATGAATCCTTCATGTCCATAACTTTTATGGAGTCTTGTTGTCGGATTTTGAGGTTACCTTTTTCGTAGATATGCAGCCATTTCTAGGACATTATCCCAGAAGGATACTGGAATATTGGTAAAATCATTATGGACCGCACCATGTCCAACAAGGTACGATTTTTCCTTTCGGATACATCAATCAATTATTGCGTATCAGGAGACGTCCATTTTGAGAAAACCAATTGAGATGATTTAAAAACTCATTGCACAAGTATAACTTACTTGATCCAATCAAAGAATCCCAATATTTTGCCAATTTGTTTCACTTCTAAATTCTTTGAACCTTTCAAATAATTTACACTAGTATTTCAGCAAATACACACATTCAACTCTTTGAATGATCATCTCCTTTTCTTATACTAATTTGTTCAATATGCAAAATTATTTTCACGTAAGTCAAGTATACAAAATCAATTAAGTAATATTCTAGTTCTATACAAAACATTATTATTATAAATAGAACAACAATTGTTCTTAAATATAATACCAAAGATTTCATTGTCCAACAACAAAATAGAAATAATGTTTCTAACAAGTACTGGAATACAATAACAACTTATCGACTTAATAGATTTACCCGTAGGCATTGCTAAACTATAAGTTTCTATGGCTAATGCAGCAACCTTTACTTCATTTACCAAACATATATAGGATTACTTCTCCTTTGTTTAGCTTTCTACTTCTGTTTGGTCCCTTCATAAATCTATATTTATGATAACCAAATCCGATATACAATACCAAAGTAGAACCTTGACTTAAATAAAAAAGTATTTCAATCATGAACAAAAACTATATTTGTAACCGAAGCTTCACTAAGATTTTTCTGGTTAGTCTCTACAAGATGCTTCTTTTACTTTCTTTCCAGTGTCCATGCTTATTGGAGTGGAAGCAAAATCATTTGTTATCCGTATTAGTTTTGTTCTTATTATCCTTTGTTTTTGCCTTTTATATTTACCTTCTTAGAATATTCTTCTTTTTAGAAGATCATTTGACCTCTAGCAGTAAGACTTGGTCTTTCTTGGTTGGAAAGTGACTCTCAGCATTTTTTAAAATGTTAAGAAAATCAGTGAGGCTGATATCTAGCTTGTTCATATGTAAAATTCACAACAATTGTGAGAAGGAGTCCGGTGTCGACGTCGGGATTTTTAGTTGTCCCTTTCTGTTACTTGTTCTTTGGTGTTCTCATTTTAGGTGAGATTTGTTTGAAAAAACAAGTGAAAAAGGTCCGACATGTATAATGTCGACGATGGACTGTTAAGAGTCACCAGTTGGTTTTTTAAATGGTTGTACCAACATAATCGAGAAAAGGTTTGTACATTAACCCAGTGATGTGACACTGCTAAGCGGGTCGGTGAAACCGAGATTCATTAGGGTCCGGGGACTTGATTATGCGGAGGGAAGGTGTTAGGCACCCCCCCGACATCCGTGTTACCATGGTGACCGCCTTCTTTCAAGAAACTATTATCTGAGTGTGTGTGTGTGTGTGTGTGTATGTGTGTGGGTCAATGTGCTGTTTATTTGGAAGTGGTGCAAGGCCTCTTTCACACCTATATACACAGGGTTTGAATTTATGTAAAAATTCAATTTTAGCAAGATATGACAGTGATGTTTTATAAAAGAGGTTTTTCAAACCCTTGTGCTCAATAGTAATTGAGACCTTTTGCACTTCCATTTTATTAAGTGTTTGGCTTTATTGATTTTATTTTCGAGATGCGAAGCATCTGTAAGAAAATAATATACAAAATAATGCCGATTTCCTCGTGGGTATAAAAACCATCTGAGGAAATTCAGACACCGCAGAAATAATTTACAAGCTGCTTCCAGCTGAAAATGTCCATCACGGGAACCGAATCTAGATCTAATACGCTGAATCTGTGATCACATGATTCCTAGGCTCAAATGATACCACAATTTATATGAAAGCAGTAAGCAGGTATATATATAAAAGTTGTATATATATATATATATATATATATATATACAAACATGATCAGACACCATGAAGCACCTCCACGGGGGATCAGAAAATGTAAATAAAGCTGTAAAAGCTATCAACCGCCATAGAGGAATCTCCAGGCGGGACAAAACGTAAATAAAGCTGTACAAAGCGATCAACTGCCACGAAGTAAACTCCAGGCAGGACAAAATATAAAAAAAGCTGTAAAAGCGATCAACTGCCACGAAGTAAACTTCAGGTGGGACGAATATATATATAAGCGATAAACGCACCGGATGTAAAATCCAGGCTCATCGAACATAGATCGACAACAGTTCATATATATAAGTATATATATATATATATATATATTAAAGCAGTAAATGCACCAGACCAAAGTCTAGGCTCAATCGAGGCATAACTCGATAATGTTAGTCCATATATATATATATAAATATATATGTATATACAAATTGAAATAAAACCACGGACCGAAGTCCGGGAAAACACACGCAACACGACTCTCAACGTGAAGAAGGGTGTGTGCAAAGATGAAGAGAAAGGCTTTAAAGTGTGTAAGAAGGCTTACAGTGGACTATCAAAGAAGACTTCTATATCTTTAAAATAGATGAAACTCGGCTCCCACCGGTACAAAAGTAGCTATATATGAGCTCACAGGTGTATAAAATGAGAAAACACTCAGTATATTGTAAGTATGGAGCAAATTTGACAGGGCTTCCTCGCCTCTTTCTTTTCTTAAAATAGCCACCGCAATCCCTCTATTTATAGAGGGGGGAGCCGCAGGTGTACCTGCGGACAGTCACAGGTGTACCTGCGGCCAGCCGCAGGTGTACCTGAGGCTGCCCCGGGTTTCTCGGGTCATGTCGTCTTGAAGTACGTGCACGTTGGAACTGTAATGTCGTCTTGATTATTTTGATGCATATATTATGTATATGACTTTGGGCAGGTGTGCTACTGAATGGCCACCTAGTCATGCCTATGTGCGTGTGGATAGTCCGATTTACAAAGGGGACTATGGCAAAAAAAAATTCTAAATGTAGGCATTTAATTAGTTATGCATTTTTAACTCTATTGTATATTAAAGTAATGCATGCATGCATGTAGTCATAAAAATGCATTTTGAAAAGCTCCAGGTCAGGAAATACCACACCCTTTCTGAGGTGATTTGGAGACTTGTTGTCCAGATATTATGGATCAGGATCAGCCGATTAGTTCCCGTAGGACCACTTCTGGTGTACAGAGGAGGGCTTCTGAAGTGTCTCGACCCCATTTTGTTAGACATCCTCATCGGTTCTTGGAGGCAGTGATACGTCCAGTCTGGGTTGATGTGCCGAACGTCAAGGACGAGGAGGAGGATGATCCAGTAGTGGACCCCGCTCTTACTACGCGTTCTCCCCGTAGGGACCTCCCAAGCATTCAGGTGGCAAACCCAGAGCTTCTGGGTTACCTGAGTCGACATCCCTCGATGTATTTGTATGCTAACGAGGCATGACGTTAGATCTTGATTTTCCTTCTTTCCTATTGATGAGGAGTAAATGATTTTGATGTTAATCTGCATTTCATACAGGTTCCCGGCTTCACACAGCCTCGAAGGAACTGGTTTAGCATACACTCTATGTACCAGGCTCTTCATCCCGACTACAGAGCGATTGTGTATGACTGGGGATTTGTAGCATTCTTTTGCATCCTTCCCCGTCGTTGTCCCTAGGTTTATCTCAGGACATTATCTGAGCGATGGTTTCATCAGACTCAGTCACTACATCTGTTGGACTGTGAGGTGATGATGACACCGATGGATTGGCGTTTATCACAGGTATGGAGTTTGGAGGGGCGTAAGTGCCTTGCATGGCGGATATTACCCCTAATACTGTCAGATCCCTTGTTAGGAGTTCCGGTGGAGGCGATCAAAGGCAGGACTGTGCGGACAGGGTCCTTTGAGCGTGGATGCTATGAGTGGGCTATTCAGCGAGCCCATGCCTGATGATGTCAGCGTCAGGGATCAGCATTCTTCGGCGAATGTTCCTGATGATCATTAGAGGTTGCTTCATAGCAGATAACTCTTTTATGGTGTCATTCGCTTTGGTCAGCGCCACGAGTCATGTGGATCGTATTGGAGAGTATGATTGGGGTTCCTATACCTTTGCCTATTTCCTAAGGGGCATTCGTATGCGTTCGCAAGGTTTGACTGAGGCGTGGTTAGGATTATACCCATTTCTGCTGGTGAGTATTCTCTTATCGTTTCCTATGTATAGGTTGAGAGTGTTTACTGATTACAGATGTGTGCCTTTGTGTTGGTAGTTTTGGGCCTATGAGAGGCTTCCATGTTTGCGCCCTTGTGAGCGTGTTAGGTTTGGATACCTATCCATGAGGATGACGACGACATCATTCCATATTGGCGGAGGTCCCTGTAGCTGGGGGTTTCACTCATTGTTGCCTATAGCTAGAGTTGTTGACAACTGATATCATTACATGGATTCCCTATTCTGGGGAACATTTGGCCATCAGTTTTAAGGATGGGTACCCGACTGGCGTCGAGTATGTGATCTCCACCCGGAGAGTTCCTCTTTTTACAGATGGTAGATGGGAGCTCTATTTAGGAGAGCGTGTTATTAGGAGCACCACAGGAGAGATTCGTATGCCGATCTTGCCTCCTGCTAGGCGTCGTTGACATCTCATTGTTGGGGGTTGACGACTTTGCATTATTAGAGGGCCCCTGCACTCAGGAGATATTCCAGCGTTGGTGGTTCCTTCGCACAATTGGAGCCCAAACCTGCGCCACTCAATTTACGGGGGATATGGTTCCAGGATCCGTGATGATGATGAATTGGCTAGCCTGTGTCCGAGATCCGACTCATGTGACACAGATTGACAGTTTGACCCAGCGGTTGGACTGGGCATATTTATTTATCCGGTATTTGGGCAAAGGAAGATTCATTTGATCCTTCCAGCTCAGGCGCTGGCCCCTCAGATGACCCATTTGGCTTTATCGGTGCAGATCCTCCTTTGTATAGGCCTGACATCCCTATTGATAGAGATCCAGTGACCCAGGAGGAGTTACATCAGGTGGACAGGATTGATGATGTTGACATTGACACCATTGTGTTCTTTTGATGTGTATTCTCATTATCTCTTTGGATAGGCCTCTGTTATATATTGGGTGGATGTACCCCATTCTCGTTATATCTTTTGATAGGCCTTTGTTAGTAATAGGGCGTTCGTGCCCCATTTCCCTGTATTTTTAGTTGTAGAGAGATGATGTTTGTAGATGGTGATATATTTAGGAATGTATGCACAGTTTTTCATTCCCTATATCATATTACCATCTATTATCTATAGTGCATGTATCATGTTATGCATATGTATATATTTCTAGAGATATTCAGCATTGACCCCTGTATGGTCTTATGACACGGCCCGTACAGATGTCTTCTTCGACAGTTAGCCGTAGTGATCATACCCCATCATTATTGGTGGCATCGGGTTTGTGATCGTGGTATGATAGCATGTCACCATCAGATAGTGTGACCGTAGATCATTTATTGTAGCATACTATGACCCTGTTGATGTTTTAGGTTCCCGCGGATTCGTGGATGGAATGCTAGAGCACTAGTTATCAGAGAGGCAGGTTTTCTAATTTAGGTCCCAGGAGTTGACTCCCACTCTGGAGGAGTATGCACGATTGACGATGCTGCCACTGGACAGACCTTGCATGCATATGGCTTTGGGGGACATGAGTCGACGGTTTATGACCTTCACTAGATTGAGGTATAGGGTGGTGCAGGATGAGCTTACATCTGGCCACATTATATCCCCGCATTTTTTGTTTGACAAATTTAGCTATGAGGATAGTTTTACACGACATTCCGGGGATTTCACCACACCGGAGGATCATTGGCGTCTAGCCAGGGTGGATGTACTACTGTTGTGCGTATTGTCGTATGTCTATATGCCACGGTACATGGATGAGATAGACGTTGGAGTCATCATAGCAGTGAGAGCTCTTAGGGAGGGTCGTACCATCATTCCTATGATTATAGCAAAGACTCAGAGGTCAGTTACATACTGATGCACTTATCTAACAGGAGTGTTTACAGGTAGCTCGGTCATGCTGTACGTATGGTTTATGTCACACTTGAGACCGATCGACACCTTTAGATGGCATGGATATTGGTTCACCCATGATTTAGCCATGTCATACTCCTTTCAGCCATCGGAGTGTACAGACGCCATGTCTTGGTCGATGTTCTTGGCGGTTATCAGATATCCATTTGTCATACTGCCGTGTTTGGGGCTTAACTCACTCTACAGCTTTATTACTCATGCTCCAGGCATGGACAATCTCCTTCTGGCTGGTTTGAGGGGTATGACTACCTATCACCCGCTGGCCGTGATGTCGCAGTTTGACCAATTTCAGGATTTTCATCCTTTTGAGGGGGCGTTAGGTCAGCAATTAGCTTCTCGCTATCTCTCAGTAGAGGATCGATCTCATGTGTATGCTTGTTGGGATCAGCATGAGGTAGCGGTTTTCTCTATTAGCCATCCGGGATGTTCACAAGAGTATTCTACGTGGATGGAGACATAGATTTTATCGGCTGCGGCAGTATCCACAGTACTGGATATTGATTCAGACGATAGAGAGCCCATGGAGGACGTTGATTCTCACATTGAGGAGGATCAGTCTACTGGGTTACCAGCATCTCCTTTAGATTCTCCTAGTATAAGCACTGTCATGATACATCATTCGGCACAGTACTTCGAGCAGAGTCTTCATCTGATGACCTTCGAGAGAGACCAGGCTAGAGCCTTGATGTTGACTGCCCTTGAGGGGAGAGACGCAACTCTGTTAGAGAGAGACGATGCATTGGCTCGCAGAGACGCCACTGTTGTCAAGCGGGATGAGGCTAGATCAGCCAGAGATGCAGTGATAGTTGAGCGGGATAGTGCCGTATTTGCCCGAGATGTAGCCGTATCTGCCCGAGATGTAGCCGTCATAGATAGTACTACTGGTGCAGTCCCTTACTACTGGAATGATCGCAGAGATGAGCACTTACATTGATGAGCATATAGACACCATGCAGATGTCTGCAGATCTGTTGGGTCGTGTGGACACCTTTGTACAGGAGACCACAACTTCGCCTCCTTTTTCTGAGAGGGATGCTATATTGGGCCTGTTAGCTCGCATATATCCTGAGTTGTAGATGGGCTTGTATTTTCTTGCACAGACTAGCATAGCCATTTTGTCTTGTACAGTTTACATTGTCTATATCAAACAACATTATATATAGCAGGATAATATATTTTGGATCACTTCCCTTTTAAATATGTATGTTGCTTGCTTGATATTTGCCTGTTTCTTCAGGGCTTGTGATCTTGATGTATTCTGAATTCCTCCTGGATGGATAGACATTGAGTTGTCTCTGGATAGTTCAGAATGGATCATTGATCTGGGTGTATCCCTACTATCTTTGGTGTCTTGGAACTGGTTTCTGTATGGAGATGTGGAGAGGAGTATGGCTTTCCTCTCTGAGATTGACCGTACCACAGATGGTCGCTAGTACCTCTATTTATGAGAAGCATAATTAATTCCATCTCTTATAGATCGGTGTTGCTCTTTGAGGTACAACCGCAACTTAGATGGTCGCCGAATCTCCTATTTAGGAGGAGTTCAGGTAATTCCATCCCTTTGGTCTGAAGCCAAATGAAATGTAGTGGATTGAAGGATGATCCCAGTACCATTTGACAAGTGTTTGTGTTTTGGTAGGGGGTGAAATCGAACCATAAATGGATACCTACGTACTCCTATTGAAGAGGAGATTATGTGACAACCCGATAATTTTGAATATTTTTAAAAATTTTATTAATTTATTTAAGGTTCAAAATTTGAACCTAGACATAAAATTAGTGTATGCGTTTGATATTTTTAAGAAGGAATTTTGAGGATTTCAAAATTCTGTGAAGAATTTAGGTAAATTATTCAGAATTAAGGAAAAAGTGAATATATTCTGTGTATATGTGTACAGTATGTGGTTAAGGGTCAAGGGTTGACCAGATAAACGATATTTGTAACAAACCCTAAGTATATATTAAGAACTTCGACGTTCGGTTAGAAAACCCTAACGATTAACAAGAAACTCTAGAAACCGGTTCTAGAAACCCTAATTTCAGTTTCGGGAATTCAAAACCCTAATTCGATGTATGAAACCCTAGTTTGGGAATACGAATGCTATGTATAAGGTTTAACGTTATCAAGTTATAATTAATTAGGGAAAATCCTAAAGATTTACTCGAAACCCTAATAATTAGAAACCCTAATTTCGGGATTAAGAACCCTAATTTATAATTAGGGAAAACCTAAGTGTTAATTTAATAATTTTAATGTTAATTAGGATATATTAATTCTAATTTTAAAGTTATAAGTAATTAGAAAACCCTAATCTAATTACAAAAATTTAATTTCTAAATTAGAAAATTTATTTTTCTATTAGAAACCCAAATTAGTGGTTTATAAACCCTAATAACCATTTTGACCCTAATTGTTAAATTAGCGATTTTAATTAGGAAATGTTAATCCTAATTAGAAAGATTTAATTGTGATTAAGAAATTTTAATATAATTAGAAAATCCTAATTATAATTTAGATATATTAATTTTATTTTTAAAACCTAATTTTTGGAAATCTTAGAAATTAAAAATTTGCAAAGTTAAGGGTTAAATCCTAAACCCTAAATGTTCTAAACCCTAAATCCTAACCCAAACCCTAAACCCTAAGGGTTTGGCCATTTATTAGAATGTCATTAAAATTAAAATAAAAAAGACTATTTTGCCCTTTAGTGCATTATCTGATGTTGCTTGTAGATTTATCCCTAAAGGAGTGGTTGAACTAACCTAAGCCTAGCTTGTGACTTATATCCATCCATCCCAACCGAAATCAGCAGCTCCTACATTGCATATATCCAAATATATAGATTAAAGAGAGAGAGAGTGCTCAAATTAATTCTCATTTGATCCAAGACCTTCTTTCTCTAGAATTTCGGGAATATAGAGTGAGAAAGGGAGATAAGATAAGTCCAATACCATCCTTTATTTCTACTAGATCAGATCAACAAAGTCAGAATCAAAAATCAAGCATGAATGAGGTAAGAACCCTAATTTTTAAAATCTTTTGATTTGATGTTAAAAGTTGTAATTGATTGGTTAGATATGTGTAATATGATGTCTATAAGTGATCTGGGTTGTAAAATCCCAGATCTATAACATCAAACTCCTCGAATCTTGCATTTTTCAAATCTGGAAAAAAGTTCTAAAAGTGACCTGACAGTCGAATGTCAGGCCCTCTAGATCTTTATATGTTAGTTTTTTTTGTGTATTTTATGTTATAGATATGTAGTATGACATATGGGCTAGGATCTGTGACTGAAATCAGGTTTAGATCATATTTAAATCTTAAGTTATGAACGATCAAACCTAGTTGACCGATCACGAAAATGATTTTTGGGCAGCCCAGAAATTTCCAGAAGAGTCTGACATGTTTTTCAAAGCCTCTGATCTTGCTACTGACTCGTGTCGTGGCCAAGTTGATGTTTGTTTTGTGTAGCCTGTCATGTGAACTACATATCCTAGTCCTTAGAACAAGAAGATTGTGACGCCTCCAAAATAGGTATACAACACCCATCCTGAGTCGCCAAATACATGGTATAGAAAGCAAATTACAACTTCAATAATACAATTGTCGTGCAAAATACGACAACACATACTGTGAGTTTAAATACAAATATTGTCTTCTAGATAATATCCACACTCAAATAAGTCCTCATTACAATTATTCAAACACTATTTTACAGAAATAGTGAGGACTGCTAAAACATTTTTCTAGAACCATCACTCCATACCCGGACTAGATCATGTTATGTTCTCACCTCCTGAGAAGAAAAATGGAACAAAAAGGAAAAGGGTGAGCTCAACTAGACCAGTAAAGAATATTATGACTAAGATAATATACAAAAAATTATCATTAGTCTTCAACAGGGAAAAATCTGATAAAATATAATAGACAACAAGTTTTAGATCAACAACTGCAGCGGAAACAAGAATCCATTAGAAGAGTCAAGTAGAGAATGAGTTCTACTATCTTCTAAGATTTAAAAGTCCATCATCAATATTTTATTCATGTAACAACAATCAATATACATCTTTAATCAAATATTCATCTTTGCACTACAGGCCAAAGATATTCATTTGTATCACCAGTTGGTCATGTTCATCTCAACACCTGTTCATCTTTGCACTACGGGCCAAATATATTCATTAGTTAATCATCTATCTTTTCACTACAGGCCAAAGATATTTAGTAATATCATCATTTAGGACTGAGGATGATGAAAAATATTTTAAAGAAAACGAATCCAGTTAAACAGAAGGACAATTAATAGGGATTCGTATAACAGTTTATCCAAGATCAATAATACTCCATAATAACCAATTTTGAAGCAAAATTCAAGAATAAAGATCAAAACATGGATACAATCAATTATAATAACCATAATAGACATCTTGGACAAAAAGGAGAAAATTTTATTTTTCGGTGAATAGTGCCGTATTCGTGAATAGTGCTGTATACGTGAATAGTAACCCCGACATAAAAAGTTCCAAATTTGATAAAAAGTTCATACCAACATTTCGGTATAATGATATTGAAGAAAATATCATTTTAAGAAGAATATAACACCCCTTACCTCAAAATAATCGTATTTCTGACTGAATTTCGGATATAGTGCTGATAGAAACTTGCACTGAATAACAACTCTCAAAGTATCAATATACTTACTAAAATACGCTCAACAATATAGAGAGAAAGAAAACTTGTTTCTGGTGTGATTTTCAATTCTAACATAAGCGTCTATTTATAGGAAAATGCTAGAACGCCATAGGAGGCTAAAATAATAAAATATATTATTATTAATTACAATTCCTACGCATGCTTTGAATTTTTGGGCAGCCATGTTGGAAGAATTCAGCAGCCCATGTGTGTATTCCACCAACCAAAAGTGGGTCCCCCATAAATTTAATAAACATCATTTTTTTCCCGAAATTTCAACAATTCATAGAAAATAGTCCAGTTATCAGAAAAATATGAATTTTATGTCCATTCTGCCTGAAATCGAATTCTCTACAACTTTGTAGCTTTGAGTTTTCCAAATTCCAAACATAAAATATCTGAAATCCACAAACGGATGATTTTTAATACCCCCACACCGACAAAATACTGATAAAACACCTCAGCATTAATTCCTTCATTTTTATCCACATAAAAATAAATATATCCATCAATTATATCCACATAAAATAAATATTTCCTTATCAAATAAATCAATAATTAATTATTCACAAATAATATTATAGAATCACAATAATGACAACCAAGCAGTTCCCAGGAAAGAGGGGACTTTCCGATAAGGATTTTTCATTACTAGCGCGCAATTAGGTGACCAAACCTCTCCTTGACAGAACTTTCTAGACATTGCCAATAATGCTATCTAATAATATTATTCAAATAATATGAATTATTGATCTGATAATGGAAATACTGTGCAGTGACAATTATTGAAACAACAATAATATAAAATATCAACGCAGCAACTATTGAATCAATAAAATAAAATATTGAACAGTAATTACTGTAACAATTATTAAGTAGTTCCTTCTTACGTAAGAATCAATAATTCAAAAATACTATGCAAAACCGTGTGCTACTATGCAACTACGTGTATTACTGTATTTTAACCATCAGGTATTCCAACAGTGTTAACAGTAACAATTACGCTGTTATTTATAAAAAAAATTCATTTTCTTCATCCGACAGTTATTCTGTTATGGGGCCCAAAAATGGCTGCGCCGTCGTACGAATATTCCACGACCAAACGAATATTCCCCGACAGCAATGAGTATTTTATAACCACTTGCGTATTTTAAAAAAATTTCACATTTCATCCATAACCAAAATATTATATCAATTTAATACCTTATTATTCACAATAATAATTAGAGGAAATTCAATTTTATTTATAATAAGTTAGGGTCTTACAACCTCCCCTCCTTATGAAATTTCGTCCTCAAAATTGACGTACGTACCTGGTGTTTCAAACAGGTGAGGGTACCTTGCTTTCATTTTTGATTCCAACTCCCAGATCATTTTTTCAATAGCATGGTTTCTCTATAAAACCTTAACTTGTGGTATAACCTTGGTGAGTAGGACATGCTCTTTCCTATCCAAGATCTTAACAGGTACTTCTTCGTACGTTAAACCTTCGGCTATCTCGTCTGGTTCTAACACAATAATATGGTTCGGGTCTTTCACATATTTACGAAGCATGGATATGTGAAAAACATTATAAACACGAGACATACTTGGAGGTAATGCGAGTCTATAGGCCACATTTCCTATTCGTTCAAGAATCTCAAATGGACCAACAAATCATGGATTGAGCTTTCCTCTCTTTCCAAATCTTGTAACTCCCTTCCATGGAGCAACACGTAACAGTACATGATCTCCAATATTAAACAACACGTCCTTTCTATGAAGATCAACATAACTTTTTTATCGATCTTCTAAGGTTTGAATACATTGTCGAATCATTTGGATCTTTTCTGTAGTCATGCGTACTAATTCTTCTCCCAACAACGTTGCTTCTCCCACCTCGTCTCAGCATACTAGAGAACAACACGTTCGTCCATACAACGCCTCAAATGGAGCCATGCCTATACTTGCTTGATAACTGTGTTGTATGAGAATTCCACCAGTGGCAAGTACTTTTCCCAACTTCCTTTGAAATCTAAAACACAGAGTCTTAATAGATCTTCAAGGGTTTGAATAGTCCTCTCTTATTGTCAATCTGTTTGAGGATGGTATGCCGAACTGAATTATAAATCCGTGCCCATAGATTTCTGCAAGCTAACCCAAAATCTTGAAGTGAATCTTGGGTCACGATCCGAGACTATGGATACTAGCATGCCATGCAATCTCACAATCTCATTCACGTACATGCAAGCAAGACGTTCAAGGGAATAAGTTTCTCGTATAGGTAAGAAATGGGAAGACTTGGTTAATCTATCAACAATAACCCAAATCCATAGTAATGTGTTCCCACTTCCATTTCGAAATCTCAAGTGGTTGTAATGGACCCTTTGACACTTGATGTTCTGCCTTTACACGTTGACAAGTTAAACACATCTAGATAAACTCCGCGATCTCTCTCTTCATATTATTCCACCAAAATGTATGTCGAATATCATGATACATTTTGGTACTCCCAGGATGGATTACAAACGGTGTGTTGTGTGCCTCCATCATGATTCTATGCTTCAAGTCAGAATCGTTAGGAACACAAAGTCTGGAGTTGAATCTAAGTATTTTTTCTTCATCGATTCTCGTTTCTGGAATATCTCCTTCTTGCACTTTCTTCTTCATACGTATTAGCTCCTAGGTCCATAGCTTGAGCAGCTTTAACTTTAGCGATTAAAGTCGGTTCTACTCGTATATTCACCATCATCATGTGGATCCCTGGAGTCTTTAATTCTACCTCCATCCTTTCCAAGTCATACAGAATGTGCCTTTGCATTGACAATATCACACTTGTACTCGCATATGATCTTCTACTCAATGCGTGCGTCAGCTACTACGTTCGAGCCAACGTTGTGACGCTCCCCAAATTAGGTATACATCACCCATCTTGGGTCGCCAGATACATGGTACAGAATTCAAATACAACTTACTAATACAACTGTCGTGTACAATACGACAAAACATAAACTGTGAGTTTGAATACAAATATTATCTACTAGAGATTATACAAACTCAAAAGGAGTCCTCATTACAATTATTATCACACTATTTCACAGAATAGTGAGGACTACTAATGATATCCTCTGGACCATCACTCCGTTCCCCGACTCGTCCCAGCTATATTCTCATTTCCTGAAGAGAACAGTGAAAGGAAGGGTGAGCTCAACTAGCCCAGTAAGAAATATTATGACTAAGATAATGCAGAATAAATTATCATTAGTCTCCAACAATGTTAAACTGATAAAATATAATAGACATCAAGTTTAACTGCAGCGGAACAAGCAATACATTAAAAGTGTCAAGTAGAAAATAAAATCTATTATCTTTTATGATTAAAAAGGTTTTTCATCACTGTTATCGATGAGACTCAGCTTAATAAATATTCCACATCATCGAATAACCCATGTACTACGGCTAAGGATATTCTTTAGTATCACGACCACAATTATCCATGCACTACGGGCCAAGAATATTTGTGTATTCATTAATGGTTATGATCATGCCAACAACTATCCATCAATGCACTACGGACCAATGAGAACTTTTACCACATCATTTGTAACATTACGGTCATGATTACACTGAATAATCCCTGGTCATAATCATATCAAGTCCATCTATGCACTATAGGCCACAGATGAATTTCAGCAAAATATAAACATGAGGATGATGACAATGATATAAGAATTCAATAAAACAAGTTCAAGAATTATTTTATTCAGGAATTATTAACGTCCAAATTGTCAACATGATACTGTTTTGTAGAGTATAATTCAAGAAAGATCAGAAGAATATTTCCATGAAAAGATACTAGACAAAGCGCAAATATCAAGGATATTCTACTAATTTCATGGAGTATAGAAGTAAAAACTTTAACCAACTGAGTATTATAATGAATGGAATAACAAAAGAAATCACCATGCATGCGGTACTTCGCATAGATAGGTTATTCCAATAGAATAATATTAATGGAACCAGGTCAGGCAAAATTTGCACCGATAGGATGTTCCAACAGAATAATAAAGACGGAACCAGATCCGGTGTAAAACACACAGACAGGATGTTCCAACAGAATAATAATAAGACGGAACCAGGTCCGGTGTAAAACACACACCAGGATGTTCCAACGGAATAATAATAAAGACTAAACTAGGTCTGGTGTAAAACACACAAACAGGATGTTCCAACGGAATAATAATAAAGATGGAACCATGTCCGGTGTAAAACACACAGACATGATGTTCCAACAGAATAATAGAAGAATGTCACCAAGTATAGGGTAGACCGCGTATACAGGTTATTCCAACAGAATAATAAGAAATGGAATAACAACAGTTCTCTTCATGAATAAGAAAGAATAACACCCCTTACGAGTACAACAAATAATATTCCCTACCTTAAGAAGAAGAGTACTGGATATATAAGTAGTGAAGTAGCAGAATACTTTCTTCATTCTCTCTATAGTTTATCTCTGTAGAGTTTCAGTGAATTTATAAGAAAATAATGAATGAATGAGCTTCTATTTATAGAAAAATGGAAAGCATAGTAACTAACTCATGAACGGTCGAGATTGATTTACTTTAATCTGACGGTCCATATTTAAAGCAAAATCTTTTAAATAAAATATAATATATTCTATTTATAATCTAATAAAACGAATGACTTTATAAAAGATTTTACTATGCAAACACTATGCAGTCACAATGCAAATACTATGCATAATAAAATATAATATACTCTAATTATTGTCTAATAAAACAGATAACTTTATAAAAGTATTCTATTTTATATAAAAAGATTTTACTATACAAAACACTTTGTAGACACTATGCAACACTATGCATAATAGAATATAATATATTCTATTTATAAAATAACTTTATAAAAGTATTCTGTTTTATATAAAAAGATTTTCTGTATTATTACATTAATAATACCAACAAAACTGAGTGACTTATCACTTAAGCATCAATACTTAATACCGTGTGCTACTATGCAACCACACATATTACTGTACTTTTAACACCGGGTGTTTCAACAGTTAACTGTAAAACTTCTGCCGTTATTTTCATAAAGTATTTTCAGTCGTTTTCTCAATCCGACAATAATTCGTTGTGGAGTCCACCAATGATTGTGTCATTGTACGAATATCCCTGTTAAAACGAATATTCCCCGACCAATCGAATATTATATAACAACTTTCGTACTTTACAAAATTTATAAATATTACCCACAACTATTATATCAATTTTACTCCATAATATTCAAAAATAATATTTATAGAAAATTCATCTTTATTCAAAAAGTTGGGGTTTTAAAATCTCCCCTTCTTATGAAATTTCGCCGTTGAAATTAGGGTACGTACCTGGTATGTCGAAGAGGTAAGGATACCTTGATTTCATTTCAGATTCTAACTCCCAAGTCATTTCTCAACATCGTGGTTTCTCCACAAAACTTTGACTTGAGGTATAACCTTGGTGCGTAGAATATGTTCCTTCTTATCCAAGATTTGAACAGGAACCTCTTCATACGTCAAATCTTCCGCTATTTCGTCTAGTTCCAACTCAATAATGTTGTTCGGGTCTTCCACATATTTACGTAACATGGATATATGAAAAACGTTATGAAACCGAGACATACTTGGCAGTAAAGCGAGTCTATAGGCCACCGTTCCTACTCGATCAAGGATTAAAAATGGGCTGATGAATCGAGGATTGAGCTTTCCTCTCTTTCCAAATCTCGTAAATCCTTTTCATGGAGCAACACGTAACAACACATGATCTCCTATATCGAATTCCACGTCCTTTCGATGAAGATCAGTATAACTCTTTTATCGATCTTGTGAGGTTTTTATACGTTACCAGATCGTTTGAATCTTTTCCGTAGTCATACGTACCAACTCTGGTCCCAACAACGTTGCTTCACCCACCTCATCCCAGCATACTGGAGAATGACACTTTCTTCCATACAACGCTTCGAATGGAGCCATGCCAATACTTGCTTGATAACTGTTGTTATAGGAAAACTCCACCAATGGTAAGAACTTGTCCCAACTTCCCTTGAAATCAAGGACACAGAGTCTTAATAGATCTTCAAGAGTTTGAATTGTCCTCTCCAACTGTTCGTCCGTCTGAGGATGATATGTCGAGCTAAATCGTAAATCTGTGTCCATAGATTTTTGCAAACTAATCCAAAATCGTGAAGTGAATCTTGGGTCTCGATCAGAAACTATGGATACTGGCATACCATGCAATCTTACATCCTCGTTAATGTACATACGAGCAAGACTTTGAAGTGTATAAGTTTCTCGTATCGGTAAGAAATGAGCAGACTTGGTCAATATATCAATAATGACCCAAATCGCATCTATGCCTTGAGAAACTTTGGGAAGACCAGTAACGAAATCAATGGTAATGTGATCCCACTTCCATTCTGGAATTTCAAGTGGTTGCAATGGACCTTTTGGTACTTGATGCTCCGCCTTGACTCGTTGACACGTTAGACACCTTGAGATAAACAGCGCTATCTCTCTCTTCATATTGCCCCACCAAAATGTATGTCAAAGATCATGATACATTTTGGTACTCCCAAGATGGATTGGAAATGTTGTGTTGTGCGCCTCCATCATGATTTTATACTTTAAATCAGGGTCGTTAGGAACACAAAGTTTGGAGTTAACTCGAAGTAGTCCTTCTTCATCGATTCTTGATTCCGGCATCGCACCTTCTTGCACTTTCTTCCTCATACGCATCAGCTCCAGATCTGTAATTTGAGCAGCTTTAATTTTATCAATTAAAGTCGGTTCTACTCATATATTTGCCATCATCACGTGGGTCCCTGGAGTCTTTATCTCTATCTCCATCCTTTATAAGTCATATAAAATGGGCCCTTGTATTGACAATACTGCACTCATACCCGCATATGATCTTCTACTCAATGCGTCAGCTACCACGTTCGCTTTTCCAGGATGGTATTGGATAGTATGATCATAATCTTTCAATAGTTCAAACCAACGTCGTTGTCACATGTTGAGTTAGTTTTGAGTGAAGAAATATTTGAGGCTTTTATGATCCGTAAAGATCTCCACTTTCTCCCCATACAAGTAATGCCTCCAAATCTTTAGTGCAAAGACAACAACTGCGAACTCTAGAACATGAGTAGGATAATTCCTCTTATATTCTTTGATTTGTCGTGAGGCATAGGCTATGACTTTCCCATGTTGCATGAGAACACATCCTAACCCTTTGCCCGAAGCATCACTGTAGATGACAAATCCCTCCGAACCAGATGGTATTGTCAGAACAGGTGCTGAAATGAGTCTCCTCTTGAGTTCTTAAAAACTCTTCTCACATTTCTCGCTCCAACCGAACTTTGTATCTTTCCGAGTCAGCTGAGTTAGTGGAGTAGCGATTCGAGAAAATCCTTCTACGAATCTCCAATAATAACCAGCTAAGCCGAGAAAGCTACGTACTTCGGTCACTGATTTAGGTTTCTCCCAGCTTTGAATAGCTTTAATCATTGCTGGGTCAACAGATATTCCATGACTTGATACCACGTGCCCAAGGAATGCTACTTCCTCAAGCCAGAACTAGCATTTTTAATCTTGGCATAAAGCTTATATTCACGAAGCTTTTGGAGTATCAGCCTCAAGTGTTGCTCATGATCTTCACGGGTTTTGGAATATATGAGGATGTCATCAATAAAGACGACCACAAAGTGATCCAAATATTCCTTGAATACTCGGTTCATCATATCCATGAAGGCAGCAGGAGCATTAGTCAATCCAAAGGACATGACTAGGAATTCATAATGCCCGTACTGAGTTCTAAAAGCCGTCTTTGGAATGTCATCAGTTCTAATCTTCAATTGGTGATATTCGGAAAGAAGATCAATCTTTGAAAAGAATTTGGCTCCTTGCAACAGGTCAAATAGGTCATCAATACTTGCCAATGGGTACCTATTTTTGATGGTGACATGATTTAACTCCTGATAATCAATACAAAGTCGCATGCTCCCATCTTTCTTCTTCATGAATAGAACAGGAGCACCCCAAGGAGAAGTACTAGGACGAATAAAGCCAATGTTTAACAATTCCTGCAGTTGAGTTTTTAACTCCTGAAGTTCAATAGGAGCCATTCGATATGGGGATTTAGAAATGGGTTTTGTACCGGGTTCAAGGTCGATACAAAATTCAATTTCACGCTCTGGGGGTAGGCCAGGAAGTTCTTCAGGGAATACGTCAGGAAATTCATTAACAATAGAAATATTATTCAAAACTGACATATTTTTGTTTAGATCTGTGACATGAGCTAAGAAAGATTGACATCCATTTTTCAATAAACGAATAGCTTTATGGCTTGAGATGACAGTGATTGATTTTAATGGTTTGGTTTCTTGAATTCGCATAATAGGTCGAGTAGGAATATGAAAGCTAACAACCTTACAAAAATAATCAATTTTTGCATGATGAGTAGTTAACCAATCAATCCCTAGAATTACATCAAATGAAAGTATTTTTAATGCAATAAGATCGACAGGTAATGTGTGGGTACCAACCTGAACTAAACAAGACTTATAAACCGTGGATGTAATGAAGGTTTCTCCCAACGGAGTTTCCACAGATAAGTCAAAGTCTAATTTCTCCGGAGTCAAATTTAATCGTTGAGCGCAAGTAGAAGAAATAAAAGAATGGGAAGAACCAGTATCAAATAAAGTGTAGACTTCACTAGAGTTTATGATAAGCTTATCCGTGATGACCTCATTCGGGTTCCTTGCTTTCTGAGAGGTCACAACAAACGTTTTCCCTTGCACTACCGGCTTTAACCTTTCTGGGACAACCTTTGGTGCTTCCATCCTAGCTGAATTTATCTTCGGTGAACGACAAAATCGGGCTAAGTGACCTTCTCTTCCACAATTATAACATGTTTTGGACGGCATCGCGCAATTTGGACTAATGTGTCCCTCCCCTCTATATTTGAAGCATATAATAGGTGGTCTTTCTCCTTCCTTAACAGCGGGTGCTGGTGCTGACGTCTTTCCATCATTGTTGAATCTCCTCTTCTTGAAATGTCCATTCTAATTGTTTTGGCCCTGATTACCACCGAAGTGGTTACAATTTCTGGCCTGTTGATTCCCTCCATGCTTGTTGTCACCGCTTCGATGACTGCTCTCATTGGTATTATCATTTTGCTGGTTGCTCTCTTTTGGTTGCATTGACTCGTTATCGCGCTCAACCAACTGAGCCCTATTTACAACATCTGAATACAAACACAGTTTATGAGAAATAAGATGTTGACGTATCTCCGGCTTCAAACCTCTTAAAAATATTCGCGCCATTTTCTCTTCATTATCCACCAAGTGGGACGCAAACCGGGATTAACTCAGCAAATTTTACCTCGTATTGCGACACAGTCATATTGTTTTGCTCCAATTTGATAGACTCCACTTCCTTCATGTGATGAATACTTTCGGGAAAGTATTTGTCCTTGAACAGCTCTTGGAACTTCTCCCAAGACATCTTTAGTACGGCAGGTTGAGTACGTTTTACCGATTCCCACCAGTAATCTACCTCTCCGCGCAACATAAAGGCGGCAAAGGGAACCTTTTGCTCCTCGGAGCATCCCAAGACATCAAATATCTTGGTGATCTGCTTTATCCATGCTTCCGCCATAAGTGGTTTTGGTTCTCCCTTAAACTCCGGTGGTCCTAGCTCCTTGAACTGTTTAGCGGTGACCGCCCGAGAGTTTCCAGTGTTTCCACCTACATTTTGGACAAGAGCCACTCTCGCATGCTATTGCATGAATTGCATAAAGCCTCTGAACAATCCATCATTCATCATTTGGACAGTGTTGTTGTTTGTATGAGGATTGTCACCTTCCTGATGCACATTATCTTGATTATTAGTATATGGAGACTCAACGGTCTCTTGTTCTACATTGCTATTCTCAACATTTTCGGATGTCATTTTCAGATACTGCCACAAAACAAAGGTTAATTGACATATAAAATAATATCTCTAAACTCTGACCAACCAATTTAAATACAAAATAAATTTAAGTAGGTCATACTAGCGAAGGAATTCCCCGTCTCTCCCCTCCTAGCTTCTAGTCTCACATCTTAGCCAGGGATCATATCCCTAAGCTTTGATACCAACTGTGACGCCCCCAAAATTAGGTATACATCACCCATCTTGGGGCGCCAGATACATGGTACAGAATTCAAATACAACATACTAATACAACTGTCGTGTGTAATACGACAAAACATAAACTGTGAGTTTGAATAAAAATATTATCTACAAGAGATTATACAAACACAAAAGGAGTCCTCATTACAATTATTATCACACTAATGCTATCCTCTGGGCCATCACTCCGTTCCCCGACTCGTCCCAGCTATATTCTCATTTCCTGAAGAGAACAGTGAAAGGAAGGGTGAGCTCAACTAGCCCAGTAAGAAATATTATGACTAAGATAATGCAGAATAAATTATCATTAGTCTCCAACAATGTTAAACTGATAAAATATAATATACATCAAGTTTAACTACAGCAGAACAAGCAATCCATTAAAAGAGTTAAGCAGAAAATAAAATCTACTATCTTTTATGATTAAAAAGGTTTTTCATCACTATTATCGCTGAGACTCAGCTTAATAAATATTCCACATCATCGAATCACCCCTGCACTACGGCCAAGGATATTCTTAAGTATCACGACAATAATTATCCATGCACTACAGGGCCAAGAATATTTATGTATTCATTTATGGTCGTGATCATGCTAACAACTGTCCATCAATGCACTACGAGCCAATGAGAACTTTTACCACATCATTTGTAACATTACGGTCATGATTACACCGAATAATCCCTGGTCATAATCATACCAAGTCCATCTATGCACTACAGGCCACAGATGACTTTCAACAAAATATAAACATGAGGATGATGACAATGATATAATAATTCAATAAAACAAGTTCAAGAATTATTTTATTCAGGAATTATTAACGTCCAAATTGTCAACATGATACTGTTTTGTAGAGTAAAATTCAAGAATGATCAGAAGAATATTTCCATAAAAAGATACTGGATGAAGCGCAAATATCAAAGATATTCTACTAATTTTATGGAGTATAGAGGTCAAAACTTTAACCAACTGAGTATAATAAAGAATGGAATAACAAAAGAAATCACCATGCATGTTGTACTTCGCATAGACAGGTTATTCCAATAGAATAATAATAACAGAACCAGGTCAGGCAAAATTTGCACCGACAGGATATTCTAATAGAATAATAAAGATGGAACCAGGTCCGGTGTAAAACACACAGACAGGATGTTCTAATAGAATAATAATAAGACAAAACCAGGTCCGGTGTAAAACACACAGACATGATGTTCATACGTAATAATAATAAATACGGAACCAGGTCCGGTGTAAAACACACAGACAGGATGTTTCAACGTAATAATAATAAAGACAGAACTAGGTCCGATGTAAAACACACAGACAGGATGTTCCAACAGAATAATAGAAGAATGTCACCAAGTATAGGGTAGACCGCGTATACAGGTTATTCCAACAGAATAATAATAAATGGAATAACAACTGTTCTCTTCATGAATAAGAAAGAATAACACCCCTTACGAGTACAACAAATAATATTCCCTACCTTAAGAAGACGAGTACTAGATATATAAGTAGTGAAGTAGCAGAATACTTTCTTCTTTCTCTCTATACTTTATCTCTCTAGAGTTTCAGTGAATTCGTAAGAAAATAATGAATGAATGAGCTACTATTTATAGAAAAATGGAATGCATAGTAACTAACTCATGAACGGTCGAGATTGATTTACTTTAATTTGACAGTCCATATTTAAAGCAAAATCTTTTAAATAAAATATAATATATTCTATTTATAATCTAATAAAATGAATAACTTTATAAAAGATTTTATTATGTAAATACTATGCAGGCACTATGCAAAAACTATGCATAATAACATATAATATATTCTAATTATTGTCTAATAAAATAGATAACTTTATAAAAGTATTATGTTTTATATAAAAAGATTTTACTATGCAAAACACTATACAGACACTATTCAACACTATGCATAATAGAATATAATATATTCTATTTATAAAATAACTTTATAAAAGTATTCTGTTTTATATAAAAAGATTTTTTGTATTATTACATTAATAATACCAATAAAACTGAGTGACTTATCACTTAAGCATCAATAATTAATACCGTGTGCTACTATGCAACTGTAAGACCCCAGTTTTTATAAATAAAGATGAATTTTTATAATTATTATTTTTGAATATTATGGAAGAAATTTGATATAATGTTATAGTTGTGGGTAATATTTATAAATTTTGCAAAGTACGCAAGTTGTTATAAAATATTCGTTTGGTCGGGGAATATTCTTTTTGTCGGGGAATATTCGTACGACGGCAAAATTATTGGTGGACCCCACAACAAAATTATTGTCGGATTGAGAAAACGACAAAAATATTTTATTAAAAATAACGGCGGAAGTTTTACCGTTGATACTGTTGAACTACTGGGTAGTAAAAGTACAGTAATACGCGTTGTTGCATAGTAGCACACGGTATTGATTATTGATATTTATGTGAGAAGCCGCTCAGTTTGATTCAATTATTGTCGATTAATAATATGAATTATTATAGCGATAATGACGTTTTGTTTTATTCGTATTATTAACGTAATAAAACGGAAACATCTTTTTATATAAAACAGAATACTTTATTAAAGTTATTTTATAAATAGAATATATTATATTTTATTATGCATAGTGTTGCATAGTGTTTTGCATAGTATTGCATAGTGTTTGCATAGTAAAAATCTTTTTATATAAATAGAATATATTATATTTTATTTAAAAGATTTTTCTTTAAATATGGACCGTCAGATTAAAGTAAATCAATCTGGACCGTTCATGGATTAGTTACTATGCATTCCATTTTCCTATAAATAGAAGCTCATTCCTTCATTATTTTCTTACGAATTCACTGAACTCTAGAGAGAGAAACTATAGAGAGATAGAAGAAAAGCTTTCTGCTACTTAACTTTTCTTTTCCCATATCCAGTTTCTGTTACGGTAAGGGGTGTTATTCTTTCTTCTTGAAGAGAACTTATGTTATTCCATTCTTTGTTGTTCTGTTGGAATAACCTGTAAAAGTGGCATACCCTATACATGACCTGTATACGCGGTATACCCTATACTTGGTGAAATCCTTATGTTATTCCATTCATTATTATTCTGTTGGAATAACCTGTATACGCGGAATACCCTATACTTGGTGACATTCTTCTATCATTCTGTTGGAACATCCTGTCTGTGTGTTTTACACCGGACCTGGTTCCGTCTTTATTATTATTCCGTTGGAACATCCTGTCTGTGTGTTTTACACCGGACCTGGTTCCGTCTTTATTATTATTCCGTTGGAACATCCTGTCTGTGTGTTTTACACCGGACCTGGTTCCGTTTTTATTATTATTCCGTTGGAACATCCTGTCTGTGTGTTTTACACCGGACCTGGTTCCGTCTTTATTATTCTGTTGGAACATCCTGTCGGTGTGAATTTCACCTGACCTGGTTTCATTATTATTATTCTGTTGGAATAACCTGTTTGTGCGGTCTATCGCATGCATGGTGATTTCTTTTGTTATTCCATTCTTTATTATACTCAGTTGGATAAAACTTTGATTTCTATACTCCATGAAATTAGTAGAATATCCTTGATATTTGCGCTTCATCCAGTATCTTTTCAGGAAAATATTCTTCTGAGCGTTCTTGAATTTTACACCACAAAGCAGTATCGTGTGGACAATTTGGACGTTATTGGTTCATGGACAAATTAATTCTTGAACTTGTTTTATTAAATTCTTATATCATTGTCATCATCCTCATGTTTATGTTATGTTGAAAGTCATCTGTGGCCTGTAGTGCATAGATGGACTTGGTATGATTATGACCAGGGATTATGCGGTGTAATCATGACCGTAATATTACAAATGATGTGGAAAAAGTCCTCATTGGCCCGTAGTGCATTGATGGACAGTTTTTGGTATGATTATGGCTATGGATTCTCTTCGGCCGTAGTACAAAGATAATTGTTTTATGGCATGATCAGGACCGTTGATGAAAACACGATTATCTTTGGCCTGTAGTGCATGGATAATTCGTGGTCGTGATACTAAAGAATATCCTTGGCCTGTAGTGCAGGGATGATTTAATGATGTGGATTATTTATTGAGCTGAGTCTCAACGATAAAAGTGATGAAAAACTTTTTAAATCATAAAAGATAGTAGATTCAATTCTCTCTACTTGACTCTTTTAATGGATTGCTTATCCCGCTGCAGTTAAACTTGATGTCTATTATATTTTATCAGTTTAACATTTTTGGAGACTAATGATAATTTATTCTGCATTATCTTAGTCATAATATTTCTTACTGGGCTAGTTGAGCTCACCCTTTCTTTCACTATTCTCTTCAGAAAATGAGAACATAGCAGGGACTAGTCGGGGAATGGAGTGACGGTCCAGAGGATAGCATTAGTAGTCCTCACTATTCTGAGAAATAGTGTATTAATAATTGTAATGAGGACTCCTTTTGAGTTTGTATGATCTCTAGTAGATAATTATTGTATTCAAACTCACAGTTGTATTTTGTCGTATTTTACACGACAGTGGTATTAGTAAGTTGTATTTGAATTCTGTACTATGTATCTGACGACTTAAGATGGGTGATGTATACCTAATTTTGGGGGCGTCACAGTTGGTATCAGAGCTTAGGGATATGATCCCTGGCTAAGATGTGAGACTAGAACTAGGAGGGGAGAGACGGGGAATTCCTTCGCTAGTATGACCTACTTAAATTTATTTTGTAGTTAAATTAGTTGGTCAAAGTTTAGAGATATTATGTTACATGTCAATTAATCTTTGTTTTGTGGCAGTGTTTGAAAATGGCATCCTAGAATGTTGAGATTATCAATGGAGCACAGGAGACCGTTGAGTCTCCACAGATCAATAATCAGGATAATGTGCAACTAGAGGACAATACTCCTCATGAAAATAATAACACCGATGAAATGGTGAATGATGGGATGGTCAGAGACTTTATGCAATTCATGCAACAACAGGCTAAGGCAGCTCCTGTCCAAAATGCAGGTAGAAATACTGATAACTCTCGGACGGTCACCGCTATGCAATTTAAGGAGCAATTCATGCAACAACGGGAGAAGGCGGCTCCTGTTCATAATGCATGAGAAAACAATGGCAACCCACGGTTGGTCACTGCTAAGCAGTTCAAGGAGCTGGGACCACCGGAGTTTTTGGGAAAGCCAGAACCACTTAAGTCGGAGACGTGGTTAAAGCAGATCACCAAGATATTTAATGTCTTGGGATGCTCCGAGGAGCAAAAGGTTCCTTTTGCCACCTTTATGTTGCGTGAAGAAGCAGATCATTGGTGGGAATCTGTAAAACGTACCCAGACTGACGCACTCAAGATGTCTTGGGAGAAGTTCCAAGAGCTGTTCAACGACAAGTACTTTCCCGAAAGTATTCGTCACATGAAGGAGGTAGAGTTTATCAAGCTCGAGCAAAACAATATGACCGTGTTGCAGTACGAGGCTAAGTTTGCGGAGTTGTCCCGGTTTGCATCCCATTTGGTCGATAATGAGGAGCGAATGGCGCGAATGTTTTTACGAGGTTTGAAACCCGATATACGTTAATACCTCATTTCTCACAAACTTTGTTTATATTCAGATATTGTGAATAGAGCTCAGTTAGTGGAGCGCGATAATGAGTTATCACAACCAAAAGGTAATGACCAGCAACACGATAATAATCATACTGGTGGCAACGGCCATCGGAACAATGATAACCATCGCGGGGGAAATTATCATACCAAGAATGGTAACCACTTCGGTGGTAATCAGGGCCAAAACAATAAGAATGGACATTTCAAGAAGAGGAGATTCAACAATGATGGAAAGACGTCAGCATCAGCAACCGTTGTTAAGGAAGGAGAAAGACAACCTATCATATGCTTCAAATGCGGAGGGGAGGGACACATCAGTCCAAATTGCGCGATGCCGTCCAAAGCATGTTATAATTATGGAAGAGAAGGCCACTTAGCCCGATTTTGTCGTTCACCGAAGACAAATTCAACTAGGATGGAGGCACCAAAGGCTGTCCCAGAAAAGTCAAAGCCGGTAGTGCAAGGGAGAGCGTTTGTTGTGACCTCCCAGAAAGCAAGGAACCTGCATGAGGTCATCACGGGTAAGCTTATCATAAACTCTAGCGAAGTCTACACTTTATTTGATACCGGTTCTACCCATTCTTTTATTTCTCCTACTTGCGCTCAACGATTAAATTTGACTCCGGAGAAATTAGACTTTGACTTATCTGTGGAAACTCCGTTGGGAGAAACCTTCATTACATCCACGGTTTATAAGTCTTGTTTGGTTCAAGTTGGTACCCACGCATTGCCTGTCGATCTTATTGCATTAAAAATACTTGCATTTGATGTAATTCTAGGGATTCATTGGTTAACTACTCATCATGCAAAAATTGATTGTTTTCGTAAGGTTGTTAGCTTTTATATTCCTAATCGACCTATTATATGAATTCAAGCAACCAAACCATTAAAATCAATCACTGTCATCTCAAGCCATAAAGCTATTCGTTTATTGAAAAACGGATGTCAAGCTTTCTTAGCTCATGTCACAGATCTAAACAAAAATACGTCAGTTTTGAATAATATTTCTATTGTTAATGAATTCCCTGACGTATTCCCTGAAGAACTTCCTGGCCTACCCCCTGAGCGTGAAATTGAATTTTGTATCGACCTTGAACCCGATACAAAACCCATTTCCAAAGCCCCATATCGAATGGCTCCTATTGAACTTCAGGAGTTAAAGACTCAACTGCAGGAATTGTTAGACATTGGCTTTATTCGTCCTAGTACTTCTCCTTGGGGTGCTCCTGTTCTATTCGTGAAGAAGAAAGATGGGAGTATGCGACTTTGTATTGATTATCGGGAGTTAAATCATGTCACCATCAAAAATAGGTATCCATTGCCACGTATTGATGACCTGTTTGACCAGTTGCAAGGAGCCAAATTCTTTTCAAAGATTGATCTTCGTTCCGTATATCACCAATTGAAGATTAGAACCGATGACATTCCAAAGACGGCTTTCAGAACTCGGTACGGGCATTATGAATTCCTAGTCATGTCCATTGGATTGACTAATGCTCCTGCTGCCTTCATGGATATGATGAACTGAGTATTCAAGGAATATTTGGATCACTTTGTGGTCGTCTTTATTGATGACATTCTTATTTATTCCAAAAGCCGTGAAGATCATGAGGAACACTTGAGGCTAATACTCCAAAAGCTTCGTGAATACAAGCTTTATGCCAAGTTGAAGAAATGCGAGTTCTGGCTTGCGGAAGTAGCATTCCTTGGGCACGTGGTATCAAATCATGGAATATCTGTTGACCCAGCAAAGATTGAAGCTATTCAAAGCTGGGAGCAACCTAAATCAGTGACCGAAGTACGTAGCTTTCTCGGCTTAGCTGGTTATTATCGGAGATTCGTAGAAGGGTTTTCTCGAATTGCTACTCCACTAACTCAGCTGACTCGGAAAGATACAAAGTTCGGTTGGAGCGAGGAATGTGAGAAGAGTTTTCAAGAACTCAAGAGGAGACTCATTTCAGCACCTGTTCTGACAATACCATCTAGTTCGGAGGGATTTGTCATCTACAGTGATGCTTCGGGCAAAGGGTTAGGATGTGTTCTCATGCAACATGGGAAAGTCATAGCCTATGCCTCACGACAACTCAAAGAATATGAGAGAAATTATCCTACTCATGACCTAGAGTTAGCAGCTGTTGTCTTCGCACTTAAAATTTGGAGGCATTACTTGTATGGGGAGAAAGTGGAGATCTTTACGGATCATAAAAGCCTCAAATATTTCTTCACTCAAAAGGAACTCAACATCCGACAACGACGTTGGCTTGAACTGTTGAAAGATTATGATCATACCATCCAATACCATCTTGGTAAAGCGAACGTGGTAGCTGACGCATTGAGTAGAAGGTCATATGCGGGTGCGAGTGCAATATTGTCAACGCAAAGGCCCATTTTGGATGACTTGCAAAGGATGGAGATAGAGATAAAGACTCCAAGGACCCACATTATGATGGTGAATATACTAGTAGAACCGACTTTAATTGATAAAATTAAAGCTGCTCAAGTTACAGATCCGGAGCTGATGCGTATGAGGAAGAAAGTACAAGAAGGTGCGATACCGGAAGCAAGAATCGATGAAGAAGGAATACTTCGAGTCAAATCCAGACTTTGTGTTCCTAACGACCCTGATTTAAAGTATAAAATCATGATGGAGGCGCACAACACACTGTTTGCAATCCATCCTGGGAGTACCAAAATGTATCATGATCTTCGACATACATTTTGGTGGGGCAATATGAAGAGAGAGATAGCGCTTTTTATCTCAAGGTGTCTAACGTGTCAACGAGTCAAGGCGGAGCATCAAATACCAAAAGGACCATTGCAACCACTTGAAATTCCAGAATGGAAGTGGGAGAACATTACCATGGATTTCGTTACTGGTCTTCCCAAAGTTTCTCAAGGCATAGATGCGATTTGGGTCATTGTTGATAGATTGACCAAGTCTGCTCATTTCTTACCGATACGAGAAACTTATACACTTGAACGTCTTGCTCGTATGTACATAAACGAGGTTGTAAGATTGCATGGTATGCCAGTATCCATAGTTTCTGATCGAGACCCAAGATTTACTTCGCGATTTTGGGTTAGTTTGCAAAAAGCTATGGGCACAGATTTACAATTTAGCTCGGCATATCATCCTCAAACGGACGGACAGTCAGAGAGGACTATTCAAACTCTTGAAGATCTATTAAGACTCTGTGTCCTTGATTTCAAGGGAAGTTGAGACAAGTTATTACCATTGGTGGAGTTTTCCTACAACAATAGTTATCAAGCAAGTATTGGCATGGCTCCGTTCGAGGCGTTGTATGGAAGAAAGTGTCGTTCTCCAGTATATTGGGATGAGGTGGGTGAAGCAACGTTGTTGGGACCGGATTTGGTACGTATGACTACGGAAAAGATTCAAACGATCCGGAAACGTATAAAAACCTCATAAGATCGACAAAAGAGTTATGCTGATCTTCATCGAAAGGACGTGAAATTCGATATAGGAGATCATGTGTTGTTACGTGTTGCTCCATGGAAAGGAGTTACGAGATTTGGAAAGAGAGGAAAGCTCAATCCTCGATTCATCGGCCCATTTTTAATCCTCGATCGAGTAGGAACTGTGGCCTATAGACTCGCTTTACCGCCAAGTATGTCTCGTGTTCATAACGTTTTTCACATATCCATGCTACGTAAATATGTGAAAGACCCGAACCACATTATTGAATTAGAACCGGACGAAATAGCGGAAGATTTAACGTATGAAGAGGTTCCTGTTCAAATCTTGGATAAGAAGGAACATATTTTACGCACCAAGGTTATACCTCAAGTCAAAGTTTTGTGGAGAAACCACGATATTGAGGAAATGACTTGGGAGTTAGAATCTGAAATGAAATCAAGGTATCCTTACCTCTTCGACATACCAGGTACGTACCTTAATTTCGAGGGCGAAATTTCATAAGAAGGGGAGGTTGTAAGACCCCAGTTTTTATAAATAAAGATGAATTTTTATAATTATTATTTTTGAATATTATGGAAGAAATTTGATATAATGTTATAGTTGTGGGTAAAATTTATAAATTTTGCAAAGTACGCAAGTTGTTATAAAATATTCGTTTGGTCGGGGAATATTCTTTTTGTCGGGGAATATTCGTACGACGGCAAAATTATTGGTGGACCCCACAACAGAATTATTGTCGGATTGAGAAAACGACAAAAATATTTTATTAAAAATAACGGCGGAAGTTTTACCATTGAAACTGTTGAACTACTGGGTAGTAAAAGTATAGTAATACGCGTTGTTGCATAGTAGCACACGGTATTGATTATTGATATTTATGTGAGAAGCCGCTCAGTTTGATTCAATTATTGTCGATTAATAATATGAATTATTATAGCGATAATGACGTTTTGTTTTATTCGTATTATTAACGTAATAAAACGGAAACATCTTTTTATATAAAACAGAATACTTTATTAAAGTTATTTTATAAATAGAATATATTATATTTTATTATGCATAGTGTTGCATAGTGTTTTGCATAGTATTGCATAGTGTTTGCATAGTAAAAATCTTTTTATATAAATAGAATATATTATATTTTATTTAAAAGATTTTTCTTTAAATATGGACCGTCAGATTAAAGTAAATCAATCTGGACCAGTTCATGGATTAGTTACTATGCATTCCATTTTCCTATAAATAGAAGCTCATTCCTTCATTATTTTCTTACGAATTCACTGAACTCTAGAGAGAGAAACTATAGAGAGATAGAAGAAAAGCTTTCTGCTACTTAACTTTTCTTTTCCCATATCCAGTTTCTGTTACGGTAAGGGGTGTTATTCTTTCTTCTTGAAGAGAACTTATGTTATTCCATTCTTTGTTGTTCTGTTGGAATAACCTGTAAAAGTGGCATACCCTATACATGACCTGTATACGCGGTATACCCTATACTTGGTGAAATCCTTATGTTATTCCATTCATTATTATTCTGTTGGAATAACCTGTATACGCGGAATACCCTATACTTGGTGACATTCTTCTATCATTCTGTTGGAACATCCTGTCTGTGTGTTTTACACCGGACCTGGTTCCGTCTTTATTATTATTCCGTTGGAACATCCTGTCTGTGTGTTTTACACCGGACCTGGTTCCATCTTTTTTATTATTCCGTTGGAACATCCTGTCTGTGTGTTTTACACCGGACCTGGTTCCGTCTTTTTTATTATTCCGTTGGAACATCCTGTCTGTGTGTTTTACACCGGACCTGGTTCCGTCTTTATTATTCTGTTGGAACATCCTGTCGGTGTGAATTTCACCTGACCTGGTTCCATTATTATTATTCTGTTGGAATAACCTGTTTGTGCGGTCTATCGCATGCATGGTGATTTCTTTTGTTATTCCATTCTTTATTATACTCAGTTGGATAAAACTTTGATTTCTATACTCCATGAAATTAGTAGAATATCCTTGATATTTGCGCTTCATCCAGTATCTTTTCAGGAAAATATTCTTCTGAGCGTTCTTGAATTTTACACCACAAAACAGTATCGTGTGGACAATTTGGACGTTATTGGTTCATGGACAAATTAATTCTTGAACTTGTTTTATTAAATTCTTATATCATTGTCATCATCCTCATGTTTATGTTATGTTGAAAGTCATCTGTGGCCTGTAATGCATAGATGGACTTGGTATGATTATGACCAGGGATTATGCGGTGTAATCATGACCGTAATATTACAAATGATGTGGAAAAAGTCCTCATTGGCCCGTAGTGCATTGATGGACAGTTTTTGGTATGATTATGGCTATGGATTCTCTTCGGCCGTAGTACAAAGATAATTGTTTTATGGCATGATCAGGACTGTTGATGAAAACACGATTATCTTTGGCCCGTAGTGCATGGATAATTCGTGGTCGTGATACTAAAGAATATCCTTGGCCTGTAGTGCAGGGATGATTTAATGATGTGGATTATTTATTGAGCTGAGTCTCAACGATAAAAGTGATGAAAAACTTTTTAAATCATAAAAGATAGTAGATTCAATTCTCTCTACTTGACTCTTTTAATGGATTGTTTATCCCGCTGCAGTTAAACTTGATGTCTATTATATTTTATCAGTTTAACATTTTTGGAGACTAATGATAATTTATTCTGCATTATCTTAGTCATAATATTTCTTACTTGGCTAGTTGAGCTCACCCTTTCTTTCACTGTTCTCTTCAGGAAATGAGAACATAGCAGGGACTAGTCGGGGAATGGAGTGACGGTCCAGAGGATAGCATTAGTAGTCCTCACTATTCTGAGAAATAGTGTATTAATAATTGTAATGAGGACTCCTTTTGAGTTTGTATGATCTCTAGTAGACAATTATTGTATTCAAACTCACAGTTGTATTTTGTCGTATTTTACACGACAGTGGTATTAGTAAGTTGTATTTGAATTCTATACTATGTATCTGACGACTCAAGATGGGTGATGTATACCTAATTTTGGGGGCTTCCCAGTAACCACGCGTATTACTGTACTTTTAACACCGGGTGTTTCAACAGTTAACGGTAAAACTTTCGCCGTTATTTTCATAAAGTATTTTTGTCGTTTTCTCAATTCGACAATAATTCCGTTGTGGGGTCTACCAATGATTGTGTCGTTGTACGAATATTCCCTGTTTAAATGAATATTCCCCGACCAATCGAATATTATATAACAACTTGCGTACTTTGCAGAATTTAAAAATATTACCCACAACTATTATATCAATTTCACTCCATAATATTCAAAAATAATATTTATAGAAAATTCATCTTTATTCAAAAAGTTGGGGTTTTACAAATGTCGTTGTCGCGTGTTGGGTTCTTTTTGGGTGAAGAAATATTTGAGGCTTTTATGGTCCATATAAATCTCCACTTTCTCCCCATACAAGTAGTGTCTCCAAATTTTCAACGCAAATACGACTGCTGCCAACTCTAAATCTTGAGTAGGATAATTCCTCTCATATTCTTTGAGTTGTCACGAGGCATAGGCTATGACTTTCCCATGTTGCATGAGAACGCATCCTAACCCTTTGCCTGAAGCATCGCTGTATATAACAAATCCATCCGTACCAGATGGTATTGCCAGAACAGGTGCCGAAATGAGTCTCCTCTTGAGCTCTTGGAAACTCTTCTTGCATTCCTCGCTCCATACGAATTTTGTATCTTTCCGAGTCAACTGAGTTAACGGTGTAGCGATTCGAGAAAATCCTTCCACGAATCTCCGATAATAACCAGCTAAGCCCAGAAAGCTACGCACTTCGGTCACCGACTTTGGTTGCTCCCAACTTTGTACAGATTCAATCTTCGCCGGGTCAACAGATACTCCATGTTTTGACACCACGTGCCCAAGGAATGCTACTTCCTCAAGCCAGAACTCACTTTTCTTCAGTTTGGCATAAAAGTTGTTTTCATGAAGCCTTTCAAGTATCAGCTTCAAATAGTGCTCACGATCTTCACGGCTTTTGGAATAGATGAGGATGTCATCAATAAAGAGAACAACGAACTGATCCAAATATTCCTTGAATACTCGGTTCATCATATCCATTAAAGCAGCAGGAGCATTAGTCAATCCAAAAGACATGACTAAGAATTCATAATGCCCGTACCGAGTTCTGAAAGCAGTCTTTGGAATATCCTCAGTTTTAATCTTCAGCTGATGATATCCAGAACGAAGATCGATCTTTGAAAAAAATTGTGCTCCTTGCAACTGGTCGAACAGATCATCAATGCGAGGTAACAGATATCTATTCTTGATGGTGACATTGTTTAATTCTAGGTAGTCAATACAAAGTCGCATACTCCCGTCTTTCTACTTTACGAATAAAAAAGGAGCACCCCAAGGAGATGTACTAGGACGAATGAAAACAATGTCTAATAACTCATGTAGTTTGACTTTTAACTCCTGAAGTTCAATAGGAGCCATACGGGGTTTTAGAAATGGGTTTTGTACCCGGCTCAAGGTCAATAAAGAATTCAACATCACGTTTTGGGGGTAGATAGGGAAATTCTTCAGGAAATACATCAGGAAATTATCTAACAACAGAAATATTATTCAAATCTGACTTGTCTTTGTTCAAATCCATAACATTGGCTAAGAAAGCTTGACATCCATTTTTCAATAAACGAATAGCTTTATGGCTTGATATTATATTGACTGATTTTATTGGTTTAGTTGTTTGATTTCTTAGGATAGTTTGGTTAGGAATATAAAAACTAACAACCTTATGAAAACAATTAATTTTGGCATGAGGAGTAGTTAACCAATCAATTCCTAAAATCACATCAAAAACTAGTATCTTTAAAGATATAAGATCAACAGGTAATGTGATAGTGCCAACTTGGATCATGCAAGATTTATAAACTATAGATGTAATGAAGGTTTCACCCAACGAAGTTTCAACAGATAAGTCAAAGTCCAATTTCTTCGGAGTCAAGTTTAAACGTTGAGCACAAGCATGAGAGATAAAAGAATGGGTAGAACCGGTATCTAGGAAGGTATAAACTTCGTAAGAGTTCAAGATTAGCTTACCCATAATCACCTCATTCGGGTTCCTCGCGTTTTGGCCAGTCGCGAAAAACGCTCTTCCAGGAACCGCTGATTTCGACTTATCCAGGACAGCCCTTGGAGTCACCATCCCCGTTGAACTTGGTTTTGCTATAGAACAATCCCAAGTTATGTGGCCTTCCTTTCCATAGTTGTAACATACCTTGGATTGTTGTTGACAGTTTAGGCTAATATGTCCCTCTTTCCTGCATTTGTAACATCTAACTGGCGGTCGTTCTTCTCCCCTAGAATTTGTTGTTGGTGTTAGTGTTGTTGCTGATGTCTTCCCGTCATTGTTGAATCTCCTCTTTCTAAAATTTCCACTTGACTCACCTCTCCTATTATCATGGCCACGATGACCACCTGAGTGGTTACCGCCTTTGTTCGTATTTTTCCCTCCTCGTTGGTTAACATCGCTCTGATGAATGATGTCACCAGTATGACCCTGGTTGTGGTCCCTCGGTTGCATATACTCATTATCTCGCTCTAATAATTGATCCCTATTTACAACATCTGAATATAAAAAAAATTTATGAGATATAAGATATTGCTGAATCTCAGGCTTTAGACCTCTCAGAAACATCCTTGTCATTCGTTCCTCATTTTCGACCAAATGAGGTGCAAACCTGGATAACTCTGCAAAATTCGCCTCGTACTGGGACACCGTCATGTTGTTTTGTTCCAGTCTGATAAACTCCACCTCTTTCATATGACGAATACTTTCAAGAAATTACTTGTCATTGAATAGTTTCTAAAATGTTTCCCAAGAGATGTTGAGTGCAGCTAGGCTGGGTATGCTTCACAGACTCCCACCAGTAGTCTGCCTCACCGTGGAACATAAAGGTGGCAAATGGAACCTTCTGTTCCTCCGTGCATCCCAAGACATCGAATATCTTGATAATTTGCTTGACCCACATTTCTGCCATGATCGGATCTGGCTTTCCCTTGAATTTTGGTGGTCCCAACTCTTTGAACTGCTTAGCTTTGACAAGTCGCACAGTGCTAGCATTTCCACTCGTATTCTGTGCACGAGTTTCCCTCGTCTGGTTTTGTATAAACTGCAAAAAACTTCTGAACATCCCATCATTCATCATTTGTTCGGTAGTGTTTTTTACAGGAGGATTATTGCCTTCCTGTTGCACGTTCTCCTGGTTTGTAACTAAAGGTTGTTCCACAGTCTTATACACTCCATTGTTAACGTTCTCAGCAGCCATTCTTAAATACTGCCATAAAACAAGGGTTAATTAAACAAATTAACATATCACATAATATCCCTATACTATGACTGACCAACAAATAAGCTTAGATAGGACACACTAGCGAAGGATTTACTCATCTCTCCCCTCCTAGTTATATTCCCCGATCTTCGCCAGAGACCATATCTCTAAGCTTTGATACCAACTGTGACGCCCCCAAAATAGGTATACAACACCCATTCTGAGTCGCCAAATACATGGTACAACTTCAATAATATAATTGTCGTGCAAAATACGACAACACATACTGTGAGTTTAAATACAAATATTGTCTTCTAGACAATATCCACACTCAAATAAGTCCTCATTATAATTATTCAAACACTATTTTACAGAAATAGTAAGGACTGCTAAAACATCTTTCTAGAACCATCACTCCATAGCCCGACTAGATCCTACTATGTTCTCACCTTCTGAGATGAAAAATGGAACTTGGAAAAATATTTTGACTGTTATTAAAATTATATTAGATAATTTTTAAGTGTTAAGTCAGAGTTTAATTGAACTTAGACTCGAATAATTGTCTGGCTAGACCGTCGGGACGTTAGAATTTTTATCGGATTCAAGTCAGACTAAAATAGTTTGACCTGATACTGATTCTTATGTGTGTTATAGACTGATAGGGTTATATGTTATGTATTTAGGTTATTCTATGTATATATATATATATATATAATAGTATTATATTGTGATGATATTATTTTAATATTGGAGATCTATATTACTAATATTAGGTCTTCGGATAAAGCGTTATAAGTTGCATAGCGGTAATCAATGGTTCATGCAAGTTTATTTTTACTTAACTCTACTAAGTGTGTTTCATTAAGATAAGCTTATAGTTAATCATTGCTGGTTGCCATGAATTGTATACTGTACGTATTGCATGTATAAGTCAGGTATGAAAGGCTGATCACCTTCATTACCAGTTGGTTTAGATATATTTGGTCATGTATAATACTTGTTCAGTCATAAATTTGTTCATGTTAGTTCACAATTATATTGTTGAATTATAGCCAGCTTATTATTCAGACTCTTTCAATCGTGATATATCGTTATATTATTGAACTTAAACTTGATGGGCAACTTTCATGCTCACCCTTGCTATATCATGATAAAACATTTCAGATTAAGATGAACGTGTTGGATACAATGAAAGGTCCAAGACAGTTCCAGCTTTAGTATACGTGTGCAGTAGATTTGTAATAGTTGTATAATAATAATGTTATGTGTTAAATAAGTTATGAATGTGATTAAGTTAAGGTTATTCGACCTTGGAGAATGGTGTGTAATGTAATATATAAACAATTTATGTTTATATCTTCCGCAAATAGTAATAGTTGTATAGAATGATCGAATTGGATCCGCGGTGATTCGGGACCTCGGATTCGGGGCCGTTACAGATTAGATCTGCATAGTTTGAACCTGATGTAAGAGGCTCAACGCTGTATGTGGCAGGAATGGTGTAGTAATTTTTTTTTTATTTTTGTAAGGAGAAGGGGTAGAAATGTTTTTGTTGTTTTTGGTTTATTTCAACGGGGCCATTTAAAATGGTTGCCTACGAACTCCTATTGAAGAGGAGATCAGGTCGGCGTAGTTCACCCCTCAGGGTGAGTTAAAAAACGTGATCCCATGTGCAGGTCAAAATGCAGGGAAGAGAAAGTTTGATCCTAAGTTGAGGATAAACTGTAGGACGGGAAAAGTTTGGTCCCATATTTGGGGGTAACAAATTGTAAGCGCAAAAAGGTTCAATCCCTAGTGGGATGACCGAAGTTGTAGGAACGCAGAGAAGCCAGGCTGCTGGCTTGAAGAGTATGTTTCCCTGAGGGGAAAAGTGTGGAAAAGAGTTGTATGTGGTAAAGGGTTAAAGAACCGGAATGACTGGTGATCTGATAATTCAACACCGGGATGTTTGCTTGATGGTAACTTCAGACATAGTATCATTTCACTGTGTCCGAGTTGATGAGTTATGGAAATTCATCGTCTTCCATTTCTTGCAATCTGAGACTGCCTCCTGTCAATACTTCCTTGTCAATAAATGGGCCTTCCTAGTTAGGAGCGAATTTTCCCTTAGATTGATCTTGGTTGTCAATGATCGTTTTCCACACCAAGTTATGTTGTTTAAACTTTTGTAGCTGGACTTTTCTATTGTAGGATCTGGCGATCCTTTGTTGATATAACTGACCAAGGAAGATAGTTGCGGTTCGCCTTTCGTCTATTAGAGATAATTGGTGATACATGTCTTGTACCCATTGGTCTTCATCCAGCTGAGCATCTATCAACACTCTGAGGGATTCCATTTCAACTTCTATGGGGAGCACTGCTTCCATCCCATAGGTTAATGCATAGGGGGTTGCCCCAGTGGAAGTGCACATTGATGTTCTGTAGGCTAACAGAGTAAGAGACAATAAGTCAGGCCATCCTTTATGATTGGTGGACATCTTTTGCATGATCTTCTTAATGTTTTTATTAGCCACTTCAACAGCACCATTCATCTTCGGACGATAGATGATAGAGTTAAGATGTTTGATGTGGAATTTACTGCATAATTCCTCCATCATTTTGTTATTGAGGTTCTTAGCATTGTCTGACACAATCACCTCGGGTTGTCCATATCGATAAATGACATTATTTCTGATGAAAGCAATGATGACTTCTTTGGTAACCCTGGGGAAGGAGGTTACTTCTACCCACTTGGTGAAGTAGTCGATCATGGTGAAGATAAATCGATGTTCATTACTAGATTTAGGCTCAATGGGCCCGATAACATCTATTCCCCATATTGAGAAGGGCCAAGGCGAACTCATATTGTGGAGTTCCTGTGGAGGGGCGTGTATGGCATTCCCATGAATCTGGCACTGATAACATCTCCAGACTTGGTCATTGCAGTCAGCTTTGAGAGATAGCCAGTAATGTCCTGTCCTGAGGACTTTCTTAACAAAGAGGGGGCTACAGACTCCACCATGGATCTCATCCATAAGCCTTTGAGATTGATCTTTGTCTAAACATCTGAGGAGACCTAGTCCTGCATCTCTTTTGTAGAGTGCATCTCCACTCTGGTAGAATTTCATAGCAAGTCGATGGATCCGCCCTTTCTCAGTTGGGCTTGCCTCAGTGGGTGTGGATCCATCTCGTAGGTACTCCTTGATATGTTAAAACCAAGGATGCTGGATGGGTGGTAGCTCATTTGATACTTCTCCAACGTAGTTCCCATAGGATGGGGCCTTGTGCAGGGAAATTGTAATAACCGTGAATTTTAAGTCACCATATATGTATGTACAATTTTTTTTTTGTGTGTTATATATGGATTTAATATGTGATCACATATGTGAAGTGGTGCAAGGATCAATTAACATAGATATTATAGTTGTGGATACATACATTTATAGATTTCATTAAAAATGAAAGCCTTGTGACCTAATTATACATTAGGTGGTAATACGAAAAAGTTAGTATTTTATATGTATACTAACTTAAGTGGGTAAACTTAGTATTTCAAGTGACTAATAATTTTAAGCCTAATTCTTGTAAATCTAATTAGGTTATGAGATAAAATCATATGTATAAGTAATTAAACTTCATATGATTAGAAATGAAAGCCCTAAATTATCAAATTGGGTAACATTATTAAAATTGTTAGACTATGTTTATTATATAGCCCAAATCAATTAAAGGAAAAGCCCAAAGGAAATAAAATGTAATCCAATACTTAGCCCACTTGATTGGGGGTATTCTAGACATTTGATTAATCAAAATTGGGCATTTAAAATAAAAGCTAAATGGAGGATATTATGAGGATCCTAAGTAGAATAATTAAGCTAACTTGGCCATTAGTTGAAATTATTACACATGAAAAATATGGACAAGCTCCCATTGGTTGCCACTCATAATCATGTCTAGACTAATTGAGGAAATAATTCAAAGCTTTCACCTAATGGGCAACAAAGTAGTTGTGGGAGAATTATTAGTGAATTACCCATTTAATTTTGTTTCATTCTTCCAACATCTCATTTTCTCTCCATCTTCTTCTTCTTCTTCTTCTTCTTCTTCTTCTTCTTCTTCTTCTTCTTCTATCTTTTGCTCCCAAGATAGCCAACTTCAAAGAGAGAGGAGAGAGTGAGGGTTTAGGCTATAGAGAGAAAAGATAGGAGTGCTAGTTGTTCATGCCCCCTAAGTTTATTAGTTACTTTGGAAAGTCAAGAAAGGTAGCAACTAAGTTAAGGTATAACTTACCTTCATTTTTTCTTCTCTTACCTTGTTTTGCTAACTTGAGTTTTGATGGGGTTATGTAAAACTACTCAAGATAAACTAGTTCTACATACCATCATGCATGGAACTAAGTATCTTGAGTGTTTGATCTAAGGCATAGAGGAAAAAAATGAGCATATGTTCTCCAAGGGTGAAAACTCTTGTTTTTCTTCCACTAAATCTTGTGTAACTCAAGTTTTACAACTTGGAATTTTGATCCGTCAAAGGGGGGGTGCTAGATACATGAGTTACCTATTAAACCCAAGTTATAGGACACAAATCTAGCATGTTTTGAAAGCTTTAAGACTATTTTTCCCAAAACAGCCCACTTTTTATGTTAAAGCCTTGAAACTCTAAATCAGCTACTGACTTGTTTTTCATGAGGCTGTTTTCGGTTAGTTCCTTGTCTTGTAAAAATCTGGAAAAATATTACAGACGGTACCTTATGAAGTTATCTACGTGCAGGAAAAAGAACGGACACGTTTCGAGTTATATATTGTGCGAAATGACTATTTCCGTAAAGAACTCCGAATTATTAAACTTCGAATATCTCAGTGTGTATACACTGAAACATTCTGAAATTTTTACAGCGGCTGCATATATGTTAGGAGAACATACCCTAAAAATTTCAGATTTGTCTGAGCAAAACTCAATTTTTTAAAAATAGAACACGATCCGAGTGTTTTGAGCACTTTAAAAATAGTAGATCATTTTCTAAAATTCCAGAAAAATTAAAATCTCATTGTTAATTCATAATCTATAGAAATCCAGAAGTTTAGAATTTTTGAAGTCAGTTTGCTATTTTTCCTAAAAATGGTTAAGTTATGAATAAAAGGAAATAAATAGTTAAATGATGTCTTTAATGAGAAAAATATGATTTTTATGCTTGGATGCTCATAATATGTTATATAATGACTATCTTAGGGCATATTGGTAATTTATAACAATAAATATTATTTATGACCTTTTATGGATATTAAATAAGAGTTTAATAATGGATGAACAATTAGAATAAATTGTTTATTAATTTAATAAATCATTAGAATATTATTATAATATTAATAATATTATGATATGATGTTGTTATATAAATAAAAATATTAAGATTAAAATTTAATTAAAATATTATTAAATAATTAATAATATTAGATTAAAGTATTATTATTAAATAATTAAAATATTATTAAATAATAATATTCGAGATTAAATAAAATGTTATTAAATATAATAACATTAGTAAAGGAAATAAAATATTATTAAATGATTAATAATATTAGTAAGTAAATAAAATATTAGTAAATGATTGAAAGTATTATTAGGGAACCAATAATACTAGAGGGTGAATTAAATATTATCTAAGTTAATAATATAATGTGAATTAAAGGTAGTTGTTAATTAATAGTAACACTATCTAGACATGATAATGTTTATAAGAACTAAATGTAATGTATAATATCTATGTGATTACATGATCTGATGTTATACATTGACTAATTGAAAGACTAATTATAGGTCTCTCAAAGGAAGATAATTTAACTGCATAGTGGATAGAAATTAATTTCGTAGCCGTAACCTACGATCGAGGCAAGTTTCCTAACTCAAACTTGAGTTATTATTTTCAAAGCATGTTAGTGAATAATTATTGATGATTATTCAAGTCTTTATTGATTATTGAAATTCGCACTTTGTGCAATTGAATTTCGTTCTACTGTCATTGAACTGTGAATTAAATTAAAGTTCTTCATTTATGAACTGTTTATGGGATAGATCTATGCTAATTGTATCAGCTAGATCAAGCATGTCTAAATTTGTTAAATCAAATGGGTTTTAAATAACTGTTCTTATTAATTGATATAGTAAGAACTCTTGACTGAGAAAAGGACGAATTTGATTAAGGCATGATATCAATGTCGGATTATTAAGTGTTTATGCATAAATCACGGGGTATGAAAGGTTGATCCCCTTGAATACCAAAACTTATTAAAAGGTCCAGTTTAAATCACTGAGCACCTTGGTAAATGTTCATGGTTATTCAAAACCACTCAGTTCATGTTATTCAATTATCGAATATTCAATTGTTGATTATTAATTCATGTTCCTTCACAATCTTATATTATTGTTGAACATTGAAGGCACTATTTCTTTCTAAGTCATGATATATCTTCCTTATCTATATAAACTTGTGAAGCAAATTAGTTGCTTACTCTTGCTATATCATGACATCTATTTCAGTTAAGCCCGAAGGATCCAACATGAAGGACAAGGGCAAGGGCAAGATCCAGGAGTAATTTAGAATGAATGTTAAATTAGTTATTATCTAATGGAATTTCTTAAGTAAACTATTTGTATTATAAATGGTGTATTTAAAGTTAAGGTTATGGAGACCTTGGGACCATGTTATGAGACTTTATTATAATGAACAATGTATGTTTATTATTTTGAAATAGTTATAGAATGCTTATGATGATGATAGGATCGTGAGCACTGAATCTGAGGTTAGAGAACCTGGATTTGGGGGCGTCACAGGTTGGTATCAAAGCTGTAGGTTATAAACATTAGGAATGTGAAACCTAGGTTATAACCTTAGTAGAAAACTCTTATGGAGTATGTTAGGAGATGGATTATGGAAATTCATCGAGTTTGTGTTGTACTTAATAAAATATTATTTCATTTCATCAATGGATATATTTTATTGTAGTACTGATGTTGTATCCTTATTTTATAGGATGTCAGGTGATAGTCAGGGGAGCCATTCTGTAGACCAGGAGGAGGTCGTCCCAGAGGAGGTGTTGAACACCTCGAAGGATGTGATGGTTAGTAACCTGTTAGAAAAAAAACCATGCTCAGAAGAAAAGGATTTTGCAGTTGGAGGCGGAGAATATGAACCATCAGCACACAGAGCAGCAGTATAAGGATGCTACTTATCAGGCACAGATGGAGCTAGCAGAGATATGAGTCCAGCTAGAGCAGGAGAAGGCAAAGTTCGTAGCATTGAGAGTAGAGCATCTGGAGATGCAGGCTGAGTTTGATGTAGAAATTGCAGACAAGATACGGGTGGAAGAAGCATTTCATAAGTCAGCCAAACAGGTGGACCTATTAAAGATGGCACTGGATGCCATGAAGGTCAGGGTAGAGACTTTAGGATTGGCATTAGACGCTGCGTATGAGGGCCAGCGCAGTGGGGCTAGGAGGGTCCACTCTGAGATAGGAGAGTCTAGTCGATCCGTTCGACGTAGAGTTCTGGAGTAGTTGCTTCCCTAGGAGCCTGTGCAGGTGACCTGGCAGGGCCACCAGTGGTGATGATGTGATGGCCCAGTTGTAGATAGATGCATTAGTACCTTTCTTGTTGTGTAATAAGGTTTTATGTTGATGTAAACCTCAACAGGTGTGAGGTAGTAAGTGGTTAGGTACTTTCCCTAATTGTGTTTGTAGGGAGGTATCATTATGAGTTAATCCCATCTTTTGTGTTAAAATGGGATAGTAGCATTTATAAAATATACCTGTATTAATCATATAAGTCACTGAAGATTGGTGTATGAATATAAATGCAGTATTGTTATGATATGTGTTGGAAAATTTTAAATAGTAAATTGTCTATTTAATGTTTATGTGAATCCAGTAGACTGATTTGGAAAATGTTCTTTAAAAACAAACTTAACCCATTAAGCAGGGAAAAAGACTTCCAAATCTGGGTAACATAAAACTCTCACATAATGATCATCTGATTGTTTAAATAAATAGCATGTTACATGCTAAGTAATCATATGATAATAAATCCAAGTAACGTGTTAGAATTTTGTTTCACTAGATAATGGCGCGCAGACGTGGACTGAGGAACCAAGATATTGAAGAGTCAGTTAATAATGCAGCGGGATCTCAACAAAATCCAATGCAAGATTTTATCAACATGATGGCTGAAGACATGAGGAATCAAACTCAACCTGCAGGAAATCAGGCAGGCACCCAACTAGTTAACTTTAAAGACTTCAAGGCAGTAGAACCGCCGGAGTTCAGAGGAACAGCAGACCCGATAGAAGCCCAAACATGGGTAAAGGAGATTGAGAAGGCCTTCGTTATTGCTAGAGTAGCAGAAGAGCAGAAGACAATTTTTGCTACCTACTTAATGAAGGGTGAGGCTAACTATTGGTGGGATGCCAACCAGAACAAAGTCGGAACTGGAATCGTGACTTGGGAAGCATTCAAGAAGTTGTTCTTTGAGAACTACTTCCCTGAGAGTGTTCAAGCAAGAATGGAGATCAAGTTTTTGGAACTGAAACAGGAGAATATGTCAGTATCAGAGTATGCTGCGAAATTCAATGAATTGGCCAGATTCGCTCCACATCAGGTGGACACAGAGGTGAGGAAAGCGAGAAGGTTTGAAAATGGACTAAAGTCGTGGATTTATAGTAAGGTAGCAGTTTTACAAATCACATCATTCTCAACTCTGTTGGAAAAAGCTCTTATAGCGGAAGGAGGAAGCGAAGCGGTCTCAAGATACAATCGGGAGAAGAATAAGAAGAAAGAAGAAGGTGAAAATCAGAATGTTAGCATTGGCGGTAGCAACAACAATAAGCGAAAATGGAGCAGTATGGGTAGTAATTTGGAGATGCAGCACGGAAGTGTGCAACAAAAGAAGTCAGTGTGTGGAAACTGTGGAAGGAGTCACCCGGGGGAGTGCTTGAAAGGAAAAATAGTATGTTATACATGTGGGCAAGAAGGTCATATCACACCCAATTGTCCTAAGGTAAAGAAAGGAGGTTGCTTTAATTGTGGTGAAGTGGGACATCGGAGCAAGGAGTGCCCAAAGAAGAAAAGCACGAATGGTGGATATGGCAACAGGGGCAATAACACTAAGACAACCAGTGGAGGACCAGCCCAGCCAAACAAGCCGACAGCACGGACCTTCAATATGACAGTGCAAGATGATGTGGCATCCAAGGAGGTGGTGTCAGGTATAATTTCGATCAATGATATAAATGCCTATGTGTTATTCGATTCGGGAGCTTCATGTTCTTTCTTATCTGATGAATTTGCTCAAAGATTAAGTTTACCTCGCGAACAATTAGAAAACCCAATGAATGTAGAAGTAGCAAGCAAAGAAATTATCCCTGTAGACAACATCTATAGGAACTGTTGTGCTAATGTAAGAGGATTTAAGCTTAACGTGGATTTGATACCGATTCGTCTTGGAGAGTTTGATGTAATCCTCGGGATGGATTGGTTATCAAGTCACGAAGCGGTCATTGACTGTAAGAAAAAGTGTGTACATCTGAAGACTCCGAATAAGTCAAAGGTGGTATTTCATGGTAGTAAATCGCCAAGACAATCTTGTTGTCTGACGATGATGCAAGCAAGGAAGTTTCTTAGGAAGGGTTGTATAGGTTATTTGGCTCACGTTGTGGATACCCGCAGAATCGAGGGTGAACTGGATCAAATACCTATTGTAAGGGAATTCGTTGATGTTTTCCCAGATGAGATTCCAGGATTGCCGCCAGATAGAGAGATAGAGTTTGTTATCGATTTGGCGCCAGGGACATCACCGGTATCCAAAGCGTCGTATCGCATGGCTCCGGTAGAAATGAAGGAACTGATGATTCAACTACAAGAGTTGTTAGATAAGAGATACATTCGACCAAGCGTATCACCATGGGGAGCACCAGTCTTATTCATAAAGAAGAAGGATGGGTCATTAAGGCTTTGTATCGACTACCGAGAGTTGAACAAAGTCACCATTAAGAACAAGTACCCGTTGCTCAGGATCGACGATTTATTTGATCAGTTGAAGGGGGCAAAATACTTTTCAAAAATTGACTTGAGGACTGGTTATCACCAACTGAAGGTGAGACATGAGGATGTTCAAAAGACGACATTCAGAACTCGGTATGGACACTTTGAGTTTCTGGTAATGTCTTTTGGGCTAACTAATGCACCAGCTACATTCATGGATTTGATGAACAGAGTGTTTAAGCAGTATTTGGATAAGTTTGTTGTCGTGTTCATCGATGACATTCTGTTATATTCAGAGACAGAGGAAGATCACGCTGAACATCTAAGGAAAGTGTTGGAGACGTTAAGGAGGGAGAAGTTGTATGTAAAGTTCTCCAAGTGTGAGTTTTGGTTGCGGAGAGTGCAGTTTTTGGGTCACGTTATCGACAAGGATGGTATTTCTGTAGATCCGGCAAAAGTAGAAGCGGTTATCAACTGGGAACAGCCAAAGACACCGACAGAGATTAGAAGTTTCTTGGGATTAGCAGGATACTATCGAAGATTCATCCAAGATTTTTCAAAGATAGCATCGTCGTTGACCAACCTTACTAGAAAGACAGTGAAGTTCGTTTGGACAGAAAAATGTGAACAGAGTTTCATGGAATTGAAAAAGAGGCTCAGTCAAGCACCTGTGTTGGCTTTATCGGACAACACGGGAGGATTTGTAGTGTATAGTGATGCGTCACACAAGGGTCTTGGCTGTGTACTGATGCAGCATGGCAAGGTCATTGCGTACGCTTAACGTCAGCTAAAGGACTATGAGAAGGGTTATCCGACTCATGACCTGGAGTTAGCAGCAGTAGTTTTTACCGTGAAAATTTGGAGGCACTATTGTATGGTGAGAAGTGTGAGATATATACGGATCATAAGAGTCTGAAGTATATCTTCACGCAGAAAGAACTAAATATGAGGCAGCGCCGATGGCTAGAATTGATCAAGGATTATGATTGTGAGATTATGTACCATCCAGGCAAAGCAAATGTAGTAGCAGATGCTCAGAGCAGAAAGGGAAGAGAGAAGTTACTGAAGTTGACCATTCAAGAGGAATTGGTGAAGGATCTCGAATGACTTGACTTAGAGGTTAAGTATCCGATGAAGATCAATGAGAAATTATTTACAGTGGCAGCGAGCCCTACTTTATTAGATAAAGTTAAAGAGGGTCAAGAGAAGGACGAAGATTGCGACAGTATCAAGAAGCGGCTAGCTGAAGGGGATGAATTGAAATACAAGATGGATGGCACCGGACTGCTAAGATTTGAAGGACGAATTTGGGTACCATTAGTACCAGAACTAAGAGAAGAGATTCTGCAAGAAGCGCACAATACGAGGTACTCGATACACCCAGGAAGCACAAAGATGTATCAAGACTTACGTCAACACTTTTGGTGGCCAAACATGAAAAGAGAGGTTGCAAAATGTGTCAGCAGATGTCTAACTTGTCAGAGAATCAAGGCAAAACATCAACGACCGAGTGGACTATTACAGCCTTTAGAGATTTCAGAGTGGAAATGGGAGCACATCACGATGGATTTTGTGGTGGGACTTCCAGCTACGCAAAAAGGACACGATGCCATATGGGTGATCGTAGATCGTCTTACGAAGTCGGATCACTTTTTGCCGATCAAGATCAGGTATAGTCTGGACCAGCTAGCCAAGTTATATATCAAGGAAATTATATCGAGGCATGGCGTACCAGTATCTATTGTGTCGGATAGGGATCCGCGATTCACGTCAAACTTCTGGAAGAGTCTTCAAGAAAGAATGGGGACGCAGCTACGGATGAGCACCGCGTATCATCCGCAGACCGATGGGCAAAGCGAGAGAACGATTCAAACACTTGAAGAAATGCTCAGAGCTTGTGTGATGGACTTCAAGGGTAGTTGGGAGGATCATCTTCCATTGGTAGAGTTCGCATACAACAATAGCTACCACGCCAGCATCGGAATGCCGCCGTACGAAGCACTGTTTGGGAGGAAATGTAGAACGCCCTTATGCTGGGATGAAGTGGGTGAACGTCGACTGTTGGGACCAGAACTGGTGCAGCAGACCGTAGAGACCATTAAGGTGATTAGAGCCCGACTGGTAGCAGCTCAAGATCGCCAGAAGAAGTATGCAGACTTACATCGCCAGAAGCGAGATTTTGAGGTGGGAAGCTATGCATTTTTGAAAGTATCTCCTTGGAAAGGGAAGATAAGGTTTGGAAAGAAAGGTAAACTGAGTCCGAGATTTATTTGACCTTTTGAGATCCTGAAAAAGATAGGCGAAGTGGCGTACGAGGTAGCTCTACCTCCTGAACTGGAACATATTCATAATGTGTTTCATGTGTCAGTGCTACGACCATATAAGCCTGATTACAAGCACGTGATATCGTATGAGCCAATTCAGGTCGAAAGGGATTTGTCGTACGAGGAAATTCTAGTCGAAATTTTAAATAGAAAGGAACAAAAATTGCGAAATAAGGTTATACATTCTGTAAAAGTTCTTTGGAGGAACCACAATGCTGAAGAAGCTACATGGGAACTTGAAGAAAAGATAAGAAAAAATTATCCACATTTTTTTTGTAACCTTATATGTAATTCCGGGGACGGAATTCTTATAAGGGGGGAGGATGTAATAACCGTGAATTTTAAGTCACCATATATGTATGTACAATTTTTTTTTGTGTGTTATATATGGATTTAATATGTGATCACATATATGAAGTGGTGCAAGGATCAATTAACATATATATTATAGTTATGGATACATACATTTATAGATTTCATTAAAAATGAAAGCCTTGTGACCTAATTATACATTAGGTAAGACTATTAAATAACCTAAGGGTTATGGTAATACGAAAAAGTTAGTATTTTATATGTATACTAACTTAAGTGGGTAAACTTAGTATTTCAAGTGACTAATAACTTTAAGCCTGATTCTTGTAAATCTAATTAGGTTATGAGATAAAATCATATGTATAAGTAATTAAACTTCATATGATTAGAAATGAAAGCCCTAAATTATCAAATTGGGTAACATTATTAAAATTGTTAGACTATGTTTATTATCTAGCCCAAATCAATTAAAGGAAAAGCCCAAAGGAAATAAAATGTAATCCAATACTTAGCCCACTTGATTGGGGGTATTCTAGACATTTGATTAATCAAAATTGGGCATTTAAAATAAAAGCTAAATGGAGGATATTATGAGGATCCTAAGTAGAATAATTAAGCTAACTTGGCCATTAGTTGAAATTATTACACATGAAAAATGTGGACAAGCTCCCATTGGTTGCCACTCATAATCATGTCTAGATTAATTGAGAAAATAATTCAAAGCTTTCACCTAATGGGCAACAAAGTAGTTGTGGGAGAATTATTAGTGAATTACCCATTTAATTTTGTTTCATTCTTCCAACATCTCATTTTCTCTCCATCTTCTTCTTCTTCTTCTTCTTCTTCTTCTTCTTCTATCTTTTGCTCCCAAGATAGCCAACTTCAAAGAGAGAGGAGAGAGTGAGGGTTTAGGCTATAGAGAGAAAATATAGGAGTGCTAGTTATTCATGCCCCCTAAGTTTATTAGTTACTTTGGAAAATCAAGAAAGGTAGCAACTAAGTCAAGGTATAACTTACCTTCATTTTTTCTTCTCTTACCTTGTTTTGCTAGCTTGAGTTTTGATGGGGTTATGTACAACTACTCAAGATAAACTAGTTCTACATACCATCATGCATGGAACTAAGTATCTTGAGTGTTTGATCTAAGGCTTAGAGGAAGAAAATGAGCATATGTTCTCCAATGGTGAAAACTCTTGTTTTTCTTCCACTAAATCTTGTGTAAGTCAAGTTTTACAACTTGTAATTTTGATCCGTCAAAGGGGGGTGCTAGATACATGAGTTACCTAGTAAACCCAAGTGATAGGACACAAATCTAGCATGTTTTGAAAGCTTTAAGACTATTTTTCCCAAAACAGCCCACTTTTTATGTTAAAGCCTTGAAACTCTAAATCAGCTACTGACTTGTTTTTCATGAGGCTGTTTCAGTTAGTTCCTTGTCTTGTAAAAATCTGGAAAAATATTACAGAGGTACCTTATGAAGTTATCTACGTGCAGGAAAAAGAACGGACACGTTTCGAGTTATATATTGTGCGAAATGACTATTTCCGTAAAGGACTTAGAATTATTAAACTTCGAATATCTCAGTGTGTATACACTGAAACATTCTGAAATTTTTACAGCGGCTTCATATATGTTAGGAGAACATACCCTGAAAATTTCAGATTTTTCTGAACAAAACTCAATTTTTTAAAAATAGAACACGATCCGATTGTTTTGAGCACTTTAAAAATAGTAGATCATTTTCTAAAATTCCAGAAAAATTAAAATCTCATTTTTAATTCATAATCTGTAGAAATCCAGAAGTTTAGAATTTTTGAAGTCAGTTTGCTATTTTTCCTAAAAATGATTAAGTTATGAATAAAAAGAAATAAATAGTTAAATGATGTCTTTAATGAGAAAAATATGATTTTTATGCTTGGATGCTCATAATATGTTATATCATGACTATCTTAGGGCATATTGGTAATTTATAACAATAAATATTATTTATGACCTTTTATGGATATTAAATAAGAGGTTAATAATGGATAAACAATTAGAATAAATTGTTTATTAATTTAATAAATCATTGGAATATTATTATAATATTAATAATATTATGATATGATGTTGTTATGTAAATAAAAATATTAAGATTAAAATTTAATTAAAATATTATTAAATAATTAATAATATTAGATTAAAGTATTATTATTAAATAATTAAAATATTATTAAATAATAATATTCGAGATTAAATAAAATGTTATTAAATATAATAACATTAATAAAGGAAATAAAATATTATTAAATGATTAATAATATTAGTAAGTAAATAAAATATTAGTAAATGATTGAAAGTATTATTTGGGAACCAATAATACTAGAAGGTGAATTAAATATTATCTAAGTTAATAATATTATGTGAATTAAAGGTAGTTGTTAATTAATAGTAACACTATCTAGACATGATAATGTTTATAAGAACTAAATGTAATGTATAATATCTATGTGATTACATGATCTGATGTTATACATTGACTAATTGAAAGACTAATTATAGGTCTCTCAAAGGAAGATAATTTAACTGCATAGTGGATAGAAATTAATTTCGTAGCCGTAACCTACGATCGAGGCAAGTTTCCTAACTCAAACTTGAGTTATTATTTTCAAAGCATGTTAGTGAATAATTATTGATGATTATTCAAGTCTTTATTGATTATTGAAATTCGCACTTTGTGCAATTGAATTCCGTTCTACTGTCATTGAACTGTGAATTAAATTAAAGTTCTTCATTTATGAACTGTTTATGGGATAGATCTATGCTAATTGTATCAGCTAGATCAAGCATGTCTAAATTTGTTAAATCAAATGGGTTTTAAATAACTGTTCTTATTAATTGATATAGTAAGAACTCTTGACTGAGAAAAGGACGAATTTGATTAAGGCATGATATCAATGTCGGATTATTAAGTGTTTATACATAAATCACGGGGTATGAAAGGCTGATCCCCTTGAATACCAAAACTTATTAAAAGGTCCAGTTTAAATCACTGAGCACCTTGGCAAATGTTCATGGTTATTCAAAACCACTCAGTTCATGTTATTCAATTATCGAATATTCAATTGTTGATTATTAATTCATGTTCCTTCACAATCTTATATTATTGTTGAACATTGAAGGCACTATTTCTTTCTAAGTCATGATATATCTTCCTTATCTATATAAACTTGTGAAGCAAATTAGTTGCTTACTCTTGCTATATCATGACATCTATTTCAGTTAAGCCCGAAGGATCCAACATGAAGGACAAGGGCAAGGGCAAGATCCAGGAGTAATTTAGAATGAATGTTAAATTAGTTATTATCTAATGGAATTTCTTAAGTAAACTATTTGTATTATAAGTGGTGTATTTAAAGTTAAGGTTATGGAGACCTTGGGACCATGTTATGAGACTTTATTATAATGAACAATGTATGTTTATTATTTCGAAATAGTTGTAGAATTCTTATGATGATGATAGGATCGTGAGCACTGAATCTGAGGTTATAGAACCTGGATTTGGGGGCGTCACAGAAATTGTGATGCTTGGCAAGTGTCTCTTGTTAGATATACGAATTAAGGAGGCCAAAGTTGCTAATGCATCTGCTAAAGTCATTCCTATTTCGAGGAATGTATAGAAAGGAGATTTCTTCGAACTCCAAAACCATTTGTAAAATATGTCGATGGTAAGGCAGCAGATTTAGCTCTTTGGTTTGATAGATTCCGGTGGATTATCTGATTACCAACTCTGAATCTCCAAAGACAGTTAACCGCCTGATGCCCATTGAACGGGCAAGTTTTAGCCCCATGAGACAGCCTTCATACTCAGCTGTGTTGTTGGTGCTGACAAACTTCAATTTAACGGTGACGAGATATTGCTCCCCCGTACCGGATATTAGAACTGCCCCAGCTCCAGAACCTTCTATATTAACAGCTCCATCAAAATACATCTTCCATGTTTGGCATGTATCGTACTGATGGTGTTGCTGAACTGTCATTACTCCCTCATCGGGGAAGTATGTCTCCAAGGGTTTGAAGTCCCCTGAGGGTGCAGCGGCCAGTTGATCTGCAATTCATTGATCTTTGATGGCCTTTTGAGTCAAGTAAACGATGTCAAATTGTTGTAGGATCAATTACCATCTGGACAGCCGACAATTTAACATGGGTTTGTTGAACACGTACTTGAGAGGATCCACGCGGGATATGAGATTGGTTGTGTGACCATGGAGGTAATGTTGTAACCTCATGGAAGCCCATGCTAAAGCACAACACGTTTTCTCAATCAGAGTTTACTTGTGTTCACTACTGTTGAATCTTTTATTGAGGTAATAGATAGCTCGTTCTTAGCCTCTATCATCTTTCTGTCCCAGCATACAACCCATGGCGTTGTAACTTATGGACAGGTACATGAACAGGGGAACATCATCCCTGGGTGGTACCAAAATGGGAGCTACGACTAGCTGTTCTTTGATTGTGAGGAAGGCCTTCTGGCACTCATCTTTCCATTTCATGGAGGTGTTCTTCCTTAATAGCTTGAAGATTGGCTCACAGGTTGCTGTGAGTTGAGAGATAAACCTGCTAATGAAGTTGATTCTTCCCAAAAATCCCAGTATTTCCTTCTCAGTCTAAGGAATGGGCATTTCCATAATGGCCTGGATTTTGGTAGGATCCAGCTCAATCCCTTTGTGGCTAACTAGAAATCCTAGCAACTTGCCTGATTTAACGCCAAAGGCGCACTTGGCTGGATTCAACTTCAAGTTATACTTACGCAACCTGTTGAATAGCTTTCTGAGATGGTCTAAGTGGTCTTCCTCCTTTAAGTACTTGACAATGATGTCATCCACGTAGATCTTAATCTCTTTGTACATTAAGCCATGGAAGAGAGCCATCATAGCTCGCTGATAGGTGGCTCCGACATTGATGAGGCCAAATGACAACCGTCTATAGCAAAAGGTTCCCCAAAGCGTGATGAAAGCAGTTTTCTCACGATCTTCCTCAGCAACCATGATTTGATGGTTCCTCGCAAAGCAATCATCAAAGGAGTACATACAGTATTGAGCAGTATTGTCAATGAGAATGTGGATACAGGGTACGGTAAAGCTATCTTTAAGGCAAGCTTTGTTCAAGTCTCGATAATCCACATAGACTCGCACCTTTCCTCCAGGTTTAGGCACGGGAACAATGTTGGATATCCACTCAGGATATGTTGTGTGAGACCCCAGATTTTATGAATAAAGATTTAATTTTCTCGAAATATTTTTTTAATATTATGGTGTGGATTTGATATAATGTTATAGTTGTGGGTAATATTTATACATTTTGATAAGTATGCAAGTTATAAAATATTCGATTAGTCGGGGAATATTCTTTTTGTCAGGAAATATCCGTACGACGGCACAATTATTGGTGGACCCGACGACGAAAGTATTTTCGTATTCAGAAAACGACAAAATTATCTTTTTATAAAATAACGACGGAAGTGTTACCGTTAAAACTGTTGAACTATCTGGTAGTAAAAGTACAGTAATACGCGTGGTTGCATAGTAGCACACGGTGTTGGTTATTAATGCTTACGTGATAAGTCATTAAGTTTTGTTTTATTAGTATTATTAATGTAATAAAACAGAAAAGTTTTTTATATAAAACAGAATACTTTTATAAAGTTATTCTATAAATAGAATATATTATATTCTATTATGCATAGTATTTTGCATAGTAAAATCTTTTATATAAAATAAAATACTTTTATAAAGTTATTCTATAAATAGAATATATTTTATTATGTATAGTGTTGCATAGTGCCTGCATAGTGTTTTTCATAGTAAAATCTTTTTATATAAAATAGAATACTTTTATAAAGTTATTCGTTTTATTAGATTATAAATAGAATCTATCTAATAAAATACAAATGATTTTGAATTTCCCGCTAACTCAATAAATCATCTGGGCCGTCCAAAGTTTGAGATAAATCTCACCGTCCATACATCAATCTAATAAAATATATCTATCTATCTAATCTATCTAATAATGATTTTGAATTTCCCGCTCACTTAATAAATCATCTGGGCCGTTCTAAGTTTGAGATAAATCTCACTGCCCATACAGTGCCGGAGGCACGGGACCCAGCTAGTATATTATATTTTATTTAAAAGATTTTACTTTAAATATGAACCGTCCGATTAAAAGTAAATCAATATGGACCGTTCATGAATTAGTTACTATGCAATCCATTCTTCTATAAATAGAAGCTCATGGAAGAGAGCCATCATAGCTCGCTGATAGGTGGCTCCGACATTGATGAGGCCAAATGACAACCGTCTATAGCAAAAGGTTCCCCAAAGCGTGATGAAAGCAGTTTTCTCACGATCTTCCTCAGCAACCATGATTTGATGGTTCCTCGCAAAGCAATCATCAAAGGAGTACATGCAGTATTGAGCAGTATTGTCAATGAGAATGTGCATACAGGGTACGGTAAAGCTATCTTTAAGGCAAGCTTTATTCAAGTCTCGATAATCCATGTAGACTTGTACCTTTCCTCCAGGTTTAGGCACGGGAACAATGTTGGATATCCACTCAGGATATGTAGTATGAGACCCCAGATTTTATGAATAATGATTTAATTTTCTCGAAATATTTTTTTAATATTATGGTGTGGATTTGATATAATGTTATAGATTTGGGTAATATTTATAAATTTTGATAAGTATGCAAGTTATAAAATATTCGATTAGTCGGGGAATATTCTTTTTGTCAGGAAATATCCGTACGAGGGCACAATTATTGGTGGATCCCGACGACGAAAGTATTGTCGTATTCAGAAAACGACAAAATTATCTTTTTATAAAATAACGACGGAAGTGTTACCGTTAAAACTGTTGAACTATCTGGTAGTAAAAGTACAGTAATACGCGTGGTTGCATAGTAGCATACGGTGTTGGTTATTAATGCTTACGTGATAAGTCACTAAGTATTGTTTTATTAGTATTATTAATGTAATAAAACAGAAAAGCTTTTTATATAAAACAGAATACTTTTATAAAGTTATTCTATAAATAGAATATATTATATTCTATTATGCATAGTGTTTTACATAGTAAAATCTTTTTATATAAAATAGAATACTTTTATAAAGTTATTCTATAAATAGAATATATTTTATTATGTATAGTGTTGCATAATGCCTGCATAGTATTTTCCATAGTAAAATCTTTTTATATAAAATAGAATACTTTTATAAAGTTATTCGTTTTATTAGATTATAAATAGAATATATTATATTTTATTTAAAAGATTTTGCTTTAAATACGAACCGTCCGATTAAAAGTAAATCAATATGGACCGTTCATGAATTAGTTACTATGCAATCCATTCTTCTATAAATAGAAGCTCATTCCTTCATTATTTCTTACGAATTCACTGAAACTATAGAGAGAATTCTTCTTCTATAATCTTGAGCGTATTTCTTTAGAGTTTAAGAAAGCTTTGAACGTAGTACAAGTTTTCTTTGAGTATATCCTCGCCCTACCAGTCAGAATACTCTTCTTTCAAAGGTAAGGGATATTATTTGTTGTACTTGTAAGGGACATTATTTGTTGTACTCGTAAGGGGTATTATTTCTTTTGTATTCATGAAGAGAACTTCTGTTATTCCATTCTTTATTATTCTGTTGGAATAAGTTGTATACGCTGTCTACCCTATACTTAGTGAAATTCTTTTGTTATTCCATTATTTATTATTATGTTGGAATAACCTGTTTATGCGAAGTATCGCATACATGGTGAAATTCTTCTATTATTCCATTCTTTATTATTCTGTCGGAATATCCTGTCTGTGCATTTACGCATGACCTGATTCCATTATTTATTATTCTGTTGGAATAACCTGTCTGTGTGATCTATCACATGCATGGTGAATTCTGTTGTTATTCCATTCTTATTTATTCTGTTGGAATATCCTGTCTGTGCGATTACGCATGACCTGGTTCCATTATTTATTATTCTATTTGAATAACCTATCTGTGCGGATTACGCACACATGGTGAAATTCTTATGTTATTCCATTCTTTATAATTATGTTGGAATAACTTGTCTATGTGAAGTACTGCATACATGGTGAAATTCTTTTATTATTCCATTCTTTATTATTATGTTATAATAACCTGTCTATGCAAAGTACTGCATACATGGTGAAATTCTTTTATTATTCCATTCTTTATTATACTGTTGGTTATTGGTTTTACAGTTGTATGTCTTTGGCCTGTAGTGCAAATATGATATGTTGTTGAATATCTTTGGCATGTAGTGCAAAGATGATCTGTTGTTTGATAGCTTTGACCCGTAGTGCAAAGATGGACATGTGTATGACATGATCATGACAACTAGTGATACTAACAAATATCCTTGGCCGTAGTGCAAGAATAATTCAATGATGTGATTGGCAGGATCATGACCATTAGTTAACAGTTGAATGTCTTTGGTCGTAGTGCACTGATAGGCAATTGATTGGTATGATCATAACCATTAGTTTTATAGTTGAATATCTTTAGCCCATAGTGCAAAGATAGACTACTGATTGGTATGATCATTGTTATTACATTTGAATAACTTCAGCCTTTGGGGTAAGGATATTGTGTAAAAGTTCTATTAAGCCTTTGTGGCAAGAAGGAACTGTTAATTCACATTATTATAAATATGAATTATGAATTTAACTAACATCTTTGGTGGTTCAAGTGAATACACGTGATGAAAGTTCTATTTGTCTTGATTATAACAAAGAACTGTTGATGAGTAGTACAGGAATAAAATATCAACGATGGACTTTTAATCTAGAAGAGATAGTAGATATTATGTTCTACTTGACTCTTCTAATGGATTGCTTGTTCCGCTACAGTTAAACTTGATGTCTGTTATATTTTATCAGTTTAACACTATTGAAGGCTAGCGATAATTTATTCTGCATTATTTTAGTCATGATAATTCTTACTGGGCTAGTTGAGCTCACCCTTTTTTCTTTCATTGTTCTCTTCAGGAAAAGAAAACGTAGCAGGGACTAGTCGGGGAATGGAGTGACGGTCCAGATGATAGCATTAGTAGTCCTCACTATTCTATGAAATAGTGTGATTATAAATGTAATATGATTGAATTTTAGTTTGGATATTGTCTAGATGACAATCTTCGTGTTAAAACTCTCAGATTATGTTTTGTCGTATTTTGAGTTTGAATACTATCTAGATGACAATATTTGTATTAAAACTCACAGCATATGTTTTCTCGTATTTTACACGACTGTTGTATAATTAGTTTGTATTTGTATTCTGTACCATGTATCTGGCGACCCAAGATGGGTGATGTATACCTATTTTTGGGGGCGTCACATGTAGACACCATGATTATGCCAACTTGAAATTATTTCACAATTTCTTCTTTTACCTTTAAACTCCACTCAGGTTTCAATCACCTGAGCTTCTGCTTGACTGGCTTGAATCTCTCTTTAATGGGAAGGCGATGAAGTACAATGTCAGTGGACAAACCAACCATGTCTTCATGAGACCATGCAAACATATCTTAGAATTGGGTTAATAGCGTAACCATGTCATTCCGCTGGTTTGGGGTAAGGTCTGAACCAATCTGAATTAACTTAGGGCTTTCTAAGGTTCTAAGATTGAATGAAGTGGTTTGATTGAGGTTGGGTTTAGGTTTATCTTTGACCCATTCTTGAATTTCTGGAGGTACCTCAATGTCTTTATGTATTTCCATCAAGGTTGAATTCATCTCTACATCAAAGTTAGAATCTTTATGGAGAAAAGGCACCATATCAGCAAGTATAGGCACATCTAAAGTCAGGGTCCTGAAACAAAATATGCTTTCACTTAGTATATATGAAAAGGTTTGATCATACAAAGTGTAAGCATGTACTGGCAAAACGACTGATAATACTGCACAGAAAAGTAAGTAGTTATGATATCTATAGGGCAGAAAGAGTTTCTGCCCGTTTTATCCTTGTCGACCAATGCAAGGAGTGCTGCTCCAATTGGCAAGGGCAAAGCCTGGGTGGACTGAAGTGATGAAGGGGTTGTCACCATCCTCCCTATCCCGAATGATGACCATTATGTCCGAGCAATCATCACATGGGGTGTATCTGTTTGTATGTTCATCATGAACAATGATGCGTATGCCTGACATCATTCGGATGACGTCTTGTTTAATTCTTTGTTTCTCTTCCTCCATGGCGGGATTTGGAACAAAGACTTCTTTCGCCTTCACGGGTACCGGCTTGGGAAATAACATAGATATCACGTTGGCTGGCACCTTTACAAGAGGTTATGCTGACTCAGCAGTTATAAGTGTAGACGAACGTCGTGTAACTGAAGTTGGAGGAATCTGAGGATGTTTATGTGGATTCCTGTTACTAGAACTGGCAGAATAGCCTAGCTCAGCTATCTCAGTTTGACTGATAACTTGGATGTGGTACTTGATACCCTGATTATCTTTACCCAGCCCTTGTCCTAGCTGATGACCCAAGGATATCATCTCATGAGTAGCTGCCATCACTTCGGCAGAAATCTTGGGTGTGAGAGGTGGCATTTCAGTAGCATGATACTGAGCATTGCTCACCTCCAAGGTATGAAAACTGACCGGTTCAACATCTGAATTGAAGTTGATGTATGGTATGTCACTATGTGGAGGACACTCCGGCTCAGCGTTGACTGTGACTAGTCTGTTGTTGATAATGTATTTCAACTGTTGATGAAGGGTAGATGGGACTGCCCCAGCCATATGATTCCATGGTTGTCCCAAGAGCATGTTGTATCCCGAATCTATCTTGAGTATGTGGAAAGATACGCAGAATGTATGGGGACCAATTTCGATTGGTAGTTCAATTATTCTGATCGAATTTTGGCGGGCTCCATCAAAAGCTTTGATGACCGTATGGCTGCTCTGGATTCGATTGAGATTGATATCCATCTTCACCAAGGTAGCGTATGGACAAATATTTAGAGATGAGCCTCCATCTATCAAGACTCTAGCTATCATGTATCCGGAGGACAAGACCGCAATGTGAAATGACCGATCCCTTCGGGTGGGATGTCGTCATCAGTGAAGGATATCACATTGTTGTTGAAAATGTGATCAACCAAATGTTGAAATTTTTCCGCATTCACTGATTTTGGTAGATAGGCTTTTTCTAAAACCTTTAGCATGATCATCTGGTGATCCTCGAAAGCTAAGACCAAGTCCAAAATTGAAATTTGATGTGGAGCTTCTTTTAAGATTAAAACCACCTTGGCTTCATTATGACCCATAGTGCAGAGGAATTTTTCAATCTTCTCCATGGGTATTTTCCCCTTTAATTTGATGGTAAACTTCATCACCCGTTGGGGAAGATACAGTGGATTTTCCTTCGACACTGCAGCAGTTGTATGCGAGGTGGATCCTTCACCTTCTCCATAAGTCCATGGTACTTTATGTAAGCTAACAATAGGATATTGTGCTCTGCATAGTAAGTTGATTTGCTCTGGAGCGGCCACTTTCAAAGGGTTGTTTCTTCCCCTGAGTTGAATTGTTGGTATTATGAGTGATTTGTTAGTCCCATCGGTCTCAGTGGATATGACTGCTACTAAATCCTTCCACTTAGTAGGACAGGTATTCTCATTCTTGCGTAGCATAATATCATCCTTCGCTAATTATAGGACACCACTATCAATTAGATTCTGGATAAGGTAGCGGAGTGCCCAGCATTATTCTGTGTTGTGGCCGCGAGAATGGGAGTGATATTGACATACACCATCAGAATTGAACCATCCGGAACGGGGATTAACCGGAGGTAGAAGGGAAGTGATTCTTCCTTCATTGATCAGCATCTGTAAGATTTCCTCCATAGGTTGGCCCAGGTATGTAAATTCCCTTTTATTGGCGAAATCTTGACGGGCTTTGGCATTTGCTCTCCTTATCACTTTGTCTTCTAGCATTTCATTTTCTGAAGGTGACGAGAGTATATTCGTGACAAGAGGGAGGAGACTAGCATGCTCCTGGCTGACTAACTGGCGTGTCACTTGATGCTGATAGGTCACCAGTTATGCTAATTACTCAATCTGCTTGCACAGAGCTTTCATCTTACGTTCCATTGTAAACTAGAATTTGGCATAATCCCATTTGTCAACACCGTCTTTAGGTGGTCTAAGATGATTCGCCATTGTAATTGGAACTTTGTCCATTGCTCCAATTAATCATGTTGACCTCTTCTTCTTTGTGTTGAGGAAGAGAATTGTCTTGTACGTGAGGTTGATCTGGCTTGGTGACCACGATCTCACCGTTGTCTATCAGGTCTTGGATTTTATGTTTCAAGGCCCAACAATCCTGAGTATCATGTCTAAGTGCCCCGGCATGATAAGCACATTTCTGAGCAGCATTGAAACCCCGTCCATTAGGGCTGGCTGGTGGAAGAAGATGCGTAATTTTCTTCTGTGTTGTCACCGGTGTCTGGATCTCTTGTGAGATGGGTGGCATCATGCATTTTGTTGGTCATATCCAACTGCAGTTCAGGTATCGTAATGACCTGGGTTCCCCCCTTGTGTAGAGGATTCAGCATGTACGGGTATCTTTGGACACTAAGTAGACTGGTGTAGTTCTTTAAGCAGAACAACTAAATCTGTAATTTGTTTACTTAATCCGTCGAATTCTTTGCGAGAAACTGGATTAAGGTTAGTCTGATCAGATGATGACATGATTGACTGTAGGCTTACAGCCTTTTTGGATTTTGAGGATGTAGTGGGTCCGATTAGTTCCCTTCGAAAGACTTGCATAGTATAGTCTTTAGGGAATGTATAAAAATAACATGTTATGTGATATTTTCATTTTAGGAATTTTATCCTAGAACATTTCTTCATATTTCTTCATAGTTTAGTCTTTCTGGAATTTTGTTAGTTGTTTGTAATACATGATAGCATGTTTAAATTAAATTGAAAGTAGTATGCATACAAGCCAATCATGTTTGATGATAAAGCATATACTTTGTAACAATCTTATTCATTTATTAATAAAAATATTAATTTATTAAAGGCTTTTAAATTATCTATATGATGCTGTTTTAAAATATGTGATAAACCCATAGTTTTAAGCAATGCTTTTAGAATAATGATGATGATCATTATAATGAGATCTAAATTCTTAGAAAGCTTAAAACTAAAATAGTTCCCAATTGTTGGATTACTAAATTGGGGATTAGTGAATCCGGATAGATTGGTACATACGTTGCTTGCTCATTGGATGAGGATGATTGATCTCATGATCATTTGTGTGGAGACACTAAAGCAAGTATGTAGGTGCTTATTAGAGAATAAGTTCACTGAACGTGACTCGCTAAGGAATACCTAATGGAGTTTTACTTGCATGTCAATAGGAATTCCTGTAGTGATAGTAGTACAAGTGATCCTTGGACTTGAGATCATCATAGTATCTTGTGTATGATGAGTTATACTTTGACTTATTCCTTAAGACCCTTAGGGTATATCAAAGGGTATGCTTGGGTATAATAAGTTATACATGGAGATAATGTATGATCAATAAAGAATCTACCACTTCTAGTAAAAGAAGAGAAATGTCCTATGTGATTCGATAAATGACAACCCAGTAGTCCTTGGCCAAGGCAGAATGAAATTAGAAAGGAGTTTCTAATTTGCATTATTTGGTGTTGTGCATTTAAGAGTCGAAATACATATAATTAAATAAAATAAGACTTGACAGTAATTCCATGTCTTATATTTAATTGGGACATTGTATGGTGGAAGGATTGAATTATACGGTAACTATTTACTCAAAGGTTCTTTTATGATTAATGTTGAAATCTATATTATCTGGAAAGTCGTTGATCGCTAGGGAGGCTTATCCCTATTGTAGAATAAATATTATTTATTTAAATAAATTATTAGTTTAATTTATTTATTTAAATAAGATTAGAATTGTTCTAATTGATTTATTCACAACCGGTTTAATATGGAGAACCTAAAGGGTCACACCATAAAAGGAAGAATAATTATTTAAGAAGTTAATGGCATAATCGTAATAATAAGTTAAGTATATTTAATTTAATCTATGGTGATAGAATAAATTAAATAGCTTAATATTTATTATTTAATATTTTAGAAATATTAAATATAAATTAATAAGAGGAGTCTTATTATTATTATTATTACTATTATTATTATTTAATTCCTAAAGGAGTTTGGGAATTAATTAATTAAAGTACTCTCAAACCTCCTAATAGGATTAGGAGGCAAATTAATTAAAAGAGTTTAATTAATTATCCATAATAAGATTAGGGAGCTTAATTAATTAAAAGGTTAATTAATTATTCCTAATAAGATTACGAGCCTAATTAATTAAAAGAGTTTAATTAATTAAAATAAAACTCAATTCCTTAATTGTTAAGGATGGGTTGCCCACATCTATAAATAAGAGGAGTCTTATTTTGGGTGTGAAGGTGGTTGACGTATTATTAGAATACGTAATTCCAATAGTTGGGAGAGTACGCCTTTTTCTATAGAGATAGAAAAACTAGGGTTTAGCCAACAACCCATCTTCTTGAATTCTTCTCCTTCCTTGGTGGATCACCTCTAGAGGCCAAACACTTGGGTGGCTAACGTTGATCAAAAGAAGGAACCAAACCCGGTGGATTCAAGTTGAACGCGAAAAGGATTGGAGGTGAACTTGTACCTGAGGAAGCTCGGATCTTCAAGGGTATGGTTCTTGTTCTTTCTTTTTCGTTTAATTAATAATTGTGCATAAAGGGTGATCCGGGTATATGGTTTGTAAAAATTTTAAACTCTGATTTTACATGCTTCCGCTAATTTTATGCAATTTGATTGCGTTCTTGAATATAACAAACCTAACAGTGGCATCAGAGCCAAACATTTATGCAAATTATTAATTGTTCAAATTTGATATGTATATTGATATGTGTTTAGAACAATTTAATTGGGCATAATTTTATTGTATAAATTTTTTTAAAAAAAAAAAACAAAAAGCAAAAAAAATTTCCCGTGATTGCGTGGCAATAGTCAGGTTACTTAAAAGGCAAAATGATTCACTTGATTTTAAAGGATTTCATGTATATAAGGCACGGATCACGGAGTCATTTGGTTTATGTTTGCATCCTACGTAAGTAAAAAAAGTTAACAGGATTCTCAAGATTATATATATTATAAATTTTATATATATATACCGATATATATATATATATATATATATATATATATATATATATATATATATATATATAAAATACGGATAATATATATATATATAATAATTTTATAATTAAAATAAAAGTTTATTTTAATTTTAAAATAAAAAGTTTATTTTAATATTAAAATAAAGGAGTTTATTTTAATTTTAAAATTAAATTTCCTACTAACTAATTAGAGTTGGAATTGGATTCTATGATAACTAATTGTAGTTGAAATTGGATTTCATGTTTCCTAAAATAAAGGAGTTTATTTGTTAATAGGAAAATGAATCCATCTTTCCTTAAATAAAGAAGTTTATTTAGATATGAAATAAGATTTCATATTATTCAAAATAAAAGAGTTTATTTGGGAATAGGAAAGAGAATCCTAATTTCCTTAAATAAAGAAGTTTATTTAAATATGAAATAAGATTTCATATTATTCAAAATAAAAGAGTTTATTTGTGAATAGGAAAGAGAATCCTAATTTCCTTAAATAAAGAAGTTTATTTAAATATGAAATAAGATTTCATATTATTCAAAATAAAAGAGTTTATTTGTGAATAGGAAAGAGAATCCTAATTTCCTTAAATAAAGGAGTTTATTTAGATATGAAATAAGATTTCATATTATTCAAAATGAAAGAGTTTATTTGTGAATAGGAAAGAGAATCCTAATTTCCTTAAAATAAAGGAGTATTTTTTTTACATGGAATTGGATTCCATAATTAATTAAAATAAAGGAGTTTATTTTGATTAAAATAAAATAGTTTATTTTATTCAAAATTGGATAAATTAAAATAAAATAGTTTTATTTTGATTTAAATTTGGATTAAAATAAAGGAATTTATTTTAATTCAAAATTAGATTTTATACTAACTAAATTTTGACCATTAAATAATATCAATATATATATTAAATATTTATTATTCATGAGATGAATGTTATTTATTGATGCATATGGTGATGTGTATGATAATAAATGGGATTGATTATGGACTATTGACCAATGTGATTGGATTTTATTTTAGTTGGATGCATGAATGTATGGGTTTTATTAAATGGGGTCTGCGTACCTCGTCTTCTCTAATTTTTCTTAATGTAAATTCTATCTCCCTCCTATGTACTTTCCCTTGACTGCTGATCAAGGTTTCTATTTATTTTAAATAGTTTTGTAATAGGAATAGTTAGAATTAATTTTGAAAAATTGAAGATCAAGGAACAAGGAGCGCGTGAAGACCTGTTTGTAATGGAGCCCGAGTTTAAATGTAATAGTTATATTTAAATATTAATTCTTGCACCCCTAGGGTTTGACCTTTTGGTTCACTTGGTGGCTCTAGTGAACCAAACAAGAATAAAAGTCCATAATCAATTCATGTAGAATATAGTATTCTATATGTGCATGCTTATAATATATATATTATATATTATGCAAACATGCTTCGCATGTTCTTTAATATGACGCGTATTTTATATATATATGTGCATGCGCGCTAAACAAGATGAGACATATTAATAACAAACCCCTCAAATATTTTATATTAAGTTGTAACGTTCAAAGATATTTAGAATATCGAACGTCGCCTTCTAGCATGATAGAAACAATAGAGTATTGAATATTTAATATGAGTTTGTTGTGCACACACAAGGCGAGTATTAAATATTTAAGATGTTGTTTTTATTACATATGATGTTTATAAGGAATTGAACATTACTGCTTTGTTGTGCACACACAAGGGCTGTAGTTTTCTCTTCACTTATATGGAAATGATGGGTCTGACTTAACTTAAATCATTTTAGTTCGGATGTGCACACACTTGACCATTATGATTTAAGAGGCAAAATACAAGGAATTACATAATTGATGTAATTGACAAGAGTTGTCTACCTATTTATTTATATATAGTTTGTTGTGCACACACAAGGCTATATACATTTGAAATGGGATCCTTATTCTCACTAGCATATCTTTAATTGGATTTTGCATGAACTATATAAGTGAGGGTAATATAGTTTGAAGAAAATAGTGGGAGATACCAATTTAAAACAAGACCTAATTTATTTTGGTAATTAATAAAAGAATGTATGTTAAAATGTTGTTAATTACAAATTCATTTATAGAATTTTACAATGTCTAAATTACTATCACTGCGTAGCATATTAGATGCTAAATTAACCGGACCGAATTAAACGGATTGGTTAAGATAATTGAGAATAGTTCTCACGGCTGAAAAGCTATCTTATGTCCTTAATACGCCTATCCCTGCAATGGTTGCAGACAATGCCTCTGAGGAAGAGATTGCTACTTTTAGAAAGTGGCAAGATGATGCACAGTTGGCTCAATGCATCATGCTCGCATCCATGAGTAACGAGCTTCAGCGTCAGCATGAAACTATGGATGTTCTTACTATATTCATGCACATCAAGTAGTTGATGGTGAGGAAAGTAGGACTAATAGATATCAGATATCTAAGGAGCTCTTCCGATCTAGAATGGCCAATGGCACTATAGTACAGACAAAAGTCCTTAACATAATCAATTTGATTGATCAATTAGGACAACGGGTTTTGTCATGGATGGAGAGTTGAGCCAAGATTTGATCTTGCACTCACTCCCGGACTCATTTCACAATTGTTGTGAATTTTTCATATGAACAAGCTAGATATCAGCCTCGCTGATTTGCTTAACATGTTGAAAAATATTGAGAGTCACTTTCCAACCAAGAAAAATCATGTCTTACTGATAGGGGCCAAATGATCTTCTGAAAAGAAGAACGATTCTAAGAAAGTAAAAAGAAAGGGCAAAAATAAAGGATAACAAGAACAAAACTGATACGAATAGCAAAGGAGTTTGCTTCCACTGCAATAAGCCTGGACACTGGAAGGATACTGCAAGAAGCATCTTGCAGAGGCTAACCAAAGAAGCTTAGTGAAGTTTCAATTACAAATACAATTTTGTTCATGATTTAAAATAAATTTTTCTTTAAGTCAAGGTTCTACTTGGGCATTGGATACCGACTTTGGTTATCATAAATATAGATTTATGAAGGGACCAAGTAGAAGTAGAAAGCTAAACAAATATAAGTAAACCTATGTGTGAGAAATGATGCAAAGGTTGCTGCATTAGCCATAGGAACTTATAGTTTAGTAATCCCTACGGGAAAATCTATTAAGTCAATAAGTTGTTATTGTATTCCAGTACTTGTTGGAAACATTATTTCCATTTTATTGTTGGACAATGAAATCTTTGGTATTATATTTAAGAACAATTGTTGTTCTATTTATAATAATAATAATGTTATGTATAGAACTGGAATATTACTTAATGGATTTTGTATACTTGACTTACGTGAAAAATATATTTTGCAAATTGAACAAACTAGTATAAGAAAAGGAGATGATCATTCAAAGAGTTGAATGTATGTATTTGTTGAAATACAAGTGTGAATTATTTGAAAGGTTCAAAAAATTCAGAAATGAAACAAATTGACAAAGTATTAAGATTCTTTGATTAGATCAAGGAATAAATACTTGTGCAATAAGTTTCTAGATCATCTCAAATGGTTTTCTCGTAATGGACACATCTTGATACGCAATAATTGATTGATGTATCTGAATGGAAAAATCGTACCTTGTTGGACATGGTGCGGTCCATAATGATTTTACCGACATTCCAGTATCCTTCTGGGTAATGTCCTAGAAATGACTGCATATCTACGAAAAGGTAACCTCAAAATCCGACCCCAAGACTCCATAAAAGTTATGGACAGGGAGGATTCATAATCTTAAGTATGTTAAGATAAGGGATTGTCCAACTTATGTGAAACGGTTTCAGAGGATAAGCTTGGGACAAAATTTGACAAGTACAGATTTGTGGGACATCCTAAAGTAAGTTTAGGGCATATGTTCTATAATCCTACTTAGCAAAAGGTGTTTGTTGCGAAACATGTTGCCTTCTAAGATAAAGGTGTTTATCATTGAAGGGGCTAGTGGGAGAATAATACATCTTAAAAAGTTCAAGAACCACAAAATACTACAAGTCAAATAAGAGGAACCTATAGATAGACCTATTGTACCACAACCGAATCGTAAATCTGGAATAGTACCGAAGATACCTAGGAGGTATGGATTCATCATGGATGATGATGATGAGGTACGTATCATAGAAGATGATGATCCAGTTACATACGATGAGGTAAGAGTTGTAGACACTCTCAAAAATGGAACATTCATTTTGATGAAAGAATCAAAAGAGTTTGATTTTATCAAAAATAAGAATGAACCTAGTGTGTACAAAAGGGTCAGTGGGAGCGTCATGAAATTTCTAGTATTATATGTTGATATACTACGGATAAGGAATAACATGCCAATGCTAAAATCAATAAAGATAAAGTTGTCTAAACATTCCTCCATGAATGATTTGGGAAGAGTATCTTAATTGGGGATGCAAATCTATATAGATAGATTTAAAAGGATGCTCGGCTTAACCCAAGGAACGTATATTCATTTGATGCTAAAGTCGTTTAGCATGGCAAACTCCAAGAGATATCTCATGTTGATGAGTCATGGAGTGCATCTCTCTCAATAGTCCCCAAAGACTCCTAAAAGAGAGATCACATGAGTAACAATCATGTATGCAATGAAATATACACGACCTGATAATGATTAGTCATATTCTGGAGAAGTTCACTGTGAGACAGTGAAAAACATCTTAAAGTACTTAACCAGCACTAAGGATGTGATATAATTCATGGCGGGTCTGAATTAAAACTAGAGGGCTTAACAGACTCAAGTTTTTCAGACAGACCAAGACACAGAAAATCCACTTTAAGGTAAAGGGTTACCTTGAACGGTGGTGCAGTGAATTGGAAATGTTCCAAACAACAAAGAATTGTTGGTTTAGTGATAAAGACAAAGTATATAGCTATAAATGAAGCTACAAGTTGATTGTTTGGATGAAAAGTTCATTACAGAACTAGGAATTGTTCCTAAGTCTCATCTTGGATCTAAACATGTGTTGTGGCACTTTCATTTGATTATAAGAATCATTGAAAGATTGGAAATCACTATAGAGATAGTGAACTCTCAAGAACAACATTACATATCCATTTACTGAAGCTTATCCAACAGTAGGATAATCGTCACTTAGAGAAGAAGAGTATGAGATACCATGACGATTGGCTTTAGTGCAAGTGGGAGATTGAAAGTAGTATGCATACAAGCCAATCATGTTTGATGATAAAGCATATACTTTGTAACAATCTTATTCATTTATTAATAAAAAATATTAATTTATTAAAGGCTTTTAAATTATCTATATGATGTTGTTTTAAAATATGTGATAAACCCATAGTTTTAAGCAATGCTTTTAGAATAATGATGATGATCATTATAATGAGATCTAAATTCTTAGAAAGCTTAAAACTAAAATAGTTCCCAATCGTTGGATTACTAAATTGGGGATTAGTGAATCCGGATAGATTGGTACATACGTTGCTTGCTCATTGGATGAGGATGATTGATCTCATGATCATTTGTGTGGAGACACTAAAGCAAGTATGTAGGTGCTTATTAGAGAATAAGTTCACTGAACGTGACTCGCTAAGGAATACCTAATGGAGTTTTACTTGCATGTCAATAGGAATTCCTGTAGTGATAGTAGTATAAGTGATCCTTGGACTTGAGATCATCATAGTATCTTGTGTATGATGAGTTATACTTTGACTTATTCCTTAAGACCCTTAGGGTATATCAAAGGGTATGCTTGGGTATAATAAGTTGTACATGGAGATAATGTATGATCAATAAAGAATCTACCACTTCTAGTAAAAGAAAAGAAATGTCCTATGTGATTCGATAAATGACAACCCAGTAGTCCTTGGCCAAGGCAGAATAAAATTAGAAAGGAGTTTCTAATTTGCATTATTTGGTGTTGTGCATTTAAGAGTCGAAATACATATAATTAAATAAAATAAGACGTGACAGTAATTCCATGTCTTATATTTAATTGGGACATTGTATGGTGGAAGGATTGAATTGTACGGTAACTATTTACTCAAAGGTTCTTTTATGATTAATGTTGAAATCTATATTATCTGGAAAGTCGTTGATCGCTAGGGAGGCTTATCCCTATTGTAGAATAAATATTATTTATTTAAATAAATTATTAGTTTAATTTATTTATTTAAATAAGATTAGAATTGTTCTAATTGATTTATTCACAACCGGTTTAATATGGAGAACCTAAAGGGTCACACCATAAAAGGAAGAATAAATATTTAAGAAGTTAATGACATAATCGTAATAATAAGTTAAGTATATTTAATTTAATCTATGGTGATAGAATAAATTAAATATCTTAATATTTATTATTTAATATTTTAGAAATATTAAATATAAATTAATAAGAGGAGTCTTATTATTATTATTACTATTATTATTATTTAATTCCTAAAAGAGTTTGGGAATTAATTAATAAAAGTACTCTCAAACCTCCTAATAGGATTATGAGGCAAATTAATTAAAAGAGTTTAATTAATTATCCCTAATAAGATTAGGGAGCTTAATTAATTAAAAGGTTAATTAATTATTCCTAATAAGATTACGAGCCTAATTAATTAAAAGAGTTTAATTAATTAAAATAAAACCCAATTCCTTAATTGTTAAGGATGGGTTGCCCACATCTATAAATAAGAGGAGTCTTATTTTGGGTGTGAAGGTGGTTGACGTATTATTAGAATACGTAATTCCAATAGTTGGGAGAGTACGTCTTTTTCTATAGAGATAGAAAAACTAGGGTTTAGCCAACAACCCATCTTCTTGAATTCTTCTCCTTCCTTGGTGGATCACCTCTAGAGGCCAAACACTTGGGTGGCTAACGTTGATCAAAAGAAGGAACCAAACCCGGTGGATTCAAGTTGAACGCGAAAAGGATTGGAGGTGAACTTGTACCTGAGGAAGCTCGGATCTTCAAGGGTATGGTTCTTGTTCTTTCTTTTTCGTTTAATTAATAATTGTGCATAAAGGGTGATCCGGGTATATGGTTTGTAAAAATTTTAAACTCTGATTTTACATGCTTACGCTAATTTTATGCAATTTGATTGCGTTCTTGAATATAACAAACCTAACATAAATATGTATGTGTACACATTTCTTCATATTTCTCATTACATGGAGATAGATATGGAGTGAAAATTACAAGTGATTGTGTTTACAAGTAATTAAAATGAGCAAGCATTAAGAGACTTTCCTCCGTATTGGGTTTATCAGAGGCTGACCTATCTTAGGTTACTCTCGCGGCTTTTTGGCATGAAGGTTCCCAAATAATCACAATTTACTCAACGGGAGATTAATCCGGTCTTTCAACTAGAGCGAATTTAGGTGGTTCCTTTCCTGAGCCTCGCGTGAATTAGTCTTCCTACAAGTCCAGTAATCAAACACCGACGGGATAGCCTCCTGGTGGAGGGACCACACAATATACATTCACATACATCGCGTCTCACCGTATGGAAATGATGACATGTGCGAAGCACTAATATCACAAGCAGATATGGTGTAAAGCACTAAGTGCAATAAGTAAATGCATTCGTACGCATTCATCATAAATTTAAATGCAACATCCACACACAAGCAGATAATAGTTTTCAAAAAATTGAAATAGCGGCTTAAGTCCACTTACTGGAGTCCCCAGCAGAGTCGCCACCTATCGATGTCGGGATTTTTAGTTGTACTTGTCCGTTACTTGTTCTTTGGTGTTCTCATTTTAGGTGAGATTTGTTTGAAAAAATAGTAAAAAAAGGTCCGACATGTATAATGTCGACGATGGACTATTAAGAGTTGCCAGTTGGTTTTTTAAATGGTTGTACCAACACAACCGAGAAAAGGTTTGCACATTGACCCAGTGATGTGACACTGCTAAACGGGTCGGTGAAACCGAGATTCATTAGGGTCCGGGGACTTGATTATGCGGAGGGAATGTGTTAGGCACCCCCCGAAATCCGTGTCACCACGGTGACCGCCTCTTTTCAAGAAACTATTATCTGAGTGTGTGTGTGTGTGTGTGTGGGGGTCAATGTGCTGTTTATTTGGAAGTGGTGTGAGGCCGCATTTGCACCTATATACACAGGGTTTGAATTTATGTAAAAATTCAATTTTAACAAGATATAACAGTGATGTTTTATAAAAGAGGTTTTTCAAACCCTTGTGCTCAATAGTAATTGAGACCTTTTACACTTTCATTTTATTAAGTGTTCGGCTTGATTGATTTTATTTTCGAGATGCGAAGCATCTATAAGAAAATAATGTACAAAATAATGTCGATTTCCTCGTGGGTATGAAAACCATCTGAGGAAATTCAGACACCGCAAAAATAATTTACAAGCTGCTTACAGCTAAAATGTCCATCACGAGAACCGAATCTAGATCCAATAGGCTGAATCTGTGATCACATGATTCCTAGGCTCACATTATACCGCAATTTGTATGAAAGCAATAAGCAGGTATATATATAAAAGCTATATATATATATATATATATACAGACATGATCAGCCACCACGCAGCACCTCCATGGGGGATAAGAAAATATAAATAAAGTTGTAAAAGCTATCAACCACCACGGAGGAAAATCCAAGCGGGACGAAGCATAAATAAAATAGTACAAAGTGATCAACTATCACGAAGTAAACTCCAGGCAGGACGAAACGTAAAGAAAGCTGTCAAAGCGATCAACTGCCATAAAGTAAACTCCAGACAGGACGAAACATAAAGAAAGCTGTAAAAGCAATCAACCACCACGAAGTAAACTCCAGGTGGGACGAATATATATATATATATATATATGGAGCCCTTCCATAGCAACCGGTTGCTGTGAGTACTGTGCAACACCCTCTTTTTGTACCGTTGATAAACTTATTGGAAGGCTGAGATGAAACATAAATATATCCCAGCCGGCACAACTTATACCGGCTTTTATTTTAATATGAGGACCCCACCATAGTCAACATGTTGTCAATTTTATTTTTATTTTTAAGCATTTCTCCATTAATAGTCATGACTCAGCACATTAATAGTTATGACTCAGCACATAACTCTCAGCCGTTACAAGCTCCTACAGCTGTTAAAAAAAAAAAATACAACCGTTACAAGCTCTTACGGCTGTTAAAAAAAAAGGCCAAACCATAACAACCTCTTCCGGCTTGCTATTGTAACTCTTTCATTTAATTTTTTTTTTACAGCCGTAAGAGCTTGTCCCGGTTGTGTACTTTTTTTTTAACAGCCGTAAGAGTTTGAACAAGTACATTTTTTTTATATTTTTTATGGCCGGTACAGGCTCATACGGCTGATACCTTTTTTTAAATTTTTTTTTATTCTTTCCCGGCCGGTACAGGCTCATACGGCTGGTAATTGGAAAAAAAAAAGCTTGTCACCGCTTGTATTAAAAAAAAATTTATTTTATTCAAGCAACTCGCTGCTAAACAGACTCGAACTCGCAACCTCAAACTCCAAACACACGTCATATGACCACCCGAGCACAACGGGCCTAGCTGTTAATTTCAGCCAAGGATATGTCTTTATATTAAAACTTCACCATCCCCCAAAATCTATATTCTTGCATTATTATTATATTACGATTTATTATTATTAACAAGTCTATATAATACATATGGGGGTTTGATATTTAGAAATAAGTTAATATCTATATTTATTAAGCAATGATTATTAGTAATGATTTTATATATTAAGCAATGATTTTATTATTAAGAAATGATTTTATACATTAATTACATTTTTTTTATATATTTTATACATTTGATATATTTTTTGATACATTTTTGATATATTTTTGATAATTGATACATTTTTGATATATTTTTGATAATTGATATATTTTTGAAACATTTGATACATTTTTGATAATTGATACATTTTTGATATATTTTTGATACATTTGATACAATTTTGATACATTTGATACATTTTTGATATATTTTTGATATATTTTTGATACATTTGTGATAATTGATATATTTTTGATACATTTTTGATATATTTTTGATACATTTTTGATAATTGATACATTTTTGATACATTTGATACAATTTTGATATATTTGATACATTTTTGATATATTTGATATATTTTTGATATATTTGATACATTTTTGATATATTTTTGATACATTTTTGATAATTGATATATTTTTGATACATTTGATACATTTTTGATATATTTTTGATATATTTTTGATACATTTTTGATATATTTGATACATTTGATACATTTTTGATATATTTTTGATACATTTGTGATAATTGATATATTTTTGATAATTGATATATTTTTGATACATTTGATATAATTTTGATATATTTGATATATTTTTGATATATTTGATATATTTTTGATATATTTGATATATTTGATATATTTGATATATTTTTGATACATTTGATATAATTTTGATACATTTGATATATTTTTGATATATTTGATATATTTTTGATATATTTTTGATATATTTGATACATTTGATACATTTTTGATATATTTTTGATACATTTGATACAATTTTGATACATTTGATACATTTTTGATATATTTGATATATTTTTGATATATTTGATATATTTTTGATACATTTGATACAATTTTGATATATTTGATATATTTTTGATATATTTGATATATTTTTGATATATTTGATACAATTTTGATACATTTGATACATTTTTGATATATTTGATATATTTTTGATACATTTGATACATTTTTGATATATTTGATATATTTTTGATATATTTGATATATTTTTGATACATTTTTGATATATTTGATACATTTTTGATATATTTTTGATACATTTGATACAATTTTGATACATTTGATATATTTTTGATATATTTGATATATTTTTGATATATTTGATATATTTTTGGTATATTTGATATATTTTTGATATATTTGATATATTTTTGATACATTTGATATAATTTTGATACATTTGATATATTTTTGATATATTTGATATATTTTTGATACATTTGATACAATTTTTATACATTTGATACAATTTTGATACATTTGATACATTTTTGATATATTTTATATATTTTTGATACATTTGATACATTTTTAATATATTTGATATATTTTTGATATATTTGATATTTTTTTGATATATTTAATATATTTTTGATACATTTGATACAATTTTTGATATTTTTGATACATTTGATATATTTTTGATATATTTTTGATACATTTGATACAATTTTGATAAATTTGATATATTTTTGATACATTTGATACATGTTTGATATATTTTTGATATATTTGATATATTTGATATACATTTGATATATTTTTGATACATTTGATACATGTTTGATATATTTTTGATATATATTTGATATATTTTTGCTATATCAAATGTCTCAAATATATCAAATATATCAAAAATGTATCAAATATATCAAAAATGTATCAAATATATCAAATATATCAAAAATATATCAAATATATCAAAAATATATCAATTATTTTTTTGTGGGACCCCCTTGTCGAGGTATTTGTTTACCTCTTGCTTCGAAGTCGTATAGAGCGTATTGGAAATCCCAATTATTTTTTTGTAGAACCAACTCGGGAGGCAGCTGAGTAAGTACTGAAAATTTATCAAGTAACGACTTTGCACTCTCAACCTGTCATGTAAGATAAACACAAACAAATATTATTAACAATAAATATGAATAAATGTAATATTAAGTATTTACTCCAATACATGATTTATTAAAGAAGAATATAATTTTATACCATTTGAATAAGGTGTTGTTGATTGTAAATGGCCCGAGGCTTATAACAACTGTCGTGGTCGCTTGTCTGTCGAGGTCGGTGGATTTTCCAACGTGTAATTTTCCTATACCAGACCATGTAATCATCTATTGGGACATAATCAGCAACTTCAGTTTGTTGTCCTTCGAGATGATCCATGTATGCCTCCCACATCGAAATATATTCCCCTCTCAAGGCCATGCAATCCTCGACATCAATAAATTTAAACTTTTTATCCTTCCTAAGGTCACCGTGGTTTTTGGCTGGTGATGGTATGCCTTGCATGAACCCGAACTATCTCATCACACGATCCGGCATCTGAAATTCCACAATATCAAAGTGGATCAAGGGGACCCCACCAGATCCCAACAACCTGCCTTCAAAATTAAATTCACTGATATCATCATCCCACATTATGTAAGGCCGCCAAACCACATCCCACATAGACTTAATATCTAACTCCCCTCGGTAAAATGACAAATGGTGATGGGGATTCTCACGTCTACCAGGGTAACTGTGGGTTCCAAAATAGGACCATGCTAAAGCCCTAGGTAACCATAAGGATGATTGTGGCCAAGGGTTTGGCTTTCCAATACTTACACGCTCATAAGCCCAAATTTGTAACAACGTAACACAACCATTAATGTATTTAACTCCTTTCCTAGTAGCAGTATATAAAGATCTGTACAAATATGCTAACACTGCCGCGCCCCAAGAGTAAGTTGCACAATCTTCAGCGTTGGCAATAAAAGACATATATCGTGGGTGCACACTATTTCTATTCCTATTTGGGAATAATATTGCCCCGCACAACCACAACATGTATGCCTTTGTGTGTCGCCCTACAACATCTTTACTTGCATTCTCGGGACAATTATTAAAATGTTCGTGCAACCACACTAATGAAATTGCACTGCGTTTTTTTGAACTAAAATATTCACCAACTAATTTATCTCCAAAACAATCCCTAAAATAATTCAAATTGGTGACAACAAGGGGACCCGTTAAGGGCTTTCCCACCACCGGTAACCCAAAAATAAAGTAAACATCCTCTAACGTGATTGTTATTTCTCCACAGTTTAAATGAAAAGTATTGGTCTCCGGGCGCCATCTCTCGACTAAGGCAGATATCAGACCAAGATCAGTTTGGTGTACAACACCTTGATAACTAAATACTCCAAATCCACATTTATCTAAAAGGATTCTTTGTTCTTTTGTCAAAGCCCACTGATTATATTTCTGATCAGTATATTGACTAAAGCTTAGTTTTCCCCTATCTCTCCCATGATATATGTCATCTGATACATGATCTTGTTGATCATGCAAAACACTTGGATCAATTGGCCCATATTCCCAACTATCCATCTTTTACCTAAAAAAATACATCAATTCCAAAATAGTATTAAGATGCATGACAAAATCAATAACATGCTGCAAAATAGTATTAAGTTACATGGTATGCTGCAAAAGTATTTTTTTTCCGGCCGGTACAGCTTAAACCGGCTTAGCTTTTTAATTTTTTTTATCTTCTTTTCTCCATTGTATAATGATGACTCAGTAAATTAAAATAAAAAAAAATAAAAAAGCATCCGGCCGGTACAGCTTCAGCCGGCTATGGTATTGCTGCAAAAGTTTTTTTTTTCGGCCGGTACAGCTTAAACCGGCTTAGCTTTTTAATTTTTTTTATCTTCTTTTCTCCATTGTATAATGATGACTTAGTAAATTAAAATAAAAAAAAATAAAAAAGCATCCGGCCGGAACAGCTTCAGCCGGCTATGGTATGCTGCAAAAGTTTTTTTTTTTTTCGGCCGGTACATCTTAAACCGGCTTAGCTTTTTTAATTTTTTTATCTTCTTTTCTCCATTGTATAATGATGACTCAGTAAATTAAAATAAAAAAAATAAAAAAGCATCCGGCCGGTACAGCTTCAGCCGTCTATTACTATAATACGAAAATAATAACAACAGAAACTATTAAAAACTGAACAAATAATAATAAATAAAAACTTACTTGTTGAAGTTTTTTACTCCTCTCTTCCGAAATACTCCCTCTCTCCACTCTCTGTTACTGTAATTTTATCTAGTTATATACTGAACTAGCCCCAGTTTGAACGTGTGTTCTCAATAGATCACTGTAGATGCTTAAATAAGCTCATGCAAGCCGGTACATGAAATACATTTAAGACCAAATTCAAACTCTGATACTGTTGTTTAATTAGCTTTTTAGTTTACCGAGCTTGTAGGTGTTCTTTCCCGAGGTGATTGTTACAGAAAAAGTGGTCAAAAAATTTGGGAATATATATTAGTAATAAATTGTTTCGGTGGAAATATATATTATTAATAAATTGTTCTTTCCCGAGGTGATGTTGCAGAAAAAGTGGACAAAGAAATCTGGGAATATCATTAAGTAGTTTCGGCCGGTACAGGCTTAACCGGCTGGGAATATATATTATAATAAATTGATTCAGCCCGTAGAGGCTGTAACGGCTGGAAAAATAAATATATATATATATTATTAATAAAAACCGTTCGGGCGGTAGAGGCTATATCGGTTGGGAATAAATATATATTTTCGCTGCTAGATAGACTCGAACCCGCGACCTCAAGCTCCAAACATTCATCATATGACCACCCGAGCACCACGGGCCTAGCTGTCATATTAGACCTTGGATTTGTATATATCTTTAACCATTCCATCTCCCCCAAAATTAAATTTCTGAATATTTTATTATACTTATTCGATTATTATTATTATTCTATTATTATTACGAATTGAGTAATAAAGTCGTTCCATATTCTAGCGGCTTATGTACTTTTAATTATTTTATTATCATTATTATTATTATTATTATTATTATTACTATTATTATTACAGATATAAACACTGTCTGGTGAATAAGTAGTCAAACATAATAATACAACACTATGGGAATAGAAAAAACTGACATTGATTATATGGGAAAAGTACATTAGTTTGACTTCTTGAGCATTAACCGCGATAAGCTGTACCGGCTGGTCTTTTTTTAAGTATTGTCTAGGAAGCTGCTATTTTCTCATGTTTATTCTGAGCACCCATCTTCTTATCCTTCCAAAGAATTTTTTCTCTGATATTATTTTTGTGACGCCCCCAAAATAGGTCCATTCCATCCAACCCATTCTGAGTCGCCAAATACACATGGTACAGAAACAACTACAACTTTTACCACCCATAAGCTGTGAGTTTGAATAAAAACATTATCATCTAGATAATATCCACATGCAAATAAATCCCCATCATAATTATTGATACATAATTTTACAAAAAATGGTGAGGACTACTAAACAACTCTCTCTAGAACCTTCATTCCATACCCCGATTAGTACTCGCTACATTCTCGCCTCCTGAGAAGAAAAATGGAACAACAAGGAAAAGGGTGAGCTCAACTAGTCCAGTAAAGAATATTATGACTAAGATAATGTACAAAAAATTATCCTTAGTCTTCAACAGGGAAAAATCTGATAGAATACAATAGACAACAAGTTTTAGATCAACAACTGCAGCGGAAACAACAATTCATTAGAAGAGTTAAGTAGAGAATAAAATCTACTAACATCTATGAATTTAAAAGTCCATCATCAATTTTTTTATCCCTGTAACATCAATCAATATATATCTCAAATCAAATCAAATATTCATCTTTGCACTACAGGCCAAAGATATTCATCAGTTGGTCATGTTCATCTAAACACCTGTTCATCTTTGCACTACGGGCCAAAGATATTCATCAATTGTTCATGTTCATCTCAACACTTGTTCATCTTTGCACTACGGGCCAAAGATATTCATAACAAAATCAACCATCTTTGCACTACAGGCCAAAGATATTCAGTAACACCATCATTTAGGACTGAGGATGATAAAAAATATTTTAAAGGAAACGAATCCAGTGAAACAAAATAACAAGTATTAAGGATTCGTACTCTAAACAATCTGAGTTCAAAAATACTTCATAAATAATCATACTGGTGTAAAATTCAAAAATGATCAAAACATGGATACAATCAAAGCTAGTATCCACAATAGATATTTTAGACGAAAAGGGAAAATTTTCATTTTTCGATGAATAGTGTCGTATTCGTGAATAGTGTCGTATACGTGAATAGTGTCGTATACGTGAATAATAACTCCGACACCAAAAGATAGTAATTTCACAAAAAAAAACATCTTCACGCTTCGTGAATAGTACTCGTGAATAGTAACTCGTGAATAGTAACTCATGAATAGTAACTCGTGAATAGTAACTCATGAATAGTAACCCCGACATGAAAAAGTTTCAAATTTGATAAAAAGTTCCAACCAACATTTCAGCATAATGATATTGAAGAAATAATATCATTTGAGAAGAAAATAACATCCTTTACCTCAAAAAACAGTACTTCTGGTTGAAACACCGGATATAGGCAATGATTTGAACTTGTACCGTATAGCAATACTCAAAGTATACTCAAAATACTCACAAGAATACGCTCGATAATATAGAGAGAGAAAACTTCAGTTTCTGGTGTGATTTTCAATTCTAACCTAAGCACCTATTTATAGGAAATTGCTTAGAACACCAAAACAGAAAATTTAATATAATATTAATATATATAAAAAATTTCTACGCCACCCATGAATCTGATTTTCAGCCATTGAACACATGCTCCCTTCTAGAAAAATAAATAAAAAAACGTTTTTATTATTTAAAATAATTAAAACTTCCAAAAATCAATTATTTCGGAGCTTCGGAACTTCAATAATTCATAATAAATATCCCTTTTTGCCAGAAAATTCGAATCTCACGAGTTTTGATAGGAAATTCCATTATCTACAACTTTACAGAAGGAAGTTTTTCCAAATTCCAAACAGAAATTGACCGAAATCCATAAACGGACGATTTTACAGACTATAATCAAATTTCAGTCAATAATTGTGTCCACCAACACACAAAATACGTGTTAAACATTTAATGCCACAAAAATACTCTTCCTCCTCATATACTCATATATCCCACATTCATTATAAAAATATCATCGTTAATATATTATTAAAATAATATATTTAAATGAATTATTTTATCAGAAAAAGATAAAATATTAATTTTCAACAATTGTCACATTAAAAAATTTCTCCATCTATATCCACATAAATTCAATATTTTCCTCATCATATAAATCAATAATTAATTATTCACAAATAATATTACAGAATCACAATACTGGCAACCAGGCCGTTCCTAGGAAAGAGGGGGCTTTCCAATAAGGATCTCTCCTTACTAGCGCGTAATTAGGTGACCAAACCTCTCATTAGACAGAACTTTCTAGACATTGCCAATAATGTTATTAAATAATATTATTCAGATAATATGAATTATTGCTTCGATAATGAAAAATATTGTGTAGTGACAATTATTGAAACAACAGTAATATAAAATATCAATGCAGCAATTATTGAATCAATAACATAAAATACTGAACAGTAATTACTGTAACAATGATTGAGTAGTGCCTTCTTACGTAAGAATCAATAATTGGTGCAATACCGTGTGTTACTGTTCAACAACGCGTATTACTTTACTTTTACCACCGGGTATTCCAACAGTATTAACGATCGTTTTTTATAAACAACTTATACTTGTCATTTTTTTCATCCAATCGCTTTCCGTTATGGGACCCACAAAAGACTGTGTCGTCGTTCGAATATTCCCCGACAGCAAGAATTTTCCACGACCAAACAAATATTCCCCGACAACATTGAATATTTTATATCCACCTGTTTATTCGAAATATTTGCGCATTTTACCCATAACTTTCCATATTAATCAAATCAACCCTTATTATTTTAAAATAATAAATAAAGGAAATTCCTTTTATTTAAAAAATTTTCGGGGTCTTACAACCTCCCCTCCTTATGAAATTTCGTCCTCGAAATTGACGTACGTAACTGATGTTTCAAAAAGGTAAAGATACCTCGCTTTCATTTCCGTTTCCAACTCCAAGGTCATTTCCTCTATAGCATGATTCCTCCACAAAACTTTAACTTGTGGTATGACCTTCGCGCGTAGGACATGCTCCTTCCCATCTAACATCTTGACAGGTACTTCCTCGTACGTTAAGTCTTCGGCTATTTCGTCCGGTTCTAACTCAATAACATGGTTCGAGTCGTCCACATCGGTACATAAAAAAATATTATAAACACGCGACATACTTGGCGATAAAACGAGTCTATAGGCCACAGTTCCTATTCGATCGAGGATTTCAAATGGACTAATAAATCGAAGGTTTTGAGCTTTGCTCACTTCGCCAATTTTCGCTTTTGAAATAACAACTTCTTGCACCTCCTTCTTCATATTCACCAGCTCCAGTGTGTAGCTTGAACAACTTTAACTTTATCGATTAAAGTCGATTATACTCGTATAACATCACGTGGGTACTTAGAGTTTTCATCTCCATCTCTATTATGTGTAAATTATACGAAATGAGTCTTTGACAATATCGTACTCGTACTTGTATACGATCTTCTACTCAATATGTCAGCTACCACGTTCGTTTTTCTAAGACGGTATGGTCAGTACATGTGCCGAAATGAGTCTCCTCTTGAATTCTTCGAAGCTCTTTCCACATTCCTTGCTCCATTTGAATTTTGTATCTCTACGAGTCAGCTGCGTTAATGGAGTAGCGATTCGAGAATATCCTTCAAGGAATCTCCGATAATAACAAACTAAGCCTAGAAAGCTACGTATTCCGATTACCGACTTAGGTTGTTCTCAACTGTGACTCATATCCCAACCTTGGATAGCACGTTACAATGACACCTATCAGTTTACTATCGCACGAATATTGTCCCCTACGGAGAGTCTGGCTTCTGTGTATTCCACAAAGGAAGTCACCAGATAAAGGCTCGGGTATCAAATTCTATAGTTGAATTTTTAAGTCCTGAAGTTCAATAAGAGCCATTCGATATGAGATTTTAGAAATGGGTTTTGTACCGGATTCAAAGTTGATACAAAATTCAATATCACGCTCTGGGAGTAGGCCAAGAAATTCTTCAGGAAATACGTCAGAAAAAATCAATAACAACAGGGATATTATTCAAATCTGACGTGTCTTTATTCAAATCCATAACATGGACTAAGAAAACTTGACATCCGTAATAAACGAATGACTTCATGGCTTGATATGAAAATGTTTGACTACAATGGTTTGATTGCTTGAGTTCGAATATTAGATTGCTTAGGAATATAAAAACTAAAAACCTTATGAAAGCAATCAATTTCGGCATGATGAGTAGTTAACCTTAAAATCACATCAAAAACAAATATCTCTATAGAAATAAGGTTAACAGGTAATGTGATAGTGCCAACTTGAATCAAGCAAGATTTCTAAGCAACGGATGTAATGAAAGTTTCTCCTAACGGAGTCTCCACAAATAGGTCAAAGTCTAATTTCTCCGTAGTCAAGTTCAAACGTTGAGCGCAAGCAAGAGAGATAAAAGAATGGGTAGAACCGGTACCTAGTAAGGTATAAACTTCGCAAGAATTATAATTAACTAACCCGTGCTAAACTCGTTCGGGTTCCTCGCATTTTGACCGGTCACGACAAACGCTCTTCCAGGAACTGTTGACTTTGACTTTTCTGGGACAGCCTTTTGAATCACCATCCCCGCTGGAATTGGTTTCGCTACCGTACAATCTCGAGCGATATGTCCTTCCTTTCCACAATTATAGCATACCTTGAACTGTTGTGGGCAGTTTGGACTGATATGTCCCTCTTTCCCACATTTGTAACATACGACCGGTGGTCTTTCTCCTCCCTTGGAACCAGTTGCTGCTGGCATTGTCGTCTTCACATGGTCGTTGTTAAATCTCCTCTTTTTAAAATCTCCTCCCGACTCGCTTCTTCTATTTTCATGGCCACGATTACCACCAGAGTGGTTACCGCCTTTGTCCATATTCTTCTTTCTCCGCTGGTTATCGCTATTCTGATGACTGCTATCTTCGGTATGATCCTAGTTATGGTCCCTCGGTTGAACGTGCTCGTTATCTCGCTCTAACAACTGAGCCCTGTTGACAACATCTGAATATAAAGAAAATTTATGAGAGATAAGATATTGTCGAATCTCGGGTTTTAGACCCCTCAGAAACATACGCGTCATTCGTTCCTCATTTTCCACCAAATGAGGTGCAAACCTGGACAACTTCGCAAACTTCGCCTCTTACTGAGACACCGTCATGTTGTTCTGCTCCAGTCTAATAAACTCCACTTCCTTCATATTGTGAATAATTTCAGGAAAGTACTTTTCATTGAAAAGTTTCTGAAATGTTTCCCAAGACATGCTGAGTGCAGCTGGATGAGTACGCTTCACAGACTCCCACCAGTAGTCTGCCTCGCCACGGAACATAAAGGTGGCGAATGGAACCTTCTTTTCCTCCGTTCATCCCAAGACATCGAATATCTTGGTAATTTGCTTGACCCATGTTTCCGCCATGATCGGATCGGGCTTTCCCTTAAATTCTGGTGGTCCCAACTCTTTGAACTGTTTGGCTGTGACCACCCGTGAATTGCTATTATTTCCTCCTGTATTTTGAACACGAGTCTCCCTCGTCTGGTTTTGCATGAACTGCAAAAAGCTCCTAAACATCCCGTCGTTTATCGTCTGCTCAGTGGCGTTGTTCACAGGAGGAACATTGCCAGCCTGTTGCACGTTCTCCTCATTGGTGAGTACAGGCGTCTCTACGGTCTCATTAACTCCACTGTTAACATTCTCAGTCGACATTCTCAAATACTGTCATAAAACAAGGGTTAATTAAACAATTTAACAAATCACATATTACCCCTATATTATGACCAACCAACAAATAAGCTTAGGTAGGACACACTAGCGAATGATTTACTCGTCTCTCCCCTCCTAGTTCTATTCCCCGATCTCCGCCAGAGATCATATCCCTAAGCTCTGATACCAACTGTGACGCCCCCAAAATAGGTCCATTCCATCCAACCCATCCTGAGTCGCCAAATACACATGGTACAGAAACAACTACAACTTTACCACCCATAAGCTGTGAGTTTGAATACAAACATTATCATCTAGATAATATCCACATGCAAATAAATCCCCATCATAATTATTGATACATAATTTTACAAAAAATGGTGAGGACTACTAAACAACTCTCTCTAGAACCTTCATTCCATACCCCGACTAGTACTCGCTACATTCTCGCCTCCTGAGAAGAAAAATGGAACAACAAGGAAAAGGGTGAGCTCAACTAGCCCAGTAAAGAATATTATGACTAAGATAATGTACAACAAATTATCCTTAGTCTTCAACAGGGAAAAATCTGATAGAATACAATAGACAACAAGTTTTAGATCAACAACTGCAGCGGAAACAACAATTCATTAGAAGAGTTAAGTAGAGAATAAAATCTACTAATATCTATGAATTTAAAAGTCCATCATCAATTTTTTTATCCCTGTAACATCAATCAATATATATCTCAAATCAAATCAAATATTCATCTTTGCACTACAGGCCAAAGATATTCATCAGTTGGTCATGTTCATCTAAACACCTGTTCATCTTTGCACTACGAGCCAAAGATATTCATCAATTGTTCATGTTCATCTCAACACCTATTCATCTTTGCACTACGGGCCAAAGATATTCATAACAAAATCAACCATCTTTGCACTACATGCCAAAGATATTTAGTAACACCATCATTTAGGACTGAGGATGATGAAAAATATTTTAAAGGAAACGAATCCAGTGAAGCAAAATAACAAGTATTAAGGATTCGTACTCTAAACAATCTGAGTTCAAAAATACTTCATAAATAATCATACTGGTGTAAAATTCAAAAATGATCAAAACATGGATACAATCAAAGCTAGTATCCACAATAGATATTTTAGACGAAAATGGAAAATTTTCATTTTTCGATGAATAGTGTCGTATACGTGAATAGTGTCGTATACGTGAATAATAACTCCGACACCAAAAGATAGTAATTTCACAAAAAAAAACATCTTCACGCTTCGTGAATAGTACTCGTGAATAGTAACTCATGAATAGTAACTCATGAATAGTAACTCGTGAATAGTAACTCATGAATAGTAACCCCGACATGAAAAAGTTCAAAATTTGATAAAAAGTTCCAACCAACATTTCAGCATAATGATATTGAAGAAATAATATCATTTGAGAAGAAAATAACATCCTTTACCTCGAAAAACAATACTTCTGGTTGAAACACCGGATATAGGCTATGATTTAAACTTGCATCGTATAGCAATACTCAAAGTATACTCAAAATACTCACAAGAATACGCTCGATAATATAGAGAGAGAAAACTTCAGTTTCTGGTGTGATTTTCAATTCTAACATAAGCACCTATTTATAGGAAATTGTTTAGAACACCAAAACAGAAAATTTAATATAATATTAATATATATAAAAAATTTCTACGCCACCCATGAATCTGATTTTCAGCCATTGAACACATGCTCCCTTCTAGGAAAATAAATAAAAAAACGTTTTTATTATTTAAAATAATTAAAACTTCCAAAAATCAATTATTTCGAAGCTTCGGAACTTCAATAATTCATAATAAATATCCCTTTTTGCCAGAAAATTCGAATCTCGCGAGTTTTGATAGGAAATTCCATTATCTACAACTTTGCAGAAGGAAGTTTTTCCAAATTCCAAACAAAAATTGACCGAAATCCATAAACGGATGATTTTACAGACTATAATCAAATTTCAGTCAATAATTGTGTCCACCAACACACAAAATATGTGTTAAACATTTAATGCCACAAAAATACTCTTCCTCCTCATATACTCATATATCCCACATTCATTATAAAAATATCATCGTTAATATATTATTAAAATAATATATTTAAATGAATTATTTTATCAGAAAAAGATAAAATATTAATTTTCAACAATTGTCACATTAAAAAATTTCTCCATCTATATCCACATAAATTCAATATTTTCTTCATCATATAAATCAATAATTAATTATTCACAAATAATATTACAGAATCACAATACTGGCAACCAGGCAGTTCCCAAGAAAGAGGGGGCTTTCCAATAAGGATCTCTCCTTACTGGCGCGCAATTAGGTGACCAAACCTCTCCTTAGACAAGACTTTCTAGACATTGCCAATAATGTTATCAAATAATATTATTCAGATAATATGAATTATTGCTTCGATAATGAAAAATACTGTGTAGTGACAATTATTGAAACAACAGTAATATAAAATATCAATGCAGCAATTATTGAATCAATAACATAAAATACTGAACAGTAATTACTGTAACAATTATTGAGTAGTGCCTTCTTACGTAAGAATCAATAATTGGTGCAATACCGTGTGCTACTGTTCAACAACGCGTATTACTTTACTTTTCCCACCGGGTATTCCAACAGTATTAACGATAACAACTACGCTGTTTTTTATAAACAACTTATACTTGTCGTTTTCTTCATCCAATCGCTTTCCGTTATGGGACCCACAAAAGACTGCGCCGTCGTACGAATATTCCCCGACAGCAAGAATATTCCACGACCAAACAAATATTCCCCGACAACAATGAATATTTTATATCCACCTGTTTATTCGAAATATTTGTGCATTTTACCCATAACTTTCCACATTAATCAAATCAACCCTTACTATTTTAAAATAATAAATAAAGGAAATTCCTTTTTATTTAAAAAATTTTCGGGGTCTTACAATTTTCTCTTTTCTCCTCTACTCATAATTTGTTTCATCTGGTTGCCCACTTTTACTTCAGAAAATCAAGTTGAAGTTCTGATCGAGCAAAATTCATCACTATTATTCATAAGTAAGTTTTTCAAAATGTCATATAATACATCTGAATTTGTTAGTGAAGTTGAAAGTAATAAATCTGATATTGTTCCGTACGTTGGTCAATTATTTTGTACGTTGGAAGAGGTTGAATATTTTTATAGATCATATGCTCGCAAAAATGGATTTGAGATTAGAATTGCAACTAGTCATAAACATGCTAATACGAATGATATCAGATCTAGGCAGTATGTATGTAAGAAAGCCGGTACACCAATTGTTGGCAAGAGTTTACCTGATGATGAAGATAGTAGTAATAAAATAACTAGACAGAGAGACTCTATAGGACGAACAATGTGCAAAGCTAGAATATATGTTGTCCACAATAAGAAAGAAGACAATTGGCGTATATCTACTGTTGAATTAGAGCACAATCATCACTTAGTGACCCCCACCAAAGTAGATTTGATCGAGACTCACAGAAATATTACTCCTGTTGCAAGAAATTTAATTGACACTTTAAATAAGTCCGGTATTGGTCCTAGTAAGATGATGAATGTTTTGAGCACAATGGGAGGTGGGCTGCAAAATGTTCCTTTCTCTACTGCTAATGTTGAGAATGTGGTGCGAGATTTAAGGCGTGATTCTGCAGATGAAAATGATGAACAAGCTGCTGTCAATCATTTGAACAAACTTGCATTCGGAAGTGCCAGCAGATTTTTTTTTCGAGTAAAACCTGGTGAAAACAACCGCATAGCTTGTATTTTTTGGGTTGACGCCAGATCAAGGTTTATGTATCAACGGTTCGGAGACGTTGTGACATTGGATAGTACATACCGGACAAATAAGTATGGCATGCCGTTTGTTCCATTTGCCGGCGTCAACCACCATTATCAGTCTATATTGTTTGGATTTGCACTGTTACGAGACGAAACAGAGGACACTTTCGTTTGGGTTTTACAGACATGGCTTGAAGCCATGGACTACAAGGCACCTACAACCATCATCACTAATCAAGACAGAGCCATGAGTAATGCTATTGCTACGGTACTTCCAACTAGTCATCATTTATTGTGTTCTTGGCATATTAGCAATAAATTTCTTGAAAAATTGCATTATGTTTATTATGCGCACCCATCGTTCAAAAATGATTTTAACAACTGTGTGTATAACTCATTGTCCATCGAGGAATTTGAAGAGCGTTGGCATATTCTGATAAGTTCCTATGATTTGTATACTAATGAATGGCTTGGAAGTTTGTATGATGTACGAAAGAAATGGTTTCATTTTTATTATTCCGTCTTTATTATTCTGTCAGAATATCCCGTATGTGCTATACGCCGGACCTGGTTCCATCATTTATTATTCCGCATTTAATTATTCTGTTGAAACATCCTGTCGGTGTAAATTGCACCAGACCTGGTTCCGTTATTATTATTCTGTTGAAATAACCGTCTATGTGAAGTACCGCATGCATGGCGATATCTTTTGTTATTCCATTCGGTATTATACTCAGTTGATTAAAATTTTGACTTCTATACTCCAAGAAATTCGTGGAATATCCTTGATATTTGCGCTTCATCCAGTATCTTTTCCTGGAAATATTCTTCTGAGCATTCTTGAATTTTACTCTACAAAGCAGTATCATGTTGACAATTTGGACTTTATTGGTTCCTGGACAAATTAATTCTTGAACTTGTTTAATTGAATTCTTATATCATTGTTTTCATCCTCATGTTTATGTTATGTTGAAAGTCATATGTGGCCAGTAGTGCATAGATGGACTTGGTATGATTATGACCAGGGATTATTCGGTATAATCATGACTGTAATGTTACAAATGATGTGAAAATTAAAAGTCCTCATTGGCCCGTAGTGCATTGATGGACAGTTTTTGGTATGATTATGGCTATGGATTCTCTTCGGCCAAGGGAGCAAATATGAATTGTTTTATGGCATGATCAGGACCGTTGATGAAACACGATTATCTTTGGCCCGTAGTGCATGGATAATTCGTGGTTGTGATACTAAAGAGTATCATTGGTCTGTAGTGCAGGGATTATTTAATGATGTGGATTATTTATTGAGCTGAGTCTCAGCGATAAAAGTGATGAAAAACTTTTTAAATCATAAAAGATAGTAGATTCTATTCTCTACTTGACTCTTTTAATGGATTGCTTGTTTCGCTGTAGTTAAACTTGATGTCTATTGCATTTTATCAGTTTAACATTGTTGGAGGCTAATGATAATTTATTCTGCATTATCTTAGTCATAATATTTCTTACAGGGCTAGTTGAGTTCACCCTTTCTTTCATTGTTTTCTTCAGGAAATGAGAATATAGCAGAGACGAGTCGGGGAACGGAGTGATGGTCCAGAAGATAGCATTAGTAGTCCTCACTATTTTGTGGAATAGTGTGATAATAATTGTAATGAGGACTCCTTTTGAGTTTGTATAATCTCTAGTAGACAATAATTGTATTCAAACTCACAGTTTATGTTTTGTCGTATTGTACACGACAGTTGTATTAGTAAGTTGTACTTGAATTCTGTACCATGTATCTGGCGACCCAAGATGGGTGATGTATACCTAATTTTGGGGGCGTCACACGCAACGCTGGGGTGCATTATTCTGATGATGAGCCCACTCAACCGTCACTTTCTTTGCTTGATTCAAGAATGATTGGGCGGTATTCAGTTTGGGGTGGAGGAGAGTCACATCCACGGGGATTGGGTTTAGTTTTTCCATCGGCGTTGGAAGACGAATTCGATGTCGAAGCTACCTCGGGAGATGAGGATGAAACGATGGGAGATCAAGGAACCGAGCAGGTACCCTGACTGAGGACATTTCTAATACTCAGTTCCTTGAGTTCCAGAATCAGATGACTGCGCATAATACAGCAGCACGCCGAGAAATGCGGCGATTGGCGATGCGCCAAGATCATATTTTTGATGCTATGAACGCATCTTTCGCCTCATTCAACACAACACTCCAAAATTTCAACCCGGCGGCTCAATTTCCATATCAACCACACGGTCCATTACCTCGATTTCCTCCTAGTGATTCTGATGAAGAAGAGCACCACCCACCTCCCCAGACTTAGACGATTCCACGAAAGTCCTATTGCACTTATTTTTTTTATCCAATGAGGGCATTGTCTTATTTCAGTTTGGGGGATTTATTTGTTTATTTGCATGCATTTTGTTATTTTTGTTTTCATTATCTAGTTTTGCATTATAGATTAGGTATTTGCATTATGGATTAGGTTTTTGCATAGTAAAAAAAAATAAAAAATAATAATAATACATTTTAGTTAAATAGTGTGTTTGCATATGTCCAACGGTGTCGTATGTTACAGTTTATTTTGGCCAATGATGAGATTGTGAACAAGTTAACCAATATAGTATGGATTATTAAAACTATGATATAATTTCTGTTATGAATCAATTCTTGGACTTGTTTGAAACTGTTATAAAAAGGGTAGCACTAATAACATCTTTGTTGACTGGTCAGTTAAAATTGACACATAAAAAGTTTCTAAAGGATAATGCTAGGGTGAACTAGAAAATGACAAGGATAGGCAGTGAAGGCTTAACTTAGGCAAAAACCTAAGTTTGGGGGAATATATGTGGGATATATAAGCTTGTTAAAAAGAAAAAAAAGAGAAAGAATGAAACATGTTGAGTCTTGTGGTGGGTTGAGGAGAAACACTCCCCATAAACACAAGCGTGAGATGGAGCGTAAAACGCACTCACAAACCATCTATCAAAAGAAAAAGAAAAGGAAAATAATCACGGGAAAAGAGGAAAAAGGCCCTGTGTAAAAAGAAGAAGAAAAGAAAGTATAAGTATCCTGCATGTACCCTTGAATTTGGTTGAGTTTAATTGTAGTTAAGTCGTGCCTATCTTTGAGATTTTTAAGTTTGCACTGTATGATTCCTTCTAAGAAGTTGTTTATGTATTGAATTTGGGTCCGTATCAGTTATCTTAGATGTTGATCACACACGCACACTATACCAGTGATAATTGTTCAAGAATTGAGAATTAATATGTAAGTGTGGATTGGTTTTGATAATTTGAATTGTAAAGTTGCTTGTTTTCTCTGAGGCCGATGGGATAAGTTAGTTTATGCGATGTTGTTGGATTTTTAGATAGTTAGATTGTTATTGCATTTCATTGCATTGCATTGCATAGCATGTAGTTTGTTTTGTGCTCAAGGACTAGCATGGTTTAAGTTTGGGAAATTTTGATAAGTGGATTTAAATACACGAATCGATATTCATTTCAAGTTTAAATTCGTAGTTATCTTCATGTTTTGTGTTCGTTTTTACTCGTTTCATGTTATTTTATGTGTAGGGTGATCATGGATGTTATTGGTGAGGAAAGGCGGTCTTTTTGGAGCAAAAGTGGAAAAAAGTTGGAGAAAGAAAAAGTTGAAGTCAATGGCTATGCCCGCCGGGGCGGGCCTGTTGTGTATTGTACCCCCTGCCGGGGCGGGGGTCCCGATTCTGTAGTGTCGTGTTCTATTGTAACTTCTGCTGGTGCTCGGTTTGTGTGACTTGAATGATGTGTTTGGACTCTAATAAAAGAGATTTCGGCCAAGAGAGAGGGAGAGCTTGCTATTACGGAGAAAGACAACAATCATACAAAAAAAGGGCATTAATTCAAAAGCGATTTCAAGGATTCAAGAGCAAACATTGGAGGAGTAATTTTCAGAGATTGTCACAACGGTTGCGAATCAAGGCTACGTGGAGGGGTTTTCTTTATTCTTCTTCTCTTTAGTTTTATTTGTAATTGGAAGGATGTTTTCAACAAATTATTCAGTTTTTAATTCATTCGTTATGAACTAATTTACTTATTAGACTTGTGATGGATCCTTGGGTGAAACGATGATACTATAACTTTGATTTCTAATTCAATATTATATTTACAGTTTATCTATGTTACTTTGAGCATGAATTTATGAATTGCCTGATCAACAGTTCTTTGTGGATTTGGAAGGAATCGAGAGAGGAGATTCAAATTTAGACCTAGTTAATATAGCATGTGTCATGAATTTGTCGGTAGCAGATTTGTGATTATTGTTAAGGTAGAGATACGCTTGACATCGCATGTAATCGTATAGAGAGCTTAAACTTCAACCATCTTTGATTGCGATTTACATAGAGATATAGTGAGTTGGTTAATTTAGGTGTTTAACGGATTTCTATCTTAATTGTGGATTGATGTTAATATGGTTTTAGTGCATCAATAGGTGGCTCTTACTACGTTCGTGTTCTTGATTAATAAACTGGAATATTGAATTCAGTTGGAATAAAGGTTGGAAAATCAGAGGGAAGCTCAGGGTGAAATCATAAGTCTAATTATCCATTAATTGTTTGAAATTTTGGATTTCGTTATTGGTGACTGTTTTGTGATAGTTTATTTTTGAATTAATTTAGTTTTATATATATATATATATATATATATATATATAAAATTTAAAACCATTGAATTGATTAGTTTAATAAAATTAGGGTTAATACAAAATTGATAATTGTGAAGTTAAAACTCTTGATATTTTGTCATCGTGGGAACGATACTTTATTCACTACTATATTACTTGTTGACCACGTACACTTGCGTGTTTTGCGCGTATTGATTTTCACCAACATGTTCAACTATGCAGAGACCTACGTATCCAACAGAACCATAACTCCTTTACTGTATTGATCTCACGATGGTGCTCCTCTACTTGCACATTTGTCAAGACCTGGGGGGAATGCAAATCTATGCTGGAGGTTGTCTATGCCATCTACCAGTAAGCATTTTCCCCCTTGCGCGTGAGTCACGCCTTTGGTGAGATGATCGTGCAAAATATTTTAAGTGCTGAAGTCTTGATTCCATTTTCTGAACACTTCGCGGGGCTTGATGTTTTGCAAGCCTCAAAAATGAAAGTCCTAGGAGAGGGAACGTCTAGAAGAGCAAACCCTAGAAGGGCGAGCCTTAGAGGAGCACTCCAGGGATATTTTTAAAATCTTTGATCTAATCCAATTGGGCTCTTTTGTGAGTATCGCAAATGGGGAAGCGGGTATCAAGTCTTCTTCATCACATAATGATTGTGTCAGTCTTGATCCTAGGGATTTTTTATCTTATATAAGTTTAGATGACTTGTTGTGGGTGATGCAGCGCTCTCTTCATGCCTTTTTAAAACTTCTCCACATGACAGTTTTGAGACTCCTACTTCTTTGAGGCAGAATCCTTCTGAGACTATTGCTGATGTTCATCCTCCCAAGGAGGATTCCGCCGAGTTGGTGATTATTCGGGAAAGTATTGTGGATCGTATTTTGGGTGGGTTGAATGACCTTTCATCTCCCGTGGCATCTCCTAACTTTCCTTGGACATGTCTCCCTTCCATGCTAGGTTGGATCTTTTTATTTTCAATCATCATGTTGTTGCACTCCATTCGGAAGTCACTACATGTCACCATGAGAATGACTTACTTTATGTAGAGCTTTAGAAGCTTCAAGATGCCATGGATAAATTGAAGACCAAGCTTTTGGGAAATTGAGTTAGCTGCCCAAGACCTTGAAGGCATGACATCCTTGAAGGCCTGATAGCCTTGAAGGCTTGATAGCCTCGAAGGCCTGATAGCATTGAAGGCCAAATACCATTGAAGACCTGATAACCTTGAAGGCCTGATATCCTTGAAGGCCTGATAGCCTCGAAGGCCTAATAGCATTGAAGGCATGATAACCTTGAAGACCTGATATCCTTGAAAACCTGATAGCCTTGAAGGACTGATAGCATTGAAGGCCTAATAGCCTTAAAGACCAAGCTTTAGTTATTCCCCTCTCTTCAATTCGATAGGTTATGGCTATTAGATCATGAACTTTCGTAGTTTTTTTCATTTCCTGTATCAGAAAATTCATGTACATATATTTCATTCATCAAATTATAGTTTATTTGATCCTTATTAATTGCCTTTAATTTGAATGATTCCTTAAAACTCAATATTCAACATTGGATCTTAAGTTGTCCAAGTTAATACTCCAAGACAAAAATATGCCTCATAAAAATTTTTAAAGAGAAAACATGTTTTTTTGTTTTTTTTTATTTCATGCAAACCAACACTTGAATCTATACTTTTCTTTTTAATAAATCAGAAAAAATATTCAAGTATAAGTGAAGATTCTACAAATTTATTAATAATCAAATTGCTTTTAATGAACACATAACATTTTTTTATATATAATAAAGCTTTCTTTTTGTCGGAGAATACATAATGTTCACCACTTTTAGAGATAAAAGTGTAACTTTTTCAGGGATGAGGGCTTATACCCAGGTGCCTCAATTACTTTTAAAGTTGAAAGTATAACTTTTCGGGTCTGAAGACTTATAGGCAGATGCCTCATTCACTTTTAATGATAAAGTGTAACACTCGGGTGCCTCATCACTTGGGTCGTCCAATTTGTTGGCAAGTGCGGTCTACGATAACTTAAAATTGGGTGCCTCGTCTGTAAGACCCCATCTTTTTAATAAATAAAATCAAATTTTCTCTAATTATTATTGTGAATAATAAGGTGTTAATTTGATATAATACTTTGGTTATGGGTGAAATGTACAAATTTTGCAAAATAAGCAAGTGGTTATAAAATATTCATTATTTTCAGGGAATATTCGTTTGTTCGTGGAATATACTTATTGTCGGTGAATATTCGTACGACGGTGCAACCATTTGTGGGCTCCATAACGAAAAACAGTCGAATGAAGAAAACGGCAAGTTTGAGTTTTTATAAATAGCGACGTAATGGTTACCGTTAACACTGTTGGACTACCCGGTGGTTAAAATATAATAATACGCGTGGTTGTACAGTACCACACGGTATTTCACAGTGTTTTTTTGAATTATTGATTCTTACGTAAGAATGAACTACTCAATAATTGATGCAGTAATTACTGTTCAATATTTTTTTTATTGATCCAATAATTGTTACATTCATATGTTATATTATTGTTGTTTCAATAATTGTCACTGCACAGTATCTCCATTATCAGATTAATAATTCATTTTATTTGAATAATATTATTAGATAACATTATTGGCAATGTCTAAGAAAATGGTTTGGTCACCTAATTGCGCGCCAATAAGGAGAAATCCTTATCGAAAAGCCCCCTCTTTGCTGGGAACGATCTGGTTGTCATAATTGTGATTCTGTAATATTATTTATGAATAATTAATTATTGATTTATATGATAAGAAAATATTTATTTTATCTGGATATAAATGATGGATATATTTATTGTGGCTATAAATGAAGGAATTAATGTTGAGGTGCTTTATCTGTATTTTGTCGGAATAGAGGTGTTGAAAATCGTCCGTATGTGGATTTCGGTCATTTTTCGTTTGGAATTTGGAAAAACATAATTCTACAAAATTGTAGAGAATATAATTTCCTATAGAATGGACATAAAATTCTTATTTTTCTGATAAAAGGCTATTTATTATGAATTATTGAAGTTTTAGAAATAAATATTTTTTATTAAAAACATTGGTGGGCCCCACTTTTGGTTGGTGAGAAATGTGCTGAAATTTATTTTCAAAAGTGGTGGGCGTGAATAGTAGCAGATAAAGCCATCATGTTAGTCTACTATGGCGTTCTAAGCATTTTCTATAAATAAGGTGCTTAGTTAGAATTGAAAATCACACCAGAAACAAGTTTTCTCTCTCTATATATATTATCGAACATATTTTGTGAGTATTTAGATACTTTATGAGTTGTTATTCAGTGCCAGTTTCCTTCAGCCTTATACCTGATATTTTAGCCAAAAGTACTGTTCTTTTGAGGTAAGGGATGTTATTTTCTTCATAAATGATATTATTTTCTTCAATATCATTGTGCCGAAATATTTATATGAATTTTATTATGAAATTTTTACCTTTTTGTGTCGGGGTTACTATTCACGAATACGGCACTATTCAGAAAAAAAATGAAATTTTCTCTTCTTTATCCAAAATGTATATTATGGTTACTATCTTTGATTGTATCCATGTTTTGATCTTTATTGTCGAATTTTACTCCACAATTGATTATTATGGAGTATTTTTGAACTTGGATAAACTGTAGTACGAATTCCTAAAAATTGTCCTTTTGTTTCACTGGATTCGTTTTCTTTAAGATATTTTTCATCATCCTCAATCCTAAATGATGATATTACTGAATATCTTTGGTCTGTAGTGCAAAGATGAATGATTAACTGATGAATATCTTTAGCCCGTAGTGTAAGGATGAACAGGTGTTGAGATGAACATGACCAATTGGTGATACAAATGAATATCTTTGGCATGTAGTGTAAAGATGAATATTTGATTCAAGATGTATATTGATTGATGTTACAGGGATAAAATATTGATGATGGACTTTTAAATCTTAGAAGATTGTAGAATTCATTCTCTACTTGACTCTTCTAATGTATTGTTGTTTCCGCTGCAGATGTTGATCTATAACTTTTGTCTATTATATTTTATCAGATTTTTACATGTTGAATACTAATGATAATTTGTTGTATATTATCTTAGTCATAATATTCTTTACTGGACTAGTTGAGCTCACCCTTTTCCTTTTTGTTCCATTTTTCTTCTCAGGATGTGAGAATTTAGCAGGAACTAGCCGAGGTATGGAGTTATGATTCAAGATAGTTGTTTTAGTAGTTCTCACTATTTTATAAAATAGTGTGATAATAATTATAATGAGGACTCCTTTTGAGTTTCAATACTGTCTATTAGACAGTATTTGTATTTAAACTCACAGTATATGTGTTGTCATATTTTGCATGATAATTATATTAATGAAGTTGTATTTGTTTCTGTACCATGTATTTGGCGACTCAGAATGGGTGATGTATACCTATTTTAGGGGCGTCACAATTGGTATCAAAGTTTAGGGATATGGTCTCTGGCTTAGATCGGGGAATAGAACTAGGAGGGGAGAGACGAGTAATCCTTCGCTAGTGTGTCATACCTAAGCTTATTTGGTTGATCAGTCGGAGCATATGGTTAATATATGATATGTTAATTTGTTAATTTACCCTTGTTTTGTGGCAGTGTTTAAGAATGGCAGCTAGAAATACTAACAATGGAGTGAATGAGACCGTGGAGACACCTTTAATCACCACCCAGGGGAACGTACAACAAGAATGCAATATTCCTCCAGTAAACAAAACTATCGAACAAATGATGAATGATGGAATGTTTAAAATCTTTTTGCAATTCATGCAAAATCAGACGAGGGAGATTCTTGTACAAAATAAGGGTGGAAATGATGGCAATGTGCGGCTTGTCACAGCCAAGTAGTTTAAAGAGTTGGGACCACCAGAATTTGTGGGAAAATCGGATCCGATCAAGGCGGAAACATGGGTTAAACAAATTACTAAGATATTTGATGTCTTGGGATGAACGGAGGAACATAAGGTTCCATTCGCCACCTTTATGTTCCGTGGTGAGACATATTACTGGTGGGAATCTATGAAGCGTGCACAGCCTACCGCACTCAACATGTCTTGGGAAACATTTCAGAAACTATTTAATTACAAGTATTTTCCTGAAAGTATTCGTCATATGAAAGAGGTAGAGTTTATTAGACTGGAACAAAACAACATGACGGTGTCCCATTATGAGACGAAGTTCGCAGAGTTATCCAGGTTTGCACCTCATTTGGTAGAGAATGAAGAACGAATGACGCGGATGTTTTCGAGAGGTCTAAAACCCGAGATTCGAAAATATCTTATCTCTCATAAATTTTCTTTATATTCAGATGTTGTAAACAGGGCTTAATTATTAGAGTGAGATAATGAGTATGTTCAATCGAGGGACCACAACCAGGGTCATACCGGTGGCAGCAGTCATCGGAGCAAAGACAACCAGCAGGGAGGAAAACATTCGGACAGAAGCGGTAACCACTCGGGTGGTAATCGTGGCCATGATGGTAGAAGAAGCAAGTCAGGGGGAGATGATAAGTGGATTTTATATCCATGAATAGATGTCCGTTTCAAGCTTAATCGTTGTTAATTTCTTGCGTTCATGTTCAATTTTACTTGTTTATTGATATTTTATGTGTAGGATGGTTAGTGTGGCAAGTGACAAAGAAAGGGAGTTATTTCAAGCAATGTTGGAGCAAGTATGAAGATCAAGCCAAGTCAGTTTGTAGAAGGCATGCCCGCCAGGGTGGGCTTAATTAAGCCTAACACCCCCGTCAGGGCGGGGGGTCTTCAAATCAGTTGACAGTAGCCTAGCCCGCCGGGGCGGGGGTCCTGAATTCTGGGCAATCCTGGCTTGATTCGAATACTGCTGGAAAGAGGATTTTGTGACTTTGGATAGCATATGGACTCTAGTTGACAGGGGATTTCGGCTAGAACTCTATGGGGGATATATATGGCTTGACTAACAACAAAATCATCATCATCATGCAAAGCAACTAATGAAGAGAGGGAGCATTCCATTAGATTAAATTATATTAGAGTAAATTAGATCAAAACCCTAGTTCTTATTAGATTTGGAGATTGAACCAACTTGGAGACCATTGAAGATTCAAAGTAGGAGCAATGAGGGAGCTTCAAATCTGTAGACAACAGATTCTATCTTTTATCTTTGTCTTTTAATGATTATTCAAGTGTGGATTCTTAGTTTTAATTCAATAATCATGAACTAATTCTTTGTTAGAGATTACAGTGGATTTTATTGTGTAGTTTATTCTAATATAATTCGCTATCAGTTATTATGTTCTATTGTGAGGATTGTTGATAAGTGAATTTTATATACATTTATTCGGTATCTTTTACTTGAATTAGTTGCTTATATTTATGTGTCTTAGTTACTTTTCATGCATTTTGTGTTCATTTTGTAGGTTATACGTTTGGGAGCGGTGTGAGCGACTATTGGTAAGGAAAAGCAAAGAAAACGCAAAGAAAATCAAATCGGACATCATTTGGACTTTCATGTTTACTTCATGTTCTTGGTTTGGAACTTAGCTTACATTGAAGAACATCGTCTTAGCTTTCCGGAATATTTTGAATCATTCCAATCGGAGTTCGGATGCAAGAGTTATGATCGTTGTACCAACGGACGTCGAACGTCATGGTTTTGGGTGGTCATTTGCATAGCAGTTACTTCCAGCTCAATTTCAGCCTTTATATGCCCCAAATTTCTCAATCCTCAAAAAATAAAAGTTGTATATCTCGTCTATATCTTCGATTTGATAGGTGGTAGGCCCCGTAACTTTTCTCGGATCAAAGGTTATGGCCGTTTTCCCAAAGGGCGTCGGAGCAGAAAATGTCAGAACTTGGGCCCAGCGCCGGGGCTCCCATTTTAGGCCTCTGGCCAGCGCCGGGGTGCTGGGGAGCAGAGTTTGAGTGTCGTGCCCAGTGCTGGGGCACTGGGGGAAGGGCTTGGTGCAGCCTGGATGTGTTTTGGGCGAATTTTGACTCATTTTTGACTCCAAATATGATTGGGTTTGTTCCTAAGCTAAAAATTGGACTTGTAACCTATAAATACATGATGTAAGGCATAAAATAAAAGGGGATTACATAGCTTTGCTTCGAAAAAACACTCCATTAGATTAGAACATAAACCCTAGTTCTTATTAGTTTTGGAGATTGAAGCAACTTGGAGATCATTGAAGATCAAGAGCAAGAGCAAGAGGGGAACATCAGATTTGGTGACAACAGATTCTATTCTCTTCTCTTATCATACTTTTATCTTTTAATGTCTATTCATTTGTGGATTCTTGGTTTTAATTCATTAATTATGAACTAACTCTTTTATTAAGATTTCAATTGAACCTTTTATGTCTATAAATTAGTTATTTGATTTATTCCAATTAATTGTGTCAAAGTGAATTGTTTATCTTGTCTTGTGCTTATTGATTAATTATCTGATCAGTAATTACCTTGTTACTCTAGAAGGAATTGAAAGAGGAATTTTAGGGTTAGAACTGAGCATGATATCATGTAACTTAGTTATTTGCAAAGTGAATAATTAGGTTTGTAAATTGAATGGAAATATCTGTTCACCGCATGTAACACATAAGGAATTGGGATTAGAAGGAGTTTAATTCAATTGTTTTGCATAGAAATATAGCAAGATTAATCTGGATTAAATAGAAAGCAATTGATCACTTGGAAAAGGACTTTTGACATTTGAAAATTCCTGTTAACAATTCAGTAGACATAATAATTGGGATAATTGGATAATTGATTTATAGTTCATAATTGGGGATATTGAAGTTTTAATCTTTATTTATTTGAATTCAGTCATAAAGCAATTCAGTTTAATTAGTTAATTTAGTTTTCTTAATTAGAAAAATTACGATTTGAAATTGTTTAAATAAAATTGATTTGGTTAAGAGTTAATACTTGATAATTTTTATTAAATAATTCATCGTGGGAACGATACTTTTCTTATCACTTGTATGCTCATCAAGATCAATTGTATGCTCCAAGTCCAACATACCCACTGGATTTCTCGTGTCCACCTCCACTACAACAGGAAGAACATTCAAATTGGGAGGAAGCTTTGAAAAAATTTATTAAAGCTTTTGAAAAAAGGAACGAGGAACGAGACAAAAAAATGAATCAAGTAGAGCTGAATTTGCAAAGCCAAGGGGCGTCGATCAAGAATCTGGAAAATCAATTGGGGCAAATAGCACATGCGCTGAACAACCGTCCTCAATATACTTGGCTCTATGACATGGATGACGAGACTGATGATGAGCCCGAACCAAATCTGCAATCGGATGTGCCAACCAATATAGATGTTGAAAGAGAGGAAAGACTTGGAGACCAACAAAAGGAGATCGACAAAGATCTAACTTTGTGTACCAACGAAGATGAGACGATGTTATTAGTGCCCCAAGTTCCTTCTCCGCCAAAGTTCAAGAATCTAGTTAGATTTGCAAAACCATGTCCGCTAGGTAGTCATGTCGTCGGCAATACTCCTTGTGATGTAAAAGCGAATACAACTTCGAAGCCATGGTTCAATGAGTTGGAGAAGATAAAAGAAGAGATTGTTGTGTCTGACAAGCCTCAATGCCAGAATCTATTCGTAGACACAATGGAAAAAACACCTAGATGTTGGACGTTCTTTAATGTGATCTTATCTAAACAAAGCATGCTAGGTGACTTTAATACAATGGCTATCGTAAATGGGAACCTACCAAAAGCTATATTATTTCTGATGGATGGAGGGTTCCTCAACTTTTGAAGAGGAATTGGATAGCATTAACCAGACAAAGTCAGGCTGAAAGACTATAAATCAAGCGCTGACTGGGAGGCAACCCAGGAATTTTTATATTTATATACTTTACTAGTTTATTTAGTAGATAAGAATTAATTTGCTTAGTAAGTTCTCTTATAATCTAATACATGTTGTCTCTCTTCATTGCGGGTATTGGAGGTTCAATGGATAGGAAAATGATCGTCGCTACCATCGCCACCAGCACCTCACGCTTAGCTGATTATAGGGAAGTTCTCTTCTACTTATCGTTATATTATTACAATGAGGACATTGTAATTGCTAAGTTTGGGGGAGTTTAGTTTAGTTCGTTATTGCATGTTTAGTTTCATGTTTATGCTATGTTGTTTTGCATATATTGTTAACATAGTTTAGGTTCATTATAAAAAAAAATTCAAAAATTCAAAAATTCAAAAATTCAAAAATAATAGTTAGTTACTATGTTCATTTTGCATAAGTCCAGCGGTTTGTTATAGTTAAGTTTTTTTGGCCAATGATGCGATTGGAATTGGGTAGACAAGTATAATACTGACTATTAGAGCTTTGATGTGATTTCTTGTTATGAATTGAATCATTTTCTGTTTGAAACTAGTATAATAATGATAGCATAGTAAAAATAACTTGTTGATTGATTGAGTTTAAATTCATACATAATGGGACTCTAAAGGATAATGCTAGTTTGAATGAAAGAATGACAAGAATAAGTAGTGATGACTAAAGTTAGACAAGAACCTAAGTTTGGGGGAATATATGTGGGGTATATAAGCTTTAGAAAAAAACATGTGAAGTCTTGTGGTGGGTTGAGGAGAAACACTCCTCATAAACACAAGTGTGAGATGGAGCGTAAAACTCACTCACCAACCATCTATCAAAAGAAATAGAAAAGGTAAATAATCACGGGAAAAGAGCAAAAAGCCCCCGTGTAAAAAAAAGAAAAAAAAAGAGAAGGACAAAAACAAAGTATAAGTATCCTGCATGTACCCTTGAATTTGGTTGAGTTTAATTTTAGTTGAATCGTTCCTATTTTTGAGATTTCTTGAGTTTACACTGTATGATGCCTTCAAAGAGACTTGTTATGTGTTAAATTTGATTTTATATCAGTTAGCATGGTTGTTGAGCACACACACGCACTATACCAGTAATAACAGTTTAAGACTTGATGATTGACTAGGAAATTGTTGATTGGTTTTGATATGAAGTATTGTCGTGTTTGCATAATTGCTCTAAGGCCGAGTGAATAGATTTGATTCTATCAAATACTACTGGATTCGTAGGCATATAGATTAGTTGCATTTCATTGCATTGCATTGCATGATGTTGTGTTACTTGGGGACAAGCAACAGTTTAAGTTTGGGGGTATTTGATAAGTGAATTTTATATACACCTATCCGATATCTTTTACTTGAATTAGTTGCTTATATTTATGTGTCTTAGTTACTTTTCATGCATTTTGTGTTCATTTTGTAGGTTATACATTTGAGAGCGGTGTGAGCGACTATTGGTAAGGAAAAGCAAAGAAAACGCAAAGAAAAACAAACTGGACATCATTTGGGCTTTCATGTTTACTGCATGTTCTTGGTTTGGAACTTAGCTTACATTGAAGAGCATCGTCTTAGCTTTCCAGAACATTTTGAATCATTCCAATCGGAGTTCGGATGCAAGAGTTATGATCGTTGTACCAACAGACGTCGAACGTCGTGGTTTTGGGTGGTCATTTGCATAACAGTTACTTCTAGCTCAATTACAGCCTTCATCTGACCTGAATTTCTCAATCCTCAAAGAATGAAAGTTGTATATCTCGTCTATATCTTCGATTTGATAGGTGGCAAGCCCCGTAACTTTTCCCGGATCAAAGGTTATGGCCGTTTTCCCAAAGGATATCGGAGCAGAAAATGTCTGAACTTGGGGCCAGTGCCGGGGCTCACATTTTAGGCCTATGGCCAGCGCCGGGGCGCTGGGGAGTGGATTTTAAGTGCCGTGCCCAACGCTGGGGCACTGGGGGAAGGGCTTGGTGCGGCCTGGACGTGTTTTGAGCGAATTTTGACACATTTTTGACTCCAAATAGGATTGGGTTTGTTCCTAAGCTAAAAATTGGACTTGTAACCTATAAATACATGATGTAAGATATAAAATAAAAGGTGATTACATAGCTTAGCTTAGAAAAAACACTCCATTAGATTAGAACATAAACCCTAGTTCTTATTAGTTTTGGAGATTGAAGTAACTTGGATATCATTGAAGATCAAGAGCAAGAGCAAGAGGGGAGCATCAGATTTGCTGACAACAGATTCTATTCTCTTCTCTTATCATACTTTTATCTTTTAATATCTATTCAGTTGTGGATTCTTGGTTTTAATTCATTAATTATGAACTAACTCTTTTATTAAGATTTCAATTGAACCTTTTATGTCTATAAATTAGTTATTTGATTTATTCCAATTAATTGTGTCAAAGTGAATTGTTTATCTTGTCTTGTGCTTATTGATTAATTATTTGATCATTAATTACCTTGTTACTCTAGAAGGAATTAAAAGAGGAATTTTAGGGTTAGAACTGGGCATGATATCATGTAACTTAGTTATTTGCAAAGTGAATAATTAGGTTTGTGAATTGAATGGAAATTTCTGTTCACCGCATGTAACACATAAGGAATTGGGATTAGAAGGAGTTTAATTCAATTGTTTTGCATAGGAATATAGCAAGATTAATCTGGATTAAATAGAAGGCAATTGATCACTTGGAAAATGACTTTTGACATTTGAGAATTCCTGTTAACAATTCAGTAGACATAATAATTGGGATAATTGGATAATTGATTTATAGTTCATAATTGGGGATATTAAAGTTTTAATCTTTATTTATTTGAATTCAGACATAAAGCAAATCAGTTTAATTAGTTAATTTAGTTTTCTTAATTTGAAATTATTTAAATAAAATTGATTTGGTTAAGAGTTAGTACTTGGTAATTTTTATTAAATAATTCCTCGTGGGAACGATACTTTTCTTATCACTTTATTACTTGTTGACCGTGTATACTTGCACGTATTCATTGATTGCAAAATCGATTAACAATTGTCTATTATGATTTGGACTTAATTGCTTAATTGCCTAGCTAACAATTACCGTGATAATTTATATGAACTCGAGAGATGAAGTTTAGATTTAGATCTGATCATGATAGCATGTGTTTGTAATTTTTGCATAGATGGAATTCATGGTTCGTGTTTAGGATAGAGATATGCATTTACGCCATATGTAATCTTATAGAGAACTTGTGCTTTAAATCCTTTTTAATTTTAATTCACATAGAGATATAGTGGATTAGTTAATTAGGGTGTCTTGCCTAATTCTATCATCTGTGGATTTAAGTGAGTATGGATATTATGCATCGAGAGGTGGTTTTATCTGCTTTAGTGTTCTTGATTAACAATTCACGATAGAGAATAATTGATAAGAAGTGTGTTAACTTAAATGAAGCAATAAGTGAAGTTGTGATCTTAAATCTCCATGATCTTAATTTAACTAGTGGAATTTAATAGTAGTTTAATTATAAATTGAAATTCATTCATTTAAATAAGATTGAGTTGGTTACGGGTTAGTACTTGGTGATTTTTATTAAACAATTCCTCGTGGGAACGATATTCTACTTTAACTTTATTACTTGTTGACCATGTATACTTGCGTGTTGTGCGTAATTAGAATTTACCCAGCATGTTTTTGGCGCCGTTGTCGGGGAATTAGTTTAATATTTTTTGCCAATATTAGCTTCAATCAAATTAGTCTTAATTTAAACATTTTATTTTCTTTTTTTTTTAATTCTCTCTCTATTTTTCTTTCTTTAAGGTACCATGGATGGATGCAATTATCAATGGCCATACATAAATATGACTCCGCCAAGGGACACAGGAATTGATGGACTCGATGCATTTTTTGCATTGTCAGCACAGATTGAGACACTTTCGAGGAAGTTGGACGCTTTTGCAGTATAACGTCGTCAAAGTGTGGCGGTTACTTGTGATTATTGTGTTGGAAATCATCTGAGTCATCAATGCACCGTCAGTTTTGAGCCGGTACCATATAGTGGTGATTACCTCAACAACTATATTGAGCCTAACTATCACCGAGATTGGGGGTATCACCCGGATTCTTCAGGGAGCTACATTTATGATGATCAATATTATGCTCCAAATCCATCATACACACCGAAATTTTCATGTCCACCTCTATTGCCACAAGAAGAAAAGCCAAATTCGAGGGATGTAATATTGAAGGGCATAGCAAACCTAGAGGAGATGAGGATTAGCCAAAAGTTGTCAACCCAAAATTTTAATAATCGGATGGAATAACTCGTCACTACCTCAACCAATGGTCCTCAATACATGGCTTCCGAGACCGAAACAGAAAATTCAAGACTGGGGGAATTATTGTCCAAGTTCATAGCAGATGTACAGAAGATGAGTAATCAAGTGAGGTCAATTAAAAATCTTGCGGATCGGATAGAGCAAATGTCCAAAGCCGTAAGTAACTTTCCTCCAACCACTTGGCTTTATGACATGGATGACGAAACTGATGGAGAACCCGAACCAAATCTGTGACTAAATAAGCCACAAGATATCGAAAGTGTCGAGACAATTGGGGATAATAAAATAGAGGTCGACAAAAATCTAAATGGGTCTCCACCAAAGATCAAAGAGTCGATCATATTTGCAAAATCATGCCCACTTGGTAGTCATGTCGTCGGTGAAGCTCTTGATAACATAAGAGCGAGTACAATTTTGAATCCATGGTGAGATAAGAAAGAGAAGATAAACGAAGAGCCCATTGTGTGTGACAAGCTTCCATGCCCCAAAGTGATCACATACACAATGGAGAAAACACCTAGATGTTGGACGTACTTGAATGTGATCTTATCTAAAGAAAGCATATTAGGTGACTTTAATGCAAATATGCAATGTCTATCACAATTGGGAACCTACCAAAAGCTACATTGTTTCCAATGGATTGAGGGTTCCTCAACTATCGCCGAGGAATTAGATAGCGTTGACCAGACAAAGTCAGGCTGAAAGACTATAATTCAAGCGCTAACTGGGAGGCAACCAAGGAATTTTTATATTTATATGCTTTACTAGTTTATTTAGTAGATAGCAATTAATTTGCTTATTAAGTTCTCTTACCAATCCAAGTGCTATTCTAATCCAGGTTGTCTCTCTTCATTGCAGGTATTGGAGGTTCAATGGACAGGCAAAAGATTATGGAAAGGTTATGCAAGTCAAAATCAAGTGTGGTGCCCAATTTTTTCTGTGTACCTAACCTATTCTCCAAACTTAGCGAACAAGGAGGAGGATTGCTATATTTTCAGGGAAGTCCTCTGCTTTACTTTTTTCTATTTCAACCATTGAGGACAATGTACAGTTTAAGTTTGGGGGGCATTTTAGTGTCGTATTGCATATATTTAGTTATTTACATTGTAGTTCGTATAGTTACATTTAGTTTTTACATTCAGTTTCTTGAAAAAAAAATTTGAAAAATTAGTAGTTAGTTTACTATGTTTATATAGCATTTAGTACACTTGCATGAGTCCAGTTGTTTGATATTTACAGTTTGTTTTGGCCAATGATGAGATTAGAATTGGGTAGAGAAAGATAGTACTGACTATTAGAGCTTTGATGTCATTTCTTGTTAGAAATTGAGTCTTTTTCTGTTTGAAACTGATATAATAAGGATAGCACAGTAAAAATAACTTGTTGATTGATTGAGTTTAAATTGATACATAATAGAACTCTAAAGGATAATGTTAGTTTAAATAAGAGAATGACAAGGATAGTCAGTGAAGGCGAAGAATTAGACAAGAACCTAAGTTTGGGGGGAAAAGTGGGGTATATAAGCTTCTAAGAAAAGATATTGAGTTGAATAAATTAAGTCCTGTGGTGGGTCGAGAAGAAGCGTGAAATGCACTCCCCATAAACACAGGCGTGAGATGGAGCGTAAAATGCACTCACTATCAAAAAAAAAGAAAAAAAATGAATAAAACGAGAAATAAGATAAAAGAGCCACCGTAGATGAAAAATGAAGCATAAGTATCCCATGTTGACCCTCAATATTGGTAATTGTTTAATTTTAGTTGGATCTAGCTTATTTTTAGATTTCTTGAGTTTGCACTGTATGATTCCTTTGAAGAGACTTGTTATGTGTTAAATTTGATTTTATATCTGTTAACAATGTTGTGGAGCACACACACACTATATTAGTGATAACAGTCTAAGATTTGATGATTGATTGAGAAGTTAATGATTTGTTTTGATATGATGTATTATCGTGTTTACTTGATTTCTCTAAGGCCAGTTGAATAGACTTGTTTCTGTCATTACTATTGGATTCGTAGACATGTATATTAGTTGCATTGTATAGCATTATTGTTTTGTGTTTTTGCTTGAGGACAAACAAAGGTTTAAGTTTGGGGGATTTTGATAAGTGGATTTTATATTCATGAATCGATGTCCATTTCAAGCTTAATCGGTGTTAATTCCTTGCGTTCATGTTCAGTTTTACTTGTTTATTGATATTTTATATGTAGGATGGTTGGTGTGGCAAGTGACAAAGAAAGGGAGTTATCTCAAGCAATGTTGGAGCAAGTATGAAGATCAAGCCAAGTCAGTTTGCAGAAGGCATTCCCGTCGGGGCGGGCCTAATTAAGCCTAAGACCCCCGCCGAGGATGGGGTCCCGAATTCTGCGCAATCCTGGCTTGATTCGAATACTGCTGGAAAGAGGATTTTGTGACTTTGGATAGCATATGGACTCTAGTTGATAGGGGATTTTGGCTAGAGCTCTGTGGGGGATATATATGGCTTGACTAACAACAAAATCATCATCATCATGCAAAGCAACTAAGGAAGAGAGAGAGAATTCCATTAGATTATATTAGAGTAAATTAGATCAAAACCATAGTTCTTATTAGATTTGGAGATTGAAACAACTTGGAGACCATTGAAGATTCAAAGTAGGAGCAAGCAGGGAGCTTCAAATCTGTAGACAACAGATTCTATCTTCTTCTATCTTTGTCTTTTAATGATTATTCAATTGTGGATTCTTAGTTTTAATTCAATAATCATGAATTAATTCTTTGTTTGAGATTGCAATGGATCTTATTGTGTAGTTTATTCTAATATGCTTCGCTATCAGTTATTATGTTCTATTGTGAGGATTGTCTATTATGATTTGGACTTAATTGCTTAATTGCCTAGCTAACAATTACCGTGATAATCTATATGAACTCGAGAGATGAAGTTTAGATTTAGATCTGATCATGATAGCATGTGTTTGTGATTTTTGCATAGATAGAATTCATGATTCGTGTTTAGGATAGAGATATGCCTTTACGCCATATGTAATCTTGTAGAGAACTTGTGCTTTAAATCCTTTTTAATTATAATTCACAATGAGATATAGTGGATTAGTTAATTAGGGTGTCTTGCTTAATTCTATCATCTGTGGATTTAAGTGAGTATGGGTATTATGCATCGAGAGGTGGTTTTATCTGCTTTAGTGTTCTTGATTAACAATTCACGATAGAGAATAGTTGATGAGAAGTGTGTTAAATTAAATGAAGTAATAAATGAAGTTGTGATCTTAAATCTCCGTGATTTTAATTTAACTAGTGGAATTTAATAGTAGTTTAATTATAAATTGAAATCCATTCATTTAAATAAGATTGAGTTGGTTACGAGTTAGTACTTGGTGATTTTTATTAAACAATTTCTCGTGGGAACGATACTCTACTTTCACTTTATTACGTGTTAACCACGTATACTTGCGTGTTATGCGTAATTAGAATTTACCCAACAGGAGATTTCAAGAAGAGAAGGTACAACAATGACAACGTGAAGACATCAGCACAAACATCAACTATTTCTAAGGGAGGAGATCGAGCACCGGTCATTTGTTATAAATGAGGGAAAGAGGGACACATCATCCTAAACTGCCCAAAACAATCCAAGGTGTGTTATAACTGTGGAAAGGAAGGTCATATAGCTAGAGATTATCTTATAGTGAAACCAATTCCAACGGAGATGGTGACTCCAAAGGCTGTCCCAGATAAGTCAAAGTCGGTGATTCCTGGAAGGGCGTTTGTCGTGACTGTCCAAAACGAGAAGAACCCGAGGTGATCAAGAGTAAGCTAATCATAAACTCTTTCGAAGTTTATACCTTATTAGATACCGGTTCTACCCATTTTTTTATCTCTCCTGCTTGTGCTCAATGTTTGAACTTGTTTCTGGAGAAATTTAGACTTTGACTTATCTGCTGAGACTCCGTTAGGAGAAACTTTCGTTACATCTACTGTTTATAAATCTTGCTTGATTCAATTTGGAACCATCACATTACCTGTCGATCTTATTTCATTGAAAATACTTGCATTTGATGTGATTTTTGGGATTGATTAGTTAACCACTCATCATGCTAAAATTGATTATTTTCGTAAGGTTGTTAGTTTTCATATTCCTAACCAGCCTGTTATGAGAATTCAAGCAACCAAACCTCTAAAGTCAATCACTGTCATATCAAGCCATAAAGCTATTCGTTTATTGAAAAACGGATGTCATGTTTTCTTAGCCCATGTCACGGACTTGAACAAAAACACGTCAGGTTTGAATAATATTTCTATTGTTAGTGAATTTCCTGACGTATTTCCTGAAGAACTTCCGGGTCTACCCCCAGAATGTGAAGTTGAATTCTTTATTGACCTTGAACCTGGTATAAAGCCCATTTCTAAAATCTCATATCAAATGGCTCCTATTGAACTTCAGGAGTTAAAGGTCCAACTACAAGAGTTGTTGGACATCGGTTTCATTCGTCCTAGTACATCTCCTTGGGGTGCTCCTGTTTTATTCGTAAAGAAGAAAGATGGTAGTATGCGACTTTGTATTGACTACCGGGAATTGAACCATGTCACCATCAAGAATAGGTATCCGCTACCTCGCATTCATGACTTGTTCGACCAGTTGCAAGGAGCACAATTCTTTTTAAAGATCGATCTTCGTTCTGGATATCATCAACTGAATATTAAACCTGAGGATATTCCAAAGACTGCCTTCAGAACTCAGTACGGGCATTATGAATTCTTAGTCATGTCGTTTGGATTGACTAATGCTCCTGATGCTTTCATGGATATGATGAACCGTGTGTTCAAAGAATATTTGGATCAGTTCGTTGTTATCTTTATTAATGACATCCTCATCTATTCCAAAAGCCATGAAGATCATGAGCGCCATTTGAAGCTGGTACTTCAAAGGCTTCGTGATAACAAGCTATATGCCAAGCTGGGGAAATGCGAGTTCTGGCTTGAGGAAGTAGCATTCCTTGGGCACGTGGTGTCAAAACATGGAGTATCTGTGGACCCGGCGAAGATTGAAGCAATACAAAGTTGGGAGCAACTGAAGTCAGTGACCGAAGTACTTAGCTTTCTTGGCTTAGCTGGTTATTATCGGAGATTCGTGGAAGGATTTTCTAGAATCTTACTCCGTTAACTCAGCTGACTCGAAAAGATACAAAATTCATATGGAGCGAAGAATGCGAGAAGAGTTTCCAAGAGCTCAATAGGAGACTCATTTCGGCACCTGTTTTGACAATACCATCTGGTTTGGATGGATTTGTTATCTACAGCGATGCTTCAGGCAAAGGGTTAGGATGTGTTCTCATACAACATGGGAAAGTCATAGCCTATGCCTCGCGACAACTCAAAGAATATGAGAGGAATTTTCCTATTCATGATTTGGAGTTGGCAGCAGTCATTTTCGCATTGAAGATCTTGAGACACTACCTGTATGGGGAGAAAATGGAGATCTATACATATCATAAAAGCCTCAAATATTTCTTCACCCAAAAGGAACTCAACATCCGGCAACGACATTGGCTCGAGTTGTTGAAAGATTACGATCATACCATCCAATATCATCCTGGAAAAGCAAAAGTGGTAGTTGACGCATTGAGTAGAAGATCATATGCGAGTATAAGTGCAATGTTGTTAACACATAGGCCCATTTTGTATGACTTGTAAAGGATGGAGATAGAGGTAAAAGCTCCAAGTACCCACGTGATGATATCAAACATATGAGTAGAACCAACTTTAATTGATAAAGTTAAAGCTGCTCAAGCTTCGAATCTGGAGCTGATGCGTATAAAGAAGAAAGTGCAAGAATGTGTTATTCCAGAAACAAGAATCGGTGAAGAATAAATACTTCGAGTTAACTCCAGACTTTGTGTTCTTAACGATTCTGACTTGAAACATAGAATAATGATGGAGGAACACAACACACCGTTAGCAATACATCCTGGGAGTACCAAAATGTATCATGATCTTCGACATACATTTTGGTGAAACAATATGAAGAGAGAGATCGAGGAGTTTATGTCGAGATGTTTAACTTGTCAACGTGTAAAGGCGGAGCATCAAGTGCCAAGGAGTCCATTACAACCACTTGAGATTCCGAAATGGAAGTGGGAACACATTATCATGGATTTTTTTACGGGTCTTCCTAAGGTTTCTCAAGGCATAGATGCGATTTGGGTTATTATTGATAGATTAACCAAGTCTGCTCATTTCTTGCCTATACGCAAGACTTATTCCCTTGAACGTCTTGCTCGTATGTACGTGAATGAGATTGTGAGATTTCATGGCATGCCAGTATCCATAGTTTCGGATCGTGACCCAAGATTCACTTCAAGATTTTGGGTTATCTTGCAGAAAGCTATGGGCACAGATTTACGATTCAGTTCAGCATACCATCCTCAAACGGACGGGCAATCAGAGAGCACTATTCAAACTCTTGAAGATTTATTAAGACTCTGTGTCCTAGATTTCAAATGGAGATGGAATAAGTACCTACCATTGGTGTAATTCTCCTACAACAACAGTTATCAGGCAAGTATAGGATTGGCTCCATTTAAAGCATTGTATGGATGAAAGTGTCGCTCTCTAGTATGCTGGGATGAGGTGGGAGAAGCAACGTTGTTGGGACCAAAATTGGTACGCATAACTACAGAAAAGATCTAAATGATTTGATAACGTATACAAATGGCACAAGATCGACAAAAGAGTTATGTGGATCTTCATAGAAAGGACGTGGAATTTAATATTGGGGATCATGTATTGTTACTTATTGCTCCATGGAAGGGAGTTACAAGATTTGGGAAGAGAGAAAAGCTCAATCCAAGATTTGTTGGTCCATTTGAGATTCTTGGCCGAATAGGAAATGTGGCCTATAGACTTGCATTACCTCCAAGCATGTCTCGTGTTCATAATATTTTTCACATATATATGCTTCGTAAATATGTGAAAGACCCGAACCACATTATTAAGTTAGAACTAGACGAGATAGCCGAAGATTTAACGTACGAGGAGGTACCTGTTAAGATCTTGGATAGGAAATAGCATGTCTTACGCACGAAGGTTATACCACAAGTTAAGGTTTTTTCGAGAAACCATGATATTGAAGAAATGACCTGGGAGTTCGAATCAGAAATGAAAGCGAGGTATCATCACCTTTTCAAAATACCAGGTACGTACATCAATTTCGAGGATGTAATTTCTTAAGGAGAGGAGGTTGTAAGACCCCATCTTTTTAATAAATAAAATTAAATTTCCTCTAATTATTATTGTGAATAATAAGGTGTTAATTTGATATAATACTTTGGTTATGGGCGAAATGTGAAAATTTTGCAAAATAAGCAAGTGGTTATAAAATATTCATTATTTTTTGGGAATATTCATTTGGTCGTGGAATATTCTTGTTGTCGGGGAATATTCGTACGACGGAGCAGCCATTTGTGGGCCCCATAATGAAAAATGATCGGATGAAGAAAATGACAAGTTTGAGTTTTTATAAATAACTGCGTAATAGTTACCGTTAACACTGTTGGAATACCCGGTGGTTAAAATACAGTAATACGCGTGGTTGCACAGTAGCACACGGTAATGATTGAGAATCATTACCGTGTAATAAAATATTCATGATTGAAAATACAGTAATACCCATTCTTTTCTCTGTTTTGCTCAAATTTCTCATTCTTCTCCTTCTTGGCCCCTAGTGGTTTTGATTGAGAATCCGCCAACGCTACAGTTGATGTCCTCTTTCCCTTCCATGTAACGATCCCATGGTTGGTGGGAAATGTCATGATTCCTCCCAAGTCTTGTGCAAAAGATGAGAGGATCGCAAATGATTCACAAACCTTGGTAATGAGGTGGGGCTTGAAGGCGTCTAAAGCACCATTGTTGCATATGTTAACCAAATTCTTTTTTCTTCAATTGGCTCTGCACACTTCTATGCTTGGGCCCTGCACCTATCCACGTAATCTGACAGCTCCTCATTTGGCTTCTGCTTGAATCACATGAGCTCTACGATGGTTACCTGTTTCTGCACATAAAAAAATTTCTTAAAAAATTATAATTTTAGATCATCCCAAGCATGGACTGATCCCTTCTCCAAGTTATAGTACCAACTGAAGGCATTATCCGTCAAAGTCTTGTTGAATTCCCTCATTAACAAATTTTGATTGATCGTTTCATCATATCCTAACCATGGAGACAACGACTCCACGAGCCTGGAAATGTGTTCCTTGACATTTCCTTTCTCCTCATTGTATTTTAGAAATTGAGGGGGGTGCTCGATATACCCTGTCGGGTAAGGTTTTCTCCGAATATGTGTCGGGTAAGGTGGAGTAAAGTCTAACTCTGAAGGTCGGGATGTTTGCCTGTGAAGTTGATTGATCACATCGATCATATCATCCATTGTCACATATCGGCTCGTGGTATGGACTCTCTGGGGTGTTGTGATGTATGGCTGCATTGACTGTATGTATGGTACATAAATTGGTTGATGTACACTGGCATCATGTAAATTCTGTATCAGTTGTGCTTGTGGGTTAGTTCGTTGGACGAGGCTTGGGATGGTTGGTATCTCCACTTGTGAAAATACGGGGATAGTGGTCGGAATGATGTTTGTCTGAGGCTGGATGACTTCTAGTCTGGGTTGTGGCACGTCACCACTGTTCTGAGGTTCTAAGTGGATGATTGGAATGGACTGATTCTCCGTCAATGGGGGTGCAGTCTGATTATCCTTATTATTTCTATCGTTGTTGTTGTACTCCACTCCTGCTTATTCTCCCTGTGAATTGTCTGGGAACATGGCCTTGAAAACGGGGATCTGCATCAACTGCTGGCGAAAATTTCCCATTTTCTCTTGCTTCCTCTGCATCTCCAGCATCATAGACATCATCATCCCTTGTCCTTTCCATGCTTCCTTCAATGTCTTGAGCATCTCTAGTTGCACTCATTTGCCTGTTCTCCACTTCCTTCCTCACCTGGCCTTCCCGCGCTTGTCTTCCTGACATTCGTTGGTTGTTGATTAGCCATGTATGGTGATGTTGAACTTCCTTCTGAGGCGTCTTCAAGGATGGGTTGATCGATATTTAGATTCACGCCTTGGAAAACTTGACTTTCTTGCCTTAGAACTGGATCCGGTGAGGCAATGTTATTTATTGGTGAAGCTCTTCATGTTATTCTCCCACTTCGAGTTGTGGGCATACCCTTCACGAATCCTACACCTCCCTAGTGAAGTCGCCAAAGAACTGGATCCGGTGTCTTGCTAGTTAGAGTTTCGTGTGGGCTGAGGAGGAGAGAAATCCACGAAGAGCATGGAATTAATTGATTGATTGAAGAGGGGAAGAACATATAGGCGATTACTCCAATGACACGTGGCAGCAGTCTTAGAATCTGGAAACCGTGTTAGGGTAGCGGGGATTCCAAGAACCTTCTTGCGTGCATCGAGTTGAAAGAATCTCCGAGTCTTGAGTGCTTTGAGAGGGAATATCCAAGTCTTGAATCACCAAAGAGTCCAGCTCCAAAGTCTAAAGTCCAAAAAGAGTCCTCTTCCTTCATAGAATGAAAGTGGTATTTATAGAGTTTCCTGAAATTAAGTAATCACATGTCAAGCACATGTCTTAAGGAAAATTCCAGAAATACCATTTAGTCATTAGAATAATGCCCATATCCCCCTGTCCTTTTAGCTGCCAATTTAATCGCTCAATCAATTCTCAAAACGAGCCGCCTCCATGAGTCTTCTGCCTCAAGACACGTGGAGGCTTCTCTCGGGTCTTGTACATTTATTTTCGACCTATTCGTCTTCATTCAATTAGGTCATGCGAACCCTAATTTGTACATTTAATGAGACCGTAAAACCCTAATTGTGCATTTAGTTCAATTAGATCACATGAATCCCAATTTACACTTGGGCCCACAAACAGTAAACATATATGATGATTATGATTCCAATGTAATGCAATTAATTTAAATATAGAAGGAAATATACTAATATCGAAGTGATTATGTGTAGTATATATACTAACTGCCCATTCAGATTCAATTTCGAACTAATTTTGAATTAATATCGAATATATTTAATATTATAATGAAATTAATATATAAAAAATATGTTATTATAATGAAACTAACATGTTTAAATCCCATAATAATAGAATATATTTAATATTATAATGAAACTAATATATTACAGAATAACAGTAATATTGAACAAATATGTTATTATTGGTAAGAGTATAATAGTCCAAACGATATTTTTTTATCTAATTCTTTAATTAATCCTGGAAAAAAAAAACATAATATGAGATTATTTTAAGTTATCTCATAAGTAATCCCATAAAAAAACAAACATGTACTAGTACAAAATCATAAAAAAGACAACACTTAAAAGATGACGTTTTTATAAAAAAAAATGTTGTGGTATTTTTTTTAAAACGCTTTTTAACAAAACGTTGTAGATATCTATCTAATAAAATACAAATAATTTTGAATTTCCCGCTCACTCAATAAATCATCTGGGCCGTCCAAAGTTTGGGATAAATCTCACCGTTCATACATCTATCTAATAAAATACATCTATCTATCTAATAATTTAATAAAATACAAATGATTTTAAATTTCCCGCTTACTCAATAAATTATTTTGGTCGTTCAAAGTTTGAGTTAAATTATATTGTCTATATAGTGCCGGAGGCACGGGACCCAGCTAGTATATTAAATAACGTGGGCAATTTTTAGTTTTTAATAGATTATCTATGTAAAAAACACGGAGAAAAAATAAAAAGGGAGAACTGAACATTTGAAATTAAAACAAGGACCATACGGTTGGGTTAGATTTAAACAAGGGTTTTAGGGGCTGTTTGTTTAGAATTTAATGGGTCTGAATGGCTGAATCGGTAAGTGACTGAATCATTAAGTGCGTTTGTTTTGGAAAAAAAAATCGTCTGAATGGCTGAATCGGTCAGATGCGTTGGCTGAATGGTTAAGGCCGAATTTTTGGTCTGAATGGCTGAATGGTTGGCTGAATGAAGTAAAAAAAATTAAAAATAATAATAAAAATAATAAAAAAAATATTAACTATTATATTATGTAATATTAAATAAATTTACAACAACTTTGAATTTTTTCAGAGGGATAAAATATTAAAAATATGTCATTCAGATCTTTAAGATATGTTAGTTATCAAATAATTTTTTTCATTTAGATTCAGCTCATTCAGATTCAGATTTAGATTCAGCTCATTCAGATTCAGATTCATTCAATTTTTATCAAACACCCCCTTAGTCACTTGCTTCCGTCTAAGTTCACAACAATCGAAGCCCTAGCCCTCTCAAGCCCTCAATCGAAGCCCTAGCCCTCTCAAGGCCTCCAGGTCCATCAATTTCATCTCAGATCTTGTTTATTTTCATTTCATTTCAGATCTTGATGATTTGAGCAGCGGTGCAGCCCTTAGCCGAGCTTCGAGTGCCAACTTGGGACTCTCCTTCTCCTTCGCCGGCTTCATGCTGCCTTCTGAAGACATTGCCGATTCAAGGCCATTTACTGACGAAGATGATATTCTGTGTTTGCTGAACAGCTAGTAAATTCAAGCCTTGAAATTCTGAACGGAAGAGCTCATATAGTATCTATCGTCTAAGAAAGTAATGGGAAGGGAGGCTGTATTCTCGTTGATTCAGGTTAGTCAAAATGTCGCCTTTCTAGTACTGATTAAGCCTTTTGTTTTGCTATGTCATTTGGGATTTGCTCTTGTTTAAATTGGTTGGACCAAGATTTGTGGCTTCTAAACAGATGAATTCTTGCTTTTATTGGAATATTTGTTGTGATATATACATGTATAAATGATAAGTATTTTTTTTACTCTGATTCCTTTACTATACAAGAAAGCATACTAAGATTTACCTCAACGGCAGTAGAATTACTGGGTGGAGCTCTTCTTGCTCACTGATATCCTATTTCATCTCGGTTCACTATATCTAAATTGGGGGAAAAGGGAAAAAGAAACTAAAAAAAGGACAAGAAGAGATTACAATCTTTAGTTATGTGACACCGTGTTTACTCGATTGATTGTTGTAGGTTTATTAAGAATCTTCATTTGTTTAGTACAAATGAATCTGCGCCCCTAATTCTACAATTTACCTTTATGCTCTGTTATCTGAACCTTAGCAGGGCCTAGTAGGTCTTATATCCCTCTTATTTTTTTCACTTGTTCCCTTGTTACATGCACTTGCAAGTATGGTTTGTTGTTCAATGTTAATGTTAACACACATAATTTTTATGTTGAGCTAGTCGTGTTGATTATAAGAGTCCATAAAAGTCGATAGCTTGGATTGGGTGTTAATAAGTATAAGGAATGTTTTTGTCAACTGAAATTGGATACATGAGAGCATGGTTAACTGAGTTGTGTATGAGAATCATATTAATTTGTATTGCATACTCAAGAATCAAGATGTGATAGTATAAAAAGAGTATAAACTAACTAGTTGCAAATGTGTTGTTTATTCATATATATGGTTGAACATTGAAATTGTTATTGTTTGAATTAGAATAAAGGAGATAGGTTGGATGTGTGGAGATACAAGGGAGTTCAAATGGGATTGTACCATAAACAAATGGACATGAAAATAAGGTTTTAAAACAATGGTCACAACTTGTTCGATAAAAGTCCCAAGTGGACTATTTTGATTAAATATTGAGTATTAGATGCAACAGTAGCTATGTTTGGCATTGGCTGGGGCCTCCATTGGGCTCTCAGTCAACACCTTTTAATTCTTTTTCTGCTGATTTGGTCACATGGAAATCAATTCCCACCCTTCTCATTTGTAAAGGTCATGTGATAATCAAAGCTTGAATCTTGTCCTTTTGGAGGTGGCAGGTTTAATACTCTATATTTTCCTGAACTTATTTCTTTCCTTTCACCGCTACTCTTTTTTTTTTGAAAAAAGTATCCTTTTAGTTTATATGTTACTTTCAGAAATGTTGAAACAATTACAGTCCTGAACTAGAAATTGACATCCAATAATCTGGGTCAACAGAAATTTCCTAGTGCTTCTCTAAAGTATTGGTCCCGTTGAACCTTGGTTACAGAAGTATTTGGTAAACTCATGAAGGCAGCATTATGAGCATTTTTTAACTATATTATTTTCTATGCTGATTATGAAGTTCAATCTTACAAAAAAATTTGGTTCCAGTATTTTTATCTAGAACTGTAGCCTATCCCAACTTATTCCATTTATGCTTTTTATCAGTATTCCTTTGACACTTCTCTTATTAAGTGAAAATTGGTGGCCCTATGCATCCTAATATGCATCAAGAATTACATCAAGTTTTTGCCTTTTGCAAGCACAGAAATGAGATGCATTTTCATTGATTTGTGCATTGTTTGTTGCTTGGGGAATGTGGAATTCTATTTTGGATTGTTGCCTGCCATTTTCTTTTGTAGTTCATATGGAGTGTTGCTTTGAGGACGGGGAAATTTCGGCTTTTAAAGTGCAACCATTCATGCTGAGCCTTTTATTCTTCTGGCTACATGAGGCTTATTCATGGCTCTTTTCCTTTCTTGTATTTTTTTGGAAGAGATGTGACTTGACTAGTTTTTGTGTTCCTAGTACCTGGAAGGTTGTATATAATTTTTTCTTCTCTTTTCTTTCTTTCTTTTTTTATGGATAGTATGGTTTATTTTTTTGATGTAATCAAATTCACAATTCAATATACTAATTTATATTGAAAAGTGAATTTGAGATGTATATATGGATAGTTTGGTATATATTTTGTGGATGTAGCAATTTGAAACTGTAAACGAATGGTATTATTGGGATGTATTTTGAATGGTTGATACATTTTGGCTTTAAATTTAAATGAGAATTTAGATCTTTTGTATCTATATATCATGACATTAGCATATTGCAGGTGCACTAGTAATATAGGTGAACCACAACTTTTTTTTTCTTTTTTTTTTCAAGACAATCTACAACATTTTAAAGACATATAATGTGTCTAAACGTTGTCTGATATATTAAACTGCAACATTTTTAGTCAGAAAACGTTGTGGAATTATACTTTCTACAACGTTTTCAAGCATGTACTAATTTATGAAAAATAAATTTACAACGTTTTTTTCTTAAAAAGCGTTGTGTAAGGTGTCTAACTACAACGTTTTAAAAACGTTGTATAAGGGTGTCAAATAGATGACACTTAATCACAACGTTTTTCTTCTGATTGAAACCACAAAGTTTTTTACGCGTTATCTATTTACTGTTTTGTAGTAGTGATGTAACTAAGACTATTAATTTAATCATAGGATTACTAGTCTTGAGATTATAATTTCATAAATTATAATCTCGCGGGATTATAATCATTGTAAATAAACATAGCATTTTGTTCACTAAATCATAGAAAAAAAGAAATGACATTGAAAGTATGTCATTTTCCACCTGACATGAATAGAGTATGAACTTTTAGATATGACGAGTAGAATTGTGTTGTTATAGGAAGTGGTTACAAAAAAACTACAGTATCATCAATAAAAAATGGATTATTTTGCAAAAGGGAGGGAGTTTATATATTTCAATAATTATGTTACTAATATTGTACGCCATTATGATTTACCTTAAATAAATAAATTTTGAATTTATAAATGATATAATTTAGGCACTTTGTGTTATAGAATATTGTGGAATATATCTTGTTGTATTTTGTGAAATATGTCTTGTAGCATTTAACAAATTATGTAATGAATTAATAAAAAACAAATGTGCAAAACATATGGAGTTTACCTGAATGTGTGTTTATGTATGCGGACTACTGAACTATTAAGCAAAACAGATATTATGGCTCAAGCCTCATTCAGCCTTTCATATGGAGTATAATTATGTACTGCAAATGCACAATGTCTATTGTAAATTTGGCAAGTACATGTCGAACCACAGAGACTAGATCAATTATTTAATATATCCTTAATTAATATTTTAGGCAAATTAGAAATAAAAATGGTAGAGAAGATTTATTAACTAAATTATGCAAACTAATATTAATTAATAACGAAAATTATTAATGAGAAAATATATCTAGAAATCAAAATCCACCAAATATTAACATAATAAATAATTTCTTATTTCCTAAATTAATTCTCAAATTATTTTTCCTTCTAAAAATAATGATTCATATAATTAATATGAGCAAACATAAGTTATGAAAAATTTACAGATTAACTATAACTTATCAAAACCTCGCAATCAATATAAGAATCATATGCAATTTATACAGAGGAAAATATGAAGGCGAAAATAATTAGGCATTAATTTTAGAACAGAAAGAAAATATTATTATGAAATATTTAATTTCATCATAATCCTATGTATTAGAAATTTAGCTAGTCATGGAATTAAAAACAAAAACAAATAATATTAGTACTATTATTTGCATGAAATAACGTGATTGAAATAAGAGAAAACCCTTCTATACGAGAAAAGACAAACTCTAAATATCTTACTCCCTTCCACAACACCAGTGAAAAATTAAGAAAAAGCAAATAACAAGGGTCCTTCTCTTTAAAACAAGAGGCCTATTTATAGAGAATACATTTGTGCCCTAATTTAGGTTCATTGAACTTGGACAGTTTTGTTTTCTAGTTTCTCTTCTTTCCTTCTTGACTTTCATCTCTATATGGTAATCTTCTAAGAGTCCTTTTTCATCTTTAAAGGTTAGATATAAATCATTTATTTGCTCCAAATGTTATCTCCTATATACAAAATAAAATAAAATGTATTAATTAAATAAAATACTAAATAATAAAATATTAAAATGTATAAAAAATGTGTATGTCAATACTAATGATGATTTTGACTTCAATGCTGGAGTACCAGCAACATCACTACGCTTGAACCTTTTATTATTTAGTTCATTTATTTACAATGATTTAATAAATCCCACAAGTAATGCATTCAAATGGCTACTTAACGATGCACACTAATCATGTACGTCCAAGTTGTAGCTAGCTAATTCCTGATGATGAACATAATCATATGCATGATTATGGCATTCATAACAACTTCATGTTTTATTGTGTATCAACTGAATGAATATTAGTTATTTAAGAAGAAGGTTTTGGGCACATTATACATGCACACTAATCATGTAGTGTAGGCTCCCTTACTTTGTTAAAATACGGACTTTTTTTTTTTGTTTTTTTTTAAACAATTAAAAAAAATATTTAATATTTTATGGAACTGAAATTTTTTCATAATACAGTGTTTTGGATGTGATTTGGGTACGTATAACAAAATATGTATGTACAGTCTGGGCAGACTGTACCACCACTTTTTGGTATAGGTATTCAAAACACGCCCAAAACATTATATTATGAAAAAATTTCAGTTCCATAAAATATTAAATATTTTTTTTAGTTGTTTAAAAAAAACCAAAAAAAAACCAAAAAAAAAGTCCGCATTTTAATAAAGTAAGGGAGCCCTCACCTGATCCGTTCTATATATATATATATATATATATATATATATATATATATATATATATATAGGGTCCGGATCCTGTCCGGACTCCCGGACAGGTTTAAAATCCGGACCTTTTTTTTTTTTTTTTTTTGCTTTTTTTTTTTGAAACAACTAAAAAAAAAAAAAAAAAATTTATGGAATTGGAATTTTTGCATTATACAGTGTTTTGGGCGTGATTTGGATGCCTATAACAAAACATGTCTGTACAGTCTGGGCAGACTGTACATACATTGGTTGGTGTAGGTGTTAAAAACACACCCAAAACACTGTATTATTGAAAAATTTCACTTCCATAAATTTTTTTTTTTTTTTAGTTGTTCTACAAAAAAAAAAAAAAAAAAAAAATTTCAGGTCCGGATTTTCTCCCGTCCGGGAGTCCGGACCTGATCTTTATCCTATACATATATATATATATATATATATATATATATATATATATATAGAGTCCGGATCAGGTCCGGACTCCCGGATTTTATAAAATCCGGACCTTTTTTTTTTTTTTTTTTTTTGTTTTTTTTTTTTGAAACAACAAAAAAAAAAAAAAAAAAAATTTATGGAACTGAAATTTTTCCATAATACAGTGTTTTGGGCGTGATTTGGATGCCTATAACGAAATATTTCTGTACAGTCTGGGCAGACTGTACATACATTGGTTGGGGTAGGTGTTAAAAACACGCCCAAAACACTTTATTATGGAAAAATTTCAGTTCCATAAATTTTTTTTTTTTTTTTTTAGTTGTTTCAAAAAAAAAAAAAGCAAAAAAAAAAAAAATTTTGGGGTCCGTATTTTAAGTCCAGTCCGGGAGACCGGACTGGATCCGTGGCCTATATATATATATATATATATATTTGTTTAGATATGGGAGAAAACTAAATTTTGGTATATTCTCATCGCACAAAATAAACTTATTACAATAGGCAATGGGTGCAGCGTTACTAGCTAATCTTACATCCATCCGAGTCGAGATATGGGAGAAAAAAATAAAAGTAGTGACGTTAATCTTGTTCCGTATGAATACTAACCTTAAAATATAACCAATCTTAAATTGTTTGAAGTCATTCTTAAAATCTTTTTCTATAATAATATCATTCTTGCTCATATTGATATTATAATTAGTTGTTTCTTGATCATCAGTAGCTTCTTCAACATGATATCCTTGTAGTAGTTAGTGTTTGGTAACTTTGGCCGCTGCATGGTGTTGCTTCCAACTTTTGGAACTTGAACAGGGACGGACCCTGTATTTATTTTTTGGGGGCTAAATTTTTTTTTAACATCATAAAATATATTCATCACTAAAAAATAAAATTTCACTAATATAAAACATATTTTTACTAAAACAAAAATAATATAGTAATAGAATTTGTTTTGACAAAGATAATAAAACATAGCAAAAAAAAGTCTTTTAAAAACATATCAAAACTCGGGGGCCATAGTCTTATAAAATTTTCAAAACAAACAAAATGTACAAGTGAATTTTTTAAAATTTTCAAACTTTTGGGTGAATCTTAAAAAATTTCAAACTTTGGAGGGGCCGCGGCCCCCTCCAACAACCATGTAGCTCCGTCCCTAACTTGAATCTTCTTGTTTGATATTGCACAGGTTTTTTCAACCATGTATGTAAATCTTCTTGATAAGAATATAAGAATATTAATCGTAGAAGGGAATATTAATATTAATATATATATATATATATATATATATATATATATATATATATATATATATATATATATATATATATAAAGAAAATATGCATGTATGTAAAATTTTTTGTATAAGAATATTAATTAGTTGTTATGTCATTAATTTTCTGACGTGATGTTATTAATTAGACGTAATCAGAAAAAATTAAAACTTTAATTCTCTAATTGAAAAAATTAAGAAGACGAACTCTAAAGTGGAAAAAAAATTTAAACATTTAATCTTCTAATTTAAAAAAAATTGAGAAGACAACCCTCAAAGTCTAAAAAAATTAAAAGTTCATGGTATTAAATCCATATTTTGGCCCAAAAAAACAAACAGAATCCCATTTGAATTTGTTCATAGTTAATTTGTAAAATTCTAAAATGAAAAGTAAATCAACATTTTAAAATGACATTTTTGTACTTAATTAGAAAGTTTACAACATTAATTATTGCACTAATACATGTTAAATTGATTTTATATTTTAATATTTTCCAAATTGACTAAAGAAAAATATTAATTTTTTGACTTTGAAAATATCTTAACCTTTAAAATGCCTGAAAAATATCGTAACATACCATCTTGTTGGAGGAGAGATGAGAGCAGAGGCGGAACTAGGGGTGGGGGGTCAACTAACCCTGGTAGGTTGGTACCTACTGTTGCTGCGGTGCTGCCCCTGCTCGGCCGACATTTGGTGCCGGCAACGACTTGGATAATTGGACTGTTGGGTCATTGATAGCTTGCCAACTGCCCAAAAGTAGGCCTCTCAGGCCACCCACTACGACGGAAACATCCGAAAAAAGGGAAGCAATACAGGGGAGAGAATTATGAAGAAAAATGGTTGAAGCCGTTTTTGTGTGGATAACAGATGTTTGTAGAAGGTTGGAGAAGAAGGAATGGTAGATGTGTGGATAGTAATAAAATATAATATAATATATTGAAGATTCACACTAGAAAAGACAAGTACTTACTAAACGTGAGTTTAATGCACTCTTTTTGTCGAGGGAGAGTTCTTTTGTTTATTTTTAACTGAGTTTTTATTTATTTATTTGTGAGTTTTGGGAATATCCGATTGATCTTGATTAGTTATTTCTTTTATGAATTGTTGGATCTTGGGTATCCAAATGGGTCACCCATGGAGGGTCCGACCCAGTTACATTAATTAAGTTCCCAATTGACAAGGTCAATTGCAGTTCATTAATGTGAACGTGGATTGACTGAACGTGGAGGACGTGTTGGGGAGTGGTTTAACCACTCACGTATTAAATACCCACATCCCTCACTCGATCAAGATGTGCTCAATATTATTGAGTTGGCCAAAGATACAGAGCTTTCAACATCGAGACCAAAACCCTAATTGTTACGTACTATGAATTAGTGCTCCGTTCTCGAATGTAGTTCGGAGACGCTGTTGGGTTAAAGGAACGTCGGGAGGTTTTCCGCATGAAAGGCTTAATCACGCTTCAAGAAGTATGCCTTTGATTCTCCTAATTATGTGTAAATATGAATAGCATGCGTATTAAAAACCCTTCATTGGTATCAAAGCAAGGTTTAACGATCCCATGTATGCTATGTATGGAATATTTACACTTTATGCCATGCTTGTATGTTTAAAAAGCTTGAAAACATCATTAATGGCAAACTTAGATACACTAAATATTGTGTGCTAATATTGCAGTATATTGTAGCCTAAACATAGTGTATATGATCTGCATAATTTGGGTTTAGTTGGATAATTAATTTAAAATTAATTTGAAACCCTAGTTTGCAAACAACCTTCTTTGAACAGCCATAACTTTTTCTTTGATTGTCTGATTCGATTTATTTTTGCATGTATGCATAGTACTCATTATAAGCTTTCCAACGATATATTATGGGCCCAAATCGGAGTTGTATAGAGTGAGATATGGCTTCTCAAAGTTTTAGTTGCGAAATGACATTTCTGTAAATTCTGGTGTCTGGAGGTCGAAGATGACTCGTGGCCCGACCCGCGCGCCTGACCCGCACGCCTGACCCACGCGCCTGACCCGTTTTGACATATTTTTATATTTAATTTCTAGAAAATGATTTATTAATTATTTTTAACATGGAAATTAATTTAAAAATAGTAACAGTGACTTTTATATTCTCAAAAATTAATAGAAAATAATTATTGGCATATAATTAAATATTATACTGGAATTTGGAAATATTGACTGTTTTGGATATTTTTGGTTAATTTTCTACCTATTAATTAATGGCTTATTAATTATGAAAATTAACAAACATATCATGAAAATTCCAAAAACATTACAGTGGTTATATGATGATGCTGAGTTACTGTTATGAATTTTTTAGAGGGAAAATAACTGTATTGTATAGTTTTGGCTAATTTCCAATTAATTGTGCAATAGCTTATTAATTATGATAATTAGCATGATTATCAGAAAATTCCAGAAAATTACAGTTACGCTTTTATGATGATAAGATACTGTTATAATTTTTTTTGGAAGAAATTAAAAGATTTGGATATCTTTGGTTAATTTTCATCTTTTTATGCATGATTAATTAATTGTGATAATTAGCAAAATTATCAAAATATATTCCAGAAAATTACAGTAATGTTTTATAATGTTAATTTACTGTTGAGAATTTTTTGGATGCATTTTAATATTTTTATAGCATACTTGGTATATTAATCGAGTAATAATGCCTATTATTTAATTCTATTTGTTAATATTTTGGGATATTAATTGTTGGTGCTTGGAATTAACTTATCATGCTATAATTATATGTATACCCCTGTTCCTAGTGGGAGTGATTTAGGTTGTAGTAATTTAATTAAATTATTCCCTAAATTATACGTCTTGTGCGCTGAAAAATTAAATTTAAATAATTAGACATTTATACGGATTGTGATTCCTAAGCCTGGCGAAGTCTCCCTTCTATATTTATGTCTCATTATTTTTATGTTAATTTGGTTCATGCCGCAAAGATGATTTATATACTGTGGTGAACTACTCGAATATCTCTAATAAGATTCGCCATCTTTCTTTTTCTAAAAGAAAATGGATATGGTTAGGTTGCATCTCTTAACTACCAAATTCGATAGTTATACAAAGAAAGATGAACACACATTTACAGAACATCTTCAGGTTATGTCGAATATGATTGAAGCGTTAGGAGCTGCTGGAAACCCTTTGTCAGATGAACAACAAATTCGGGCAGTGATTCGTTCATTTCCCATCAATTGGAATAATCTCAAGATTAACACAGCTCAAGATGAAACTATTAAATCTTTGGAAGATATTTTTCATCACCTTGAGCGCTTAGCAGCTGAGCAGCTAGAGGTTGAGAGTTTAAAGACTGAACAACTAGAGAATGAACGCCTAAAGGCTCGACTAATAGATATTGCCAATGCTAATGCGCCTCAGAAGGTAGCAGAGGCTGGTACTTCCAAGAAGAATAGAAGTAAACGTAGTTCTGGCAAGAAGGACAAGGCCAAGTTGATATGTTGCAACTGTGGCACGGCAGGACACTTCGCTCGTGAGTGCACTGAGCCGAAGCAGGTACTCACTTGTCTTAATCAAGCTATGTGTTTAGTGTCTTCCACTGCATTCGTTGCTCATTCTCTTCATATGTGGATAGTAGACTCCGGAGCAACGGACCACATAGCTAGAGATCGGAGTGGATACGTGGAATACCGCCGAGTTCTGGCTGGCAAAAAAGTATTCATGGGGAACGATTCCAGTGTGGACGTGCTAGGCATTGGCACTTATAAACTGAAAATGCGAGGATGCTCAACATTGATCCTTTATGATGTACTTTATGCGCCGGATGTCCGACAGAATTTATTTTCTGTTTTATCAGTACTTCGTTTAGGCTATTCTGTTAGTTTTGAGAATAATCCTGTAATAATTTCGCATGGGTCGAATGTTTTTGGACATGGTTTTATGATGAATGGTTTTATGATTTTGTATACTATTGATTCTAGCAGTAATAGTAGTGATTATTATTCCTTACTTATTGAAAATGATCATGTTGGTTCAATTCAATGGCATGCTAGATTAGGCCATATTGGACAAGACAGAATGGCCAGGTTAGCTCTAGCAGGTCTTTTAGGCCCACTCGCTAAGGCCAATCTACCCACATGTGAACATTGTTTGGCAGGGAAATCAACTAGAAAACCATTCGGTAAAGCCACTAGGACAGAAACACCATTGTAACTTATTCACTCAGTATCTGTGGCCCTATGAATGTAAAAGAAAGGCATGGACGTTCATAGATTCTCACAATGATAGATGAGAATAATTATTTTTAGAGAAATTTTTGTAAAAACACTATTCATCCATTTCTGTTCGTGGAATTATTTTGAAAATTTGAGAAACACGTAATGATAGAATATTGTGATAAGATGGAATATCTGATAATATTTCATTTATGGCAAACGCAGTTTTCGCCTGCGGACTTAAAACCTAAGGGTTGGGTATATTGATTTCCGAGAAGGAAATAATATGCATAGAAGGAATGACGTTAGGGTTAATTCGCGTGTTATACTTTTGGTGATACTATTTAGTATCTATGTATAATACGTTGAGTAAATACGAAGTACAATATGATTATTGTACGAGTAGTATACGGAGATAATACGTGAATTTTACGTATGTGATATGATTCGTATTATAGAATTAAGTTAAGACTTAATGACTAATTCATTTGAGTTTGATTATTAATTAATCTGATCATTTGAATGACCAAGGCCCAATGTTAATTTAGTCAAGCCCAATTCATTCAAACCGAATCGTGGGTCAAACCGGTGGGTCACCGAATGGGTAAAACCCATGGGGCAACCCATGAGATGTCACATGGGGTGGTGGGCCGGCCACCTTGGTTGGAAGCCAAGCATAAGGCTTGGTCACCAAGTGTTTTACTTGGTGACCACACATGAACAGTAAGGAGGTGGTGGTTTATAGTCCAAATTTCCCTCCATTCTAGTTTTCTATAAATAGAAAGCTAGGTTGATTCATTTGGGAGTTTTCAACTTGCCAACCTAGATTATTTGAGAGAGAAAGAGAGCTATACTTGAAAAACATACACTTTAGAAGCTTGATCATAGAGTTTTCCGAGAAAGAAAACCAAGAGTTCTTAAGGTATAATCCTTACCTTTCATCTCCATCTCTTTTAGATTTTCTTTCATTTTAGAGAATCATGGAAGGAGTGGTATATGTCTTGAGTGAGGATTTAAAGATGACTTACCATAGATTCAATCTCTATAAGTCATGAGACTATAAGAATCATAAGGTTTAATATAGTTTTGAACCATGAAAATATTGATAGGTGAGATCGATTGTTGATAAACAATTGACCTCCATCAATACGTTAGTATATGCATCTTGTTTGGTTAGGATGTAGATATGAAATCCATGGAGTATTCCATGTGAATTGTCTTAGAGAACATTAGTAACGAAGTTATGTCGAATTTTACGGAAATAGACGTTAAACGTTGAAAACGTAAAAATTCTGGAATGGTAGTCAAAAGTTGCCGTGAGACTTGAAAATGTTGGTTTTCAATGTCAACACGTGAGATAAGGTGATTAAGATTTGTGGGTTCGAGAATCGTCGGATTCTGACTTAAAACGAAGAAAATGAGCATTGAACACTCATTAACGTTTTCGAACATATATAAAATGAACTTAATAGTGAATTTTGTGTTAACGGATTTGAAAGTGTCGAATTCTTATATAAACGCGTAGGGTATGTCATTTATGACGTGTAGGCTTTTGAACGGACCAAATTGGACTTATAACGAAGAAGTTACGGCCCCGAGAATTTCACATAGATTTTCAAAACTGCTGAAAATATGGTACTGAGGTCTGGTGCCGCGGCACCAGACGTAGTGTAAAAAGCTATGCCGCAGCACCAGTTATGGCCGGAAAAAAATAAAAAGGTCTGGAGTCTCGCGCCACAGTGCGAGAGTTTGTTCATGGACTCGCGCTGCAGCGCCAAGTCCTGACAAAACCTCTGGAGAGTGGCACCGCAGCGCCACTAGAATGCTTATGATGTCGCACCGCAGCGCGAGTTCAGGGTTTTTGATAGTAACTTAGGTTTTGAACTTCAGTTATTTCGAGACTTATCTAAGTTGAGTTTATATACTCAATGAATGTACTAAGAGTAATCCTATATTACATATACTAAGCTATATGGTATGAAATCTAGGAATGTAATGCATGTTAACAAGATATGTACGATGAACAAAGTTGGTACCTTATCAACGATGTTTGAGTCCGGTTAATAAACGTCAGTTGAGTGATAAACCGGGACGAAGGGTAATAAGTCATGTTTGAAAGTAGTATGCAGACAAGCCAATCATGTTTGATGATAAAGCATATACTTTGTAACAATCTTATTCATTTATTAATATAAAGTATTAATTTATTAAAGGCTTTTAATTATCTACATGATACTGTTTTATAATATGTGATAAACCCATAGTTTTAAGAAATGCTTTTAGAATAATGATGATGATCATTCTAATGAAATCTAAATTCTTAGAAAGATTAAAACTAAAATAGTTCCTAATCGTTGGATTACTAATTGGGGATTAGTAAATCCGATTAAATTGGTACATACTTTGCTTGCTCATTGAATGAGGATTATTGATCTCATGATCGTTTGTGTTGAGACACTAAAGCAAGTATGTAGGTGCTTATTAGAGAATAAGTTCACTGAACGTGGCTCGCTAAGGAATACTTAATGGAGTTTTACTTTCCTGTCAATAGGAATTTCTGTAGTGATAGTAGTACAAGTGATCCTTGGACTTGAGATCATCATAGTATCTTGTGTATGATGAGTTATACTTTGACTTATTCCTTAAGACCCTTAGGGTATATCAAAGGGCATGCTTGGGTATAATGAGTTATACATGGAGATAATGTATGATCAATAAAGAATCTACCACTTCTAGTAAAAGAAGAGAAATGTCCTATGTGATTCGATAAATGACAACTCGGTAGTCCTTGGCCAAGGCAGAATGAAATTAGAAAGGAATTTCTAATTTGCATTATTTGGAGTTATGCATTTAAGAGTCAAAATACATATAATTAAATAAAATAAGACTTGACAGAAATTACATGTCTTATATTTAATTGGGACATTGTATGGTGGAAGGATTGCATTGTACGGTAACTATTTACTCAAAGGTTCTTTTATGATTAATGTTGAAATCTGGAAAGTCGTTGATCGCTAGGGAGGCTTATCCCTATTGTAGAATAAATATTATTTATTTAAATAAATTAATAGTTTAATTTATTTAGTTAAATAAGATTAGAATTGTTCTAATTGATTTATTCACAACCAGTTTAATATGGAGAACCTAAAGGGTCACACCATAAAAGGAAGAATAATTATTTAAGAAGTTAATGGCATAATCGTAATAATATGTTAAGTATATTTAATTTAATCTATGGTGATAGAATAAATTAAATAGCTTAATATTTATTATTTAATATTTTAGAAATATTAAATATAAATTAATAACAGGAGTCTTATTAATATTATTACAATTATTATTATTTTAATTTCTAAAAGAGTTTAGGAATTAATTTAATATAAATACTCTCATTTATTCCTAATAGGATTAGGAGGGAAAATTAGTTAAAGGAGTTTAATTAATTATCCTTAATAAGATTAGGGAGCTTAATTAATTAAAAAAATTTAATTAATTAAATAAAATTCAATTCCTTAATTGTTAAGGAGGATTGTCTACATTTATAAATAAGAGGAGTTTTATTATGGGTGTAGGGGTTGACACTTACACAACACGTGAATACATAATTCCAATAGTTGGGAGAGTACGCCTTTTCTATAGAGATAGAAAAATTAGGGTTTTGCCAAACACCCATCTTCTTGAATCTCTATTCTTCCTTGGTGGATCACCTCTAGAGGCCAAACACTTGGGTGACTAACGTTGATCAAAGGAAAGAACTAAACCCGGTGGATTCAAGTTGAACGCGAAAAGGATTGGAGGTGAACTTGTACATGAGAAAGCTCAGATCTTCAAGGGTATGATTCTTGTTCTTATCTTTTCGGTTAATTAATAATTGTGCATAAAGGATGATCCGGGTATATTGTTTATAAAATTTTAAAACTCTGATTTTTACACGTTTTCGCTTATATTATGCAATTTGATTGCGTTCATGAATATTACAAACCTAACAATGCTGACTTTAATGAAGATATTAAGTTAACAAAGACATAGAATAGAAAGAAGCTTGTAGGAACAATGTGAATAGTTGTTTGATGGCTAATTACAGTGTGTTATGTGAATATATCATGTAGATTCTGTAAAGGTTGTGGTCAGTCGAGTAAGTCATTTGAAGACACTGAAAGGCAAGTTTTTTTAACGCTTGTCTAACTTGCATGTCAGCCAAGATTTATGTGATTCGTTGAACTGAATTGCAAGACTTGTTTTAAAGAAAGGATCGATGCCTGATTTTAACTCGGCTAGACTATTCGTAATATATAGATTGATTATTATTCATATCATTCTATATAGGAATGTTAACGCTATCCTATGCCAAGTAATTGGTACGGACGTGAAGGTAAGGTTTGTCTATGAACAAACAAAAGTATTTTTCATTGATTATTCGATGGGCACGCGAGTTTGCCAAAAATATTAAACATAAATACGTTTAATGAATGCGTGTTGATCAACATAGAGTACTATAGGCTGATCACCTAGAAGTGCTCATAAGTTATACGGATGAACGACCTTAGTGTTGTGGACTCCTTTTCAAATATAGAAACTGAAATTGACTGTTCATGGTCTATTGACCGGTTCAGAATTCCTAATCTATTCTATACTTTTGGAATTGATGTTATGAACTGTTAGAGTATTATTGATTCATAATACTTCATAACTATTGTTCAGTTATGGTTGGAATTGTTATATAATTCATGAATGTGGTATTCCTGCTATCCTTGATTAAACTTGCTGAGCTGTCATGCTCACTTCTTGCATGAATTATATAACTGCAGTTAAAGATGAACGTACTGTGAATGCCAAGAGAGATAAGGCAAAGCTAAGATGGATGCTTAGGCATTGTGTAATAGTTTAGTAAGTTTGTATGTATTCTACCTTATGAACAATGAACGATGTAACCTGTTTATGAACCTGGGAAGGATTATAGTTTGATTGTAATAAGAAGATAGCAATTACCTTCATTTTGTTGTATTTCAATGAAATGATTGTATAGATGTTAGTACAGTGGAGCACCATCTGTTGGGTTGGAAGATACCCGAATTTGGGGGCGTCACAGGTTGGTATCAAAGCCTTAGGTTATAAAACTTAAGGGGGGGGGGGAACCTTAGGCTAATAACCTTGTAAGGAAGGTAAAGTCCGAGGAATGAAATTCAAGTCCATTGACTTAAAAAGATATTGTGATAACTCAGTATCGGAAGGATTAAAAGATGAAAATTAATCTTAAAGATATTCAATGTGATTTGTGCTTATATTATTGTGTATTATGTACTAATCAACGTGTTATGTGTTTGTAGATGTCAACCGATAGCTTGATGTTTAGAAACGTGGAAATGATAAGTGAGGACTCAGTTAACCAAGTTGAGGTTGTACCAATGCCAGTGGCGGAGGTACCGATAGTTGTATTAGAAGACTCAGACATTGAGGAGTACATCTCTGAGGAGGAATACTCTAAGGAGACCTTGGGATTAGCATCATACCTTAACTAGATGCTAGATGTGGAGGAGGAGGTGGAGGTGACATCGATTAACACGGTGTTACCTACTCAGGAGCCAACATCTCCGGATGCTACTAGAGTAGTGTATCTGGCAGTGTTGGATAAGAATGTACATTTGCGCACTGTGGTAGAGGCATAGATTGAGGAGAATAACTGCCTTATATGAGGCAAAAAGAATCTACAGAGGCAGACTTGAGTCAGAGCACACTGATAAGGCTCGTGACTATAAGGATGAGGTCCTGAGCTACAAAAGAAACTGGTTAAGAAAGACAGAAAATAACTAGGATGTCAACAATCCATGAGATCGCTCATGAGGATTTCAAACTAAAATTGCTGTTATTCTATTGAGTCCGGGCAGCCTCGACATACCATAAGCCGAGATATAGTGTCGATTCTGGCAAATCAGAAATATGAGACTCCATTCGACAGTGTTAGTAGAACACTAGAGTCTTTTGTATATAAGTAGTGACGTAAAATCCTCTTTATATAACTAAGGGTAGTCTTTTTGTGAATCCCATTTTTGTAGAAGGAAATCGGCGGGATAGTATGTAATAGCTTTTGGCTAAGGGAACATATGTAAATAATTTTGAATATGAAAGCATATTTATATAATAAAGTTTTTATTTAATATGCTTGTTGTGGTGTGCATGGTTTGTGTTGATTTAGAATGATAACCGAGTAGTTAAATAGATAATAACGAAGCTTTATTTATTTAATCAGAATTATGTCGCCGAGAAGAGACAATGGAACCAAGAGGTCGAGTCTCATAATGAAAATCAGGGGGTCCTAAACAACCCTATGCAAGAGGTTCGTTAATTTATTAACGACTGCATTTAACCAAGTGGGGGGTGGGATTCCTGTAGCTATTGGGGTAGGAAGAACAACTACCTTTAGGACTTTAAAAGTGTGGGTCCTCCCGAGTTCCGAGGAATGACGGATCCACTAGAAGCCAAACATAGGTTTTGAGAAATTGAAAAGGCGTTTGTGATAACAAACGTAGGTGAGGCGGAAAAAGACTTCTTTTGTGACTCACATGATGAAGGGGGAAGCCAACTACTGGTGGGAAGCTCAACAGGGTGGGGCTAGGACAGAGGCTGTTACGTGGGAACAGTTTAAGAAGGTTTCTTCGAGAACTATTTCCCTACTAGCATGAAGGGTAGGATGGAAAATTAAGTTCCTAGAACTTAAGCAGGGGGATATGACAGTTCCCCAGTATGCCGCCAAGTTTAACGAATTGGCAAGGTTTGCTCCACCTCAGGTGGACATAGAGGAAAGAAAAGGTGCGCAGATTGAGACAGGGTCTTAAAAACCCTGGCTCTCTAATTAGGATATAGTGTTTCAGAGTTGCTTCACTACAAGGGATCATCTGGAAGAATGCAATTAATAGCTGAAGGTGGTGGTGAGGCTTATGGTTTCTCAGTACCCCAAAGAGCGAAGATTAAGAGTAAGTTAGAAGACGGTTAATAAGGGCTAAGGTTTCGCAGCGGAAGCGGCAACTTGCCAAAGAGGAAGAGTTTTAACCCTGGAATACCGGGGTAAAGCAGGGAGATCCCAAACGGAGGACGGAAGCATGTAAGACATGCGAAAATCTCACATGGGAGTCTGTTTAAAGGGGAAAGTAGTATGCTACAACTGTGGGCAGGAGGGGCTTTGTCACCCAACTGTCCTAACCCTAAGAAGAACCAGGGTGTTTTGTCTGTGGGTCAATGGACATGGCAAGAAATTGCCCGAAGAAGGGTTTAGAGGGGAATAAGAGTTCGGTAGTTAAATTAGCCATTACTGGACCAACACCATCAGTGGGTAGACCCTCAGCTGTACGTTTAATATGACTGTTCAAGATGCGGTTGCATCAACAGATGTGGTAGTAGGTATCATTCCGGTCAATGAGATAAATGCTTATGTGCTATTTGACTCGGGTGCTACTTGTTCTTTATACATGTGAATTTGCTAAGCGATTAGGTTTAATCCCTGAGAAGTTACCTATACCTTTAGACGTTAAGGTAGCAAACGAAGAGATAATCCCATTGAACATATTCATAAGGATTGTTGCGTAGAAATTAGAGGGAATAAGTTATCGGTAGATTTGGTACCGATAAGGCTAAAAGAATTCGACGTAATTCTTGGTATGGATTGGTTGGTTAACCATAAGGCAATTATAGATTGCCATAGGAAAAGTGTAAACCTTCGGCTTTCTAAGAAAACCAAGGTAGTGTTCTTCGGTAGTAATTCACCGAGACGCTCTTGTTGTCTGTCTATGACACAAGCTAGGAAGATGTTGAGAAAAGGGTGTGTAGGTTATCATGCCATGTTGTGGATACCCAAAGAGTGGGAACATCCTTGGATCAGATACCTATTGTGCAAGAGTTCGCGGATGTATTTCCGGAGGATTACCGGGCATTCCAGGACAGGGAGGTGGAGTTTGTAATTGATCTGTTACCGGGAACGACACAGTTTCAAGGCACCATATCGAATGGCGCCATCAAATGAAGGAGTTAATGGTTCAATTACAAGAACTATTAGATAGGAAGTACATTCAACCAAGTGTGTCTCCTTGGGGAGCACCGTGTTGTTTGTAAAGAAGAAGGATGGGTCGTTAAGGCTTTGTATCGACTATCGAGAGTTGAACAAGTTAACGATTAAGAATAAATACCCTTTGCCCAGGATCGATGATCTATTTGATCAGTTGAAAGGGGCAAAGTATTTTTCTAAGATAGATTTGCGCAGGGGTATCATCAGTTAAAGGTGAGGAAGGAAGATGTACCTAAGACGGCGTTCAGAACTTTATGGTCATTACGAGTTTCTGGTAATGTCGTTTGGGTTGACTAATGCGCCAGCCGCATTTATGGATATGATGAACAGAGTGTTCAAATAATATTTGGACAAGTTTGTCGTAGTGTTCATTGATGATATTCTAGTCTATTCAAAGACGCCAGAAGATCATCGAACATTTAAGAATAGTGTTGGAGACACTACGGAAGGAGAAGTTGTATGCGAAATTCAAAATGTGAATTTTGGCTTGAGAGTGCATTTCTAGGGCATGTTATTGATAAGGATGGCATTTCCGTAGATCCGCAAAAGTAGAAGTAGTTAACGAATGGGAGCAACCAAAATGCCAACTGAGGTTCGGAGTTTTCTGGGGTTAGCGGGATACTATAGAAGGTTCATTCCGGACTTTTCTAAAATAGCTACTCCGTTAACAAATCTGACAAGAAAGTCGGTGAAGTATGTGTGGACTGAAAAATGTGAGAAAGTTTTCAAGATTGAAGAAGAGGTTAAGTGAGGCACCTGTATTGTCCTTACCAGACGATACAGGAAATTTTGTAGTGTATAGCGATGCTTCGCATAAAGGACTGGGTTGCGTGCTCATGCAGCATGGCAAGGTCATTGCGTATGCGTCACGTCAATTGAAGGATTATGAGAAGGTCTATCCTACTCATGACCTGGAATTGGCAGCTGTAGTTTTTGCCCTAAAGATATGGAGGCATTATCTTTATGGTGAGAAATGTGAGATATACACGGACCACAAAAGTCTGAAATATATCTTCACACAGAAGGAGTTGAACATGAGACAGAGAAGGTTTAGAGTTAATAAAAGATTACTGTGATATTTTATATCATCTGGGAAAGCAAATGTAGTAGCCGATGCGCTAAGTAGGAAGGGTAGAGAGAAATTATCAATGTTAACGACTCAGAATGAGTTGGTAACAGCGATGGCAAGAATGGAGCTAGAAGTTAAGTTACCGGAGGAAGTAGTGGAGATGTTATTTTCCATGGAAACCCAACCTACCATAGTGGAGCGGGTTAGGGGAGTACAACTGAGCAATGAGGAGTGCAAGCAGATGCAGAAGAGGATAGAAGATGAAGAAAAGACTGAGTATAACCTCGATAAGGAGGGATTACTTCGTTTTGAGGGAAGAATTTGGGTTCCTAATGATCCCAAATTAAAAGAAGAAATTGTGATGGAGGCCCATAGTTCGAGGTACTCAATACATCCCGGTAGTACGAAGATGTATCAAGACCTTCGTCAGAACTTTTGGTGGCCGAATATGAAGAGGGAGATACAGAATATGTTAGTAGGTGCTTAACTTGTCAAAAAGTTAAGGCTGAACATCAACGACCGAGGGTTGTTACAACCGTTAAAATTCCAGAGTGGAAGTGGGAGCACATCACGATGGACTTTGTGGTGGGACTTCCAGCAACAAGAAAAGGATACGATGCTATTTGGGTGATAGTGGATCGATTGACGAAATCGGCTCATTTTCTACCAATAGGAGTTAGGTATAACCTAGATCAGTTAGCTAAGTTGTATGTCAAGGATATTATTTCCAGACATGGAGTACCTGTTTCGATTGTGTCAGATCGTGATCCACGATTCATCGAACTTTTGGAGAGTTTGCAAGAGCAAATGGGAACGCAGTTAAGATTGAGTACGGCGTATCATCCTCAGACGGATGGTCAAAGTGAACAGACAATTTAAACGCTTGAAGATATGTTAAGATCTTGCGTTATGGATTTCAAAGGGAGTTAGGACGAATATTTATCATTGGTGGAATTTTCGTACAACAATAGTTTTCACGCTAGTATAGGCATGCCGCCTACGAAGCGTTGTATGGAGGAAGTGCCGAACTCCATTGTGTTGGGATGAGGTGGGTGAAGTCGGATGTTGGGACCTGAATGGTAGCAGACGGCGGACATGGTAAAGTTAATACATACTCGATTAGTTGCGGCTCAAGACCGGCAAAGGAAGTATGCAGATCCTCACAGAGAGAATAGAGAATTCGATGTAGGATCTTTTGTTTTTCTGAAAGTATCACCTTGGAAGGGGAAGATACGTTTTGGAAAGAAAGGAAGTTAAGTCCAAGGTTTGTAGGACCTTTTGAGATTTTAAGAAGGGTATGGGAGGTAGCTTATGAAGTAGCTTTACCTCAGAGATGGAACGTATTCAATGTGTTTCATATGTCAGTGTTGCGTCCTTATAAACCGGACTATAAACAGTGATAGAATATGAATCTATTCAGATAGAGAAGGACTTGTTATGAGGAACTTCCAATTCAAATTATTGATAGGAAGGAACAAGTTTTAAGAAATAAGGTAATACCTTCAGTGAAGGTGTTATGGAGAAACCACAATGCTGAAGAAGCAACGTGGGAGCTCGAAAGTAAAATGAAGGAATATTTTCCTCATTTGTTTATGTAATTATAAGCTAGATTCTGGGGACAGAATCCTTATAAGGGGGAGAAATGTAACGCCGAGAAAATCAGATTTTTATGACAATTAAATTTTATTTGATTATGTGAATTAAATGAATTTAATTGATTTTTGTGATAAGCTATGTGAAGGTCGTTCTATGACCTAGAATGTGCCAACGTGGTTAGTATTCTGACTAGTGTTAGAAATAATTGTTTGGAATTTCCAAGACGAAAATAATTATTTTTCAAGAAATTTCGTAAAAACACTATTCATCCATTTCTGTTCGGGGAATTATTTTGAAATTCTGAGAAACGCGTAATGATAGAATATCGTGATAAGATGGAATATCTGATAATATTTCATTTATGGCAAACACTGTTTTCCTAGGACTTAAAACCTAAGGGTTGAGTATATTGATTTCCGAGAAGGAAATAATATGCATAGAAGGAATGGCGTTAGGGTTAATTCGCGTGTTATACTTTGGTGATACTATTTAGTATCTATGTATAATACGTTGAGTAAATACGAAGTACAATATGATTATTGTACGAGTATATAGGAGATAATACGTGAATTATACGTATGTGATACGATTCGTATTATAGAATTAAGTTAAGACTTAATGACTAATTCATTTGAGTTGGATTATTAATTAATCCGATCATTTGAATGATCAAGGCCCAATGTTAATTTAGTTAAGCCAATTCATTAAAATCGAACCGTGGGTCGAACCGGTGGGTCACCGAATGGGTAAAACCCATGGGGCAACCCATGGGATGTCACATGGGGTGGTGGGCCGGCCACCTTGGTGTGGAAGCCAAGCATAAGGCTTGGTCACCAAGTGTTTTACTTGGTGACCACACATGAATAGTAAGGAGGTGGTGGTTTATAGTCCAAATTGCCCTCCATTCTAGTTTTCTATAAATAGAAAGCTAGGTTGATTCATTTGGGAGTTTTTAACTTGCCAACCTAGATTATTTGAGAGAGAAAAGAGCTATACTTGCAAAACATACACTTTGGAAGCTTGATCTTAGAGTTTTCCAAGAAAGAAAACCAAGAGTTCTTAAGGTATAATCCTTACCTTTCATCTCCATCTCTTTTAGATTTTTTTCATTTTAAGAATCATGTAAGGGGTGGTATATGTCTTGTGGAATTTAAAGATGACTTACATAGATTCAATCTCTATAAGTCATGAGACTATAAGAATCATAAGGTTTAATATATTTTGAACCATGAAAATATTGATAGTTGAGATCGATTGTTGATAAAAATTGAGCTCCATCAATACGTTGTATATGCATCTTGTTTGGTTAGGATGTAGATATGAAATCCATGGAGTATTCTATGTGATTTGGCTTAGAGAACATTAGTAACGAAGTTATGTCTTGAGTGAGAATTTAAAGATGACTTACCATAGATTCAATCTCTATAAGTCATGAGACTATAAGAATCATAAGGTTTAATATAATTTTGAACCATGAAAATATTGATAGTTGAGATCGATTGTTGATAAACAATTGAGCTCCATCAATACGTTTGTATATGCATCTTGTTTTGTTAGGATGTAGATATGAAATCCATGGAGTATTCTATGTGATTTGGCTTAGAGAACATTAGTAACGAAGTTATGGCGAATTTTTCGAAAATAGACGTTAAACGTCGAAAACGTAAAAATTCCGGAATGGTAGTCGAAATTTGCCGTGAGACTTGAAAACATTGGTTTTCAATGTCAACACGTGAGTGAGGGTGATTAAGAGTTGTGGGTTCAAGAATCGTCGGATTCTGACTTAAAACGAAGAAAACGAGCTTTGAACGCTCATTAACGTTTTTGAACGTATATAAAATGAACTTAATAGTGAATTTTTTGTTAACGGATTCGAAAGTGTCGAATTCTTATAAACGCGTAGGGTATTTCATTTATGACGTGTAGGCTTTTGAACGGATAAAATCGGGCTTATAACGAAGAAGTTACTGCCCTGGGAATTTCACACAGATTTTTAAAACTGCTGAGAATCTGGTACTGAGGTCTGGCGCCGCGGCGCCAGACGTAGTGTAAAAAGCCACGCCGCAGCGCCAGTTATAGCCAGAAAAAAATAAAAAGGTCTGGAGACTCGGGCCGCAGCGCGAGAGTTTGTTCATGACTCACGCCACAAAGCCAAGTCCGGGCAAAACCTCTGGAGAGTGGCGCCGCAGCGCCACTAGAATGCTTATGATGTCGCGCCGCAGCGCGAGTTCAGGGCTTTTGATAGTAACTTAGGTTTTGAACTTCAGTTATTTCGAGACCTACCTAAGTTGAGTTTATATACTCAATGAATGTACTAAGACTAATCCTATATTACCTATACTAAGGTATATGGTATGAAATCTAGGAATGTAATGCATGTTAACAAGATATGTACGATGAACAAAGTTGGTACCTTATCAATGATGTTTGAGTCCGGTTAATAAACGTCAGTTGAGTGATAAACCGGGACGAAGGGTAATAAGTCATGTTGACTTTAATGAAGATATAAAGTTAACAAAGACATAGAAGAGAAAGAAGCTTGTAGGAACAATGTGAATAGTTGTTTAATGGCTAATTATAGTGTCCTATGTGAATATATCATGTAGATTCTATAAAGGCTGTGGTCAGTCGAGTAAGTTATTTGAAGACGCTGAAAGACAAATTTTCTTAACGCTTGTCTAACTTCCATGTTAGCCAAGATTTATGTGATTCGCTGAACTGAATTGCAAGACTTATTTTAAAGAAAGGGTCGATGTCAGATTTTAACTCGGCTAGACTATTCGTAATATATAGATTGATTATTATTCATATCATTCTATATAGGAATGTTAACGCTATCCTATGCCAAGTAATTGGTACGGACGTGAAGGTAAGGTTTGTCTATGAACAAACAAAAGTATTTTTCATCGATTATTCGATGGGAACACGAGTTTGCCAAAACTATTAAACGTAAATACGTTTAATGAATGAGTTTTGATCAACATAGAGTATTATAGGCTGATCACCTAGAAGTGCTCGTAAGTTATACGGATGAACAACCTTAGTGCTGTGGACTCCTTTTCAAATATGGAAACTGAAATTGACTGTTCATGGTCTATTGACCAGTTTAGAATTCCTAATCTATTCTATACTTTGGGAATTGATGTTATGAACTGTTAGAGTATTATTGATTCATAATACTTCATAACTATTGTTCAGTTATGTTGGAATTGTTATATAATTCATGAATGTGGTATTCCTGCTATCCTTGATTAAACTTGCTGAGCTGTCATGCTCACTTCTTGCATGAATTATATAACTACAGTTAAAGATGAACGTACTGTGAATGCCAAGAGAGATAAGGGGAAAGCTAAGATGGATGCTTAGGCATTGTGTAATAGTTTAGTAAGTTTGTATGTATTCTACTTTATGAACAATGAACGATGTAACCGGTTTATGAACCTGGGAAGGATTATAGTTTGATTGTAATAAGAAGATAGTAATTACCTTCATTTTGTTGTATTTCAATGAAATAATTGTATGTATGTTAATACAGTGGAGCACCATCTGTCGGGTTAGAAGATACCCGAATTTGGGGGCGTAACATAAGAAGTGTATTTTGTAAAATATTCTGAACTCTCCAAAGGCTATGTGTTTGTAGGAGAGCAGCCTGATGGGACTGTATCTGAGATAGAGTCACGAGATGCGGATTTCCTTGAGATGGATTTCCCTAATAGAGGTGATGTGAGAAAAGAGATGAACCTTTATGAGATGGAAGATGATTTAGGCACCCCAACTCATATAGTAGAAGCTGAAGAGGTTATTCCTTAGGCTCTTATAGAAAGTGGGAGTGACATGCCTTCGAGCAGTTCTCATCCATCAAATGAAGAGTCTCATATTCCTCAAATGCGTAGAAGTCAAAGGGGTAACATTCCACGTCGTCTTTTTGAGATTGAGGGAATGCCTTTGTAGCTGATGCGCAAGACGATGAAGAACCTCGATTCGAGATCGATGCTCTATCATCTGCTATGAGAGATAAGTTGATGATTGCAATGGAAGAAGAGATGGAGTCCATGAGGACTAATCAAGTCTGGGACTTGGTTGACCTTCCCCAAGGCGAAAGGCTATTGGGACAAATGGGTTCTTAAAGTCAAACGCAAGGCGGATGGTTCCATTGAAAGGTAAAAAGCTCGCCTTGTAGCCAAAGGGCTACACCCAGCAAGAGGGAATTGATTACGAGGAAACCTTTTCCAATAGTGAGGTTTGCCTCAATTCGCCTCATCCTAGCGATTTTCGCGCATTTAGATTTGGAGTTATATCAAATGGACGTTAGACAACTTTTCTTAATGGAGATTTAGCTGAGGAGATATACATAGATCAGCCAGAGGGTTTCATCCTGGAAAGACAAGAGCGCAAAGTATGCAAGCTCAAACGTTATTCTATGGTTTGAAACAGGCGTCCAGAAAATGATATTTGAGTTTCCATCGAGTCGTCATTAGTGATGGGTTTACGATGATCGAGGAAGACCAATGTGTATATATCAAACGGTCCAAAGTTAAATTCCTTATCTTATCTATGTATGTCGATGACATCCTTCTAGCTGGGAACGATAAGGAGATGATTGTCGCCACCAAAGGGTGGCTGTCCTCTAACTTTGAGATGAAGGACATGGGGGAAGCTGCTTATGTTCTCGGAGTTAAAATCTTTAGAGATCACTCAAGAAAGTTTCTTAGTTTGTCTCAAGGGACTTACCTTAAGAAGGTTCTTGAGCAATTCCAGATGAACAACTAGAAACCCATAGACACTCTTATCGTAAAGGCGACGCCATTGGACCCGAACAGTGCCCTACTTCTCCCGAGGAAATTAATAAGATGTCCCATTATCCGTATGCCAATGTTATAGGAAAGCTAATGTATGCAGTTGTGTGTACTCGGCCTGATATATCATATGCAGTCGGTTATCTCGATCGGTATCAGTCAAACCCTGGGATTGCTCATTGGAAGGCAATCAAGAGGATCTTGCGATATTTGAAAGGTACTTTGGACTACATGTTATGCTATGGAGGACCGGACCTGCGATTGATTGGTTACACCGATGCCAGTTGGGGAGGTAACCAAGGGATGCGCAAGTCAACCTCAGGATATGCATTCTTGTTACATAGTGGTGCCATCACTTTGTGTAGTAAGAAACAGACTAGCGTTGCTCTTTCTACGATGGAGTCAGAGTTTGTGGCTTGTACATCAGCTGTTCAGGAAGCCATGTGGCTGAGGAGATTCTTCGAGGATCTTGGTGTCGTCTCTCATGCTTCAGATCCCGTGACTATTTACTGTGATAGCACGACGACCCTAGATTACACCAAGGACCCCAAGTATCATGGCAGGACGAAGCACATTGACTTGAGGATAAACTTCATCAGAGATATTATAGAAAATAATGAGGTGATATTGGAGTACATGCCCACTGATCTTATTGTAGCTGATCCTTTGATGTAGCTAATCCCTAAAGATGCCTTTTGTAGGCATGTTAGTTCATTAGGGCTTCGTAGGATTTGATGTACTTTCTATTATTTCCTTCCATATCACTCATTATTTGGCTTTTATTAGAGATATTCATTGTTATTTCGAGATATTTATCATTTATACAAGTTTAATTTATTTCCACTTGTGTTTGGTTATTTTAGCGCATATGATAAGTTTTATATGTTCACACAGTTTATTATGCATATTGGATATGCACACACATTAAATATATGTCAATAGGTGATGGGCTCATCACACGAGCAATCACCTTGGCGCTTTGAAAAGCGAGTAAGGTTGAGACAGTTCATTTATTGGCACTTTGAGTAGCGAGCTATTGATACTTTTGATAGTAATCAATTGGCGCTTAGTAGTGAGCAAAATGAACATGATGTCGCCTTAGCATGAGCCAAGATGAGGTTAACTTGGATTAACCAAATATAGTATGCCCCACCATCTATATTAACCTGTACTGATAGCCTGATATGAAATTTTAGGTTTGGCGCTTAGATAAGCGAGAATCTAAAAAATTCGAGTTAGGCGCTTATGAAGCGACTGAACTAAGATCTGTACGACACGACCATAGGACATGCTCGTGTAGATGAGATTGTCTGCCGTAACATGATAACCAGATGCGAAGTTTCAAATATGGCACTTAGATAAGCGAGATATTTGAAATGTTCTACGGTCCGCACAACAAGGCTATAGAATAACATGTTATGAGCGAGTAACATGTGTTTAGCGACCATGTAAAAGAGGTGAGAGAATGAATCCCCGCTTCCTCACCGTGTGAGTCTTGTAGACAAGTTTTATTCCTACGTCAAGTGCTTTTGTGATCTTTGAATATACTGCAAAGACATGGATTAATGTTGCTACTTTGGTTTCGATTTCTAAGGTCAAGATTGATGAGACTATAAGAACCGATTCTGGGAAAAGTAGTTGATTCATTTTTTAGTAGTATTAGGGCAAAGGGAAGACAATTTGATTTCACCTTGTTCTGTACTTATTGTCGACAACTATAGTATTTTGATAGCGATATAGTAATGTGAGATACGAAATGGACTTGGGCCCAAAGGTGGTTAAGTAAGGCTCTCTGAGGGGTTAGAGATACTTAACCTAGTGAAAATTCAAATGTGTCTGGGGTACTCTGAGTTTATGGGTTGTAGCCTCTATGTGAACTAATTAAGTTCGACGTGAGAGCTCCCATGTTATTTCTTTGAAAGGGTAGATGTCTCTATGTTGGCCCTAACAGGTTTGATATAGAGCTCCTGCATTGCAGGTGAACTCAGCGGTTGCACGGTTCGGTAGTTGGGGGTTTTACATGTTTTGGTTTGAGCTATTTTTTGCAGATATGAGGATACATCGTCCCCGCCATGGGCACGTGGGAGATGTTGTATCTTGGGTATCCAAATGGGTCACCCATGG